>OY282496.1:30697862-32054939 GCA_958295605.1 Ajuga chamaepitys
TGACAAAGAATAAAAAGGTCTTATTTTTTGCTGTAATATTGGCTTGAGGTATTCACAAGCCCGCGAGTATTCCCCGAGTTCTCCTCTAAAGATGGCTTCCTCCTTGAAGAGGAGGAAGAAAAATCCTAATTTCAAAGCTAAAATCTGAAAATGTAAAGAAAGGGAGATAAAAGAGTGTAGAAAAGGATTTTATAAGAGGAGGCAAATGTTGTTCAATGTTGGATTGACAGATGTTTACAAATGAGAGGGGAAGGGGTATATATAGGTCTCCCAACCCTCAAAATCAGCTGAAAATAAGGCGTAGTAAAGGGCAAAAGTGTAAAAATACAAAAGGATGTGCTTGGTCCTTTAAGTTGTTGAGTCGAGCCCCTTGTGCGTGCTGGACTCGTCCTTCTAATGATTTCTGGGAACAATCCATCTGGATCAGCCTTTGACTTCAACTACAAAGTTATAGATCTTTGTCTCAGCTACACGTTGCCACTTAAATCATTCAAATTAGAGTATCGACAAAGAAGTTACGACCGAAATACGAAATCTACAAGAAACAGGATATGAGCGCGCAAACCGGCTGCGAACTACCTGTCCAACTGCCGGTCCGGCAGTCGGGCCAGTCGGTGGTCTGGCAGGTAGTCCCTGGGTCAGTTCTGGACCGACAGCCAGTGGTCCAGCCGGTCCGGAAGCCGGTCGAGTAGGTGGTCCGGCTGTTGGTCCAGTTCAGTTTCTAGCTTTGCACTTCCATCTTCCGTCGCTGTTTTGGAGTCTTTCCTCTCATTTTCTCGACCCGGCTCCTTCACGGCTTTTGTTTGCGACTCGAAAAATTTCAATTTGAGATCCTTTTAGGCCTAATTCAGGTTCGTTTGGGCCACAATTTGTAGGCTGGAATGTGGCATATGTGCGATCAACCTCTTCTTCTTTCTTTCTCCAATTTGAGGCCTTCTCATCCATTTTCTCGGCTCGACTCCTTCATGAATTTTACTTTTGTCTTGATGATATTCAGTTTGTGCCTTATCCCGACCTAATTTGGGCCCATTTAGGCCTCAGGATGCGGGCCGGAGTATGAAAATGGATACGAACGATCTTCTAAATTCTTCTGAGTTTCCTAACCATCAAAATAAGACTAAAAAATACCCAAAAGCGCATCAAATCATATTAAAAAAGGAAAATCAACACGGAAATACAATAAAATAAAAAATCGCACATAAACACAACAATTACACATAATTCTCCACAAAATATGAACGTGAAAAGTGCAAGAAAAACGGTAATTTTCTCGTTCATCACGGGCGCGAGAGGTCCTTCGAAATAACCATCCATTTCAGTTTTTCCTTCAACTTCCCCTTGAATTCCATCCTCCAAAGGATGTCCGGGCTTGTAAGGCTCTCCAAGCATCACTCCGCTTCTCAGGTGATGGCACTGACGTTTCTGGGGTTGATTTCTAGTTGAGCCGGTAGTTTTCCATTGTTTGCACTTTCTATTCGAAATACTGAGGCTGCAAGTTGGCTAACTTGCATTTCAAGGTTCTTGATGCTCGCTTGACCGTCCCTCTAAAACTGGACTGTGTTGGTTGCTAGGTTCTTTACAATGTCTTCTAATGATGGACAGGATGATGATTCAGTCGATTGTTGTTGTTGGTACATCCCTCTCGATTGAGGTGCTCGATCTCGACCTTGGTCACTTTGTTGGCCACCTTGGTTACCATACCAAAAATTTGGATGATCTCTTCACCCGGGATTATAACTTTGAGAATAAGGGTCATATCTCCTTCCCCCGTTGAAGTTACCAATGGCATTTGCGTGAGCTTCGATTTCTTCATCCAAGATTGGGTATGTGCCGATATTGTGCTCAGTGGTCTACAAATCCTACATGGCCTAGAGGCTTGAGCGTTGCCCGAGGCCACATTTTTTACCAAGTTAGTAATTAAGCTACTCCAATTTGTCATCAATGGTCGAATCATGTACCTCCCTAACCGTCCTTGTTGGCGTACGACACCCAAATTGTTGGGTATTTGCAGCCATCTTAGAAATTAATGAACGAGTGGTTGTTGGAGTCTTATCAACCAAGGATAACCTCCACTTGCTAAGTCGATCATGTTCCGTTCGATCAAGGATAGGCCTTCATAGAAGTACTGTATAAGAAGTTGATTAGTGATTTGGTGTTGTGGGCAACTAGCAACTAACTTATTAAACCTTTCCCAATATTCGTATAGTGTCTCTCCTTGGCATTGGCGAATACTGCTGATTTGCTTCCAAATATTTGTGGCCCGAGAGGTTGGAAAGTACTTCTCAAGGAATTGTTTCTCCATTTGTTCGCATGTTGTAGTAGAAGTCGGTGGGAGGTAGAAAAGCCAATCTTTGGCTAGATCTTTTAAAGAAAAGGGGAATGCCCTTAAATTTATTTGCTCCTCCGTCACCTTTGTAGGCTTCATACTTGAACACAAAATATGAAACTTCGTGAGATGCTTATGGGGGGTCTTCTCCCGAAAGACCGTGCAAAGATGGTAGCAAGTGTATAAGACCCGACTTCAATTCGAAAATTGTGTTATGTTCAAACTCGAGGAAGGTAATACATAGGGGTTGGTGTGTGTCCCTCGTGTTTGCTAGCTCCTTCATGGTCCTTTCAGGTGCCCTTTCATTCTCCATTTCTTCTCTTGGTTCTTCTTCGGGTTCAAGATTTAATCCTTCGAATTCTCCACAAAATTGTTCAATTGCTCTTGCTTGCCTCCTCAAAACTTGTTTAGCTCCTTGTGCCCTTGAGCACTTGTAAACATCCACTGTATCAAGATAAAAACAATAGCAAATGATTATGAAAATAACAAACGTAACAAAAATTCTTAACTAGAATAATAAAAATAGTTCTAACACCGTTCACCGACAACGGTGCCAAAATTTGGTAGGAAGCGCGTCGTTCGCCTTACCAAATTAATATATATATATATATATATATATATATATATATATATATATATATATAATTATCCTTGATCTAATGCTCTAACTAGTAGAGTGGTAAATAAGGGTCGATCCCACGAGGAACGGTCGAACAATTTTATTTATGTATTAAACTATTATGATCGAGAAACATAATATAAATAAGCTAGTAAACTATAAAAAGGGGGGGGGGGGAGGGGAGTTTTGATGGAATCACAACTAACATCTAAATTTATATTGATCAACTCAAAAAATAATTACTCTAAAAGTACTTAACAAATTAACAATTCAAGTAAACAAACGTAAGAGAATGATTTTTGGTTTTATAAATGATAAAAAGATTCAGCCCTTGATCGAGTATCCACTTGCCCCGGATAATTTATATAATTGATGTTACTACCCGATTGATTTAGCTTTAGAATCCCTACTCCAAGATTAATAAAAAACTCTATTAACCTTGTTGTCTCTTAAGTATAGTTAATCAAAACAAGCTCTTCAATTAATCCTACTCAACTTATCAATTCTTAGAAAAAGCTCTCTAAGAATCAATAGTCAAATACATTATGAATCAAGATAATGAGTAGATACGACATAAAACTCACAAGCTCGATTTTAATGGTCGAACTCTATGTTATCCCCAGTAGAATAAATCCATTGTTCGCTACATGGGAATCAGATTCATAACAATTACGGATTACAAACCCAATTCTAGCAACACACAAACAAATATCCAAATGGGTGATCAAACCACAATTTAATTCATAAGTGTGAATCAACAATCCTAAATAACATAGAACATTCCAAAACATAATCCAATCGGTCCGTAAAAATTACATAAACATCCTAAATCCAAGGTTCAACTAATGATCAAGGGCTGAAATTAGAGTGCTAGCCACTCATATCAACAATTACAAAGATAAAACAAGTGAAAATCAAAGAAGACATGAAAATAAGATAGAATGAACCAAAAGATTTAGTTGATGATCTTGATCTTGAACCCTCTTCCGATTCCTTGCTTCCAATGGTGAATGGTGGCTAAATATGTGTAAGAAATGGGTGCTTGGTTAGGTCAAATTTGAAATTGACCTTATATATATAGAGGAGAAAGTGTTGGGCTAAAAAAGGGCCAAAAACGTGTTTAAGGATTAAAAATAGGGTATCGGATCGCGGCCGCGAACCCTTTATTCAGCTAGGGTAGCAATTCGGTTCGCAGACTTGGTCTTGGCCGCGAACAAAGGTCGCGGCCGCATACCTTTGCTGAAGCTTTTTAGCCTTTGTGTTTTGGCCGATTCCTCGCGGCTGCGTCTTTGATTCGCGGTCGTGATATTTGGCACGAAGCATGTTCACCCTTTTTCATCCTTGGCTCAGTTCTTCGTTTCGGATTTCTTCGAGACTTGATCTTGGTCTTATATTGCCTGTATTGTCTTGAAACGAGCTCGAACACATTAAATGATCCAATAATACAAATATGAACAATACATGGTCGAATATGCATGCAAATGTCATTAAAATGACACTTAATTCGACCTAAAATGCGTGCATAAACACTTGTACCTATATGCCACTAATAAACATCAAGAAAATCCAATTTGAAAAATAACAATAAACATTTTCTTAATGTGAAACACTAAAAAATATTTTAGGCCTGTAAATTCGTATTTATGAAAATTAAGGAAAAAAAAGGGTAATGACAACACTCAGTGAACAACGATTATGGAGTAACTGTTGTCGTTGATCATATAACACTAATTCTCTTATATTATCAAATAAATAAGTATACAAACAACGGTCTTTCAAGAACATAAGTAATAACCGTTGTCTTTAAACGGAAAAACATAATTCGACAACGGTTAAACAACAAGGCGTTTTCAAAACCGTTGTCTTTAAGCGAAAATATCCTAAAAAAGACTACGGTTCTGCAATGACAACGGTTATGCGCTGAAAGACTATGGTTTTTTCGAAAGACCGTTGTCGTTTTAGTGTAGTCATTGAGGTTTTTTTTAGTAGCGCGTGCTTCCATGTCGTGCTTCTTGGATTGACGTGCTTCTGCACTGTCATGCATCTTGGACGTGCATCCACACTGTCGTGCTTGCAATGTCGTGCTTATTGGATTGGCGTGCTTCCACACTGTCGTGCTTCTTGCACTATCACGCTTGTGTTGTCGTGCTTCTTGGTTGATATGCTTCCGCACTGTCGTGCTTCATGGATTGACGTGCTTCTGTACTGTCGTGCTTGCATTGTCATGCTTCTTGGATTGACGTGCTTACACACTGTCGTGCTTCTTGCACTATCATACTTGCATTGTCATGCTTCCGCACTGTCGTGCTTCTTGGATTGACGTGTTTTCGCACTATCGTGCTTGCGTTTTCGTGCTTCTTGGATTGACGTGTTTGTGCACTGTCGTGTTTGCATTATCGTGCTTCTAGGACGTGCTTCTGCACGGTCGTACTTGCAGGATCATCGTGCATCTTGAATTGACGTGCTCTGCACTATCGTGCTTCTTGCACTGTCGTGCTTCTTGGTTGACGTATTTCTGCATAGTCGTACTTTTTGGATTGACGTGCTTCCAAATCGTCGTGTTTCCGGTATTGTCGTGCTTCTGGTAATGTCATGCTTCTGACTTTTGACTCTTTTTCAGGTATAGACTAAGATATTCATAAAATATATGAATCACTTTATGATTTATCACACACATATATATTCCTTTAAAATAAAATTGAGTAAGCGTTAGACAAAATTGAAATGCAGGATGGCCAAAAAGACTAGCAAATAAGTCTTCCCCTTGTAATAATGTAAATACTTCATTCATTTCCGGCTGCCCAGGCTAATATTAGCGCTGCCACATTTTAGATGAAAAAGCATTTAATTTTCGTATATATTTACATTATTGTTTTTGCTTAAGTAATTAATGACTCGAATTTAATGATGTTGTATAATTATATTGATTCCTCATATAGTTTTAGTGGATATCCATTTTCAGAAGTTTCTTTTAATCAATTGGTCAGCACATTTAAAAGAAGTTTCAATAATAGATTGAAGTACAGGGGAAATATCTACCAAACAACCTCTGTTTATAAATTTGCATTTTCCAACCAATACTCAACGACCTTAATTAATTGATGTTAATCATTCATAATAATCAAATCATATGTTGTAAATGAAAAGGGTTAACTATGTAAAAATTCACAATATTAAATTTAACTATCATTTATAAGGTGCGACTTGGAAATGTAGATATGAGTTCCCCAACTTTTAACATTTTTTTTTTTCTTTAATTGGCATGGACATTTATTTTGAGCTCTAATTACTGTTGTGGAACCTAGATAATTAGACCAAATAAAAAATCTCAAAATATTGTAGTTTAACCCAAAATTCTATCTAATTTTCATTCTCAGTCCAACAAACTCCCAAACCCTTACCAAATTAATTGTCGTCCATGCTAGGAATTAAGGTGCAATTATAGAAAATTTAATAGGAACAAAAAAGTTAAGGAACAGGATTTATTAAACCAAATCGTCAAAATTAATGACTACGTTTGGGGATACTACTAAGCTAAGCTAGGTAAAATGCAAATTTGAATTATGGGACAAAATAAGAAAAAAATTCGTTTTTGGTCCGCTAACTTAGGGCGAGTCCAAAACTGGTCTACTAACTACAATATTATCAATTTAGTCCAGTAACTTAGGGCCGAGTCCAATATGAGGACAAATCGCCGGAAAGCCCCAAATTGAACGACCACGTGCCTTGCACGTGAGTAATTCCGGCCAACTTAGTCAATTCCGGCGAAATTTGTCCTCAAATTGGACTCGGTCCTAAGTTACTGGATTAAAATTGATAATATCATAGTTAGTGTACCAATTTTGGATTCGCCCTAAGTTAGTGGACGAAAAACGAATTTTTCCCTATTTATTAATTTTTGGGTGATAATTAATACTATGAATGAGAAAACTATTTATAATCCGAACCCCTAAGTTGGATAACAGTGTCAGGAACCGTGAAGGTAGTCCGCTCAAACTCCATAACCCAACAATCCACGGTCATCCATGACCAAGACCAATGATGGGACATTGCCGATAACAAATCTGGCACGACTGCAAGGATGGAAACCAATACAACACCCTTGAATAATCCCCCCTCCATGAAAACAACGACGGCGACGGAAATTTTAGAATATGAGAGAAGATGGGTTGACCACAACTTTTATCGGGTGTTTAATTTTATTGATCGGATCATTAAAAGATGTTTCACATGTGTGGTGCGTATTATTAAAGAGGTTAAATTTGTCCTCGTCCGCTTCTAATAACTCACATTTGAGGGAGGCGTCATCAAAGTAATGTAATGGAAATTGAATGTGCTGCTACTGTACTTAGTCCCCCAGATTTAACTTCAAAGTGGCACGTGTAACTAAAAATCAAGCACAATGAGAGTTCCGAAATGGGGAACCTGTTTTAAACATTTCACTATCCCAAAATAGTCATGTTTTATTTTATCAGTCCAAGTTTTTCTAAAAAAAAAAAAAAAAAAAAAAATTCATGTATTAGTTGATCAAATAAATTAAATCAAAATTAATAATTTTAGATAGTTGGACTTTAAATTACATGCATGGACCACCAATAAAAAGTTGTGCCTTTCTCTCAATGAGAATCTCAACATGAAACGGAGTATTAGAAGCTCCATCATTTATTACATATGATATCATTGACAAATTGCTGTATATTTTAATATTTTAATTGTGTAAATGTCATAAGATACAGGACGAACTTTAGTAAAGCTGTATCATCTTTGCATTCACATGTCCAATAATAAGTCATTTTTCTTTTGTGAGTATAGCCAAGAAAATGTATACTGACCCTAGGGCCAATAAAAGTGGTTTTTTGTATAAATAATTTTTTAGCTTACAATTATAATTAACAATAATAAATTATTTTTTGACTATTTGTTACAAATTTCTCCATAAATTATTTGAGACTGTTTGAAGATTACTTTTATAGACAATCAGTTGTTGCAAATAGGAGCGGACCCAGAACACATAGTTGGGGAGAGCCGACAAACAAGGAACCACCGACCAACATTATTATACACGTGAGATAATAAATGTTAAATGTATTATATTTATTACTTAACTAGAATATCAATACTATTTATTAGTAAATATGTCGAAATATATCATTAATCAGTTGCCTATATATTAAAATTTGGGGTAATTCTTCTATGCAACCGTTGTACCTATGCAACCGTAAGATATTTTTGTCATTTTAAGTGTTATACTGGGACCCATTATTGTTTTTTTAATAATTTGAGTCCACCCCATTATTATTTTTTAATAATTCGAGTTGAGGACCTTGAAAAAGGGGATGTCCCGACGGAGGTGGACATGCCTGTTAGGGTTGACAGCGGTAGCGCTGTTGGAGGAAGCCTTGTTCTCGTTTGACATGGTACGTCTATGTGGGGTGAAGACGGATTGGTGTAAAACCAAAATATGTTGCGCAGAAGCAAAGAGAAAAATTTGTTTGAAAAGCTTGGCTAATGGAGGATTATTTTCGAAACAGAAGGAGATAGAGTGTTAAACTTAGATTTCATAAAGATTTTTTGGGGACTTGTAATAACTTATGTGGAAGAGGAGAGAATGATTTGACATTTCAGTCATTTTTCTTTTTCTTTTTTTAAATTATTCGAATTAAATGAACATTCAAATCGAAATGGAATAAATCTAATAGTAGGAAAAAGAGGATTGCATGGGTGCAACAGTTGCGCAGAAGTTTGACTCTAAAATTAGAGTGTTTTCATTGCATATTCTAAAAATTATCTAAATTTATCTTAGCATCTGATAATTTGAAGGAGGTCAAAAGACACATTTTACAAAATAAATACACAATATACATATTATACATGTTTAGGGGATAAAATAGTGAGGTGGGAGGTGAGGTGAGGGACCAAGGCCACCCCACACTAATGGTAGGTCTGCCCCTGGTTGCAAACAATAATTGAGGCACATTTGAGACTACTTTATTTGTTCATCACAAATATATTATTTGCATTCGGGTTATTGAGATGACTAATTGATTACAAAATATTGTCTAAAGTTGTGACAAATATTAATAAATTGTATTAAATACTATTATTTGAGAGAATTTTTTGTTGTGTCAAAGGAACATTTTGTGTTGAAGAGATAAACTTGATTGGCAAATATTAGTTATAAAAAAACAAAAAATATTGAAAACAATCAACAGCAGAAGTAGCAAGCCACACGATGGGCACTCAAAAGTAAATGCAATACATGAAAATGATATTATTATATCATAATGTTCTGAAACATATAACTATAAATGTAGGCTTCAATTTGTTGAGACTAGATAGGGATATCATTTGATCTCTTTCAGCGTTTATTTGTTTAGAATGGTGGCAGCCCTTTTCATTTGATGCTTCCCAGAACCCTGCCATTAATGTGAAAGTTATACAACAATTTTGACATTATTTCTCCATATTTGTCTTCACCATCACAGATAGAAATAGTAAACCATATATTTACGAGTTTGTAGTTATTCTTTCTCGTATGAGACAAGATTGTAAATCTGCTTTCTTTATTTATTTTTCCTGAGAATGAGATTGAGCAACTTATGCTAGTCGTATTTGAATAATTGTGTTGAATAATAAATTTACCTACCCGTGAATAAATTAAGCAACTTAATTGCACCAAGTATGCATGTAATTTTAAAGCATCTCACAAGAATATATTCTTTTAAATACTCCACATCTAAGAACAATCTAGATATCTCCTTAGAAAAATGGTGAATTCTACACTTGTCCCAAGGTGATTCAAACTCAGAATTGATTGTTCTAGATAGTGAGTGCACCCATATCGTTCAGTAATAGTGTATAAAGAGTGTTTTAGGTTGACGCGCTAAATCCTCACTTCAACAAAAAAAATGTTTTCTGTAATATAACTTTGGAAGAGCAATTATCGTCTCTAATAATAATAAGTTTATGTGAACGGCATATTGTCATAAAATGTTATAGAAATTATTTAAAGTTGATTTTAAACGTTGGAAAAATATCAAGTTATATTATTTGCAACAAAATTATTGAAGTGACGTTATAATACAATATTTGAAAGACCATTGTTTTAAGTGTGTAGTTACATTGTATCATAATTGGTGGTGAAAATATTGAATGAAAAGAAGAAAGAAAAGTAGGAATGAAGGTTACCTCGGTGACCTTAGGTTGGTTGTTGGTCTCCAGCATAAGCCCAAAATGGATGTGAGGAAAGTGTGCCCACTGTATATGCAATGCAACTTATTAGCTTTGCTTTTCACTTAGCTTACTCACCTAAATTTGTTACTTACATTTTTGGCAGCAGTACTAAAAGCTTCCCTGTGGGTAATCTCTGGATTATTGGCCTTGATTCTTTGAATCTCCTCTCTGAAAAATACACATTTGTGATTACTAGCTAATTAATTAATGAATGTGTGCAGTAAGTTAATGGTGAGTTTTGTGGGTTCCTTTACTTTATGAACTGATTGTAAGCAGATGGGACGCGTTGTCTCTTCTCTGGCGCTGTCCAAACAAAATAAAAAATAAAAAAAATGGATGCAGATTTGAAAAGAAATAATAAGAGTAAGGAAATAATAATAATAATAGCTAGTTACGGCGGTTAACGATTCGTTGGTCTGGTCGGTTAATGATGGAAGTCCTAGTGTTGTTCCATTTTGAAGACTCAACTCTGTATTCATTTGAACTAGTATAGCAGCTTGGAGTTGGACCCTGCAGTGCACCACATATATTACTCACATGTTAATTACTATTTTTATTTTATTTTTGCTAATTACATATCAATGGAAAAAAATACTGTTAATTTATGCCTGTAGAGAGAGAGAGAGAGAGAGAGACTTTGAGCAAAAGGCTTGCATTGAAAAGGTGTTTTCTCAGAAGAAAAACGACATTGAAGTGACTGAATCAGTTAGGAATGGTAGTATCCTAGCCGGATTGATAGTAGTATAAAATTAGACATGTGTTTCCACTGCACCAGACAACTCCTGATCTTAAGCTATAAAGCACATCTAACAATTAATTTAACGATTTAAAAGAAGAAAAGATTGTCACTCACAAATATAGAAACAAAACCAAGAAAAGCTCAAAAAAAGCAGAAAATTGGATTGTGGCGGCTGTTAGGGCAAGTAGCTAGGGTTCTCAGAAGAAGACAGTTTCAGAAATATTCGTTTGATAATTAGATAGATTCCCTCAAAAGAAGCAAAACCCTAGATTTCAGAAGCCTGGCTATTATCGCCCACAAACCTGAAGGTGGTGTTGGGAGTCGGAGGTCTGGTACAGAGATTGGAAGGCAGCTGCCATATTCACCGTCCAAAGATTGGAACAGTGCCCACATCGAACTGTCACCACATCAAACAGGCTGTTGCATGGAACACTCACCTGCAATCCAACACTCCCTTAATATCCCACTTTACAGATCCATTTATATATACACTAAAAATGAAGGAATAACAACAACATCAACAGATCTTTATTTGTGAACTTACAAAGCTCCCTGGTTTAAAACCCTAATAAGTTTCTTTACAAAAACATTATTTTTTATTTATTCTTGTGGTTGTGGGTTTCAAGAAAATGGTCCGGCTGAAAAAAAGCTCAATTTTGAGAGCACTTGGAGAAAAAGTTACATCAAATAGATGAGGAAATCCACTGTCAAGGACTTGTCTTCATCACCCATTTCTTTCTTTTTTTTCTTTTTTTTTTTTTTATTTATTAATTTAACACATATTTATGCCTGCTGAGAAATCTTCTCTATTTCAGAGCATGAGATATGATAATTATTAATTTCCATGGACTGTATTTTGTAAAAGAAAGAAGTGGAAAAAAAGAAAAAGTGATAATGATGTAGACATGACTGTTTCAGGAAAAAGAAACCCTGATGCAAAAAAACATTAATTGGTATGCAGCATAAGAGCACCAAAACCTGATTTCTGAGTTAGCAGAAATCAGCTTTAATCATCATAGAAATTGTTCCTTCTTTAAAGAAAAAAACACACACAATGATCGGAATGAACAGCAGCATGCATAATTAATTAGGGGGGTTTTATGATAGAAAAAAAAAAAAAAAAAAGCAGATCCAAAGTAGAGAATGTTTTTTGTTATATACCGCAAGAATAATACTGCAGAAGTTGCAAGGAATGTAACAAAGCTGTTCCGCCACTTCCATTCCTGCAGAGAGAAGAAAGGGAAGGGTTGCTTTTGGTTATGTATGTGTATTCTCTCTCTTCTCTTTCTCTTCCTCTTTGAAAGATGATGAGTTATGAATCAGGGCAGCAACCGCTGTGGCTATATAAAGAATTGTAAGGGCTAGATATTAAAAACACAACTTTTATGCGGAGACCCCCCTGAAAAAGAAGAGAAATTTTTGCAAAAAGAAAAACCTAGTTAGTAGTAGTAGAACCCGTTTATCAAGGGCTAGCTAAATAAATGAAATGAAAATTAAATGAGGGAGAGGGAGAGGGAGAGGGTTTTGGAAGCATTAGACATATGGGGGCAATTATTTTGTAAGAAATTAAAGTGTTGACCACTCCCTTTCAGGGTTCAGCTCAGCTACCTCAATATACACAGCGGACGAGGGGGGCGAACATCTATTAACTATTTTTGACGCGACCGGAATACACGTGTGTTTTTCTTCTTAATTTACCACTCAATAATTTATTATTTTCTCTTTGTTTTCTTAAATTTTGAAAACACAGTAAATCGTTTTGTTAATTTCCTGACTTTTGAGCCAAAAATTATTTTCGTATTTGTGTTTTCGATTTTAATTCTACAACTATTGATTTTTCAATTTACTCTTGTAAGTGTTAAAATTGCCCAATTTAAGAATAATTTTCACCATAAAACACTAAATTGACAAATAGTCACGTGCAATTCACGTGACCCTAATATTTAGGAGAATGTGGCGACACTATGTGACGTGGCAAAAATTTGCTGAGCTGGAAAATCGGGAGATTTTTGAGATTTTTTCGTGTGTTTACACTACAACAAAAGAGGTATTTTGTATAACATTTTTTGACACCACAATTTTGTCACTAATAATAAGTTATTTGTGATTGTAATCACTTGCTGTCATAAATCTCTCTACAAATTACTTGAGACCATTTTAAAACTATTTTTAGAGACAGCTAGTTGTTACAAAAAATATTTGAGACGCATTTGAAATCACTTTTGTGGTTACAAATATATTATTTGCGTCCGAGTAATTGAGACGACAATAAAGTTGTGACAAATACTCATTATTTCAAACCACTTCACTTAAGTTGTGACAAATATTCATTATTTGATACCACTTTTTGTGGTTTCAAAATGCACTTTTTCTTGTAGTGTTATCAAAGATGCGGTTGATTTTTTTCTGGTGTTAGGGTTTGTGGTTATTGGATGTGAAAAGCCGCGACTGATTTTTTTCGATAAGTTTAATTCGACTTAGTTTAATATTCTTTTATGTTATAGGCTTTTGTCAATTTCAAATTAAAAATTAGCCATTTTTTATCTAAAGACGTGGATAATATTTTATTTGAATTAAAACTTGACAGAAAAAAGGTCCAACTTAGCGGTAATTTTTTATCACATCACTTGTTGTCGTGGTATTCTGCTAAATATTAAGGTAACATAAGTTGCACATGGCTATATCTAGATCATGTAGTGTTTGCCGATGAAATTATCTTTGAATTTGAGCAATTTCAGCATTTACAAAACTAAATTGAAAAAATAAATACTTGTGGGGCTAAAATCGAAAAAAATAAATACTTACAAACTCAAAAATATTTTTTGTCCGTGCTTTGATATGCTATGGTCCACATAATTATTGTATTTAATTATTAGGACATACTGAATTTAACGAAATTTTCAATTTTCAATTTAGTAATTTCTGTAATCTTTTGGTTACATATTATCCTTTTTTGGTGGGAGGGCAGGAGAGAGAGAGGGGGGGGGGGGGGGAGGTGTTGTGTTAGGGTTTCTTATCAACTATATCCTTCTAGTTATTGTGGTATGGCTGTGTGGTTTCTCTTATATCTTTTAAGGTGTGTGATACTTCTGTAGGTGGTTTGTCATGGTTTTAGTTAATGGTATAAATACATAGAGACAGTGAGTATGAATGAAATAGATAAAATCATGAAAAAATAAGAAAGAAAACGTAAATTGTCACCTTTTTTTATATATCATAGTTTCATGTATTAGAAACATTCGTGAAGGTATATTACACGAAGCCTCCTCTTATTTTGGAAATTAAAAATGAAATCCCTTATGTTCACAAAATTGTACCAAATCTCGTGTGTTCTACAAAACCCTATATGAAATCTCTATTTACATCTGAAATATATGTCGAAGTTTGTCTTCCAAGTGTCTACAGAAAATGATTCCCTTAATTGAGAATAAAGAATTGATTAAGGGGGATTTCACCTTCTTCATTTTTGCAGCAGCTAAGGTAAGGTCGTGTCGCGGCTGCTCCACTCCGCTGCGGTCTGATGAACTGAACTTCGTTGCCTTTCCGCGCGCGAAGCGTATGGGCGTTGTGCCAATGGTCAGTTTCGGGACGAAGGGTGGAGAGAGACCAGAAGAATGATTCCTTTGGATCGCCGAGCTTAATCAACCCAAAAACTAAGAATCAATGGCATGTTTATCTTTGGTAAGGCTTGGGGATAGGAAGATTCATCTTTGTTGGGCGTGAGTACTTCTATTGTTGATGTGTCAAGTGCTCGACCGGGAGATGAATGCACTGGGATAATGTACGTTGTGACAGATGGCGAAGCACTAGGTGCAAGGGCTTCGATAACGCTCAAAGGAAAGTTGTAAATAGATCAACGAAAATAGATCGATATGAACGGAGCTCGTCGCGCTTGCCAAGCTTGGAAATTGCGGACCTTCTTATCAGAGAAAGGTTTGGAACCCTAGTTTTGGAGTTTTCGCCCCAACCTAGGTTATGGGGTCGTTAGACCGTAGCTTGATGCTGAAAAATGAATAAGCTAGCGTGTCTCATTATGCTCTTCAAGCTCCCCACCCTCTGACTAAACCTTATCATTTATTCTAAAAAAGAAGAAATTGCCCATTTCTCCTTTTCATAATAAGAAGGTACACTTTTAAACGATAGCTTGCTGGTTTTTCCATCATCCAATCAAATGAAACCCGGCGAAAAAGAAGTGAACACTTTGCTGACGGGCCAAACGCAGCAAAGCGACGACCTTAGGCTGATGTGCAAGCCCCCGCCTGTGGTGATGCTGAACCAGAGTTAAAAAAACTACGAATTTATATTTCTAAGATCATCAAATAAACAAAAAAGCAATAGAAGAGGACATAAAAGAAAAATAAAAGGGCACAACCTTTTAGATTATGTGAGAATCTTCTTGCTTTCAAGAGTATATCACCCACCCTGAGGAAACAAGACTTAATTTGTTCACCATTGGAAAGATAATGAATTTAGGAATGAAATTTTGCTTGTCCACACAACTTTATGGTTTTTTTCCCTCTCAATCTGATTTTAGGATTTAAGGTTTTTTATTTGGGACTTATAGTTCTCTCTCCTTGTTTACTGATGGAATAAAAAAAGAATGTATAAGATATATGAACATAAGTGGGAATTGAGTGGAAATAATCATGTTGTTGACAATAATTTTAGAAGGGGAAGCGTGCGTAGGGGTACATAAACCACATAGAGATCCTGACATCATTTCAACAACATAAGAGGATTTCATACATAATTTGCAAAATACACGGGAATTTGGTAAAAGTTACCCCATTTGTGAGGTCATCTACTAAATTTTTCTACATGTCTGCAAAACTTAACATATGCTTTAAATGTAATAGTTGTTTTATCATGGATTACGCCATTAAGAGTATTTTTCTTGAATTAGGGCCTTGTACCTATTTTGTAAGTTTTGGGCCATTATTCCCCTTGTAATGTCATGTCTCCACTCTGTACTCTTTGTAAAGACAGTTTAATAATTCACTTTGAATATTCAATATATTTTCGGATGGACTTTAAAGTGAAGAGATCTAAATTTATAGCTTTGAAAAATAGTCTCATGCTTATGAGGCAACTTCAAAAGAATCTAGTATATTCTTAGCGGAAATGTTAGTAATGAAAGACAAGTGGAAATTATAAGTTTTTAGAATGTTGAAGGTGTTTTGCAGGGCTTGCTTCTTTGATTGGGAGAAATAAGAAAGATGTGATTTCTTAACTCAAAGACACACTAAGGAAGAAGATTCAGAGATTAGAAGAGGAGAAAATTATCAATGGCTGGAAAATATATTCTTATCTAATCTGCATGCATGTTTAAGTTATTGCATGCAAACATTTCTGCTTCCATCTTGCTTACCTAATGAACTTCAAAGATGATGAATTTCTTCATGAGGGGTTTACACAAAGATGATCAAAAGGATATTGAATGGATGCAGAAGGAAATATTATGTACGCAGAAATATGAAGAAGGTATGAGTTTTCAAAATTTGGAGGCTTTTATCTTGCATAATTTCGAAAGATAAAATGAGAATTGATATCTGATTCAAATGCTCAGATTTAGATAATTTTCAAAGCAAGATACCATCTACAAAGTGATTTTTTAAATATTAGCTCGAGGGATATCCATGTTTTACTTTGAGAAGTATTTGGACTTTCGGATTATTGCTTAGTTGGGGTTACTGATAGAAGATTGTAATGGTACCGAGACTTATGTATGGAATCCACCTTAGCTCTAAGGCAATGCTAATTTTTTTTTTTCATATAAATACCGGAAATATGGGACTTTGGAGTTCTCAAAGTTGTAGTTCTCCAAACTACAACTTCTAGGATATGGGATAGACAAACTACAACTTTGAGAACTCCAAAGTCCCATATTTCCGGTATTTATATGAAAAAAAAAAATTAGCATTGCCTTAGAGCTAAGGTGGATTCCATACATAAGTCTCGGTACCATTACAATCTTCTATCAGTAACCCCAACTAAGCAATAATCCGAAAGTCCAAATACTTCTCAAAGTAAAACATGGATATCCCTCGAGCTAATATTTAAAAAATCACTTTGTAGATGGTATCTTGCTTTGAAAATTATCTAAATCTGAGCATTTGAATCAGATATCAATTCTCATTTTATCTTTCGAAATTATGCAAGATAAAAGCCTCCAAATTTTGAAAACTCATACCTTCTTCATATTTCTGCGTACATAATATTTCCTTCTGCATCCATTCAATATCCTTTTGATCATCTTTGTGTAAACCCCTCATGAAGAAATTCATCATCTTTGAAGTTCATTAGGTAAGCAAGATGGAAGCAGAAATGTTTGCATGCAATAACTTAAACATGCATGCAGATTAGATAAGAATATATTTTCCAGCCATTGATAATTTTCTCCTCTTCTAATCTCTGAATCTTCTTCCTTAGTGTGTCTTTGAGTTAAGAAATCACATCTTTCTTATTTCTCCCAATCAAAGAAGCAAGCCCTGCAAAACACCTTCAACATTCTAAAAACTTATAATTTCCACTTGTCTTTCATTACTTGAGTTTGTTCTTCCCATACATAGTGACAAGAGAGAATCAAGGGAATTGTAAAATCTAAATGCAACGTTAAGGCTATCATACATGGAGATAAAACGATAAAAAAAATAAATTGTAACTTCTAAAGAAATGTTGAAGCTACCCCTTACTCCGAAACACCAAGCAATACTTTAGCCAGTTTCTGATTGATGTAGTTTCCTTATTGACCCATGTAAAGGTCATTATTAAACTGGTTATGTATTACCTCGCGGAACATCACAAAGTCTTAAAGATCAACCAAGTACATCTCACCCTATCAAATCATCCAGAGATGATAATCCTACATTTAGATATCCGTGTATGTCTACATCGAAAAATGCTATCTAGTGGCTTGAATTTCTACCATTGAAGAGTTTATGAAGACAATGCGGTTTGTAACAAACATATGGAACTAAACTACATTAAATAAGATAGTAGGAAGCATATCTGACCGAAGTTTTATACAACCACCAACTACACATTTTCCTCATGATTTATGTAAAATCAAGGATATAGAAATTTACAAAGCTCTCTTGATAGATGTGCGTACTAGGGGAGATGTGTAGACTTTAGGGGAGTCTCAACATATGTGCATGTCACTCTTTTCTTTCGAGGTTTATTTTTTCATTGGGTTATGTTATTTGAGAATATTTTGAATGAGGCAACATGATACACCAATTCACCCTTCGACTTGGCACAAGGGGGAGTATTAAAGGAATAACAAGTAGTGTGTCTTCGTAGAGTAATTGATAAGAGGCAATTTAGTTCTTCTTCATCTTTAGTGTTTTAATGGAACCTTGTACTTTACACCATATATAAAGGGATTTTCGATGAGTGAGATGATTCTAGTTACGTGCCTCTTTCATGTTCCTTTCTTTTCTACGTCTCCTTTTTTCAAACTTAACTAGAAGTCGAAAAATGGCTAAAAGCACTAACAAGTAATTATTTCAAACTCTGGTCCTACAAAACATCGATTATCAATTTTTGTAGTCAACACTATATGAGAACTTTATATAGTTCATGATTTTCATATTTAACACTCCCTCCAACACACAAATATAAACTTAATTTTTATTTAATTTTTCCCACAGGTGTAGGCCACTTACTATCTAAATAACTAAACTAATTGCCCATGTTCGTATTTCACAAATTAATGTGTCTTGATATTCGCCTTTTTTATGAACATCAAAACCGCAAGTGTATGGTGTAGTTTCTAGTAAAGTGACGAGAAATATTGTATCTCACAAAAACTAGTGAAGGTGGCCTATTTAAAGTTCTACAATGGCCCTAGTACTCGTATATATAGCTGATCGAACATGTGAAGGTTTAGGGAACCCTAATTAATCTAATCAGACCCTAAACTAAAGCAATGGACAATTTATAACAATAATACACAATTCATAAACGAAATTTAATAATTAGAGGATCCTTAATGTTATTAATTTCAGAGTCATTCTAACTTCAACAATCAGTATGTTATTCCTATTATTATGAGGCTTCACTTATATGTATCTCAAACCCCCTCCTAGAGCACGTGAGGTGTGGATTATGTACAACTGACCAATCTCCTGATTAAGTCCATGTATACAAATCCTAAAAGTGCCTAGGAAATACCTCAGTAATCATTCTCAACCTCCTGGTCTTTTGGATGATTATTTCGTGTTTTGTTCAATACCCTCATCTCCTTTGTTTTTGGACATTGATTTGTGTGCGCCAATATAGGTGATTAGGTTAATCATGCATCAACACAACAAATAATAACGTATGAAAAATTCATAAATTAACGGAATCAAATATTCATTATCTGCATTGTAAAAGAAATATTAGGAAATTTATGTCTAGTTTTAATGATGACAAAACCTTATTGTAAGCAGGGGCAGACCCAGAACATATAGTGATTGGGGCCGACAAATAAAAAAAACATAGACGGACATTAATATACACGTGAGAATAAATATTAATATATTAGATTTATTATTTAAATAGAATATCAGCAACATTTATTATTAAATATGTCGAAATATATCATTATTTAAATATATATATATATATATTAAAGTTTAGAGTATTTTTATGCATCTTAAAAAATATTTAAATTTATCTTAGTGATTGATAATTTTGGGGTGGGGCCAAAACACACTTATCCTTTAAAATAAATACCCAATATTTTATATAATATACATTTAAGAGATACAAATAGTGGGATGAGAGGTGCGGCGGGTGGGGGATAGGGCCCCCATCCCAAATAAGGTAGGTTGTCACTGGCTGTAAGAAAGGACCTAGTGCCCCCAAACATTCTGTAGAATTTGTAATAGATAGGGCTAATTCTACTTAGGCAGAAGTCATAGCATGACGCTACAATAAATCCATCAATTAGCATACAACACGAATTCCGCTATAGGAAGTATGGTACATAAATTGTAGGAAGCATATTGCATAAAGCTTACGCTTGTGTAATATAAACCAAAGTCTATTGTAGGAAGATCCACTACTCGATAAACTCATGATACAACAAAGATGCCCAGCAACCATGTTAGCAGAGAAGACCTCGATTCAAAGTCGGTGATTATAAGATTGAAAAATATAGTCAGTGAAGACAAGAAGTAATTCTTGTACCGACTATACAATAGCATAAAGATAAGTGCCTTGACAAAAGTAAAAGCAACTCTGCAACACTAACAAATAAGCCGCACCTACTCTGACCAACTCCCAGCTAAAGGACAACAACAACTAGAAGACGTACGAAGAGCATTAAATGTCAACAAGAATCTATTTATCTCTTCAACAAGGATGAATCTCAATTGCTATAAATAGAAGGAGATCGAGAACGAGAAAAGTATTGAAACTTCACTTCAACTTCCCATTTTCGAGCTATCAACTTCAGAGCTTTAAAAGCATCCACTACTCGCAATCATTCAGAAAGTGTGGGTGAAGAGAAAGAGCAAAGTAGCAGTAGTGCAACAATCAACTATTACTCAAGCGAAGATTCTCAAGTTGCAACAAACTCTCAAAGTTAAATCTAGCTAGCTCTCAGAAAGTTCAATCTTGATCCTAGTCCTTCTCACCAAGATGTATACCACTTCTCATCTCCAGCCCTTTGCATCCTTGGCACAATCTCGAAGCATGATGGTTATAAAGGGTGTTGCAGCCTCTGTATCGTGGCGAGTTTTGTTGCCAACACATCAATCTATTGACGGAGCTGCATGATTCCGTTCGCCACTAGTGCTCCTCAAAAGTTGCATAAAAGAGTTGAAGCATAGTGCATTGTGTAGATAGTTGCCTTGGCTTTGTGACCAACTGACACATCGTCAACCTATGCAATTAAAAACACACAAGTATAAACCGTTGATTGAAAATAAATACATGTAACACTAAATACATGGGAGAAACCCATTTTTTAATTTATATAAGTCAGCCATCAAATACAATAATGAAAATACATAGTTATACTAGTAGGCTAAATTTAGAATCCTAACAGTACTATTATTATTTCCTAAATATATAAATATAAATAAAGGTAACAAATCAAAAGGATATCATAACAAATAAACAATAAAAAAATCAAATATCCTAATAAATAAATATATAAATAAATTATTTCCTTATGTTTAACTAAATATATTAAAATGAACATGAATTCTTGAATAAGAAATTAAGGGATTATCTATTTCACATGTTGTGAGGTAGCGTATAATAAATACATGAAATACCTCTAACTAAGGATTTCTAAAATTTCTATAAGCACTACTTGCACTTATTGAATGTATTTTATGACACATTACTAAAAAGGTTAATATTATTTTGCAACCAATATATGGGGTATTTTTATTACTTTAGTACCTCAACATTTTTGTTTTCCAGTACCTCAAACTATGCAAGATTTCATTTTCGCAACCTCCAACATCAATTACTGGTGAGAAAATAAAAGGATTAATTAAAAAAATAATTAAAAATCATAATATGAGTGAAGATTTTAACTTCCAAAAGAGTGGCTTAAAGATTTCAAAATTATTATTTATAAGGAATCTGATTTTTAATAAGTTTTATATTTTTTTCAAATTATTTGAAATACCCTTAAAAAATTTAAATATTTGTCCAAAAATAATTTTAAAAATAATATTTTAAAACTCCGTCAATAATTACAATATTTTATTTAGATTAAAAATTCTAAATTTTCTTTAAAAAGTTTAAGATAATTTGAAAATTTTAGTTTTGAAGTTTGAAATTAAATTTATATTGTTATAAATTATTTTGAATTTTTTTAGAAAAATGTTATTACTAAATTATTCCAATATTTTTTAGTTAAATTTCAAATATTTAAATGATTTCTTTGAGTTTTAAAAGTAAATTTCATAATTTTAAATAATCTTATTATTTTTTCAATGATTCATGATTTTTTTATAGGAAATTGCTGATGGATGTTTCAAAAATGAAAAAAAGACGAATTGTTTAGGTTGTCATCCAGAAAAAAAAAAAGTTTATGTACTAAACAAAAAAATATGCATAGTACATATTGCAAGATGTTAAAACCCTATTAAAAATCTACAACAAATATTACTATGTATGATATGACAGTTTAGATAAGAGTGAAGTCTATTATTTTTTTATACAAAACAAGGCAAATGCATTTAAACCAAAATGTTTGGCAAGTGACGCCCTACATGTTGCGAATTGAATACATACTTATCGACTTATGAGGGGTATTTCTGTAACCACAAAAAATCTCTCCTCCATAACAAGTTGATTAGCTAAATGAGTAAAAAAGTTTGAGCAATATAATGCATAGTTGTTGATAATGTCCTCCACAAGAAATTATGTATGCATGTTGGGTGCTACTTATGGGAAGGGGTGAAGCTGTTAATCTCATGTCATTTTCGATGTCTGCTGCAATAAATAATGGTGTAGTCAGGGAGGAAGCATCGGTGGGTAATAATATACAAATAATACATGCTTAAGCTTATTTTTGTTGTTTTGGAACCCACTTGTCAACCTCTACCATTTTCATTTTTATGTTTTTATTTTCTACATAACTATATATAAACCTCTACCTTTAAACTTAATTTGCACCTTTACCTGCTACCGCCAAAATTATCTAACTATATGATATCTGTTTCTCAATTAAAGTAGTAATCAATTTAAGACGAAATAATTGATCTCTATAATGCTGATTTCTAAAATTTAGAGATTAATTTATTCCGTCTCTAAATTTAGTGAAGAAAATTTTGTCTCGGCTATGAAATTAGAGACCAACTACTTACAGAATAATATTCGATTGCTATTTCGTCACTAATCGGATACTAATAATTTTTCGCCACTTTCTATCATTATTCTATTTCTATTCTATTTTTGTTTTGTGACCAATGTTATGCGTTACTGATTTCCCTCTGTAATATAAATTTTCTTTTATAGTGAAAAATCCACCCCTGAAATGGGTTAATTCTACCCTAATCTCATGGATAATACTTCAAAATAAGTTAATTAGTATTTGATTTGTGTGTAGATTTAAATTAAATTAATATTAATTTTTGATGCTGTATCTACATATCTAATCTAAGAACGTAGCACTCATTTGGACATTTGGATATTATCCATGATGATAAAATATAAAAAAATAAATAAAAAATACTTGAAATGCAATCTTGGATTGGTGAGAGCCAACACTTCTCTATATAAATAATTTCTCCAATAATTATCAAAAATATTGTCGGCGATATATTTGACGGTGGTTGCACACATTCAGATTCACCAGTTGGTACATCAATGACGGAGGTACAAAGCTAGTATTTCCATATGTAACTTATATAAGTATAATATCTGAATTATTATCCCAATAATTCAAAATTTTATGTAAATAATATCCCGCAATTTTAATATATACTGGACTGGGTGAGTTTTTGAGCAGGTGTTATTAATTGCATAATTGGCCAATAAAGATGGCACAGGTACTCTCTCAACCTGGATCCAGTTATCAGTCCCGTTTTGTGTCAATTATTCTTACATCTTTTTATGTTTGAAACTTTGAACCAGGCCAATTTTATTATAACTTAATTGGTAGGCACTTTGTGACTTAGGCTATAAACCAAGCTCAAATTTCATCAGATTTCTTCTCAATTAGAATTGTATTAAAAAAGTAATATACTGTATTTGTTGTAGGAAAATAGAAAAGAATAACAGTAAAGAGATACGGAAGAGAGATACGGAATAATTAGGGTTCTCTTATTCACTAGATCCCCTTTATATAGGGTGTCAAATACAAGGGTTCACAGTTACATATTATTTAGTGAATACCTAAATTGTCCTTCATCAATTACTTTTGACGAAGGCGCACTAATTGTGTTTTTCCTTCAACACTCCCCCTTGTGCCAAGTCAAAGGGGAAATGGTGCATAACTTGTTGCCTCGTTAAAAACCTTGCCAAGTAACAAAATCCAGTGGGAAAAAATAAACATTGGTCAAAGGGAAAAAGAGTGCAACGCACCTTTGTTGAGACTCCCCCTGAAGTCTGCATCTCTCCCTTGATACGTACATCTATCAAGAGAGTTTCAAAAATCTCTTTATCCTCGATTTACATAAATCATGAGGATATTGTGTGGTTGTTGGTTATAGAAAAGTGTTGGCAGTACATGCTTGGTCTCGTCACCTTTGATGTGTAGCATAATTCATCTGTTTGTTGCAAATAACTTCATCTTCATAACTTCAGGTACGCTCTTCGGTGGTATAGCTCAAGTAACTAATGCTTTAACTCTATATGTTGATGAACTTCGTGAGATATCATCCGTGAGTGATGTGATGAGGTTGTTTGAGTAGTTGTGATTGATTGATCTTCAAGTTTTCGTCGTGTTCCTCATGGTAATACATAATCGGTTTGGTAATGACCTTTACATTGGCCAATAAGATAACCAACATATAAACCAACCAAAGTAGTACTTAGTACTCCCTCCGTCCCGCTCAGATTTGCACGTAGGGACGGGCACGGAGGTTAAGAAAAAACTGCTTTTTGCTTTTTGATTGACTTTTTTAAAGGTGGAGATTGAAAATGGAGATTTTGAGGGTGGAGATTATTTAAAAAATTTCCTTTTTAAGAGTGTGCAAATCTGAGTGGGACGGACCGAAAAGGAAAGTGTGCAAATCTGAGCGGGACGGAGGGAGTATTTCGTAGTAAGGGGTAGCTTCAACATTTATTTAGGAGTTACATATTCTTTTGTAATATTTTTATCTCTCTATATGAGAACATTTGACATTTACTTTAGAGTTTACAATTTCATTTGTATTCTCTCTTGTCTCTAATATGGGAAGAACAAATATGTGTCAAGGGTTTCTTTCAGATGTCAAAATACTTTTTGATATCATTCCACTTATATTGCGTTGTCCTGAGTAAAATATAACTAACAAGTTCTTTGAGAAAGTAATACATGGTTGAGTGCATTGAGCTTTTTGTACAATAATGCGCACATTTCAATTAAGTATGGAATTTCATCTCCTAATAGCTCTTTCGTCATTTCCTTTGAACTCAAATGGATCTTTCCTTATGTCCACACATCAACCAATCATAGGAGTGCTAACAGATTGCACTTTATCCATGTGAAATTGCCTGATAATCTTTTGGATATATGCAAGCTGAGGAATTAATATTCCACAAACTCGGTGAGTTTTCCCATGATCCTTTATCTCAATTTAGATTTCAAATACATCACAGTATCTCTTATTTCTCTAAGAGTACCTATTATGTCCTTAACATCGACATAAATTGCTACAGTTGCAAACATAGAACTTGTGTTTCTTTATAAATGCATAGGAGCAATACTACCTGTTCTTTCCCTTCCCAATCAAGTAGTCACTTAGACGGGTATACCATTTCCGTCCAAATTTATTTCAATCAAAGTGAGCATTTCAATCTAATATTGTAAATGCACTCTGTGGTATAGAGTTACTTGAGTTGGGCAATGCAAGTCCATTTGACATTGACACATATCTCAATAACAAGATCCCCAAAGAGATATGTAGTAACCACATTAGTATGCTGCATTTTCAATCCTTCGAAAACTTATCAATAAGACGGTATGACGTCCGTTGTGGGAGAATATCTCCTCGTAGTCAATTCCAGGGCTTTGTGAGAAAACCTTGTGCTTTAGATAAGTTTTGCATCTCAGGACTTATTCTTCTCACTATGCTTACTGACAAAACATATTTTATGTCCTACAGGCTTTACACTTGGTAAGGCTAGCACTACCAAACCAAATACCTGCTATTCTGTCATATAATCAAGTTCTACCTGGATTGATTCCATATAGGCCAATACGCTCTTTGTTGATATTTTACAATAGAGCGTGGTTCGATATTATTGAGTTCTATAATTCATTGAACAATAATGTATACATCATCAATGCACGTGAAAGATTTTTCCATTAACTCACATGCACTCTCATTATCTATAGAATCATATTAAACTTTGGAGCGTCCTCCAGTGATGATTCATGGACATAATTAATTAGAGATAATTCGAGAGTAATTTTTTTTATTGATGATTCGAATTGTGCCACATCTGCCTTCTTCCTTGAGCAGGTGTTCATCGAACCACGTGGCATCCCCCATTTCCTTTTGGGAGCCACGGCCTCAACCACACCTCCACTAAGTGTGGTTGCAACACCTTTATCTGCGGTGTTGTGCCTCTTACTGGGGACTTTTAACCTTACAGGCATATTTGCAGCTGGTATATATGATCTTGTTACTTTAGCGATTTTAGCAAATGCATCAACAATCAAATCTTCCATACTTTGAAGATCGATAGTTCGTTTTACTTCACTTTACATTATGAAGTGTGGGGATCCTAATGAGACATACTGGGAAACACTTCCTGTCGTTCCCTTAGAAAATTCTTTTTCTTATCTCCCCCTAACGACGGGAAGACTGTCTCATTAAAGTGACAATCCGTCAATCTTACAGTAAATAGATCTTGCCTGTTAAAGGTTCCAAATAGCGGGTAATAGTTGGGAATCCATATCCAACATAAATACTTAGTTGTCTTTAAAGACCCATTTTGGTATGCTGTGGGGGCGCAATAGGCACATATACTGCGTAACCAAATATGCGTAAATGTAAAAACATCAGGCTAAATCCAGTTACCAACTGGTACGCATAAATTATTGGTTAGCAGTGGGTCTGAGACAAATAAAGTAAAGTTGCAGTGATATTGCATAGTCCCATGTCTGATAGACATTTTAGTGCGCATTGCAATGCCTAATCCTCCATCTATATCTTTTTGATAGTGGCATATGTGAGACCATTTTTGTGTATCCACATGGGTTAAAGGATACTATACATTGATCCTAACAGATATGCAATAATCATCAAATCCTTATGATGAGAACTCTCTAGAGTTAATAAGTCTTATTGACTTTATGGAGTGAGGGTGGTGAGCCCTTAGACAATATTTTCTAGGAGTTTTTCTGATGCAACATTTATTGTGGACAATATTGTGATGATCAGTTAATGTATCAAAGCATTTACTAGAACCATAGATACTTTAATGACCCGCTTTTCTGGTTTGATAGGTCCACATAAATTATATTATGTTCTTTTTTTTTTTAAGAATGGATTGTCTTACATATATATCAGGCATAGGAAGGTCTCGATCCTACTTATTACCAAATAGTAGGCTTGGTAGGATGAGTGATATGCCCTAAAACAGTTAACGAGGCGATATGGGATGTTGGTCGTGCTTTTAGTACTTTAGAAAGCATTTTGGGTAACATATGATTCTGTCTTCCAAAGTTCGTTTTGGTGATGGTGTTTGATCCAATGATCAGAGTTGTAGTGGAGTACATGTCACTAGATTGACTCATTTATTTCTCTAAGATGTGCTTCCTTTCACATTCATTAGAGGTATCATAAATTATTCAATTCCATTCTCACATGTAGTTTGAAATGATAGTCGTTGACACGATTATCTTTACTTAATAACATTGTAATAGTTCTTGGTGCATATAGAGCGTTTTGTGACTATAATTGTTATGTCATTAGACATCTAGAGAATTCGACGATTCTTCGTTCTTTTAGTACTTGTGATTCAATGATGGTTATAATGCAGTGATGCAGTGAGTCTCTGTTCTTTGGACTTCCTGTATCTCTTATAGTTAACTGCTCTAGCAGTTTTTTTATACAAAAGTATAATATTTATACAGTGATTTAAAAGTTCATTACCAACTCTATCCCTTTTGTTTAGAGGGTTTCGACGTGTTGCTTTTGCACATGGTTTCCATAACCACCATGTTCATTTGGGGTAGGCACATCGGAGGGCCTCCAGGGCTTCTATGTCCCTTACTTTGTGGTGTATCATGACCACAACTGTAGAGACAGACACATTCGTTCCCTTTATTTTGGGATTATTTTCACTATTTAATTTACCATAGTTAGGCTAGAGAATTTTCTTTATCCCAGCACGTCTGGTGTTACTTTTTAGAAGAAACTGATCATGCCTCTCAACTACTTGCACTGGTTGATTAGCTAATTTAATATTATAATTCTTTTGTTTCATACTCTAACCTATACAAGTTCGATAGTATAAGCATTAGAGTAGGAAAGTAAAGAGATTTTATGTATCATATCATCTTCTGTGATTTCTTTACACATAAAGAGAGATGTGTTTTTAGACACAATGTGTCCTTATTGAGGCTATTGACCCTTTTATAGTCTAGTGAGTGGGTTTCTTTCTACTAGATAGTTAATACCGGAAGTAGAGATTCATCTACATCTTTAATATTTCTTTTATTGCATTCCGCAGCTTGTCGGGTACTTTTGAACTAAACAATACTCCTAGTGTAAGCTAGGATTAATGTGTCATCTCAAATTCATTAGAGCATTGACTGTGATTTCTAATATGACAGACAGTGCTTTGTCATTGGGGACGGTTGATGATATGATCGTAAGAGAGTTCTTGCAGGATGTAGTTATTTTTCATGGAAATATTTTCCTATTAGGAATATCAATTTCGGTAACTCAATTTCTTCTGAGTCTAATATTCAAATTTGAATCGGGTTGGTTTAATCATTTTCTTTTGAATTAGATTTCGGGACCATATTTCACAAGTTTTTCGATATTTTGTGAAAGTACATTATCACAAAGTTGATTTGTACTAATTTGGTATAGCCCATGAATTTTCATTATCATGGAAATATTCAATTTATCAAGCATAACTAACTTCGTAGGCAAAGCAATTGTAAAATTATCATATAGTCATGCAAATAAACTTATTTACAATAATCTCTAAGCGCATAATAAACAACTCAGGTGATAAACTTATCGTATAGTTATGAAATTCCACATGTTCACTCAAAAAATATTTAGACAAATGCATCATGTTATCATAAGCATATATAGTTATTTGCATTTACTTCGCAATATAGGGGGATTCGAACTACCTTGTAGGCGAGACACGATTCTTTCCTATGGCACCTCTCAAACTCTGTGGTGGAAATTTTGATGATTTTAGGAACTATAAACCTTTTAAGCAGGTTTCCACGCCAATCCAAACGAGCGGACTCTCGCAAATAAAAATTCATGTAGAACGAACAATTCTTAAATATCGAATTGTGATGAAAAGACATTGAGAAAACAAAGATATTGAAACCACGGAGAAGGTCAAAAATAATTTTAACGAATACATCAATTATCAAATATACATGAGTTTACATATTGAGATAATTATTTCAATTAGATTCCCTTAAATATACCTTTTCAATATAACAGGAGATCAATGTTATATGACTAAAAATACTAATTCCATCAAAGTGGAGATCACATATTAAGCATATATCAGAATTTATACAACATATATAACACTAGATATGTGATAATAAGACGTTGTATGTCAATCATTCGTGGAGTTCCAATAGCATATGTCTAATTATCACATATACCTAAAGGTAATCTATATTCAATTACTAATTAATTAAGATTCAATACCTAGATGTAGTGGGTTACGCACCAATATCCCCAATTCAGGAATCGTGAATTAGGCTTTTATGCAAAACTAATCATAATCACATGATTTGGATCTAATGAGGAATATATACATATAAATTAATCAGCATCTTATATGGTCATGGAAAATATAAGTAACGAGTTGAGGAATGAATTCAATTAACAAACCTCATAGTCAGTCGCGTCAACCCACGGTATATCTCGAAGCACATTTTCAGTGGAGCTTTCAGTGCTAAGTATATCATCTATTGATTTGATGGCAGTTATATATGGTCTATTGATTGATTTTGATTGGTTATTTCAGATTAGTGATGTTGGTTTGTCAGCTGAGCGAATTCTCGTGCTGATAACGAGTTGTAGGAAAATAGAAAAGAATAACAGTTAAGAGATACGGAAGAGAGACACGGAATAATTAGGGTTCTCTTATTCACCAGATCCCCTTTATATAGGGTGTCAAATACAAGGGTTCACAGTTACATATTATTTAGTGAATACCTAAATTGTCCTTCATCAATTACTTTTGACGAAGGCACACTAATTGTGTTTTTCCTTCAACAGTATTAGAATTATAGCCGTTTATTAAATCTTACCGCTTTATGATTGAGTCATGTTTTCAAATTAATAAAAATTGAAATTCAAATGTGTGATGAACGGGAGCATTATTTTTTAATATATCATGAAAATGTTAATAAGAAAATAAAAAATCAAAAGACGTGCATCATAAGAAAAAATATCTTTTAAGACAATAGAAAGTTATCTTAAATAATAAATATGTATCATAACTAAATTATTGGAAACAATATGTTATCACTAATTAGTCATCTCATAGCAAATGATATTAGTTGAGACATCAAAAGTAGTCTCAAATTTGTATCATGTATGTTTCTAAATAACTAGTGTTTTCTGAAGAAAAGTTTATAGATCATTTTGTGATGTTAAGTCGTCACATACATTATTACTAGAGACTACAATTGTCGTCTCACAAAATGTATGACAAAAAATATTTTTGTTGTAGTGACAAGAAAGCCAAAATTAGTGGAGATCGGAGGTCGATCATTCACTAATTCGGATGTCGATCTCGTTAAAACCTTCATATATTAAACCCAAAGCGAAAAACCTACACAAGAGAAAAAAAAAATACTAAATTAAAGAGCCTGAAAAGATATTATGTTAACAAAAGTGTTAGAAAATTTATGTTTAGTTTTGATGATGGTAAAACCTTCTATAAGGTAGGAACTTGTGCCCCCAGAAATTCTGTAAACCTTCGTAATAGATAGAGCTAGTTCTACTTAGACAAACGTCGCAACAAGCAAGCAGCAAGATCGTCAGTGAAACTTGCAGCAACAAGTTCGTTATCGCAACAAGGAAAGAGATTGTAGTGAGCAAGTAGTAAGGTTTCGTATGTCCATCCAGCATATAACATTGCTTGCAGCACGGAAGGTACAACCAGCAAGCAAGCACGAGTCGTGTCAATAGTGCGCAAGTCAAGGTCATACTTCAAGATATTCAAATTCAAATATATAGCTAGTGGAGACAAGTTTAAAACCTTGTTCTGACTATCTAATAGCATGGGGACACGTCACCTGACATTGACACCAAGCCACAACCACTCTGACCTACGTTTTTCGAGAAAAGACAAACATCTCTTTTCCGTACAAGGAGCATTAAATGTCAATGGGATTATTTTTCTCACTTCAACGAGAAAGAATCCCAACTGCTATAAATAAAAGGGGATGGAGGACGAAGTAAAGGCTACCGAAACTAAAGCATTCAAGATTACTTAGCATCAAACACTCATTATTCTTATTCAAAGATTCAAAGCATACACTCTTATAATCATTCCAGTGTTTATACAAAGTATACAAGAGCAAGATAGCAGCAAACAATCTACTGAAGATCAAAAGCTGCGACAACTCTCAAGGTCAAGCTAGTTATCAAGCTTTACTTCGGTCTTAATCCTTCTCAAACCAGGAAGCTTGTCTATATCTTAACTGTATTTAAGTTTATAGGCAGCTACCAGAAGTTGAAGAAAAACTTTCATTAAACCAATCTCACAAAAGGTTTTTGAAAAGGGGAGTCTTCGTTCGAATTCGGGATTCAAAGCTCCCTATGTTTTGAGGAACATGTGTATAATAGAGAGGTAGCCCTCCGAGGATAGGCAAAAACTATTGTAAAGAGTTAAGTTGGACTTAGACTTTAGAGTAGCTAAGTTATACTGTGTGTAAAATTTTTAGTGAATTTTTCCACTGTGTGACAGAAGAGTGGACGTAGAAGGATTATCTCCATATTCGAACCACTATGAATATTGTGTCTACCTTTATATTTCTTTTATTATCGTTGCTGGCATACTACTTATCTATTACATAGATTTGTAAGAAAATGTTTAAGCATATTTCGCTTCACGTAAAACTCCCTTGAGCTTTTGCTTACTGTAAGCTACTTCTAGGCAGTCTGCTTTGTGCCTACTACTTAAGTACGCTTACTGCAAAAACTTTGTTGCAAGAACCAATTTCTTGCAGTAAGTAGCAATCTTGTGCTCAAAGTATTTGAAAAAGAGAAAATCGAGTTAGAGGTTTATTCATCCCCCTCCCCCCTCCCTAAACCTCTACCACTTGGGACCAACAAGTGGTATCAGAGAAGTTGGTTTCACACACCAATCATCTTTGATAGCTAAAATAGATCCAACCATTTTCTATCCAACAAACATGTTTTTTGAAAACAAAAGATTTTTTAGTCAAAAAGCCATAATGATGGAGACTTCTTCAACTGAAGCTCCCATGTTTTCCTTTGAGAAATATGAGGACTAGGCCATAAGGGTGCAAGTAGCACTTGACCTCCATGCATGATGAAATGTGGACAATCATCATTGAAGTTCACCAGTAATCATGAAGATCAACAATGATGTGCGAGTGGATGGAGAAACTGCACCTCCTCCTATGGTAGAAAAGGCACGTAATGAATGGGCTGTTGATGATAGGAAAAGGTCAAACCTGGACAATCTAGCCAAGAATGTACTCTTTGCTACATTGGATAAGGGAACTTTCACTAAAGTCAAGACATACAACACTGCCAAGGAAAATGCACGTAATCAATGGACTGCTAAGGAAAATCTGTGTAGGCTCAACTCTACTTCGAGAAAATAGGGTGGCTACTGAAACCATGAAATTTGAGTTCTTTAATGCTAACCTTGTAGAGTCTGAACGATCAAGATACAAGATACACAATAATCCTGAATGAGTTGGTGTCTACTGGGAAAGATACACTCAGTAGGAGATAAACATCAAGCTGCTATGAGCTCTCACATTGGATTGGGATGTGAAGACCATTCCAATGAGAAGCTCAAAGAACCTAAATAGCAAGAATTCACGAACTCTTCTCTGACCTCAAATCCTCTGAATATGATTTTTATCGGAGGAGAGAAGAAAAAGAGAATGCTCCATCACAAAAACCCTAGCAGCATGCTGCCCCTCATAGAAACTCCAAATGGTCCCAATAACCACCATCATGTGAATCAGCAATCCCATATTGTTGCTAAGGAGGAGCAAGCAGTTGAAGAGATGGTTTTACTTATGAAACTCTTCACACGTTTTATGAAGAAGCATCCAATGGTAAACTGAAGATCATTGCTACAACTACAAGAAGAGTGGTCTCTTTGCAAGGGAATACCCTTATCCCAAAGTGCACAAGTATCCTGGTGATGTTCGGAAGCAAAGATGAGATAGAAGAATGCATGAGAAAGCTCAGCTAAAGGTTCTCTTGTGTGGAGTAGTAACCCATCAAAGTTGTTCCAATGTCTTCAAGGGAACCTACATCATACGAAGATTTAGACATGGATAGTGACTCTTCATACTCTGATAGCGAAGCACTCATTTGCCCCGTGGCAAAAGAGAATGACAATCATGGTGAGGTAGATTTTCCCAGTACCTCTTCAAGGTTAGAGAACATTGACTTTGAAAGCTTACTTATTACATTCACACAGATTATAGTTTACTTTGACACAATCAATCAGTTATATGAAGAGCTGAAGGCTAACAACATGCAATTTCTTGTAGAAAACGCAGTGCCTATAGTTAAAGTTGAGAAACTTACAACTGAAGCAATTGACTATTGTTTTCTTCGAGAGGAAGTAAATAAACTGACGATGTCACTCACCCTTGCGGATGAGAAGGAAACAAAAATAATGTTCTCCATCATGTCTTTCGGCAGATCATCTAGGAATCTGGAATACTGAATATTCAGAGAAACCTATCTGACATGACATGGATAGGATTCTCTGACACAGGTTCTAACTGTCAAGCAACTAGTACTTCTACTGATGTTCCAGCAGTAAGTACGTTTGAGTCGCATATGCTCCCCAAACAGTGTAAAGGTAAGTCTAGGAGGATGGAGAATATCTCCACTAGGAAACCCAGACTGGAGTCAGGTTGTATACCTGAAAAAGGTAAGTCAACTACTATAAGCACACCAAGCACTAATGCAGTGGGAAGTAACGACATGCAGCAAACACTGGCTACTAAGTGTAGTAAATCCCTACAACAACCTAATAGCAACTAACAGAGGACTAGGCTCAATGCTCAGAGGCTTCCACACAAGGCAATGAAGAACCATCCTAGGCTACTCCAATCAAGGAAGTAATCTACTCTACGTACATATGAAAAAGGGAAACCTTCCAAGGTGTACACTAAGCAAGTTGGCCCATAAGAATAGCTTGCTGCTCATAGGTTTAGTTACAAATGGGTTGCAAGAAAGACCAATTCCTAAGGACCCATTTAACAATGCGTACCTATGTCTACTTGATTACTTTGCAGGTCAACTTGCCTACAGGACACAATGATATCTGGTATATCGACATTAGATGACAGGTAACAAGAAGTCTTCAAGGGATTTCAAAGACTGGAAATAACACGGTGATATCTGGTACAACTCTCTTGCTTTATAGCCAAAATCACTCCTGGACTCAGCTAGTTATGGCACAAGAGAATGATTCATCAGACCTTCAAGACTATCAGCAAGTTAGCATGCAAAGGTCCTTCCTTACACAGATAATCGGAGTAAATTCCACCAAAAAAGCAGCTAGTGCCTGAGCTTTGACCAGTGTTCGAGGCACGAAAAAATGTCAAGTTGACCCAACTCGATTGGCCATTTGAGCAGGTGTCCTGCAACATCAGGTTGTTGGGGTACTTGCCTCATCGGGAAGGAGGTAACCACTTCGACCTAATGCTCGTAGAAGTAAGGTCTCGGAGCTTTCTGGCCACCATCACCAATGTATAAGATAATTTCTCCATGGGGGGATATCTTGGTTTGGCATCATACAACACCTAGCTAACGTAGTACACTGGGAGCTATTTTTTTTCCTCCATTCTAATAAAGACAGCACTGATAATGGTCGTGTACCTAGAGCAGGTGGCTTTTTGGATTAGAATAATCTGGGATGGTTCCTCCTAGCCTTTTGTGGAATCCTATGAGCATCGGGCCTTATCTTCTGCTGGTAGCGCTTAGGCTATTTTAGGGAGTTACTTCCTACAGAATCTGTGCCTCGTGCTTACAGTAGTTTTACTTCTCCTTGTGAGGTTTATAGCCTGACTTCAGTCTAGGTTTCATAGTAGGGATATTCTCCATCCTTCTAGACTTGCCTTTACACTGTTTGAGGATCATGTGTGACTTAAAAATACTTACTGCTAGAACATGAGTAGAAGTACTAGCTGCTTGACAGTTAGAAACTGTGACAGAGAATCATATCTCTGTCATGTCAGACAAGTTTCTCTAAACGTCTAGTATTTCATCCAGATTCCTAGAGGATCTACTAAAAGAAATGATGGTTGACATTAGTTTCTTTTCCTTCTTAACTTGAAGAGCAAGGGACATCTGCAGCTTACCTACTTCCTCTCGAAGAAACAACAGTTAATTGCTTCAACTGTCAGTTTCCCAACTTCAATTATAAGCACTGCATTTTCTCCTAGAAGCTGCATGTTCTCAGCCTTCAGCTTCTCATATGACTGATTGACCGTGTCAAAGTCAGCAATCATCCATCTGAACGAAACAAGTAAGCTTTAAGAGTCAATATTCTCTAATCTTGAAGAGGAACTGGGAGAATCTACCTCATCATGATTGCCAATCTCTTTTCCCATAGTACAAACAAGTGCTTCGCTATCAGAGTATGAAGAGTTACTAACAAAGTCTGAGTCTTCATATGCTATAGGTTCCCTGAAGACAACGAAACAACTCTGATGGCTTCTACTCCACTCAAGAGGGTCTTTAGATGAGCTTTCTCCTGCATTCTTCTATCCCCTCATTACTTGCCAACTTCCTTAGGATACTTGTGCACTTTGATGTACGGGCATTCTGATATGGCGACCAATCGCGCGGGTTTTTATCGAAGAATGAAAATGGCATCTTCTCTTTCTATTTCTCTGCCTATTAATCTGTTTCTTCTCCCCTTTCTATTTTTTCTTCTGTAATTCTCAGAATTTTATGCTCACTCAAAAAGAAGATTATCGGTACAAATTTTATTAGGATCGTATCATTGGTGCTTTTATTGAGAGATCCGTAGTGATTCCCCGTTAGAAGAGTTGCAGCTTCATATGGAGCAATACTAAACTTCCACGGCCACCTTTGATCAACCACTAGAGCGATACTACCCTTCCATGACCACCTCTAATCAACCACCTCATAATGCTACACCACCTGCCCACCAAGTGTTTGCCAAATTTCCCGATCCAAATACTCATGGCTAAAAGGTTGTTTCGATTATCTCTCCACCACAAGTGATGGATAAATTGTTATTTTTCGTTGCCAACACTGCAAAAAGTGAGGACAAGAAGTTTGACTAGGGTTATATCTCTTCACACTTTGTCACAAACCAAGAGGCCAAGGTATATGAAATGGACAACCCTTTAATTTTGATACACGAGGAGGATATTTCGAGTATAAATGCTTCCATGAACATCTTGGAATCGGATTTGATGAGGCATGGCCTATCCTAATTGTTGCTAAAGATGTGATGGGTGATGCACATGAGACACTTATTATCAACAAAGTTTATGTTGGAATTATAGTTTGTGCTATAAAAGCTCTTGGATTCAGTGAAAATATGAAATTAAATTTGCAGGATATAGCAATTTTAATGGGAGGCAAGGTCAGGACTGAAGAACTTAGGTTAATGAAGTTGGTTGAAGTGGGCTCGGATTAATTAGGACCATGTAAGAAAATTCTCATATCTAAGGAAGAAAATGTTATACGTGATGGTGATAGTGAGAGAAGATTTAGAAAAGAAAAAATGTGGGGAGATGATATGCTTTCATGAATTTCCAATACTGGAAATGGTGAGCTTATGGCTGCTCAAGTGACATTTGAGCCATTGAAACCCTAACAAGGTCAGTGCATCACCAAGGAGCCTGACAGAAATAAGATGAAAGAGGACGAGCCACAATCTGAGGTAATCTTAATGAGCAAGAGATGGAATTATGTATTTTAGCTTTACAAAATGCTTATTGCTACCCCGAAAAACTTTTTCGTCCATGGAACTCGAATGATAAAAAGGTCATAATTACAAGGATTTCTCTATGGGACTTTTTGTGCAATATTCCTACTGGGATAGATGTTCCTCCTGAGGTCCTTGTACATGTTGATCCATCTATGGTAGAACAATTCATCAATTGCAAAGATGGTGCACCCAACAACCTCATGAAAGGTTATTAATTGCATCATTGGCAAAGAAACTGTCAGTCTTTGCTCAAATACGATCATCAAGCTTAGCGATGATTATGTTGGGAAGCCAGGATTTTCTTTTTTCATGATATTGGTGGTAGGGGTTTCTACAGGAGAAACTCTTGAGTAATGGTAAATGTAAATTTGTTAAAGTTTGACTTGTTTCTATATCCTACGGTTCAAGTGTACACTGCCATTGAGTCTTATAAGTTGGTGGTCTCATCTCATGCCGATAATGTTTATCACGAGTAGCTCTCGGTTTACTAGTGTGCATCATGCAACTCCATGCCCTCCGCTAGAGCCACCACCACCGAATGTAGAGAAGATTTAAAGCACCCTTCAGGTCTTCACCTTCAGCACAAGGAAGGGGTGTAGGAATGATACGGCCTAATGATTGGAAGGCCATTAAGGATAGACTAGTAGCCCAAGTCCAAGCCCATCAAACCAGATTTATAAAATAAGAAAGGATCAATCACACAGGTTTTTATCGAAGAATGAAAATGGCATCTTCTCTTCATGTTTCTATGTAACTCTCTATCAATCTATTTCTTCTCCCCTTTCTATTCTCTTTTCGTAATTCTCAGGAGTTTACGCTTACAAGAAGAGCAGATTATGGATACAAATCCTATTACGATCATATCGCATTCCCTGGCATAGTGACCAGTCTTTCTAAAGTTGTGGCAAAGGTCTCAAGCTTCCTTGCTTATCCTTGGGATTCTGAGGGCCTGGTATAATGAGGCTTGGATAGGTTTCCCTTTAGATGCTTCTTCACAAAATGTGTGAAACATTTCCTGAGTAAAGCCATCTCTTCAGGTGCTTACACCTCCTCAGCAGCAACATTAGGTTGCTGCTTCGGCACGATGGTGGTTACTGGGACCATTTGGAGTTGATGTGAGGGGCTGCTTGCTATTAGGGCTTTGGTAATAGCATCATCCTCCTCCTCTTCTCTCCTTTAAAAAATGTCATATTCAAAGGATTTGAGGTTAGAGAAGAGTTCGTGAATGATCTTCTTACCTATATTCTTTTAGCTTCTCATCGAAACAGTCTTTACATCCCAGTCCGATATGAGAGCTCACAACACCTTTGTGTTTATCTCCTGCTGAGTTAACTCTTTCCCGGCAAACATTGACTTATTCTAATGTATCTTGTATGTAAATCGTTTAGAGACTCTCCAGGATTAGCCTTGAAGAGCTCAAAGTTCAGGGTCATAGTAGCCATACTGTTTTCTCGAAGTAGAGCTAAGCCAACACAAATCTCCCTTAGCAATACCATTTTTCTTGGCAGTCTTGCATGCGTTAACTTTGGTGAAGGTTTTCTTGTCCAATGTAGCAAAAAGCACATTTTTGGCTAGATTGTCCGAATTGACCATTTCCTATCATCAGCAGTCTATTCATTTTGCCTCTTTTCCACCATGGGAGGAGGTGCAGGTTCTCCATCCACTCGCACAACATTGTTGATCTTCATGATTACTGATGGACCTTGAGTGATGACTGTCCACCTTTTATCATGCATAGAAGCCAAGTATGCTTTAATACTTATAGTCCAGTCCTCATATTCCTCAAAGTAAAACATGGAAGCTTTAGTTTAACTCAAAAATATTTTCTTTTACAATCGTGTTTTTTAGCAAGAAAATGACTAGATCTGGTTTATCTGCCAAAGATGATTGGTGTGTCAAACCAACCGCTTTGATACCACTTGTTGGTCCCAACTGATATAGGTTTAGAGGGGGTGAATAAACCACTTGTTGGGTACAAGGTTTACCCAACCCAAAGTTAAACACAACGGAAATAAAAGAGATAACTAAAGTAAAATTTACCACGTCGTAAATCACTTGTGGATGCCTTCAGGGCGAAATAACTCACTATCTGACTTGTGAATCACAAAAAGATTCAGAAAGTAAATCGAGACAGACTTCGATTTACTCTTCATAAATCGTAACGTCTCAATGGACGAATAAAAAATATGTAGATTACTAAGACAACCTACCAAAAATATCCTAAAATGAATCCTACCAAATGAGATTTAGATTCATGAGGAATCTGAATTTTATTAAAACTAGACATCTTCGTTTAGACAAGCGGTTAACCATACCCTCAACATGACATAATACAGCAGACAAACTCGTATATCTCTCGTATGTCTCTCTGTCTTTAGTTGGTAGTTGAAGTCCTATTTACAGGTGATGAGTAGCTTGGAGAGCACTCTATCATAACCACCACTTCCGACAATTTAGGCCGTTGATGGTTAGTCGCTAGCCTTGCGCAAAGGTGGCGAGTTGGAGAGTGAGACTTGGTCCACTTTGTTGGAGACCAAGTCTTCACCGCATACTTCTCAACAAACCTAACCATTCCTTCTACTCTTTGTATTTACACTTATGTCCCTGCATATTTGTTAATAATTTGACATCCAAAATCATCACTTAATTCAACCTTTAATTCAAAATATAAAATGTGTATAGAAAGGTAAAAAAAAAAAAAAAAGTAGAAGACAAGAGTTTAAATACACAAACTCAAACAATTTCCCCAATTTGCCTTGTTTACACTAAACCAACAAACAATTGAATAAGTGTTAAAGAAGTTATAAACTCCCCCTATATCAGATATCCTAGAAAAAATCCCGAAATTAAATGACATACATAATAAAAATAATATAAATGATAATACCATTCAAAACAATAAAAAGATTGGGAATATCTTCGAAATGATAAAAACTGGGAATATAAAAAAAAATATATATATCAACTAAATTAAAACAATTTATACAAATCTGCTGCTTCTTCATCAGTATCTCTAGATTTGGCCTCCTCTCCCTCCTTTTCATCTTCTTCATCATCTGGAAAATAGGTTTCAGTAATGATGTCATCTTCGTTAACTTCACCCCGACGAATAGCTTTGTCAAACTGACTGGAATCCCCCTGAACCCTTGGGTTGACTGTAGGGTCAGCTGCATCTCTACCTTCAACCTCGTCACCTTCCGCGGGATCGGTTGTACTACCTCCCTCTTTTTGTGTAGAAATAGAGCCAAGTAGATCATCATGAACTTTTGTGAGAGTAGTAATCTGAGGAGTCAGCATCCGAACTTGATGAAGAATAAAAATGGTTTTAGTGCTAGTTCGGGGGTTGACTTGACATGTGAATCACCCCTGTATGTATTGTAACATCAAAACAATCCAGGGTAGATCAATGAACCGTGTGTTGGAGGTGACTGTAGGTTGAATATCCAGATTTTAAGGCATGATCTGTTCATGGGGACGAGTGCCTGGAAGCCTATGGGAGCAGAGAATGTTATAGATAAGTGAAGGAAATGGCAGCTCATAGTCCTGTTTTGCTCAGCGTGGCTCATGACGTATTTAAATGCCAAGTCTCCGAAGTTGCCATAACACCCCATGCCTATCTTATACCATAGTCTTCCTTGATTTGTTGTGACCTTGGAGGTGTTAGATGAAGGACACCAATTGTATACTGCTATCTTATGAAGGTCACAATATGGTTATGGTAGTGTCGAGATCCTTAGAGTATCAGGCCAAACAGTTACTTTACCACCAATGAGCACTTTGGTAATTTCATCCAATCATACACTGCACTCTCAGGTTCACTTGTAGTTCCAAGTTCCTCATTTATAATCTGAGGAGTGAAGTGATAAACTGAACAAAGACTTTGCCATAAAAACATGATCCTTGGTCTTAACCTTCTTTTTACCTTTCTTCTTCTAGATTTGCTTCACATAATGTTTGGCAGTCACTGGACTTGATGGTTAGAAGAATGGAGCTCTTCTTCAGAGTATGAATTTTCTTTGGGGGCACCTTCTCTAGCAGCAATGAAATCCTCATCACTCTCATCATCTAGTTCGGTGGATGAGGAGGATTAGACAACCCTTTTCTCGGCTGTTTCATCAATCACCTTAAAAACATCACCCTCTTCACTATCAGAGGACTCATCAACCAAATGCATAGTTTGACCAACTTTTTCCTTCTTTTGTCGTTTAGAAGGGGGTGCACAAGAAGATGACCCGGCCTTCTTGTTTTTCTTTCCTATTTATGAGCCAGCACCATCTAGCACACAATTTCTCAACCTAGATGATTGTCTAGGTTGTTCACTGCTCTCTAAGGTCCAGTAGTTCTCTTGTGGGAACCTACAAATCCTAAATCCATGCCTTCTAGTTTATCTAAATTGTAGGGATAGTTGGGTCCACCAGGAAAAAAGAGTAGTGATAGGTTTGGGAACAATTTCACCCCCCCTACGAATGAGCCGCCAGGATTTCGTGGAGGAAAATCCTGAGTTGTAGAAACTGTTGGAGGAGTTCTTGATAAAGGTGGCACTATCTCAGTTTGAGATGTCTCAAGACTATCAGGTGGCAGAATCAGTAGCGAAGTTGAAAATTCAGATTTTATGTGGATTGATCAGCTTACCCCATGGATATGAGATGTGTCTATGGGTGTCCCAACATGTGGGCCAACCCCCATGACTTGGAAGAGCCTGTTATTGCTGGACGGATGCTCTAGTGTGATTTCCATCGGAGTGGAAATAGGGGTGGTCGTGGTTGGTGCAGAAATCGCAGATGCTGACACTATCTTATTCACCACCTCAGTAGTGATAGTCCTGATGAGCTTGGTAAGATCGTTGGGATCTATTATTGATATCAGAAATTTTGTTGAAGAGGAGAAGAGGGTTTTGAGTTCGTGTAACAATTTTAGAACGTGAGGGAAGATAGAGAGTAACTTTTGCTAGGATAAAACAGGATGGGATAAATAATGATAGATATGAATCATATCTATATTTAATAGGAAAAGACTCTTCTCCAACTATAGTCCTTGTAAATTTAAAATAGAAAATTCAAAAGTTACTGATTTAACAGGTACATACAGAACCAATATCTCATCCCTTAGAAAAGAAAAATAACTCGAAACAAATTTGACCATTTGAGCAAGATTTATGCAAGGACTAGGTTAACCTCCTACTAAACCTGCCTAAGTTTTTCTTTGTTTTTCCAAGTCTGAAGAATATAATTTTGATTCAATGAATTTTTATACTACCATCATTTTCAAGATATCACAATATTACCTATGCCATGTCTCGAGCTAGTCAATGACTTAAGATGAAAAGAATCAGTACGAGTGACTTTTTAGCATAGTGTACACTTCATTTTGAGTGTCGTGCCCCTAGTTTACTCATCACTCAAACTTTTTTCCATATCTCTTCTATTAGCACGAAAAGCACGATACAACCACTACCATGTCCCAAGTTTCTTGAAGAAATATCATTCTTTGGATCAACACCATATTCTTTTACTAACTTAAGAAGAACATAAAAGAACTATATGCAAATCTAACTGTTGGAAAACACTACGTACTAATATATGCAAGTAAAGAAAGAATGACAGATCAATGCATATATACAAAAGACTAGCGTTGCCTCAGAGGATGGAGAAACCTCTAGTATAACCCTTATTGGATTAAACAAACACCAAGAGACTTCCTTAGATTAGAAAATCTCTCATGATCTAGAGCATTAGTAGAAATGTCAGCAAGCAGGTTTTCAGTAGAAATGTGATCTATGCATACAATATTCTTTTTTACTAAGTCTCTAATAAAGTGACGCCTTATATCATTGTGCTTGGTTCTACAGTGTTGTACAAGGTTTTTTTGAGATATCTATAACACTAGAATTATAGCAGTACAAAGTTAAAAAAATACTTTCAAACCTATAGGCTTCAAGCATTTGTTTTAACCACAATAATTGCATACAAGAACTCCCAGCTGCTACATATTCGGATTGAGCAGTGGGGACTGATACAAAATTTTGTTTACGACTGTGCCATGATACAAGATTATTACCAAGACAGAAACAACCACCACTGGTGTTTTTTCTATCATCCAAATCCCCTGCCTAGTCAGCATTAGTGTAGTCAACAAGATTGGTGTTTGTGTCCTTGGAGTACCAGATTCCCAAATCAAACGTACCTGCAATGTTGTATATGATTCGCTTCACAACCTTCAAAAGAGAATTCTTGGGACAGGCTTGATAGCGAGCACATATGCACACATTGTACATGATGTCAGGACGACTTGCTGTTAAGTAAAGTAAACTTCAAATCATAGATCGGTACAAGGTTGGGTCAACCTCCTCCGCCCAAATATTGGCCTTACAATTTTTTCTACTAGACGCAATAGGAGTTCTTTTGTGTTTTGCACAATCCAATTTAAACCATTTTATTTGATTCCTAGCATACATACTTTGTGACATGAAAATACCATATGACATTTGTTTTATTTGTAACCCTAGGAAATATGATAGTTCACTTACCATGCTCATTTTCAATATGGAAGACATAGCTTTCACGAACTCATCAAGTAGAGTTTGTGAAGTTAAACCAAACACTAGCTCATCTACATAGATTTGAGCGACAATAATAGAAGTGTTTGTTCGTCTGATGAACAAGGTTTTATCAATCTCTCCTTTAACAAATCCAAATTCAATAAGGAATTATGTTAAACGACCATACCAGGCTCGAGGTGCTTATTTCGGACCGTATATAGCCTTTGTAAATTTATATACATGGTTCAATTTGCCAGGGTCCTCAAAGCCTTTTGGTTTTTCAACACAGACTTCTTCATTTAACCTTCCATTTAAGGATGCAACCTTAACATCCATTTGATGCAACGTAATCCCAATATGACACGCAATTGCAAGGCATAGTGTGATTGAGTCAATCATTGCCACAAGTGCGAAGGTTTCATCAAAGTCTATCCCCCCAAACACAGAGACCTCTGTGTAGCCTTGCGCTATTAGTCGCGCCTAATTACAAATTACTTTGCCGGAATCATCAGATTTATTTTTAAAGAGCGATTTGGTACCTATGGCATTGGTATTCATGGGTCTAGGCACAAGATACCACGCATCATTTTTAGGGAAGTGTTCAAGTCCCTCGTGTATGGAATTTACCCAAAAGAGATCTTTAAGGGCTTCAACATCATTATTAGGTTCAATTAAGGAAACAAAAGATGAAAGATGTACCCCATTATAGGTGGATGACATGTAGACCAGCCTTACCATGTTTCTGGTTCACAGTCCGCTCCTACTGCTCCAATCACTTGAGACAGAGGATGATCATTTCTAACATGAGCAGGTGGATCACAGCGACATGTTACCTGAAGATTTGGATCTAGATCATCGTCACTTTCCTTGAGTTTAATTTGAGTGATAGGAGTTGGTCGAGAGGTTGGGTCGTCCTCAGGAGTAACTTCAATCTCATTTTCAACTCCTCTAGGATTTTCAATCAAACCTTCTATATCATCCTGTTCAGTCTTTCTTGTGACAACAACATAATCATCGAAGACAACATTGACAGATTCTTGAATGCACCTAATCCTCAAGTTTTAAATTCTATAAGCTTGGCTATTTATGGCATATCCATGAAATATACCTTTGTCACTTCTAGAATAAAACTTGGAAAGGTTTTCTCGATCATTCAGAAGAAAACACACACACCCAAAAACGTGAAAATAGTTAAGATTAGGCTTTCTACCATTAAAGATCTCATATGGGGTCATGGTAGTGCCTGGTCTTAAGTATACACGATTAATAATATGACACACATTATTTAATGCTTCAATCCAAAAATGTTTTGCAAGCTTCTTTGAACTGAGCATAACACGGCCATTTCTTGAAAGGTGTTATTCTTCCTCTCAGCAACTCCATTTTTCTGAGGAGTTTTAGGAGAAGAGAAATCTTTAAAAATACCCTTCCTTTTCACAAAATTCAGTAAAAGAAATGTTTTCAAATTCCTTTCCATGATCTGATCTTATGCGAGAAATGATAGCACTGTGCATGTTTGTTACTCTAGAAAACAAGATTTTAGAAGTATCAAAGGCATTTGATTTTCACGTACGAAAAGCACCTAAGTAAATCGTGAGAAATCATCAGCTATCATATATGAGTATCTTTTACCTCCTAAACTTGCCACCTCAACAGGACCCATAAGATCCATGTGGAATAGTTCAAAACAACGAGTAGTTACTACAGGTCGACCTGTGTGTTGGACAACCTCATGATTGACCCGAGTCTGTTTGCTCTTCTAGCAATCACTACAAACAAAATTATGTTTATTCTAAAATTTAGGGATACCTTTTACAACTTAATACTTCACAATTATGTCTATTTTTTGTTAAATTCACATGTCCCATCTTTTGATGCCACAAAATTATGTGATCGATTTGGGCTCGATTGCCTCTTAGTTCACTGACAAGATAACAATTTCAGCTAATCTTCGACTAGTCATAACACGGGTGTTTGATCATTCAAAGACATCACATGAGCTTCGGTAAATTTAACATGTAGATCATCATCACACAATTAGCTAATACTAATTAAGTTAGCAAACAGTCATTTGACATGATACACATTATGTAGTTTAGGGAAACCAGGAACATTCAATGTTCCTTTTACAACAATCTGTCCATTAAACCCCTCCATAGGTCACACAACCTCCTTCACATGGTACATAGTCAACTAGAAAATCTTTATTTCCTGTCATGTGGCGCGAACAACCACTATCAAACAACCACAAACCTAAGATGTTAATATTTAAAGCAGTAAATGAAATATTGCATATTACATCTAATTTATGAACCCACATCTGTTTCAGTGTAGAGTTAGGTTTCTAGACACATTGGTCAGACTTAAGGTTGGGCAGCCTCTAAGTAACCCCTTATGCTTTTTAACATCATATTCAACTTTTGGCAAAAAGGTTTAATATGACCAAGAATTAAGCAGTAATGACATACAAACTTCCGTTTTCTGTAACCTTTTGATTTCTTTGGAGATTCAACACTTTTGTTATTAACATAGTTCGCACCTTCTCGAACAAAAGAAAGTCCATTACTACTTGCTTTGCTAGTTTCCCTAGATTCAATGTATCTGTTAGTGAAAACAACTCTTGAACACACAACACCAAAGAATCTGGAAATTGTACAAAGAAAACACTTCGAATTCACACCCACAGTTCGGCCAGAGTTGTGGCCGAATTGAGCTTACGCAGAACAGGAAATAGAAACGGATCAAACACAGTTTTAACGTGGTTCGTTCAAGATGAACTACATCCACGGAGGCAAGGCACACCTCAATCCACTAAGAACTCCAATCAATTACAGAGAATTAGCTCAAGAAATGAAATGCCCAATTCTGAATGCAAATTAGGGCACGAACACTCAATCTCTAAATACTCTCTCTAATCTAAAGTACAGGAGATAATGCTGCGTAGTTATGTTCTCCTCAATGAGAGCTTTACAATGATATATGGATTGAAGCTCGAATGCAACTGGATAGGAAGTTATAACTGCAAGAAGTTACGCTGAGCTACAGGACAAATGTGACTGTTTTGCTTCGTCACTAACTGCAACTGCTTCGTCACAAACGGCAGTTACACCACCTAACTCGAACCCGGTTTGCTCATGACCAGCCTGTCTTCTTGATGATAAATCCCGGTTTAAACCGCCGGTTCTCCACTCCCTGACTCCGGTTCCACATTCCCAACGCACCATATTACAAAGTATAGGCTCACTTGATGAAATTGAACATCACCTCACAAATCTCCACCTCAATGAATCATGTGTGCCTCTTCCTGCCTCACCACTGCCTTGTCTGTCAATGCTATTCATGACATTGCTCAAGCCGCAGCAGGCTCGAGCAATGCTCCACTTTGTTCCCAGGTACACCCTTAGTAAGAAAATCAGCAGGGTTATGCAATGTGTGTACCTTCTTCACTTCCACAGAACCAGAATCAATGATATCCCTAGCAAAATGCAACCTAACATCAATGTGCTTTGACCTTTCATGAAATGCTTGGTGTTTCACAAGGTGTAAAGCACTTTGATTATCACAGTAAATCGCCACACACTTTTGCTTGATGTCCAAATCTCTCAAAATTCCTTTAAGCCAGATTGCTTCTTTGATAGCTTCAGTGAGAGAGATATATTCTGCTTCTGTGGTTGAAAGTGCTACAACTGATTGTTGTACACTTCTCCAGCCGATGGCTGTTCCAAATAAGGTGAACACAAATCCAGAAATAGATTTCCTAGTGTCTATGTTTGCTGCAAAATCAGAATCAGCAAACCCCTCCAATGCAACAGTGCTTCCATTCACTTTCTTCTCAAACTTCAGTGACAAGTTCACTGAACCCTTCAAATACCTCATCACATGCTTCAAAGCTTCCCAATGTTCAACACCTGGGTTTGACATGAACCTGCTCACTAAAGAAACAGCATAGGCCAAGTCAGGCCTACTACAAATCATCCCATACATGAGACTTCCAACTCCACTTGCATAAGGAATATTGCTCATATGTATGACCTCCTCTTCAGTCTTTGGGCATTGTTCTTTGGTTAGTTTCTTCTGTAGATTAACTGGAGTGGAGAGAGGTTTGGATTCATGCATGTGGAACCTCTCCAAAACCTTCTGTAGATATTGCCTTTGAGATAACCAAAGAACTCCAGCTTCTTTTTTCCTCAGAATGTCCATGCCCAAAATCTTCTTGGCATCTCCAAGATCTTTCATGTCAAATTCAGTGTTAAGTCTGTCCTTCAGCCATTGTACACTCTTCTTGTTCTTGCTGGCAATCAGCATATCATCCACATACAAAAGAAGGAAGACTTTATCTTGCTTTGAACACTTGTTGAAGTAAACACAACTATCAAAAAGACTTCTTACAAAGCCAACACTGATCATGAAGTCATTGAACCTCTTATTCCACTGTCTTGGACTTTGATTGAGTCCATACAGTGACTTCTTCAGCAAACAAACTTTGTCTTCTTGTTCAGGAACAACAAAACCTTCTGGCTGTTTCATATATATTTTCTCAATGAGTTCTCCATGTAAGAATGCTGTTTTTACATCCAGTTGTTGTAGTTCCATGTCCTCTTGAGTAACCTTTGATAAAAGCAACCTGCTTGAGCAGTGCTTTACTACTGGAGAGAAAACTTCATTAAAATCAATCCCTTCCCTTTGTGTAAAGCCCCTAGCCACCAATCTTGCTTTAAACCTCACTTGTTTGGATCCTGCAGTCTCTAACTTCTTTTTGTATATCCATTTAGAACTCACAAGTTTCTGACCTTTTGGTTTGTCCACCAATGTCCAGGTCTCATTCTTTTCCAGGGATTCCATCTCTTCAATCATTGCCTGAATCCAGTGTTCTCCTTCTTCACAATCTAGTGCTTCTTTAAAACTACTAGGCTCTTGTGATTCCAGGTCTTCTGCAACACTCAAGGCATAGTAAACACTCCCTGCTTGCCCATAGAAGTCAGGTCTATTGATTGTTCTTCTAGGTCTGTCCCTTCCAATGCTATATTGTCTCACATTTTGTGAAGGTCCAGCTTGTTCTTCTTCTTCAGATGATGAATCACTATCTTGTAGATTCTCTTGTTGTTGTTGAGATGTGTGATCATCTTCAGCAGGATGCTCCACCTGAATTGATATCTCTTCAGTCTCTTTAGCACCATCAAATTCTTCCTTAGACCCTGTTGAAGTATAAGCCATCACATTCTCATTAAACTTTACATCTCTACTTGTGATTATCTTCTGATTTCCCTTCTCTAGACACCACAATCTGTAGCCCTTTATCCCATCTGGATATCCAAGAAATACACATCTTAGAGCTCTTGCATCTAACTTTTCTTGCTTGACATGGTCAAACGCAAGACAACCAAACACTCTTAAACCTTCATAACTTGGTTTCTGTACACTCCACACCTCTTCAGGTGTTTTGAACCCAATCACTGATGAGGGTGACCTGTTAATGAGATAACATGCTGTAGCAATGGTTTCACCCCAAAATACCTTTGGCAACCCAGCGTCCAACAGCATACACCTTACTCTTTCAAGAAGAGTCCTATTAAGCCTCTCAGCAACCCCATTCTGTTGAGGATTCATTGGGACAGTCCTATGTCTCTTGATTCCTCTTTCTTCGCAGAGGTTTGTGAACTCAGTAGAGAGGTATTCCAATCCATTATCAGTTCTAAGGTGCTTCAGCTTCTTCCCTTTGACATTTTCCAGTTGAATCAACCAAGTTTTAAACTTATGAAAAGCATCACTCTTATTCTTCATCAACATGATCCACACCTTTGTACTATAATCATCAATCAAAGACATGAAGTACCTTGCTCCACCATGAGTCTCTGTCCTTGCAAGACCCCATATGTCAGAGTGGACATAATCTAATGGCTCTTGAGTTGTGTCAACACCCTTTCCATAGGGCAGCTTCTTGGACTTGCCCAAAGCACACTGATCCACCATTTTATCATGTTTAGTGATATACAAGAAGCCATCCACTGAGCTAAACTGACAACCACTAGTTACCAAAGAACCAAGAGATAGAAGATTTCTTTTAAGGCCAGGAACATATCTTACATTAGAGATGATTCTGACCACACCATCAAACATTCTTATGCTCACTGATCCAATCCCTTTGACCTTGCATGATTGGTCATTGCCCAGGAGAACATTTCCACCATCTTCTCTCTTCAAGTCATCAAACCATGACTGGTGTGGACACATATGAAAGGAGCAGCTTGTGTCCAAGCCCCATTCTTTCACCATTCTTGATTCAGTAACATTCAATACCTCTGGAGGATCTTCTTGAAGGTCAATGGCAGCAGCTTCTGCCCCTTGGTTTCCACCTTTCTTGTTTCTTTTAGGACAATCCTTCTTCAAGTGACCAGGCTGCTTGCACTTGAAGCATTTCCTCTTCTCAACCCATTCACTTCCCTTCTTTGGATTGGAATCTCCTGCTTTGAAGTCCTTAGAATTCTGTCCCTTCTTCCCTTGCCAAGGTTTCTTGAATTTAATATTCAAACCTTCTCCAGATTGCACCATGCCTTTATCATCTTGAGTCTGGAAGCATTTAGACCTCAGAGCCTTCACTATCCCATCATAAGATAGCTGCTCATCTCTCCCATACATCAAGGCATCCTTAAAACTTTCCATGGATTTTGGAAGAACGTTTAACACCATCAATGCTTTATCATCCTCCTCCATTTTCACATCCAGGTCTTCCAATTCCTCAACCATCTTAATAAACTCATCAAGTTGGTCAGAAATTACCTTATCTTCAGTGATCTTGAAGGCCAACATCTTCTGCTTTAAGAACAGCTTGTTGGAAACTAACTTAGATTGATACAACTCCTCCAACCTCTTCCATGCTTCTAAGGAACTCTTGCATCTTGAGACCTCTCTTAGCGGTTTATCACCCAAACACAGAAAGATAAGACTAAGGGCTTTCTTTTCCACGGATACAAACTTGGGTTTCTCACTTTCTTCCCAAGAATCAAGAGGTATCAAAGCAAGATCAAGGCCATTGTGAACCAAAACTGCATTCATCTTGATCTTCCATAATGTGAAGTCATTTCTTCCTGTAAACTTCTCAAAGTCCATCTTCATACCAGCCATTCCTTCCCTTCTTCAAGCTGTGAGAGTTGGTTCCCATAGACGGCGCCACTTGTTAGTGAAAACAACTCTTGAACACACAACACCAAAGAATCTGGAAATTGTACAAAGAAAACACTTCGAATTCACACCCACAGTTCGGCCAGAGTTGTGGCCGAATTGAGCTTACGCAGAACAGGAAATAGAAACGGATCAAACACAGTTTTAACGTGGTTCATTCAAGATGAACTACATCCACGGAGGCAAGGCACACCTCAATCCACTAAGAACTCCAATCAATTACAGAGAATTAGCTCAAGAAATGAAATGCCCAATTCTGAATGCAAATTAGGGCACGAACACTCAATCTCTAAATACTCTCTCTAATCTAAAGTACAGGAGATAATGCTGCGTAGTTATGTTCTCCTCAATGAGAGCTTTACAATGATATATGGATTGAAGCTCGAATGCAACTGGATAGGAATTTATAACTGCAAGAAGTTACGCTGAGCTACAGGACAAATGTGACAGTTTTGCTTCGTCACTAACTGCAACTGCTTCGTCACAAACAGCAGTTACACCACCTAACTCGAACCCGGTTTGCTCATGACCAGCCTGTCTTCTTGATGATAAATCCCGGTTTAAACCGCCGATTCTCCACTCCCTGACTCCGGTTCCACATTCCCAACACACCATATTACAAAGTATAGGCTCACTTGATGAAATTGAACATCACCTCACAGTATCCTAGTCCATCATGATCATGTTCTACTAATAGATAAGTCTTCTTCAAGTTTAGAAGTACCTGAGTTCAACCTTTTAAAGGTTTCAGATGCTTCTTCAAGATTTTTGTTTGTAGTTCCAAGCTCAACATCCTATTTGTTCAGGAGAACCTGTAAACTCGTTACCAGCTCTCGGAGGTTGTCATTTTCTTCGTTCAGTTTGACCATGTCATAGCTCTGTTGATTCCACTTTTTTATCAGATCCATATTAACCACTTTCACTTCTTCAATAACGTTGATCGTTTATTTATCTATCTCCCCTTCTGGTTCTTTTTTAATAGAGGTGTTGAAGTAGAATAGGTTGAGATAGTGACTGGAGTCATACATCTCTGAAGCTAAGCCACAAGTTGGGTCAACCTCAATGTCATCCAGTGAGAAACAATACCTCAGGGTCGAAAGCATGGAATTGATCCACTACAACTTCAAGCTCCAGCTCATCATCATCGCTCAAGGAAAACAAGTTTGCTTTTGCCATATCTGCAAAGAATATTAGCACATTCATTTTCGTAATGGCCACATCCTTTGAATGATTGGCATTGAAATGAATCCATATTTCTTGATTCGTACCCCTGTTGATTTGAAAATAAAAAAAAATTCGAATAGGTGGGGTTGAGACTGGAGGTAAACTCTTGAGTGGTGATTCCTTCTGAGCGGAAGCTCTCCGTACATTAGAAGACTTGCTCTTCAACTTCCTCATCATTGAATTAAGCATGCGAGTAAGCAAGGCAACATCAGCTCCCTCACTTATTTCTTCAAATCCTCGTCATTTTCTTCATTCGAGGATATGGACTCCTTGGAAGAATCTCCATCTTCAATCGATATGGCCACGTTTTTCCCTTTATACAACCTTTTCTTATGATTCATGTTCATCTCATAAGTTTCCAAAATGCTCATAAGAGTAGTGAGATCCATCATGGCAATATTATGAGCCTCTTCTATAGTAGATACCTTCACATTGAAGCGATCACGAAGCAACTGAATGGCTTTAGAAATAAGGTTCTTGTTGATACATGGCCTCCCAAAAATCTGAGGTTTCATTAGCTATATCAAGGATCTTGTTGAAGAAGCTTTGAATGGACTCATTTTTCTCCATTCGAAGGTTCCCAAATCGATCCGTAACCATCCTCAATTGTGACTCTCTCACACTAACATCATCTTCGGAGTGTCGTCGGAGAATACCCCAAGCATCTTTCATCGTTTCACGTGGTTTGATCAGCATGAACATGTTTATGTTGACTGCAAGGGTGATTGCATTTAGAGCACATTCGTTGTAATTGGATGCATCAACGTCATCTAATGCCCATTGGTCTTCGAGCTTTTTAACCATTTTACCATCACGATCAACGATCATGGGCAGCTTCCATCCTTCTACGACAACTCTCCAGGCTCTCACATCAATCGACTTAATGTGATCCTCCAACAAACATTCCAATAGTAGTAATTAGAACTTTTCAAAACTAGTAGTCTTGTTATTATTGTAGTATCCATTATGATAACACACTGTAAGGATCACGCTTAGTGTGTCAAGCAATGACTCTGGTGCCAATTGATAGTGTGCATTACCCACAATGAAGAGAGGCTGGGTACAAGTTTACCCAACCTAGAGTTAAACACAACGAAAATAAAAGAGATACACAAGTTTTAAATCACTTGTAGATGCCTTCAGGGTGAAATAACTCAATATCTTACTTGTGAATTACAGTAGTTCTCTCATATGTCTCTCTATCTATCGTTAGTAGTTGAAGTCCTATTTATAGGAAATGAGTACCTTGGAGGGCATTCTCTCTTAACCAACACTTCCGACGGATTAGGTCGTTGATGGTTAGTCGCTACACTTGCACAAAGGTGGCGAGTTGGAGAGTGAGACTTGGTCCACTCTGTTGGAGACCGAATCTTCACCGCATTCTTCTCAACAACCTTGAGTGAATCTTCAACTCTTTGTATTTGCACTTATATCCCTGCATATTCGTTAGTAATTTGACATCCGAAAACATCACTTAATTCGGCCTTTTATACAAAATAGAAAATGTGTAAAAAGGCAAGACAAAATAAAAGTAGACGATAAGATTTTGAATACACAAACTTTAACACCAGCAACAATAATAAAAGTAATATAAAAGTAGACAAAATATTTATAGTGGTTCGAAGGTGGGGGTAATCCTTCAACGTCCACTCTTCCCTCACACAATGGGAAAATTCACTAAATACTTTACACACAGTACAACTTACCTACTCTGAAGTCTATGTCCATCTTAGCTCCTTACAATATTTTTTATGTATCCTCGAAAGGCTACTCCTCTATTGTACACATGTTCCTCGGAACACAAGTCTGCTTTGAATTCCTAATTCAAACGAAGACTCCCCATTTCAAAAACCTTTCATGAGAAATGAAAGTTTTTCTTCAATTTCAGGTAGCTGCTTCTACACTTGAATACAATTGCAATGTGGGCAAGCTTTCTGGTTTGAGAAGGATTAGCACCGAAGTAAAACTTGAGAGCTAGCTTGACTTGAGAGTTGTTGCAACTTTAGATCTTTACTTGCTTGCATGTTGCTTGTTGTGTTGCTCTGATATACTTTTCATAAACACTGCTATGATTATCAGAGTGTATGTTATAAAGTTTTGAATAAGAATGCTTAGTTTTCGATGCTTTGAAATTTTAAACGCTTGAGTTTCGGTAGCCTTTGCTTCAAACTCCATTTCCTTCTATTTATAGCAATTGACATTTCTTCTCATTGAAGAGAGAGAAATAATCTCATTGACATTTAATGCTCCTTGTACGACGAAGAGGCATTTGTCCTTTATCGCAAGAAGTAGGTCAGATTGGCTGCGACTTGGTGTCAGTGTCCAATGTTACTTTTTATTTTTGTCAGGTGAGATATCCCCATGTTATTGGATAGTCAGTACACATTTTTAAACTCGTCTCCACTCACTATATATTTGAATTTGAATACTTGACTTCTGGCCATAACTTTGACATTGTGGACATGACTCCTGCTTGCTTGCTGGTTGTACCTTCCTAGCTGCAAGCAATGTTGTATGTAGGATGGGTATAAACAACCTTACTGCATGCTCACTTCCGTCTCTTTTCTTTGTGGCGACAACGAACTTGTTGCTTTAAGTAACCTTGATGATGTTGCTGCTTGCTGGCTGTGACTTCTGCCTAAGTAGAGCTAGCGCTATCTCTTACAAAGATTTATAGAATTTCTAGGGGCACTATATTCCTACCTTATCGGAGGTTATGCCATCATCGGAACTAAATATAAATTTTTCTAACAAATATCTTGCATAATCAATCCGATGTACGTGTCATTAGGTGATTTATTTTGCCGAAGACTGCATGAGACTTTGGTTATCACGATCAACCTCTAAGTCAATACTACCCATTTCGTATGTTGTTTTGAAAGCACCCCGAAGAGCTATTGCTTCCAATAACATAGAGTTGACTAGGCAATTGTCCACAATGAACCTCCCAATAGTGTGTCACCTTCGCCCCAGTACAATGACAACATTTTTTCTAACCCCTAGTGTTACCACAAGGATATGCTGCTACTGTAGCTAGTAGTGAGCAAGGTTAATTCCACAGAGACTGTGTCCTATGTTCAATTTAATACCCCTTCCTATTGGTACACATGTTCATGCATGCATTTTAGGTCGAATTAAGTGTCATTTTAATGACATTTGCATGAATATTCAAACGTGTATTGTTCATATTTGTATTATTGGACCATTTAATGTGTTTAAGCTTGTTTCATGATAATACAGGCAATATAGGACCAAAAAAAAGTCTCGAAGAAGTTCGGAACGAAGAACGAGCCAAGGATGAAACAAGGGGGGAAGATTTTCGAGTGAGAAGTTGCGCCTGCGACTTATGGTCACGATCGTGACCAATCCAGCGAAACCAACAAAACATCTAAGTCACGGTTTGCGGCTGTGACTATTGTTCGCGGCCGCGACGAAATTTGCGAACCAAACTACTCCTCAAGCTGAATCAATGGTTCACGGCCGCGACTCAGCTTCGCGGCCGCGATCCGATACCCTGTTTTTAATCCTGAAACATGTTTTTGGCCATTTTTTAGCCCAACACTTTCTCCTCTATATATATAAGGTCAATTTCGAATTTGACCTAACCAATCACCCATTTCTCACACAAATTCAGCCACCATTCACCATTAGAAGCAAGGAATTGGAAAAGTGTTGAAGATCAAGATCATCAACTCAATCTTTTGGTTCATTCTATGTTGTTTTCATGTCTTCTTTTATTTTCACTTGTTTTATCTTTGTAGTAGTTGATATGAGTGCCTGTCACTCTAATTTCAGCCTTTGATCATTAGTTGAACCTTGGATTTAGGATGTTTATGTAATTTTTACAGTTATTAACCGATTGGGTTATGTTTTGGAATGTTCTATGTTATTTAGGATTGTTGATTCACACTTATGAATTGAATTGTGGTTTGATCACCCATTTGGATAATTGTTTGTGTGTTGCTAGAATTGGGTTTGTAATCTGTAATTGTTATGAATCTGATTCCCATGTAGCAAATAATGGATTTATTCTATTGGGGATAACATATAGTTCGACCGCTAAAATCGAGCTTATGAGTTTTATGGTGTATCTACTCCGATGTCTTGATTCTTAATGCATTTGACTTTTGATTCTTACAGAGCTTGTCCTAGGAATTGATAAGTTAAGTAGGATTAATCGAAGAGCTTGTTTTGATTAATTATACTTAAGAGACAACAAGATTAATAGAGTTTGTTATTAATCTTGGAGTAGGGATTCCGAGGCTAAATCAATCGGGTAGTAACATCAATTATATAGATTATCCGGGCCAAGGGGATACTCGATCAAGGGTTGAATCCTTTTATCATTTATAAAACAAAAAATCATTCTCTTATCTTTGTTTACTTGAATTGTTAACTTGTTGAGTGCTTTTAGAGTAATTGTTATTTGGTTTGTTTAATTGAAATTATTTATTAGTCGTGATTACATCAACCCCCCTCCCCCCACATCTTTATTATTTTTCTAGCTTATTTATATTATATTGCTTATCATAATTGTTTAATACATAAAGCAAAATTGTTCAACCGTTCCTCGTGGGATCGACTCTTATTTACCACTCTACTAGTTAATGTAGTAGATCAAGGATAAGTATATATTTATATATATTAATTTGGTAAGGCGACTAACACGCTTCCTACCAAATTTTGGCGTCATTGCCGAAGAACAATGATAGAACTACTTTGTTTTTAGTGTTAAACACTATTTTTATTACTTTAGTTGGGTGTTTTTGTTACTTTTGTTATTTTGATAATCATTTGCTATTGTTTTTGCCTTGATACAGTGGATGTTCACACGTGCTCAAGGGCACAAGGTGCTATTATTTGAACCCGATATATTTCTTCGAGAACGAGTTTTGAGGAGGCAAGCAAGAGCAATTCAGCAATTTTTTGGAGAATTTAAAGGATTAAATCTTGAACCCGAAGAAGAACCGAGAGAAGAAATGGACAATGAAAGGGCACCCGAGAGGACCATGGAGGAGCTAGCAAACACCGGGTCACACACCAACCCCTATGTATTACCTTTCCCAAGTTTGAAGAGGACATGATTTTTTAATTGAAGTCGGGTCTTATACACTTGCTACCCTCTTTCCACGGTCTTTCGGGAGAAGACCCACGTAAACATCTCAAAGATTTTCACATTGTATGTTCAAGTATGAAGCCTACAAAGGTGATGGAGGAGTAAGTAAAGTTAGGGGCATTCCCCTTGTCTTTGAAAGATCTAGCCAAGGATTGGCTATAATACCTCCCACCAGCTTCAATTACAACGTGGAACAAATTGAGAGACAATTCCTTGAGAAGTAGTTTCCGGCCTCTCAGGCCATAAATATTCGGAAGCAAATCAACGGTATTCAACAATGCCAAGGAGAGACACTATATGAATAACGTGAAACATTTAATAAGTTAGTTGTTGGTGGCCCACAACACCAGATCACTGATCAGCTTCTTATACAATACTTCTATGAAGGCTTGTCCTTGACCGACCAGAACATGATCAACTTGGCAAGTGGAGGAGCAATTGTTGACAAGACTCTAACAGCGGCTCGTTCGTTAATTTCCAAGATGGCTGCAAATACCCAACAATTTGGGTGTCGTGAGCCAACAAGGACGGTTAGGGAGGTACATGATTCAACCATTGATGACAAATTGGAACAACTTACTAATTTGGTAAAAAAGATGGCCTCGAGCAAGACTCAAGCCCTTAGGCCGTGTAGGATCTGTAAAATCACAAAGCATAGTTCCAACACATGCCCAATTTTGGATGAAGAAATCGAAGCTCACGCAAATGCCATTGGTAACTTCAATGGGGGAAGGAGGTATGACCCTTATTCTCAAAGTTACAATCTCGGGTGGAGAGATCATCCAAACATTCGGTATGGTAACCAAGGTGGCCAACAAAGTGACCAAGGCCAAGGGCAAGCACCTCAACCAAGAGGGATGTAACAAAAACAATCAAACGAATCATCATCCGGTCCATTATTAGAAGACATTGTGAAGAGCCTAGAAACCAATACAGTCCAGTTTTAGAAGGACACTCAATCGAGCATCTAGAACCTTGAAATGCAAGTTAGCCAACTTGCAACCTCAGTCTCTCAACCTGAAAGTGCAAACAGTGGCAAACTGCCGGCTCAACCGAAAATCAACCCTAAAAACATCAGTGCCATCAACTTCAGAAGCGGAGTGATGCTTGGAAAGCTTAAAAAGCCCGAGCATCCTTTGGAGGATGGAATTCAGGGGGAATTTGAAGGAAAAACTTAAATGGAGGGCTGTTTCAAAGGACCGGTCATGACCGCTAATGCAAGTCGCGGCCGTGACCATGTGTACAAAAGCCCACCTCCAACTACGCTTGACTCATTGCGACCGTGGCCACTGCTGCCTAGAAATTTGAAGTTTCACCTGCTATCCCGATTCAACCACTCCCGTTTCCAAGCTGAGTCACAAAAGCAGTGGATAAGAACAAAGACAAGGAGATGCTAGAAGTATTTTGGAAGGTGGAGATAAACATCCCTTTGATTGATGTCGTAAAGCAAATCCCGAGGTATGCTAAGTTCCTCAAGGACTTGTGCACTAACAAGAATAAAGCTAAAGGGGAATGAAAAAGTGATCATGGGAGAGAGTGAATCCGCAATCTTCCACAAGAAACTTCCACCGAAGTGTAAAGATCCCGAAATGTTCGTAATCCCATGCAAGATAGGTAATTGTAAGATTAGACGTGCAATGCTCGACTTAGGAGCTTCAATTAATGTTGTTCCAAGCTCAATTTTTCATTGTTTTTGGGGCCAAAAAATAAGAGTCGTCATTCAACTAGCCGACCGAAGCACTTTGTATCCCGATGGGGTGATCGAGGACATGCTAGTTGAAGTCGACGAACTCGTGTTCCCGGCTGATTTTTATGTGTTGGACATGCAAGGCGATTCTTCAATATCCACACCGATCTTGTTGGGAAGACCATTTCTAAACACTGCCCAAACCAAGATCGAAGTTCGTGAGGGCACCCTCACGATGGAGTTTGATGGTTGAACTGTCAAGTTCAATATCTTTGATGCAATGCTGTTCCCGAAGGATGTTCATTCTGTATTTTCCATTGATGTTATTGATCTACTTATGGAAGAGATGTTTAAGTTGTCATGTAGGGATCCAAGGGAAGTTGCACTCACCACTCACTTAGAGAAAGGAAAAGAAGAGATTTGGGAGACTAATGAGGCATTGGTGGAAACAGTGGCACAAATGCATCTAAGCCATCTCTACCAAGATATGAGCAAAAGTTCATTCCATTGCTGGATTCACACAAGAAGATACCTTCTACGGTCGAAGCTCCGACCCTTAGGCTCAAGTCTCTTCCTAACCACTTGAACTATGCTTACCTAGGAGCGAATGAGACGCTATCGCTGATTATCTCATCCATGTTGTCTCCAAACCAAGAAGCATCCTTGATAAAGGTCCTTAAAGAACACAAGAGAGAAATTGGTTGGACTATTGCCGACATCAATAACATTAGTCCATCGCTTGGTATGCACCGCATTCTACTTGAGGAGGGTTCAAAACCAAGTTGGGAACCACAAAGGAGACTTAACCCACCTATGATGGAGGTGATGAACAAGAAAATCATCAAGCTACTCGACGTTGGGATTATCTACCCTATTTCGGATAGCAAGTATATATGTCCAACACAATTCGTGCCCAAAAAGTCAGGAGTGACGGTAGCGGAGAATAAAGAGGGGAAATTGGTTCACACCCATTTGCAAACCGGGTGGAGGGTGTGCATAGATTACTGCAAGTTGAACACCATGACCCGCAAAGATCACTTCCCCTTGCCATTCATTGACCAAATGCTAGAAAGATTGGCCGGACATTCATTTTATTGCTTCTTGGATGGATACTCTGAGTATTTCCAAATAGCCATTGCACCCGAAGATCAAGAGAAGACCACCTTTACATGTCCCTTCGGTACTTTTTCGTGGAGAAGAATACCATTTGGGCTATGCAACGCCCCAACCACTTTTCAAGGGTGCATGGTGAGTATCTTTTCTGAATATGTTGGGCATATTATTGAGGTCTTCATAGACGATTTTAGTGTGTATGGTGAGTCTTTTAAAAAATGTCTTGATAATCTTCTTAAAATCCTGAAAAGGTGCATGGAAACTTGTGTTGAATTGGGAAAAGTATCATTTTATGGTTGAACAAGGCATAGTTCTTGGGCATATCATTTCATCAAAGGGCATTGAAGTTGATAAATCTAAAGTTGATCTTATTACTGCCTTGTCTTACCCTGTAACTGTGCGGGAAGTGCGATCATTTCTTGGCCATGAAGGTTTCTACAGGCGATTTACCAAGGATTTATCAAAGATTTTAGCCCCTCTATGTAGGCTGTCGAATTTGAGATTTCGACTTATTGCAAGATCGCCTTTGATCAGTTTAAAAGAGGCCATTACATCACCTCCCATTATCCAACCACTAGATTGGACACTACCGCTTGAGATAATGTGCGACGCTAGTGACTACGCAGTGGGAGCTGCCTTGGGGCAATGGAAAGGATAAGTAGCTCATGTGATCTACTATGCCTGAAAGACCCTAAATCTGGCACAAGCAAACTATACTTGCACGGAAAAAGAACTTTTGGCTATAGTTTTCGCTTTAGAGAAGTTTAGATCATATTTGATTGGTACTAAGATTATCATTTTTTCTGACCATGCAGCTCTTCGGTTTTTGTTATCAAAGAAGGAAGCTAAACCAAAACTCATAAGATGGATTTCGCTACTTCAAGAATTTGATTTGGAAATCAAGGATAAGAAAGCGAAGGAGAATTCGGTAGCTGACCACTTAAGCCGATTGACGCAAGAGGAGAACGAAATGCCTTTGAGGGAGAGCTTCCCCGATGAACATTTATTTGTAACTTCTAATGTTTTGACACCGTGGTATGCAGATTTGGTGAATTACCTTGTTGCTAAAGTATTTCCTACCAGGTTGACTAAGGCTCAAAGAGACAAGTTAAGGAGTGATGCCAAACATTACGTGTGGGATGATGCATACTTGTGGAAGCACGGGTCCGACCAAATTATCCGGAGGTGTGTCCCGGAGTCTGAATTCCACTCGAGGTCCTAGATAGTGGTTTCTTTTGGCCATCATAGTTCAAAGATGCACACACCTTTTGCAAATCATGCCGCAATTGCCAAAAGACGGGTAATATTTCTCAAAGAAATCAAATGCCCTAAAGCTTGATTGTAGTTTGTGAGATTTTTTTTGTTTGGGGTATGGACTTCATGGGACCATTCCCTTTTTCTTATGGAACTTGTACATTTTGCTTACTGTCGACTATGTGTCCAAGGAGGTAGATGCGAAAGCCACTCGAACCAATGACTCCAAAGTTACGGCCAAGTTTGTTAAATCCAATATGTTTGCTCGGTTTAGGATTTCAAGAGCAATTATAAGTGATAGAGGCACACATATTTGTAACCGAATAATCGATGCATTGCTGAAGAAATACGTTGTTTGCGCAAGGTTTTGACGCCCTATCACCCACAAACCAACGGGCAAGCCGAAACTTCAAATTGAGAAATTAAGTCAGTATTGGAGAAGATTGTTCAACCAAATCGCAAAGATTGGAGCTTGAAGCTCAACGATGCATTATAGGCGTATAGGACCACCTATAAAACTCCAATTTGTACGTCTCCCTATCGACTTATTTATGGAAAGCCATGCCACCTCTCGGTCGAACTTGAACACAAAGCTTATTAGGCTATTCAGAGATGCAATATGATATGTCTCCCTATCGACTTATTTATGGAAATCCATGCCACCTCCCGGTCGAACTTGAACACAAAGCTTATTGGGCTATTCAGAGATACAATATGAACCTTGATGAGACTGGTGTACACCGAATGCTCCAATTACAAGAGCAAGAAGAAGTCCGAAATGAAGCCTTTGAAAATGCCATGATTTACAAGGAGAAAATAAAAGCTTTCCATGACTTAAGGATCACTCGGAAAACTTTTGTTGTTGGGGACAAAAGTGCTTCTATATCACTCCCGATTGAAGTTATTTCCGGGCAAACTCCGTTCAAGGTGGATTGGCCCTTTTGTTGTCACTAAGGTGTTTGATCATGGCGCCATTGGAATTGAAAGTGGCGAAACCGGCAAGATTTTCAAAGTAAACGGGCATCTTCCCAAGCCATATCTAGAGCATTTTTAAGGCATATCCAGAGGCGAGGAGCGCGTGGTAGATCCTTCGGTTGATTAAATTAGCTTCCGTTGAGCCAACGACGTTAAACAAAGGCGCTTGTCGGGAGGCCGGCGTTTTTTTCTTTCGAGTGTAAAATATCATAGTTTCGATTGTTCACTTTTATATTTTTAGTTGTGTCTTAGTATTTTTGTTTTACATGTGCAGGGCTTAAACACCACAACCAACCTAGTTTTTTTTTTTTTTACCCTTAGTTTCGAAGAGAGGTTCGCGCCCGTGAATTAAAGTCACGACTGCGACTCAATGAACAGGCATCAGCTTCGAACAACCTCTCGCGCCCGTGAAGTGAAGTCGTGGCCGTGACTTCAGAAGCAGGGATCCCCTTCGAACAACTATTTGCGTCCGCGAACAAGAGTTGTGCTTGCGACATGTTCAACGGTATAAAGAACCAGTTTGCGAAAAACAGGTTGTGAGGTAATGTTCAATTTCATCAAGTGAGCTATACTTTGTAAAATGGAGTGTTGGGAATGTGGAACCGGAATCAGGAAGTAAAGAACCGGAAGGATGAACCGGGTTTTAGCATCAAGAAGACAGGCTGTTCAGAATAAACTGGGTTCGAGGCAGTTGAAGATAACCGTCATTTGTGACGGAGCAGTTGCAGAATTGTGACGAAGAAAACCGTCACATTTGTCCGGTAGCTGAGCTCAACTTCTTTCAGTTAGAACTTTCTGTACAGTTGCATTCGAGCTTCAATCCTTATATCATTGTAAAGCTCTCATTAAGGAGAAGATCACTACGTCGAGCAATTTCCCTGTTTCTTAGATTAGAGTGAGTATTTTTGGATTGAGCGTTCGTGCCCTAATTTCTAAACAGAATTGGGCATTTCATTTCTTGAGTGTATTCTCTGTAATTGGTTGAATTTCTTAGTGGATTGGGGTGTGTCTTGCCTCCGTGGATGTAGTTCATCTTGAACGAACCACGTTAAATTGGTGTTTGATCCATTTCTATTTCCTGTTCTGCGCAAGTCTAGTTCGGTCACAACTCTGGCCGAATTGTGTGTTTGAATTCAGATTGTTATTCTTCATACATTTCCAGATTCAAAGGAGTTGTGTGTTTCTGAGTTGTTCTTCACTAACACAGGTCATTCTCTTCTTCCCCAATTCAGTTTTGCGCAGCAAACATACACATACCACCCCAAGTTCTTGGTTTTCACTTCTCAAACTCCTTTTAAACACAAACCACTCATTATCCACTCTATTTCACACACATTCATCTGACTAATTTTGGATTTGGAGCACAAATTATGGTCGGGTCACAAAAGGGCACGAAAATCACCAATTTAAATTTCTCGGTCTTAAATCGACCGGTAAGTATGGCTATCTCCCTCTTTTGATCAATTATTGTGTATTATTGAATTTGTTGTTTAGATTGAGGATTAATTTCATGTTTGTTTACGTTTTTATCGAGATTGGTTATACATACAATTAATTGTATTGAATTTTTTTACCAATTGATTGTTTTTATGCATTTGAATGATGAAACTTGATTTGATAGCTCGTATAATTGCTTTTTGATTTAGTGGGTAAGTTGTTTGAGTAAAGATTATATGAGTTTCAAAATGAAAATTTCATTATGGCGATTCATCGAACATGTATAACCTTATTTGATTATGAAATGGTTGTCATTGCATAGTTGACACACTTTGACTTGTTCTTGTTGGACATATAGTCGAGTTTAGGTATACTTTGGTACTTCATACGTGAATTGTAATTCGTAGTATTGCCACTGGTTTTAAAGATTGGGTGTGTTGATTGTAGGATTAAATGACACCTCCAAAAGCCACTACAAGCAAGCGCAAGGGAATGAGCAAGGCACCCATACAAGAGCCTGCGATCGAGCCACCTCAAGTACCGGCATCTACCCTCCCTCATGTTGATAGTCGGGCATTCGATATTGTGTTAGAGAACCTCACACATCAGGGCCGGTTCATCAAGCTCTTTCACCGACCCATCATGCCAACCCGGTATGGCCAGAACGACATCCTTGAGGTCATGGGCATCCTCGAAAATGTGAATGCCCTGTTGACTCGGGTAGACCTCTAGAAATTTATGGAACCGAAGCCTACCTACAAGCATCTTGTGTGGGAGTTCTTCAGCACATTGGAAGTTCGGTCTGACTCCAAAAAGTATGGTTCCAAACCGTACAACATCATAGTTCAGGTGATGGGCACTACAAAGACCTTCAGGATGAGGAAATTGGCCGCCATATATGGCTTTCCTGAGCACATTTCCTCCTTCAATGTAGCAGAGGCCAACGCCTTTGCTGTCCGAATTTTTTGGGGGCAAATCACTGCCGCCCCTGGTCTAGTCAAGCCATAGGTTTTCTCGGCTAAGAATTTGAAGGTGACCTGGATTCGAAATCCAGTAGTCAAGTACATCCAGTGGCTTCTTGCACTAACACGATCCAGTACTCGAGGAAGAAGGAGAGGAAATAGAAGCAGAGGTAGGAGGTAGCAGGCAGAAGAGCAGACCATAGAGGAAGAGGCCCACTACAGCTATCTAATCCCAATGGGACTTCCAGACGGATATGGATAGCCGATTCACTTTAGTGGAAGACCGCCTCACTTCAATTAAGAAGCAGCAGCAGACCATTCTTAATTCTTTAGCTACACGGAGTGAGACAGAGGACACCCGTTGGGCACAAATGAAGACCTTCATGGCACACATGCGTTCCCACTGGGGCCTCGGCGATCCTCAGCCTCCACCACCATAGTAGCCTCTGCGAGTTAGAGCACCAAGTCATCTTGCTTTCTTTCCCACAAACTTTGGTTTCAACCAAGTTTGGGGAAGGGGGTGGTAGTGGGATGTCTTGGCCAATCGGTGTTTCATTTCCCTATTTGCATTTGCTACTTTGTTGCTTCTATTCCTTTTAATTTGATTTACCTTGGATGTTGGCCTGTGTGCCCTTGTGATGGTGAATTTGGATGGTGGATTTGAATTAATTGTTTATTTGTTGGATTGGCATGTGTGCCCTTTCTTATGCTTTGATTGGTTAGTTTGATGTTCTTAGACTAATGATTAGTCCTTGTACATTTTAGTTGTTTTTATTTAGTTGTGAGTAGTGTTTAGTCTAGTCTGATTGTCTAGTTTGCATTGTTAAGTCGAACCAATCGATATTGTTAATTGATTACCTCTTGTAGAGCACCAATTCGTACTTCTTTATTTCCACAAACTTCGGTTTTCGACCAAGTTTGGGGAAGTGGGTGGTAGTTGTACGTATTGAGCGCTCTTGATATTATTTTAGATGGATAAGCAATGGGGGTTGATAAATTGCGAACAGTTAATGATGAGATGATTTGTTTCAAAAAAAATTGACAAATGGCAAATGGTAGAGCATGATAGGCACTTGAGGTGAAATTGAGCCTGTACTCAAAACTTTTGATTAAGAAAATTTTCCTTGTAAGTTTTTGAGCTTCAATTGTACTCCCAATTTTGGAGTTACTTATACCTTCGTTCGGTGTGTATTTCATTGAATGTATGTGATTGTCTCTAGAACTTGCCATGATTCTCTATTTTGAATAATTCGGTACATTATGTGACTTAGAAAATGATCTTAGGAAATTCTTGATATTTAGCCCATTTGTAAACTTGAAAATGTTACACCTTGAGCTTTTAGCTTTTCGTTTGATAGCCCAACTCTACAAGCCGAGTACTTTTCGATTTAGCGTTTGATCCTAATTGGACTATTTGAGTACGAGGGAGGCGGTTGGAAGGTAGTTAGGTAAAATTTGGGATTAAAAGGGTAAACTATTGGGAATATTGAAGGGTGGAGAGAATTTAAACAATAGGCAAAGAATTGGGAAAACTAGTCTCTCCTAGTGTTTGAAAATAGTACTCCCTCCATCCCGAATGAACTTGCATATTTTCCTAATTGGGGTGTCCCACCCCTTTTGCACACTTTCCATTTTAGGAAATAAAACTTTATATCTCTACTCCAAATTAATCACATAATTATAAAGCTGCCATTACATAAAGATAAAAACATATTTGACTAAGTCAACATTTATCAAAAACAAACTTTTCTTAATATGTGTGTCGGGAGGCCAGTGCAAGTTCATTCGGGACGAAGGGAGTATATTAAAAAGAAAAAAATTCAAAAATCAGAAAAGGAAAGAAAAATCCGAATGTATATATTTAGTTCACTATTTTTTATTGGGAAAGACTAGTAACATAGATGCTTCTTGACCAATTATCTCAAAGAAAACACATCCAAAGGAGAATTGAAGAAGCATTTAGGTTGTGAGTTTGTAGTAGGGTGAAGAAATCAATTTTGGGATTGATTTACTAGGGAAGTGAGAGAGTGAGGAAAGAGTGAATGTTGTTTGAGGGGTGATTGAAAGTAGCTAACTCAATTAGTCCAAGAATTAGTTACTTGTGCCCATATCTATCCCACCTTACCTCAAGCCAACATTACAAAAAAAAAAATAAGACCCTTTTTTATTCTTTGTCACGCGTGTCGAGTACAAATTCGAATTTAGAAGATTGCAAGCATATGGTAGTCGTTGTATGCATTTCAATGTGAGCGAAAAATACTACCTATTTGATACACTTGAGAGTCGAGAGATACCCTCACCCGGTGAGGATCTTTAGTTGAGGGTTTTCAAGTCTCAAAGGTAGTTGAAGTTGTTATATCATATATGCTCATCTTTTCATGATTGCCTTGCTTTTGAAAACTTCGTCTGAAACTAAATTCGCCACTTAAATCTTCCCTAACACGTGTCCTTTTCTTATTATTTTTTTTTTTTTTGCTTCATCTGTTCGGGACGAACAGAGGTTTAAGGTTGGGGAGATTCAGTACACGTGTTCATGCATGCATTTTAGGTCAAATTAAGTGTCATTTTAATGACTTTTGCATGCATATTCGAACGTGTATTGTTCATATTTGTATTACTTGACCATTTAATGTTTTTGAGCTCATTTGAGGACAATACAAGCAATATAGGACAAAAAACAAGACTTCAAGAAGTTCAGAACGAAGAACAAGCCAAGGATAAAACAAGGGGGGAAGAGTTTCGAGCGAGAAGTCACGCCCGCGACTTATGGTTGCAACCACGACCAATCCAGCGAAACCATCCAAAAATCCAACTCCCAGTTTGAGGCTGCGACCGCTGTTTATGACCGCGACCAAGTCCGTGAACCAAACTACTCTTCAAGCTGAATCAATGGTTCGCGGCCCTAGACCCGATACCATGTTTTTAATCCTGAAACACATTTTTGGCCATTTCTTAGCACAACACTTTCTCCTCTCTATATATAAGGTCAATTTCGAATTTGACCTAACCAATCACCCATTTTTTACACATATTCAGCTACCATTCACCATTGGAAGCAAGGAATTGGAAGAGGGTTGAAGATCAAGATCATCAACTCAATGTTTTGGTTCATTCTATCTTATTCTCATGTCACTTGTTTTATCTATGTAATAGTTGATATGAGTGGCTGGAACTCTAATTTCAGCCCTTGATCATTAGTTGAACCTTGGATTTAGGATGTTTATGTAATTTTTACCATTATTAACCGATTAGGTTACGTTTTGGAATGTCTTATGCTATTTGGGATTCTTGATTCACACTTATGAATTGAATTGTGGTTTGATCACCTATTTGGATATTTGTTTGTGTGTTGCTAGAATTGGGTTTGTAATCCATAATTATGAATCTGATTCCCATGTAGCGGACAATGGATTTATTACATTGGGGACAACATAGAGTTCGACAGCTAAATCGAGCTTGTGAGTATTATGTCGTATCTACTCTGTTGTCTTGATTCTTAATGCATTTGACTATTGACTCTTAGAGAGCTTGTTCTAGGAATTGATAAGTTGAGTAGGATTAATTGAAGAGCTTGTTTTGATTAATTATACTTAAGAGACAACAAGGTTAATAGAGTTTGTTATTAATCTTTGAGTAAGGATTCTAAGGCCAAATCAATCAGGTAGTAACATCAATTATATAGATTATCCGAGCCAACGGAATACTCGATCAAGGGTTCAATCATTTTATCATTTATAAAACCAAAAATCATTCTCTTATCTTTGTTTACTTGAATTGTTAACTTGTTGAGTGCTTTTAGATTAATTGTTATTTGGTTTGTTTAATTGCAGTTAGTTATTAGTCTTGATTACATCAAAACTCCCCTCCCCTTCTCCACATCTTTATTTTTTTTTTTCTAGCTTATTTATAATATATTGCTTAATAATAATTGTTTAATACATAAAACAAAATTGTTCGACCGTTCCTCGTGGGATCAACCCTAATTTACCAATCTACTAGTTAGAGTAGTAGATCAAGGATAAGTATATGCTTATATATGTTAATTTGGTAAGGTGTACGGCACGCTTCGTACCACCTATGTTTAATTTAATACCCTGATTATAATAGGCCTACCCTATCTAGACTATCAAATAAAGGTGATGAATTTAACTATTAAACTAAAAGGGCATAGAAATAGTAAATTAAGAAGTCATGATGGAATAAATAAGATAGAAGAACGTATAATAAGGTTTCGATTTCAATTACAATCTCTTGTATTTTATTATCTTATTATTCTAGACTTTTACACCAATTTCTATTATTTATTAGACGACACTACTCTATTTAACCCTCCTTGCAGACTACGTTAACTTATTGATTACGTATGAATAATTACCCTCTCGGGCTTACTATCACACACGTAACTTTAAAGGGCTCTAAAAATCAATGGCTGCACAAGTATCTTATTCCTCTCAGACGAGTATTGATACATATGCTATGTGTTGTGTGCCTTTTAACAACTCTCCCCTCTCGGTGTCTAGTTATTAAGCAAGTAGATTTAAATAAGTAATCAAGTTCCATAACTTATAAAATAAGAACAAACACATAAGATAAACATAAAGAACGGAGTCCAGAATAAATAAAATAAATCAAAACATAGTCAATCACAACTAACTTTCTATCCTTAGAACACAAACGTGTTTAGCTACTCATATCCATAACAAAACCAAACATATGTTCATAAACAAACATAAAAAGAAATCGAAAACAAATAAAAACGACTAACCCCCGACTCTTCAATCTTGATCTTCTTCACTTCGCACTTCTTGCTCTTCGATTCAAGCCTCCAAGACGATTCTTATGATATTTGATGATGAATTGATGTTTAGAACCTTGGGGAATTTATAGGAGTACATAACTAGGATAAAGAGGGAGAAAATCTGATGTGGAATAGGATAATCTAGCTCAAAATGTGGTTATAGACTTAGGAACCAAGTAATTAACTTGTGGACCAAGTAATGAGCCGAAACTGCGCTGCTTGTTAAAAGCCATTATCGGAAGTCTGCTAGTCTGAACTGGGATTTAGTTATTTATAAATACATTGTAGCCTTTTGAGTTAGCTTTTGAACCCCACTTATTGCACCTCATTTGGACTTGTATATCTCAAGATATGGGCATAATATGGAAGACATGTCAGGCTAGGATTTGATGTTGCATTCCACTCTTTTCATTGTTTCACCTCTTTTCTTGCTCCTTTTTACCCCTAATAACCTTATTCTTTCTCTTGGACCTCATTCCAATGAATTTTGGTTCTCAAATACAAGAATTTCACTAAAAAAAAAAAAAGAAAATACATCATTCGGCTTAAGATAATCAATTCTAACACAAAACCACCGAACTTGTATGAAAACACTATCAAAATGACTCTATAAACCGGCCTAAATACATGCATACACTAAGTGCATCATACAATGAAGCCAAATTCAACAGACTTGTCGCTAAAACATGCATGTCAAAATTAAACTTGTGGCAGTCTGCACTTCGCGGCTGCCAATGGCATTGTGATGGGACATAGGCAAGTTGCTCTATCCAAGCCTTTATTCTAATGCATGTTCTAGGTTTTAAATTTAAGACATCAGCTGCACCATGGCAGGAGCCTTCAAAGATGAAAAGATTTATATTTTTCCACAGCTGCCGTAGGATGAAGACAACAAGTTGAACCCTTCAGCTGGTAGTGTGGACATCATATACCATAAAGTTGATAAAAAGTGTGAAGGTTCTACAACATCCAAATAAAGTTGGATAAGGTTTCTCAACTATAATTCTTTCGCGTGACTGCAGCTGAAGAATATATGTTCACATGATTCAACATCTTCTCCATATCTCAAATAAGCCGAATCATGATCCATATATCTTGCAACTAAGTTAACATTTTTTGGTAAGGCATTTTAGCACGCTAGTTATAGAAAATGGCAAATGTTTGGAAAGATTCGGATGCTCCACAATTTAACCCATCCTAGGCTGGGGTTACTTAAAGAAGGCGATTGCACACATATGTCAGAAAATTTGTGAACATCGAGCTAATAAGTTATCTTAAAAAGAAAATAATCCATTTGTGTGAGTGCCCAAATTGGACAGTCCAGTGGCATACGCTCACTAAGAGGTATTGCGAGAATGCATCGAGCATCATCCTCCAAGAAAGTGTTGATGACTTCCACTTCATCCCAACAACCATCACCTACATCCACAAAATAAGAGTCGTATGAATTAGGATCAATAGGTTGCATTGCATTAGAAGGCGATCTACGGTTATCAACTCCTACCCACTTCTCCGTGGCTATTCGAATGTCCTTGCCATTTCTAACCCGCCAAGCTCGACTCGTGTCAATCAATTCTCTGGCCGACAGTATACTACACCAAATATAGCTAACGCAAGATCCAACCTACACATTCAATGGTTGTATTAGTGTAATATTTTTCTTGGAAAAGTTTTGCAACCAAAGTGTGGGGATTTGTTAGGAAGCGCCAATATTGCTTCGAAATCATGTCTAGATTAAAATAAAAAATTTCTCTAAATCCCAATCCACAAATCTGTTTTGACCTCGTTGTATATTCTAGCCAACCCAATGGTGTTTCCTACTATTCTCTATCGACCCCCAATAAAACCTTGCAACTGCTTTCCATATCTCCTTGCATGTCGAGATTGGGAACAAAAAATAGCTCATAGCATAATTCAGGATTGCTTGCAAGATCGTTTTAATAAGAACTTTCCACCCCGCTTTTGTTAGAGTTTTCCTCTTCCACATCTTTGTCCGACAGAGAACACGTTCCACCACTATTTTAAAGACCTATCTTTTGGATCTTCCTATCAAGGTTGGGAGCCCCATGTATTTCTCGAACTTATCTGCCTCACGAAATCCCAAAACTTCTACTAACCTAACTCTTTCGCCCCCTTGAACATTGGAGCTTGCCAATACTTCTAATTTTTCCATTTGATTTTTTGAGTTGATGCTCTCTAATATATATCAATGATGCCCTTAACTTGCTCAAATTCCTCTCAATTTGAACACAGAAAAAGAATGCTGTTATTAGCAAAGAATAAACGGGAGATCATCGGCGCCGATCTAGCCACCTAGATTCCAGTAATTCTCTTTACCTCCATCTTTCGCAGTATTTTTATGAACACCTCTGAACAATAAATAAAAAGATAAGGAAAAAGGGGTCCTCTTACCTCAACACTTTCCTAGGAGAGAGGATCTCAGTATGGTTACCGTTAACGAGAACCGAATAAGACGTCGTGGAAACATACCGCATAACCAAGTTAACTCACTAAGCTGAAAAAAACTAAAAAAAACTCAATTTTAATAGAATGACATGGAGGAAACTCCATTCCACTCTATCGTACTCCTTACTCATATCCAATTTCATGACATAAAGTTCGAAGTTCGCATATGAAGGAACAATTCAAAAGTAATCAAAGTATTATTGGTAAATGTTTCTACTGGGAAGGAAAGCACTCTACGTAGGTTAAATGATATGAGTTAAAAGACTTTTAAGCCTATTAGCTATTACTTTAGTCAAAACACAAACAATCACATTGCACAAGCTATTAGGTCTAAAGTCCTTAGAAGTTTTAGGATTTTTTAGCTTCAAAATTAACACTATGAATGTCTTATTCAGACTACTTAGGTAAATACCATCACTAAGAATGAGACAAGTGGAAATGATATCATTACCAATTAGGTACCAAAACTATCAGTAGAATAGTGGCGGCATACCATATGGACTGGGAGCTTTAATATGGTGCATCTGCTTAAGGGTCGTCTACACTTCAATCCCCGTATATGGAATCAGGAAAACCTGGTTCATTCGTGACCTTTCCCTCAATGGCTAATAAAGCCTTATGCATATCGGTCGTGCCCCTCAGTTGTAATGATCAGTACAAAGTAGCTCTGCATTTCCGCTGCAATCAACTTATCGTCCCTAGACCACACCCTATAATTATTTTCGATCCTATCAATAGTATTTCTACTATGTCTATTGGACACCTTCTGATGAAAGAACGTTGTATTACGTTCTCCTGCTACCATCAACAAAGCTCGCGAGTGGTGGCTCCATAGGATTTCTTTACTTCCTTCAAATTTAAGAAATTCTGACTTTATCGTGGAAATTCTTCGGACAGTCTCCTCCGTTTGATCCTGTTTGTGGAGGTGGTCAAAAGTATCTTGTAATTTCCTCAGTTTTTTTTTTTTTTTTTTTTTTTTTAGATTTTGCCAAACACATCAGATGTCCAACTCTAAAGCCGTGCAATTCTTTCTGAATTTTATCCTTAACTTGATCATCCCCTACTGCCCACCATTCACGGTTCATATTTTCACATTGCTTATGCGTAAGCCACATATTCTTGAATCGGAACACTTTTCCGATGGCGTCCCTCCTGCCCATGTCGACCACTGACTTGAACTTTAAACTCAAGCAAGATAAGTGTGTGGTATGAGCACATCCTAGGTAAATGTGGTACTCGGTGAAACGGGTACATAGCACTCCACATCGAAGTACTAGAAAATCTATCTAGACAAAACTGAACATTATCCACCCTTGCTTGATTATTGGTCAAAGTAATGGGTAGCCATGATAACAAATCTAATAAACCATTTATCTGAACCGCCTCTAGAAAATTTTGCATTAATGATACTGCCCGCCAATTACTCTTTTTTTCTCATTTGACCACAACACTTCGTTAAAATCTCCAAAAAAGTGCTAAGGAACAGTCTAACCTGGATAAATTCTTCAAATTAGCTCCACCCACACAAACCTGTAATATGTTATTTCAGCCTATCCCCCTCTATCTGCACATCCGCTGAAAAATGGTTCTGAGAGTACAGAGATAAATTGATATCAATCGGTCTTCTCCATAGTAGGCAAACCCCACCCATTCATGCATGTTTTCCACCTTCATATGTCACTGGAAAACACCCTGAAAACTAGAAGCTTCTATTATTCAAGTTATGCGTCTGACGAACCGTCAATTTTGTCTCTATAAGGAAAACGACAACTGGATTTTCCTTATGTAGGTTCTTTTTCAATTCCTGAACTGTCACCCGGTTCCCAAGCCCGAGAGAGTTTCAAGATAAGAGACTCATGGGGTTTGACGAGGCGGGCGACCAGCCTCCGCCGTTATATTATACGTGAACTTAGTATCTCCCATCTCCTCACGCATCATCTTAGCAATTGATCGCCATTCCTCACTCTTCCCAGTGTTTAACTCCCAATATATTTTCCTGTCAATTTTCAAACTGAGCAGTAGGCTTCAGTTTTTTTATAATATTAATTGTTCGGCGATACAATGACATCTTTTGTGGTTCGAGTTCCAGTGTTTGGAGAAAGGTTTGACTACACATCTGCTACAATTACGAGATAGGAATTAGAGGAGTCTGAGCTTGTGGAGGAACTTGCATGATATGTGACATGTTGGTGGGATTTTCATATTGCGGTAGCTGGGGATTGGATGGAGATTTTCATGTTGCGGTAGCTGGGGCTTAGGGGATTCTCAAGGATTTACTGTAGTAGGATTTTTAGAGAAAGATGCAGGGTTTAATTTAGTAGATGTGGGAACAGATGTAGTGTTATGTTTAGGCAAGGGTGTGTTCATGTGTGTAAGAGATATTAGTGGGATTGGTGCCTTGTCGAATTCAGTTGGGTGACGTGCCATCTTTAGTATAAATGGCCTGTGGGGATGTTGAGATGGGAGTATTATCTGGATTTGCAGATTGCTTATGCATCCGCTTGTTGCCACACTCACCGTCGGGAATCTTTGCCAATGAAACAACTTGTTCGGAGCCTTCAGTCAGCTTATTAATTGCCACGATGTTGTCCTTTTCCTGGGCCAGCTTAGATTCATCCGAATTCCTTTGCATTTGCCGCCTTGGATTCATCCGAACTCCTTTGCATCTGGCGCCTACTATTGAACTCGTTAAAGAGTTTCTTCTGGAGAGCCACATTTTCTCTTTTAAAAGAATTCCCTTCCATCAGGAAATGTGCCTGCCTCATCCGTGATGCTCGGAGCCAATCACCAGAAGGGATTTAATCATCCGGAATGTTAAGAACTTCATCTTCAGCTTTGACTATGTCACATTGTTGTTTCATATGGCTAGGAAATGAAGGGGGCTTATCGTACTTAAAGGCATTCCATAATTTTTGGTCCGTTGTCAATGAGATATAGGTGCTTTTCATGATAGGATTATGCAAATTGATGACCACTTTCATATGTACGGTACCAGGATCCAACTCAACAAATCATCCAATTCATTGACCCAGGGCACGTAGATACTTATCTATTCGAACCGCCAATAGGAGATCATAAATTTGGACCCAAAATGCTGCCTTGAAGAAATTGAGCGATCACAGTTGTTCCGTAAGCACCAATTCGTTGAGCACCACAAGATCATTCTTATAATTCCAAGGTGCCATTGATAAAACTTTCTCCATGTTGGTCCCAAGTGGTACAGGTATGGGGGATTGAATAAACCTTTAACTTTAAATTTCTTTTAAAAAACTTGGAGCAGAGATATGTCGCTTATTGTAAGAAACTAGTTCTTATAGCAAAGTTGATGCAGTAAGTAATCTTAAAGCAATAGGCTTGAACCACACTAAACTTAAATTGTTTACATCAAGAAATGCTCATGTAGAGTTTTAAGCAGGAATATGCAAAAACATTTTCTAAAAAGCAATGCAGTATGTACGTAGTATGCTAGAAAAATAATAAAAACAATAAGAAAATAGACACAAAGTTCATAGTGCTTCGAAGGTGAGGGTAATCCTTCTCCGTCCACTCTTCCCTCAGACAAGGAAAATTCACTAAGTTGCTCACACATTAAAATTATAGCTATGCTGAAGTCTAAGTCCAACGTAGCTCCTTACAGTAGTTTTTTCCTATCCTCGAAGGTTACTCCTCTACTATACACACGTTCCTCGGAACACCTAGTCTACTTTTAATCCCAGATTCAATGAAAACTCCCCGTTCAAAACCTCCCATGAGAGTTGGTAAATGAAAGTTTTTCTTCAACTTCTAATAGGTGCATCTAAACTTGAATATCGGTCAAGATGTGGGCAAACTTCCTTGTTGAGAAGGATTAGGTCTGAGACAAAACTTAAAATTCCTTCTATATATAGTTGTTGGGATTCCTTCTCGTTGAAGAGTGAGAAGATATCCCATTGATATTTAATGCTCCTTGTACGGCTTTATAGCCATTTACACTTTCTAAAGAACTACACACATATTCCTGACAAATTCCCCTTTTTTATGATGTCAAAACTCAAAGCAATTAAAAATTAAAGTCACAAAATAACATACTGTTAGTCCAAAGTAGTTAATCATCAAAAGGTACTTCAATGCAACATGTGATGCAAGATTACGAGCTGTAATTATTTGGCCATTAATGATAACTATTTTCATCAGATATTCTATCATTTACAATTACAATGAGCACATGCCAAACAAGAACATATCTTACATCAAGAGCCAGAGAGGTATGCAAATTTTACCTAGCAGTTCATTTCATCTGCATTTCCTTCAGTGTCACTTCTTGAAATGTTGCTTGGCATACTCATCTTTCATATCCCTACTACTTTTGGATCTGTTAGGATCATTGTCACTGTACATCCATCATCCGCAATACATTTTCTGTTTGAAGTCTCTATACTTGTAATACACACTTGTTGTTAGATCTTCCATCAGCCACCATTCATCCAAGGGGGATACCTTGTAACCATCCAACTTCTCTCCTTTTAGCTCTATCCGAAATGGAAGTCTACCAAAATGTAAATCATCTGAGGAAGCTCACAGTTGACGTTTAGTTTTACCTTGAACATTATTGTATGCTCCTTCATCCAGTAGGTTCTCAAAGTATATGAGAATTTTATCCATTCTCCATTTATCAATCTCAATCCTTGAAGGATGTCTTCCAGTTGGAATATGATAGACTCATAGATCTTCTAGTTCTTGCTCTAAGTAGCTTTAGCTAATCTTCATATTTGAGAGGTTGATAGATTTGGAGAGGCATCATCCTGTCTTCTTGAGGGGGCAAGCTACGTTGGTTGAGGAACTTCATGAGGGACCATTCATGTAGCAAGTTACATCTCAGGTAGATTGGCATTACATTTTTCAAGTACACTCTTCAGTCGTGCCTGAGAATCTAACATGAATCTGTCAAACTCTTGTTGTTCACGAGTTCTCCACTCACTCAATCTTTCTTTGGTCTCTTGTTCCTGTCTCATTTGCTCAGAAAGAAATGCCTCCTGATGTTCTCTTTATTGGCATTCAGCATGCCCTTTTCTGTACTCTTCTTCCCCTTTTTTGACATCATCAATATTGATCCCAGTATGTGCTCCCAATGTTTTTTGGATATCTATCATTATCGATCTGTCAGCCTCTCTATATTTCTGGAGTTGGAAGATTTCTTGTTGTAAGGACAAAAACCATGTATTATGCTCTTTTAGCTTATCACCTACTCCTGAGGCGAGGCCTTGACACGTCTGTTTCTAACCTAGTGTTCCGCAGGTGTACCGATGTAGGTGTAGTAATGATAATCAAGGTCGATCCCACAAGGAATAGTTTTAGGTAGTTTGATACCTCAATACTCTAGGAATGTCCTAATTAGATACTAGGTCGTAAAAGGTTGATTTTAACAAAAACTGAGGAATTTAACGAATAACTATGTTACTTATGACTTGGCAAACAAAAAGAACTAACAATCAATGATAAAGGGTATCCTAGGGCCTCGATTTCAGGATATTACTTCAATGTTGAATATGATTAATCTATAGATTTACTAATTCTAGTGTTTATCAGGCGGCACGACAATAATCTAACCCTTCTCTCGAAACGATTAAAGCGTTGATTAATTAAGCTAATTACCCTCTCGAGTCAATTAAACCTAATAACTCCCAAACGATCCTAAGCCGCAGTCTACACAGTCATAGACAACTGCGCTCTATGTTATAAGTCTGATAACAATTCCCTCCTCTCGAAGCGGAATTGCTAAACTAAATTACTAAATCTAGGTGATCTGATCAAGCTAAATTCAGTTATAAGCACAAACATAGAGATAAACACGTAAAGAACGGAATCAATAAATCATAACATAAATCAAAATATTGTCATAATAATCCCTACTCTCTAACCCTATGATACGAATAGCTTAGCTATTCATGCCTAGCAATAATCCAATACAAGATTCTACGAAAAACATTGTAAAAGATTAAACTAGGAAAGAACGACTAAACCTGGATGAATCCGTCTCAATGATCTTCGTCTTCTTTGTCCTCCAAGTCTTCTTCTAGTAGAATGATGATGTAATTGATGTTCTTGATGTTTTCTATCTTTTTCCCTGATTTCTAAAGCTTAGGGTCCTTTTTATAGAGTTGGGGACGAATCTTTGGGAAGACAGGATCAAATCCTATTAAAATTAGGAAATTCTCGTAGGAAAGGCTTTCTAACACGGCCGTGTTGGCATTGTGACGCGGCCGCGTCAGTTTTGCTCAGGCAGATTTTCAAGTCTGACTTCCAAGCCATTTTTTAGGGTCTTCTGACCATTTTTAGGATTTGTCCCCTTCAGGAAAAGTTGTAGCCCTTTGAATCAGCTTTCTAAAGTCACCAATTTCACCTCAATCAGAGTTGTATATCTCAAGATACAGCCAAAATACTAGAGGTACGTCAAGCTAACAGAAAACTTCACTTTCAGGACACATTTTGACGCGGTCGTGTTGGTTATTGACGCGGCCGTGTTGGTTGGCAGTGCGTTTTTCCATGTTCTAGGCCACTTTTGATGCGGTCGTGTTCATATTTGACTCGGCCGTGTTGGCCCTTTTGCTCCTTAAACTCCCTTTTCATCCGTTTTAACCCTATTTGGCTTGTTTCTACTTCGAACTTCATCCAAATGGAATAAAATTACCTAATTAACTTCAAAACAAGTCGAAACACGTCAAATGACCCAAATATTATAAATATGAATGAATGTCGGTCAAATATGCACGTAAATGATATAAAATATGATCCTAAATCGACCTAAATAAATGCATAAGTAACGTGTATCAAAATCCCCCAAACTTAAACTGTTGTTCGTCCCGAACAACATAACAAAAGACACAAATAATACAAGTGATTATGCATTTGTTTAGGGCGATTAGATGAATTCAGTTTCAGTCTGATTTTTCTTAAAACAAATAGGGAACACAATTCACTTGAGCATATGTGATAACGTGAAAATCAACTAATCTCGAGACTTTGAACTTTCGAATTATTCAACCCTTACCGAGTAAGTGTTTCACTCATCTCTCAAGTCTTTAGGCTAAAATAATTTCCACTCATATTGAATTACATGCAAAGCCTACCATATGCTTGCCAATCGTCTAAACTAGACCTCGTACTTGATGTGTGTGAAAAAGGATAAAAAAGGTCTTTCTTTGGGTTGTAATGTGGGCTTAAGGTAAGGTGGGATACATTTGGATATAAGTGACTATTCATTGGACTAATCAAGTTACGTCTAACCCGACTACCCCTCAATATAATCACTTAGCCTCACTCTTCAGATCTCAGCAATTCACCCCGCAAAGTGACTTCTTCACCTTCAAAAGTCCGTACAACTTAAGTGCTTTTCATTTCTGTGGGTACCACATTTTTGGGACTACCCTACTGTTCTAATTAAATTCACAATTTAAGCACTTTATTTTATACCCTCTTCACAAATGTACTAACCAAAGAATATACAAACACAAACTTTTTCCTTTCTTTTTCCACATTTTTCCCTTTTTTTTCTTTTTTTCTTTTTTTTTTTTTTTTTTTTTTTTTATTCTTCCTTGTTTTTCACATATCCTTTTTATTGTTCCCTTCATCTTTGGAATATCCACTAGTTTTCTCATTTCTTCCCAAAATTATTCACCCAACTACCTTCCAATCCTCCTCCCTCTTACTTGATTAATCCAGTTTAAGGTCAAAGGCTTAAATCGAAAGGTTTTCGGCTTACATTGTTAAGCTATGAAAGAATAAGGCTATAAAGCTCAAGTGGGCTAATTAGGGATAAAACGTGAACTTTCGGTACAAAGGGTAATTTTTCAAGATTTAAAAATAGGCTGAAAGCAAGAATTGCCTAAGATCATTTCCTAAATCACAACATATACTTGACACATTCATAGTAAAGACTCAAGGCAAGACTAGAGTTTTTTGTTAGTTCTATTTAATTATATGTTTTTTGATCCAAAAGTCCTCTCTCTAAACAAACCAGACTCTAGTCTTCTCCTCCTTGGCCGGCAGCTGTTGCCGCCGACAGCCGCCGGCCAATCCTTCGTTTATGTCTTACTTTTTGCTTTTCTGTTCTTATTTTTTCTTATTTTCGGATTTAATATCCAGTTCTTAAGGTTTTGTATTTCATTAATTTGAGCGAACTGTTCTCGTTTGTTTTTTCTGGAAAACTCCGTATTAACGTTCCATGATTCATCAATATTGTCCATTTTCACTTTCATTCTCATTTCTCCATGGGAGACCAGCTTCCATGGGACTTCGGGGTTCTTGCTGTTACGGGAGGTCACCTTCATCCCCTGCCTGCGTTTTTTGAAGGCGGCGCAGATTAGGGTTTCGCTGCTCAAAACCGGGATCTTAGATCGCGATTCCAGACATATGCAGGGGATGTCCTTGCACCTCACGAGTTTCTTCGCGACTCTTGGAGATGCCTTTTCGATTTTGCAGATCTGGAATGTCTTGTCGTTCCGGTGGTTTTTATCTCCGAAGCTCATTGGTGGTGCTAACCAGATCCGGTGCTTACATGTCATACCAGACCTGGTGTGAGCCTCTGCTCATCTTTCTGTTCGGGCTTCTGTGGCCTGAAACTCGTCGGCCGCCATGGATGGAGCATATTCAAGGTAGCTTGATTCAAGGTGAACCAGCACGTTATCTTCCAGATTTTCAGACCTCTGTCTCTCTCCAGATTTTCAGACCTGCAAGCATTGGCAAGCTGTTCTTGCTTGGCCTACTCGAAGCGGTCCGTGGGTCCTCTACCGATTCGAACCGTACCAGCCGCCGCCGATCGCTGGGCCCTTTGTTTCGGGCCGGCTTTTGATGCCTCATCTTCATCTTTCCGCAGCGGGCTTTCAGCATTGAGCAGGGGAGGAGATCCCTTCAACCATGGCCACATTCTTCAGGGGCCCTGCTCACTCTAACTCACTAGGTCAGTCGTTTCAACTCAGTGAGTCGACTCACCTATGTTGTGTCAACTCTGTCCCTGTCCGTGTACGAGGCTGAGCAGGTTTAGGTGTGAAGGTGCTTTCAAGACCTTCAATTTTTGTTCCTGCAGTGGAGTGATTGTACTATCTTGCTGAACCTCACGACTCCACTTCTACGAGACCTCTGAATCGGGCCTGATGTGGGAGACGTCTTCAGCCTCCCCATGTGGGTCTGCGTTTTCTTTTTTCCGATCAATTTGTCTTGGAGCTGATTTCGTGGATTCATATTCGTATTAACTGCTACTTGACTTTAGGATCCATTTGGTACTGTTGCTGGGTTATTTAAGTTTAGGGGATTAAACAATAGACCAATGGGTGGTATGTTGCTTGTGGACCCGACTCACAATTCATCTTTATCTTGCTGTGACTTTGGTTTTTGGCGAGGGATTTCAGGCAACGTGCTTGTCCATGCCTTGATTTCTCTGTCGAGTTTGTACACGTTTTGAAACTTATCGTCGAATCATATTTATGGTTTTGTCTGCTCTGAGCTTAGCCATTGAAATCTTCCCAGGGATATTTGGACTTGCGCCGATGTGAGGAGCGATGGATCTGCCCCACACTCGGATTTCGTGACATAGGGCATCTTGATTGGAAGCTCGACTTCCGTAGTATGTTTGATGACAGTTCTAAATCGGTTATTCACTCCAGCCGAAATGCCCAGTTTCATTTGTCTATGAAATATATTGGCTTTGGTTTGTATTTGCTTAGAATTTTCAGTAGCCAATTTTAGATTTATTCCGGATACCTTTATCTGCCGGATTGTGGCATGAAAAGGTTTTTATTTTGTCCCTTGTGAGTGACCGTCCTGTGGTCTCCACATCTCTCGCACGTTCCTTTGTTTCCTTTTCTTTATTTATAATACTCCCTATTTAGTAAAGACTCAAGGCAAGTTCTAGACACTAGTACACATATTCAATCAAATTCACACCGAAAGAAAGTATATTACTCCGAAAATTGGAGTATAATTAGGCTCAAATTCTCACAAGGTTAATTTTTGATTGAATATTCTAAGTTCAAGCTCAATTTTGTCTCAAGTCACCTCTCATGCTCTATTATGTGCCATTTTTTCATCTACATCTCAAAATCATCTCATCATTAACCATTAATCATCCATCTTTCTCTATTGTTCTCTTTTTTTTTTTCACTTGTTACCTATAAACTTCTCGGGTTTATCTCATTCTTACTTACTCTAAAACCTAAAATACTAATAAGACTCTAAACTCTAAACTCCTAAAACTCAACATGGAAACGAAGTATAATCAAACTTGGGTTCACAGACCCAACAACACCAATAAAGCAGATATATGGGCTCACGGACCCACAATTAACCACTATTTCAAACAGCGAGCAAATCAACCGACCGACCAACTAAAAGGAGAAATAGCAGCAAAACTACAAATATAGCTGCCAAGACGTCCCACGGTACACCCCCTCCCCCAAACTTGGCTGAAAGCCAATGTTTGGAGGAAAAACGTGGTATGCCTTGGTGCTAACTTACAAATCATTGTGGCGGCGGCGGAGTTTTGAAACCCCTACTAACTCCGAAATCGTGCCATCGCCTCCTACTTAATCTGTTTCTACCGTCTCCACATCAAGCCCTGAGTTTTGCATTTTTAAACTGCTGAGGTACTGACGCGGCCGCGTTATGTAAGTGACACGGCCGCGTTCGTTTTGAACTGAAAATGGATTATTGAGTGCGATTTTCACACGGCCGTGTCGCTTTTGTGACGCGGTCGTGTTGCTGGCCCAGATTTCTCAAGTGAATGCAGGGGAAATTTGACGCGGCCGCGTCCAAAGTGTGATGCGGCCGTGTTGTTTTGGCTCAATTTTAACACGGTCGTGTCCATAGTGCGACACGGCCGTGTTGCTTCTTTTCTCCTTTAGCTCGAGTTTTTCGTCTCTTCGACCCCTGTTTCTTGCAACACTCGTCCATGTTGATTCCTAAAAACATTAAACACTAAAAAAAACACAAGTAAAAACTTAAAACTTAACGAAATAATTGAAATAAAATAAAAATAAAAATAAAAACAATAAACATCAGGTTGCCTCCCGACAAGCGCTTTGTTTTACGTCATCAGTCGGACGTCCTTTTCCTATCAACCATTTTCCAACCACCCCGAGTTTGGTAATTTATGAGCAATTAATGAGTTATGTGGGGCGTGTAGATTTCTTATAGCAGCTTGGGTAGTATAAACAATGCTACAATTATGCCTACCCCTTAGACTCGACTTATGTATTGGGAGTGTGATGGTTTCGTTTTGAACACGAAAAATCAACTCCCCTTTGGGCACATCTATAAGTGCTTGGCTAGTCGCCAAGAAAGGTCGTCCTAAGATAAAAGGAAATTCATCATTCCCTTTCATGTCGACAACTAAGAAATCACTAGGGAATTCAAAATTCAGCACTCTCACCACTACATTCTCTGCTACTCCCAATGGCGTTAATGAAGATCCATCAGCCAATTGGATAGTAGTAAAGGATCATTTAATCTCCCTTAATCCTAATTGTCTATACTGCTTAAGAGACATCGAATTTATGCTAGACCCCAAATCACACATGACATTTTGAAAATCATGACTACCACTTGAGCAAGAAATAGTAAAACTCCCTGGATCTTTTGCTTTTGTTGCTCTTTTTGGTTCCATGCTTTTTTTTGCACTCTTTTTGGGACTGCTCCGTTTCTTCTTCGTTGTCTCTTTTCCATCCTTCCTTTTCTCGGTTTCCTCTTGGTTGAGTCGAAGTTCTTCCTTCTTTGTTACCCCCCTATCTTGGACTCTTTCCTGAAGTGATTCCTGTTGCACAACAACAATGCTAGAGCGATCTACAGGCTCAAGGTTAGCAAAGAATGAATTTTTAAAACAAAAATCAAAAGATTCATCAAGAATAGGAGATGAAATTTTCTTATCTATGATGGTATTGACTTCCTCCTTCTTCTCAATGTTTTTTACTTTCTCAATTAATTTCTTCACTTCATGGTCCTTCGTGCTCATAGTACCATTATCGCCACTAGATGCCACCTTCCTTCTATTCAGTGCTTGAGGAAATGAGGTAAGAGGTACATATGCCGGTGGAGGCACATATGCTGGTTCGTCTGCTTCGGTTTCTTGAACTCACTTGAGTTCACAGCATCTTTTTGCTCCTCTAGCTTCACAACATTACAGTGCTCCCTCGGATTAACCACTGCATCACTCGGATATTGGTCATGCTTGTGTTGAGCCCCTACAATCTTTATCAATTGGCTCATGTTTGATGACAATTCACCAATGCTAGCTTGAGTCTGAACCAATGTGTTCTCGAGCCTCTTGATGTCTGCCCCTTGCCCAGTAATATGCTTGTTTAGCTCGATAAATATTCCATCTACTTTCTTCTCCAACTGAGCTCGTTTCTCGTCATATTTAGTGAACTGAGACTGGTCAATCTCCTCTTGTGTGGGCTTTGTGCCCTCATGAATCATCCCATTCGTAACAATAAATCCGGGTGGTGGATTAAGTGTATTTTGCGAGTTACCATACGAGAAGTTCTGATGGTTCTGATTCTGAGGGTACTTATTGTACCTAGGCTGATTGTTCTGGAAATTGTTGAAGTTTCGTTGATTCAAAAAGTTTACGTCTTCAACTTCTTCCTGACCCCCTAGCTGTTGTGCTAACATCAGACTAGTTATCAAATTTACCTGACTTGTCAAAGTTGTTAACTGTGATGTGATCTTTCAATTGGCTCATTATTGATTGGCTCGACTTTCATTACATTCGCCACTTTCCTTGGCATGTTTCTCTCATTTGACTATTGGTAGCTTGTTCTGGCTATAGCATCTAGGATTGAGAATGCCATCCTCACTGACTTCTCCATAAAACTACCACCTGCAGCTGCATCCACCTAATTTCTAGTCAGAGCAAGTAAATCATTATAGAACTTACATATTTGTTGCTTCTTCGTAAAACCATGTTGAGGGCAACTCCGAATAAGATCCCGAAATCGCTCCCAAGCCTCTCCGAATGGTTCTTGGTCAAATTGCTTGAACTGGTTGATCTGATTCTGCAGGTCGAGCATCTTGCTCGGTGGAAAATACTTCAACAGAAAAGAAGTACTTAGGTCCTCCCAGCTTGTAATATCCTCCAATGAATTGAACCATTGTAGGGCTCTATCTTTCAGGGAAAAGGGAAATAGTCTCAATTTGACCTGCTCATGCGGCACATGGTTTATCTTAATAGTATCTGCCAGTCTACGAAACTTTATCAGATGAGCATTCGGGTCCTCTAAAGCACTTCCCCCGTACTGGTTTTGCTGCACTATGTTGATTAGTACAGGCTTCAGCTCGAAACTATGGGCATTGAGTGGGGGAGGTTGTACTCCTCCTGCCTGCTAATTTGGACTAGGCTTCAGGCAGTCACTAATAGGAGTATCATCTTCATCGCCTGCAGCTGGCTCTATCTGAATTGGGCCGTGCTGTTATTGCAGTTGTGGCCCTTGTGGAGGTAGCTGCTGCTGTATATTAGTGACTCGATCATCCAAGCGTGCCAGAGCTATCGGTACTTTGTTAAGAGCTTCATCCGGATTCGGATGCTGTGGTGGATTCTCGATCTCAGACACGAAATTCTTTCTAGTTCGGTGTCTTTGAGCTGTCGCTTCAATTTCTGGATCGAAAAGAAGAAGGGTTTCTTTCCCTTTTGATCTGGTGTGCATGCGAAGCCTGGAATCACCAAAAACAAGAATTACCGTGTAACACAAAAATTAACCAAAAAAATAAAAACGAAAATTAAATTAATAATTACGAAAAATAAAATCTAGTCTAGTTTTCTCCTATTTTTCAAGATAAAAACTAAGCACTAAATCCTATTCCCCGGCAACGGCGCCAAAAACTTGACACGTCGGTTTCTAACCTAGTGTTCCGCGAGTGTACGGATGTAGGTGTAGTAACGATAATCAAGGTCGATCCCACAAGGAATAGTTTTAGGTAGTTTGATACCTAATACTCTAGGAATGTCCTAACTAGATACTAGGTTGTAAAAGGTTGATTTTAACAAAAACTGAGGATTTTAACGAATAACTATGTTACTTATGACTTGGCAAACAAAAAGAACTAACAATCAATGAGAAAGGGTATCCTAGGGCCTCGATTTCAGGATATTACTTCAATGTTGAATATGATTAACCTATAGACTTACCAATTCTAGTGTTTATTAGGCGGCACGACAATAATCTAACCCTTCTCTCGAAGCGATTAAACCGTTGATTAATTAACCTAATTACCCTCTCGAGTCAATTAAACCTAATAACTCCCAAACGATCCTAAGCCACGGCCTACACAGTCATAGACAACTGCGCTCTATGTTATAAGTCTGACAACAATTCCCTTCTCTCGAAGTGGAATTGCTAAACTAAATTACTAAATCAAGGTCATAAAGCTAAATTCAGTTATAAGCACAAACATAGAGATAAACACGTAAAGAACGGAATCAATAAATCAAAACATAAATCAAAATATTGTCATAATAATGCCTACTCTCTAACACTAGGATACGAATAGCTTAGCTACTCATGCCTAGCAATAATCCAATACAAGATTCTACGAAAAACATTGTAAAAAGATTAAACTAGGAAAGAACGACTAAACCCGGATGAATCCGTCTCGATGATCTTCGTCTTCTTTGTCCTCCAAGTCTTCTTCTAGGTAGAATGATGATGTAATTGATGTTCTTGATGTTTTCTATCTTTTTCCCTGATTTCTAAAGCCTGGGGTCCTTTTTATAGAGTTGGGTATGAATATTTGGGAAGATAGGATCAAAATCCTATTAAAATTAGGAAATTCTCGTAGGAAAGGCTTTCTGACACGGCCGTGTTGGCATTGTGACGCGGCCGCGTCCGTTTTGCTCAGGCAGGTTTTCAAGTCTGACTTCCAAGCCATTTTTGAGGGTCTTCTGATCATTTTTGGGATTTGTCCCTCTCAGAAAAAGTTGTAGCCCTTTAAATCATCTTTCTAAAGCCACCAATTTCACCTCAATCGGAGTTGTAGATCTCAAGATACGGCCAAAATACTAGAGGTATATCAAGCTGACAGAAAACTTCACTTTTGGGACACATATTGACGCAGCCGTGTTGGTTATTGACGCGGCCGTGTTGGTTGGCAGTGCTTTTTTCCATGTTCTAGGCCACTTTTGACGCGGCCGTGTTCATATTTGACGCGGCCATGTTGGCCCTTTTGCTCCTTAAACTCCCTTTTCATCCGTTTTAACCCTATTTGGCTTGTTTCTACTTCGAACTTCATCCAAATGGAATAAAATTACCTAATTAACTTCAAAACAAGTCGAAACACGTCAAATGACCAAATATTATAAATATGAATGAATGCCGGTCAAATATGCACGTAAATGATATAAAATATGATCCTCAATCGACTTAAATACATGCATAAGTAACGTGTATCAGGCCTTCAATTGGTTCATTCACATAACCACTAAAATAACATGGTCCTCCATCCATTTGTCTCTCAGTTTGTGCTCCGTTCAGAAACTAATTCTTCAAATCCTTCATGCTCGTTGGAAGTAAAGTTACTGCTTCACAAACCTAAAAGCTTTTAGGATCCCAGAATCATTTTTGCTCATTGCTTTGCATAGATATTGTATGGATAGCTCAGCTGCTAGTATAGTACGCTTGAGTCCTTCTAGCACTTCCTACAAAGCAGCATTAGTTTGCAGATTTAAGTCCATGTAAGATTGTTTAATTCCCACAATGGCTTCATTTTCTATCTTAAGAGACTTCTTTTCTCGTCCCTTCTATCTTTGTGCTGCAAATTGTGCTTTGGTAGAAAAGTTCATGAGTCGCTTCTGTGAGTGGAAGCCTTCATGAGAACGTGATCGATTCCTCCCTCTGACTTCAGCATCTTTTTATGAACTCTCCTCAATTGGGGTAGTTGGAGTTGGAACTTGCTGCTCTCCTAATCCTGCAGCATCTTGTTCTCCAGTAGCAACATTTTCTTATTTTTAATGAGTTGGTTCAGTAGGCACACCATCAATAGTGGCCTTCTCATGTTGCTACTCCTCTTCAGCTGATTGTGGTTCCCCCTCAACTAGTGTAGAGGGCTCTTCAGTAGACTAAGGTGGTTGCTCAGTGACTACCTGCAATATCATCCTTATCTTGAGTTGCTGCTTCATTTAGTATGTTCACTACAGTACAAAAAACATATGCCTGCTCCTTAGAAAAATTCTATTGTTCGTGCATGGGCTGAGCTACTACTTCATTTGCTCAACCTGCTTTAGTACAATTAGCATTTGTTTTTTCCTTAGCCATACTTTCTTCGTGTTTTGTGGCCTAAGCTACTGCTACATTTGTTAAACCTGTATCAATACAGTCAATATTAGTTTGTTCTTGAGCCACTTTCTCTTCTAATTTTGTGGCTTTAATTGCTGCTTCATTTGCTTGGCTTGCTTCAATACAAGCATCATCATCTTTTTCCTTAACCAATCTTTTTTGTTTCCCATATCTATAGCAAGAGCTTTTATCCTTTCAGCATAGTCAAGATTGTTTTCTATCTTACCTTTCCAATGATGGTTTCAGATACTTGATCAATTTGCATGTACTCATCTTCCAGCAGATAGTCTTCTTCCTTATCTGCAATGCTCTTAGAAAGAGTTGGCATTAGTCTATCACCATAACCCAAAAGCTATTCATCTTCAGCTTGCTCAATTGTTTGAGGATTTGGAGATTCTTCAGTGTTTGGTGCTCCATCAGCATTTTGAATTGGATCAGCAACAGTTGGAGTAATAACTTTAGCGAAATACTTGGTGTTTGTTCTTACTCCTTTTTTGCTTTAGTTGCTTGCTGCATCGGTGAAGTAACTTCTTCATCTCTTACTACTTATTCTTGGACCCTAGCTTGTGTACTTGCTAGCGCTTGTACATTTGGCATTAGAGAGATAACTATTTCCTTGTCTATTGTAATCTCTCATAAAATAGATTCATCGACGTCTTGAGAAGTGTTACTACTTTTTCTACTACCACCTCTTCTACAGTAGATTCATTAGCTACTGCAACATCTGTTTCACCTACTTTTTCTACTACCACCACTATTATGTGCCTTTTTCTCATCTATTTCTCAAAATCGTCTCATCATTAACAATTCATCATCCATCTTTCCCTATTTTCTTTTCTTTTCTTTTCACTTGCTTTTGTTTCAATTTTTTTTCTTTTTCTCAAGTTTAATTCTTCTTTTGACTCTAAAACCTAAAAAGAAAAAAATACTTACACTCTAGACTCCTATTACTCAACATGGCAACTAAATGACAAATATGGGTTCACAAACCCAATAGTACCATAAAGACAAATAAACAGGCACACAGGCTCAGTTCTCCAATTCAAGCAGCAAAATAAGCAAGTGGGCACACAGACCCAATGATCAAACCAAAAAAAAAATTTAGAAACAGTAAAAGATAAATAGCGGCCAAGACGTCCCACTGTTCACCCCCTCCCCCAAACTTGGCTGAAAGCCAATGTTTGGAGGAAAAGAGTGGTACGCCTTGGTGCTAACTCACAATCATTGTGGCGGTGGAGGTGGTTGGAAACCATGGTAGCTCCAAAATTGGGCCAACGCATACCACCGAATATCTTGATGTTGTCTCCAAATGCGCTCCTCGACCTTCTTAATAGGCCTTCTTTGCTGTCGGTTCTTCAACCATGGGTTGTTTACCCTTGCTACGGCTGGAACTGCCCTTCTTTGGTGCCATTTTAGTAAACCTGGTTGCGATTTTAAATACCTAGTCTAGCAAACTGACGCAACCGCGTCGTCAGTTGACGCAACCGCGTAGCTACTCACTATCCTGCGACTTGTCTAGGGTTGAATTTTGGATGTGACCGAGTCATTAGGTGAATTGACCGCGTCTCGTTGTACTGCCCTTCATCCTCTATTTGTCCCCTGCATCTTGTTATCGCGTTCTGTTTTGCTCTTGAGTTGTTCGTGTTGGTTCCTGATAACCTAAACTCTCTAGAAAAACAAGTAAAAACACATAACGAATAGAGATACTAAAATAAAACTGTAAACATCGGGTTGCCTCCCGACAAGCGCGTCGTTTTACGTCTCAAGCATGACGACCTTTTTGGTTCTACTTCTGCTTCTTCAGCCGCACGTTCTTCTTAACTGCTTCCCTCATCATTGGATTTGGCCTTAGATGCTTAGGTAACAGTTAAATGTTTTCGTAGTCTTTGTTCTCTTTGAATGCTTCTCAACTTTCTTTTTCTTTTTACGCCTTTTAGCCAACCTTCTTTTTGGAAGTTTCTGCAATACATCTAGAACACTACCACTTTCCAAAAGCTCAAGATTAGTAGAGTCATAGTGATCAAGATTAAATGTAGAATTGACAAAGTATACTTTAGGGGTAGTATAATCACTAGGTGATATTGTGAGTTCTAAAGACTGTATAGAGCCAGATGTTTCAATGTGATTCACCCTCTCACCCTCGTGTTGTTTTTTAGCTTTGTATATTGAAAATGTGACTTTCTCCTCTTCTGCCCTCAAAGTTAATTCCCCCTTTTTAACGTCTATAAGTGCACTACCTGTTGCTAGAAACGGGCGACCTAAGATTAAGGGGATCTCCTTATCTGCTACCATATCTAGGACTATGAAGTCAACAAGGATTATAAAATTACCAACTTTTATCAAAACATCCTCTACAATGCCCAATGGACAAGTTATTGAACGGTCGGCCATTTGAAGGGCGATTGTAGTGGGTTTTAATGTGCCTATTCCTAAGTTTTTCTATATAGATAGAGGCATTAAGTTGATACTCGCTCCTAGATCACACAACGCTTTATCAAAAGTTAAATTACCTATTTTGCATTCAAGAGTAAAGCTATCTGGATCTTTGCACTTTGTTGGTAACTTCTTTTGGGTAATTGCTCTGCATTCATCTTTTAAGTTCACCGACTCGTAGTCTTCCCATTTTTTCTTTTGAGCAATCACCTCTTTTAAGAATTTCGCATAGTTAGGCATCTACTAGTGCCTCTATAAAAGGTATATTGATCTGAATCTTCTTCAGTATATCCAAGAACTTTGCGAATTGTTCATCTATCTTTTTCTTCTTCAGAGCTTGTGGAAATGGAATTGGAGGGACATATTCTGGTAAATTGACTTTTGGCCCCTTTTCTTCTTCGTCTACCCCTCTTTCTTCCACTAAGTGTTCTTTCTGTACTTCCTTTCCTATCAGCTGGCAACTCTGGGCTTGCAGAACCAATGTCACTTCTCACTTGAATTGCGTGACACTGCTCTCTCGGATTCACCACTGTGTCGCTCGGGAACTGCCTCTGCTTATGTTGGGCTCCGACAATCTTTATTAGCTGACTCATATTGTTAGTCAATTCATTAGTACTGGTCTCGAGTCGCTTGATGTCCGCTCCCTATCCAGTCATCTACTTATTTAGCTCAATAAACTTTCCATCCACCTTTCTCTCCAGTTGAGCTAACTTCTTGTCGTATTTAGCAAATTGAGACTGCATTAGCTCCTCTTGTGTTGGCTCTTTACCATCATGAATCATTCCATTCATGACAGCTGGATATTGTTCACCCAAAATTCCTTACAATTCTCCTCCCTCTAATTTGATTAATCAAATGAAGGCCAAAAAGAGTTAAATCGAAAGGGTTCGGCTGATATTGTTAGGCTATGAAATAATAAGGCTTTACAACTCAAGTGGACTAAATAGGGATAATTTCTTGACATTATGGTCCAGAGGCGATGTTTCATCATTCAAGTAAATGGGATTAAAACAAGAATGTCTAAGACCACTTCCTAAATCACACCACAAATTTGACACATTCTTAGTCAAGACTCAAGGTAAGTTCTAGAGACTAATGCATGTATTCAATCTAATTCACACAGAAAGAAAGTGTATTACTCCGAAAATAGGAGTACAATTTAGGCTCAAATTCTCACCAAGGTAATTTTTTTATTGAATACTCTAAGTTCAAGCTTAATTTCGTCTCAACTCACTTCTCATGCTCTATTATATGCCTTTTTCTCATCTATTTCTCAAAATCGTCTCATCATTAACTATTCATCATCCAGGTTGGCTCTTTACCATCATGAGTCATTCCATTCATGACAGCGAATCCGGGTGGCAGATTAAGTGAATTATTTGTGTTTTCATAGGAGGAGTTCTAGTGGTTCCGATTCTGAGGGTACTGATCATACCTTGGCTGATTGTTCTGGAAGTTGTTGAAGTTCCTTTGATTCAAAAAATTTACATCTTCAACTTCTTCCTGACCCCCTAGTTGCTGTGCCAGAGTGCCTGTATGTTATGCTAACATCAGACTAGTTAGCAAATTCACCTGATTCGTCAATGTTGTTAAGTGCGATGTGAGCTTTTTAAGTGGTTCATTTTGGACTGGCTGGACTTCTTGGACGCTCGCCACTCTTCTCGGCTGATTTCTCTCATTTGGCCACTGATAGCTCGTTCTGGCTATGGCATCCAAAATTGAGGATACAATCCTCACTGATTTCTCCATCAGACTCCTTCGTGCAGCTGCATCTACCTGATTCCTTTTTGGAGCAAGTAGCCCATTGTAGAACTTGCAAACCTGTTGCTTCTTTGTAAAGCCATGTTGAGGGCAACTCTGGATAAGATCCCGGAATCACTCCCAAGCTTCACCAAACGGCTCTTGGTCCATTTGCTTGAACTGATTTATCTGATTCTGCAGGTCTAGCATCTTGCTCGGGGGAAAATATTTCAGAAGAAATGAAGTGCTCAAATCCTCCCAATCTGTGATGTCTTCCAACGAGTTGAACCATTGTAAGGTTCTATCTTTCAGGGAGAATGGGAACAACCTCATCTTGACATGTTCGTGTGGCACATGATTGATCTTTATCGTGCCTTGTTACGGATCACTTTTCCTAGTTCATCTGTCTTGTTCTTGAATATCCATTTTGTACCAATGACATTCACACCATGAGGTCTACGAACTAAATCCCAAACATCATTCCTTGTGAATTGATGAAGCTCTTCATGCATAGCATTAATCCAGTTTTCATCACGTAGAGCTTCATCTACATTCTTTGATTCCAAATTGGATACAAAGCAAGTTTCATGAATTTGCATGAAAGTAGAAGATAGGCAAGCAAGTTTTACCATTTTTTAGTAGTCAATTATTTCCTTATGACGAGTACAAACATGGTCATTTACATTACCTTTCATCAAACATAATGTTAACATTTTCTTGGATGGTTCTTGTTCGTAAGTTAAACATACGATATGCATGACTATTGCTTGAATAACCTACAAACAACCCTTTGTCACTTCTAGAATCAAATTTATTCAGTTGATCACGATCATTCAGAATGTAACAAATGCATCCAATTACGTGAAAATATTTAAGATTAGGTTTCCTACCCTTGAGTATTTCATAGGGTGTCATAGTACTCCCTGATCTTAAATAGACATGATTTGAAATGTAACATGCAGTGTTGATGGCCTCAGCCCAAAATCTTTTTGACATGTTTTTAGCACACAACATAACCCTAGCCATTTCTTGTAAAAGTCTATTTTTCCTTTTGTCTATGCCATTTTGTTGTGGTGTTTTAGGAGCTGAAAAATTCTTGTATTATGTCCTTCTTTTGGCAAAATTCAACAAATGATACATTTTCAAACTCCCTTCCATGATTAGTTCTAACTCTACCCATCCACATACCATAAGAATTGTGAATTTGAATCATATGAACTTTAAACACATCAAAGGTTTCAGATTTTTCTTTAAAAAAGAATACCCATGTTAATTTTGAAAAATCATCCACACAAACTAACACATATCTTTTTCCACCTAGACTATCCATTTCTATAGGACCCATTAAATCCATATGAACAAGTTCAAAACAGTGTGTTGTAACATGGTGTTGCAGTAGCTTATGAGACACCATAGTTTGTTTACCTTTTGCACATGAGCTGCAAACTTTATCAATCTTACCACATAATTTCAGCAAACCTTTCACAGCCTCCATTGAAGCAAGCCTTTGAAGCTGATGGTAGTTGACATGGCCCAGCTTTGGGTGCCACAGCTCAACTTCATCAATTTGTGCCTTGGGACAAGCTATTCCTTCCTCAATAGAATAACAATTGTTGGAGGCTCTTGTTCCTGTCATTATACACTCATTTCCTCCATCATATACATTGCATAAATCTTTTTCAAACTTGACATGAAGATTTTCATCATAAAGTTGACTTATGCTTATCAAGTTTGCCATAAGGCCTTTCACATGCAAAACAATTTTTCCACCTAGACTATCCATTTCCACACAAGCTAACACATATCTTTTTCCACCTAGACTATCCATTTCCATAGGACCCATTAATCCATATGAACAAGTTCAAAACAGTGTGTCGTAACATGGTGTTGCAGTACCTTATGAGACACCATAGTTTGTTTACCTTTTGCACATGAGTCGCAAACTTTATCAATCTTACCACAAAATTTTGGCAAACCTTTCACAGCCTCCATTGAAGCAAGCCTTTGAAGCTGATGGTAGTAGACATAGCCCAGCTTTTGGTGCCACAACCCAACTTAATCAATATGTGCCTTGTGACAAGGTATTCCTTCCTCAATAGAATAGCAATTGTTGGAGTCTCTTGTTCCTGTCATTATACACTGCATAAATCTTTTTCAAACTTGACATGAAGATTTTCATCACAAAGTTGACTTATGCTTATCAAGTTTGCAATAAGGCCTTTCACATGCAAAAACATTTTTCAGGTTAGGTAATCCTTAACATCTAGAACATCCTTACTAATAATTCTACCTTTGGCTCCCCCACCAAAAGTAACACTGCCACCATCAAAATCTTCATATTCATTCAAAAACATTTTGGTGCCTGACATATGCCTAGAGCAACCGCTATCAAAATATCATACCCCTCGAATATAGCTATTAAGTAGGTATAGATCATGTTACATCAACTATCAGATAATTGCTCTGGAGGAGAAATGGTTTTAGGCTTAGTGCAGTGTGAGGTAGAATGTTGCAACACAGACTGTGACACTCTAGAAAGTTTCTTACAAAGCAACTTTCTTTTTCTCTTGAAGCAATAAGGTCTCTTGTGACCAGGAATAGCGCAATAGTCACACACTACTCCTCTTTCATTATCATCAGACCTGGACCTTTTCAATTTTTGAGTCATTGCTATCCTGTTCTTGGGAATTTCTGACCTCACTATAGTGATAGATAAATTACCAGTCTGTTCGGTTAGGCTAGCAATGTTAAAATCATCTTTCAACATTTTAGGAGGAGTGTTCTCCAAGGATAGATTTTGAAACCTATTCATTTCTTTAATAAACATAAGCGTTTTGGATTCTTCAAAAATTGATTGAAAAGAACTTTGAGACGAATGATTATAGCCAATGCCAAATGTCCCATGTTGTTGTGCTGAAAGAATTTCATTCAATTTTGAAGTACCAGAATTGAAACGATTCAAGCACTCAGTTTTCCTTTTAAGATCGCAGTTTCAAGATCTTTATCTTTGAGAGACAAAGATCTCTCCAAGTGAGAGATTTTACTTTTGAGAAAATCGTTTTCGGATTTAGCCTCATTTAATAATCTGACAGAAACCACAAGTTCTTGATGCATTTCTCTAAAAGCCATTAGAAGAAGTTCATACTCAGATGAATCTGAGTCAGTGTCACACACATCAGGTGTTTCAAGAGTTGTTTCAACAATTTGATCAACACTCAGCATCAAGTGTTACCATGAGTGATGAAACATTCTGAGAAGCACTACCTCCTTCTTCCTCATCATCAGATTCATTGTCACTCTATGTGACAACAACATTTGTTCCACGTTTCATAAGATTGTTAGCACATTGATTAGCATAATGTCCATAACCAGAAATGCACGACATTAGATAGACCTAGCATCGTTGGGAGAGTATCCTTCTTGATTTTGAAAATCAAAACTAGAAGTTTGAGGAGAATCATTTTTATTCAGGGATTTCCCATAAGAATCTTTACCAGGATTTCAATTTTTAAAACCTTTGGTGATGTGATTGAAAATACCTTTTGAAACACTCTTATTTTAGTTTTTGGATAAAAATCTTTGATACTCCCAGTCAAATATGCAATGGGATCATCAAGATTTTCATTCAATAGGATGCTATCATCTTTTGTGTTTGAACTACACTCACCTAAATGAGAAGGAAAAGCAATTGCTTTGTTATTTCCTCTCATTTTGGTGTTGTTGATTTATGTTTAGTTTAAAGGTTTGAAGAATACCAATCAACTCATCCAAAGACATTTTCGATGTGTCTATAGAATCTTCTAAGGGATAGACTTTGATATTAAAACATTCTAGAAGAGTACGTAATACCTCGTTAACCAACCTTTCATTGCTAATGGGATCTCCAAGGGCATGAGACTCATTAGCAAGTTCACACAATCTAGAATTGTATGAAGAGATAGTTTCTGACTCTTTCATTCTGAGTGTTTCAAAGCGTGTTGCTATCATCCTCAACTTCGACTTCCGTACACTCTCCGAGCCTTCACATTGCCTTTGCAAAATCTCCCAAGCTTCTTTAGAAATAACACAATTTTGAATCATTCGAAACAAAGATGTATCAACAGATCCAAAAAGGGCATTAATTGGTTTAAAATTGTAACATGAGAGAATAAACTCATCGTTCGTCCACTCAGCCTCAGATTTGAGTACACCATCTTCGTCTTCTTTGCGCGGCGATGTCCAGCCAACAACTACTGATCTCCACGCTCTTTCATCTAACGATTTGATGTAGGCCCTCATTTTATCTTCCACATGGAATATCTTGTACCATCTAAAACGAGGGGCCGCATCAATGCTGTTCCAGGCATGTCCATAATTTTTTTTTGCCGCAGAATCCCACTTAGTAGCGTCAAGTGATTGCTCTAGTACCAATTGAAGGAATTTATGCATTGGTCATGAGACTGTTACACTGGGTGTTGTAACACCGGGACGAACACACTATATTTAAAGTTGAATTGTAGGTACTATAATACTAGAAATAACAAACAGAGACGAGATAATTCAAACTCAGACAAAACAAAGCCTGAGCAATTTTATCATCAATCATAGAGGAATGAGTTTTATACAATTCCTTCCAAAATCTAAATTTGATCATACAACAAACGATCAAATTTACACTTAAACTATGTCAACATACAAAGTGATCCTCTTCTGAGAGAAGAATCACAAAAGTTTTCACAACGTGAGATGTATGAAGATGTAAGTTTTCAACTTTTGGTGTGAAAATGACTTGGAGATTTCTGATCTTTACACTTCAGTTTTCTCTTATTTTTCCCACTCTATGATCTTCTTGTTGCCTATAAAAAGCCTTGAAGAATGGCAGTTATAACCTGCAAGATAAGATAAAAAAACACAACCGCCAATCTTCCAAAAGAAGACTTTCGGTTTGGATAAGTTTCACAAGCAGTTAACATTTAAAACCAAATTTAACCGAATACACATACATACCATAAACACAAAATAAACATACAAGGGCAGCAAGGTAAAAATACAAGGAAGAGTAGAACATGTTTCTCAGGGTGTTTCAACACAGGGTGAAACACTAAACTTAGAACACTGAAAAAAGCACTTGTTCTAACAAATGTATTAATCAACCTTAAATTCCTGCAGATTATAAGACGAGTTCTCGCATTTCGTGTCCACATTAATCCTATTTGGCCACCAACCACTTGCATAATGAAATGCATAACACATTTAAGTAATTATTTGCAAAAGCATAACCTTGTTGGGAGAATGTATCAAATTTTCAAAAGGTAAAAAAACACAAACAATTTTCTAAATAATACACAATTCTATTTTGTAAGATTAATTAATACTCAGAGTACAAATACCTTAAACTCCTGGCCGACTGGGAGAATGAGGTCTTCGAATGACTTGTATGATGTTTCTGAATGCAGTAGGAAGATGATGGTGATGGTGGACCTGAAACCAAAAATATAGAAATTAATCAACAATTTAAATCAATCAAATAACGAGGTAGAAGGTTCCAAAAAGTAACCTTAAGAAAATAGGGATATCATATGTTAACTCCAAATTTCTTTGTTGCACATACAAGAACATATTAAGGAATTTATGAATAGAACAAAAAGCAAAGAGCATATAATTTCCAGGTTCTAAAATTGTCAAGTGGCTAGAAACATGAACCATGGTTATCAGCTCTAATATATTATTTTAAAATGTAGATCTATCTTCAAAAAAATTATCAAACACTTTAACGATGCTCATGAGCTCTCAAATATCTTATAAGCTCGGTGAAAGATAAAGCCAAAATATTAAAAATTAAAAAAAGGCACGTGTGCAGAAAGTCTATTTTGTGAAAGTATTTCATTAAGGCCTTATATTAAGTTTACTAGCAAGTGGGGTGTTACAGCCATCATCTTTATGAAACTTCAAATGCTACTATCTTTATTCTAGTGGGAACTTATAATAAATCAAAAGACAGATAGATTGGACTAGTGGTGTTAAATTAGATCATCTTTTATATATTTCTTGCTAATTCAGTGACTAAGGAAATTAAAAATAGTTGAAATAAACAATCAAAGCCAATGAGGCAGAGAGTTTACCAAGGGTCCATTGGCAACGTAACGGAAACCAATTGACTCACATTAATGTTTCCAGAAGGCAAATTTCTCAGGGGTAACATAATCCTTTAAGGTTAGATGCAATGATGTATGCACAGACATGAACATACACCTGTTCTCTGTCCATGCATCATCAAGAACAATGAATAGATAAAAGAAATGGCCAATGGAAATATCAGAAAGAGCAGATTGATTGGCATACTTTTGAATCAGAAAATTTTCAGAAATACAAAGGTAATAATAGTGATTTTTAAGTCTTTGTGATGTAATTTTACTTTCATCTCTCATGAACATCAGTTGTTGACTTTATTGGTACATTTGTCTAACTAGGCAGGCCGCTAATTCTTGTCTACCCAATTGAATAGTATCCGACTAGAACAATCTACCGTTAATATGGCTATGGAGTAAAATTAATGTCCTGCATCGACCAAATTGTCTTCAAACTTGTTATTGTACTATTGCCTCTTAAATATGATGGTTCAATAAACCACGACATTGACTTCAAAAAAAAGAAATTCTATTTAAAAAAAAAAAAAAAAACCAAATTTAATGTACCGAAGACGATATTGACTTAAAACATGATATAAGTAGACAGAACCTACAAAATTCCCAAAAATTGATGTCTTTTAGCAGTTTGTTAAGAGTACATGTCTACTGGCCAAAATTTCACCAACAAAGGCACTTTTGATCAGAACACAACAATGTAATATACTTCAATCGAAAAGTAAAAAGTTATCCAGACCTCCAAAGATAATATTTTTTAAGAAGTACATGGCTGAATTGAACCGAGAAACCAAACAAACAAGTATCGAACTGATTTAAGTTGGAGGGGCTTTGATTTTTCAATGTTGGAAGAGTACCTAGTTGGATTATATTTTCTGATTAAAAGCAGGCTTAACTCACTTCACCATCACTTCGACGACCGTAGAGGGGCGGCCATAGTGGCGGAGCAACGGCGAGGATTATGGTGGGGTGGTGTAGGAAATCGGATTTTTTTATTTAGGGGAGCTAAGTGATAAGTGTTGATATGATTTAGGGAAGAATGGATTTGAGAGAGATTGATGTTAAAAAAGCCACTTTTGAGAAAAAAGGAAAATGATAAACTGTAAAACTAAAAAACGGAGAAGAAGATGGAGCGGTGGGAAAAGAATCCTTACCATTAGAGACCGATTATTCCTGCATCAAATAATTTGATGTTAATTAAACACGAGATTAATTGTCAAAAAATCTTTTTTTTTTTTTAAAAAAAAATATGAATACAATAACCAATATCTAATATATCATTATCTACGTCTCAATTTAATTAGCATGGAGGTTATCCAAAAAATTAGACAAATTTGATTACAACATTTATTTGAGTAGATGATCAAGAGTTTCGAGGTGGGAATTTTCAGAATAGATCATCTATTTTAATTTATATTTTTTTAAGTATTTCATTGTATTAACACAAGTCATTAGTTAATTAAAAATGTTATCATACAATATGTATTATGTAGTGTTTGTTTTGAAATATAAGATAAAATGCAAATTGAAATAGAGGATCTCATATGGGAATTTAGCCATGACTTAAATACTCTTATCTCTCATAATGAGAGTCATGTTTTGCATAAATTATCATAAAAATTCAAATATTAGTCATATTTCAAATGTTAATGTCTCATTTTATTAGTCCACGTAAACAATTAAAAGTTTAACAAGGAATAGAGATCGATGGAATATTAACAAGGATTTACGGTCTCTATTGGGTCACTATTTGGTCTGTCTCTAATTTCTGTAGCTATTTTGTAATTTTCTAGTAATATAAAGAAAAAATAACACAAAATGGAAAACAGGAAATGTGTTTGTATCAATGAGCAGCAATAAAAGAATAGTATACACATACTTTGACCACATGAAATAGTTAAAGATCACATAAAAGTCTCCATCTCAAATTACTCAAGATCGAACTAAAATAATTTCTTCTAGATTCTTACCTACAATAGCAAAATATAAATAGCATGAAACTGGTCATCACGCCAAGTAGAGGATATGAATGTGTGCATTAACTTGAGGTGACAATTCGGACAAGCTGACCCGGACGAACAAGGCTTATCGGGCCAACACTATATTTTGGGTCAGGCAGGGCCAACCCAAAAATTTGATCTGGCTAAAATTAAGTGGCCCATCCTGGCCTCTTCCCCTATAATATTATAAAATTTTAGGGTTGACCCGTAGTTCGTCGAGCTTTTGACCTAACGAGTCGCAACAGTCGGGCCTAGGGCCGAGCCAATTTTATCATCTAGTATTGACCAACATAAACCTCAAGATGGTCATCCCACTTGAAGATGGTATTGTAGCTTAGAGAAAATATACTCTTTCAGAAATATTCTCATATGAGAGAATATTCATATTTATATAGTTTGGATTAGGATGCATTAAAGGAATAATAATAGATATTTCATAAAGGAACGGTCTTTTTGCGACCCACAAAATTTCTTAATACAACCCACTCATTTAACTAAAAATAAACTAAATTATTAAAAGACTAAAATATTCTTGTTCATAATATAGATTCAATTATTCCCAAAAAAAATTGCAACTCAATTTTTTGATCTCGTTGTACTCTCTCTTTGATCTTCTTCTCCATTCTTTGTCATCAATATCACTAATTTATGATTTATGCAGTATATTTCTTATAAGCAAACATAGTAAGCCCACACATCAATAATACATCAAAATCAGCATGATTCTCACTGGCTGAATTATATAATAAGCAAAAAAAAAGTTTAATTGTTTTGATAACTTAATTTGATTTAAGAGAAAGATTGGAATAAGGTGGTCTATATTGAGAAAGTTGAATACATTTTTTAAATTAAAGTGAAGGTATTAATAAATTTAGTGGTATAATAATAGTCGACAACTTTCATAAAATTTTCTAATAAATATGCTAGATATGAATAAAAGATATATATGTATTTATATAGGTCTATGTTTTATATAATCTACTTTATACATATATATTGGATAATATATGACGTTGAATTGGCATCCTAATATAAAATATTTATTTGCTCCAACCTTTTTTTATTTAATATGTACAGAATAAATAAGATTGAATATTCATTATCATATTGTTTTTTTTTTCTTTTTCTTGACGGGACATTATTATATTGTTACAACATATATATGTATTATATTTGGGGATATTATTCTCATGACTCATTAACGTTTTCAAAGAGATGTTATTTGTTTCCTGTTAATTAGCGTAATACCCAACGGAAAGAGAAGATACGAACAATCACTACTTCTGCAATGAACACGCACAAACCCATGTAAATGTTGGATTTGTATACTGAAAGCAAAACTTTTTATATACAATGTTTTCAGTTATTCACTGTTTATCTCCTATCTGATTATATTTGCATTTTCACTATGTATGTGTCCCCATATCTCTTGCAAATAAGTAGATCCTATGGTGTGTTGAAGATCACAGAAGATCATATGATTGGTTAAACTTAAAGAGATATAAAATGTAAATCACAGCTTAGACAACTTGAGGACGAGTTGTTGGTTTAGGTTGCAGTATTAAGTAGAAATAGTTTATCTTGACTATTTACTTATACTGGTACGTGTTTACGTATTGATAGGATCATGGTGAGATATGTTCTTCTGCCTGACCTTAGTGAAGAACTAGAGAACTCGGTGACTTATACTAATCTAAAGCCTAAATAAGATTACAGTTATGAATGCTTGTTTGTGTGTCACTTTGATTTACTATGGGCAAGAGTTAAGATATAACTTTTATACTATGTCTTTTGGGTGACAGTAACTAGCATATAATAATTGGTAATTTGGATTTAAGTAACCGTATCCGTTTAGGATGATGATATACCCTTAAGGAGCTCAAAATGTTTATTGTACTAAACCCTGCATGTTGATTAAGTTCAGGTACAATAATAAGGTTGAGTGGTACTACTTAAGGAATAAATAAGAAATTAATTGATTTAAAATGTCAGAGGCTTTAATTAATTAATGGATATTCGATATCTGAAATACGGGGATTAATTAAGTCTAATTCAAGCCCTGACTCAACTCGGGAATAAAGGGGTAACTCAGTATTAATTCTCTTGTGGAATGAATTAATATTTATGAATTAATTATGTTCTGGGCTGAACAAGGAAGAATTAATTCATAGTTAGGTCCATCTTTATTTCTTGTATTTGATCCCTAGACTGGCCCATATAGACTCCTAGTCCAAGTAGGAATAGAGAATTAAATTCCTAATAAGGAATTAAATTCCTAATCCTAGAAGGAATTAAACTACCAGGCTTGGCCCACACTCAACCATGTATTATAAAGACATGGTCTCTCATTCTGTAAATATAAAGAATTAACATTCAAAAAGATCACTGGATAGAGAGAAAGAGAGAGTAGGCGGCGGCGGTTTAAGGTGTTCCTTCCCACTTGGAATTCTTCAAGGTTCGTCGTCCATCCGACGTTGAGGATTGAGTAGGGGATACAGTCCAGAAGGTTAACACGGGAGTCAGAAATCATTCAATCAGAAATCGACCTCTTGTGTAAACAACTATCAGGTCGAATCCTTAACTCTTGTGTGTTATAGGCGCATGTTAGGGTTTATATAAATTTATAGATCCATCTCTAGGGTTAATTAATAAAGATACAAATTATGACAACCAAGAAGGGTCCTAGGGAAAGAAATTAATTATATTACTTTCTACAAGAGTATTATAATAGATATAATTCAACACCTGGTATCAGAGCAAGGTCTGTCTTCTTGGCTCTGTCAGATATAATTTGTTTATTGATTATATATGTGCGCTGTGTATGTTTAATTTTTGTCGTTCTTCGTGGCTCGTTTTACGTCATGTTTGTTGGCGTTGGTTTGTTTTTACCACGAGACAATCCGTGGTTAGAATAGGTTTGTTTTTACTTTTATTTTGTTGAAATATTTGTAAAAGTCGAAGAACGAAGACGAAGAACACGAAAAATGCAAAGAACCCGGCAGCAGGCAGCCGGCGCTCGGCGGCAGCAGGCAGCCAGCGCCCGGCGCTCGGCGGCAGAGGCCCCGGCACCCGGCGCTCGGCAGCAGCAGGCCCCGTCGCCCGGCGCTCGACAGCAGCAGCCCCGTCGCCCGGCGCTCGGCAGCAGCAGGCCCCGGTGGCCGGCAGCTCGGCAGCCCCGGCGCCTGGCAGCAGCTGGCCCCGACGACCGACAGATTGCGGTTGGAGGGGGGGCGGCGGCTAGGGTTTGCAAACCCTAGCAGATCGTTGCCGTGCACGGGCCTGGGCATGCGCGAGGCGCTGGGCTTCGGCCCAGAAGGCCCCGACGGCCATGGCGTGGGCGTGGGCTAAGGTTTCGGCCCGACAGTCCATTGGCCCATGCAGCCTGTTTACTAGCCCAGTGTATTTTTCGTGTTAGCCCGGTCCGTACCCGAGTATGCGAGGCCCGACGTGAAGGCCCAAGAGACTTGAAGATTTGTATTTCCTAGATTATTGTAATAGTTAGGATTTAATTTTTCCATGTTGAGCCACGAAGAATGGTTTTTATTTATTTTTATCGTTTCTTTATTGCTCAATGGATGAATGATATTTATTATCATGTTTATTATGTCTACGTGATTTATTAATTACGCTTAGACTATCATGCTAGGACCTTCTCGTATATTAGCATATTTAAATTCTCCGAGCATGCTTTATTTGTTGTGCTTAGTTTTTATTTATGCTTAGGATTACGTGTTGTTGCATGGACAAACCTTTTGAAGTAAAAGACTAAGCAAAACCCGACAATTTTAATTTTTAAAAATAGTCAAAAGACCTCCACAACTGGTCTCTAGGCAAAAGTAATTATTAAATTTAGTAAACGTCCACACGCGTTGCTTGCTCACATTTATTATTTATAAGTTTGCTAGCTGGGACTTCTAAATAAATCATTTAATTCCAAAAGAAAAGTGGGAGTTACACGTGTAAACGTCCACACGCGTGGCTTACACGTATGATTTTCACAAGTTTTCTAGATAGATGGAAACAAATGGGATAACGAAGGTTAAATAAATTGGAAGCGACGTAGTCCACGAAAGTGTGTCAAATCCAAGAATTTGTTTACAAGTGTTAGGACGTGGTCACTGCTTAGATATTAATTTTAAGTACACGCGGAGTCACTTCTTAAAAATAATATGGTCTAGTATAAAGTCCAATTATTAATTTCATTTATCAAAAGGTTAGGTTGACATGGATTGAAATTAAAATGACTAGGTATTTTAGTCTAGTTAAGGGATTTACATATAAATGTCCACCCGCGTGGCTTATATGTAAATCTCTTGGGCTATTGGAGGATTCAATCAATATTGTTTTATCAAAAGGTTACAATATTGTTGATTCAAATTATATGTGATTGTGCTCTTACATGTTTATTGTTTAATATTTTCAGATATGTCGTTATCGTCTGTTATAAATATTCTCGCACAACACCCCTTAACCGGTCCTAATTATAAAGAATGAAAACGTAATCTGGAGTATATTCTTATCGCTGAGGAACACTATTTCGCGTTAGTTACTCCTCGTCCGGATCCCCTTACTGCACAATCCACTTATGAGGAGCGGGCAAAGCATGAAAGGTGGCACAAGTCTAATAATGTGGCCAAGTGCTACATTTTGAACACTATGTTGTCTGCCTTGCAGCTCCAGCATCAGGACATGGACGATGCTGCCAACATCATGTTGAACCTTCAAGAGGTGTATGGGGAGTCGGACAGAGCTGCTCGGTTTGACTTAATGAGGCAAATCATGGAAAGTCGGATGACCGAGGGCAGCTCAGTGCATAATCATGTCATGCACATGATTAATCTCATGGACAAGCTTGACTTGATAGGAGGAGGTATCGACGGCGAAGCCAAGGTCGATATCATTCTCGACACTCTTCCCAAATCCTTTGAGAACTTCCGTCTCAATGTTGTTATGGCCAAGAAAGACTATAATCTTAACGAGTTACTTAATGACCTAGTTACAGCAGAGGGGGTGATGGGAAAGCATGCACAGGCTTTGGTCACTGCCAATGGGCCCACTGTTCCACCGAAAGGTAAGAACAAGAAAAAGAGGCGAAAGGGCAAGGCCAAGGCAAATAGTGGGAATAACGGAGGGGGCCCTAGTGGTGGAGTAAAGAAACCTAAGGGAAAGTGTTTCAAATGCGGTAAGACTGGGCATTGGAAGAAAGATTGTCCAGTGCTAAAGGCAAAGGACCAAGGTACGCCATTAGCTTTAGTAACTGAAACATGTTTAGCCGTTGTTTCTGCCCATTCGTGGGTAGTGGATACAGGTGCGACTGATCATGTTTGTTACACCTTGCAGGGCTTCCAGCCAACAAGGCAGCTTAGGGATGGCGAGATCATCATCTCCATGGGCAATGCAGCAAGAGTCGTAGCAGTTGCAATTTGAGATTTTTCTTTATGCTTTAATGACACTGTTTAGTTTTAAGAGATGTTTTGTTTGTGCCGAGTTTTCGGCGCAATTTAATTTCTGTTTCGAAACTTTATTGTGATGGATATTCAGTTGTTTTTGGTAGTAATGTTTCTATCATGAGAAATAACATAGTTATTTGCACTGGTGTTTTGAACATTTATCTTTATACTATAACTTGTCTGCATAATACCCAAAACTTTGTTGCATCAACATCATCGAACCCAAGGAAAAGGAAATTATCTTCTCAAGAGGATCAAACACATCTTTGGCACCTAAGACTAGGTCACATCAGTCTGAACCGGATCCAAAGACTAGTATCTGATGGAGTGTTGGATTCGTTCCAACCAATTCAGACTAGAGTCTGCGAATCCTGTCTAGAGGGAAAGATGTCGACAAGGCCTTTCAAGGCAAAGGGGAATAGGGCCAAAGAGGTGTTAGAACTAATCCATTCTGACTTATGTGGACCAATCCCCACCCAAGCTCGTGGAGGGTATGAGTACTTCGTCACATTCATTGACGATTGCTCAAGATACGGGTACGTTTATCTACTTCGCCGCAAGTTTGAATGTTCTGAGAAATTCAAAGAGTTTCAGGCGGAAGTGGAGAAGAAGCTAGATAAAAGTATAAAGTCATTGCGATCTGATCGCTGTGGCGAATACCTCAGCAACGAGTTCCAAAGGTACTTGTCAGAAGTTGGGATAACATCCCAATTGACTACACCAGGTACTCCCCAACAGAATGGTGTAGCAGAGAGAAGAAATCGAATTTTACTTGAGATGGTAAGATCTATGATGAGTTATGCATCTTTGCCCATTTCGTTCTGGGGATATGCCTTAGAAACAACTTCTTATCTGTTAAACCTAGTACCATCCAAATCGGTACCCAAGACCCCTGTCGAGTTATGGTCAGGGCGCAAGCCTAGCTTGAACCATATAAGGATTTGGGGTAGTCCAGCACACGTGTTGAACAAGGATGCTGGTAAGTTGGAATCTAGGTCTGAGGTAAGAATGTTTATAGGGTATCCAAAAGGAACGAAAGGTGGTTATTTCTATAGTCCTAAGGATCAGAAGGTCGTTATTAGCACTAACGCCTGATTCTTAGAAGAGGACTACATGATTAATCACAAGTCCAGAACCGATATTATCCTTCTAAAACTCGAAGGGAATGTCAGTACGATTCCAGTTCCACAGCCACAAGTGCAAGAGGCAATAACACCAAGTACTGCACAACCCGTTGACATAATGCCTACACAGCCTTGACATAGTGGGAGGGTTGTTCATCAGCCTAATCGGTTCATGTTTGTGGGAGAATCTTCGGATTTGATTCCAGGAGACGGACATGCCGATCTCGATCCCTGGACTTATGCCAAGGCAGTAAATGACGAAGATGCGAAAGAATGGCGTCGTGCTATGGATTCAGAATATGAGTCCATAACTGCTATGGATGTATACGAGAAAACTGAACTGCCAGATGGCTGTAAAGCTATAGGCAGTAAGTGGGTATACAAGAGAAAGAGAGGAGGGGATGGAGAGGTTATAGCCTTTAAGGCCAGGCTAGTGGCAAAAGGGTATACCCAGGTGGAGGGTAAAGATTATGACGAAACCTTTTCGCCAGTAGCCAAGCTCAACTCCATTCGGATCCTTCTCACCATAGCAGCTCATTTAGATCTTGAGGTTTGGCAAATGGATGTCAAGACCGCTTTCTTAAACGGTTACCTTAAAGAAGGTAGGGACATCTATATGCAGCAACCAAAAGGTTATGTGAGGCAAGGCGAAGAGCATCTGTTCTGGAAGCTCAAGAAGTCCATTTATGGACTCAAGCAAGCTTCTAGGTCATGGAACTTACGTTTTGACGAGGTGATTAAATCCTATGGATTTACTCAAAGTGAAAACGAAAGTTGTGTGTATCGCATAAATGTCAACGGAGATAAAGTATTTCTTGCACTTTGTGTAGATGATATTCTCTTAGTTGGTAACAATGTAGACGTATTATCAGACATAAAGAGATGGATATCCAAAAAGTTTCAGATGAAGGACTTAGGAGAGGCAACTTACATCCTTGGGATCAAAGTTATAAGGGATCGCAAGAAAAGGATGTTGAGCTTATCTCAAGTGGCCTACATTGATACTGTGATTGCTCGTTTTAGCATGCAAACCGCCAAGAAAGAATTTCTACCTTTCAGACATGGCGTTCCACTTTCTAAGGAGATGTGTCCTAAGACACCAAAGGAGAAAGAGGAAATGAGACAGGTACACTATGCTTCCGCAGTGAAGTCTTATGTATGAAATGCTATGCACGAGACCTGATATCTGCTATGCAGCCGGCATAGTGGCAAGATATCAGTCTATCCCTGGACAGGCGCATTGGACTGCGGTAAAACATGTACTCAAGTACCTAAAACGGACTAGAGATTACAGGCTAGTTTAACAGGCAGACAGTCTAAATCCCTTGGGTTATAAGGATTCGGATTTCCAGGCAGACCGGGATGAAGAGATCTACCTCAGGCTATGTGTTTACCTTGGCAGGAGGAGCTGTTTCATGGAGGAGTGCAAAGCAGAGATGCATTGCAGACTCCACTGTGGAAGTCGAATATGTAGCCACATCAGAGGCTGCTAAGGAAGCAGTATGGCTCCGGAATTACCTCTTGGATCTAGGCATGGTACCTAGTTTGCCTAAGAGTATCACAATCTATTGTGACAACTCAGGTGCAGTGGCAAACTCAAAGGAACCCAGGACCCACAAGGCGACAAAACACATAGAGAGAAAGTACCACATAATACGAGAAATCGTAAAACGAGGAGATGTGCGGATAGAGAAGATTTGTACGATAGAGAATTTAGCTGATCCATTCACGAAGAGCTTTAATTAATTAATTGATATTCGATATCTTAAATACGGGGATTAACTAAGTCTAATTCAAGCCCCGACTCAACTCGGGAATAAAGGGGTAAGTCAGTATTAATTCTCTAGTGGAATGAATTAATATTTATGAATTAATTATGTTATGTGCTGAACAAGGAAGAATTAATTCATAGTTAGGCTCATCTTTATTTCTTGTATTTGATCCCTGGACTGGCCCATATAGACTCCTAGTCCAAGTAGCAATAGAGAATTAAATTCCTAATCCTAGAAGGAATTAAACTACCAGGTTTGGCCCACACTCAACCATGTATTATAAATACATGGTCTCTCATTCTGTAAATATGAAGAATTAACATTCAAAAAGATCACTGGATAGAGAGAAAGAGAGAGTAGGCGGCGGCGGTTTAAGGTGTTCCTTCCCACATGGAATTCTTCAAGGTTCGTCGTCCATCCGGCATTGAGGATTGAGTAGGGGATACAGTCCAAAAGGTTAAGACGGGAGTCAGAAATCATTCAATCAGAAATCGACCTCTTGTGTAAACAACTATCAGGTCGAATCCTTAACTCTTGTGTGTTATAGGCGCAGTTAGGGTTTATATAAATTTATAGATCCATCTCTAGGGTTAATTAATAAAGATACAAATTATGACAACCAAGAAGGGTCCTATGGAAAGGGATTAATTATATTAAATTCTACAAGAGTATTATAATAGATATAATTCAACAGTAAAACCCTTATTCTCTCTGAGTCAGTTTTAGTTCTTCTTCATCATCAATCGCTGGTTATCTCATTCAAGATGGCTGACGAAGGGGGTACAGCAGTTATATTTGCAAATTAAATCTCTCTTTCAACGGATTGCTTCTCCTCAACTTTTGCATAATCATTCAAGGTACATATTTTTTCCATTACTGATTAGATCTGGTTGGCCGTGATAGATATGTTATATCTGTGAATTCTGTGAATGACTAGTGTAATTGATTTTTTGCATTTTCAGTAAATAAGACTTGCGATATATAAACTTGAAAATTTTCTGTACCTATTATATATGACTCAGGGGACTTGAGTTTGTGCCTTGACCAATATTACATAGATTTTGAATCACTCACATAAAGTATTTCATGAGAGAATAAACTCATCGTTCGTCCACTCAGCCTCAGATTTGAGTACACCATCTTCGTCTTCTTTGCGCGGCAATGTCCAGCCAACAACTACTGATCTCCACGCTCTTTCATCTAACGATTTGATGTAGGCCCTCATTTTATCTTCCACATGGAATATCTTGTACCATCTAAAACGAGGGGCCGCATCAATGCTGTTCCAGGCATGTCCATAATTTTTTTTTGCCGCAGAATCCCACTTAGTAGCGTCAAGTGATTGCTCTGGTACCAATTGAAGGAATTTATGCATTGGTCATGAGACTGTTACACTGGGTGTTGTAACACCGGGACGAACACACTATATTTAAAGTTGAATTGTAGGTACTATAATACTAGAAATAACAAACAGAGACGAGATAATTCAAACTCAGACAAAACAAAGCCTGAGCAATTTTATCATCAATCATAGAGGAATGAGTTTTATACAATTCCTTCCAAAATCTAAATTTGATCATACAACAAACGATCAAATTTACACTCAAACTAGGTCAACATACAAAGTGATCCTCTTCTGAGAGAAGAATCACAAAAGTTTTCACAACGTGAGATGTATGAAGATGTAAGTCTTCAACTTTTGGTGTGAAAATGACTTGGAGATTTCTGATCTTTACACTTCGGTTTTCTCTTATTTTTCCCACTCTATGATCTTCTTGTTGCCTATAAAAAGCCTTGAAGAATGGCAGTTATAACCTGCAAGATAAGATAAAAAAACACAACCGCCAATCTTCCAAAAGAAGACTTTCGGTTTGGATAAGTTTCACAAGCAGTTAACATTTAAAACCAAATTTAACCGAATACACATACATACCATAAACACAAAATAAACATACAAGGGCAGCAAGGTAAAAATACAAGGAAGAGTAGAACATGTTTCTCAGGGTGTTTCAACACAGGGTGAAACACTAAACTTAGAACACTGAAAAAAGCACTTGTTCTAACAAATGTATTAATCAACCTTAAATTCCTGCAGATTATAAGACGAGTTCTCGCATTTCGTGTCCACATTAATCCTATTTGGCCACCAACCACTTGCATAATGAAATGCATAACACATTTAAGTAATTATTTGCAAAAGCATAACCTTGTTGGGAGAATGTATCAAATTTTCAAAAGGTAAAAAAACACAAACAAGTTTCTAAATAATACACAATTCTATTTTGTAAGATTAATTAATACTCAGAGTACAAATACCTTAAACTCCTGGCCGACTGGGAGAATGAGGTCTTCGAATGACTTGTATGATGTTTCTGAATGCAGTAGGAAGATGATGGTGATGGTGGACCTGAAACCAAAAATATAGAAATTAATCAACAATTTAAATCAATCAAATAACGAGGTAGAAGGTTCCAAAAAGTAACCTTAAGAAAATAGGGATATCATATGTTAACTCCAAATTTCTTTGTTGCACATACAAGAACATATTAAGGAATTTATGAATAGAACAAAAAGCAAAGAGCATATAATTTCCAGGTTCTAAAATTGTCAAGTGGCTAGAAACATGAACCATGGTTATCAGCTCTAATATATTATTTTAAAATGTAGATCTATCTTCAAAAAAATTATCAAACACTTTAACGATGCTCATGAGCTCTCAAATATCTTATAAGCTCGGTGAAAGATAAAGCCAAAATATTAAAAATTAAAAAAAGGCACGTGTGCAGAAAGTCTATTTTGTGAAAGTATTTCATTAAGGCCTTATATTAAGTTTACTAGCAAGTGGGGTGTTACAGCCATCATCTTTATGAAACTTCAAATGCTACTATCTTTATTCTAGTGGGAACTTATAATAAATCAAAAGACAGATAGATTGGACTAGTGGTGTTAAATTAGATCATCTTTTATATATTTCTTGCTAATTCAGTGACTAAGGAAATTAAAAATAGTTGAAATAAACAATCAAAGCCAATGAGGCAGAGAGTTTACCAAGGGTCCATTGGCAACGTAACGGAAACCAATTGACTCACATTAATGTTTCCAGAAGGCAAATTTCTCAGGGGTAACATAATCCTTTAAGGTTAGATGCAATGATGTATGCACAGACATGAACATACACCTGTTCTCTGTCCATGCATCATCAAGAACAATGAATAGATAAAAGAAATGGCCAATGGAAATATCAGAAAGAGCAGATTGATTGGCATACTTTTGAATCAGAAAATTTTCAGAAATACAAAGGTAATAATAGTGATTTTTAAGTCTTTGTGATGTAATTTTACTTTCATCTCTCATGAACATCAGTTGTTGACTTTATTGGTACATTTGTCTAACTAGGCAGGCCGCTAATTCTTGTCTACCCAATTGAATAGTATCCGACTAGAACAATCTACCGTTAATATGGCTATGGAGTAAAATTAATGTCCTGCATCGACCAAATTGTCTTCAAACTTGTTATTGTACTATTGCCTCTTAAATATGATGGTTCAATAAACCACGACATTGACTTCAAAAAAAAGAAATTCTATTTAAAAAAAAAAAAAAAAAAAAAACCTAATTTAATGTACCGAAGACGATATTGACTTAAAACATGATATAAGTAGACAGAACCTACAAAATTCCCAAAAATTGATGTCTTTTAGCAGTTTGTTAAGAGTACATGTCTACTGGCAAAAATTTCACCAACAAAGGCACTTTTGATCAGAACACAACAATGTAATATACTTCAATCGAAAAGTAAAAAGTTATCCAGACCTCCAAAGATAATATTTTTTAAGAAGTACATGGCTGAATTGAACCGAGAAACCAAACAAACAAGTATCGAACTGATTTAAGTTGGAGGGGCTTTGATTTTTCAATGTTGGAAGAGTACCTAGTTGGATTATATTTTCTGATTAAAAGCAGGCTTAACTCACTTCACCATCACTTCGACGACCGTAGAGGGGCGGCCATAGTGGCGGAGCAACGGCGAGGATTATGGTGGGGTGGTGTAGGAAATCGGATTTTTTTATTTAGGGGAGCTAAGTGATAAGTGTTGATATGATTTAGGGAAGAATGGATTTGAGAGAGATTGATGTTAAAAAAGCCACTTTTGAGAAAAAAGGAAAATGATAAACTGTAAAACTAAAAAACGGAGAAGAAGATGGAGCGGTGGGAAAAGAATCCTTACCATTAGAGACCGATTATTCCTGCATCAAATAATTTGATGTTAATTAAACACGAGATTAATTGTCAAAAAATCTTTTTTTTTTTTTTAAAAAAATATGAATACAATAACCAATATCTAATATATCATTATCTACGTCTCAATTTAATTAGCATGGAGGTTATCCAAAAAATTAGACAAATTTGATTACAACATTTATTTGAGTAGATGATCAAGAGTTTCGAGGTGGGAATTTTCAGAATAGATCATCTATTTTAATTTATATTTTTTTAAGTATTTCATTGTATTAACACAAGTCATTAGTTAATTAAAAATGTTATCATACAATATGTATTATGTAGTGTTTGTTTTGAAATATAAGATAAAATGCAAATTGAAATAGAGGATCTCATATGGGAATTTAGCCATGACTTAAATACTCTTATCTCTCATAATGAGAGTCATGTTTTGCATAAATTATCATAAAAATTCAAATATTAGTCATATTTCAAATGTTAATGTCTCATTTTATTAGTCCACGTAAACAATTAAAAGTTTAACAAGGAATAGAGATCGATGGAATATTAACAAGGATTTACGGTCTCTATTGGGTCACTATTTGGTCTGTCTCTAATTTCTGTAGCTATTTTGTAATTTTCTAGTAATATAAAGAAAAAATAACACAAAATGGAAAACAGGAAATGTGTTTGTATCAATGAGCAGCAATAAAAGAATAGTATACACATACTTTGACCACATGAAATAGTTAAAGATCACATAAAAGTCTCCATCTCAAATTACTCAAGATCGAACTAAAATAATTTCTTCTAGATTCTTACCTACAATAGCAAAATATAAATAGCATGAAACTGGTCATCACGCCAAGTAGAGGATATGAATGTGTGCATTAACTTGAGGTGACAATTCGGACAAGCTGACCCGGACGAACAAGGCTTATCGGGCCAACACTATATTTTGGGTCAGGCAGGGCCAACCCAAAAATTTGATCTGGCTAAAATTAAGTGGCCCATCCTGGCCTCTTCCCCTATAATATTATAAAATTTTAGGGTTGACCCGTAGTTCGTCGAGCTTTTGACCTAACGAGTCGCAACAGTCGGGCCTAGGGCCGAGCCAATTTTATCATCTAGTATTGACCAACATAAACCTCAAGATGGTCATCCCACTTGAAGATGGTATTGTAGCTTAGAGAAAATATACTCTTTCAGAAATATTCTCATATGAGAGAATATTCATATTTATATAGTTTGGATTAGGATGCATTAAAGGAATAATAATAGATATTTCATAAAGGAACGGTCTTTTTGCGACCCACAAAATTTCTTAATACAACCCACTCATTTAACTAAAAATAAACTAAATTATTAAAAGACTAAAATATTCTTGTTCATAATATAGATTCAATTATTCCCAAAAAAAATTGCAACTCAATTTTTTGATCTCGTTGTACTCTCTCTTTGATCTTCTTCTCCATTCTTTGTCATCAATATCACTAATTTATGATTTATGCAGTATATTTCTTATAAGCAAACATAGTAAGCCCACACATCAATAATACATCAAAATCAGCATGATTCTCACTGGCTGAATTATATAATAAGCAAAAAAAAAGTTTAATTGTTTTGATAACTTAATTTAATTTAAGAGAAAGATTGGAATAAGGTGGTCTATATTGAGAAAGTTGAATACATTTTTTAAATTAAAGTGAAGGTATTAATAAATTTAGTGGTATAATAATAGTCGACAACTTTCATAAAATTTTCTAATAAATATGCTAGATATGAATAAAAGATATATATGTATTTATATAGGTCTATGTTTTATATAATCTACTTTATACATATATATTGGATAATATATGACGTTGAATTGGCATCCTAATATAAAATATTTATTTGCTCCAACCTTTTTTTATTTAATATGTACAGAATAAATAAGATTGAATATTCATTATCATATTGTTTTTTTTTTTCTTTTTCTTGACGGGACATTATTATATTGTTACAACATATATATGTATTATATTTGGGGATATTATTCTCATGACTCATTAACGTTTTCAAAGAGATGTTATTTGTTTCCTGTTAATTAGCGTAATACCCAACGGAAAGAGAAGATACGAACAATCACTACTTCTGCAATGAACACGCACAAACCCATGTAAATGTTGGATTTGTATACTGAAAGCAAAACTTTTTATATACAATGTTTTCAGTTATTCACTGTTTATCTCCTATCTGATTATATTTGCATTTTCACTATGTATGTGTCCCCATATCTCTTGCAAATAAGTAGATCCTATGGTGTGTTGAAGATCACAGAAGATCATATGATTGGTTAAACTTAAAGAGATATAAAATGTAAATCACAGCTTAGACAACTTGAGGACGAGTTGTTGGTTTAGGTTGCAGTATTAAGTAGAAATAGTTTATCTTGACTATTTACTTATACTGGTACGTGTTTACGTATTGATAGGATCATGGTGAGATATGTTCTTCTGCGTAACCTTAGTGAAGAACTAGAGAACTCGGTGACTTATACTAATCTAAAGCCTAAATAAGATTACAGTTATGAATGCTTGTTTGTGTGTCACTTTGATTTACTATGGGCAAGAGTTAAGATATAACTTTTATACTATGTCTTTTGGGTGACAGTAACTAGCATATAATAATTAGTAATTTGGATTTAAGTAACCGTATCCGTTTAGGATGATGATATACCCTTAAGGAGCTCAAAATGTTTATTGTACTAAACCCTGCATGTTGATTAAGTTCAGGTACAATAATAAGGTTGAGTGGTACTACTTAAGGAATAAATAAGAAATTAATTGATTTAAAATGTCAGAGGCTTTAATTAATTAATGGATATTCGATATCTGAAATACGGGGATTAATTAAGTCTAATTCAAGCCCCGACTCAACTCGGGAATAAAGGGGTAACTCAGTATTAATTCTCTTGTGGAATGAATTAATATTTATGAATTAATTATGTTCTGGGCTGAACAAGGAAGAATTAATTCATAGTTAGGCCCATCTTTATTTCTTGTATTTGATCCCTAGACTGGCCCATATAGACTCCTAGTCCAAGTAGGAATAGAGAATTAAATTCCTAATAAGGAATTAAATTCCTAATCCTAGAAGGAATTAAACTACCAGGCTTGGCCCACACTCAACCATGTATTATAAAGACATGGTCTCTCATTCTGTAAATATAAAGAATTAACATTCAAAAAGATCACTGGATAGAGAGAAAGAGAGAGTAGGCGGCGGCGGTTTAAGGTGTTCCTTCCCACTTGGAATTCTTCAAGGTTCGTCGTCCATCCGACGTTGAGGATTGAGTAGGGGATACAGTCCAGAAGGTTAAGACGGGAGTCAGAAATCATTCAATCAGAAATCGACCTCTTGTGTAAACAACTATCAGGTCGAATCCTTAACTCTTGTGTGTTATAGGCGCATGTTAGGGTTTATATAAATTTATAGATCCATCTCTAGGGTTAATTAATAAAGATACAAATTATGACAACCAAGAAGGGTCCTAGGGAAAGAGATTAATTATATTACTTTCTACAAGAGTATTATAATAGATATAATTCAACACCTGGTATCAGAGCAAGGTCTGTCTTCTTGGCTCTGTCAGATATAATTTGTTTATTGATTATATATGTGCGCTGTGTATGTTTAATTTTTGTCGTTCTTCGTGGCTCGTTTTACGTCATGTTTGTTGGCGTTGGTTTGTTTTTACCACGAGACAATCCGTGGTTAGAATAGGTTTGCTTTTACTTTTATTTTGTTGAAATATTTGTAAAAGTCGAAGAACGAAGACGAAGAACACGAAAAATGCAAAGAACCCGGCAGCAGGCAGCCGGCGCTCGGCGGCAGCAGGCAGCCAGCGCCCGGCGCTCGGCGGCAGAGGCCCCGGCACCCGGCGCTCGGCAGCAGCAGGCCCCGTCGCCCGGCGCTCGACAGCAGCAGCCCCGTCGCCCGGCGCTCGGCAGCAGCAGGCCCCGGTGGCCGGCAGCTCGGCAGCCCCGGCGCCTGGCAGCAGCTGGCCCCGACGACCGACAGATTGCGGTTGGAGGGGGGGCGGCGGCTAGGGTTTGCAAACCCTAGCAAATCGTTGCCGTGCACGGGCCTGGGCATGCGCGAGGCGCTGGTCTTCGGCCCAGAAGGCCCCGACGGCCATGGCGTGGGCGTGGGCTAAGGTTTCGGCCCGACAGTCCATTGGCCCATGCAGCCTGTTTACTAGCCCAGTGTATTTTTCGTGTTAGCCCGGTCCGTACCCGAGTATGCGAGGCCCGACGTGAAGGCCCAAGAGACTTGAAGATTTGTATTTCCTAAATTATTGTAATAGTTAGGATTTAATTTTTCCATGTTGAGCCACGAAGAATGGTTTTTATTTATTTTTATCGTTTCTTTATTGCTCAATGGATGAATGATATTTATTATCATGTTTATTATGTCTACGTGATTTATTAATTACGCTTAGACTATCATGCTAGGACCTTCTCGTATATTAGCATATTTAAATTCTCCGAGCATGCTTTATTTGTTGTGCTTAGTTTTTATTTATGCTTAGGATTACTTGTTGTTGCATGGACAAACCTTTTGAAGTAAAAGACTAAGCAAAACCCGACAATTTTAATTTTTAAAAATAGTCAAAAGACCTCCACAACCGGTCTCTAGGCAAAAGTAAATATTAAATTTAGTAAACGTCCACACGCGTTGCTTGCTCACATTTATTATTTATAAGTTTGCTAGCTGGGACTTCTAAATAAATCATTTAATTCCAAAAGAAAAGTGGGAGTTACACGTGTAAACGTCCACACGCGTGGCTTACACGTATGATTTTCACAAGTTTTCTAGATAGATGGAAACAAATGGGATAACGAAGGTTAAATAAATTGGAAGCGACGTAGTCCACGAAAGTGTGTCAAATCCAAGAATTTGTTTACAAGTGTTAGGACGTGGTCACTGCTTAGATATTAATTTTAAGTACACGCGGAGTCACTTCTTAAAAATAATATGGTCTAGTATAAAGTCCAATTATTAATTTCATTTATCAAAAGGTTAGGTTGACATGGATTGAAATTAAAATGACTAGGTATTTTAGTCTAGTTAAGGGATTTACATATAAATGTCCACCCGCGTGGCTTATATGTAAATCTCTTGGGCTATTGGAGGATTCAATCAATATTGTTTTATCAAAAGGTTACAATATTGTTGATTCAAATTATATGTGATTGTGCTCTTATATGTTTATTGTTTAATATTTTTAGATATGTCGTTATCGTCTGTTATAAATATTCTCGCACAACACCCCTTAACCGGTCCTAATTATAAAGAATGAAAACGTAATCTGGAGTATATTCTTATCGCTGAGGAACACTATTTCGCGTTAGTTACTCCTCGTCCGGATCCCCTTACTGCACAATCCACTTATGAGGAGCGGGCAAAGCATGAAAGGTGGCACAAGTCTAATAATGTGGCCAAGTGCTACATTTTGAACACTATGTTGTCTGCCTTGCAGCTCCAGCATCAGGACATGGACGATGCTGCCAACATCATGTTGAACCTTCAAGAGGTGTATGGGGAGTCGGACAGAGCTGCTCGGTTTGACTTAATGAGGCAAATCATGGAAAGTCGGATGACCGAGGGCAGCTCAGTGCATAATCATGTCATGCACATGATTAATCTCATGGACAAGCTTGACTTGATAGGAGGAGGTATCGACGGCGAAGCCAAGGTCGATATCATTCTCGACACTCTTCCCAAATCCTTTGAGAACTTCCGTCTCAATGTTGTTATGGCCAAGAAAGACTATAATCTTAACGAGTTACTTAATGACCTAGTTACAGCAGAGGGGGTGATGGGAAAGCATGCACAGGCTTTGGTCACTGCCAATGGGCCCACTGTTCCACCGAAAGGTAAGAACAAGAAAAAGAGGCGAAAGGGCAAGGCCAAGGCAAATAGTAGGAATAACGGAGGGGGCCCTAGTGGTGGAGTAAAGAAACCTAAGGGAAAGTGTTTCAAATACGGTAAGACTGGGCATTGGAAGAAAGATTGTCCAGTGCTAAAGGCAAAGGACCAAGGTACGCCATTAGCTTTAGTAACTGAAACATGTTTAGCCGTTGTTTCTGCCCATTCGTGGGTAGTGGATACAGGTGCGACTGATCATGTTTGTTACACCTTGCAGGGCTTCCAGCCAACAAGGCAGCTTAGGGATGGTGAGATCATCATCTCCATGGGCAATGCAGCAAGAGTCGTAGCAGTTGCAATTTGAGATTTTTCTTTATGCTTTAATGACACTGTTTAGTTTTAAGAGATGTTTTGTTTGTGCCGAGTTTTTGGCGCAATTTAATTTCTGTTTCGAAACTTTATTGTGATGGATATTCAGTTGTTTTTGGTAGTAATGTTTCTATCATGAGAAATAACATAGTTATTTGCACTGGTGTTTTGAACATTTATCTTTATACTATAACTTGTCTGCATAATACCCAAAACTTTGTTGCATCAACATCATCGAACCCAAGGAAAAGGAAATTATCTTCTCAAGAGGATCAAACACATCTTTGGCACCTAAGACTAGGTCACATCAGTCTGAACCGGATCCAAAGACTAGTATCTGATGGAGTGTTGGATTCGTTCCAACCAATTCAGACTAGAGTCTGCGAATCCTGTCTAGAGGGAAAGATGTCGACAAGGCCTTTCAAGGCAAAGGGGAATAGGGCCAAAGAGGTGTTAGAACTAATCCATTCTGACTTATGTGGACCAATCCCCACCCAAGCTCGTGGAGGGTATGAGTACTTCGTCACATTCATTGACGATTGCTCAAGATACGGGTACGTTTATCTACTTCGCCGCAAGTTTGAATGTTTTGAGAAATTCAAAGAGTTTCAGGCGGAAGTGGAGAAGAAGCTAGATAAAAGTATAAAGTCATTGCGATCTGATCGCGGTGGCGAATACCTCAGCAACGAGTTCCAAAGGTACTTGTCAGAAGTTGGGATAACATCCCAATTGACTACACCAGGTACTCCCCAACAGAATGGTGTAGCAGAGAGAAGAAATCGAATTTTACTTGAGATGGTAAGATCTATGATGAGTTATGCATCTTTGCCCATTTCGTTCTGGGGATATGCCTTAGAAACAACTTCTTATCTGTTAAACCTAGTACCATCCAAATCGGTACCCAAGACCCCTGTCGAGTTATGGTCAGGGCGCAAGCCTAGCTTGAACCATATAAGGATTTGGGGTAGTCCAGCACACGTGTTGAACAAGGATGCTGGTAAGTTGGAATCTAGGTCTGAGGTAAGAATGTTTATAGGGTATCCAAAAGGAACGAAAGGTGGTTATTTCTATAGTCCTAAGGATCAGAAGGTCGTTATTAGCACTAACGCCTGATTCTTAGAAGAGGACTACATGATTAATCACAAGTCCAGAACCGATATTATCCTTCTAAAACTCGAAGGGAATGTCAGTACGATTCCAGTTCCACAGCCACAAGTGCAAGAGGCAATAACACCAAGTACTGCACAACCCGTTGACATAATGCCTACACAGCCTTGACATAGTGGGAGGGTTGTTCGTCAGCCTAATCGGTTCATGTTTGTGGGAGAATCTTCGGATTTGATCCCAGGAGACGGACATGCCGATCTCGATCCCTGGACTTATGCCAAGGCAGTAAATGACGAAGATGCGAAAGAATGGCGTCGTGCTATGGATTCAGAATATGAGTCCATAACTGCTATGGATGTATACGAGAAAACTGAACTGCCAGATGGCTGTAAAGCTATAGGCAGTAAGTGGGTATACAAGAGAAAGAGAGGAGGGGATGGAGAGGTTATAGCCTTTAAGGCCAGGCTAGTGGCAAAAGGGTATACCCAGGTGGAGGGTAAAGATTATGACGAAACCTTTTCGCCAGTAGCCATGCTCAAGTCCATTCGGATCCTTCTCACCATAGCAGCTCATTTAGATCTTGAGGTTTGGCAAATGGATGTCAAGACCGCTTTCTTAAACGGTTACCTTAAAGAAGGTAGGGACATCTATATGCAGCAACCAAAAGGTTATGTGAGGCAAGGCGAAGAGCATCTGTTCTGGAAGCTCAAGAAGTCCATTTATGGACTCAAGCAAGCTTCTAGGTCATGGAACTTACGTTTTGACGAGGTGATTAAATCCTATGGATTTACTCAAAGTGAAAACGAAAGTTGTGTGTATCGCATAAATGTCAACGGAGATAAAGTATTTCTTGCACTTTGTGTAGATGATATTCTCTTAGTTGGTAACAATGTAGACGTATTATCAGACATAAAGAGATGGATATCCAAACAGTTTCAGATGAAGGACTTAGGAGAGGCAACTTACATCCTTGGGATCAAAGTTATAAGGGATCGCAAGAAAAGGATGTTGAGCTTATCTCAAGTGGCCTACATTGATACTGTGATTGCTCGTTTTAGCATGCAAACCGCCAAGAAAGAATTTCTACCTTTCAGACATGGCGTTCCACTTTCTAAGGAGATGTGTCCTAAGACACCAAAGGAGAAAGAGGAAATGAGACAGGTACACTATGCTTCCGCAGTGAAGTCTTATGTATGAAATGCTATGCACGAGACCTGATATCTGCTATGCAGCCGGCATAGTGACAAGATATCAGTCTAACCCTGGACAGGCGCATTGGACTGCGGTAAAACATGTACTCAAGTACCTAAAACGGACTAGAGATTACAGGCTAGTTTAACAGGCAGACAGTCTAAATCCCTTGGGTTATAAGGATTCGGATTTCCAGGCAGACCGGGATGAAGAGATCTACCTCAGGCTATGTGTTTACCTAAGAGTATCACAATCTATTGTGACAACTCAGGTGCAGTGGCAAACTCAAAGGAACCCAGGACCCACAAGGCGACAAAACACATAGAGAGAAAGTACCACATAATACGAGAAATCGTAAAACGAGGAGATGTGTGGATAGAGAAGATTTGTACGATAGAGAATTTAGCTGATCCATTCACGAAGAGCTTACCGCAGAAAGTCTATGACAAGCATGTTCAGGGACTAGGACTGTGATTGATGCCACCCACTTAGGAAACTTTCAGTATAAGTGGGAGAATGTAATAGCTAGATAGTTAGACACCGAGTATACTAAAAGTTTGTTTTAGTACAAGTGACAGATTGTTGGATTTGTATACTGAAAACAAAACATTTTGTATACAATGTTTCTAGTTATTCACTGTTTATCTCCTATCTGATTATATTTGCATTTTCACTATGTATGTGTCCACATATCTCTTGCAAATAAGTAGATCCTATGGTGTGTTGAAGATCACAGAAGATCATATGATTGGTTAAACTTAAAGAGATATAAAATGTAAATCACAGCTTAGACAACTTGAGGACGAGTTGTTGGTGCAGTATTAAGAAGAAATAGTTTATCTTGACTATTTACTTATACTGGTACGTGTTTACGTATTGATAGGATCACAGTGAGATATATTCTTCTGCCTGACCTTAGTGAAGAATTAGAGATCTCGGTGACTTATAATAATCTAAAGCCTAAATAAGATTACAGTTATGAATGCTTGTTTATGTGTCACTTTGATTTACTATGGGCAAGAGTTAAGATATAACTTTTATACTATGTATTTTCGGTGACAGCAACTTGCATATAATAATTGGTAATTTGTATTTAAGTAACCCGTTTAGGATGATGATATCCCCTTAAGGAGTTCAAAAGGTTTATTGTACTAAACCCTGCAGGTTGAATAAGTTCAGGTACAATAATAAGGTTGAGTGGTACTACTTAAGGAATAAATAAGAAATTAATTGATTTAAGATGTCAGAGGCTTTAATTAATTAATTGATATTCGATATCTTAAATACGGGGATTAACTAAGTCTAATTCAAGCCCCGACTCAACTCGGGAATAAAGGGGTAAGTCAGTATTAATTCTCTAGTGGAATGAATTAATATTTATGAATTAATTATGTTATGGGCTGAACAAGGAAGAATTAATTCATAGTTAGGCTCATCTTTATTTCTTGTATTTGATCCCTGGACTGGCCCATATAGACTCCTAGTCCAAGTAGGAATAGAGAATTAAATTCCTAATCCTAGAAGGAATTAAACTACCAGGTTTGGCCCACACTCAACCATGTATTATAAATACATGGTCTCTCATTCTGTAAATATGAAGAATTAACATTCAAAAAGATCACTGGATAGAGAGAAAGAGAGAGTAGGCGGCGGCGGTTTAAGGTGTTCCTTCCCACATGGAATTCTTCAAGGTTCGTCGTCCATCCGGCATTGAGGATTGAGTAGGGGATACAGTCCAAAAGGTTAAGACGGGAGTCAGAAATCATTCAATCAGAAATCGACCTCTTGTGTAAACAACTATCAGGTCGAATCCTTAACTCTTGTGTGTTATAGGTGCATGTTAGGGTTTATATAAATTTATAGATCCATCTCTAGGGTAAATTAATAAAGATACAAATTATGACAACCAAGAAGGGTCCTATGGAAAGGGATTAATTATATTAAATTCTACAAGAGTATTATAATAGATATAATTCAACAGTAAAACCCTTATTCTCTCTGAGTCAGTTTTAGTTCTTCTTCATCATCAATCGCTGGTTATCTCATTCAAGATGGCTGACGAAGGGGGTACAGCAGTTATATTTGCAAATTAAATCTCTCTTTCAACGGATTGCTTCTCCTCAACTTTTGCATAATCATTCAAGGTACATATTTTTTCCATTACTGATTAGATCTGGTTGGCCGTGATAGATATGTTATATCTGTGAATTCTGTGAATGACTAGTGTAATTGATTTTTTGCATTTTCAGTAAATAAGACTTGCGATATATAAACTTGAAAAGTTTCTGTACCTATTATATATGACTCAGGGGACTTGAGTTTGTGCCTTGACCAATATTACATAGATTTTGAATCACTCACATAAAGTATTTCACGAACTCATACATATCGAAATTAATTATGAATTTTCATTCGAGAACCAATTAAATTGTTTAGTCTCCATCCCTGTCTACCAAATTTTAAATTTAACCCCCAGTTAGAAGCATGTTACCTTTTACACAAATTCATTGCTTCTTTTGCTTATGCATTGGTTTTGCGACTGGTGATTCCGAGGACTGCGGAGTGGTGGCTTGAAATTACCCATTGGATTAATCACATAATCACCATCGCCGCCATCTAGTACCCGCCGAAGCCGCGCCCAAACACAAAGCAGAAAAGTTAGTAGAATAATAATCCTGACCTTACAATAAATCCAGTGATGAGAGAGAATCTGGGTAGAATAATACTCTATTTTTAATTTTGTTGGTCGAATGTGGGCAATTTGGTGAGTAAATGTTGAACGGATGAATCATGGTCAGATCTGGTGCATTTTCTAGAGTTGGAAAATGAATTAATACTGGGTTGTCAATATTGAGCGAATGAATTTTTGACTGGTGAAGGATGCAATTTCCATATGAGAGAGAGTGGAGGCTGAGAAAACATTTGAAATTGTGAGATATATATTAAGATGGAGGGTTGTGCAGATGACGATAGGTTTTGACAAATGCTAAAGAAGATTTGTGGTGGGGTGTGTTTCACCAAGGCCAAACCTAATTTAAGGGGTGTTTTTGTTTTCTTTGCTTTCGTATTTGATTAATTGATTCAATGTAGAGATTGTAGTAAAATTGATTTTAATAAAAAGTGAGTAGTGTTTGAAAATAAAAGTGCTTTCCGTAAACCTAGGTGTTTGTCATTTAAGTAGCTTTTAACTTAAAAGATAGATGAAAATTATAAAAGTTAAAAAAATAAGTAAAAGACATTTCCAAATTGCTTTATGCTTTTAGGAAGAATCTGTTTTTTTTTTTAAGTAGAAGCAGCAAGGAGCAAACACCTTCTATTGTTTTTTAAAAGATAAAAGTGATTCGAGGACCCAAATATAAAATTGCAAACATCCTTACAAACTAAAATTATATTTAAAAAGTGATTTTCGTGTTGCCATTAAGTGTAAAACACCCTAATAGTATTTGAATAAAATTGGTAAATCGGTGTAATTAGTTGCAACTTATTTTTAACCCTTTGTGCTTGTTTTTCATGAATGTCTTTTCACTTTTACTTCAAAGTCCAATCGCTATTTAACAATTCTTCCAATTTCCATTAAATTACCCAGAAGCCAGCAACCTGACATGACATTCTACTAAAATTAAGACTTTACAGTTAAAAAAACTAAAGTAAGGCAATAAATATGTTGTGTCACAATACAAATATATATGTCGTACAATTGTAATATTTATTTATGACACAACTAAATATTTATGTTATATTATAAGCTTAACTTTACTATCTATAGGGTAAATAGTCCATTAAACTTCATCATTTTTATTTAAGACTATTACCTTTTTTTCATTATAATTTTGGTCCTTTGACTTTTGAGATTTGATAAATTGGTCCTTTGACTTTTGAAATTGACAAGTTCGACATTACTGGCTGTAGGTGGTGACATGACTAATTTGTTGAACTTCAAAATTTAAATGACTAATTTGTCAAAATTTCAAAAGTAAAAGACTCATAATTTTGTGTTGTTTTGAGTGACAGATAAAAGATTATTATTAAAAAAATATAAGGTCTGTAAGGATTCAAAGTCTACATGTTGATAATTGAGAAGGATAAAATGTGTCTTTTTTGTGACCAGTTTTAATCGTAATTTTTCTTTATTAGTTTTAGGATAATGTGAGGTGTTAAATTCAGAATGGGCAGGAAATCTCAAAAACTATTAATTAACTATGGAGACTTGGTAGATTGATGAGTCACTTGACAACCTGTATTGTTTTTTTAGGAAACTTAATTGATACTTCTATTTTATTCTTATTATTTTTTCCACAGGGATACATTTAACATTTTCCTAATAAATATATTAAATAATATAGTCAATAAATTATCTTTATGGGTTTGTGCTATAGTTAATAATAATCTATTTTATTAGTTAATCTAGTACTAAAATGGAAAGAGATGGATGTCAAAGCATAAACTTAACTCAATTTATTTATCCCCCTAAACGTAAGTTATGATACATTACCCGTGAGACTAAAGGGATACCATCATTTCATGTAGATGAAGCAAATTAAAACGAACCACCATGTATCCGGAAAGATTGTGATGGGTTTTGGCTTAAAAAATCTGATTCATAATCCGTAATGCTACTGACTTAAGCTCTTCGGAAGGGGAACTTAAGATATGTTAAACACGTATACATGTGTTGGTTGTGATGCTTCTTCCACATTTTATCTACTTAGAATACTCTGAATATTTGTTTGGTAAATATATTAGGGGGTACACTTAGGTTACTGTATAGTTTTGTAGTAAAGATTAGGACCGAGACAAATCATGAGAGCTAGCTTGCTTGACTTGAGAAGTTGTTACAGCTTGAATCATCATAGTAGATTGATGTATGTGTGCTTGCTTTCCTGCTCTTATTTACTAGCATAACACTTATAGATATCAGAGTGATGAGTGCTTTGAAAGTTTTGAATTTGTAAGCTTAAATGGATGGTGCTTAGTAATCTCAGTAGTTTGGTAGCCTTTGCTCATCCTCCATCTCCTTTTATCTATAGCTGTTAGAATTCCTTCTCGTTGAAGAGTGAGAGATATTCATGTTGACATGTATAGCCATTTGTCCTTTTAAAGTAAGCGGTTTAGAGTTGGTGCGGCTTGATGTCAGTGATGCAGCATTGCTTTTGCTTTTGCTTTTGCAAGATTACGTTTCCCCACGTTAGTCAATAGTTAGTATAAGATTTGAATCTTGTCTCCACCGGCTATATTTTTAATCTTTGAATCTCTGACTTTGACTTGACTTTATCACTGCTCACATGGTTACTGCTTACTTGCTGGTTGGATCTTCATTGTTGCAAGCAATATTGTATTCTACAAAAGCATAAGCTACCTTACTACATGTATCTTTGACAATCTTGTTGTATGCTTGCTCTGACTGCTCTGACTTATGCCTACATAGAACTCATATCTATTAAAAAGACTACATAATATGTGGGAGCACTAGTTCCTACTATATTGTGTTTTCTTCATCATCAAAACTATAAATAAATTTCCTAACACTCCATATCCGTAGCACGATTAAATTTGAAGGAGAACATATCTGGTTTAATCTCATTTGCATTCAACCCATGCTTCGGCCCCCCCAAGCATTTTTCATAGCTTCTAGAAATCTGAATGCCTATAATGGTATATTCATCCACACACTGGCCACAATGCAATCTGACGACAGTAATACATTAACTCTACTTGCATACGCAATCATAGATAATTACGTTATGTGTTGTACGTCTATTAAAAATTTCCTCCACCTGAAGCAAAACTATTAAACGTATAGATTTAACTTAAGGGGATATATAAACTGAATCATAAGAATAAAACAAACACATGGATAAACACATGAATTGGAGTCTAGAATTAAACGGTAAAAGTCAATACTTCATTCTTCGTAACCTACTTTCTACCCCTAGAACGCAAACGTGTTTAGCTACTCATAATTGTATTTAACTCAAAGAAATATTCATAGTCAAAAGTCATTGAAAATTAAATAGAAAAGTAAGAATAAACTAAACCCGAATCTTCAATCATCGATCTTCATCACGTTGCTCTTTGATCTTCGATTCTTGTTCCCAAGATGTTCCGAGTATGTAAGTTATGAGATTCTCCGATAAAACTCGAGCTTGAAGTCCTTTTTATATGGATGGGGATGAATCTTAGGAAAAGTATCCAAATCCTAATTGAATTAGGACACTCTTCAAAAGTCGGCCTTCTATCGCGACTATGAGCAAGCTATATCGTGGTCGTGAAATGCTTCTCCAAACCATGCTTAAAACTTCACTTTTTTCGTGGCCGCAAGGGGTCCTTATCACGGTCGCGATGCTTGATCAATGCAAAAACTCATTTTTGGCCTTCTTTTGTCATAGGCACAGTCACGACGATTTATTCGGTCCAACTCTGTTTTAGACCAGTTCAAATCGATCTTTTCCCTTCTTGACTTGTTCCTTCATTTCATAGTCAGTAAAATATGACTTTTCAACCTGAAAATACTTAAAAACCTTCAAAAGAAGTCAAAACACGTTAAATGGCCCATTATGACGAATATAAAAAATTCTCAACCAAATATGCACGTAAATGATATAAAATATGTTCCTAAATTGACCTAAATACATGCATAATTAACGTGTATTACTATCCCCGTCGAATCAATGGAGTTGATTCTCTTTCTCATGACCAGGTCTATTCGGAGATGATGGCTGATTCACCATATTGATATTCATCTGCAAGAAAACACAAAAGAAAACCCGCATAAGGTATCTAAGCTATGACGACACCACCAAAAAAACAAGAAACACGGTATATAAACCCTAACTGAAATGAAACCTTAAACTTTGACAAGAAAATTATTTCACTGAAGAACACTAGGAAAACTCAACACCATGTTATCGCTAACTATACTGAATTAGAAAACAAAACCCTAAACAGAATCGAGACCTACAACGACTATAAAAGAAATGGAGTGATAAAAGATCTAAAACTCTAGCACGAAGAAAAAAAGATAAAACCCAAATATGAAAAAAATAATTAAAAAAAAAAAAAAAAACCTTAATATGAAAAGAACCTAGCATCATAAATCACTTCTAACCAAATAACCCTAAATATCATAAATAAAGCAATTATAATCTTCAATAACAAGCCAAACACAAAACATAATTAGATAATAATTACAACTAATGGAGAAAAGGTTAGAGAACACCTGAGATATCGAATCAATGTCTTCCCATGGTGATAGTCTGCGAAAAACCAAAGATCAATCGGATCTGATTAGTCTTAAACAATAGTAAAGTGATCTCCAAAGCTCGGGAGCAGAAAAAACCCTGAACAAGACGGATATGTCAATTCCTTTTTTGTAATTTAAATTACACTTGGTTTATAAACAAGAGTTAGTTGTATGAACTATTTTGACTATAAATTATTACAATTTATTATTTGCCACCAGTTTTTATTGAAATGATATGTAAAACGTTGCTTGCTACGAATTTTTTTCTAATTTATTGTTGCCATGAACATAAACATGTTGCATATTTTTGCATAAACTTCGGTGTTCTAAAAACACAAACCTATATATATATATATATATATATATATAGATTTCTTATATACCATCTCATAGGAAATTAAAGTTTTTCTTTTTTTTTTTCTTTTTATCAGAAGCAAGAGTTTTATTACTTAAATAATGTTCTTAAGTACAAGACTCTCAATCCAATGAGGTAAATTATGCCCCATCCAAACACATGGATTAGCAGATGAAAAGAAAAATGTGCTAGCTGATTTGCAACAGAATTACACAAACGTCCCATATAATCTAGACTTAAGAAAACCTCCGTACGTAGTAAATTTTGAATCTCATCCACAATAAAAGCATTTTAATCCAGCATACCTCCCTACTTCTTGACTATGTGCACAACAAGTAAAGAATCGAAAACACATGAGCCTGATAAAAACCACACTCCATATAGAACTTCATTCCATTTTCCAGTGTAAGAAGTTTAGGAGCCAAGAAAAATCCCAATCGTCGAAGTCGGTGGAATCTACCACCACCACACGACCATTTCCATCTCGAATCACAAACCCCACACCATACAGACCTCTTATTCATCAACTCTGGCATCCACTTACAATCTCAACTGCCCCGCCGCCGGATACATCCACCTTGTCGTATTATCACGCCGCCCCAAGGAAGAAACTGCCCTAGCAGCTGATGCCCCATCGAACTCATGTACATATGCTTCAATCCAAGACCTCGAGGGCGCTATCCATTTCCCACCGTCCCAATGCCGCTATTTGCAAATGGCACCCCATACTGACCAAACCGTCACAGAAAATAACTGAAACAAATTGTGACCAAACATTCTTCAAATTCCCACTCCGCACTCCAAAAAAAGAAATATATCTCATAATTTTCAATGAGTCTCGATAACAAATATCCTTTAAAAATTATCAAACAATCGGAAAAAAGAACGATCCATGTATAGTGGATCCCAAATAAGATGAACACATGGCACACATATGAGATATCGGTCCATGATGACGATATAGATTAACAGGCAATAGAGGTGGCAATTTGGATGGCCGCTGGCGCCTTGGACGACCCAATAGGACCGGGCCCAAATAGGCCAGTGGGTATTCTCGAGCCGAGCCAAAAACACTTGCTGACATAGCCTCTACTTCAAAAGGCAGAAATCAAGTCGAGGACGCTGCCCATCCCATTTTCTTCCCGTAGTAATAAAATTAGATACTCTCGCATTAGATACAACAAGGCACAAGGTCACCCTGCCCTATGCTAATCACAGAATCCATGCCTCCTTATATGGTGAAACACTTTGGCCATTGTCAATCCTCCACATCAAACCATTAGACAGTAGACCTCTACTTTAAACTAGAGACTTCGAAATATGCGTAGCATTTGCACCAAAATTTACCTCCATAATATTGCAATGCCTAAAATAGTGGTCGTTGAAGGGCCGAACCACCAACGAATCCAGATACTGAATGAACCTCCACTCTCGTTAGCGAGAAGAGCTCTATCAAAGTTCACAAAGTCATAGAAGCCCAATCCAACTTTGTCCTTGCACTTACAAAGATGGTCCCATCTTGCCCAATGCAACCTAGTTTGGTTGGACTTAGACCTCTACCAAAATTTGGAACAAACCTGCTCAATTTTCCTACTAATTGAAGTACGCATCCTGAAACAAGATGTTACATAAGTTGGGATGGCCTGTAGAACCAACTTTATCATTGCCTCATTTCCACCCCTAGAGAACAACTTAGTATCCTAGGACTTGATTCTTCTCAACAATCTCACCCTAAGAAACCAAAATTGAAGCTTCTTACTGCTTAGGGAGAACGTAGGAAGCCCAAGATAAAGGTCATGCCCCTGAACACCACCGCCATATTAACCGAAGACACCATCGGACTGAAAGTATGAGCAGGCTTTTCGTAATTAATCAATTGGCATAAAGCAATCTCGTATATCTAATGGAATTTCTTTAGCTGAGTGGCATCATTAGATGTTGCCCTAAAGAATAGAAAACTCTCGTCAACAAAGAATAGATCTGAAAGATTGGATACATATTGGCAATCCGCACTCCTCGAAACTCCCCACGCTCCTGAAATATCCTCAACAAAGCAGAGGCTCTTGAGAACATAAGGCAAACAGAAGCGTAGTATCATCTAATCGCCATATTCTCTATAAGGTAATTGAGAGATCTCGCTACCTAATAGGACGCTTCAAGATGAACCTCCCATACAAGCAAGCATCATTCACTCTGCCAGCACTCCTATCAGCGATAACATCTTCAGCTTCTACCGTCGTTAAATGCAGAGAGTCCCACAAAGCCGCTAAGAACGCGATACAATCTCATGAAAAAGGCAACCGAAAAACACAAAAGATGAAACTTCAAACACGAAAAGAATAATAGAGAAGGAGAGCATGAGAAGACTAGAAAAAATCTGGTGCAGGAAAGGACCATATAGGCCGGAAAACACACTGCGGCGGGATGATAGCTCACACTATAATAAACCCTTAGTGGAGAAGAGAATACGGTTTTGGTATTATTAACTTATTACTTTTTTTATTCATGGAGTTAATTCAACAAAGAATACTGCCAACTATGTTGTCAGTACTGTAAAAAGAGGAATAGCTTAGTAAGTTGACTGCATAAAGAACGAAAAAATTAATTTTTAGTCATGTATACTAGGGTTTATCTAACATAATTTTCATTTGATTCTTGTATGCTTAAAAAATTATTCAATTTTAGAACAAAGGTTACTAGAGGTCACTAATTTTTCCGGAAACCCTCATGTGGCGTGCACATGGTTCACTATTTTGAGGCTTTTCTAGCGATTGATGTTAAGCTGGACATTAATACGTATGTGGTCTACATGTGGCATGGTCAACTTGTTCATGTTTTACCCATTTCTAACATCATCGATTTTTTTATCTTACCTCACTAAAATATTTGTAATGAAAATTAAATATATTATTAAAAAAAATTATACTCATTTTCCTCATATGTTATATACATAAAAATAAAATATATATTAATAAAAAATTTATAAAACTACGTCATAATAAATTTTAAAATCATAAATAATGCAATATCATATTAAAAATTATAGTAGATTCCTTAAATAAAATATATATTCGGCGGCTACTATTCCAACGCATAAAATTTCTCAATGCAGTCCATTGATTTAATAGATCCAAATATTATTACTAAATGACTACAACACCTTTAATAAAAAATTAACTTAATCAATTAAAAAATATATATATATATAATATAAATAAATAATTCGAAAAACTAAGAAACATAAAAAGTATAACTTTCTTTCTTCTGTATCATCTTCAACTAGGTTGCATCGCTTGTTTTTGTTTTTTTTTTTTTTTTTTTCACAGAACTCCGTAAATCCAATTGATTCAAAGTTTCATTAATTGAGGACATAAATACCAACGAAAAACTCATACCAAAGAAGCACATGATGCTGTATCAAAGAGTTAACCATGAAACACATAAACAATTTTTCCCGGGATAAAGTATCACCAACAAGAAGAAGCACCGCTCAAGGTCGCAAATCCTCGAAGAACTAATTTTCCCAGGTTGAGAGGCAAATATGATAATTTATGTCCTTCATTTTATTGAGTTTTTGTTAAACTCATTGAGTTTTCTGATGGCCCAAAGAGATAATTGAATATTGGAGTTTAGATATGAAACCCCATTCTTCATTTCAACTCTGCAACATCTGTTTGAAATTTTTCATTAAGTCGGCTTCGAGAAACGATTTATCGTTGACCATGAGTCATCTTCAGGTTGTACTTTTAATTATCCATATGAATTTGATGCAGTAGACGCAAATACAACGATAATCTAAGAAAGAAATCTAGATTGATGACTTCGGCAGTGGGAAATTTTGTCCTCCATTCAAAGTTGTTGAAATGCACAAATCAGCATGAATTCGTAAGAAATAAAAGACTTCAAAGTGAGAATCGCAAACCAGGAAATATATTACATTTAAAGTTTTTTTAATGTTTTACTTATTCATTTATAATGTTATAATATAAACAATTAAATTAATTTAATAAATAAAGGTTATTGTTGATATTCATTGGGATGCATTAATAATTTTATACTGACTATTATACTAAGGTGGGCTCTTAAACTAAGTTGGGCTCCATTAAAAAATATTTTACCTTAAGAAATTTTGTGAGATGCGAATAATTGCCGCGTATATATTTAAAATATGTTTTGAAAATAAATCTGAAAAACATAAATAAAGAGTGAATTTTTGTAGACACCAATAATAATCATTAAGTCAAATAAAAAAATTCAACAAATTCCTAGAAAGCTAATAAAATTCTATACTATTAAATTGTTTGAAAAAACACGTACTTTATAGAAAAACATCTACAAATTCAAGTAAAGTGCTAACTCCAATTCTAATTCAACGTTTGGTGATAGATAGGGTTAGAACTAATCTGTTGTCCGTTGAATTTTTTATGGCAATTGGTATTTGGCCTTAATTTGCAAAATTCCTTTGATAATAATAATAATAATAAAAAGAAATATCATTTTTTGTCCGTTAGAAATCCTTAGATGATAATTTTTACAAAGTAAATTCTGACGGGGCATCAAGGGGAAACCCCAGCTTGGCCGGGGCAGGTGGTCTCATTTGAGACAAAAATGAGCAATTTATTGCGGGATTTCGGAAATTTCTAGGAGAATCGGATACAATCTCGGCTGAACTTGTTGGAATCATTGAGGGGCTCAAACTTTGTATGAAGCTAGGAATTTCGAGACGTTGTCTCGAGGTGGATGCTCTCGTTGTTATAAAGATGCTTCGAAGTAATTATGTGGGATCATGGAAGCATCAAAGTCTGTTTGCCAACTTTGCGAGGCTCTCAAGAACACTTCATTGGAATCTCGCACATTCACCGAGAAAGGAATCGCATCGCTGATCATCTTGCAGATTTAGCGATCAGGCACAGAAACAACAAGGAATTGAGAACCTCAGCGATTGTAATAGTCTTAGGAGGTTTGTTTGCTTAGATAGTTTGAATAAACCAAACATTAGATTTCCTTCCTAAAAATTTTGTGTTGATAGCTCGGATTTATCCTAAACTTTTTGTAAATTTCTGATGATATATGACACAGGTTAGGGATTTTGCATCAATCCCTCTATCCCTGTGATGGGCTTTGATTAAAAAAAAAAAACATCTACAAATTCAAAAGAATTTTGAAAGAAAATATATATACTACAAAATAAAAAAGAAGAAAGGAGTGGTTGCTCGTCCACCACCAATGCTACCGTCATGCTCAAGAGAGATGAGTGCAACAACAGAATCGGATGGGTCTGCTGAGTCAACCAACAACACAACAATTCAGATATGTCAAAAAGTAGTAATTAGTGCTCAATTTTACATTAATTTTAACAACTTCTCAGAACATTATTTTCTCCGAGCAAAACTAAAGTAAATAGATGAAAGATAGAAAACTAAAGTTGTGTTGGTAGTGGCGGGGCTGCAGTGGCCGGCGGCGGCGGCAATGGTGAGCACAAACTGATGAAGATGAACAGGGGTGGGGCTGCTATCCCTATCAATCTTTCTAGGTTCTAATTCCTTCTTCTTTTTTATATTCTATTTTGTGATATTTCTTATATATAATTTTATTTTTTCTTTTTTAGAGGTTATGCTCTCTCTCTCTATATAGGGGTGGTTCGGTACGGCATACCGTTACCGTTATCGTACCGAAATTTTTGGTACACAGAAAATCCATACTGTTATCGTACCGAAAATTTTGGTATATCGAAAATTCAGTATGATATCGGTAAATATCGATACCGTACCGAAAATTCGGTATACCGAATTTTGTATCGGTATCGGTATATACCGATCCATACCGTTGATTTTGGTATACAGAAATTTCGGTATACCGAAAATTTACGGTATACCGTTAGAAATTTGGTATATCAAAATACCGAACTACTAAAATACCGAAAAAATTTACCGACATATACTGAAAATACCGAACTTTTTTCGGTATTTCGGTTTTTCCCAAAATACCGAAATTTGGTATTTCGGTTTTTCCCAAAATACCGAAATTTTTAGATTATCATACTGTTACCGTACCGAAAATTTTCGGTACGGTATGAAAATTACGATATTTTGGTCATTTTTCGATACGATACGGACGGTATTTCGACATTTCGGTATTTTCTCACCCCTATATATATATATTTTTTAACACAATTTAGTGTATATATCCAAGACATCTCCACGTGACAATATTGTCCAAATAAACTCTAGTTCTAGAAAGTGCAATTTTCGATATCTAATGCAACTCACATCAGAATTTCGACTAGAGTAGTGATCTTCAGTGATCTTTGTCCTTAAATTTAGAATAATTCTTAAAATATATGAGACTATAACTAAAATTATGTAACATAAATAATTTTATTGTTAAAAATTACCTAGGAAAAAAAATGGTTTTTTTCCAAAAGAAAAAAGAACATTGATTTTTTAATATCAATTACACATGCATATATAAATATCTTCTTCTTTTGGGGTATAATATAAGACTAGTAAATGCTCCCGTGCGATGCACGGGCTATTTTTTTAAACAGTAAATCAATATTAACATGAATAATACTTTTTATTGAAAACGCATTTTTATTTGATAATATAAACAAAAAAAGAAATGGTTAAAAATTTTTACAAATAAAACTTATGTGTTCTTTTGCAGTGTTATTCATTCCTTACCTCTTACTCTGGAAAATCAGTAATTTCCACTAATAAAAACACATTTTAATTTTTTCACGAATTTTTGTTACTCGTATCTTATTCCAGATTTTTTTTTTATCTTGTCTCTATCAAAACATTCATATTAAATTATGATAAATTTTGAATAGATTACACTGATTGATAATAATAAATAAAGCGAACATACATAATCCAGAATTCGATATCAGTTAATAGAATTGAGAAACAAATGATCTAAAGGATTATTCTTATATAAAATATTTTATTAGTTTACGCACAAAACATCTTCTATTAGAAACAAAAATAAATTTTTTTAAGGATTATTCTTATATAAAATATTTTATTAGTTTACCTACAAAATATCCTCTATTGGAAATAAATTTTAAGAAAGACATAGAAAATACAATTTTATTTTAGGATGAATTGAATCTTCATAGTCCATATCATGAGCTCATTCATATAAATAGAGTTGGATTTGGATTTAGAATTTTTAAAGACATAGATGACCTCAAATCTTTCAATTTTTTTATCGAATAATCTCCTATATCCATAAGATGAACTCATTAATATAAATAAAGTTGGATTTTGATTTAGAAAATTAATGAACTAAACTAATAAAATACTTTATATAAGAATAATCATTAAGAAAATATATTCTTTTCTCAATCTTATAAAATTGTATTACAATTTTGGATTGTATATCTTCGTTGTTCGTTTATTATTATTAATCAGTATGATCTATTTTAAAATTTATTATAATGTAATATTAAAATTTTGGAAGAGAGATGAGAGCAGAAAAAAACAAATGAAATTATTTTTGAGAGAAGAAATAAAACGGATAAAATAATTTTGGGAAAAAAAAATATCGTACAGTGGAAAAATACTAAAAAAACTGATTTCGTGGAATAAGAGGCAAGAAAGAAATAAAAAATATATTTAGCGTGCTTTTTGGTGGAGTGTGTTAGCTGACCGAACACACTATAAGTGGGCTCTATAAGAAAATCCACCGGTGGTTCCATATCATTATTGATATACAATATCATATCATTATTGATATACAATAATCTATATATAGTTTGATACATTGATTTTTACAATTTAAAAATTCTTGAGATCGAGCAATTGACCATCCTTTTGCCCTTTTTATAGGGAGTATAGAAAATTAAAAATCATATCTGAAAGATTTGGAATGACTTTTGCCGTTTTCATAGGGAGTATAGAAAATCAAAAATCATATCTGAAAGATTTGTAATTATCTGAATATTCTGTTATCAGATATCTCCAATTAAAGATTACATATTATTATATATTAAAAAATTCATATTAAAATATCCACATCATAATTATAATTCATATTAAAATAAAAATCGGTTTATAATGAGTATTGATTTCGCTAACCTATGTGATAGTTCTAAATTTATATGTGATATTTGTTATCCACTAATCTGTATATTAAATTTATTTTGTTTATAAGATAATATTTTGCAAATTTAAATTTATTTTGTTTATAAGATAATATTTTGCAATTTTTTCTGCAATAGTTCATGATAGTTGTTAAATGAGATATATTTCTTCTTCAAAGTACTGCGTATAGTCGACTGAGTTTTATCAAAATTTAATTGTAAACATATTGTAATGACAAAAAAACTCAAAGTTTAATTGTAAACATATTGTAATGACAAAAATGAAATATTGCAATAAAATTAGAATTATCAATTGAAGTTGATACATGAACTTATTTTTGCAGAAATTAAAAAATTGAATTCTGCTACAATAAAATCAGAATTAGTCTTTAATCTCAGAAGCCTCTTCGAGTTGATTGTCTTTAATCTTTAATCTCAGCTGCCTCGAAGAGTGGATTGTCTCTAATCTTTAATCTCAGCTGCCTTGAAGAGTTGATTGTCTCTAATCTTTTGCTAGTATTTTGAACGGATTGAGACTGTACATGTTATAAACAAAATATAAAATTTAGCACAATATATAGACAATAATATAAATAATTCACAATATAAATAATTCACAATATAAATTGTGGAATAAGAGGCGAGGAAGGAATAAAAAACATATGTAGGTATCGGTAGACATAGTAGAAAACTAAAAACTGATTTATGTTTCTGAATAATTGTTACGTGGGTGGCGATTTTATAGGTAGATTAAGAAATCAAAATTCATATCTAAAAGAATGTTTCTGAATAATTGTTACATGGGTGGCGATTTTATAGGTAGATTAAGAAATCAAAATTCATATCTAAAAGATTTGGAATCGATTTTATAGGTAGATTAAAAATCAGAAATCATATCTAAAAGATTTGGAATGATTTGTCAAATATTCAGTTGAACATTACATATTATTTTATATCAAAAGTTTAATAAAACAGATCCAATTTTTGGTAAAATGTTAATTCTTACATTAATATGCACATCATAATTATAATTCATATTCCTATGATTTTAAAATCACGTGTATTTCGAGTTTTGATTTTGCTGATCATTCAAAATATATATTAGTTCAATTTTAAAATCACGTGTATTTCGAGTTTTGATTTTGCTGATCATTCAAAATATATATTAGTTCAAATTTATGTGTGATTTCATTTGTGCAATAGATCAATATATTATATAAATTTTTCTGCAATAGATGAAATAATCAATTTAACCTGATATGATGTATATGGGGTGTTTCTTCTTAAATATACTGCATATAGTAAACGTTGTTGCCTGAGTTTTGTCAACGTCATTTTATTGTAAACATATAGTGTAATAACAGAAGAAAAAAAAAGGGGGAACAAAATTAGAATTTCAATTGAAGCTGATACATACTGTTTTGTATAGAAAATAAAAAATTGAATTCTACGACAATAAAATCAGAATTATTCTTCGATTTCGGTTGAACCTCGAATGAGTTAATTATCTCTAATCTTTTCCCGATATTGTAAACATATTGGTTGTATTCATGTTTTAAACAAAATGAAAAGTTTAGCACAATATATGAACAATAATATAGATAATCTACATAACAGAAAATAAAAAAATCAAATTTGTTTTGATGATTAAATATTACCGTAGAAAACGATGATGGTAGATAGACTTGAATTCTACAATCATCAAAGTTCTTTTCGCCAAAATTAAGATTCAGTGTTGCTGCTTTTTTCTAAATATGATTTGCAGGTAGTCATTTTGGAGCATCCATTGTGAAGTACCTATCAAAGTTGACACTGAATGAAAGATGGATGAAGGAATAACAATAATAGAAATTTGAATCGTGAATAGAAACAGGGGAAATAATTGAGAAATAAAGCTATTGCAAAATGATAAGAAATAAAACATACCCAGCTGCAAACTTGATTCTCATTTACGGAACACTTTGTGAATTTATAGGAGAATTTATGTAATTGGATAAGTTTTTTTTTAAAATTCAAATTTTAAAATTTTAAAAAATATGTAACAAATTCTGTTATAAATATATCTACGGATTTATTGTTACTGAATTTTAGATGTAAAAAAATAATTCGAAATTTTAATCACACTAATAAAATAGGATTTTTCAAAATTCAAATTTCAAATTCACGTTTATTTAAAGTAACTAAAAAATGAGCGGGAAAATTTGCAACTTACTATTTCCGGATGACTTGGCTTATTATATATATATAGATTGCATGAATGTTTCGCTAATAAATAAAACAAGTGGAGGCTAAGTGGCCATGAGATCACCTGTTACATTTTGGTGTTACATCTATACAAAATACATAAAGCAGAAATTAAAAAATAAAAATAAAAATCGTGATCGTCGAGCAATTTGCGAGTCAAGCGGACACGAATTGTGAATTACAATATAATTAAGTGAAAATTTGAATTTCAAATAAATAGTATCAAGCAAGTGCATGATGTAACATCTGTAACCTAAGTGCTCCTAAATTTTTGTCGTAATATTTTAGCCTTCCCTGTTTTCTTCATTTGACACACACTTAGCCCAATTCGGATTCCTTGTTACAGTAGGTGTTTCATTTCATGGGTATGACGTGATTTTGTACCATTAAGTCTTGTGGCACAATAGACTTTGTGTTGCTTTATTTGTTGTGGCATTTCAGGTTCGAGCCTCACAGCCCACGAAATTATGCTTCAGGATTATGTTTTATTTCGCGCTTTATGTATTATATATATATGATAAGATATAATTTTACAGCATCGAGCATTCGAGTGCTAACGACCTGATGACGTGCATGTTGCTTTCATAACCACGTGATCGTAGCTTTGAACCTCGTGGCCCACAAATATTTATTTTGTCATTTATTTTACATTATACTAAATATCTTATTTATGTATTAACTTATCATAAATGAATAGTAATTATTAGTATTTATGTTAACTTATTATATATTAACAATAATAATTAGTATATAAATATTAATTTACTGAACAACAAATATATTTTAATAATTTATTACAATTTGTATTTTTTTTATCATTTTTGAATTTTTTTCTTTTTATTTTAAATTATTTATTTATTTGTATTATTTTTATTGATTTAAAAGTCGTCTTCATTTAGGTAAATAAATAAAAAAGGTTTGTTAGACAAGTCATATTAAATAGGATCCGCAAAAAAAACAAAATTTAAAATTGCTAAAAATAATATTTTTTGGTTAAACAAATTACACAATATCGAATCCGCCACAACAAGAAGCAAAAAAAAAAAAAAAAAATAAAGAATATACAAATACTATTGTTCAGGTAAACACATATATACTCATTCTGTCCCACAATAAGAGTTCTATATTAAAAAAATTGTCCCAGAAAAAAGTTCTGTTACATAAAATAATACCTCGATTTACTAGTTCAAGTGAAAAATTAAAAGTTTCTCATTTTGTATGATAGTTGGATATGATTGAATAAGTAACTAAATTACTTAAAAAAAAGTAATTAAAATTACACAATATTTATGATTTTTTTAAGAGTTGTACATTTATTAAATTAATTAAAAATAAAAAGTTGTATATTTTGAAACATGACTTTTGTATGGATCAGAAGGAGAAATATTTTTAAGTTAAACAAGTTATACTATATTGAATCTGCAACAAAAGAAAATTACAAACTACAAATAATATTTTTCAATTAACAAATTATACATTTTGATTAAATAAATTATACTATATCGATCGACAGAGAAAATGAAATCAATAAAAGAAATAAATAAATAAATAATTAAAAAAATTAATTTTTTAGATCCGATAATAAAAAATTAAAATTAAAATTAATTATTAATTTATTTTTCATTATTAAATTAGTTAATATTTTATAATTAATATTAATAAATAATTAATAAAAATATAAGGGCAAGAAGAGCTCCCGCAATTAAACTTGCACGCCACAACACCTAAGCATATATCACAAATTGTAAAAAATGGACAATTTATAATATACTAATAATTAATTAATGAATATATATATAACAATTAATAAAAGGTGAAGAAACATATTGAGCGGCCGACGATCTGGGCCACCAATTCGAATTCTTTGTTACAGTAGGTGTTTCATTTTCTGTTACACTTAATTTATTAGGTGACACATATTAATTTATGACATCATACTATACAAATGTCGATTAGTGAATGAGTGAAACACCAAATGTAACATCATAGTGTAACAAGTGATTTCATGGGCTGGGCCACGACTTTTTGTCAAAATTAGACCGTGATAAAGATGCAAAATAATAAAATAAAATAATTTGAACGGCGAATAGTTTGCAGGTTTGGTTGACGGCAAAGACGAATTATGGGTTACTTGAGCGACATTTTAAGTACCAAATAAACAGAATCATATAAGTATGTATCTGTGATAGTCTGATAGATAATTCCTAATGAAATGAAAATAATTTTAAAAATATGCATAAATATTGGCCCTGTGTGTATGACTGTGGGTGGTTGGAGTACTGTAGGTTGTGAGGAATATAATGAAATATAAAGGTTGGTGTAAATAAATGAGTGTTTGTTTATGTTGGTTGGAGATTGGGTTGTGGGGTGATTATAATATAAAATGTGTTAAAGTTGATTTCATGTGTGTAATAGTTATTTAGTAAATGATTGATTATTAATTAAAATGTGTATTGGGAATGGTGTTAATTGATAATGTTTGTAAAAGTTAGTTAATGACTTGATGATGTGTGTGAAGATTGTGGACAATTTATTGCTCATACTCGATGTACAAACACATAACTAATTAATTAAATTCTAACCGATTGATCCAACTCTAAACAAACATCGTCATCGTGGTGCTGTGGGAAGCATGGTAGGCCTAGGATAATGAATATATCCATTAATAATTGATAAAGATAGTGGTGCGGGTGCCCCTACTCCTACGAGAACCTATGCTCTTCCTTTAATTGTACTCTCCCATTACTTGTAGACATTAGGCTCCACACTGCACTATGCTTGCTCTGCTTCAATTCTACTTTTTTTTTCTTATGTATATGCACCTTCATTACTACAGTGTATAAAATAGAAATACACCAGAGATTACATTTAACACTTCAAACGCAAACCCCTTGTGCCATCGGGTGCACCATGCACTCAGATTCGGACCTCACAAATATTACTAGATTAACTTAAAAGTATAACATGTTTTGTTTTATAATTATTATATATTACTTTATTTAGAAAAAGAGTTTATATTGCCTTATTTAAAAAAAAAAAAAGAGTAGGTCCTAAATGCATCCAATGCATAATAGTTTTTATTGTACACTTCCCTAAAATTAACTCACTTGATAAAAAAGAAAAACAGTCAAAATAAGGGGTAAATCAAAATGCGCGCCCAATTAAAATTCGCGTGCTCCCCCCTCCTTCAAAATTGACGCTAGTCAAAAGAGTTTTTTCGACAGTTCACAGTATAGTTTTTTCAGCATAATAGTAGTTTACTACACCTAACAGTATAATATTATAGCCAGAGTTTTTCGACAATTTACAGTGTAGTTTAGCAGATACAATATAAATTTTCCGCCTAATCGTATAGTTTACTATGCCTAACATTATAATATTATAACCAGAGTTACAGTATATATTTTTTGTGAATAAATAGTTTTACTGTAAATTGTAAACTACTGTACATTTATTTTTCCAGTTTACAACATTATTATTTGTTTCTTTATAGTATATATTAATTTGCTTAAAAGTATAAGTTCATTTAGTCTTCAATTGTTTACAATTTACATCATATCTATTTATTCTTTGTATATTATTCTATAAATAATTTTCAATTTATAGCATATTTATTGTTTGTTTATAGTGTATATTATGTTTCCTAATAGTATACATTTATTAGTTACAGTATAAATGTTTTATAAGCATTTTCTTTGTAATATTATATTTACTGTTTGCTTATAGTGTATTTTGTGTTGCCTATTAGTATAAGTTTATTAGTTTCAATGTTCAATATAGTATGTGTACAATAACATTAAATTAACTAAAGCAAGAACAAAATGCTTCTGATTCAGAGTCAAGAAAATCATAGTTTTCTACATTTACAATCAACTAAAAACTACAACTATTTACGTGCATTGAAATTAGAAATGGAACTGGGTTCTTCCTAGATCATTCCCCTCAACCTCAGCGGGATGTATGGTGAGATGATTCGGAACGCCTCCACTCTGGAGGGTTCTATGGCACTAAATATGTAATCAGGTCCAACCTCAAATTGGGGCTGAGGCAGTGGAGACCGGATCCCACACATCAGTCCACCGGTGGGTAGGATACACACGCACCCAGAATTCGGAGGACATGGCATGGGAAACTTCTATTCAAAAGCCAATTATCAAAATTGAAATGCAATTTCTTCACTCTGGTTCGTTTGGCGTGGCCCCCGGGGCCGGAAGTCGAAATATTTTCGATGATCTAGATTGGCTTAATGCCAATTTCTTATTCTACGTCATCTTTGAGCGTGAAACCTAATTTGGCAGAGGAAAAAAGAGTAAATAAATTAAAAACAAACGGTGAAAAAAAATAAGAGGGGAAAGAGGGTTAAATTTGGCCAAATGCACAGTAAAGGTTGTGTGCACCAAGTGCAAATATGTTTTTGTCTTAAAAAATATATTTCTATATAATGACTTGTTACCTCTAAAAAGGAGTATATGTTAGTTTTTTACCTAGGAGATAATTATTGAATTACCTCACCAGTATTACTCACTTTGAGTATACCACACATACACCTAGTGCACAAGAGACTTAAAAATTATGGTGTATAGAAAAGCTAAATAAGTTAACAATGGTGGTTCTTAGTTTTTTCGGTACAAACTTAGAAGGGATAAGGTAAGTGTGAATTGATCTCTAATCACTGGTTCTTGGATGGAAAAATGTATGTGGAATCCCGTAACGAAATGGCTTGGACAAGCAAAATTTTGCCCGGTCGAGTAAAAGTTTCTGACTTCAAGGCCTTAATAAATGGCTAGACCAGGAAAATTTTTGCCCTGCCAAACAAAAGTTTTTGGTTTACCTCTTTCTAGCCTTGGCTCGGCTATGTGAATTTGGCCTGACCGATCGAAACTTCCTGCTCCGCGTGCTCATTTCATCCATTTTTACTCGTTTGTACTCTTCGTCAATTCTTCGACCCTTGTACTCGAGTCGCTTTCCCACTCTGCTTGTCCACTTTAAATATTTTTACTTGCAAAATAAAAAAACTAATACATTAGAGAAAATATAGAAAAACTCTAGTCAAATAAAAATAAAAATCTAAAGACAAAACAAAATAAAAATTGAAATAATTAAGTTGCCTCTGAATTAGCAATAAGTTTTACGCCTTAAGCCAAATGCATGTTTCATCTCGTTCCATGTGTAAAAATTTAAGAGTAAATGATTCATCTATTTTAAGAAATCAAACAAAGTACTCTAAAATGATGAAACATCCCTCTCAGTATATACAAATTCTCTATTGTCGTAACATTAATTTTTCTTACATATAGTGGGTCCTCTGTGCATGGGGAATGTGATCTTCTTGTCATCGACTCGTTAGGTTAACTCTCCTTTCTTAAGATCAAGTAATGCTTGGCTAATGACCAAGAACGGGCGGCCAAAAATAAAGGGTACATCATTATCTGCACTCATCTCTAAAATCTTAAAATCACTAAGAAACACAAATTATCCACTTTCAACAACACACCATCTACTACCCCTATAATGATGCAACAGAGATATGTCAGCTAACTGGATGGTAGTAAAGGTTGTTTTTAAGTTACATAGTCCGAATACACAATATGTTTTCAAAGGCATGAAATTCCTGGTTAATCCTAAGTCGCATAACACATTATTGAATCTAAAACTACCAATAGTGCACGGAATAGGAAACACTTCCTGGATCAGTCAATTGAGGTGATATCTCAGGGTGATTAGTTATTCTGCAGTTTTCTCGAGAGAACTCTATTTCTTCTTCTTTCCCTTTCTTCCTTTAGTACACGGCCTCCTTCACCTCCTTGATGTAACTTGGTATCTCCTCAATGTACTGAGATCATTATATTTTTGTTGCATGCTACTTTATAAGGAAGCACTACACTCCTTAGTTAAGTTGATTGTTTCATAATTCTTCAGTTTCCTCTTCCTCATGATCTCTTCCTTCAAAAACTTGGTGTAGTTCGACATTTGCTGAAAATGATCAATAAATAGGATTTTAATATCAATTTTCTTAAAAAAAATTAAAATTTATCAAAATTTTCATCAATTTTCTTTCTCTGTATTGCTAGAGAAAAAAAGGAAAGGAATAGAATATTTAAGACGTTCAGAGTTAGAAGTTGATTTTAGCTTCCGAGCCCCTTTTTCTACAGACTCTAGAACTTCCTCTTCTACAGCTTCCTCATCGACATTTTTTTTCACTGCTTGTATTTCATCAATTGGAATTTCCAAACCCTCGTACTTAGTATCACTTTTCAGATGAATAACATGGCATTGGTCCTTTGGGTTCACTACTGGGTCTCTAGGGAACTGTCTCTTTTGATGTTGGATTTCAATGAATTATGCTAATTGCTCCATCTGAATTTGTATAGCCCCAAATGGAGTTTGCATAGCCTTTACATCTGCCCCAAGAGTAGCAAATTCTGATTTCTCTGAATCTATAAACTATCACATTTATTTTCTATCCTTGCCATCCTCTCGTCAGGCGTACTTATAAAAATCAAAACTAAATCATCCAGACTCAACTTAGTTCCCTCATTAATCATCCATATGTAACTAAAAATTCCAGAGAAGGTTAAAGCATGTTAATGGAATTCCCATTGGAAAATTAGTTGCTATAATCTCTACCAACTAAACCGCTAGTGTACAGTGTAGAAGCAGCAAGTGGCTAGCAAGATCGTATACCACAAAGACTAGTGAAGATGAAACCTAATTAAATTATTGCAGTATTCTAAAATAACTTAATATCTAAGCTGACCGAATTTATGAGATTGGTTTGTTGATTTTTTACACTACTTAATTAGTAAATGTGAGGACCCTAAGACAATAATAAGAGACTAACTGACTGTCACGATCGGCTAATTAACGAAGGTTACCAAATATTAAAATACTATCTTAGGATGTAAATCTCAGAATTAATTAATGTGCAATCATAGACAATCGTACATGCAGATGTTGTATGAATTACTATAATTATTATGTCTATTTGTTATGGGGCTTTGCTAGTATGCATTTTTAAACCTTATTTCAAAGCGTCTAAAGTGTGGATTATAGCCACAGACAACCATAAGTTGATTTGCCTATAACTCCTAAAAGTGCCTAGGAAATAACCGCCCATAATATGCCCTCGCCTTCCGATCCTATATTGGTACATATTATGTCATGTATTATTTATCCTCCAATATCTGACAGACCTAATTTATAACCCTAAAATACCGCAAGTGTATGGATGTAAATGTGTATAGGATAAGTCAAGATCGATCCACAGGGAATGGGTTAACGTAGTTCGATATCCTAATTATCTAGGATTATCCTAACTAGATAATCAAAGTGGTGAATGAATTCGATTAAACAAAATTACATAAACCAATGAACCAAATTAATTAATAAACAGAAAGTTCCAATCAACGAGAATGTATCCTAGGATTTCAATTTCAGGAATTAAACTAATGATGATTAATTATTAATTTATAAACTTTTAAACCAGTTAATTATCTATTAGGCGACACTTAATTAACCTAACCCTTCTCTCGAAGCGACTAAGTCATAGATTTATTAAGATAATGACTCTCTCGAGTCAATTGATCCTAACAACTCCTAACAACCCCTCAACCTTTTGCTTACATGATCATAGACAATCGCGCTATGTGTTGTCGTCTATTAACAATTCTCTTCTCTCGAAACGCAATCTTTAAACAAGTAATTGAACCTAATTGGCCAGATTATATTCAATTATAAGGATTAAATCAAATACATAGATAGATAATGAAAACTGAAGTTTATAAACTAAACAATTAAATCAACATTGTTATAAAACCTTACTTTCTAATCCAAGGACATGAGTAGTTTACTAACAAATCAAAACAAGAATTCAAAGAAAACATTGTCAAGAAATTGAAATAAACAACGAATAATTAAACCCGATTGTGTCGGCTCGTCGATCTTCGTCTTCTCGCTCTCACGCTTCTACCTTGATATAAAAGTATGAGATGTATGTTGTTCTCCAATGTGTGTCTCTCTATTTTCGGACCTAGAGACCTTCTTTTATAGTTGGGAACGAATTTGGGGTGAAGATGGGCTTGAAACAGGAAAAAACGCGTAAAACTCCTAATTGTACTGAAATTCAGAACTCGCCCGAGTTGTACAACTCACCCAAGTTGCACAGGCCTCGCCCAAGTTGGGTGCTTCTGTCCTCAGCTCCTTAAATTCAGCATCGACCGAGTTGCTCTCAGGCCTCAGTCGAGTTAACTAATTCTGCCCAAACTCCGATTTTTCTTCGTTTTTTCTAACTTTCTTGCTCGTTTTTCATACGGGCTTCGTACAAACGACCTTTTTAGCCTTTTTATACCCTATTATCACTAAAATAAGCACAAACACGTCATGTAGCTCAAGATAATGAATTTATGCCCATTTCAACTAAATAAACATGCAAATGTTATCAAATATGTCCTTATATCGACCTAAAATGCATGTATAAATGTCGTGTATCAAACTTCCCTAAACTTAAACCTCGTTTGTCCCGAACAATAATACAAAACAAAACAACACAAGGAATACAAGCTTTTAGGATGATTTAGACGATAAATCTAGTCTCAGAGATATTTTCCATCAAACCGACAACATAATTTTCGAGCATTGGTGACATGGAAAATTTTCAACTATTTTCGAGACAAGAAACTTAATAACAATGATATTCACCGGTTAAGTGTATCGCTCATCTCTCAAGTGTATAATATGGAAAGTGTTTACACTCAAATTAGACCATACGCACCGTCTACCATATGCTTGCCTATTGTCTAAATTAGACCTAATACTTGACATGTGTGGCAAGGAATCAATAAGGTCTTTATTTTTGGTTGTATTGTTGGATTAAGGTAAGGTGGGATACATTTGGATAAAAGTGACTATTTATTGGACTAACTAAGTTACGTTCAACCCGACTACCACTCAATATAATTACTCTACCACAGTCTTCATCTCAACAAATCATCCCAAGAGAAATGACTTCTTCACCTTCAATAAACCTTACAACTTAAGTGCTTTTCCACTATATGGGTACCACATTTTTGGGACTACCCGACTATTCTAATCAGCTCAAACAATTTAAGCACTTTATTTAGGTACTTTCTCATCATTAACCTCTCCTAGCAACAAAACACACTTGTATTTGACATCTTTCTCTTTTTTTTTTTTTTTTTTGGAACTAAATAATGCAACAAAAAGAGCAACTAGGAGGAGTTATCTAATTTTTTTCTCTTTCCTAACTCACAAATCTCTTTACCAAATCGTCCCAATCATCCATTCCACTTGATACTTTTGCCCTATCTACCTTCCAATCCACCTCCCTCTTACTCAACTAGTCCAATTAATCGGGCCAAAGGCTAAAAGAAAGGTATAAGCATGTAGTGTTTGGCTTTGGAAAATAAGGCTTAGAGCTCAAAGTGGCTAACTAGGGATTTTTACGTGTTGGTAAAAAGAAATCACTTTAAGGCTCAAAACAAGCTTTTTAGCAAAAGAATGCCTAATATCATTTTCTAAGCCACAACGTGCACTTGACTCATTCCTATAAAGACACAATGCAAGTTCTAGAGACTAAATACAATATGACCAATCATAAACACCGAAAAAATGATATAATTACTCCAAAAATAGGAGTACATATAAAGCTCAAATCTCACAAGTTAATTTTGATCATTACGTTCAAGCTCAATTTTATCTCCAAATACCTATCATACTTTTATTATGTGTCAACATTCTATTTATTCAGAATTCAACTCGTCATTGACACATCATCATCTATCAATCTTTTTTATGCTTCCTACAACCGGGTTTTTTACTCCAAAGCTTAACAAAATGTAAACTAACTAAGAAAACAGTAACTGCATAAACGCAATAAAACCTACTTAACAAGAATAATCAAATAAGCTTTTGGGCACATAGACCCGACACTTCTCAATACTCAATAGGGCTCACAGACCCTTCACCAATTAACACAAGCAAGACATATAATACGAAACACAAGCAAAAACAACAGTAAACTTAATAACACTGAATGGAATAACAACGATAAACATAAAAGTGGCCAAGACGTAACACTATCCACACCCTCCCCCAAACTTGGTTGAAACTAAGTTTGTGGGAAAAAGAGTGATACTCCTTGGTGCTTACTCACAGTGCTACTGAGGTGGAGGTCGTGGTGGTGGGTTAAAACCCCATGGCTGCCAGAACTGAGCCATTGCATCCAACTGCTGTTGCTGATAAGCTTGTCTCTGCTCATGTTGGGTCCACCTCTCATCTTGTTGTAGTCTTCAGGTTGTCTCAGTATTCCATCGCTTGTCCTGCTGAGCCCACTTTTCTTCTTGCTGTGCTCACCACTGTTTTTCTTCATCAATCCTCTGATGCCGGTGTGTCATCAAATTATTCAATGATGTAGTCAATGAAGAGAGCACCTGAGCCATGTTCTTGTGGCTTCCTTGGCCCGATCCACTAGGGGTGTCACCTTGACTATCGATTCGGTGCACAACTTGATAAAGCTGAAACTCATCAAGAGTAGGGTCAACTTCTTGGGCATGATGGGCTGGTGAGTTCATCTTCCAATTATCTATATCCTCAAGCCCCTCAATCTTAGCCAGGTGGGAGTTAGGGAGAAGGAGGAATCTACCTCTATTCTGCAAAAGCAAATATTGCTCCTCACGTTTGCTCCAAAAAATCATCTTCAACCTACAGACATCTTCCACTGATATATGCGAGTCTCCGGGCACTTTATCAACTGATTCATCATCAGTGACGACTTGGAAGTGGTCAGCTATAGGGGTAATAAGACCCCCAATCGAAATATCACCTGATTATTTCACTGCTTGGCGATCAAACTACTTCATCAGAATTTGGCTGAGATCAATTTTTCGTCCCGTCGCCACACACCATAAAAGAAACATCTCCGTTTGAGTCACAATGCCTGTCTCAGGTTGAGCAAGCACAGTATAGGCAATGAGGCGATGAAGATACCGAAAGACAGGATTACGAATCCATGACACCTTATTCCTCGATGGATCGCTCTTCATCCAAGGCACAAGTCCAGGGACCTCTACCATATGATTCCAAAATGTGTGCTCATTGTAGTCATCTGGCGGGGTGCAATCTCTGGTGTTTGGCATCTTGTAGATATCATTTAGTTCAGCCTGAGTAAGTGTGTAGGTCTTGTTGCGAAGCTAGAATGACATACTGCCCGGCTTCTTGTCTCGAGCAGAGGTGGGATGTAAAACTAGAGTAGTGAGAAACTCTAGAGTATCATTCTGGTACGTTGCCCACCTTTTGCCCAATAGTGTCTCCCAACCGACTCTCTTTATTAGCATCCATAAATTCCGGTGGATGCCCAAATGATCGTCCACTATGGAATTGGTAAATTTAGTAGGGACGATCTTTCTCCCTTTGATTTTCCTCCATCGTCTCTCTTCTTCAGGTGATTGTAATTTGATGTTGTAAAAGAGAGGATTATCCGGCGAAAATGCCGAAGGACTAGACGAGGATGCTTCACCTGCAACCTTCCTCTTTTTTCCTTTAGATGGCATTATATACTTATAAAACAACCTTCTCCAATTAGTACCATAGTACACATAAGCAACATCTACTATACTAGGCTTAGTGAATTTAACTTACTCGCTTACTATGTTAACTATAAATTTGCATCAAATTAGCACAAACGAGATGTAAACATCAGTATCACTATCAATATTAACTTCTCTATTACTCTCCGTTAACATAGAACACAATTGAGCCAAATAAAACTAGTCTTCACTCAAGTTATAATGCACTTAACATGTTCGATAAAATGACACAATGACAATTTCATGTTACTTAAACCAATGTTGCTCTAAATTCAATCCCCACAACATAAACTACTCAACTATATCAACAAATTTACAAAGTAAACTCATAATAAGTTTTCCCCAACCTATAATTGCTACAAAGTTGCACTACAAGTGCATACTACAATGTCATGCTCAAAACTCAACAATATCAACTAAAATTCCAACTCATTAACACAAGAACTATAATTGATAAACAAAAAAGTTCAAGTCGAAAAACCCTTTTCGAAATTCAGCCCTAGGTGGAGAATAAAGTCCCAATTTGCCTCTTTCACACAATTAAATTGGTGAACTTTGAAGTTTATGAAGTGGGTGTGTGAATTTGTGTGTCTTTTCAGAAGATTAGAGGTTAGTAAGAGGTAATCGAGGGGAGGGAAGTGAGAGTTTTCGATTTTTAGAGAGAGAGAAGAGGAAAGAAGTGAAAAAGATTGAAAGAAGATGGAAAGAAATCGAGTTTTAAACATATGACCTGCGACTCGACCGAGTTACCTTGCCTCGATCGAGTTTAGTGTTTTTGAAAATGGGTTCGTTTTTTGCCTTCGACCGAGTTCACAGTGCCTCGGTCGAGTTTGGGGCTGTGACTCGGTCGAGTTTAGGGGCCTCGACCAAGTTAAACTCACTGGACCAGCTCCATTTTTTTGCTCATATTCGCCTCAGCCGAGTTTGTTTTGCCCTGGGCGAGTTGCTCCTCGCTGAATACCCCTGTTTTTGGCCTTCTAACTCCATTTTTTACTCATATTTCTCTCATTTTTTTACTTCTTCCATTGCTTCTTCAACTATATCTTTTAACCTGTACTCACGAACTAACTAATTAAATTACCTCAAAATACTAAAAAATTAGATAACATATAATTAAAATGCGAAAAATTAAATAAAGTCGTAAACGCTGGGTTGCCTCCCGACAAGCGCTAAATTTTACGTCTTCAGCCCGATGACCACCTCGATTTTTTCTATCTAACCAAAGCCCAACCAACTTGCTCTCGGATTAATTAAGACTTTATTTAGCAACTCTGGACTCTTGATAGTAGTATAAACGACAAAACATTTGTCCTTTTCTTTTAGGTTTTCCCTCTAATAAATGGGGAATATAACTACTTCGTTTTGAATACGAAAAGTCAACTTTCCTTTAGGCATATCTATCATAGCTTGACTTGTTGCCAAGAATGATCGACCTAAAATAAAAGGGAAATCTATGTTCCCTTGCATGTCAATAACTAGGAAATTGCTAGGGAATTCAAAATTTTCAACTCGAATAGGCACGTCCTCTACTACTCTCAATGGTGTTAGTATTGATTCATCAGCCAATTGGATAGTAGTAAAGTCTTGCTTGACTACCCCTAGCCCTAATTGTGCATAAATTTTAAGAGGCATTAAATTGACACTTCATCCTAAGTCGCACAACACATTCCTAAATGATTGACTACCAATAGAACAAGATATGGAAAAACTCCCTGGATCGTTCTTTCTAATGGCCCTTTGTATACAAGTATGCATTTTCTTTAGGAGACTCATGTCCTCCTTCTTTGTGTCCTCTTTCTCAGCGTGCATCGTTTTTGAGTCATTTAGCTCACAATCAGCTTCCTTCTCAGATTTGTCCTGCATACAGAAAACGTACTAGAGCATTCTAAAGGAATCGGGTTAGCAAAGAATTTATCATGTAAATTAGATGAATCATTAAAAGAAGAAAGTAGTATGTTTTTATCTTAGTCGCTGATGCTTTCTTTCTTTTGATGTTCTTCTTTCTCTTTTGCTAATCTCTTCCTTTCCGCCCGTTCCTCTTTTGCCAACTTCTTCCTAGCTTCATGTTCTTCCAAACGCTTAGTATGTTCGATGCAGAGTTGCTCATTCCTCTTTTTAACGACTGCTAGAGCAAAATGGAATGGGAGGTATGTATGCGGGGGCTTCTTTTCTTTTCGGTTAGTCTAAATCAGATTCGACCACCTCCTCTTTGGTTTGTTTGATCCCCCTTTCAGCTTCTTTCGGCTCTTGATTCTCTTGTTCAGTCTCGCTCCTTGAGTGGATAGCATTACACTGCTCCCTCGGGTTGCTGACTGTGTCGCTGGGAAATTGTTCCTGCTTGTGTTGAACCCCAAAAATCTTTATCAACTGACTTAAATTGCTGGATATTTCTCTCATATTTTCTCCTAATTGCTTGATCTCTGCTCCTTGACTAGTCACTTGGTTGTTTAGCTCAATAAACCTTCCATCCATCTTTCTCTCTAATTGAGCTAATTTTTCATCATACTTTTCGAACTGTGACTGTACTATTTCTTCTTGTGTTGGCTTTTGGCCATCATGGACTATGCCATTTGTGACGGCAAATTTGGTGGCAGATTAAGCGAATTCTTCGTGTTGCTGTAAGAGAAGTTTTGGTTATTCCTATTGGATGGGTACTGATTGTGCCTCGGCTGGGTATTCTGGAAATTGATGAAGTTTCTTTAATTTACAAATTTTACGTCTTCAACCTTCTCTTGGCCTACAAACTACTGCGATGTAATGTCATTATGTTGTGCTAACGTCAAACTAGTTAGTAAACTTACTTGATTCGTCAGAGCGATCAGTTGAGATGTAAGAGTTTCAATCGGCTCATTCTTGACAGGCTATGCTTCTTTGACACTAGCCACTCTTCTTGGCTAATGTCTCTCGTTAGGCCATTGATAACTTGTTCTAGCCATCGCATTCAAGACTGAGAAAGCATCCCAGACATTTGTTTCCATCAGGCTACCCCCTGCTGCTGCATCTACCTGGTTTCGTGCTAGAGCAAGCAAACTATTATAAAATTTGCACACCTGCTACTTCTTTGAAAATCCATGTTGGGGACAACTCCAAATAAGATCCCGGAATGATTCCCAAGCCTTGCCAAATGGTTCTTGATCCATCTACCTGAATTGATTGTTCTTATTTTGCAAATCTAACATCTTGCTCGGTAGAAAGTACTTCAATAAAAATTTTATGCTCAAATCTTCCCACTCTGTTACATCATCTAGAGAGTTGAACCACTGAAGTGCTTTGTCTTTCTGTGAGAACAGAAAAGACCTCATTTTTACTTGCTCGTGTGGCACATGATTTACCTTTATAGTCTCTGCCAATCTGCGGAACTTGTTTAGATGCACATTTGGGTCTTCTAGTATGCTCCCACCAAACTGATTTTGCTGAACAATGTTTATCAGAGCTGGCTTCAACTCAAAGCTATTAGCATTCAGTGGTGGTGGTTGCACTCCTCCGAATAGCTGGTTTGGTGTAGGGCGAAGACAATCACTTATGGGTGTGTTGTCCTCATCTAACTCATCCTGTCTGATTTGAACGCGTCTCGGCTACTGTGGTGGTTGTTTTTGCTGTAGATTAGTGACACTGTCATCTAGATTGGCTACAACCCCCAATATCCGATTCAGTGCTTCCTCTTGGGTCAGCTTTTGCGGTACGTTTTCCATCTCGAATGTGGGATTTCTTCTTGTACGGTATCTACGGCAGTTGCCTCAAGGTCGGGATATAAAGAGACAAGATGTTCTTTCCCTTTCGATCTGATTTGCATGCGAAACCTGCAAACACCTCCAAAAAGAAATACCACCTAATACTAAAATAAAACAAATAAATAAAAATGAAAATCAAATAACAAAATTAAAATTGCAGAAAATAAAACCTAGTTTAGTATCCTCCTATTACTCTAGATAAAAACTAAGACGCTATACCTATTCCCCTGCAATGGCGCCAAAAACTTGACAGGCCTAATTTCTAACCCTAAAATACCGCAAGTGTACGGATGTAGATGTGTATAGGATAAGTCAAGGTCGATCCACTGGGAATGGGTTAACGTAGTTCGATACCCTAATTATCTAGGATTATCGTAACGAGATATCAAAGTGGTGAATGAATTTGATTAAACTAAATTGCATAAACCAATAAACCAAATTAATTAATAAATAGAAAGTTCTAATCAACGAGAATGTATCCTAAGATTTCGATTTCAGGAATTAAACTAATGATGATTAATTATTAATTTATAAACTTTTAAACCAGTTAATTACCTATTAGGCAGCACTTAATTAACCTAAGCCTTCTCTCGAAGCGACTAAGTCATTGATTGACTAAGATAATTACTCTCTCGAGTTAATTGATCCTAACAACTCCTAACAGCCCCTCAACCTTTTGCCTACACGATCATAGACAGTCGCGCTATGTGTTGTCGTCTATTAACGAATCCCTTCTCTCGAAGCGGAATCATTAAACAAGTAAATTAAACCTAATTGGCAAGATTAAATTCAATTATAAGGATTAAATCAAACGCATCGATAGAAAATGAAAAATGGAGTTTATAAACTAAACAACTAAATCAACATTGTTATAAAACCTTACTTTCTAATCCTAGGACACGAGTAGTTTAGCTACTCATGTCTACTAAAAAATCAAAACAAGAGTTCAAACAAAACATTGTCAAGAAATTGAAATAAACAACGAATAATTAAACCCGATTATGTCGGCTCGTCGATCTTCGTCTTCTCGCTATCACGCTTCCACTTTGATGTAAAAGTATGAGATGTATGTTGTTCTCCAATGTATGTCTCTCTATTTTCAGACCTAGAGACCTTCTTTTATAGTTGGGAACGAATTTGGGGTGAAGATGGGCTTGAAATAGGAAAAAACGGGTAAAAGTCCTAATTGTACTGAAATTTGGAACTTGCCCGAGTTGGGCCTAACTCGCCCGAGTTGTACAACTCGCCCAAGTTGCACAGGCCTCACCCGAGTTGGGCCTAACTCGCGCGAGTTGCACATGCCTCACCCGAGTTGGGTGCTTCTGTCCTCAGCTCCTTCAATTCAGCCTCGACCAAGTTGCTCTCAGGCCTCGGTCGAGTTGACTAACTCTGCCCAAACTCCAATTTTTCTTCGTTTCTTCTAACTTTCTTGCTAGTTTTTGGTCCGGGCTTCATAAAAATGACCATTTTAGCCTTTTTATACCCTATTATCACTAAAACAAGCACAAACACATCATCTAGCTCAAGATAATGAATTTATGCACATTTAAACTAAATACACATGCAAATGTTATCAAATATGTCCTTATATCGACCTAAAATGCATGTATAAACGACATGTATCAATATCCTCACCTTCTAGTCCTATTTTGGGTATTTGATTGTAAGTGTTAGGCTTACGTGATCAAGCTATCCTAACAGCAATCATATCTCAACACATTGAATAACATCCAGAACATAAAAATTATAACATGCATAGAACAATCTACATTCATAATTAAAAATTTACTTTCTAATCCCTAAGATATAACATGACTACTCCATAATATTAAAATCGAAACTTAATATACTGAATAAAAATATTATCTAATAGGAAAATAATTTGAAATAAAAGAAAAACATAATACTAAAGTCACCGATGAATTCCGATGGAAGAATCTCCAACGCCTTCTCCGGCTCTCCTAAAGACTGCAGAAGCTGGCCTACTACTGCTGCTAATCCCATAAAAATACGTTTGCCGAGAAAACTCGCCATTTTGATAGACCGAAGGAGTACATCCTTTTGGTGCTTTATCCTCTTTTCTTTTTACTTCGTCTTTTGAACTTCTCCACTTCATCTTGGACCTACACAAAGGATATTTTGGACCCAATTCTTCAATTCCTTCTATCCAAGTTTCTTTATCATTTTAGACTTTGTGATTCACCATTAACTCCAAAATTGCACTATTTTGTACTGAAAACAGTATAAAATCAACAAACAAGTGAAATCCGCCAAACACATGAAAACATAGGTTAAGAAGTACTAATTTACACAATAATGCACCATATTAGCTATGAATATGTGCCTAAAAATTACGTAAAACATGGAGTTCTCATTAATCCCCCAAACTTACATGTTGTGCATCTTGAACAACCAAAAAAATAATAATAAAAAGTAGAACATGCATAACTTTTATTATGGATCAATGGAAAAAATAATGTTTCAGGCCTTATTATTTCCGCAAACTGTATGTAACACAGTTTTATGCACATATAGCGACAAACACACTTCAACTACTCTTAAGAGCTAAGTCCCTCTACATAGTTGATCCTCACAAGGTATGTGTATCACTCTTCTCACAAGTATATAATAAGGTTAATTTCGCTCAACGAATTTGTATCATGCATAAGACCTACCATATGGTTGCATATTGTCTAATCCTTCTTCGTACTTAAATGTAAATATCTTGGAATAAAAAAGGTATTTTTTTGTTGTAAGGTAGGTTCTTTGGTAAAGGTGGGATAAATATTTGGATAAAGTGGTTCAATTTGGACAAATTGAGTTAGCTACTCTTAACTACCCTGCTGCTCTTAACTACCCTCAAGCTCACATTTTCCTTTCTTTCTTCAATCTCTCAGTAAAGTTAATTCAGCAATAGCTTTTTTCACCCTCTTTTGATACTACATTACCCAACAATAGAACTAATCTTGTTAGCAAAATTCTTCCCAACCATCTTTTCATTAAAAACAGTCTTTTGCTAGACTCCCTTGATTGCCATAAAAATAATTTTATTTTTATTTTTGTACGAAAATTACAATGTAGGGGGCATAACTGTACTGTTGTATACCCCTATATACATAGCAATTTCGTTTTTATTTTTATTTTTTAAAGGAAACTACAACTATCTAACTTTTATTCTAAGCTCTTCCAATTTTTAATGTTATCACAACTCTCATTCCACCCATCGCTCTCCTTTAATCACCTAACATCTCTCTTGCTCATTTGTATTTTCTTCTCTCCCCTACTCAAATAGTCCAAGTATTAGAAAAAAATGTTAAAAATCGGTTATGAGCTTGAATAAAAAGCTACCAAGAAAAGCTAAGCTCAAAAATAGCTAATTAAGGAAAAAAATTAATTTTAGGTAAGCAAAATTTGGCTAAGTATGCTTAGAATATAAATACACAAAGAATGTCTAAGATCATTTTCCAAGCTTATACACAAGATAAATCTAGGCATACTCAGCGCAAGTTCAAAAGATACAATATGCTATGAGAAAAAAACACACAAGAAACAATATATAATACTCCAAATCTTGTAGTTCAAATTATGGCTCAAATTCTCATGGTTTTTTAATCAATGCTAGCTACCATATGCATATTTTTTAATTTATAGAAATTTGGTCATCAGAAGCTCGTCACCATGATCCTTTTATAATGCTAGCGGAGTTACTAGTTTCACGCCTCTTTTGTCTATCCTATCTTGCAAAAATTAAACATGCAAAACGATAAAAACATACCCAAAATGCAATCTATATGCACAGAAAATTGTCACAGACTTAGTTTTTGCAACCAAAATTGAGCAACCGCAAGTGTACAACGTCAATAGTAGTACTAAGCGAGTACAAGGTCGATATCACGAGGAATCAGCTCGATATCAGATAGACAAATAAAAATAAACATTTTAATGGCTAACTAGACGATCGAGTGATTGGTTTTTTTGATATTTTAAGAACTAATTAAAATAAACAAGTAATTAAAGCTAATAAAATATACTAGAGAACAAATTATAGGGATTAAACAATTAATAAAGATAATCTAGGATTAGATTTCAATTAAGGGTAGTTAACAATTATTATCCCAATCAATTCAACCTTTAAATGAAATTCTATGTATTAGAAAACAATCAAAATTGTATGCAAGCCCCCCTCTCAGAGCGAATTATGTGTTGATTGTATAGGATTAATCGCCGTCTCGGGTCAATAAATCAAATACAACTCCCAATCGATCTTAAGACCAAAGTTCCCACAATTAGCTCCAACCTCTCGATTCTATTGTTTAATCATGTCAATTGATGTGATCTCGGGTCAAATTTCCCCTCTCAATTCCAATTTAATCCCCAATAAATTGCTAAACAATTGGCCAAATTATTTAACAAGCATTATAAACTATTAATCAACTAATAGCATAACATGGGATTAAATTAATCGGGTAAAACTCACTAATCACCCATAATCTACTTTATAAACTTAGATTAAGGAAATTTAGTCAACCATGATCATAATAAGAGATAAACACAAATATATAGACATAACCATGTTCATACAAATTTAAATGAACATGGAAAGATATAACATATTTTAATGATGATCTTGATCTTTAAGTTCAATCCCCCTTGTTTTGCTCTCTAATTTCTCTCTCTAGAAACTATACAAATGATGAAAAACCTGAAGTGGTAGGGTTTCTATATACCTTTGGCATTTTAAGGTATTGGACTAAAAAATCACATAAATGAGCTAGCCCATTCAATTCCGGAGGTGTTGCACGGTCCATGCAAGGTTGCACAATCATGACCGTGCAAGATCCCAAAATTAATGGATTTGTTGTTCATTGCACGGGTCGTGCAAGGTTGCATGGTCGTGGTCGTGCGTGGCCAAAACTACACCTGTAGTCTAACTTCCAAGCCATTTTTGGAGGTTTCCGAGTTTGGCTTTTGTCCCTCTCTGCCAAAGTTGTAGCCCTTTGAGTTGACTTTACAATGCCACTAATTTCACCTCCATTGGATATGTATATCTCAAGATATGCGTAAAATACTAAAGGTGTGTCAGTTTAAAATTCTGCACTTTCGCCTCTTTTCGCCCGACATTTTTGTCCCTTTCTCTTTCACCCTCGTTTCTTCGACTCCTTTATGTTTGTCATACTTTAACCTATTTTACCTACAAATACTCAAAAACTGATTTTTCCAACGAAGAAAAAAAATACGGATTATTAGACAAACGAGAGAGTAGAACACACAAATATACGATAAAATCTCTATTCTAAGCGTGTTTTCATAATCGAAAATTTCATTTGTCAACCCTCTCAAACTCAACCCTTGATCATCCCCAAGCAAATAAGAACAAAAGAATGGGGACTTTTTTTTCTCAATTGGAGGAAAACATATATGTATTATCGGTTTTACTTGGAAATGTATGCCTCACACTAAAAATACATTCTATCTATGCAACATCACAAGTTAAGGAACTTTTTAAATCATCACAATATCCTCACAGATAAGTGTATCACTCAAGCATTTAAGTGTATATAACAGGGTTGTGTATCGCTCGAGTTGTATACATATGCATGCCCTACCATATGCTTGCCTATTGTTTCAGCTCTTCGTCACTTTTGATAAATACGAGCAGAGAATCAGAAAGGTCTTTTTTTTTTTTTTGGTTGTAATGTAGGCTCCTTGGACTAGGTGAGACATGTTTAGGGGTAGAGACTTAACTTGGATCGATTGAGTTGCACTCAACTAGCCCTCACATAAGTTTTACTCCCACTCTCTATTCACCTTCTCCAGATCCCCACAACCAACTATTTTTCATAAAATGTGAGTAAGAATTTTTTTTACTTCTCTCTCAATCAAAGTAAGCTCTATCATTAGATTCTTTTGATTATTTTCTTGTTCCTAAACTATAAACATTCAATGGAAACAAAGTGTACACATTTTTTTTTTCGATCGAACTAATGACGTTTTCTGACCTGTTTTCCCCCTTTTTTTAATAAAGGTCAAAGGATCCCATCTAAGATTGTATTTTTTTTTTTTCAATTCAACACTTGACTTTCATTTTCTTTTTCTCTTCTCTTCCCCCACTTTGTATTCATCGTCTCAATCTCGTCATTTTTGTAACCCTCACTCCTATCTACCTTCCAACATCCTCCCTTAAACTCATTCGATCCAAGTGTGGAAAAAGGCTTAAAAGACGGGTATGGCTTATATTTTCAGCTATCATGAACAATGCTACAAGCTCAACTTGGCTAACTAGAGGCAATTCATATAGAAAGAGTCGGAAGATGATTTAAAGGCTCAAAACAGGTTATAATCAATGATCGCCTAAAATCATTTTTCAAAGATCATAAAAATACCTCATGATTTCAAGTAGACTCAAGGCAAGTTCTAGAGGTACTATACATATGATCAACATCACACAAATCAAGGAAAATATTGAACTCCAAAAATAAGAGTTCCTCATTTTGGCTCAAAAGCTCACCGGCTTATATATTATGATTAATCTCTTTGTTCCAAAACAAGTATATGCATATATCACATTTTCAATCAAAACACAAAGTAGTGTATCATCATTGACAACACTTCCAATACCTTATCAACCTAATATCTCCTCTTTCAAGAAAGGTTTTAAAAAAAATCTCAAAAATCATCACAAAATTTATCAATATCAACACAACAAGAATTAATCAACCATCAACAAACAAAATCCAAAACACAATCTACTAATCTAAACAACATAATCAACTAAAAACAAGGTTCAAACATTCGGTAGATGCAAGGAGAAGGCATTAGACAAACCCAAGAAAACTCAATCATTTTTGCAACACAACCCTCCTGAAACTATTTTTAGCTACATTTCAAGAGCACAAAAATAGTTTAAAAAGTGAAAAATGGAGCGAATTTACTTACAAACTCCCCTAAAGGGAAAGGCGGTGTTAGCTCGTAACACCTAGCTTACACATTGAGATCTTCGACAAACATTCTCGCCATCCACCGTTGTTCCTTAGAATTTGCTGCTTGGATTTGCATCATGTCGGTCGGGGTCTTCACTATGTCGGTAAGTGGCCTTTCAATCGCCATCAACTGATCTTCAATATTCATATCACCTCCTCATTATCGAGAGGCAGAAGCTTCTACTTGCTATCCAAAGGATGCTCCTTCACTGGTGGTGCCTCCATTCGCATCATCACAAATGTCTTTCTCTTTTGAGACATGGTTAATAGGAAAGAAGAACCTACAAATATCCACAAGTCAAATCAAACTCCCTCAAACTAGACTTGAGGCATGTTTGTGAAAATTACAACAATTTAAGGATCACATTGTACACATTGTCTCATGACTAATTTGAAAAACTCACACAACACATATAACACACACAATTCCGGCAAGCTCATGGGATATGTAATCTTAGAAATCCAAACTATCCCATTTAATGCAAATAAGCTCGCTCAAACCAAATTTGAGACATGTATAAAATGCTTAAGCAATGATCATAAATACATGTCCTCAAATTAGTCTGATGGCTAATCAATATCACAACTCCGACACTCAATTGAATGAATTCATGGATGATAGCACAAAAAATGCGAAATAAGCTAAAAATCCACAACACATGACTTAATCTTGCACCTACATGCTATGCACTCCTCAAACAACTTGAATTCAAGAATCAACCCATTCAATTGGAACATTTCAACAAGGTAAGAAACAAGATTATGCACCAATTGGCCTTTAATCAATAATTTAAGCTTGCCTACAAGGTGTTCGACAATTTGCCTCAAAGAAGTCTAAATTCAAAAAATGCTCAAATTCGATTTCTATGCATTCCTCATGGCCAATGTACAACAATACGTGATAATCAAACAATTTCATCCACAAGAAAGTAAGAAATTCGATGCTGAAGGCAATCTAGCATAAGAACTCTAATTCGCCAATAACTCCAAAACGTCCGAAAATAAAATAAATTGAAAGACATACGTTGACTTCGGATAGATGGAATTACCTTGAGTCCGAGTTCCCGAAGTGAATGTGTGTGGATTTCATATGTTTTGTGAGTGTTTTGAATGAAGAATCGCAAAGAAATTGGGGAGAAATTGAACTTGTTTGGTTTTAAAACTTTTAACCTGATTTTTGGTATAAGGGTGCACGGTACGTACAACCCCTTTAGGATGCACATGGGCTGGACCGTGCCTCCCCTGTTTGTTAGTGAAAACAACTCAAGAACACACAACTCCAAAGAATATGAAAACGTACGAAGAAAAACACTCTGAATTCTCACTCACAGTTCGGCCAAAATGTAACCGAACTCAGCTTTCGCAGAACAGGAAATAGAAATTGATCAAACACAGTTTTAACGTGGTTCGTTCAAGATGAACTACATCCACGGAGGCAAGGCACACCTCAATCCACTAAGAACTCCAATCAATTACAGAGAATAAGCTCAAGAAATGAAATGCCCAATTCTGGATACAAATTAGGGCACGAACACTCAATCTCTAAATACTCTCTCTAATCTAAAGAACAAGGAAATTATGCAACGTAGTGATCTTCTCTTCAATGAGAGCTTTACAGTGATATATGGATTGAAGCTCGAATGCAACTGCACAGGAAGTTCTAACTGAAAGAAGTTAAGCTGAGCTACCGGACAAATGTGACGGTTTTCTTCGTCACTAAACTGCAACTGCTTCGTCACAAATGACGGTTATCCCAAACTACCTCGAACCCGGTTTGTTCTGACCAGTTTGTATTCTTGATGCTAAAACCCGGTTTAAACCTCCGGTTCTTCACTCCCTGATTCCGGTTCCACATTCCCAACACACCATATTACAAAGTATAGGCTCACTTGATGAAATTAAATATCACCTCACAAATCTCCACCTCAATGAATCATGTGTGCCTCTTCCTGCCTCACCACTGCCTTGTCTGTTAATGCTCTTCATGACATTGCTCAAGCTGCAGCAGGCTTGAGCAATGATCCACTTTGTTCCCAGGTACACCCTTAGTCAGAAAGTCAGCAGGGTTATGCAATGTGTGTACCTTCTTCACTTCCACAGAACCAGAATCAATGATATCCCTAGCAAAATGCAACCTAACATCAATGTGCTTTGACCTTTCATGAAATGCTTGGTGTTTCACAAGGTGTAGAGCACTTTGATTATCACAGTAAATCGCCACACACTTTTGCTTGATGTCCAGATCTCTCAAAATCCCTTTAAGCCAGATTGCTTCTTTGATAGCTTCAGTGAGAGAGATATATTCTGCTTCTGTTGTTGAAAGTGCTACAACTGATTGTTGTACACTTCTCCAGCTGATGGCTGTTCCAAATAAGGTGAACACAAATCCAGAAATAGATTTCCTAGTGTCTATGTTTGCTGCAAAATCAGAATCAGCAAACCCCTCCAATGCAACAGTACTTCCATTCACTTTCTTCTCAAACTTCAGTGACAAGTTCACTGAACCCTTCAAATACCTCATCACATGCTTCAAAGCTTCCCAATGTTCAACACCTGAGTTTGACATGAACCTGCTTACTAAAGAAACAGCATAGGCCAAGTCAGGCCTACTACAAATCATCCCATACATGAGACTTCCAACTCCACTTGCATAAGGAATATTGCTCATATGTATGACCTCCTCTTCAATCTTTGGGCATTGTTCTTTGGTGAGTTTCTTCTGTAGATTAACTAGAGTGGAGAGAGGTTTGGATTCATGCATATGGAACCTCTCCAAAACCTCCTGTAGATATTGCCTCTGAGATAACCAAAGAACTCCAGCTTCTCTTTTCCTCAGAATGTTCATGCCCAAAATCTTCTTGGCATCTCCCAGATCTTTCATGTCAAATTCAGTGTTAAGTCTGTCCTTCAGCCATTTCACACTCTTCTTGTTCTTGCTGGCAATCAGCATATCATCCATATACAAAAGAAGAAAGACTTTATCTTGCTTTGAACACTTGTTGAAGTAAACACAACTATCATAAAGACTTCTTACAAAACCAACACTGATCATGAAGTCATTGAACCTCTTATTCCACTGTCTTGGACTTTGTTTGAGTCCATACAGTGATTTCTTCAGCAAACAAACCTTGTTTTCTTGTTCAGGAACAACAAAGCCTTCTGGCTGTTTCATATATATTTTTTCAATGAGTTCTCCATGTAAGAATGCTGTCTTTACATCTAGTTGTTGTAGTTCCATGTCCTCTTGAGTAACCTTTGATAAAAGCAACCTGATTGAGCAGTGCTTTACTACTGGAGAGAAAACTTCATTAAAATCAATCCCTTCCCTTTGTGTAAAGCCCCTGGCCACCAATCTTGCTTTAAACCTCACTTGTTTGGATCCTGCAGTCTCTAGTTTCTTCTTGTATATCCATTTAGAACTCACAAATTTCTGACCTTTTGGTTTTTCCACCAATATCCAGGTCTCATTCTTTTCCAGGGATTCCATCTCTTCAATCATTGCCTGAATCCAGTGTTCTCTTTCTTCACAGTCTAGTGCTTCTTTAACGCTACTTGGCTCTTGTGATTCCAGGTCTTCAGCAACACTGAAGGCATAATAAACACTCCCTACTTGACCATAGAAGTCAGGTCTATTGATTGTTTTTCTAGGCCTGTCCCTTCCAATGCTATATTCTCTAACATTTTGTGAAGGTCCAGCTTGTTCTTCCTCTTCAGATGATGAATCACTATCTTGTAGATTCTCTTGTGGTTGAGATGTGTGATCATCTTCAGCAGGATGCTCCACCTGAATCGATATCTCTTCTGTCTCTTTAGCACCATCAAATTCTTCCTTAGAGCCTGTTGAAGTATAAGCCATCACATTCTCATTAAACTTTACATCTCTACTTGTGATTATCTTCTGATTTCCCTTCTCTAGACACCACAATCTGTAGCCCTTTATTCCATCTGGATATCCAAGAATTACACATCTTAGAGCTCTTGCATCTAACTTGTCTTGCTTGACATGGACAAAAGCAAGACAACCAAACACCCTTAAACCTTCATAACTTGGTTTCTGTCCACTCCACACCTCTTCAGGTGTTTTGAACCCAATCACTGATGAGGGTGACCTGTTAATGAGATAACATGCTGTAGCAATGGTTTCACCCCAAAATACCTTTGGCAACCCAGCATCCAACAGCATACACCTTACTCTTTCAAGAAGAGTCCTATTAAGCCTCTCAGCAACCCCATTCTGTTGAGGATTCATTGGGACAGTCCTATGTCTCTGGATTCCTCTTTCTTCACAGAAGTTTGTGAACTCAGTAGAGAGGTATTCCAATCCATTATCAGTCCTAAGGTGCTTCAGCTTCTTCCCTTTGACATTTTCCAGTTGAATCAACCATGTTTTGAACTTATGAAAAGCATCACTCTTATTCTTCATCAACATGATCCATACCTTTCTACTGTAATCATCAATCAAAGACATGAAATACCTTGCTCCACCATGAGTCTCTGCCCTTGCAGGACCCCATATGTCAGAGTGGACATAATCTAATGGCTCTTGAGTTGTGTGAACACCCTTTCCATAGGGCAACTTCTTGGAGTTGCCCAAAGCACACTGATCACAAAACTCCAGGTTTTGATTTCCCATGTTTCCAATTACTCCACTTCTTGACAGTTCCTTCAACCCTTTCTCTCCTATGTGTCCAAGCCTCTTGTGCCATTTGACAAGCTCAGAACAGCTCAAGACCATATCAACACTCCCAACAGCAGGTGAACCAACCAAGATAAACAACCCATTATGCTGTCTACCTTTAATCACCACTTTACCATGTTTAGTGATATGCAAGAAGCCATCCACTGAGCTAAACTGACAACCACTAGTTATCAAAGAACCAAGAGATAGAAGATTTCTTTTAAGGCCAGGAACATATCTTACATTAGAGATGATTCTAACCACACCATCAAACATCCTTATGCTCACTGATCCAATTCCTTTGACCTTGCATGATTGGTCATTTCCCAGGAGAACATTTCCACCATCTTCTCTCTTCAGTTTGTCAAACCATGACTGGTGTGGACACATATGAAAGGAGCAGCCTGTGTCCAAGACCCATTCCTTCACCATTCTTAATTCAGTAACATTTAATACCTCTGGAGGATCTTCTTGAAGGTCAATGGCAGCAGCTTCTGCCCCTTGGTTTCCTCCTTTCTTGTTTCTTTTAGGACAATCCTTCTTCAAGTGACCAGGCTGCTTGCACTTGAAGCATTTCCTCTTCTCAACCCATTCACTTCCCTTCTTTGGATTAGAATCTCCTGCTTTGAAGTCCTTAGAGTTCTGTCCCTTCTTCCCTTGCCAAGGTTTCTTGAATTTCACATTCAAACCTTCTCCAGACTGCACCATGCCTTTATCACCTTGAGTCTGGAAGCATTTAGACCTCAGAGCCTTCACTATCCCATCATAAGATAGCTGCTCATCTCTCCCATACATCAAGGCATCCTTAAAGCTTTCCATGGATTTTGGAAGAATGTTTAACACCATCAATGCTTTATCATCCTCCTCCAATTTCACATCCAGGTCTTCCAATTCCTCAACCATCTTAATAAACTCATCAAGTTGATCAGAAATTACCTTATCTTCAGTGATCTTGAAGGCCAACATCTTCTGCTTCAAGAACAGCTTGTTGGAAACTGACTTAGATTGATACAGATCTTCCAATCTCTTCCATGCTTCTGAGGAACTCTTGCATCTTGAGACCTCTCTTAGCGGTTTATCACCCAAACACAGAAAGATAAGACTGAGGGCTTTCTTATCCACTGATACAAACTTGGGTTTCTCACTTTCTTCCCACGAATCAAGAGGTATCAAAGCAAGATCAAGGCCATTGTGAACCAAAACTGCATTCATCTTGATCTTCCACAGTGTGAAATCATTTCTCCCTGTAAACTTCTCAAAGTCCATCTTCATACCAGCCATTCCTTCCCTTCTTCTTGCTGTGAGAGTTGTTTCCCACAGACGGCGCCACTTGTTAGTGAAAACAACTCAAGAACACACAACTCCAAAGAATATGAAAACGTACGAAGAAAAACACTCTGAATTCTCACTCACAGTTCGGCCAGAATGTAACCAAACTCAGCTTTCGCAGAACAGGAAATAGAAATGGATCAAACACAGTTTTAACATGGCTCGTTCAAGATGAACTACATCCACGGAGGCAAGTCACACCTCAATCCACTAAGAACTCCAATCAATTACAGAGAATAAGCTCAAGAAATGAAATGCCCAATTCTGGATACAAATTAGGGCACGAACACTCAATCTCTAAATACTCTCTCTAATCTAAAGAACAAGGAAATTATGCAACGTAGTGATCTTCTCTTCAATGAGAGCTTTACAGTGATATATGGATTGAAGCTCGAATGCAACTGCACAGGAAGTTCTAACTGAAAGAAGTTAAGCTGAGCTACCGGACAAATGTGACGGTTTTCTTCGTCACTAAACTGCAACTGCTTCGTCACAAATGACGGTTATCCCAAACTACCTCGAACCCGGTTTGTTCTGACCACTTTGTATTCTTGATGCTAAAACCCGGTTTAAACCTCCGGTTCTTCACTCCCTGATTCCGGTTCCACATTCCCAACACACCATATTACAAAGTATAGGCTCACTTGATGAAATTGAATATCACCTCACACTGTTCTTCATTTTTGCCCTCCTTCACCTCCTTTTGCATTTACCTACACAAATTGAACCCCAAAACATAAAAATAACACTTCCAAACATAACTTTAATTAAAACATGAAATTAAACGAAATAAACCCCCAAGTTGCCTCCCAACAAGCGCTTTTTTTTTTAAGTTGTCGGCCCGACTTTCATGAATGTTTCTAAGATCCAAAAATAGATATTTTTCTTGCCATGCTTTTGTTTGCTCAAGTAGGATTGGTGAATCTTCAATACAAACATGGCAAGAAAGATCCGTGACAACATACTACAAGAAAAAAGGGTATTTGTAGCTACTCTTTTTGCAACTACAAAAGTGGTTACTAAAAATAATCCATTTTGTAACTATTAGTAGTTACATAAAGTATTTCATACAATTTTAACCAAATTTGCTATAATATGACGAGTTTTTTTGCAACTACTTGTAGTTACAAATACATTAGTAACTACAAAATAATTGCAAAAAATAGTTACACATGCATTAGTAAATACAAAGTAGTTGCAGAAAAACTTTTGCATCTTACTATAAGTGACTATCCTATAGTAACTACATTTAGACATTTAGTTGCTAAAAATGTTTTTGTGACTACTCTTCCTTTTTTGTAACTACATTTTGTAGTGGCAAAAAACCTTAATTCTAGCAGTGACATTATGGGTTTAATATTTATTAAAGAAAATCAATTCCATGTCCAACTGCGATGCAAGTTTTCTAAAATTATAGAGACATGACAACTCAAAACTTGCATGCCAATCACATAAATAATCATAATTTGACTCATTGAAAGGATATGAAGAGATTAAACTCCCTGACTCAATATGATGAGGTATTCTTCCTTTTGAATCTTCATTGCCCTCATTGTTGTCCTCCAAGGGGCACTCATTAGAGAAGTCTTCCTCGATGGCTTCCATCAACACATGTGAAATAGTCAGAAATTGTTCTTGAAGATTTTGCAGGTGAATTTCTTCTTGATTCCTATCTTCAACCTCCTCACACAACTTCTCCTCACAAAACTCTTCATTTTTGGATTCGGCGACAACCAGTCCTTGTTCATCTGGGTTATTAGCTTCACTATCAAGTTGGCTTTTATGTTGTTGATTCACAATAACGGTATCCAACCGATTCTTCAAATATTGTATTTGAGCTCCCAGATCCCTCTCTACTGCTGGCTCAACCACAACTCTTTCTACCATTGGTATGTTTAGAAACCATTGATAAGTCGATTAATTTATAACCTTATGCAATTGGTAGCGTCATTTCTTACCACCAAATTAATGTATATAAATATACACTTAACCTTATCCAACAACTCTAACTAGTAGAGTGGCAAGTAAGGATCGATCCCACGAGGAACGGTCAAACAATTTCGCTTCATGTATTAAACTATTATAATCAAGCAATATAACATAAATAAGCTAGAAAAACAATAAAGAAGTGGGGGGGATCTAAAAGAAATCACAGCTAACACCTAAAAATCTATTAAGCAACTTAAATAACAATTACTCTAAAAATACTTAGCAATTTAACAATTCAAATAAACAAAGACAAATAGAATGATTTTTTTCAGTTTTTGGTTTTCAAGTAATAAAACGATTCACCATTGATCCTGCTTCCCCTTGATCTTGGACAATTTATGCAACTATTGTTAATGCCCAATTAGTTAGCTTTAGAACTCCTACTCCAAGATTAATAACAAGCTCTATCAATCTTGTTGTCTCTTAAGTATAATTAATCAAAACAAGCTCTTCAATCAATCCTACTCAACTTATCAATTCCTAAAACAAGCTCTTTAAGAATCAATAGTCGAGTGCATTAAGAATTAAGACAACGGAGTAGATTCGACATAAAACTCGTAAGTTCGGTTCTAGTGGTCGAACTCTATGTTATCCCCAATAAAATAAACCTATTGTTTGCTACACGGGAATCGAAAATCCTTTAATTACGGATAGTAATTTCCAATTCTAGCGAAATACAAACAAATATCCAAATGGGTGATCAAACCACAATTCAATTCATAAGTGTGAATCAACAATGTCAAATAACATAGAACATTGGAAAAACATAATCCAATCGGTAATATTAACCGCAATAATCACATAAATGTCTTAGACTCAAGGTTCCAGCATGATCAAGAGTGAATTCTAGGGTGCTAGCCACCCATTACACCTAATACAATCAGTAAATCGAAAGAAATACAATAAGACATGATAAAATTACAGAATAAACTAAGAACTTGGGTTGAGGAATGAAAGACCTTCAATCTTCTTCCCAATGTAGTCCTTGAGGAAGATGGAGGCTGGAAAATGTGTTATTGGATGTCCCCAGATAGGTTAAATTCGAAATGGAACTTATATATATAGGGGAAGAGTTGTCACTTCAGTTTTAGGCAAAAACGCATTCACAATTTTAAAACAGAGTGGAAGATCTCGGCCGAGATGCAAGTGTCTCTCGGCCGAGACGTGAAAAAGGGATTTTTCTGTTGGTGAGCCGAGGGCTGATCTCGGCCGAGATGCAAATGTGTCTCGGCCGAGACGTGAGAAAGAGGGTTTTAGGGCTTTTTAGGGTTTGGATTATCTCGGTCGAGATTGGGTTTCATCTCGGCCGAGATCTTGATCAATTGAATTTCTAGAAATTCCTTGGAGGATCATCTCGGCCGAGATGCAATGCCTATCTCGGCCGAGATCTTTAGCTTCTCAAAATTTTAGGATTTCCCTGGGAAGTCATCCCGGCCGAGATTTTGACACGTCGGTTTCTAACCTAGTGTTCCGCAAGTGTACGGATGTAGGTGTAGTAACGATTATCAAGGTCGATCCCACAAGGAATAGTTTTAGGTAGTTCGATACCTCAATACTCTAGGAATGTCCTAACTAGATACTAAGTTGTAAAAGGTTGATTTAAACAAAAACTGAGGAATTTAACAAATAATTGGCAAACAAAAAGAACTAACAATCAATGAGAAAGGGTATCCTAGGGCTTCGATTTCAGGATATTATTTCAATGTTGAATATGATTAACCTATAGATTTAGCAATTCCAGCGTTTATTAGGCGGCACGACAATAATCTAACCCTTCTCTCGAAGCGATTAAACCGTTGATTAATTAAGCTAATTACCCTCTCGAGTCAATTAAACATAATAACTCTCAAACGATCCTAAGCCACGGCCTACACAGTCATAGACAACTGCGCTCTATGTTATAAGTCTGATAACGATTCCCTCCTCTCGAAGCGGAACTGCTAAACTAAATTACTAAATCTAGGTGATCAAGCTAAATCTAGTTATAAGCACAAACATAGAGATAAACACGTAGAGAACGGAATTAATAAATTAAATCATAATCAAAATATTGTCATAATAATCCCTACTTTCTAACTCTAGGACACGAATAGCTTAGCTACTCATGCCTAGCGATAATCCAATACAAAATTCTACGAAAAACATTGTAAAAGATTAAACTAAGAAAGAACGACTAAACCGGGATGAATCCGTCTCGATGATCTTCGTCTTCTTTGTCCTCCAAGACTCCTTCTAGGTAAAATGATGTAATTGATGTTCTTCATGTGTTCTATCTGATTTCCTTTTTATAGAGTTTGGGACCAATCCTTGGGAAAATAGGATCAAAATCCTATTAGGAAATCAAATCCCCTATTAAAATAGGATCTTTAATATCGGCGGCCTTTTTGACACGGCCGTGTTACTTGCAAAACTTCAATTTATGCGCATCATTTGACACGGCCGTGTTGCTTTGTGACGCGGCTGTGTTCTCTTCCAGAGCCTTTTTCTCCTTTGCGCAACACTTTTGACACGGCCGTATTGCTTATGTGACACGGCCGTGTCGGTTCTTGCTCTGTTTTGCTCCTGGACCGGTTCAGGCCGGTCTGGACCAGTTTGTACCGGTTCTTGAACGGTTCGGACCGATTTCCACTGGTTTTCACTATTTTGGGCCGGTTTTCACTCTGTTCCAACTTGTTTTCTTGTCCGGTAGTTGTAAATCACAACCTTTTATCCTGAAAATGCTCAAAAACACCTTAAAACAAGCCAAGTATGTTAATTGGTCACTTATGTAACATTTCATCCAATTCTTGACCATCTATGCACATAATTCCTATAAAATAGTATCATAACTCGACCTAATTACAAGCATAATTAACGTGTATCAAAACCCCTCAATCTTAAACTTTTCTTCGTCCCGAACATCATAACAAAAGACACAAAGAATACAAGTGATTATGCATTTGTTTAGGGCGACTAGATGATGAATTCAGTTTCAGTCTGATTTCTTTTAAAACAACTAGGCAACACAATTCACTTGAGCATATGCGATAACGCAAAAATCAACTAATCTCGAGACTTAAACTTTCGAATTATGTTGGGAAAAAATGAACAATACAAATAAAAATAAACGATAAACGAGAACCATCGACAAAGTCAAAACGAAGACACCAAATTTAACGTGGTTCGCTAACAACTTGTTAGCTACGTCCACGGCCAAACGAGAGGAACCAATCAATATCAAAAGAGTGCTTACAAAATAGGACAAAGACAAACTTGACCCTAGGTCAACTATCCAACTCTTCATCCTAACAAACGGAGACAAACTCGAGTATCAATCAATTGATACTCGACCAAAACAAATTCTCCACACTCTATGACCAAACGACTCTAAACCCGAAAATAGAGTCCCAAATCAAAAGACAACCTCTCTCTTGTCTCTCAACTCAAATTCAATGACTGATCAATCAACTGATTGACCAATCCAAAACAATTGACTGACCAATATGGCCAATCCAAAACAATTGACTGACCAATATGACCAATACAAATTCCAAAGTCAATAGGCCTATTTATAAGCCCCAAAACCTAATTCTAGACACAAAAGGAATCCCATTGGGCCTAGGCTTGCGCCGGCCCATCTGCTGTGCCGCCAGGTCCGCCTCGGCCGCGGCCATCTTGCCTCGATCGAGGCCCATCTTCTGCCCAACTAGACTCGGCCGAGTCTACCTCGCCTCGGCCGAGGCCCATTTTCTGCACATCTCGCCACGGCTGCGACCTTCCGTCGCGGCCGTGTCCTCCGACGCGCCCAATTCCAATGACGTCCAAATCCAAGCCTCCACCTCAATGCGAACGTTGATTCAAACAAAACCAGATTCAAGGCACAAATTCCTAAAAACCTCCACCTTGCCTTGAATCCACAAACGATGCGGCTACTTCGAACGAAGCTCCACCTCAATTCAAATCTTCTCATGAATTTGTCGATCTTCACGTTTACTCCAAACGTCTTTCCCACCAAACAGCGGAAACTCGAACGAGGCTCTGATACCACTTGTTGGGAAAAAACGAACAATATAAATAAAAATAAATGATAAACGAGAACCATCGACAAAGTCAAAACGAAGACACCAAATTTAACGTGGTTTGCTAACAACTTGTTTGCTACGTCCACGGCCAAACGAGAGGAACCAATCAATATCAAAAGAGTGCTTACAAAATAGGACAAAGACAAACTTGACCCTAGGTCAACTATCCAACTCTTCATCCTAACAAACGGAGACAAACTCGAGTATCAATCAATTGATACTCGACCAAAACAAATTCTCCACACTCTATGACCAAACGACTCTAAACCCGAAAATAGAGTCCCAAATCAAAAGACAACCTCTCTCTTGTCTCTCAACTCAAATTCAATAACTGATCAATCAACTGATTGACCAATCCAAAACAATTAACTGACCAATATGGCCAATACAAATTCCAAAGTCAATAGGCCTATTTATAAGCCCCAAAACCTGATTCTAGACACAAAAGGAATCCAATTGGGCCTAGGCTTGCGCCGGCCCATCTGCTGTGCCGCCAGGTCCGCCTCGGCCGCGGCCATCTCGCCTCGGTCGAGGCCCATCTTCTGCCCAACTAGACTCGGCCGAGTCTACCTCGCCTCGGCCGAGGCCCATTTTCTGCACATCTCGCCGCGGCCGCGACCTTCCGTCGCGGTCGTGTCCTCCGACGCGCCCAATTCCAATGACGTCCAAATCCAAGCCTCCACCTCGATGCGAACGTCGATTCAAACAAAACCAGATTCAAGGCACAAATTCCTAACAAATTATTCAACCCTCACCGGATAAGTGTTTCACTCTTCTCTCAAGTGTTTAGGCTAAAACTAATTTCCACTCATATTGAATTATATGCAAAGTCTACCATATGCTTGCCAATCGTCTAAACTAGACCTCGTACTTGATGTGTGTGAAAAAGGATAAAAAAGGTCTTTCTTTTGGTTGTAATGTGGGCTTAAGGTAAGGTGGGATACATTTGAATATAAGTGACTATTCATTGGACTAATCAAGTTACGTCTAACCCGACTACTCCTCAATATAATCACTCAGCCTCACTCTTCAAATCTCAGCAAATCACCCCGCAAAGTGACTTCTTCACCTTCAAAAGTCCTTACAACTTAAGTGCTTTTCATTTCTGTGGGTACCACATCTTTGGGACTACCCGAGTGTTCTAATCAAATTCACAATTTAATCATTTATTTCATAGCCTCTTCTCAAAAGTACTAATCAAACACAAACTTTTTTCTTTTCTTTTTCCACATTTTTCCTTTTTTTTTCTTTTTTCTTTCCGATTAGAAGAGGCTATTCTTCCTTGTTTTTCACCTATCCTTTTTTTTTTTGTTCCCTTCATCTTTGGAATATCCACTAGTTTTCTCATTTCTTCCCACAAATTGTTCACCCAAAATTCCTTCCAATTCTCCTCCCTCTAACTTGATTAATCCAATTAGGGCCAAAAGAGAAAAATCAAAAGGTTTCGGCTGACATTGTTAGTTTATGAATAAATAAGGTTATAAGGCTCAAGTGGGCTAACTAGGGACAAAACGTGAACTTTGGGTACAAAGGGTAATTTTTACGGCTCAAAATTGGTTTAAACAACAACGCCTAAGATCATTTCCTAAATCATAATATATACTTGACACATTCACAGTAAAGACTCAAGGCAAGTTCTAGAGACTAGTACACATATTCAATCAAATTCACACCGAAAGAAAGTATATTACTCCAAAAATTGGAGTATAATTAAGCTCAAATTCTCACAAGGTTAATTTTGATTGAATATTCTAAGTTCAAGCTCAATTTCGTCTCAAAATACCTCTCATACTCTATTATGTGCCAATTTTTCATCTACTTCTCAAAATCATCTCATCATTAACTATTCATCATCCATCTTTCCCTATTGTTCTCTTTTTCTCTTTCTTTTCACTTGTTACCTTTTTCCGGGTTTTATCCTTCTTATGACTCTAAAAACTGAAACACTAATAAGACTCTAGACTCCCAAAACTCAACATGGAAACGAAATGTAATCAAATTTGGGCTCACAGACCCAACAGCACCAATAAAGCATATAAATGGACTCACTTACCCGATAACACCAATCGAAGCAATAAAAAAAAATCAATACCATGGGCACACGGACCCACAATTAACAGCAAGACGATCAACTAAAAGGAGAAAAATCAAAACTATAAATATAGCTGCCAAGACGTCCCATGGTCCACCCCCCTCCCCCAAACTTGGCTGAAAGCCAATGTTTGGAGGAAAACGTGGTACGCCTTGGTGCTAACTTACAAATCGTTGTGACGGCGACGGGGTTTTGAAACCCATACTGGTTCCAAAATCGTGTCATTGCCTCTCACTGAATCTGTTTCTGCTGTCTCCGCATCACGCCTTGAGTTTTTTTTTTTTTTTTTTTTCACTGCTAAGGTATTGACGCAGCTGTGTTGAAGGTTTTGACACGGCCGTGTCACATTTGAGCCAAAGTTGAGTTTCTGGGCCGATTTTGACGCGGCCACGTCCAGCACGTGACACGGTCGTGTTGCTTTACAGCGCTGCTGCCCGTCTAGAGAGCACTTTTGACGCCGCCGTGTCATTTGTGTGACACGGCCGTGTTGCGTTTGAGCCATTTTGACGCGGCCGCGTTCAGCATGTGACACAGCCGTGTTGCATCCTAGTTCTAAAAACACTTTTTAGGCGCTTTTTTACGCGGCCGTGTCGCACTACCTCTTCCTATAAACGCGAGTTTTCCGTCTTTTCGACCCCCGTTTCTTGCAATACTCGTCCATGTTGATTCTTAAAAATATAAAACACTAAAAACACAAGTAAAAACAAAAAAAACAAAAAAAAAAAAAAAAAAAATTAACGAAATAATTGAAATAAAATAAAAATAAAAATAAAAACGATAAACATCGGGTTGCCTCCCGAAAAGCGCTTTGTTTTACGTCATCAGCCAGACGTCCTTTTCCTATCAACCATTTTCCAACCACCCCGAGTTTGGTAATTTATGAGCAATTAGTGAGTTATGTGGGATGTGTAGATTTCTTATAGCAGCTTGGGTAGTATAAACAATGCTACAATTATGCCTACCCCTTGGACTCGACTTATGTATTTTGAGTGTGATGGTTTCGTTTTGAACACGAAAAATCAACTCCCCTTTAGGCACATCTATAAGTGCTTGGCTAGTCGCCAAGAAAGGTCGTCCTAAGATAAAAGGAAATTCATCATTCCCTTTCATGTCGACAACTAAGAAATCACTAGGGAATTCACAATTCAGCACTCTCACCACTACATCCTCTGCTACTCCCAACGGCGTTAATGACGATCCATCAGCCAATTGGATAGTAGTAAAGGATCGTTTAATCTCCCTTTATCCTAATTATCTATACTGCTTAAGAGACATCAAATTTATGCTAGACCCCAAATCACACATGACATTTTGAAAATCATGACTACCAATTGAGCAAGAAATAGTAAAACTCCCTGGATCTTTTGCTTTTGTTGCTCGTTTCGGTTTCATGCTTGTGGTTGCGTTCTTTTTGGGACTGCCTGATTTCTTCTTCGTCGTCTCTTTTCCATCCTTCCTCTCCTTGGTTTCCTCTTTATCTTGGATTCTCTCCTTTAATGGTTCCTGTTTCACAACAACGGTGCTAGATTGCTCTAAAGGATCAAGGTTAGCAAAGAATAAATTTTTAAAACAAAAATCAAAAGACTCATCAAGAATAGGAGATGAAATTTTCTTATCTATGATTGTATTGACTTCCTCCTTCTCAATGTTTTTTACTTCCTCGCTTGATTTCTTCGCTTCATGGTCCTTCATGCTCTCTACATGCTCCTCTAGCTTCACAACATTACAGTTTTCCCTCGGATTAACCACTGTATCACTCGGATATTGGCCCTGCTTGTGTTGAGCCCCTACTATCTCTATCAATTGGCTCATGTTTGATGAGAATTCACCAATGCTTGCTTGAGTCTGAACCAATGTATTCTCGAGCCTCTTGATGTCTGCCCCTTGCCCAGTGTTATGCTTATTTAGCTCGATAAATTTCCCATCTACTTTCTTCTCCAACTGAGCTAACTTATCATCATACTTTTCAAATTGTGACTGCGCAATCTCTTCTTGTGATGGCTTCTTACCGTCATGGATCATACTATTTGTAACAGCAAATCCGGGTGGCGAATTAAGTGTATTTTGCGAGTTACCATACGAGAAGTTCTGATGATTCTGATTCTGACGGTACTGATTGTACCTAGGCTGATTATTCTGGAAATTGTTGAAGTTTCGTTGATTCACAACTTTTACATCTTCAACTTCTTCCTGACCCCCTGGCTGTTGTGCTAACGTCAGATTAGTTAGCAAATTTACCTGGCTCGTCAATGCTGTTAATTGTGATGTGAGCTTTTCAATTGACTCATTATTGACGGGCTCGACTTTTTGGACACTTGCTACCCTCTTTGGCATGTTTCTCTCATTCGACCATTGGTAGCTCGTTCTGGCCATAGCATCCAGGATTAAGAATGCCATCCTCGCTGACTTCTCCATCAAACTTCCACCTGCAGCTGCATCTACCTGATTTCTAGTTGGGGCAAGTAGACCATTGTAGAACTTGCACACTTGCTGCTTCTTGGTAAACCCATGTTGAGGGCAACTCCGGATAAGATCCCAGAATCGCTCCCAAGCCTCTCCGAATGACTCTTGGTCCAATTGCTTGAACTGGTTGATCTGATTCTGCAGGTCGAGCATCTTGCTTGGTGGAAAATACTTCAACAGAAAAGTACTCAAGTCTTCCCAATCTCTGATATCTTCCAGCGAATTAAACCACTGTAGTGCTCTGTCCTTTAGTGAGAAAGGGAACAGTCTCATCTTGACCTGCTCGTGCGGCACATGATTGATCTTGATTGTGTCGGCCAGTCTGCGAAACTTGATCAGATGCACATTCGGATCTTCCAAAGCACTTCCCCCGTACTGGTTTTGCTGCACTATGTTGATTAATGCAGGCTTTAGCTCGAAACTGTTGGCATTGAGTGGTGGAGGTTGTACTCCTCCTGCCTGCTGATTTGGATTAGGCTTCAGGCAGTCACTGATGGGAGTATCATCTTCATCTCCTGCAGCTGGTTCTATCTGGATTGGTCCGTGCTACTGTGGCTGCTGTGGCCCTTGTGCAGGTAGCTGCTGCTGTATAGTAGTGACTCAATCATCCAAGCGTGCTAGAGCTGTCAGTACTCTGTTTATGGCGTCATCCGGATTCGGATGCTGTGGTGGGTTCTCCATTTCAGACGCAAAAGTTCTTCTAGTTCGGTGTCTACGAGCTGTCGCTTCAATTTCAAGATCGAAAGGAAGAAGGGTTTCTTTCCCTTTTGATCTGGTGTGCATGCGAAGCCTGACAAACACCAAAAACAAGAACTGCCGCGTAACACAAAAATTAAACAAAAATAAAAACGAAAATTAAAATTAAAATTACGAAAAATTAAAATCTAGTCTAGTTTCCTCCTATTTTTCAAGATAAAAACTAAGCGCTAAATCCAATTCCCCGGCAACGGCGCCAAAAACTTAACACGTCGGTTTCTAACCTAGTGTTCCGCAAGTGTACGGATGTAGGTGTAGCAACGATTATCAAGGTCGATCCCACAAGGAATAGTTTTAGGTAGTTCGATACCTCAATACTCTAGGAATGTCCTAACTAGATACGAAGTTGTAAAAGGTTGATTTAAACAAAAACTGAGGAATTTAACAAATAATTGGCAAACAAAAAGAATTAACAATCAATGAAAAAGGGTATCCTAGGGCTTCGATTTCAGGATATTATTTCAATGTTGAATATGATTAACCTATAGATTTAGCAATTCTAGCGTTTATTAGGCGGCACGACAATAATCTAACCCTTCTCTCGAAGCGATTAAACCGTTGATTAATTAAGCTAATTACCCTCTCGAGTCAATTAAACCTAATAATTCCCAAATGATCCTAAGCCATGGCCTACACAATCATTGACAACTGCGCTCTATGTTATAAGTCTGATAACGATTCCCTCCTCTCGAAGCGGAACTGCTAAACTAAATTACTAAATCTAGGTGATCAAGCTAAATCTAGTTATAAGCACAAACATAGAGATAAACACGTAAAGAACGGAATTAATAAATTAAATCATAATCAAAATATTGTCATAATAATCCCTACTTTCTAACCCTAGGACACGAATAGCATAGCTACTCATGCCTAGCGATAATCCAATACAAAATTCTACGAAAAACATTGTAAAAGATTAAACTAAGAAAGAACGACTAAACCCGGATGAATCCGTCTCGATGATCTTCGTCTTCTTTGTCCTCCAAGACTCCTTCTAGGTAAAATGATGTAATTGATGTTCTTCATGTGTTCTATCTGATTTCCTTTTTATAGAGTTTTGGGACCAATCCTTGGGAAAATAGGATCAAAATCCTATTAGGAAATCAAATCCCCTATTAAAACAGGATCTTTAATATCGGCGGCCTTTTTTACACGGCCGCGTTGATCAAGTGACATGGCCGTGTTACTTGCAAAACTTCAATTTATGCGCATCATTTGACACGGCCGTGTTGCTTGGTGACGCGACTGTGTTCTCTTCCAGAGCCTTTTTCTCCTTTGCGCAACACTTTTGACACGGCCGTGTTGCTTATGTGACACGGCCGTGTCGGTTCTTGCTCCGTTTTGCTCCTGGACCGGTTCAGGCCGGTCTGGACCGGTTTGGACCGGTTCTTGAACGGTTCAGACCGATTTCCACTGGTTTTCACTGTTTTGGGCCGGTTTTCACTCTGTTCCAACTTGTTTTCTTGTCCGGTAGTTGTAAATCACAACCTTTTATCCTGAGAATGCTCAAAAACACCTTAAAACAAGCCGAGTATGTTAAGTGGTCATTTATATAACATTTCATCCAATTCTTGACCATCTATGCACATAATTGCTATAAAATAGTATCATAACTCGACCTAATTACAAGCATAATTAACGTGTATCAGATTTGCATCTTGTCTCGGCCGAGATCAAACTTTAGCCCTATCCTTTGTTGCCTCGATCGATCCACCGACTCTGCGATCGTTTGATGCTCTTTTTCGATCCCTTTGCACATGTTTTAACACAAACATGAATCAAACGCATAGTTTTGTCCAATGAGAATAATATGCACGAAGTACACGTGAAATTGCACAAAAACAACACTAAAATAACACTTAAAACGTCCTAAAGTGTGTGCACGAACACGTGTACCAGCAATGATTGATTATGAGTATACATCCAATTTTTAGATAATGAATCTGTTGTTGTTCCATAATCATCACATCTGCTGCAACATTTCATTTCCCAAACTCATTATGTCCTTCTCCAATGATCTCACAAAATAACACAAGTTTTAGATCCAACAACGAGAATCAATGATCAAAAGAAAAGAATTCACATTTTTTTTCATTTTTTTTCAATTTTATATATATAAAATAAAATAAAAATGTCTAGAGTATCACAAAATGCTTATAACAATACTATTCGGCTATCGTTATGATTCCCCGACAAAGGCACCAAAAACTTGTCACAAACATAGATTTTGCAACTAAAATTGAGCAACCGCAAGTGTACAACGTCAATAGTATTACTAAGCGAGTACAAGGTTGATCCTTGATAACACGTTATTTATGCATGTATTTAGGTCGATTTAGGATCATATTTTATATCATTTACGTGCATATTTGACCGGCATTTATTTATATTAATAATATTTGGGTTATTTGACGTGTTTCGACTTGTTTTAAGGTATTTTGAGCATTTTCAGGCTACCGGACGAGGAATCAAGTTGGAAAAGAGTGAAAACCGGCCCAAAAGAGTGAGAACCGTCGAAGAACCGGTCCAAACCGGTCCGAACCGGCCTGAGCCGGTCCAGGAGCAAAACCGGGCAAGAACCGACACGGCCGCGTCAGACTTGTAACACGGCCGTGTCAAAAGTGGTCCACAATGTGCTGTTGATTCTGGAATAGAACACGGCCGTGTCACTCAAGCAACACGGCCGTGTCAAAAGTTGCGCAGAAATTGAAGAATTGCAAAGCAACACGGCCGTGTCATTTAAGCAACACGGCCGTGTCAAAAAGTCCACCGATAAGAGAAATCGTGTTTTAATAGGATTTTGAGCCTATCTTCCCGAAGATTCGTCCCCAACTCTATAAAAAGGACCCCAAGCTTTAGGAAAAGGGAATCAATCATCAAGAACATAAATTACATCATCTTGGAAGACAAAGAAGACGAAGATCATCGAGACGGAGTCATCCGGGTTAAATTGTTCTTTCTTAGTTTTAATTCTTACAATGTTTTTATTAGAATTTTGTATTGGATTATTACTAGGCATGAGTAGCTAAGCTATTCGTGTCCTAGGGTTAGAAAGTAGGGATTTTTATGACAATGTTTTGATTTATGATTTCATCTATTAATTCCGTTCTGTATGTGTTTTATCTCTATGTTTGTGCTTAAACTGAATTTAGCTTGATCACCTAGATTTAGTAATTTAGTTTAACAATTCCGCTTCGAGAGGAGGGAATTGTTATCAGACTTAGAACATAGAGCGCAGTTGTCTATGACTGTGTAGGCCGTGGCTTAAGATCGTTTGGGAGTTATTAGGTTTAATTGACTCGAGAGGGTAATTAGCTTAATTAATCAACGGTTTAATCGCTTCGAGAGAAGGATTAGATTATTGTCGTGCCGCTTAATAAACATTAGAATTGGTAAATTAATAGGTTAATCATATTCCACATTGAAATAATATCCTGAAATCGAAGCCCTAGGATACCTTTTCTCTTTGATTGTTAGTTTTCGTGTTTCCTAAGTTTGGAGTTATATTTAATTGAGTAGTTTAATTAGTAAAATCAACCTTTAAAACTTAGTATCTAGTTAGGACATTCCTAGAGTATTAGGGTATCAAACTACCTAAAACTATTCCTTGTGGGATCGACCTTGACAATAGTACTACACCTACATCCGTACACTTGCGGAACACTAGGTTAGAAACCGACGTGTCAAGTTTTTGGCGCCGTTGCCGGGGAATAGGATTTAGCGCTTAGTTTTTATCTTGAAAAATAGGAGGAAACTAGACTAGATTTTATTTTTTCGTATTTTTAATTTTAATTTTCGTTTTATTTTTTTATTTAATTTTAGTGCTACTCGGTAGTTCTTGTTTTTGGTGTTTTCAGGCTTCGTATGCACACCAGATCAAAAGGGAAAGAAACCCTTCTTCCTTTTGATCCGGAAATTGAAGCGACAGCTCGCAGACACCGAACTAGAAGAAACGCCGCATTTGAGATGGAGAATCCACCACAGCATCCAAATCAAGATGACTCACTTAACAGAGTACTGACAGCTCTGGCACGGTTGGACGATCGAGTCACGAACATACAGCAGCAGCTACCTCCACAAGGGCCACAGCTACAACAGCAGTACGGCCCAATTCAGATAGACCCAGCTGCAGGCGATGAAGATGACACGCCTATTAGCGACTGCTTGAAGCCCAGTCCAAATCAGCAGGCAGGAGGAGTACAACCTCCACCACTCAATGCCAACAATTTCGAGCTGAAGCCTGCACTAATCAATATAGTGCAGCAAAACCAGTATGGGGGAAGTGCGTTGGAGGATCCGAATGCGCATCTGATCAAGTTTCGCAGACTGGCCGACACAATCAAGATCAATCATGTGCCGCACGAACAGGTCAAGATGAGATTGTTCCCTTTCTCACTGAAGGATAGAGCACTACAGTGGTTCAATTCGCTGGAAGATATCAGAGATTGGGAAGATTTAAGTACTTCTTTTCTGTTGAAGTACTTTCCACCAAGCAAAATGCTCGACCTGCAGAACCAGATCAACCAGTTCAAGCAATTGGACCAAGAGCCATTCGGAGAGGCTTGGGAGCGATTCCGGGATCTTATCCGGAGTTGCCCTCAACATGGGTTCACCAAGAAGCAGCAAGTATACAAGTTCTACAATGGTCTACTTGCTCCGACTAAAAACCAAGTGGATGCAGCTGCGGGTGGAAGTTTAATGGAGAAGTCAGTGAGGATGGCATTCTCAATCCTGGACGCGATGGCCAGAACAAGCTACCAATGGTCAAACGAGAGAAACATGCCAAGGAGGGTAGCAAGAGTCCAAAAAGTCGAGCCCGTCAATAATGAGCCAATTGAAAAGCTCACAGCACAAGTAACAGCATTGACGAGCCAGGTGAATTTGCTAACTAATCTAACGTTAGCACAACAGCCAGGGGGTCCGGAAGAAGTTGAAGAAGTAAAATTTGTGAATCAACGAAACTTCAACAACTTCCAGAACAATCAGCCTCGGTACAATCAGTACCCTCAGAATCATCAGAACTTTTCATATGGGAACGCGCAAAATACACTTAATCCGCCACCCGGATTTGCTGTTACAAATGGCATGATCCATGACGGTAAGAAGCCATCACAAGAAGAGATCGCGATGTCACAATTTGAAAAGTACGATGAAAAGCTAGCTCAGTTGGAGAAGAAAGTGGATGGAAAATTCATGGAGCTAAACAAGCATATCACTGGGCAAGGGGCAGACATCAAGAGGCTCGAGAACACGTTGGTTCAGACCCAAGCCAGCATTGGTGAATTATCATCAAACATGAGCCAACTGATAAAGATAGTAGGAGCTCAACACAAGCAAGGCCAATACCCGAGTGATACAGTGGTGAATCCGAAGGAGCACTGCAATGTTGTGGAGCATGAAGAGAGCATGAAGGACCAAGAAGCAAAGGAATCAAGTGAGGAAGTAAAAAACATGGAGAAGGAGGAGGTCGAACCAATCATAGATAAGAAAACTTCATCTCCTATTCTTGATGAGTCTTTTGATTTTTGTTTTAAAAATTCGTTCTTTGCTAACCTTGATCCTTTAGAGCAATCTAGAGTTGTTGTTGTGAAACAGGAACCACTAAAGGAGAGAATCGAAGTTAAAGAGAAAACAAAGGAGTGGGAGGATGGAAAAGAGGCAACAAAGAAGAGACCGAGCAGGCCCAAGAAGAACGCAAACACAAGCATGAAACCAAGAAGAGCAACAAAAGCAAAAGATCCAGGGAGTTTTACTATTTCTTGCTCAATTGGTAGTCATGAATTTCATAATGTCATGTGTGACTTAGGGTCTAGCATAAACTTGATGTCTCTTAAGCAGTATAGACAATTAGGACTAAGGGAAATTAAACGGTCCTTTACTACTATCAAATTGACGGATGGATCTTCATTAACGCCGTTGGGAGTAGCAGAGGATGTAGTGGTAAAAGTGCTAAATTTTGAATTCCCTAGTGATTTCTTAGTTGTTGACATGAAAGGGAGTGATGAATTCCCTTTTATCTTAGGAAGACCCTTCTTGGCGACTAGCCAAGCACTAATAGATGTACCTAAAGGGGAGTTGATTTTTCGGGTTCAAAACGAAATAATCACACTCAAAATACATAAGTCGGGTCTAAGGGGTAGGCACAATTGTAGCATTATTTACACTACCCTAACTGCTGTAGAAAATCCTCATGTCCCAAATAGCTCTTTAATTGGTCAGAAAACATCCGACTCGGGGTGGCTAGAAGAAGGTTGATAGGAAAAGGACGTCCGGCTGAAGACGTAAAACAAAGCGCTTGTCGGGAGGCAACCCGATGTTTATTGTTTTATGTTTATATTTTTTTATTATGTTTTACGTGTGTTTTAGTGTTTTATGTTTTTAGGAATCAACATGGACGAGTGTTGCAAGAAACGGGGGTCGAAAAGACGGAAAAATCGCGTTAAAAGGAGCAGAAGATGCAACACGGCCGTGTCGCACTACGGACACGGCCCGTCAAAAAGCACTCAGAAAGTGTTTTCAGCACTGGAATGCAACACGGCCGTGTCACAAAACGACACGGCCGCGTCAAAATCAGGCCCAAAAACCAATTTTGGTTCAAAAGCAACACGGCCGTGTCGGACTTTTAACACGGCCGTGTCAAAACGAAGCTCCAAACACGATTTCACACTGGAACGCAAGACGGCCGTGTCACACAAACGACACGGCCGTGTCAATATCAGCCCAAAAACATCAAGTTTGGCTCAAATGTAACACAGCCGTGTCACAACATTCAACACGGCCGTGTCAGTGCTTCAGCAGAAACAATGAAAAATTCAGAGCGTGATGCGGAGACGATCGAACCCAGATTCAGTAGGAGCGAAATGGCACGATTTCGGAGCTCGTAGGGGTTTCAAAATGCCATCGTCGAACGATTTGTAAGTTAGCACCAAGGCGTACCACGTTTTTCCTCCAAACATTGGCTTTCAGCCAAGTTTGGGGGAGGGGGTAGACCGTGGGACGTCTTGGCAGCTATATTTCTAGTTTTGATTTACATTTTAGTTGATCGTTCGAGTTTTGCTGATTGTGGGTCCGTGTGCCCATTGTGCTGATTGTTATTGTTTTAAATTGGTTTATCGGGTCTGTGAGCCCATTTTTCTGATGTATTAGTGCTGTTGGGTCTGTGAGCCTGAGTTTGATTGCATAGTGTTTCCATGTTGAGTCTTAGGAGTTTAGAGTCTTATTAGTGTTTTAGTTTGTGAGTCTTAAGAATAATAAAACCCGGAAAAAGGTAACAAGTGAAAAGAAAAATAAAAAGAGAAAATTAGGGAAAGATGGATGATGAATAGTTAATGATGAGATGATTTAGATGAAAAAAATGGCACATAATAGAGCATGAGAGGTGTTTTGAGACGAAATTGAGCTTGAACTTAGAATATTCAATCAAAATTAACCTTGTGAGAATTTGAGCCTAATTATACTCCAATTTTTGGAGTCATATACTTTCTTTCGGTGTGAATTTGATTGAATATGTGTACTAGTCTCTAGAACTTGCCTTGAGTCTTTACTAAGAATGTGTCAAGTATGTGTCGTGATTTAGGAAATGATCTTAGGCAACTTTTTGTTTAAGCCTATTTGTTCGAACCATGAAAATTGCCTTTGACCCATAATGAAAAAAAATTGTCCCTAGTTAGCCCAATTGAGCCTTATAGCCTTATTTATTCATAACCTAACAATGTCAGCCGAAACCTTTTGATTTATCTCTTTTGGCCCTAATTGGATTAATCAAGTTAGAGGGAGGAGAATTGGAAGGAATTTTTGGGTGAATAAATTATGGGAAGGAATGGGAAGTAGGGATATTTTCAAAAGATGAAGGAAATAAGAGAAAAGTGATAGGTAAAAAACAAAGAATGGCCTCTCCTAGAAAAAAAGAAAAAAAGAAAAAAAACAAAAAAAAAAAGAAAAAGAAAAAAAAAGGAAAGGAAAAAAAATGGAGAAAAGAAAAGTTGTATTATAGAGGAGAGGCTAGAAAATAAAGTGTTTAAATTGTGAATTTGCTTAGAACATTCGGGTAGTCCCAAAAATGTGGTACCCACAGAAATGAAAAGCACTTAAGTTGTACGGACTTTTGAAGGTGAAGAAGTCACTTTGCGGGGTGATTTGCTGAAATTTGAAGAGTGAGATTGAGTGATTGTATTGAGGGGTAGTCGGGTTAGACGTAACTTGATTAGTCCAATGAATAGTCACTTATATCCAAATGTATCCCACCTTACCTTAAGCCCACATTACAACCAAAATAAAGACCTTTTTGATCTTTTATCACACATATCAAGTACGAGGTCTAGTTTAGACGATTGGCAAGCATATGGTAGGCTTTGCATGTAATTCAATATGAGTGAAAATTATTTTAGCCTAAACACTTGAGAGATGAGTGAAACACTTACCCGGTGAGGGTTGAATAATTCAAAAGTTCAAAGTCTCGAGATTAGTTGATTTACGCGTTATTACATATGCTCAAGTGAATTGTGCTGCCTAGTTGTTTTAAGGAAAATCAAACTGAAACTGAATTCATCGTCTAATCGCCCTAAACAAAATGCATAATCACTTGTCTTCTTTGTGTCTTTTTGTATGATGTTCGGGACGAACAACAGTTTAAGTTTGGGGGAGTTTGATAACACGTTATTTATGCATGTATTTAGGTCGATTTAGGATCATATTTTATATCATTTACGTGCATATTTGACCGGCATTTATTTATATTAATAATATTTGGGTCATTTGACGTGTTTCGACTTGTTTTAAGGTATTTTGAGCATTTTCAGGCTACCGGACGAGGAAACAAGTTGGAAAAGAGTGAAAACCGGCCCAAAAGAGTGAGAACCGTCGAAGAACCGGTCCAAACCGGTCCGAACCGGCCTGAACCGGTCCAGGAGCAAAACCGGGCAAGAACCGACACGGCCGCGTCAGACTTGTAACACGGCCGTGTCAAAAGTGGTCCACAATGTGCTGTTGATTCTGGAATAGAACACGGCCGTGTCACTCAAGCAACACGGCCGTGTCAAAAGTTGCGCAGAAATTGAAGAATTGCAAAGCAACACGGCCGTGTCATTTAAGCAACACGGCCGTGTCAAAAAGTCCACCGATAAGAGAAATCGTGTTTTAATAGGATTTTGAGCCTATCTTCCCGAAGATTCGTCCCCAACTCTATAAAAAGGACCCCAAGCTTTAGGAAAAGGGAATCAATCATCAAGAACATAAATTACATCATCTTGGAAGACAAAGAAGACGAAGATCATCGAGACGGAGTCATCCAGGTTAAATTGTTCTTTCTTAGTTTTAATTCTTACAATGTTTTTATTAGAATTTTGTATTGGATTATTACTAGGCATGAGTAGCTAAGCTATTCGTGTCCTAGGGTTAGAAAGTAGGGATTTTTATGACAATGTTTTGATTTATGATTTCATCTATTAATTCCGTTCTGTATGTGTTTTATCTCTATGTTTGTGCTTAAACTGAATTTAGCTTGATCACCTAGATTTAGTAATTTAGTTTAACAATTCCGCTTCGAGAGGAGGGAATTGTTATCAGACTTAGAACATAGAGCGCAGTTGTCTATGACTGTGTAGGCCGTGGCTTAAGATCGTTTGGGAGTTATTAGGTTTAATTGACTCGAGAGGGTAATTAGCTTAATTAATCAACAGTTTAATCGCTTCGAGAGAAGGATTAGATTATTGTCGTGCCGCTTAATAAACATTAGAATTGGTAAATTAATAGGTTAATCATATTCCACATTGAAATAATATCCTGAAATCGAAGCCCTAGGATACCTTTTCTCTTTGATTGTTAGTTTTCGTGTTTCCTAAGTTTGGAGTTATATTTAATTGAGTAGTTTAATTAGTAAAATCAACCTTTAAAACTTAGTATCTAGTTAGGACATTCCTAGAGTATTAGGGTATCAAACTACCTAAAACTATTCCTTGTGGGATCGACCTTGACAATAGTACTACACCTACATCCGTACACTTGCGGAACACTAGGTTAGAAACCGACGTGTCAATCCTACGAGGATTTGGCTCGATATCGGATAGACAAATAGAAATAAATATTTTAATGGCTAACTAGAGAATCGATTGGTTGGTTTTTTTTTTTTTTTATATTTTAAGAACTAATTAAAATAAACAAGTATCTAAAGCTAATAAGATAGAATAGAGAACAAATTATAGGGATTAAATAATTAATAAAGATAATCTAGGATTAGATTTCAATTGAAGGTAGTTAACAATTATTATCCCAACCCAATCAATTCAACCTTTGAACCGAATGCTATGTATTAGGAAACAATCGCAAGTATATGCAAGACTGCCTCTCGGAGAGAATTACATGTTGATTGTATAGGATTAATCATCGTCTCCGATCGATTAATCGAATACAACTCCCAATCGATTCTAAGACCAAAGTTCCCACAATTAGCTCAAACCTTTTGGTTCTATTGTTTAATCATGTTAATTAATGTGATATTGGATCCAATCTCCCCTCTCGGTTCCAATTTAATCCCCAATAAATTGCTAAACAATTGGCCAAATTATTTAACAAGCATTAGAAACCATTAATTAACTAATAGCATGACACGGGATTAAATTAATGAGGGTAAAAATCACTAATCACCCACAATCTACTTTCTAAACCTAGATTAAGGAAATTTAGCCAACCATGATCATAATAAGAGATAAACACAAATATATAGACATAATCATGTTCATACAAATATTAAATGAAAGTGAAAAGACAAAACCTATTTTAATGTTGATCTTGATCTTCAAGTTCAATTCCCCTTCTTTTTCTCTCTAGAAACTATACAAATGATGAATGATACCCCCAAAAACTTAAGTGGTAGGGTTTCTATACATCTTTGGGGGCTTTTTAAGGTATTGGGCTAAAAATCACATAAAAGAGTTAAAGCCCATTCAATTCACGATTCGTGTAAGGTTGCACGGTCATGACCGTGCAGAACTCCAAAATTAAGGGATTTGCTGTTCTATTGCACATGTCGTGCAAGGTTTCACGGTCGTGGTCGTGCGTGGCCAAAACTGCACCTATAGTCCAACTTCTAAGTCATTTTCGGAGGTTTTTGGGTTCGAATTTGGCTTTTCGTTCCTCTGCCAAAGTTGTAGCCCTTTGAGTTGGCCTTCCAATGCTACTAATTGCATCTCCATTGGATATGTATATCTCAAGATATACCTAAAATACCAAAGGTGTGTCAGTTTAAATTCTACACTTTCACCTCTTTTCGCCCAACATTTTTGTCCCTTGCTCTTTCATCGTCGTTTCTTCGACTTCTTTATGTTTTTCATACTTTTAACCTATTTAACCTACAAAATAATAAAAAATAAACTTTTTCGACGAAAGGTAGAAAATACAAATTATATGACAAACAAGATCTTAGAATACATAAATATACAATAAAATATTTTTTCTAAGCGTGTCTTCATAATAAAAAACCCCATTTGTCAATATGAAACAACGCAATGAAAATTTAAAGAACTATTACAGGCTAAATGTTTCGTTGTTTGGTGTTGTAGCCTTTGCTTCGTGCTACATCTCCTTCTATTTATAGCAGTTGGGATTTCAATGGGAGAAATATTCGTGTTGACATTTAATGCTAGCTTGTACGGCATATAGCTGTTTGTCCTTTCTTACATGAGTGGTTCAGAGTGGTTGTGGCGAAATATTAGTGCAGCAGTTGCTTTTGCTTTACATCATGGCACGTGTCTTCGCGCGATTGGATAGTCAGCACAAGATTTGAATCATGTCTCTACTAGCTATATTTTTTTTAATGTTTGAACCTGGCCTTGACTTGACGAAGTCACTGCTGACCTGACTGCTAGTTGTTATCTCCTTGCTGCAAGCAATTTGGTATGCTTCGAGAGCATAAGCTACCTTACTGAATGCTCATTATAGTCTATGTTCCTTGATGCGTGCTTGAACTTGTTGTTGTACTAAACTTGATGACCTCGTTGCTTGCTGTCACTTTCCTAAGTAGAACTAGCCCTAGATATTACATAGATTTAAAGAAGTTGTGGGGGGTTACTAGTTCCTACCTTATATAGTGATTTTCCATCATAAAAAACTATACATAAATTTTCTAACAATAATGTTACATCAAAGGTCACAAGAGGAAGCATGTATCATCAATGTTTTTATATAACCAACAACCACAAACTATCCTCATGATTTATGTAATATTGAGGATGCAGAAATTTTTTAAGCTCTCTTGGTAGATGTACGTATCAACGGAGAAGTGTAAAATTCAAGGGAAGTCTCAATAAAGGTGCATTGCATTCTTTTTCCATTCGACCAATGTTTATTTTTTTCATTTGATTTTGTTACTTCCCAAGGTTTTTAACAAGAAAACAATTTATGTGTGCCATTTAACTTGGCACTAGGGGAAGTGTTCAAGGAAAAAACACAATTATTGTGCCTTCGTCAAAAGTAATTGATGACGTGCAATTTAGGGATCTACTTATATTTATGTATTGGTGAAACCCTTGTATTTGATACCTTATATTTAAGGATATTTAATGAATGAAATAACCTTAATTGGCGTGCATCTCTTTCTTGTTTATTTTTCCACTTTTCCTACAACACAAACATATTTTTAATTTCTGAAAGAAAACAATGTGAAACCTTCTTTTTATTTAAAAACGAAAAACTCAGAAATTCCACTACAAACAAATCCATAAACAACTTTGGTTTTTTGGTGAGAATTTAAAATATGAAGCATCATTCTAAGATACCTGACTGGAATATGTATATATATACATATATACATGATTATACGATGATATCACATGAATAGTGGGCCCAATACAGACTATTTACTAACAATAAAAGTTATATTTGCATTACCAACCGCTTATGTAAATGAATTGAACATTGTTCGACCACCACAATCGAACAAAGTGAACGTTGTTTGAAGTTTGTAATCAAATTAAACATGGTTTACTATATTTCGACCATTGGAATATATTACATGTATAGTAACAGAACACGTAAGCTAAGGGAGAGTTGATATTATACAGTGGAATTTTCCCGTAGATTCTAGAATAGGAGGTAGTTACAAGTTGTACAGATATCAACACTTAACATATATTGTATATATACTCACATAAGGAATGAGAAACTAACTTTTCCCTCATTTTCTATTTCTGATGACCATATTTGAGATGGTATCCAGAGCCAATTGATAACTGCCTCTCTCTCTCTCTCTCTCCCTCTCTCCATTTTGTTCATCTATAGAGAATTTAGAGGCCTCCAACGATCGAATATTGTTGTCTTTAGTACAAGCGTATCCATGGCTTCTTCCTCATGCAATAAGGAGAGTTTTTCTGCCATTTCCACCTTTTTCTCTTCTCCGAGCAAAGTGAATCTCGAATACTACTCTGTTGGCGACTGTTACTACATCATACACGACTAGGAATTTGGTTGCGTCGAGTACGTTGATTCCGTCGACGTTCATAAGTGATCTGGTGATAACTGCACCTAGAACGAGATGGATGGTCTTTCTAGGGTTTCAATCTTGTTGTCGAGGTCGTCTTCTACAAACCCTGTCAATTGGAACATCATTCAGGAAGGTTCTTTACTGATTCTTGGAGCATCTACTGCTAAAGCCAAAAGAAGCGGGCTTCTTGGCTAAGAGATGGAGATCACAACTAAGCATTTTCCCATAATAAGTTGTGTATTGCTGAAACGAGATCCAGTATCAAATCCATGATCATTTATGGTACAATTTTGGTGGACATTCATCAGATTCCTTCACATGTGGTTGAGTATTATTCGTCACTTTGTCCAAAAGGGCCTGATCCAAAAGAGGCCGAGCTGGAAGGATATCGGAACTATTCTCGGCGGTAATCTCCATATGGCATAATGAGATACTTACTGCGGCACATTTGAAGGATGAGATTAAGGCGGCGGTGTTTGCTTTGCCGAGGGATAGTTCACAAGGCCTTGATGGTTTCGGAGTTTTTGTTTATCATGCATGTTGGGATATAGTTGGGGATGATAGCAGGCGGTTCGGTACTTCTTCACGATGGGCTTTCTTCCAATTGCCCTTAACGCCAATTTTGTCACGCTCTAAAGTTAATGGGGCTAATAAAGTGGAAGATTTTCACCCAATTATTCTAGGTAACTTCTAGTTTAAGATTCTGACGAAGATCTTATCTACTCGGCTTGGCATGTTTTATTGGCAATTTTATTTCCTACTTTCAATATGATTTTATTCCAGGGAAGAGAATACATCACTCTATTGCCTTAGCTTCAGAGTGCATTAACTATTTGGATAGGGAACGGAGTACGGATAATGTTGCTTTCGGATGGAAGAGGAGTTAAGAATTATTATGTCAAATCATCCATTTTCTCTGGTACCTACTGTTTGCTTCAACAGATTGGCGAGGAATCCAGGTGGATTGTGAGGAGTAATGCCCATGTTCGATTCTGGTTGGATAATTGGTTAGGATATGTTATAATAGACCGTAACAGAATCCCTCAGAATTGTCGAGATTTCTTGCAGCACAACATCACGAAAAATTATTTTGAAGGTGCATGGGCTTTGGAATTATTTCACGACAGCTCATCATGATATTGCAGTAGATATTGTTTCTTATGTGATCTCACCAGATCTCGTAGAATCTTTTGTTTGGACGAAAACAACACATGCCCAAATTACTTCTGCAGCAGCATATGATCATCTTTGTACAACATACCTAGAGGTTTCTTGGGGAGATTGGACTTGGGCTTCGTACATTCCACCATGTCGATCTTACACTCTATGGAGGGTGACACCTGGGAAGCTTCCTTCATTGGATGTGCTTCATGGTCGGGGATTTTAGTCCACTACATGTGCATTGTGTTGACAAACAAGGGAGGATCTTGATCACATTAATATTGCGTGCTTTTACACTTCGCTAATTTTGCATTATATATACAGTGTTTTTTATGTGGTTCTTGATTTTAATCTTGGATTTCCTAGTATGATTTTGTAGGCCATGAGTCTTTCATTTAGTTCCCAAATAGCGGCTCTATTGCATGTTCCTTTTGTGACATAAGTCTGGGCGATTTGGGCAGCTCGTAACAGTGGTCTTTGATGATAGGATGTTCACTCCTTATCAGGCTACGACTTGTATTTGGTCAGCATTTTGAGAGTTAGCGGCCCTTCAGGTCGATAATATTGCCAATACGGTCGGTGATCTCCAAAGTCTTCGTAGATTAGGCATCCCTTCCATCTCTTAGAGGGATCCGAAGGTTACTTCGGCTTTTTGTTACGCCACCTCCTCCTGGCTGGGTAAAAGTCAATGCACATGGAAGTGCAGGGGGCCTCCAGGACGTATATATTGTGGAGCAATCTTTCGAAACTCACGAGGTATCATCCATGGTTGTCTTGCTTCCTCGTTTGGAAGGGGATACACTTATGAGACAGAGCATGAAGTTTATATTCTCGCGGTGGAAAAAACTTATGATAAGGGTTGGTAAGTTGTGGTTGTAAAGTGATTCTACTTTTATTGTGCACATGTTCCAAACTTGCTCTTGAGTGGTGTCGTGGAGACTTATATCTATATGGCTACGAGTGCAACTATTTTTTACGCATATGGACTTCATGATTACTCATGGTTATTGAGAAGGCAATCATCTTGATGACACACTCTTGAAACATCATATGGATTTCTTGTGGCTCTTTCCACCACCGGTCATGTGGAGTTGTAGCTTGATAAGGATTTTCATGCAGAATATTTTTGTTATAGTGTTTGATAGGTGGTTATGTAGTTGGTACTCTTTTTCCCAATTATATTTTTTCCCACTAGGATTCATCATGATTGAATTTTAATGAGGCCAACATAGAAGCTAGCTACTGAATTGTAGTAGCAGCGAACAGGCATGTGATATGCACGCCTAGTTTAGATGAGGCACGTTTTCTCTTCCTTTCGAGGGCTTCGTTCATGTTTTGTACTTCGCCATCTTGTACTCTTTTTCATTTTATTTTATTTTATATAAGCACCTATCACTCTCTCTCTCTCTCTCTCGTTTTTTCAGGAATTCTCTACCACTGTGGCAAATGCAATTCAAACTACTGCTACTTCTCCAATTCAATTCATTCCTCTGATTTCTCTTTGGCTTGATAAGAATATTTTTGGTTTTGGAAGACTCAGGTCACTGCTACAGTTAAAGCCTACGGCTACAAACGGTTTTGTTCGGGACGCTTTGATTCTATCACGATTTCTGGAAGCTGCTACATTTGCTGATTCTCACGTGATAATCCTAAGTACTTTATCTGGTTGAGGAAGGAGCAAGTTTTATTTAACTGGTTTCCTCTCTACTATTTCTGAAAATCTTCTCAGTCATATTTCAAGATGCAAAACATATGCTGAAGTTTGGACTATGCTTGAGGCTTTGCTCTAGTCTTATTCTAGAGCTAAAGTGATGACTCTGAGATTTCAACTTCACACCACCAGGAAACACGATATGATGGTTGAAGAGTACGTTCTAAAGATGAAATGTTTAGTTGGTGGTCTAGTTGATGTAGGACAAGAAATCCACGACAGCAAACTGATTATGTATCTACTGAGTGGATTGGGAGCAGAATTTGAGCCGCACAGGACGTGGTCGAGGCCGATCTAACAACAAACAAAAGTCACCTTGCCAGATTTGTGGTAAGATGAACCATCACGTAGAAATGCTTTGAGCGGTTCGATGAAAACTATCTAGGGATAAATTTCACTCCTCAAGCTCATATGGCTCAATCTAAAACTGTTCAACCATCCCAAGCTCAGTTCATCTAGGTTATCAACCCTCAGACGGAGATTATGGTGCCTCTACATCCACTAGAGGCCATTGCAATGAGCAGTGGTTTGTTGATAGTGGTGCCTCTACTCATGTCACCTCAAATTTTTCTAACCTCAGTCTCCAAGCCCCCTACAGTAAAAATATCCTATATGCCCCAAATCTCTAGATTCACTAAATATATTTTTTGTTGAATTTCACTCTGACTATTGTGTTTTCAAGGATGCACAAATACATCATCCACTGCTAAAGGGAACCTATGGAGAAGGTCTCTACCAACTGGACATCTCCCAGCTTCCATCCTTCCATTCCTCTCAACATTCTCCAGCTTCATCATCATCACAACAGGATCTTGTGTCCAGCCATGTTTGCAATTCCTCAACAAGTACTCTTAATAGTAGGAATAAAACTCCCACTGTTTGGAACCTTAGATTAGGACATTCAAATGTTGTTGTTACCTCAGTGTAGAAACACAGGAATATTTCATGTAGTAGTTAAGATTTCTCTTTTTGTGAATCTTGTAACTAGGTAAACAGCGCAGAATGTCCCTTCCTTCTGTTCAATCTAAGGCTACTGCACCAATTCACATTGTATCATCGAATATATGGGGGCCATCTATTGTTACCTCTTCTGTTTACAGATACTATATCATTTTTCTTAATAGGTTTTCATGATATGTGTGGATTTGCTCATTACAAAGTAAATCCAAAGCCTTCCCCATATTCAAACAGTTTCATAAGGCCATATATAGTCAGTTTAATGCATCTATAAACGTTTTCCAAACTAATATGGAAAAGGATTATTCACCCACAGCCAAATTTCTAATAGATCAAGGCACCCTTGTTCATTATTCCTGCCCCTATACTCGCAAGCAGAATGGCAAAGCTAAGCAAAAGCATCAACACCTCACTAAGATGGGATTATCCATTTGCTCATGCTTCATTACCATTATCCTATTGGTGGGATGCATTTTACAGTGTTGCGTTCACCATAAACAAAACATGCTCACCCACCATTGATAAATTCTCCTCTTATCAAGTAGCTATCCTTACCTACGACATTATAACATAAGAAAACTTCAATTCAGTCCTTGTAAATGACTTCCCATTGGGTATAGTCCTTTACATAAAGGAGATAGGTGCCAAGATGTAACTAACAGGGTATATATTGCGAGAACAGTGGCTTTCAACGAAAATGAATTCCCTTATCCCACCTTATTTGCTCAAACTCCAACAAATTCTTCCTACCTCACCTACTCCGTTTCCTATACACTCCACACCAACTTAATGACTCAAATTCAAAATTACCCACTCCCTTATCTACTAAATCTTCGGATCGCAACTTTACCCAACCACAGGCAGTAGCTGGTTTCCCCACTATCTCTTCCTCTGAAAATTTACATTCTTCTTCGTCTTCACCTCCTTCTCCTCTAGCATGTACATCTCAAAATCACATGATCACTAGGTTAAAGGTAGGAATTTACAAACCAAAAGTCTTTCATGTTTTCTCTAATCTAGAGAAAAAACCAATGACTCTAACTCAGATTTTATCCTTACCAGCCCGGAAAGAGGCTATGAACTCTGAGTTTCAAGAATTACTGATGAATCATATGTGGGATCTTGTTCCCTACTTTCCTGACATGAAGGTTCTTGATCACATATGAATCTTTAAAGTAAAGAAGAAACCAGATGGGTCGGTTGACAAGTTTAAAGCCCGTCTAGTGGCAAAAGGTGTCTAGTAGCTTCCATGCATCGACTCCTTCGATACTTTCAGTCCCGTGATCAAGCCTGTATCCATCTGAGTCATGTTGTCTCTTTTCGTCGCACATCATTAGCCCATTCATCATGTAGATATCAATAATACATTTTTGAAAAGAGACCTCAAAGAGAGAGTTTATATGACTCAGCCTACAGGGTTTAAAGATCCTCATAAACAAAAAACATGTCTGCAAGCTGGTAAAGTCGTTTTACAGACTCAAGCAGGCAACATAATCATGTAACGATAAGCTGAGATCCCATCTTTTATCCTTAAAATTCCATGTTACAGTGTCTGACTCTTCTCTATTTTATCAGCGTTATGAGGATGGTTTGATGATGGTGTTAGTCTATGTCGCATATATTTTAATGCACAAGCAAGTCCAGCTCGTATAACTCAGCTTATTTTCTTGCTTGATAAGGCCTTTTCATCAAAACATCTTGGAGAAGTATCTTATTTTTGGGGGATACAGGTTCACAAGTCTTCTCATGGGGTTTTATTGAGTTAGTCCAAGTATGTCACAGACTTATTAGCCAAGACAAATATGTCTCAATGCAAGCTCGTCGCTAGCCCGTACTGCTCTAATATGATTTTTTCACTTCATGACAGTGACTTGTTTGAGCAGGAAACAGTGTTTCGTCGTACCTTAGGGGCTTTGCAATATTTTACCATGACCCAGCCCAATATATCTTTTAGTGCTAACAAACTGAGTCAATATTCGACTGCACCTACTGTCCTCCAATGGAGAGCGTACAAGCGGGTGTTGAGATGCTTAAAAGGGACCATGGAACATGGTATTTGTTCCCAGCCTTGCTCGAAGAATCAGCTCATTGCTTACTCGGATGCTGACTAGGGCAGCTCCTTAGATGACAGGCGTAGCAAAGAGGTTATTATGTGTATTTAGGGCAGCATTTACTTAGTGGAGTTCAAAGAAACGGGATGTGGTGGCCCGTAGTAGCACTGAGTCGAAATATCTAACTCTTGCAAATGCAGCTACAAGTTTGGTATGGATCAAGTCTTTGTTTGTTGAGCTTGAGGTTCGGATTGAGAAAACTTCCATTATTTAGTGTGATAATATCAGCGTCATCTCCTTGGCCTCAAATCCAGTCTGGCCCAGTAGAACCAAACACATCGAGGTCGACATACACTATATACGGGAGTTAGTATAGAAAAGGGTAGTGACAGTGAGACATATCTCTTTTGAGCATCAGTTGGCAAACATACTCCACAAAGCAACCTCAATCCAGCATTTTCAACATTTGTGTACCAAGTTTTCTTTAGTTCAAGCCCTAGCTCTTGTTCGAGGGTGTATAGTAACAGAATACGTGAGCTGAGGGAGAGTTGATGTTGCACAATTGAAGTTTAGAGCGGTTACAAGTTGTGTTGATGTCAGCACTTAGCATATATTTTATATATGCTCACACAAGGAATGAGAAACTGACTTTTCCCTCGTTTTCTATTTCTGCTGACCATATTTGACATCAACATATATGGGGTTCTCGCAGTTGAACATGGAGTATTAAGAACTTCGCACTTATTTTTTAAAATATAAATGGCCTGCATTAAAAAGTAACGATGTTAAAAAATTTAGTGAACTGCGAAAAGGTGCCGCATTTTGCGATTATGATCTGAGCTAATTAATCAGTTGAGCTTACCATCCAGTGGGATATTGCAATAAGATTCCAACATTTCATATGAGATATTGAAGGATATTTTGTTGTGCTTCAACTTTACTTTATAGTTTGGTCACACTGGCCTCCGAAACTTTATGGCTCATCTTTTGTTAAACTTGATCTCCTAAATTCCAGATACTTTTGCACTTATCATATGTTCCACAATATTTCAAAAACTATTTTGCTTCAGATAAAACATACACAAATCTAATAGTTCAGAGTTGGTTGCAAAAAGAAAACAATTGAAATGACAAATTCATAAAATGCCAAGAAAAGAAGTCATAAACTCACGTATGACGATTAAAAATTCATCAAATTACTGTAGTTTGGTTATGATAAACAATGACATTTGGCAGGAAAACAGGTACAACTCGAGAAGTTTGTGTTGAAGGGTGTGAAAATCGTTGATTTGATTTAGAAGCATGCAAATTAATCATAATGGAAAAAAATTATATAAATAAATATGTATGGAATAGTCTGAGGTGAGAGACAGAAATTTGTTCGATCCTCAAAGGCCCTTCAGTTGTTCTGCCAATCCTGATATAGTGCTCCACTTCTCCAAAGCACTCGCTGATGCCACAAACGCCACCTTGGAGCCTTCTATGTCATTCTTAGAAACTGCATGCCAAATATCATTCTTCATCACTCTTATTTAGAGGTATCAGTAGTCTTTTGTCTACAAATATTTTAAGGGTTACCTGCTAAGATTAAGGAGGCAAGTGATAAGTTGAAGATATCAGCCTGTATCTTTTCTTCTTCGCTCTCACTCAACTGCCAATAAATAAATCTTTAGAATTCACAAAAGGAATGCACAAGTGAAGTTGAAGCAATAAAACACACACCTTGTTGAGGGCAGAACTGAGTTTCTGCACCCATTCAGAATCCTTGTTGGACCCAAGAACTGAAGTTGCTGTAGAGAGATCATTTTTCTCTAAGGCTTGCCCTGTTTTGCTCAGTTTGTAAACAACCTCTTGCAAGTAAGCTGCAATAAATCAAATATCACCCCATATTTATTTCAAATACATTTTGAAAGAAAATTGAAATTAACTCTGATGCTTCCTCTCCCCCTACCTCTAAATCCTTTTAACCAAATCTAAAACTATATCTAAATATAGAGGTAGTACATTACTAAGAATGATTGTCAATTAAATTATTCGTAAAGCCACAAAGAAACATGCATCCAGTTCAACACAGAAGAATAATGTGATTACCATTTAATAACAAATCCATCCCCTGGGAGTGAAAGAAAAGAACCTGTTTCATTAGCTGAAGATTTGATAAAACCTTGTCTCTCAAGCCTCTTCTTCCTGTCTTTCTTCACCTTCTCCATCAGCTCCTCATCATCATCCGCCTCCAAGATGGCGGCGTCCGCCTTTTCCACAGCGCCAAAAAGGAAAGCGGCGCTAAGGCTAAGCGAAATGCTTCTTCTACTGATAACAATGGAGGACCCCTCGTTTCCTCCTTTGCATACAATCTGCGGCTGTATCTGAACTGTAGATGAAGATGTTGATGGAAGAGAAGGGAGATAAAATTTTGCATTTGAGAGGAAAATTGTTGCCATTTTCTTCCCTTTTCTTTTTATAATTTAATTTTGTTTGTTGTCTTACTTCTCGCGATTTATCACCCCCTTTGCAGTTGGAGGTGTGTTCTGGTGGCAAAGAATGGGGTGATGTGGCACTTTGCTACGTAGAAGATAAGATTACAAGATTTCCTCTTCTTTGGTTGGGCCATAGTTTAAAGACTTGGAGGACATTTATGTCAATTGCCGAATTAACTACTTTCTTCGCATATATAATGAAATCTATTTGTCATTTATTAAATAATTTTATATTCATCAGGATGGAATGACTTTGGGATGGATTTAAAATCTATATGACCAAATTCCTCCTTTACGTTTAGATGGACATGAATTTGAATCTTATCAAATTTCATTTATGTTGGAATATTAGAGTTATTAGTTAGTTTACTTGTTTAGGTAGGAAATTAGATAGATGTGGTTATGTAAAAAGTACCGTCAAGTTGCATACACACTTGATAGGAGCTTCTAGGACGAAAGACATACGCACTATTGTCAAGTTTTTCCATACGATTTCATTCTCAAATTGTAAATATGCAGTTGAGCATGCTGATCTAATTTCTCTTGTTCAAACTTGTGAGATTGAATATATTTCATTTCTTTACTCAATCTATGAGTCTTAACATGGTATAAGAGCAATTAGGTTGTTGATCCTGATTACTACTTCCACTCAATTTCTTGAGTGCTGAAATTTTTGTTTCTTTTCGATTCTTTATTCGAATTTGTTGAAGAGCACGGTAACTGTTTGTTGAAATTCCTGTGAGATGGATGCTAATGAACCCGCAAATCCAGAGGTAAACAACGAGGTCCCACTTAATGTCGCTCCCATTCTGATGGATAATCCATTATTTTTGCACCCTCTGACAATCCTTCCATGATATTGGTCTCACATCCTTTGACGAGCCTCAACTACATCTCTTGGAAAAAGTCGATGACGCTCGCTCTTGGTGCTAAATCCAAGCTTGGATTTGTGATTGGTAAGGTTCCTACACCTTCGGAGGATTCCCCTTTATATGAGACTTGGAAGAATATTGACTGCATATTAATATCTTGGATTTTGAATAGCATTAGTAAAGAGTTTGTTGAAGCCTTCGTATATGCGAATAGTGCTCAAGAACTGTGGGAGGACATTGCTCAACGTTTTGGTGAGAGCAATGGGCCTCTGTTATATCAACTTCAGCGTGGGATTTCCAGTATTTCTCAAGGCACTGATTGGGTTCAGTTGTACTTTACAAGATTGGAGAAATTCTGGGATCAATTTAGTTGTCTTTCCCTCTTTCGATTTACGCTCTTCCTATGAACAAGAATATTATTGATATGGCTACTCAAACAAAATTGATACAGTTTTGATTGGCTTGAATGATGATTTTGATAATGTCTATAATCAAATTCTTCTAGTGGATCCTTTGCCTCCTGTCAACAAGGCATATTCGATGCTAGTAATAGTAGAAAAACAGAGATCGGTTCAGGTCATCTTTCCAGATTCAACAAATCAAGCTGCAATGCTAGCAAACGGTTCTTATAAGCCCTATAATGGTGTTAACAAACCTCGTGTAAACTCAATAAAGATAAAGGAAGGACGTGCTAAATTGATTTGCTCCCACTGTGGAGGAAAAAGGCATGATGCCTCCGAGTGTTTTCAATTACATTGCGTGCAAGACTGGTACAAGAAGATCCAGGAACAGATTCGCAAACATCTAGCTGCCAATGTTTCATACAATCCAGAAAGTTTCAGATTTCATGCACAAGAAAACTGTTCTAAAACTTTTGACTTCTTTATTATGTTTCAGCAAGAGTTAGCAAAGTATTTTGCTACCCGTAAAGGGACTAGACATCAAGATGCTGCTACAGATTTGCTCATGTTGTGAGTTTTGCTGGTACTACAATATGTGCTTATAATAATATTCATAATAGTTTTTTGTTGTTCCTGTTAATCTAAAAAACGGGTCATGGATCTTAGATTCAAGGGCAAGCAAACACGTGTTGTGATGAAAACATGTTAGTATCTCTTCAGCCAATTAATTCTAAAGCAAACGTTTTATTGCCTGATGGCACTATTAAGGGAATTCATTTTGCAGGACAAGTCAAAATAGCTCCTTATATTGTACTTATAGATGTATTATATGTTCTTTGTTTCAGTTACAATTTGTTGTCTATTTCACAACTAACCAAGAGCTCTCTTGTACAGTGTATTTTTTCTGCTAATGAATGCTTATTGCAGGACCAGAAGACAGACTATACATCTTAAAGACAATCTAATTGTGATAATTCTAGTTTGCCGTCTTCTATATCTGAAATTGCAGCTCATACTATTAGTCAAAATTCTGAGGAGTCGTTGTATTGGCATAAAATTCTAGGCCATGCTTCTGTAACTGTTCGCCTATTTTATAACCTAACTATCCGCAAGTGTACAGGTGCAAGCGTATATAACGGCAAGCAAGGTCGATCCCACAAGGACTGACTTAATGACTAGTTTGATACTCTAAATATCTTAAAACACTCCTAACTAGGCTCCCAATTGGATTGATTTGATGATTAAACTAATTTTCCTAACTATTTAATTAACACTCAAGTTTTAAGAACAAGAAAACACTTTATCAAATAATCAAGATTGGATGGCAAATTCTAGAGAATTTATTTCAGAATTAACAAAGTATGACAATCGAATTATTCTAAACTAGCAATGATTATTATCGTTATTAGACGACACTCATATATATTAACTCTCCTTTTGAAGCAATTAATTGTAGATTCATAATCCCTAGCCACCCTTTCAAGTCGACTAGACCTAACGAACTCCCAATCAATCTTAGACCAATGCCTATGCACTTATCTCACCTCCTTTTAGAGCGCTCAACAAATACGCTATATGTTGTCTTTCCATTCACAAATCCCTCCTTTCAAAGAAAACTTATGAATTATGTAGAAGTAGTTAAGTGGTCAAGTTAACTATTCATAAAAATCAATCACAACACATAGATAACGAATAACAATCATTAACTAGAATAGAAACTTTAATTAATCAAACATTGTTAAAACCTACTTTCAAAACCCTAGAATAATAAAGAACTACTCACTCATATCCATGTTCATAACACAAAGATGTTCATAGACAAACATAATTTGAAATAATAAAAATGAGAAAGTGAATAAGAACCCTAATCGTCGTCTTGATCTTAATCTTTTGATGTTGTTTTCCTCTTCAATATGCTATGTGATGACCTCCAAGTCCCCAATTTCGAGTTTGGGAAACTCCTTATATAGTTAAGGCTAAATTGTGCTCAAGATGGGCTCAAAATCATAAAACGTGCATAAATCAATCTGGACCCGGAAAGCTGCCTCGACCGAGGCAGAATGCAACTCGACCGAGTCAGAATTTCTGACCAACTTTCGTTTTTCCTCTTTATTTTCTTACTCGACCGAGTGGGAACTTCTGCCCATGTTTCAACTCCTCTTTGCTATTTCCGACTTTTCTTGCTCATTTTTTCATCCGAACCTTGCCCAAACGGACTTTTTGGCCTTTTTATACCTGAATATAACTCAAACAAGCAGAAACACGTCATCTAGCTCAAAATATGGATTTTAATTACTTTTCGCCCAAATACACAGGCATATGTCACAAATTACAACCTTTAATTGACCTAAAATACATGTAAAAATAGCATTTATCAAAACCCCCAAAATTAACCATTGTTCGTGCCGAACAATAACACAAAGCATAATACCACAATGACCATAAACGTTTTAGGGATATTAGATGACACTTCATGTCTCGGAAATTCGTTTCCTTCCAAAACCAACAACATAACATTCGAGCATTAGTGACATGGTAGGTTTCAACTACTTTCGAGACATTAAACTTAAAATAAAAATCCTCACCGGATACGTGTATCGCTCATCTCTGAAGTGTATAATATAGGAAGTATTTACGCTCACATTGAATCACATGCATCATCTACCATATGCTTGCCTATTGTCTAAATTAGACCTCATACTTGACATGTGTGACAAAGAATCAATAGGTCTTTATTTTTGGGTGTAATGTATGCTTAAAGTTAGGTGAGATACATTTGGATATAAGTGACTATGCATTGGACTATCAAGTTATTCCTAACACGAATATCCCTTAACGTTTGCTCACTCAATCTCAATTTAATTATCAGAAAATCAATTAATATGGCTTCTTCACCTTATCAAAACATTTATGCATCAACCAAGATTATTTACGCCCACTTTCACTCAGGTACCGTTTTGAGACTACCCGATCGAGTACCATATTGGGACTACTCGTTATTCTTTCAAGTCAAGCACACTTAGGCATATTTATATTCTCATCATTAATCCCTCATCTAAACTTTCTCTTTTTTTTTTTTTTCCTTTTCTTTTTCAAAACGAATAATCAAACAACTAGGAGGGAATTTTTCTCTTCTTTTCTTTTGCCTCCTCGAATCTCCATATCACATCATCCCAAACATCCGTTCCACCTTGATACTTTTACCCATCTACCTTCCAATCCACCTCCCTCTTACTCAATTAGTCCAATGACATGAACCAAAGGCTAAAAGAAAGGCATAAACTTGTAATGTATGGCTGTGAAAAATAAGTCTTAAAGCTCAATGGCTGACTAGGGATTTTTCAAAATTTTGGGTACAAAGGATTATTTTTAAAGGCTAAAAAAATATAGCTTTTAGCAAAAGAATGCCTAATAACATTTCCTATGCCACAACATGTACTCGACACATTCCTATAAAGACGCAAGGCAAGTTCTAGAGACTAAATACTATGTGATTAATCACTTCACACCAAAAAAAAAAAAAAATATATATATGATAAAATTACTCTCTAGATAAGAGTACATATAAATCTCAAAACCTCACAGGTTAATATGTGATCATTGTTCAAGTCTATGCTCAATTTTGTCTACAACTACCTATCATGCTCTGTTATGTGTCCTACCCTCATTTATTTCCAACAATAAATTTCATCATTGATAAATTATCATCTAACACCCTTTTTATGCTTAGCAAGAACCAAGATTACGACTCCTAATCAACAAAATGTAAATTAACCTAAAATCACAAGTAAAATGCAAAATATAAAATAACACTAACTAATACGACAAATCAATCGAATCAGCTATTAGGCACACAGACCCTTCAACAAGAAGACTTAACAGTAAAGTAACAACCAACACCAGACACTACTCCTAAACTATAATACTGAATCAAATGCAATAATCATAACTGCTGCCAAGATGTATCACTATCCACCCCCTCCCCCAAAATCGGTGGAAGCCAAGTGTATAGGGAAAAGAGGGATACATCTTGGTGCGAACTTACAGTGCTACTGAGGCGGTGGTGGTGAGGGAGGTTTAAATCCCCATGGCTTCCAGAATTGAGCCATAGTATCCAACTTTGATGTTGATATGCTTGATGCTGCTCGTGTTGGGCCCATCGTGCATCTTATTGTTGGCGCCATTCTATCTCCATAATCCATCTTTCATCTTGTTGTTGACCCATGAAGAGGAAGTGAAAAAGATTGAAAGAAGAGGGAAAGAAATCGAGTTTATGACCAGCGACCTGCGACTCGACCGAGTTACCTGCGGCTCGGTCGACTTCTAGCATTTCTGAAAATGGGCTAGTTTTTTGCCTGAACTGCGCCTCGGCCGAGTTAACAACACCTCGGCTGAGTTTTGGTCTACGACTCGGTCGAGTTTTAGTGGTCTCGGCCGAGTCAAACTTGCTGGAACTACTCCCTTTTTTCCCTCAAATTTGCCTCGGGCGAGTGTGTTTTTGCCCCGGGCGAGTTGAACTCGCTGAGTATCCCCTGTTTTAGCCTTCTAACTCTGTTTTTACTCGTTTTCTCTCATCGTTTTCACTTCTTTCCTTGCTTCTTCGATTACGTCATATTTCCTATGCTCACTAACAAACAAATTAAAACATTCAAAACATAAAATTTAAAAATACAAAAATTTAAAATAAAACAAAAACATCGGGTTGCCTCCCGACAAGCACTACTTTTATCGTCTTTAGCTCGACGACCTTTTGGATTTAGTTTGGCTCGGTCAACCATAGATCATCTACGGTTGCAACTTGACTCGTGTTGTAGTATTTCTTGATCCTCTGACCATTTATAAGGAATGTGCTTCCTTGTGCATCCATCAATTCCACTACGCCCGTCTTTCGAACATGCTTGATTATGAAAGGGCCCCTCCATCATGACTTCAACTTTTCGGGAAACAATCGCAGCCGCGAATTGAAGAAGAGAACTTTTTTATCGGGTTCAAAGTGTCGATTCTTTATTATTTGACCATGGACCCTTTTTGTGCGCTCCGGTGGCTTTTTCTCAAGATCAAGAAATTCATATCTTAGATGCTCCAGTAATGGTTTTAGCTCAGGTCCGCTTATCTTCTCCTCAAGTACTTCTTTCACAACTTTCTCACTGATGTCCTCCTTCTCTGCATCTTCCGTCTTCCATTCCTGCAAAGCATTCAAAGCACTAACCCCATCCACGAGATCGAGATTAGTAGCATCAATATCTTTCACAGAAAAATTTATGTTTGTAATACAACTCTGTAATGCATCAGAATTACTTGGTGCAAGAATTTCTCCATGAAATGTAGTATCTAAACTATCTATAGCGCTACATGTTTCAACTTGATTAACCTCTTCATCATCATGCATTTTCATGGCCTTATAAATAGAGAATGTCAATTTTTCCTTATTTACTCTAAGTGTGAGTTCTCCTTTTTTAACATCAATTAAAGCACTACCCGTTGCTAAAAATGGGCGACCTAAAATTAAAGGAACATCCCTATCCTCCATCATATCTATGACCACAAAATCTGTAGGAAATATGAATTTATCTACTTGCACAAGAACATCTTCTACTATCCCCCTAGGATAAGTCAGAGATCTATCAGCCCTTTGAAGTGCAATTGTGGTAGGTTTAATTGTGCCTATTCCTAGTTTTTCAAAAATAGAAAAGGGCATAGGATTAATGCTAGCTCCTGAATCACAAAGTGCTCTATCAAATGTGTCATTACCTATTTTGCAAGCAATTGTAAAGCTACCTGGATCTTTCCGCTTCAGTGATAACTTCCTTTGAATCACTGCGCTGCACTCCTTGCTCAAGTTGACAGTCTCATAATCTTCAAGCTTTCTTTTCTTCGCTATCACTTCCTTGAGAAATTTTTCATAATTGGGCATTTGTTGAAGTGCATCTACGAATGGGATATTGACTTGAATCTTTTTGAAGATGTCTAAGAACTTAGCAAACTGGTCGTCCACTTTCTTTTTTCTCAGTGCTTGAGGATATGGAATGGGAGGAATATATGGGCCACCTTCAAATGTAAGCCCCCTCTCTATTGGTTTCTTAACTTCTTTGCCTTTTCCTTTCGGTTCAGCTTGTTCTTCCAAGTGCTCTTTTTCAATGACTTTTCCTTCCACCACAAGCTTCTTCGGTCCGTCATATTCGGTCCCACTTCTTAATTGAATGGCGTGACAGTGTTCTCTTGGATTAACTACTGTATCACTGGGAAATTGTCCTTGATTATGTTGGGATGTTGATGCCCTAATCAGATGATGGATATCCGATGCCACACTTTTCAATTCTGCGCCCATACACGCTATGTTTTTACTCAACTCATTATGCTTTCCTTCCATTTTCTTCTCCAGCTGAACTAACTTCTCCTCAAACTTTGCTACTTGTGCTTCTATTAACTCTTCCTGAGTTGAGTTTCGTCCATCATGTATGATTCCATTTGTAACTGTGAACCCTGGTGGAGGAATAAGGGCGTTCTTCAAATTTCCATAAGACAAATTGGAATAGTTCCGATTCCCTTGCTGATATTGGTTGTCTTGTGAATATTTATTATACCTTGGTTGATTACCTTGGTAATTACTGAAATTTCGCTGATTCACAAAGTTCACATCTTCCATCTCTTCTAGGGTTTGCTGCGGCTGTGATGGCTCAGAATATTGTGCTAACGTCAGATTAGTTAGCATGTTCATTTTCGTAGTCAAAGCTGATATCTGAGCAGCCAAATTTTGATTTGATTCCACTTCAACTACATTAGCCACTCTCCTTGGCTGATTTTGTCATTCGGCCTTTGATAACTGGTTCTACACATAGCATCTAGAATATCAAAGGCAGAATTCACACTCTTCTCCATCAGACTCCCTCTTGCTGCAGCGTCTACGTGATCTCTAGTTGGTGCAAGTAAGCCATTGTAAAACTTACAGATTTATCGTTTCTTGGTGAACCCATGCTAAGGACAGCTTCGAAGCAAATCTCTGAATCTTTCCCATGCTTCACCCAGTGGCTCCTGATCCAACTATCTGAACTGTGTGATTTTATTCTGCAGCTCCAGCATCTTGCTAGGTGGGAAGTACTTCAACAAAAACCTCGCACTTAACTCATCCCGCTCAGTGATCTCCTCTAACGAATTAAACCACTGCAATGCCCTATCCTTTAAGGAAAAAGGAAAGAGCCTCATCTTCACTTGCTCGTGCGGTACATGGTTGATTTTTATCGTACCAGCTAATCTCCGAAACTTAGTTAGATGAGTGCTCGATTCTTCCAACGCAGTACCGCCATACTGATTTTGTTGCAAAATATTAATAAGTGCTGGTTTGAGCTCAAAACTATGTGCACTAAGTGGTGGCGATTGTACTCCTCCATGATTCTAATTCGGCAGAGGACGAAGACAGTCACTTATTGAAGAATTATCCTCATCATCATCTCATTGTTATTCTGATTTCCTACTGGGACTACTGCATACTGTGGAGGTTTCTGTTGTTGGATACTTGTGACTTTATCATCTAAATTGTCCAGTGCTAATAGAATACGGTTCATAACCTCTTCTTGATTTGGCGGATTTTCCATCTCAACCGTTTGATTTCTCCTTGCTTTGTGTCTTCTAGCTGTAGCTTCAATTTCGGATCACAAGGAACAAGATGTTCTTTTCCCTTAGACCTGGTATGCATGCACAATCCCTGTAAACACTACCAAGACAAAACCCATGTAAAATCAAAATAGATAAAAATAAAAAAGGAAAATAAATGAGCAGAAATAAATTATTGCCTAGTCTAGTCTTGTTCTAGTTATTAGAATAAAAACTAAAACACTAAACTCAGTCCCCAGCAACGGCGCCAAAAACATGTTCGCCTATTTTATAACCTAACTATCCGCAAGTGTACGTGTTCAAGTGTATATAACGACAAACAAGGTCGATCCCACAAGGACTGACTTAATGACTAGTTTGATACTCTAAATATCCTAAAACACTCCTAACTAGGCTCTCAATTGGATTGATTTGATGATTAAACTAATTTTCCAAACTATTTATTTAACACTCAAGTTTTAAGAACAAGAAAACACTTTATCAAACAATCAAGATTGGATGGCAAATTCTAGAGAATTTATTTCAGAATTAACTAAGTATGACAATCGAATTATTCTAAACTAGCAATGGTTATTATCGTTATTAGACGGCACTCATTTATAATAACTCTCCTTTCGAAGCAATTAATTTGTAGATTCATAATCCCTAGCCACCCTTTCAAGTCGACCAGACCTAACGAACTCCCAATCGATCTTACATCAATGCCTACGCACTTATCTCACCTCCTTTTAGAGCGCTCAACAAATACGCTATATATTGTCTTTCCATTCACAAATCCCTCCTTTCAAAAAAAACTTATGAATTATGTAGAAGTAGTTAAGTGGTCAAGTTAACTATTCATAAAAATCAATCACAACACATAGATAACGAATAACAATCATTAACTAGAATAGAAACTTTAATTTATCAAAAATTGTTAAAACCTAATTTCAAAACCCTAGAATAATAAAGAACTACTCACTCATATCCATGTTCATAACACAAAGATGTTCATAGACAAACATAATTTGAAATAATAAAAATGAGAAAGTGAATAAGAACCCTAATCGTCGTCTTGATCTTAATCTTTTGATGTTGTTTTCCTCTTCAATATGCTATGTGATGACCTCCAAGTCCCCAACTTCGAGTTTGGGAAACTCCTTATATAGTTAAGGCTAAATAGGGCTCAAGATAGGCTCAAAATCATAAAATGCGCATAATCCTATCTGGACTCGGAAAGCTGCCTCGACCGAGGCAGAATGCAACTCGACCGAGTCATAATTTCTGACCAACTTTCGTTTTTCCTCTTCATTTTCTTACTCGACTGAGTTGACTTAGAACTCTACTGAGTGGGAACATCTGCCCATGCTTCAACTCCTCTTTGCTATTTCTGACTTTTCTTGCTCGTTTTTCATCCGAACCTTGCCCAAAAGGATTTTTTGGCCTTTTTATACCTGAATATCACTCAAACAAGCAGAAACACGTCATCTAGCTCAAAATATGGATTTTAATCACTTTTCGCCCAAATAGACATGCATATGTCACAAATTACAACCTTCAATGCTTCTTTTGATTTACTTCATGTGGATATTTGGGGTCCTTGTACGGCTACATGCTTGACAAATACACCTTACTTGCTAACAATAGTTGATGATTTCAGTAGGGCAACATGGACTTATTTGACGAGTCATAAATCACAAGACAGCAAAATTATTATTTAATTTCATTTTAATGGCCAAGACTCAATTTCAAACTATTGTTAAAATTGTTAGAACAGATAATGTCTTAGAGTTCACTTGAAAAGAATGTCAGTCATATCTTCAGTCTTTACGCATAATACACCAAACAACATGTGTGTACACATCACAACAAAATGGAATCGTGGAAAGAGAGCATAGACATGTTCTTGAAGTTGCTAGATCTTTCATGTTTAACTCTAACACTCCTATAAAGTTCTGGTCTTATTCTATATTGTTAGCTACATATGTCATAAACAGGTTGCCATCTGCTCTTTTGAAATGGAGAGCTCCATATCAAATTCTTTACAACAAAGATCCTGACTATACATTGATTAAACCATTTGGTTGTTTGACTTTTTATTGCAAACACTCTTCCTCATAAATCTAAATTTCAGAGTAGGACAATACAAAGTGTCTTCTTGGGGTATGTCACTGGTAAGAAAGGGTTTCTCTTATATAATTTAGAAGATGGGAAGGTGTTCACCTCAAAGGATGTTCATTTTTGCGTTGAGAAATTTCCACTATCTGTTGTTACTTCACTAAGTGTTAATATTCCTCTTCCTAATATTGAGCATGAGACTGATGAACATTCTGCACCAGTGATACCAACACCAGTTCAGAATGATCATTCTCATCTCAACATCAATGAACAATCTGATGTTCATGAAGACAGTGATTCAACTACTGAATATAATGGTCATAGCCAAAGCATTAACAATCAACTGGCCCATGTGTGAAGGAGCAATAGGCAAAGTCAAAACCTTCTTATCTTTCTGACTTTCAATGTAACAGTGTAATATATGTAACTCAAGTTGATATCACTACAGCTACTGATGGAAGCCCCTATTCTATAAACACCTTTCCTTACAAGGATTTTCCTAACTTCAATAATCACTACTTAGCTTTCTTAACAAGTGTTTCTAGTATATAGGAGCCCAGAACATATAGTTAAGCAAGTCAAGTACAGGAATGGAGAGAGGCAATGCAAAAGGAATTAGATGCTCTAGAGCAAATAACACTTGGTCTCTTACAACTTTACCACCAGGAAAGAAAGTTATTGGAAGTAAATGGGTCTTGAAAGTAAAGCTTAACCTAGATGGAACAGTGGAGAGGTACAAAGAAAGATTAATAGCCAAAGGCTACAATCAAGTATATGGTGAAAATTATGTTGAAAGTTTCTCTCCAATGGCAAAAATGGTAGCAATAAGAATTCTATTTTTTGGGCACTAATTGCGCCCGCATTCCACATTGATATGATATTGTCTGTTTTGGGCCAAGCCCGCACGATTTTGTTCTTTGGCTAACTCCGAAAAGACCTCTTACCAATGGAGATACTTCAATTGTAGTAAACCCCATGATCTTCCCATGTATATCCAATGTGGGATATTGTTTGATTATCCTAACAATCCTCCCCTTCAAACAAAGGATCACCGAACCTCCCCTTAAACGACATTCATCATTTTCCTATCTTCAGAAGACACTTGCTCGATCCATTCAACTAGCCATCTCCAATGCATTTGGAGTACATGCCTTACATGTAATCCATGGTTTACCACCGCTGGATAGCTTACCCTACACAAGTGGAGTCGTACTTAGTCCATAGGGTCGTCCCGTCGTCTTCTTGAGGTTCCAATGCCGCTTGTTTGGGCTCTGAGGATCTCCACCACATCGGTTCAATCTGGGACCATGGCTCTAATACCACTTGTTGGGCCCTGACTAGGCCTACATCTTACTACAAATCAGCTTTTGGTTCTGCTCATCCTAGACCCTATAACCGAACTAATCACCACCCTAACCTATGAACGTACACTTAATAATTTAGCATCTAACTTACTCATATCAACAGAACCAGTGTGAGCATATGCATCACAGCCAAAGAGACATCAAAAGGACAAGTTTACCTCCTTTCCCGTCTATACCTCCTCCGGTATCCGATTCTCCAATGGAGTCGATGGGCCTCTATTGATCAGGAATGCAGCTGTGTTTACTGCATCCGCCCAAAACATCTTTGGTAACCCGCTTTTCAGCCTCATGCATCTCGTTCGCTCATTCAACATTTTGTTCATCCTCTCTGCTACTCCATTCTGCTAGGGAGTTCCATGTACTCTCTTCTCCATGCGAATCTCATTCTTAGCCTAGTAGCCTTTAAACTCCTTGAGGTCATACTCACCTCCATTATCAAACCTTAGACACTTCACCCTCATCCCTGTCTCAGTTTCAACCATGGCTTTCCACTTCCTGAAAGTATCAAATGCATTAGATTTTTTTTTTCAGAAACTTTGCAACCAAACCATTTCCTTGCTCGCTTCCATCACAGCTACATACTCGGTTTTCATGGTGGATAAAGCAACAACCTCTTGCAACTTAGAAGTCCAAGAGATCGCAGTACCCCCAAAAGTAAAAGGGTTAATTACCAAATAAATCACAACCTTTGGTTGTTTTTCAATTGCAACATGCCTTTTCAAAGTTTTCAATGTTCGTCACATACTTTTTTGCCCTTTCATTTACAACATCGCCACCCGTCTCCGGCCTTGGGAAGCTGACCTGGCAGATAAACGTCGTTGTTTGGTCGTATTTACCACTATAGTGATTTACACCTCATTTCACATTTTTTTTGGAAAATCCACGTCACTAAACAAATGAAATAATAAAATAATAATATCAAACAATAATTGAGACCAAATTATTTCCACTCAAATTGCAAGACTCTGAAATTCTTCTCCTTACCAAAGGAGGCCAACACTAGGGTTCAACGAAGAGGGCGACCACTGGGTTTCGAAGCCCGTTTTGTCCGACAGCGAAGAGGGCGCAATCTGGGCGAAATTCTGTTTCCCGCCGTTCGCCTCGCGAAATTTGTAGTCGGAGATTGCTTGGCTTACTTGGGTTCGATTCTTCTTCTCGTTCAAGTGCTGCTGTAAAGTGGGTGTAGTTCAACTCGCGAAATTTTGTAAGGTTGGAGATTCAGGGGACCACCGATTTGTCGCTCCTATGGCCGACAGGTAAAAATTACTTCAAACAATATATATATTATTCTGATTCATATTGATTCAAAGCATGATTTATGTAATCCATGTGGTCCCTCGAATTTTTAATTGATTGTGGTGGTCCCTAAGGTTCTTGTTTTTTGTTTGGTCCCTAGGGTTTTCGATTTTTTGGTTTGGGGCTTATGTTTTTTATTCTCTGTTTGGTCCCTAGGGTTCATAAATTTACTGTAGTGGTCCCTCTGGTCGAATATTCTGTGTAGTTTATTAATTTCTTGGTCTTGTTTTTTATCAGTTCGTTTTCATTATATATACAACATGGAGGGGAGTTGCTGCAGGCTGGGGGTTCAATACCTCATTATTGTGGAGAACAGATTTGTATGAAGCATTCACTGGATATGGACCGATTTGGTTTCTTGGAATTTGTTGACATCGTGGAAAATTTGGGCTATGCATCATGGCGGGCGCTCGGGTACAAAATTCCAGGGGAGGATATGGAGATAAAGTTTTTATCGGGTGATGCCGACGTGATGGATATGCTGAAGATGGTTAAGCCCGATAAAAGAATGATTCTGTTGTACGTAGATTCTGGGAAAAAATCTTATGAAGTTGATGAAGAGGGTCAGGTTGAAAAGGATCAACCCGAAACTGATAACATTGGCTCTGATGCTAACTCCGAGGGGACTGAGGAAGAATGGACAAGTGAGGATCTTTCCGATGGTGAAGTGGGTGTAGTTCCAGAAAAAAAAATCGCGTACATGGTGTTGGAGAAGAAGACCGAATGTCTCTAGATTCCGACAATGAAGAAGACCCAGACTATCACCCAACTGAAGAGAATCAAGTGGACAATAGTGACACCGATGACAGGCTTGGGGATGACGAGCTGGCATCCGATGACGAAGAGTACATTAAGGCAAGGAAAGATAAAGTTAAATACAAGAATTACGTGCATGTTGAAGACCCGCGTAGACCTTCTTTAGCGGGTAGCAGCCTTGCAGTGTTTGAAGAGCGTGTGGATGAAGATGTGAATGAAGACCAAAGTGGATTTGTTAGCGAATACGAAGAAAGCGATGGAGACGTAAATTCGGATTCTAGTAGTGAGGAGGATGTGAATACCTTGGATGAAGGTAGGAAGCGGAGAAAAAGGAGTGTGCGTTATGATCCAAGATGTGACCATACAAAATTCGAGTTTACGTTGAATATGAGGTTTGAAAGTGCTCATCAGTGTCGAAATGCCATTATAAGGTACTCAGTTGCGCAAGGTTTACCTCTGAAATTCATAAGGAGTAATCAAAAGCAAGTAGAGGTTCATTGCAGAGATCCGGATTGTGTATGGAAACTTTACGGCAACATGTGGGGACATACATTCCTCGTGAAAACATTGGTAGGGCCTCACACGTGTCATAGAGTGATGGACAACAAAATTGCTACGTCCGCGTGGATAGCCAAAGAATTTGTGCACAAATGGAGACAGAAGCCGTCCTTTAGCGCTGCCGACCTAAAGGAAGAAGTACTTGACAAGCTAAGCCTAGAGTTGAGCATGATTAAGTGTTATAGGGCGAGGTGGAAGGCACTTGAACTGCTGCGGGGAAGTGTGTTTGAGCACTATTCTTATGTGCAGAGTTACATAGCTGAGCTGAAAAGGGTTGATCCAACTGGTAGATTCGAGTTGTTGTTGAATGATAACGGTTGTTTGAGAGGTTTCTTTGTTGGATTTACCGGTTTGATGAAGGGTTTTGTGAAAGGTTGTAGGCCGGTTATTGGGTTCGATGGATGTTTTCTGAAGACGGTGTTAGGTGGAGCTCTCTTGGCAGCCGTGGGAAAGGACGGAAATAACCAAATGTACCCGATTTGTTGGGCTGTTGTAGAGGCTGAGAACGAGGAAATGTGGACGTGGTTCATGACAATAATGTTTGAAGAGTTGAGGATAGGAGACGGACTCGGCTGGACCTTCATATCCGATCAACAAAAGGTATTAAAGATATCTACTTTTGCATTGTTAAAGGGGCTGTTATAGCATGATAATTGCTACTGTTTAATTTTATTTGATATGAAGTTGGTGTAAATCTTGTTAAAGTTGATAAATTCATTTTTATAGCCACTGATATATGCGTTTTTAAGTTTGTGTATGCTTTTTTTACTTGGTATATTCATTGAGATAGCTACTGTTCCAAGTTTTATTTTATATGAATTGAAATTTGGGTACAATTTCTATTAATTGGAGTATGCTTTTTATATGGATTGATATTTGGGTACAATTCATATAGCTACTGTTCGTTTTGGCTTCTTGCAATTTCAAGGGCTGTTGAATGCAATACAAAATCTCACCCCGCACGCGGATATAAGAAATTGCGCGAGGCATGTATATTGTAATTGGAAGGACTTTAAAGGTCAAGCGTTGAAGAACTTGTTTTGGGGGGCTGTGCGAAGCGCATACAAGGCAGATTACCTTTCTTATTTGGAAGAAATGAAGAAATTTAACGAACCAGCCTATCATAACTTTCTGGAGAGGGACCCCACCAAATGGTGTAAGTCATTTGTAAGTACTCTCCCGAAATCTGATATTGTGGATAATAATGTGTGCGAGACCTTTAACGGGTACATCATCAAGTCTAGGTCTAAACATCTGATAGACATGTGTGAGGATATTAGGACCGCCCTTATGGCTAGACAACATGATAAATTGCAGAGTATGAGTGGTGTGCTAGATAAGATATGTCCCCTGATCCGAAAAAAACTTGAAAGAAATGAGTATAACGGTAGGTTATGTTCAGTTAAGCCGGCAATTGGTGGAAAGTTTCAAGTGTTAATTAGTGCTGACCAATTTATTGTTGATTTGGGCCAATGGACTTGCACGTGTAGAGTTTGGGACATAAATGGTATTCCATGTATGCATGCATGTGCTTGTATTCGATTCATGAAAAAGGATACGGCGGATTTTGTGAGTCACCATTTTAGTGTTAACAAATACATTGAAGCGTATTCGCATGCACTTGAGCCAATTAATGGTAGAAAAATGGGGCCACAATCCGAGGGCAATCCGGTTAAACCACCTCCATACCGTAAGATGCCCGGGAGACCTAAAAAGATGCGTAAAAGAGCCCCTGAGGAAGACCCAAAAAACCCGCACCGGGTCACAAGACATGGCATTGAAATGACCTGTCGTAGCTATGGGGAAAAGGGACATAACAAGAGATCGTGCAAGAACCCTCCAAAAAATATCCAACAAGTCAAACGGAAAAGAGGCAGACCCCGTAAGGGCTCGATGAACAATGAAGTCGCACAGTCTCAACCACAAGGAGCCAGCAAAGAAACGGTTAAAAATCAGGTATTACATTTACAAGCATTTGGGCATATTTAAGTTCTTGTTATTATTATTTAAGGAATGTATATTTTCACAGGATAAAGTCGGGAGTAAGCGACCCATGACAAGATCCTATACCGCTGAATCAACTCGAACTGCTAGTAGGAAAAAGAAGAAATATTCGGAGGGTAGTGCCTCTAAAGACTCAAACCGAGCAAGGGAATTAAGAAATGCGAGGAAAGGGTACGGCGCATATTGCTCCGCTTCTGGGGAAATATATTTCAAGGTATACCCGAACTTTTCTTATTTTTACAAATTCATTTTTTGTATTCGCTTGAATGTTGACATCTAATTCATTGCAGAATCTTAGATCAAGAAAGGTCATCAATGTGAGTGGATCAATTGCCACCAAGCAGGCGACGACCAACACAACACATCCACCACCTAAAGTCCCGTTAGCTTCGGCTTCTGAAGGCCCTTCATACGCAAAGTCAACCATTTCGTCAAGGGCTCGATCATCCCCTACTACGAGTCGAAGTAGTTTAAGGGTCCCCACCAAGGGCATCAAATTTACCACAACAAGTACCCAAGAAAGCACTGTTGGAAAATGACAATATTTGTGGTTTCTTTTGTTTTTCCCCTCTTTGGGAATTTGTCCCAGTCTTCTTGAGAACTGTGGTTAATGGGAGTTTCATTTTGCTATAAACCCATATATTTTGTGGTTATGATGTTAATGTGTTTTCATCTGTACATTCTGAACAAGTGATTGGAATTGTGGTTATAGGATTATTTTGTGGTGTTAAATTTGTGTTAAACATGGTGTTGAATTTGTATTGTCTTCTAAAGTTAATAACATGAGCTACAAATTAATTGGAATTGCAAATTGATAAGACTCATATTTCACATTTATGTATCATATTTTCTCATATTCTATTTGTAAAAATTATGCTTAACTTTTGTATTTTGATGAAAATTTGTATTTGTAGGATAAATGGATGATTTGAGCAACTTGGATGTAAATTCGGTTGATTTTGAAGAATTCAAGAATTTTCCACAAAAATTGCATTTCCAGGAGATGTTTTTGCATAAGGCGTGGGCACGCCTTAACCAGCAGGATGTCAAATTGCGTTTTGAATATAAGGCGTGGGCACGCCTTACCTGAAAGTGTATACCTGCGGGATTTTTACAAAGGAGACTCCTATCTTTCTCTCTCCAGGAGATTTGAAATTAGTTTTAATATATTTGGACTTTTATTAGAATAGTTTTAGATAAGGTCAAAGGGAGAGAGATATAAGGTTAGAAATTCAAAACAGAGAAAAAACTTACGCTATTATTTTCTTTCTGTCTTCTCTCTTTTCTCTTCCCACCCAAAAGTACTTTTGTAAAAAAACTCTTTATTATTCGTATATGTGGCCAATTGTTTAATTGTCAAAATAGTATAGTACCAATTAGAGTGTTAAATTCGTAATTGTTTAACTGTTTGAATGAAATTAGGTCCTTTTAAAGGGCCAAAATTACCTTTGTGCAAATTAATTCAAGTGAGGTTCGAAACACAACAACACAAATGCCTACAACTAAAATACGACTGAATATCTCAAATTTGACAAAAACTCTAATATATTCCACATAAAAAAGCAAAGAGTTTTACGTTCGGATTACAATACGACTGAATATCTAACTTGTCACGATAGATACATATCATGCTTGAACATTTTCCTACCACCATCGCAAAGCAACCAAGTCAAAACACAAATTTGAACAGAAATTATAAGTCCCAGTATTTTAGTTTTATAACGTGCATCCTTGAGCATCTTCTTCAAGATCTTGTTCTTCTGCAAAAGCTCCGAATTGGTATTTTTAAGCTCCTCGACCTGCTTGCCCAAATTAATGTCGAACATATTCAACTCTTCAATCCTTCGGTCAGCAATATCCAATTTCTGATTCAGTAATCCCTCCATCTCATTCTTGCATACCAATCATTGTTCGAGACTCTGTTTTTGTGCCTTCAAGCTCAAAAAAGAACCTTTCTAAAAAATCGGCATCTCGGGGTCGAACCACTCAAAAAAACGACAGTCACCGGGTTGCTACGATACACAGTAACACAAAAAAAATTTAAAATTCCAGAAAAATCGCAGAAATGGAGCAAGTATGACTACTTAAAAAATGAAGCAATTTCAAGCTTAAATGGCAAATTACAATCGAGCAATAACCCTCAATTTCTAATAACAATCGAGCAAGCTTAAATGGTTCTCTATTTCGAGTTAAAACTGAAATCCTGAAAAAATTCAAGCTTGAAAGGAGACCCATTTCAAACTGTTAGATAACAAGTATGGATGACAAAATTTCTGAATCGTTTCCCAGATACCACACATGACGTCACACCCTTACCTCGTAAAACCGACAACGATAGAATCTCCGGGCCGGGTGCAAGTCCGTCGACGAAGTCAGAAAAAGCGCAGGAAGCCCGCACCTGCATCTCTTCGCACGGTCCGCTGGTGTTGAAGAAGACGAGCTCGAATTCGACATTGTTGCAGAGGGGATGTACAACTTTGGGGAAGAAAGGGGTCAGCCTACGGATAATTTGAAGAGAGAGGGTGTGAGTGATGTTAGGTTAAGTTTCAAATTAATATAAAGAAATTTGTTTTGATTTGTTATTAATTGGAAAATTTATTTATGATGTAGACTTTAAAAGAAAAGTTTTATTGAAGTTTCAAATTGATCTGTCAGCAACATAAGCAAAACGACGTCGTTTTGCGCCTAAACCACGTGCCCCATCTGCCAGGTCAGCTTCCCAAGGCCGGAGACGGGTGGCGATGTTGTAAATGAAAGGGCAAAAAAGTATGTGACGAACATTGAAAACTTTGAAAAGGCATGTCGCAATTGAAAAACCGACCAAAGGTTGTGATTTATTTGGTAATTAACCCAAAGTAAAAATATACCCGGTAATACTTCTTCTCCCATCCAGATCATTTGGTGCCAAATCCGCATCAACATAACCAAGCAACTCGGTACTCTTGCCACTGAAACACAGCACCTTGTTCATGGTACCTTTCAAGTACCGCGAGATCCATTTCACTGTTTCCCGATGTTGCTTACTCGGATCACTCATGAACCGGCTCACTACTCCCATTGCATGCGCAATATCTGGCCTAGTACACACTATAGCATACATTATGCTGCCAATTGTCGATGCATAGGGGGTTTTCTATATTTGGGCCCGTTTCTCCTTAGTACTCGGTGACTCCTTCTTCGACAGCTTAAAGTGACTTCCCAACAGGATACTCATAGGCTTAGAACATGTTGAATCTTTCCAAGACCTTTTGGATATAATCCGCCTACGAAAGATACAATTTCCTTGCCGCTCTATTTCTCTCGATTCTCATACCCAAAATTTGTTTAGCTTCTCTAAGATCTTTTATGGAGAATCTGTTGGACAAATGACTCTTCAGCTTATCCATCTTAATTAGATCAACTCCTGCAATCAACATATCATCATCATATAAAATTAAGATGAGATAACTCTTGTTGAACCTCTTGTAGTAACAACAGTGGTCTGCGTAGCATCTGCTATAACCAATTTCAATCATGAAACTGTCAAACTTCTTGTACCACTGCTTCGGAGCTTGCTTCAACCCATACAAGTTCTTTTTCAACTTTCACACAAGTTCTTCCTTTCCTTCGGCTACGAATTCCTCCGGTTGTACCATGTAAAGATCCTCCATTAGTCACTGTGAAGAAATGTCATCTTCACATCCATCTATTGTAACAACAGGTTTTTATACTCTACACCATGCGAATAGTCGTCAATTTCACACAGGAGTAAATATATCAGTATAATCAATACCAGAACACTGTTCAAACCCTTTCACAACCAGTCTAGCCTTGTAGCATTTGCTACCATCAGCTTCGCTCTTGATTCTGTAGACCCACTTGCAGTGCAATGCTTTCTTACCCTTTGGGAGCTTAACTAGTTCCCAAGTGCCACTCAGGTGAAGAGATGCCAATTCATCATCCATGGCAGCTTTCCATCTTCGTCTGTCATCAACCTGTTCTACTTCTGCATAGCTCTCAGGTTCACCATCGCCAATAAGCAATATATAAAATTTAGAGGGTGACAGGCCTAATTTCTAACCCTAAAATACCGCAAGTGTACAGGTATAGATGTATATAGCAGAAGTCAAGGTCAATCCACAGGGAATAGGTTAACGTAGTTTGATACCCTAATTGTCTAGGATTATCCTGACTAGATACTAAAATTGTGTGAATGAATTGATTAAAATAAATTGAATACTAATTAACTATTTTAACTAACGAGGAAATTCCAATTAACGAGAAGGTATCCTAGGATTTGATTTCAGGAATTAAAATAATGATGATTAATATCTAATTTATAAACCTTTAAATCAATTAATTATCTATTAGGCAGCACTTAATTAACCTAACCCCTCTCTCGAAGCGACTAAGTCGTATATTGATTAAGATAATTACTCTCTCGAGTCAATTGATCCTAAAAACTCCTAACAGCCCCTTAACCTTTTGCCTACACGATCATATACAATCGCGCTATGTGTTGTCGTCTATTAACAATTCCCTTCTCTCGAAGTGGAATTAATAAACATGCAAATTAAACCTAATTTATTCAGATTAAATTCAATTATAAGAATAAACAAACACATAGATAGATAAAAACAACTGGAGTTTATAAACTAAATAACTAAATCAACATTGTTAAAATCCTATTTTCTAATCCTAGGACACGAGTAGTTTAACTACTCATGTTTACTAACAAATCAAAACAAGAATTCAAGGAAAACATTGTTAAGAACTTGAAAAAAAACAAAAAATAATTAAACTAGATTTTTGGCTCGTCGATCTTCATCTTCTCGCTCTCACGGCTTCTACTCCGATGTAAAAGTATGAGAATATATGTTGTAATGTGATCCTCTCTTCAAAGTGTATATGATGTATTGTGTCTGATGATGATTAAAAACGAGCACTACTTGTATTTTTATAGACTTCAGAATAGTCCTGGGGAGATTAAGAATCAGTTCCTACTTGGGAAAGGAAATTTCTTCGAAAACGGCTTTTGGACGCGGCCGTGTTGTGCTTCCGACGCGGCTTCATCACCTTGAACTCGAAACTTCATCAAAACATCACATTTTTATGCGGCCGTGTTGCATGTTGAAATCGGCCGCGTTGCAGCATCAGTGTGGTTTTGCATTGCAGGCGTGTTTTGACGCGGCCATGTTGTGTATGTGACACGACCATGTCGGTTCTCTTCTAGTTTGACTTCTGGACCGGTCTAAGCTGGTTTTTTACTAGTTCGGACCGGTTTTCACCGGCTTTGTCCGGTTTAGACTTCCCTTTGACTTGTTTTTTCATCCGTTAGTCGTAAATCACGACTTTTAGGGCTGAAATTGCTCAAAAATACCTTAAAACAAGTCAAACATGTTAAATGGTCCAATTTATATCAATCTATCCAACTCTTGACCATATATGCACATAATTGCCATAAAGTACTCTCCTAAATCGTCCTAATTACATGAATAATTAACGTGTATCAGAGGACGAATACCTATCAGGTGCACGTTGCTCTTTAGGCGGTCTTTACAGCGGAGCACACTACAACATAAATGGCTTTATGTAACACTTAGTTTGTAACACTTTTAAAATTTTGACTTTTATGTAACACTTTTGTAACACTTAGGAATATGTAACACTTTCATGTAACACTTTTGTAACATCTGCGAATATGTAACACTTTCATGTAACACTTTTAGAATATGTAACGCTTTGAACGTAACACTTTTAAATTGTAACACATTTAGGTAACACTTTCAAATAAGTAACACTTTTTACGCAACACTTTTGAATAAGTAACAATATTATGTAATACTTATAAATAAGTAACACTTGTAAATAATAAAATTATTTATTTTATTTTAAACTAATTAAATATTTGTGGATTATTTTTCTTATGTGACTTTAATTTTTATTTGTCTAATGTGTTACATTTTAATTATCACAACAGAATATCTGTAACATAAGTGGTGAAAGCGATCAACTCAGACCTACAAAAATAACAATTCATTAGAGCACCTAAAGATTTACTTATTTGTTATCAAAAATAAATTAAATTTTATTTGTGACTTATTTGTGTGTATGTATATAGATATTCACACATTATACTTTTACTAAACAATTACAAAATAGACTTGTAGCTTTAGCCTTTAAGAATTTGAATACATTTTTTTAAGTGTGAGAGCCTAGACTTGGGACATTTGGTCATGTCTCTTCATATTTGTAAGTTTATTTTTTTATTTAAAATCTATGAAACACAACAATTAAGGTGTCTTAATACATAAAATTATGGCAATTAAAACTAATGATAATGTCTTAAGATTTATATACAATAACTAGATGTATAAAATTAATGTGATATAAAATAAGTTATATATATATAAATATATATATGAGTGGATGAAAATGAAAAAAAAAATAGTGGAAATATTGTGTCAAATTGATATGAATAACGTAAATAAAATTAAGTTAGATTGCAGTTTGATGAAAACTTAATTTTGAGTGTATTTTATTGATGGTATAATAAAATCTTGTGTATATATTGTTTTTCTTCAAATAATAACTAAAAAAGTTATTGTAGCCTAGTGGTTAAGACTTTGCGCTTAAACTCCTGCAATCTAGCAACCTGGGTTCGAAACCCAACAATGACAAATTTTTAATTTTTTCTTTCAATTAAAAGTGTTACATAAAGGGGGTTATATGTAACATTTTTTAGTGTTACCATAAAGTGTTACAATTTAAAATCTAATGTAACACTTATTAAAAGTGTTACTAAAGATCATCAAAAGTGTTACATTAGACTTTAGGTAGCACCGGCAAATGTAACACCAATAAAGTGTTACCTAAAGTCTATAGTAACATATTTTAGTATATATGTAACACTTTTTGGGTGTTACATTAACCCATTTATGTTGTAGTGGCAACATCCTAAGGTAGTGGTAGAGTTCTTGGCTCATCCTCAAAAGCCTCATCTTTATTCCAACTCTCCTTACTCCCACTCGAGTTTGAGATGTCTAACTCGACTACTCTAGGTTCAGAGCTGTCAAAACTCGATGCCTCTAATCTACCCTTATACATCACATGTTCATTGAAATCTCCCCTTCAATCAAAGGACCACCGAACCTCCCCTTAAATGAAATTCTTCATCTTCCTATCTCTGGAAGACACTTGCTCGATCCAGTCAACTAGTGACCACACTGTGGAGGTGCAGTAAAATTAACATTTCGAGCTTTTCTCCTCTAACTTGTAGAAGCGGTAAGTCAGGGTCGAACCCACAGAGAGCAGGAAGACTGAATGTATTTTATGTGTTAATCCAATTGACTTAAACAATAATAATAATATATATAAATATAACGATGGTGGGTTTTGAATTGATTTGAGTAACTATTAATCTAAAAAGCATGAAATTAACAAAAAGCACAAAGTAGACAAGAACAATAAAAGTGATTTAAATATGAAAAATATTCCAGCCCTTAGTCTAGTATCCCCCTAGTTCGAATTATCTTCGTAATTAATACAATTATTCTCCAGCTTAGTTCTGAAACTCCTATCACAATGATTAACAACAAGCTGTGTTAACTTAAGCTACCTCCTAAGTTTAACTAACCAAAACAAGCTCTTTGATTAGTCTATTTAGTTGAGTGATCTTAGAATAAGCTCTCTAGATCTCATTAACTAAATTCATAGAGTATTAGGGCAACGGGATAAACACGGTGTTGTACTCACAAGCTCGTTACAAGTGACTGCAAGTTACCTATCCTAGTGATTAATTCACTATTTGCTACCAGTGGACATAAATCGTAATGATTACGTATTACGACAATGACCTAGCGATAATTATATGATTAATAAATACCTAGGTGATTAATCCAAGCAACAATTCACATAAGAATTTGTATAAGCACGAGTAGCATAAAATGTTTCAAAATATAAACTGTTGAACAATTACTGTAAGAATTACAAGATTATCAAACTAGGGTTCAACATTGATTAAAGACTGAAATGTAAAACGAATACCCGCTTAGGGTGACGACTAAAGACATGATTGTATTGAAAAACATAAAACTAAAATAAACTAGAAAGATGAAACCGCAAATTGCAGAATCTTGATTGCTCGTCTCCTCCTGAGTGATCAAAAAATTAAGTTCCAAGTCTCCCTTTGATGTCTAGAGCCTTGAGGTATTTATAGGAGTACATCTCTAGGATAAAGTAGGATAAAAATCTAATTGGAATAGGAATATTCGTCCAAAACTCGTTTTTGAGCTTGCGGGCCAAGTAATGGGTCGGCACTGCATTGTTTTTCCATCTTCAAAGCTGGTTTTAAGGGTCTTCCGGTCATTTTTGGATTTTTCCTCTTTCTGACAACGTTGTAGCTCTTTGAATCAGCTTTTCAACGACACCAATTGCACCTCAATCAGAGTTGAAAATCTCAAGACATGGCTAAAATAATATAGGTGTATCAAGCTGACAGAAAACTTCACTTTCGGGAAGCTTTTTGTCGCGGCCTTGAAGGTATGTCGCAGCCGTGGGGACTTCACAGGGCTTTTTAGCTCCTTCTGGCGTGCTTTTGTCGATGCCGCAACTGGCCTTTTCGTCCTTGGCTCGATTTTTCTTCGTTTTGGACTTTTCAAGACTCGTGTCTTCGTCCATCCTTAGTCGAATGCAACTTATTGTCCTTAAATCACCTGAATATCTCTAAAACAAGTCCACAAATGTCAAACAACCAATAATACAAATATAAGCCATTCACGGTCGATTATGCATGCAAATGTCATTCAATGAACACTTAAATCGACCTAATATGCATGCATAAACACGTGTACCAAATACGAATATAAGTCATTCACGGTCGATTATGCATGCAAATATCATTAAATGAACACTTAAATCAACCTAATGTGCATGCATAAAAACGTGTACCAACTAGCCATCTCTAACGCATTTGGAGCGCATGCCTTACATGGAGTCCATGGTTTACCGCCGCTGGACAGCCTACCCTACCCAAGTGGAGCCGTACTTGGTCCGTGGATCTCCGCCACATCGGTTCATTCTGGGACCATGGCTCTGATACCACTTGTTGGGCCCTGATTGGGCTCGCATCTCCACATTGGTATGATATTGTCCGCTTTGGGTCAAGCCCACACAGGTTTATTCTTGGGCTAACTCCTAAAAGGCCTCATATCAATGGAGGTACTTCAATCCTATTAAACCCCATGATCTTCCCATGTATATCGGATGTGGGACATGGTTTGATTATCCAACAGTATTCTCTATTGTAACTATGAAATCTTACCTATTTGTCAACTAGATGTCAATAATGAATTTTTACATGGTTATATAGACAAAGAAGTATACATGTTACCATCACACGGTTACAATAAAGCTATTTCTGGTCAAGTTTGCAAATTAGAAATGAGCTTGTACGGATTAAAACAAGTATCTAGACAATGGAACTGTGAATTCACATGGAAATTGCTAGATTTTGGATTCATACAATTTGTTGTTGATCACTGCTTATTCATTTAGTCAAAAGAGTATGTATTTCTTGCCGTATTATTGTATGTCGATGATGTGTTAATAACAGGATCACACATAGACACAATAACTAAACTCAAAACTTATCTTCATGACATGTTTACCATAAAAGATTTAGAATATGCCAAATATTTTCTTGGTATGAAAATAGCTAGGAATGAAAAGGGTACATATCTCTGCCAAAGAACACCCTAGATATTCATAAAGATACAGGTCTTGAGGGTTGCAAACTTGTCAAAACACCTCTACCCACTGGACTATATCTCACTGCCACACAAGGAAACCCACTCACTGATCCTGACAAATACAAAAGATTGATAGGAAAATTAATATATTTAAACTTAACTAGACCTGATGTTACATATGCAACACAGCAGCTCAGTCAATTTGTTAGCAAGCCATACACTAGTCATGGGAGGCTGCTTGCATATGGTTAAATATTTGAAAGGTTTCCCATCTCTTGGGCTCTTTTATGTTGCTGATATTTTTATGAGTGTGCAGGCACTCAGACTTAGATTGGGCAGCTTGTAAGGACACTAGAAAGTCCATTACAAGATATTTCATCTTTATTGGCAAGTCATTAGTATCATGGAAACCAAGAAATAGACTACAGTTTCTAAATCTTCAGCTGAATCAGAGTATAGAGCTTTAAGCTCTACTATTGCAAAACTTCAATAGATTTCATACATCCTTAAAGATTTTAATTTTCAAGATGGACATTACTACACTAATTGATCTATATTGTGACAATCAATCAGCAATACACATAACAGCAAATTCAGTCTTCCATGAAAGGACCAAGCATTTGGAGATTGATTGCCACATAGTTAGAGACAAGTATAAGGTTGGATTCATAGATTTGAGCACATCAAGACCGCTCAAAAAATTGCAGATTTCCTCAATAAAGTGCTTGGACCAACACAATTTCATTATCTACTTTCCAAGTTGGGCATGTTAGATATTCGCAATTGCCCAACTTGAGGGGGGATGTTGGAATATGAGGGTTGTTAGTTAGTTAACTTGTTTAGTTATGAAATTAGCTAAAGTTGGTTATGTAAAACTACCACCAAGTTGCATGCACACCTAATAGGAGCTTCTAGAAGAAAACACACACACCCTTATATATACATAACACACACGCACTATTGTCAAGTTTTTCCATACTATTTCATTCTCAGATTGTAAATATGCAGTTGAGCATGCTGATCTAATTTCTCTTGTTCAAACTTGTGAGATTGAATAATAGTTCATTTCTTTACTCAATCTATGAGTCTTAACAATTTAAACTAAAGTTCAAAAAGGTTTGGTTAGGTTTCAAATACACTAGACTTAAGGCGGTTTAAAGTCACTTCATTTTAAATGCGTTCATTTTGAATACTTATGTTTAATGTAGCCTAATAAAATACTACCTCTGTTTTTTCTTTGAGTGCCTTTTTAGATTTGAATAAGAAAATGAAGGAGTATAAAAAATGGACAAATAAATCGTCAACTACATTATGTAGATATGGTAGATTAGATAATTAGAGTTTTATTAGGGTTAAAGGCAGTATTGGAAAAAATATGGGAAAAAAGTAAAAGGATTGATAACACGTTACTTGTGCATGTATTTAGGTCCATTTAGGATCATAGTTTATATCATTTACGTGCATATTTAACCGGCATTTATTTATATTAATAATATTTGGGTCATTTAACGTGTTTCGACTTGTTTTGAAGTTAATTAGGTATTTTTATTCCATTTGGATGAAGTTCGAAGAGGAAACAAGTCAAATAGGGTTAAAACGGATGAAAAGGAAGTTAAAGGAGTCAAAGGGCCAACAATGTCGCGTCAAATATGGACATGGCCGTGTCAAAAGTGGCCTAGAACATGTAAAAACGCACTGCCAACCAACACGGCCGCGTCAATAAACAACACGGCCGCGTCAGAATGTGTCCCGAAAGTGAAGTTTTCTGTCAGCATGACACACCTCTAGTATTTTCGCCATATCTTGAGATCTACAACTCCGATTGAAGTGAAATTGGCGGCGTTAGAAAGCTGATTCAAAGGGCTACAACTTTTTATGAAATATACAAATTCCCATAAACGACCGGAAGACCCTCACAAATGGCTTGGAAGTAAGACCTAAAAAATGGTTTAGTCGTTCTTTCTTAGTTTTATCTTTTACAATGTTTTTCGTAGAATTTTGTATTGGATTATTGCTAGGCATGAGTAACTAAGCTATTCGTGTACTAGGGTTAGAAAGTAGGGATTATTATGACAATGTTTTGATTATGGTTTGATTTATTGATTCCGTTCTTTACGTGTTTATCTCTATGTTTGTGCTTATAACTAGATTTAGCTTGATCACCTAGATTTAGTAATTTAGTTTAGCAATTCCGCTTCGAGAGGAGGGAATCGTTATCAGACTTAGAACATAGAGCACAGTTGTCTATGACTGTGTAGGCTGTGGCTTAGGATCGTTTGGGAGTTATTAGGTTTAATTAACTCGAGAGGGTAATTAGCTTAATCAATCAACGGTTTAATCGCTTCGAGAGAAGGGTTAGATTATTTTCGTGCCGCCTAATAAACACTAGAATTGGTAAATCAATAATTTAATCATATTCAACATTGAAGTAATATCCTGAAATCGAAGCCCTAGGATACCTATTCTCCTTGATTGTTAGTTCTTTGTGTTTCCTAAGTTTGAAGCTATATTTAATTGAGTACTTTAATTAGTAAAATCAACCTTTTACAACTTAGTATCTAGTTAGGACATTCCTAGAGTATTGAGGTATCAAACTACCTAAACTATTCCTTGTGGGATCGACCTTGATAATCGTTACTACACCTACATCCGTAAACTTGCGGAACACTAGGTTAGAAACCGACGTGTCAAGTTTTTGGTTGCCGGGGAATAGGATTTAGCGCTTAGTTTTTATCTTTAAAAATAGGAGGAAACTAGACTAGATTTTATTTTTCCTAATTATTAATTTAATTTTCGTTTCTATTTTTTGGTTAATTTTTGTGTTACGCGGTATTTCTTGTTTTTGGTGTTTCCAGGCTTCGTGTGCACACCAGATCAAAAGGGAAAGAAACTCTTCTTCCTTTCGATCCAGAAATTGAAGCGACAGCTCGTAGACACCGAACTAGAAGGAATTTCGCATCTGAAATGGAGAACCCACCACAGCATCCGAATCCGGATGACGCTCTTAATAGAGTACTGACAGCTCTGGCACGCTTGGATGATCGAGTCACTAATATACAGCAGCAGCTACCTCCACAAGGGCCACAGCTGCAACAACAGCGCGGCCCAATTCAGATAGAACCAGTTGCAGGAGATGAAGATGATACTCCCATCATTGACTGCCTGAAGCCTAATCCAAATTAGCAGGCAGCAGGAGTACAACCTCCACCACTCGATGCCAACAGTTTCGAGCTAAAGCCTGCACTAATCAACATAATGCAGCAAAACCAGTATGGGGGAAGTGCTTTGGAGGATCCGAATGTGCATCTGATCAAGTTTCGCAGACTGGCCGACACAATCAAGATCAATCATGTGCCGCACGAGCAGGTCAAGATGAGACTGTTCCCTTTCTCACTGAAGGACAGAGCACTACAGTGGTTCAATTCATTGGAGGATATTACAAGCTGGGAGGACCTGAGTACTTCTTTTCTGTTGAAGTATTTTCCACCGAGCAAGATGCTCGACCTGCAGAATCAGATCAACCAGTTCAAGCAATTGGACCAAGAGCCATTCGGAGAGGCTTGGGAGCGATTCCGGGATCTTATCCGGAGTTGTCCTCAACATGGGTTTACCAAGAAACAGTAAGTGTGCAAGTTCTACAATGGTCTACTTGCACCAACTAGAAATCAGGTCGATGCAGCTGCAGGTGGAAGTTTGATGGAGAAGTCAGTGAGGATGGGATTCTCAATCCTTGACGCTATGGCCAAAACGAGCTACCAATGGTCGAATGAGAGAAACATGCCAAAGAGGGTAGCAAGTGTCCAAAAAGTAGAGCCCGTCAATAATGAGCCAATTGAAAAGCTCACATCACAGTTAACCACATTGACGAGCCAGGTAAATTTGCTAACTAATCTGACGTTAGCACAATAGCCAGGGGGTCAGGAAGAAGTTGAAGACGTAAACTTTGTGAATCAACGAAACTTCAACAATTTCCAGAACAATCAGTCTCGGTACAATCAGTACCCTCAGAATCAGAACCATCAGAACTTCTCGTATGGTAACTCACGGAATACACTTAATCCGCCACCCGGATTTACTGTTACGAATGGGATGATTCAAGAGGGCACAAAGCCCATACAAGAGGAGATTGACCAGTCTCAGTTCGCTAAATATGACGAGAAACTAGCTCAGTTGGAGAAGAAAGTAGATGGAAAATTTATCGAGCTAAATAAGCATATCACTGGGCAAGGGGCAGACATCAAGAGGCTCGAGAATACATTGGTTCAGACTCAAGCAAGCATTGGTGAATTGTCATCAAACATGAGCCAATTGATAAAGATAGTAGGGGCTCAACACAAGCAGGGCCAATATCCGAGTGATACAGTGGTTAATCCGAGGGAGCACTGTAATGTTGTGAAGCTAGAGGAGCATGTAGAGAGCATGAAGGACCATGAAGCGAAGAAATCAAGCGAGGAAGTAAAAAACATTGAGAAGGAGGAAGTCAATACAATCATAGATAAGAAAATTTCATATCCTATTCTTGATGAGTCTTTTGATTTTTGTTTTAAAAATTCATTCTTTGCTAACCTTGATCCTTTAGAGCGGTCTAGCGCTGTTGTTGTGAAATAGGAACCACTAAAGGAGAGAATCCAAGATAAAGAAGAAACCAAAAAGAGGAAGGATGGAAAAGAGACGACGAAAAAGAAACCGAGCAGTCCCAGAATGAACACAACCACAAGCATGAAACCCAAAAGAGCAACAAAAGCAAAAGATCCAGGGAGTTTTAATATTTCTTGCTCAATTAGTAGTCATGATTTTCAAAATGTCATGTGTGATTTGGGGTCTAGCATAAATTTGATGTCTCTTAAGCAGTATAGACAATTAGGATTAAGGGAGATTAAACGATCCTTTACTACTATCCAATTGGCTGATGGATCGTCATTAACGTCGTTGGGAGTAACAGAGGATGTAGTGGTGAGAGTGCTGAATTGTGAATTCCCTAGTGATTTCTTAGTTGTCGACATGAAAGGGAATGATGAATTTTCTTTTATCTTAGGACGACCTTTCTTGGCAACTAGCCAAGCACTTATAGATGTGCCTAAAGGGAAGTTGATTTTTCGTGTTCAAAACGAAACCATCGCACTCAAAATACATAAGTCGGGTCCAAGGGGTAGGTAAAATTGTAGCATTGTTTATACTACCCAAGCTGCTATAAGAAATCCACACGCCCCACGTAGCTCATTAATTGCTCATAAATTACCAAACTCGGGGTGGTTGGAAAATGGTTGATAGGAAAAGGACGTCTGGCTGATGACGTAAAACAAAGCGCTTGACGGGAGGCAACCCGATGTTTATCGTTTTATTTTTATTTAAATTATTTCGTTAATTTTATGTTTTTACTTGTGTTTTAGTGTTTTATGTTTTTAGGAATCAACATGGACGAATGTTGCAAGAAACGGGGGTCGAAGAGACGGAAAACTCGCGTAACAGAAGAAGAAAATGCAACACGGCCGTGTCACAAGCAGGACACGGCCGTGTCAAAATGTGCCTCAAAAGCATGCTGGAAACTGGGATGCAACACGGCCGCGTCACATGCTGAACGCGGCCGCGTCAAAATGTCTCAAACGCAACACGGCCGTGTCACACAAATAACACGGCCGTGTCAAAAGTGCTTCTAGACGCTCAGCAGCACTGTAAAGCAACACGGCCGTGTCACATGCTGGACGCGGCCGCGTCAAAATACGCCCAGAAACACAAATTTGGCTCAAATGTGACACGGCCGTGTCAAACCTTCAACACGGCTGCGTCAGTACCTCAGCAGCTTAAAAGAGAAAAAAAATAAAAAATAAAAAATAAAAATAAAAAATAAAAATTCAGAGCTTTATGCGGAGACGGTCGAAACAGATTCAGTAAGAGGTGATGGCACGATTTCGGAGCTAGTAGGGGTTCCAAAACGCCGCCGTCGTCGCAACAATTTGTAAGTTAGCACCAAGGGGTACCACGTTTTTTCCTCCAAACATTGGTTTTCAGCCAAGTTTGAGGGAGGGGTGGACCGTGGGACGTCTTGGCAGCTATATTTATAGTTTTTATTTGCCTTTTAGTTGATCGTTCGAGTTTCTTGCTGTTGATTGTGGATCCGTGAGCCCATTATGCTTATTTTTATTTTGTCGATTGGTGTTATCGGGTTTGTGAGCCCATTTATCTGATTTATTGGTGCTGTTGGGTCTATGAGCCCAAATTTGATTACATTTCGTTTCCATGTTGAGTCTTAGGAGTTTAGAGTTCAGAGTCTTATTAGTGTTTTAGTTTTTAGAGTCATAAGAAGGATAAAACCCGGAAAAAGGTAACAAGTGAAAAGAAAATAAAAGAGAACAATAGGGAAAGATGGATGATGAATAGTTAATGATGAGATGATTTTGAGAAGTAGATGAAAAAATGGCACATAATAGAGCATGAGAGGTGATTTGAGACGAAATTGAGCTTGAACTTAGAATATTCAATCAAAATTAACCTTGTGAGAATTTGAGCCTAATTATACTCCAATTTTCGGAGCAATATACTTTCTTTCGGTGTGAATTTGATTGAATATGTGTACTAGTCTCTAGAACTTGCCTTGAGTCTTTACTGTGAATGTGTCAAGTATATGTTGTGATTTAGGAAATGATCTTAGGCGTTGTTGTTTAAACCTATTTTGAGCCATAAAAATTACCCTTTGTACCAAAAGTTTACGTTTTATCACTAGTTAGCCCACTTGAGCCTTATAGCCTTATTTATTCATAACCTAACAATGTCAGCCGAAACCTTTTGATTTAACTATTTTGGCCCTAATTGGATTAATCAAGTTAGAGGGAGGAGAATTGGGAGGAATTTTGGGTGAACAATTTGTGGGAAGAAATGAGAAAACTAGTGGATCTTCCAAAGATGAAAGGAAAAAAAAAAAAGGATAGGTGAAAAACAAGGAAGAATAGCCTCTTCTAATCGGAAAAAAAAAAAAGAAAAAAAAAAGAAAAGAAAAATGTGAAAAAAGAAAAGAAAAAGTTTGTGTTTGGTTAGTAATTTTGAGAAGAGGCTTTAAAATAAAGTGCTTAAATTGTGAATTTGATTAGAACAGTTGGGTAGTCCCAAAGATGTGGTACCCACAGAAATGAAAAGCACTTAAGTTCTACGGACTTTTGAAGGTGAAGAAGTCACTTTGCGGGGTGATTTGCTGAGATTTGAAGAGTGAGGCTGAGTGATTATATTGAGGGGTAGTCAGGTTAGACGTAACTTGATTAGTCCAATGAATAGTCACTTATATCCAAATGTATCCCACCTTACCTTAAGCCCACATTACAACCAAAAGAAAGACCTTTTTGATCCTTTGTCACACGTATCAAGTACGAGGTCTATTTTAGACGATTGGCAAGCATATGGTAGGCTTTGCATATAATTTAATATGAGTGGAAATTATTTTAGCCTAAACACTTGAGAGATGAGTGAAACACTTACCCGGTGAGGGTTGAATAATTCGAAAGTTCAAAGTCTCGAGATTAGTTGATTTTCGCGTTATCACATATGCTCAAGTGAATTGTGTTGCTTAGTTGTTTTAAGAAAAATCAGACTGAAACTGAATTCATCGTCTAATCGCCCTAAACAAATGCATAATCACTTGTATTCTTTGTGTCTTTTGTTATGTTGTTCGGGACGAACAACAGTTTAAGTTTGGGGCATTTTGATAACACGTTACTTGTGCATGTATTTAGGTCGATTTAGGATCATATTTTATATCATTTACGTGCATATTTGACCGGCATTTATTTATATTAATAATATTGTCATTTGACGTGTTTCGACTTGTTTTGAAGTTAATTAGGTATTTTTATACCATTTGGATGAAGTTCGAAGAGGAAACAAGTCAAATAGGGTTAAAACGGATGAAAAGGGAGTTAAAGGAGTCAAAGGGCCAACACGGCCGCGTCAAATATGGACACGGCCGTGTCAAAAGTGGCCTAGAACATGTAAAAACGCACTGCCAACCAACATGGCCGCGTCAGAATGTGTCCCGAAAGTGAAGTTTTCTATCAGCATGACACATCTCTAGTATTTTGGCCATATCTTGAGACTACAACTCCGATTGAGGTGAAATTGGTGGCGTTAGAAAGCTGATTCAAAAAAGGGCTACAACTTTTTCTGAAATAGACAAATCCCAAAAACGACCGGAAGACCCTCACAAATGGCTTGGAAGTCAGACATAAAAATATGCCCGGGAAAAGCGGACGCGGCCACGTCGCAAGGCCAACACGGCCGTGTCAGAAAGGCTTTTCTGCGAGAATTTCCTAATTTTAATAGGATTTTGATCCTATCTTCCCCAAGATTCGTCCCCAACTCTATAAAAAGGACCCCAAGCTCTGGGAATCATATAGAAAACATCAAGAACATCAATTACATCATTATTCTACTTAGAAGGAGTCTTGGAGGACAAAGAAGACGAAGATCATCGAGACGGATTTATCCGGGTTTAGTCGTTCTTCCTTAGTTTTATCTTTTACAATGTTTTTCGTAGAATTTTGTATTGGATTATTGCTAGGCATGAGTAGCTAAGCTATTCGTGTCCTAGGGTTAGAAAGTAGGGATTATTATGACAATGTTTTGATTATGGTTTGATTTATTGATTCCGTTCTTTACGTGTTTATCTCTATGTTTGTGCTTATAACTAGATTTAGCTTGATCACCTAGATTTAGTAATTTAGTTTAGCAATTCCGCTTCGAGAGGAGGGAATCGTTATCAGACTTAGAACATAGAGCGCAGTTGTCTATGACTGTGTAGGCCGTGGCTTAGGATCGTTTGGGACTTATTAGGTTTAATTGACTCGAGAGGGTAATTAGCTTAATCAATCAACGGTTTAATCGCTTCGAGAGAAGGGTTAGATTATTGTCGTGCCGCCTAATAAACACTAGAATTGGTAAATCAATAAGTTAATCGTATTCAACATTGAAGTAATATCCTGAAATCGAAGCCCTAGGATACCTATTCTCCTTGATTGTTAGTTCTTTGTGTTTCCTAAGTTTGAAGTTATATTTAATTGAGTACTTTAATTAGTAAAATCAACCTTTTACAACTTAGTATCTAGTTAGGACATTCCTAGAGTATTGAGGTATCAAACTACCTAAACTATTCCTTGTAGGATCGACCTTGATAATCGTTACTACACCTACATCCGTACACTTGCGGAACACTAGGTTAGAAACCGACGTGTCAAGGATAACTATTTATAAATAAAGCACAAAAGTTAAAATGGCATCTAAAAGACGAAGGTAGTATACATATTAAAAGGGTGATTCTAAATGCAGCCCTCATTTTACTCTATGCAGCCATTATTTTAAATAAATAAAAGATATCATAAATATTCCCTTGTACCCTTCTTACTTAGTTGCACCCACAAAATAAAAATAAAATCCACACCTCTTTTCGGTGCAACCACTGGTATCGGCAAGTGTTCTTTCCCTCAGCAAACTCTTACCAATCAACAATCACGTCAAATAATTAATTCATCTCCAGAAGAAACTAATAAGTGTTTGAATCTTACTGATAATTAATAATTATATTTATGCTTTGGGTATCTTAAGTAAGATTTCGTTTGTTTCTATGAAAAAATCAAGTGATAAAGAAGGTTTTGAGTTAGATTTTCAGGGTTTTTGTATTTTTTGGAGAATTTATGGTGAAATTTCTTGGAGATGAAATGAATAATGTGTTGATTCCAAAATTCAAAAATGTTGAGAACATGATGGAGGTCCTTTGTTTCCTCAAGCCCCGAATTCTTGTATATAGTCGAAGGAGCTCCAACCTTGATAGAAACTCGTAAAATGGAAGTCAACCTTATAAAACATAATGAAAAAGAAGAGAAAGTTGTGTGTGTTGTTTATTAGTGACGGGATGTGAATAAGAATAAATAAGGGTAATACAATGAATTTATGTGATTTTTTAAAATTATGGCTCCAAAGAGATAAAATGTGGTTAGATTTAGAATTACCTATATTAAAATTGTCATATATGTTTCGTAGTTACAATTTAATGGGCTCATTTGACTCATTTTAAAAATTGAAAGACCTATTTACACATGCAAAGCAAAATGAAGAATGTAGATTAGAGCCCAATTTATACTTAAGTACTATCGTGAGGCTATATTATCTCATGTGTTTCCTTTTTCACAAATAATTTCTCCAACATTCATTTCAGGCATTGCATTTGTTTGCTTTTACTTAATTTTCTTCCTATTCTTCTTTTTTGTTTCTATCATTTTTAGGGATTTCCTATGGATACATATTTATGTACATTTTCAATGGAACACCAACACCTCATGAGTTCATACAACGATTTCTCATCTGTCTCACAGTCGGTGCATGCTTATATGTCTATTGTTAATGTCTTAAGACCATACATTAGGCATGTCAACGGGGCGGGGCGGGGCGGATTTTTGGATTTTTTGACCTGCCCGCCCCTGCCCCGCCCCGCCCCGCGCCCCGCCACGGGGCAAAAATATCTGCCCCATGATCTGCCCCGCACGGGGCGGATCTGCCCCGCCCCGCCCCAACCCGTCTTTATCTTTTTTTTTCTTTTTTTTCAAAAAAAAAAAAAACTATTTTTTTTAATTAAAAACCTTGTTTTTTTTTTTATAATTGAAATTAATAGGGTTTTAATTTTTAGGTTTACATTAGTTTTGTTTTAACATTTTTTATATTTTGTAAAATTAATTATTAGAAAATGGAATTTGATTATTTAAATTTATTCTAATCATAATTCATTGTATTAGGATGGCATATATATAACATATCATATATAAAATTTGATATTATAAATACATATATACACATATTTAATATTTATGTATGTGTATATATATATATATATCTATATAATATTACATAATATATATTTAAAATTAAAATAAATTATATATATAAGGAAGGGAGCGGGGCGGGGCGGGGCGGGGCGGGGCGTGCCCCATTCTTCATCGAGGCGGATTTTGCCCCGCCCCAAGGACCTCGGATCGGAGCGGATCGGGGCGGGGTGGATCGATTTTGACATGCCTACCATACATATTCAATTTAAATAAGAGAAATAGTTGATTTTGATAAAATCTTAATACCTTTGTCGATATGAACAGTAATGAATTCACAGTAGATAGGTCACTACTACTGTAAATGGATAAGCTCTTAGCCAAAAATACAAGTTTAGAAAGTACATTTTGAAAGTGGAATTTTAATTCATAACTCATTGTTGATGAGTGTCAAATTGATCATATTCCACATGCGTATTTTGAGTAGAATTGCATTCATTTGACATGTCTAAGACTGTAAACGTGCAAAATTGTATTCTTAGGTTGAGTTTCTCTTATTGAATGATTTGATGCATTTTTAAAAGTTTTTTAGTCATATTTTGTAGGTTAACAAATACAAAAAACCAAGAAAGCCGCCTCCACATGCCCGTCCATTCGGCATGTGTTTCAAAACTCAAACGGGCCTCAATTAGGCCTAGGACTAGGTCATATCGAAGTTTGTCGAGTCATGAATGAAAGTCGTGAATGTACCGGGAAAGAGAAAATGAACAGAAGGGGGACTAAACGAAGATGGAAGACGATGCGCACAAAGAAGGGAGATGTGTCGGTTCGACCACCAGAACCGGTACCATAAATCGATACCCCCGCCAGTACTAAGCGGTACAGGTAGTGCACCAGTATAAATGGGCAATGGGTCGCGATTTGGAGGCCCTTTTGATACCGCACCAGTGTCCAATTGCAGTATGACTCGTGAGTCATTTGCCGAGTCAACTCGTTGCAGTTCCATTTTCTGGCCATAGCTTCTTCGCTTGGTGTCCAATCTAGTCGTTAAAGTTATTTAGAAAGCAAACACGAAGCTCTACAATTTTGTAGAAGAGCACAAGAGTCGATTCTAAACAATTTGCTTTTAGTTTCACTAAGAAGCGTAACTTCCTCGCAACTAACACCAACTAGGTGATCCCTTAAGTTCTACTTTTATTTATTTGCACTTTGGCCCCTTGTTTAGGCCTTTTTCAGCAGGTTCCTCTTAGTGCTTGGGAGATGACTCGGGTCTATAAATACCCCTCTCCTCTCTCCCATTCTTTACTCTACACTATTAGTTTAATTTCTAGTGTCAGTCCTTAATTTTAGCGAGGAAAAACTCGTGGCTTGCTCGATTTGTAAAAACAACATTTGACGCCAAAGTTAATCTGAACAATCTTTAATAGTAAGCATTTATTTCTTTTAATCTCTTCGTTGATTATTTTAATATGTTGCTTTAAATTATCGATTATTGTTGTTTCTTCGATGATGTGTGAGACTGGTTATTTTTTGAGGTTAGGGAGTAACCCAAACGTCATGGTTGGTGTATAGATGGTTTGAATGTACGATTTCTTATGGGAATAATAGACTTAGGATTGTTAGATCTATTTAGTGTGTTTTTTATGTTTATGTTGTGTTCTAGGGCTTAGCCTTGAATCGGTATTCTATGTGTTTGGCTTTCCTAATACCTAAATCTACACTATTTAGACTCTTCACAAGTGTAGGGAGAGCTACGGTTTGGAGAAGGATTGGTTTAGCTAAGTTTATTCGAAAGACACAATTACCTTTGTGCTCAAGTGGTTAATGATTCGAATGGTGGTCTTTAGCGTGAGAATTCATCGTGTAATTGCCTCTACGTGATAAAAAATGTTAAACCTGATAATGTGCACTCTAGTGACATATCCATATGTTGGGAATTTAGCCATATCCTCCTCCACTTGGTTAGAATTAGTTGACCCTTGAGATTCGACAGAACCACGAACAAGTGTGGGTAGCTTTGTAGGGTTTTATATACAAAGTTGACACCTCTCACCCGTTAGTTCCGCAATGAGTCGTACACTTCCTTTAATATATTAGCCCTTCTAGGTTCATTTGAAACCGACCTATGGGAGACTCTTCCCATAAGTAATCTTTTATCATTTATTGCTTTGCTCTTGTATGCTCATACCCACACTCTTAACTTCTAAGTTGCTAATTTTTTTCCGAACAATTAATTTAGCTAGTTTACACAGAGAATTATCTGAAGTTCCCCCAAGTAGAAGAGGAAAGACTCGTTCACAGGAACAACCTTTGATTTTTCAAAACGTGTGTTAATTAAGAATTAGAAGCAAAGATTTAGAGTTGAAGCACTGAAGAATCACTTACTACAGATGAATTGGACATGGTCATTTCCACTAGGATGCATTTCAGTGGATCCAGAGCACTAGGCCAGGGCAAGGGCGAGATCTAGCGCCCCTTCCCCCCTCACCCCCCAAAAAAAATAATAAAACACCAACTTTCCTTCCATCCCGGGATACTATCCGGACCCCTTGTCGTCCGCAGCATTCAGATGAAACATGTGGTTCAACTCTTTGGTTGCTAGGGTTGTCCAACCGCAAGATCAGAAGAGCACTAGTGTTCAGCAACCTATAGGGTGGATTTGGGAAAGAGCTACTCACCAGTGGCGCAAATATGATGTAAGTGCTGGAGGGAGTGGGAATCTTATGTCGGCCGCAACATCTTCAGATTCACGCTGATGCAACATGTTGGAGGGTTATTTATCCTCTAATTAGGACAGCCAGATGTTGAGGCCACATACTTCGGGGTCATCAACTCGCCATTGAAATGCATGGTGATATGGATCATGGAGGAGGGGTACTCCACCTCTCAGCCTGCGGCTAACTCCAGTCCATCTCCTAGGGGCTGAGGACCAAATTGTCCCTTAATGGGCTCTTCTTCATCTATGATCTCTCGGGATTTTTCACTTGTTACATTCACATCGCCCACTCCAATCATTTTGCCATCACCCTCTTCCGTAACCTCAGTAAGAACGCACCGCTCCAATCCCCTATGTTATAGGAGGGAGACGTCATTTTAAGAAAAAGAAGAGAAGGATGATAGTATTCTTACAAGGAAAATGTTCAGGTCGAAGATAATCCTTTAGCTTGAGCAAATCGCCTTACAAGGAAGCGAATCACCAGTAATTTACAAGGAAGTAGTGGTAAATAGTAATAATAACAAAGGGGTATATATAGAGAGGAATTAGCATGTCTATAGATGCATCGAATCCAAAGCCGTAAGATGCAACTTCAAAGAGACATTTTACCTTCTGGTCGTCTAATGAGCGATGCATAGAACAAAAACACTGGATACATACCATTTTGAAAGGCAACATTCAAAATTTAATTCACAGCTCGCTTGCACCAAGTTGTAAATTCAAGGGAGCAGTTGCAGATATAAGCAACTGGTCAGTTTAGCTCGGTCCATCCCATTTTTTATCTAGGGTCAAGTACAACTCAATTACTCTTGAACAGTTTGTTAACTCAGATTAGCTTAGATCGTTTCACCCGAGCAGCTCAAATTGTCTCATGTCAACAGCCCAGATCATTGGCCAACTTATAGGATAAGCTTAGTTCATCTCCTAATCGACCTCATCTCAGTCCTAGGTGCAAGCCGTTCAAACTGCACGCACAAGCCAATTTACAGCTCAGCACCACAACACGACCTCAACTCATCGCCATTGTCTACGGCAGAATGGTAGACAAAGATTTGTGTGTCTGACACACAACATACATATGTGACACTTGTCACACATGCATGCCGACATAGCCTCAATGGGATATTAGTAGGTGGAAAGACAATTAGTATGTTCTCTGCTGTAAATTTTCTATAAATAGCATTAAATCCACGAAAAATGGCAATAAATGCAAGTGAGAGAAATAGAAGCTAAAGAGAGAGTGTAATAACGACCTGGGACCTGAAGCGCCCAGCTCATCTGTAAGGTAAATTATGTCATCAATTAAATGAAGGTTGTTTATGTTCAAAAAATGCATATTGTGACTCTTAAATATGTTATACTTTGTGTGTTAAACATTTATAACGGTCACATAAACATTTAATTACTTCCACACTAAGCACGTGTCTACATATAAAATATTATTCTTGTGTTTTTGTTGGGTTTGTAATTTTGTTTCGTTGTTCTTACTCCTAACTATTAGTAGAAGTTATCTTATATCCTGGGAGATTACTCATGTAAATTCTTTAGGACAGTGTTATTATAACACACCTCAAAGAATTTATATTTTATTACTACATAATATTTCCTCTGATCCTAAAAATTTGGATAAATTTACACAGACTATGTATTTATGCTCATATACTTCACTTGAACCATTTTGATTCCTATAATCCATGCAATGTAGCCAGCTATTTGATTTTAATTTTGGACAAAATTATAAGCGGATTGGACACTTCACTAGTGGCACTGGACTAATGCAGGTCTTCTTGGGCCTCTATTTATAAAATGTAAAGGCGTACATATGAAACTTCGTTGGCGATAATTGGGCTTCATATATGGGCCTATTCAATGTGAGATATTCTTTTGAGTCGAGACCAAATTCGATTCAAAATGTTGACAAATTGGAGATTATTTCAAAAAAAAAAAAAAAAAAAAAAAAAAAAAAAAACAATTGATACTCACCTCAGAAATGAATTCTTCACATTTAGCCCTGTATGCTGAAGTCTCAGGAAATCGGAGTATTTTTATTTTTTAGGAGCCAAGCACGGGGAGTGATGGTAGATAATGGAAGTGAACGAGATTTCATTCTCATTTCTTATATTTAGTTTATATGAATAAGTTAATTATTATCCTTATTTTATTAACAACTTTCTTCACATCAGTACATAATATGATTAACCTCTTATTCATACCCGTTATCATATTACCATTCCTGATTTTGAACTGATCCCTTAAAGTTCTCATCTAAGGAACAAAAATATAAAAGTGGGGATTTTGGGAAGCCTCAATCATACTTGTAGGTGCTACCATGGTATTTGTGTGCGGTGTTACGTCAGGCATGGAAACTGTCGGGCCAGTTTGAAAGTTTCAGAGGTCAGTGATCTAGTGTTGAACCATGGTCAGCGTTTTCAGGATTTGGCATATCCACTTAATACAACTCCATGTAGTGTTTAGTTTTGTTTTCTGTTTTTTAATTGAATCTTAGTTTTTTTTTAGGTTTTTTTTTTTTTTTTTTTTTTATTTCGTTTGTCTTTAATCTCGTCTAGAAGTCGCCACCTAGACTCTGAGAGTGATGTTCGTTGAGTCTTTGTACTGTGCTATACATTGGTATTGATGTACTAGGGGGCTCTAGCGTGTCAAAACTAAAGTGATATGCGTTCCTGGAATTTCGATCTTGTCTGATCATTTGCTCGATGTGGACATTTGGTGAGCTGCTCCTTCCCAATATCTAGAACCTACATTACTAAAGATGATCAACTCCTCTACCTACTAAAATGGAGTTTGGATAAAAAAGAATACTCCTAAATATGTATCACGCGCAAGTCGCGTGCGGAGTTCTGACGAAAAATGATCGAAAAATAAGCTTGGTAGTTTATCTGCAAAACTCGTATAGTTTGTATATTGGTGCCAAAAAGAAAGAGAAATTAATAATTTATGTAAAAAATACTGATAGTTGGGTGAAGTTGTTATAATTAACTCTTTTTATATTTGATTAAGTAATAGGGTATCTTCTTCTTCTTTGAGAAATATATATAATATATAAAAATAAACGGATCAAAAAATTGAAAAGTTGAAAGTTTAAGAAACTTGAGTGAGTCTTGTGTGAACGGTCACACGTGTGACGGAATACACTTTTATAAAAAAAAAAAAGTGATACTTTTACAGGAAAAGTGATACTTTTACAGGAAAAAGTGATACTTTTACTGCATTGATACTTTTACAGATAAATGTGATACTTTTACGACAAAAAGTGATACTTTTACAGATAAACGTGATACTTTTACCACAAAAAGTGATACTTTTTTCCGTCACACCGTGTGACGGTCACATACGAGCTTTTTGCCAAGAAACTTTATAATGATCAAGTTAAAATTATATCACAAGAAACAATTAATACGGAAATTTTATAATTACAAATATTTTCAATCTGATATCAATTTAAATAGGACTTCATAATTCATTTATTGTGTTATGCAACTGTTTGCTCCTCTTTCTTCTTTTCTCTTTACCCTTTTTTGGCCGTGACATGGAAATGAATAATTTGTTTATTTAGAGAACACTAGAATCTTTGTGCTTTTTTTACCCTTTTTCGATGAATATCCGACGTCCATGTTACAACAAATAACATTAAAGTGGTGTTTGGTTTAAGTTTAAATGGATTTGGAAAAAATATGTCCTTGAAATTTTAAAATTTATAAGAGAATAGTTAAAATGTATGTTTGAGTATGATTATTTTGTAGATGTCAAATCAATGTTAGAAAAAGTTAATGGATGTAATATTATATTGTAGGTAGTGATGTAACATTATATGTAAGTTTTATAGGATAAGACTGTATTGACTTGAGAAATTTGAATTTAAACCTTAAAATAAATAAGAATTTGGTAACATCCGAAATTCATCCGTGTTGAGTAGATTATCCCCTAAAATATTAGTATGTATTTCAACAATATTAACAAATGCTAAAAATTAAATTTGGCTCTATTGGTAACATTTTTTTCTGAATAGTGCTAGTCAATTTTCTATGAGAACAAATATACATATATGTATATAAATATTTGATATGCCCCACTACTACGGTGAGCAATATTTATGGTTGTGTTAATAATATAACATATGTAAAAAAGTGTGTTTGATTAAGAGATAGTATATATATTCTGTTAAAAAGTGGATGGAGCAAAGTTAAAAAAGAGAGGTTCCATATGGTGAGTCAGTGTTGAGACGAGTAAAGGCAAAGCATTAATAAGTGAGTTAATTAATAACTAAAGTATTAGACAGCTCTAAAGACGTAACTTCCTTTTTCGCAACATTCGATCACTTCCCGCTTTTCAATAATCCACATATGTTCTAGCCTTCTTTTTTTATTTCGTTAATTGTACAAAATACATCATTTTTATCTCTCTTTACAATTTAATTATATGTTTTTACAACTTGCAATGTTTAATGTACAATTTTTTCTAAAATTTGCAATTAAATGTACTATGTTACTTTTTAGATAGGAAATCATGACATTATACCTAGAGTTCGACATCCCTACAACGATGTATTAAAATAATTCATTTTCTTAAATACACATAATTTATCACGCATTATATTAATATATTTAGCTATCACGTGTTGTTTTACTTAAGAATTTGAATCGAATTTTCTTGATTAAGTGAAGTAATATATGTCTAGGAAGCAGGTATCGAGTTTTGAGCACCAAATTATCAGAATCTCTTCAAAATATTCTAATCATTCATCAAATTGGAAAATAAATATATATATATATATATATCATCCACTAAATTATTATTTTAAAAAATATATGATTAAATTGGAAGATATGATAAAATTCATGCATTTTTCTACAATTATCCTTTTCTTTTTTGAAAGATGCTTTTAATTTATTTTTTGTGTAAAGGGTAAGTGGTGTTGTAATCGAACTTTTTAACAATTTTTTTATAGTTTAAAATTTCATTAAATAGAATGTGATAAGTTTGAATTGGTAAATATAAAGTATTTTTTGTTGTTTCATATACGCACTACACTTATTGAAGGTAATATGAGTTCACACAAGAAAATCTACTCGTGATAGTATTTGTAATTTTATAGTCTCAATTGACTATGTTGCAATACATATTGTAATTTTATAGTCTATACTGACTATATTGCATCACAGAAATTAACAAAAATAAAAATAAAAAACAAATACCAAAATATAAACGGGATCGATGTAAGTTTACTCACGTATACATAATTGAGACTTAAAGATTATAGGTGGTTCTTTGTGTTGTACCACGAAATTCTCGAACACAATTTACAATGGGTGATGGATTTGTATAGGCTAGGCACATCCCAAAAGATGCTATCTTTAAAGGTATAAATTATTCCCGCTATTGTGCAAATGGTTTTGAAGAATTCACATTTCATCATACAAATCCTATTTCACTTGTTTAGGATTACATGGAGTAAGAATAGCAAGGTTTATTTAGAAAATAATAAATAATAAATATGAGAGAATAGAGAGATCTCTTGTGTGGAGGATTTAATTTTTTTTTCAGTTCACGTTTGATTAATCTCGTCGGGTATTTATATTTTTTGTAGGGGTGTCTTGAATAAACACATCAAACAATAAGGTGTCTCTTCATGAATTGTTGCAATGAATATGCACCTATTCATTTAAGCACATATTCACTTACACCCTTAGAAACCATCATGTCTCTTCCTCACACCTCTTCAATTTAATTTAATTATTTCTCTCTATCCTTCTAATATATAATTAATCACTAATAAATTTATATATGTAACGCCCCGTTTTTCTAGAACATAAATAAGTTCGAGACGTTAAAATTTTTATAAAAGAAATGACAGAATTTTGAAGATAGCGAAATTTCAAACCTAATAAAAATAAGAAACAAGCCAACGTGCGTTTGGGCAGTAACATATCCGTAACACAAACATAATTTACATAATTATAGTACTTATTAGTTAGAAAAGTTTTTAACTGTAACAAAACGATATTTCGCTCACAGGCGAAATATAAAGTAAAAGACAGACCACTATTCGTACACAGACGAATAGTTCACGTAACTTCCTTATTTGATTTACAAGAGAGACTCGAGATTTGTATTTACAAGTCAAAACGTCAAGCTAGTAGCCCGCACACCTAGAGCCATTCTTTCACACTTTTCCCTGACCTGAAATGTTTATATTTGGGGTGAGTGTTTGAAATACACCTAGTGAGGGACTTCGAGATTGCATAAGTTCAAAGGCATGAATGTGAGTTCACATGACATGATATTTTACATAAAATCTAAACAGTAGTATCAAACGTAAATGATACCCCCCGGAGTAAACTCAACGTGGGCATCGTATATTCGGGCGAACCCGACAATAGGGCGAAGCACATTCGCCATAGGACAAGACAAACCTAACATAGGAAGGTGTTATACCCATACGATAAGTTTGTCCAGACCCATGACAGAATATACCCGTCAATATAGGGCGATGTATGTCCGCAGATAATACCCGTCATGATAGGGCGGTATGTACCCCTGGCCTAAGACAGGGTAAATCAAACATAATTGGACCGTTCCAACTTGTAGACCTATTCCTGTCCGAGGACGGGGTACAGAAACCGTCAATATAGAACAGGCCTTGCCTGTGAAGTTTTAGCATATTATGCACATATCGCTATATATGTAAATCACATAATACATTTCAACTTAGGCAATCATAATATTCGAATATTTAAACTCAGAAGTGAGAGTCGAAGTTACCCCCACCTTAGAATGCTAAATGCTCGTGAAGTGCAGTATCCCCAGTTTCCGCCTCTTCGGAACCTACAATAGTGAAAATTCTTAAAAAGTTTAGTCGTATTTGGGAATTGTTTCTAAAATTTAGGAGGTAATTAAAATTAATAAAAGATTTCTAATTAATTTCTAAAAATTTATTGAACATCTAATTAGCCTAAATTATATTGTATTTTATATTAATATTATTTCATTTCTTAGAAGAATAGGTAAGCCTATTATGTAAATTGTCTAATTAGTAACAAAATTAATTTTTATGTTTAATTGTATCTAATAATGACAAAAATAATTCCAACTTTTGCCACTTAATTAGGCTTATTACTTAATCCCTACTATTATGATTTATACTCCCAGACTCCATTTCTAACTAATAGGTAACTTATTAATTAATTCAATAAGTCCATACTAATTAAATAAGCTTACATTAATTAAATAAGCTTACACTAATTTCCATCTTCTTCCCCACTACCCACGTAACAGGACACACCCACACCACAAGTGACACACACATACCACATGCAAAACACGCACACACACACCACATGCAAAGACGCACACACACAACACATGCAAAGCATGCACTTATATTATGCATGCAATGCATGCACACACAACACTAAGCACACAAATACAAACACACGCACCCGACTATACTTTGCCGGCGACGACGGTGGCGTTGGGCCCCTCGTTGCCGGCGACTCAACGCTCGGTACAGGTGCAGGGAAGTCGAAGGTGGCCGAGAAGAAGGAAAATCAGCTATTTAAGCCTATCGTCTAATTTGTTATTTTCTCCGTCCCTATTTCTATCAAATTAAGGGTCTAAACTATCGATTTTCTTAAAATTGATCGAAGATTCACGTTCTACGGATCGTGAGCTTCGATTTGGTATATGGGTTGATAGGATTCAACAGCTTTTGAAATTAATTTCGGTTTGACGGGTCGACTGAAATGTTGGTCCGACGTCTATTTCGGCATCAATTTAAGATCGAAAGATGTTGTCTTTTGGTCTAACTAATTGAATATCGAAGCTCTACGCGGAATGAGCTTCATCTGGATATATAGATTATAGTGTTCGGACAATCCGATCATCGGAACAGCAAGCCCGAAGGTGGGCCGGTCACGAATGTTATTGAAGAAAGAATAAGTGTTTAGCTACTTACTAAAGCTGTAATTCCAAGCAGAAGAGCAGTGTCCTATGGATATCCTATTTTTTGTCTATTATATAGGAGGGTTTTGCATGTATGAATCATCTAGAGAGTGTAGAACTTCTGACACGTATTCTGACTCAGCCAAGCTATATAGCTGACTCTTGAAGGCTATAAGCTAAGTTTATCTGATATAAAGATATATATATATATATTTATTAATTTATCCACAAGGCACAATATTAGTAGTTGTGTCAAACTACGGTATTAAAATAATTGTAAATTTGGACTAGTTTATATAAATAACTGTGGGCTATAAAATTAATAGATAGCTGGATTATATCCATACTTTTAAATAAGTTCGACTAACTTGAGATTTTTAGCCCACTAAATAGTCCCACAATTGATAAAGCAAATATAAAATTTGGTTGAAAATAATAAGTAACTTTACTATGGGTCTATATAACTTAATTCTGAGTCCTATAATTATCGTGCGAAAAATACTAATATTAATAAAATAATTCGGAAAACGAATTAGTCTAAAAATATAGTATTATTTTTTTTTTCCGGGTGTTACATCCTATCCTCCTAAAGAAAATTTCGTCCTCGAAATTTGACTTACTGGAGAGAGAAAGATTTGGATACTTCGCTCGAATTTCTTCTTCTCGTTCCCATGTCGCCTCTTCTTGCTTATGTCGACTCCATTGAACTTTTACCAGAGCAATTTCTCGATTTCTTAGTTGATGCATCTTTCGATCAAGTATTGCTATCGGCTTTTCCTCGTACGTCATGTTATGGTCTATTTCTAATGTCTCGTTATTAACCACATGGCTCGGATCGAACACATATTTTCGTAACATAGATACGTGGAACACGTCGTGAATACCAGCCATTTCTGGCGATAACGCTACTTTGTATGCCAAATTTCCGACTCGTTCGAGAATTTCATAAGGTCCGATGAATCTAGGCTTCAACTTCCCTCTTTTACCAAATCGAAATACGCCCTTTGTAGGTGTTACCTTCAGGAAAACTTTATCGCCGACGCTAAACTCGAGGTTTCTTCGTCTCTTGTCAGCATATGACTTCTGCCTATCTTGGGATGTTCTCATTCTTTCTTTGACTTTTCCGATTGCATCGATGGTGTGCTTTATTATTTCTGGGCCAAGTATCTTCCTTTCGCCAATTTCATCCCAATAAAGAGGTGATCTACACTTTCTTCCATAGAGTGCTTCATAAGGTGCCACTCCAATTGTCGCTTGGTAGCTATTATTGTATGCAAATTCTATTAAAGGTAAGTAATCTTCCCAGCTTCCTCCGAAATCTAAGGTACATGCTCTCAACATATCTTCTAATGTTTGTATAGTTCTCTCCGACTGTCCGTCTGTCTGAGGATGAAATGCAGTACTAAAGTTCAATCGGGTTCCCATAGCATTTTGTAGACTTAGCCAGAATCGCGATGTGAATCGTGGGTCTCGGTCTGAGACGATTGAGACTGGCACTCCGTGTAGTCTCATAATTTCGCGTATGTATATGAAAGCTAGTTTATCCAATCCAAAGGTTGTCTTAATCGGAATAAAATGTGCTGACTTTGTTAGTCGATCTACGATCACCCAAATAGCCTCGTTTCCTTGAATTGTTTTCGGTAGGCCGACTACAAAGTCCATAGTAATGTGTTCCCACTTCCATTCAGGTATCTCGAGAGGCTTTAGAAGTCCTGTTGGCCGCTGATGTTCAGCTTTCACCTGTTGACAGGTTATGCATTTTTGCACGAATGATGCTATACTTCCTTTCATGTTTCTCCACCGAAAGACCTTTCGAAGATCCCGATACATTTTGGTACTTCCTGGATGTACAGTGTATGGCGTACAGTGAGCTTCTTCGAGGATTTCTCTTCTTAATTCTTCACTCTTCGGCACACACAATCTTCCTTTGAATCTTAGAACGCCATCACTCATCATGGTAAAATCTTGAGTTTGTCCATCCGCGACTCGCTTGCTTATCTCTCCTAAGAACTTATCTTCTTTTTGAGCTCGCGCAATTTTCTCACATAGAGTTGGTTTTGCCATTATAGCTGCTATGCTCATCTCTATTCTATTCGGAGGTATCACTACCTCTATCTTCATCTTCACAAATTCATCCCTTAGTTGTTCCTCGTTTGTTAGCAAACAAGCCAGTTCTCCCTTGCCTTTTCTGCTCAAGGCGTCAGCTACCACGTTCGCTTTTCCCGGATGGTACAAGATTGTACAATCATAGTCCTTTACTAGCTCTAGCCACCTTCTCTGTCTCATGTTTAGCTCTTTTTGCTCGAAGAAATATTTAAGACTTTTATGATCTGTGTAGATTTCGCATTTCCCTTCGTACAAATAGTGTCGCCAAATCTTTAGAGCATGAACTACAGCTGCTAGTTCCATGTCATGAGTCGGATAATTTTGTTCGTGCGGCCTTAGTTGTCTGGAAGCATAGGCCACTACCTTTCCTTCTTGCATTAGCACACATCCCAAACCTTGCTTAGACGCGTCACTGTAAATAACAAACTTATTTGTCTCATCAGGTATTGCTAGGACTGGTGCTGAAACCAATCTTTGCTTTAACTCTCGAAAGCTTTCCTCGCACTCTTTGCTCCACTGAAACTTAACATCTTTCCTGGTTAGGCGTGTTAATGGTCCGGCAATTTTAGAAAATCCTTCAATGAATCTCCGATAATATCCCGCAAGTCCAAGAAAACTTCGCACCTCACTGACGTTGGTAGGTGCCTTCCATTCGTTAATAACTTCAACCTTAGATGGATCTACTTCGATTCCTCGCACAGAAATGACATGTCCAAGAAATACTACTCTATCTAGCCAAAATTCACATTTCTTGAACTTAGCATATAACTTCTCTCTTCGCAGAGTCTCCAGAGTGATCCGTAGGTGCTCCTCGTGTTGTTAAATTTGGTCTCGTGAATAAATTAATATGTCATCAATGAACACGATCACGAACCTATCTAAGTATGGGTGGAACACTCGGTTCATTAAATCCATAAAAATTGCGGGTGCGTTGCTAAGTCCAAATGGCATTACGACGAACTCGTAGTGTCCATAGCGTGTTCAAAAAGCAGTTTTAGAAATATCCTCCTTTCTAATCTTCACTTGATGATAGCCTGACCTTAGATCTATCTTTGAAAATACACTCGTTCCCTTTAACTGGTCAAATAGGTCTTCTATCCTTGGCAATGGATACTTGTTCTTGATGGTAAGTTTATTTAGTTCTCGGTAATCGATACACATCCTAAACGTACCATCTTTCTTCTTGACGAACAACACTGGTGCACCCCAAGGTGAAACGCTCGGTCGTATAAACCCTTTATCCAAAAGTTCTTGTAGTTGCAACTTTAACTCTTGTAGTTCCTTTGGTGCCATCCTATATGGAGCCTTTGATACGGGCGCGGATCCGGGCATCAAATCGATTCCAAATTCCACTTGTCGGTCAGGTGGCAAGCCTGGCAAATCTTCAGGGAAGATGTCCTTGTACTCGCACACGATTGGTACATCGTCCACCTTCTTTTCCGTTGACTCAGACTCTACAATGCTTATTAAAAATGCTTGACAATTTCCCTTTCTCAGAATCTTTGTTGCTTGCATTGCTGATATCACCCGTGGTAGCATTCCAACCTTCGTTCCATAGAATATGAACTCCTCATCCCCGGGTTGTTGGAATAAGATCTCCTTATCGCGGCATCTAATTATTGCGTAATTGGCTTTAAGCCAATCCATACCCAAGATTACATCAAAATCTCTCATTTCAATAACGTGCAAATCAGCTCGTAACTTTCTGCCATCCAGACTTATTTATACTCCTTTACACAACAGGTTAGTTTGAATGGTTCTTCCTGATGGAATACTAACTTCGAGAACATGGTCGTCTACTCTATCACATCTATCTTTAACTTTCTCAAACAGTTTAGTAGAAATGAAGGAATGGGTAGCTCCAGTATCAAAAAGTACAATAGCAGGTGTATTAAAAGTGGATAACATACCTGCCATGGTCTCAGGTTCCTGAACAGCATCTCGTTGGGTTAATGCAAAAACACGAGCCGGTCCTGTGTTTTGCCTTCCTGTGTTATTATTCCTCCTTCCTTGATTTCCCGTCCTTTGTTCTGGGTGTGTTGGACAATTATATTGTCCATGACCCGGCTTCTTACAACGATAACATACTCCCAACCCCATCAAACATTCTCCTGAATGATTTCTTCCACAACTAGGACACCGCGGCACTCCTCTTCCTGCACTTGGTCCCGCATTTGGTCCAATCTTAACTTGTTTATTTCGATTATTGCTATTGCTGGTGTTACCCCTATACTGGTTTGAAACTTCCCACTTTCTCCTTCCCGCTACCTCCGTAACCTTTTGATTGCCTCCATCTATCCTCAAACGTGAAGCAACAACTTGAGCCCTTTCGACTACCTGTGCGTACGTCATGACTCCTTGAGCACCCAAAATCCCACTAATTTCGGGTCGTAGTCCCATCTCAAAACGCCTCGCCTTCTGAGTATCTGTAGTTACCATATGTGGAGCATATCTGGAGAGCTGATTAAATTTCCTTTCGTATTCCATCACCGTCATATTACCCTGTCGAAGCTAGAGAAATTCTGCTTCTTTCTTATCCCGGTAGTGTTGAGGTAGATATTTTTGCATCACAGCTTCCTTGAATTCTTCCCATGTCATGGCTTCCCTTTGTTCCTGCGTCATGATGCGACAGAAAGACTCCCACCAAAAATCTGCATCGTCGGTAAGTTGGAAAACTGCACAAGATACTTTTTGCGTATCTGTACATGCGATATGGGTAAAGAGTCGCTCTAGCGCTCGTATCCAGATTTCAGCTTCGGCAGGATCTTCTTTTCCGTTAAACGTTGGTGGATGAAAACGCCTAAACTGTTGCACGACTTCACGAGTTTCATCTCCCGTAGCTTGTACTGGTTGTGCCCGTCCTTCAGTAAAATGATGGGCAAGACCCCGAAGTATTGTGACAAAATCATCTTCTGGCTCCACCTGATCATCCGTTGGAACTGGTTGGTCAGCAACGGCCATCTGATTTCGGCGCGGACGTCCTCTAGCCCTTTGTGCCATTATCTAGTTGAGATAATAAATAATTATTACATATAATGGTAGATTAACACAATATATGTATATATGTATATATATATATATATAAAAAACAAATACTGAACATCATCAAATAGTAAAACATCATTTTTATATATATTAGATTTTTACATGAACACATATGTTAACGATTATCTAGCGTGTTGCTATTACAAAAGCTGACCTATCAAGCTACGGCGCATATATACTATGTACAACCTAGTACTGGGCAAAAGAAAGTTCCAGATTTATTCTGGGACAAGCCGTGGACTATTTACAATCAAAATTGATGATAGGTCGCTATCTAACTGTCCTTAATTTGAAGTGGGGTTGAGGGCCTCTCCCTCATTGGTGTCATCATACTCCCATGGGTTCACAACTTCTCCTTCCTCAATTCCATCGTCTCCTTGATTACTTCCTTCATTTGGCTCTTCCTCCTCTGGGTCTTCCTCGATTTCCTCCTCCTCTACTGGTTCGTTCATTACTAAAGGTTCTGCCTCAGGCGGCACTGGGGCAAAGGCATAGAGCCACTCCCGAAATAGTTCTGCTGCAAATTCTTGGTAGTTTATGTAATGCGTTAGGCTATGCACTTCAACCCGTTCGGCGTACAAGCGGGTGGCATGAACCCTCCAGAATTCCGATAACGAGTTGATTAACATAGTACATATCCCAGGGTTATCTAAATGATAGCCCAAGCGGCGTGTCTCTCTACATATTATTTCGATTTCTGCAATGTGTACACCAACATCATCCTCTTCGGATCGTAGGTTCTCCTGGCAGCGCCTAACTCTCCAAGCATTTAATTGCTCAAAACGGTCCATCTGTGAATTGAACATATCAATACAAGGGTCTATGTGTAACTTAAATAATAGGGACTGGAGAATGTAACTCTGTGTATAATACAACTTAAACAATCTACGTTCTCGTTATTCCTACCCAGATGCCCCATGTAATGCATGTCACATAAGCACATTGACACAAAAAGACACTTAAATGCATCACATATTGACACGTAAAATGCATATCATACCTCCCTCATCATCTTATGCCTCTTATGCAATCACATACTTGGAATATTACATTTCGTATGGGATTATCATGTCGGAACAATCTTAGGTGTGGCTCCTCTTTTGACTTTAAAAATACTTTTGACTCGACTCGACGAGCAAGTCTACAGAAAAGTAAACCTTGCTCTGATACCAACTGTAACGCCCCGTTTTTCTAGAACATAAATAAGTTCGAGACGTTAAAATTTTTATAAAAGAAATGACAGAATTTTGAAGATAGCGAAATTTCAAACCTAATAAAAATAAGAAACAAGCCAACGTGCGTTTGGGCAGTAACATATCCGTAACACAAACATAATTTACATAATTATAGTACTTATTAGTTAGAAAAGTTTTTAACTGTAACAAAACGATATTTCGCTCACAGGCGAAATATAAAGTAAAAGACAGACCACTATTCGTACACAGACGAATAGTTCACTTAACTTCCTTATTTGATTTACAAGAGAGACTCGAGATTTGTATTTACAAGTCAAAACGTCAAGCTAGTAGCCCGCACACCTAGAGCCATTCTTTCACACTTTTCCCTGACCTGAAATGTTTATATTTGGGGTGAGTGTTTGAAATACACCTAGTGAGGGACTTCGAGATTGCATAAGTTCAAAGGCATGAATGTGAGTTCACATGACAGGATATTTTACATAAAATCTAAACAGTAGTATCAAACGTAAATGATACCCCCCGGACTAAACTCAACGTGGGCATCGTATATTCGGGCGAACCCGACAATAGGGCGAAGCACATTCGCCATAGGACAAGACAAACCTAACATAGGAAGGTGTTATACCCATACGATAAGTTTGTCCAGACCCATGACAGAATATACCCGTCAATATAGGGCGATGTATGTCCGCAGATCATACCCGTCATGATAGGGCGGTATGTACCCCTGGCCTAAGACAGGGTAAATCAAACATAATTGGACCGTTCCAACTTGTAGACCTATTCCTGTCCGAGGACGGGGTACAGAAACCGTCAATATAGAACAGGCCTTGCCTGTGAAGTTTTAGCATATTATGCACATATCGCGATACATGTAAATCACATAATACATTTCAACTTAGGCAATCATAATATTCGAATATTTAAACTCAGAAGTGAGAGTCGAAGTTACCCCCACCTTAGAATGCTAAATGCTCGTGAAGTGCAGTATCCCCAGTTTTCGCCTCTTCGGAACCTACAATAGTGAAAATTCTTAAAAAGTTTAGTCGTATTTGGGAATTGTTTCTAAAATTTAGGAGGTAATTAAAATTAATCAAAATTTTCTAATTAATTTCTAAAAATTTATTGAACATCTAATTAGCCTAAATTATATTGTATTTTATATTAATATTATTTCATTTCTTAGAAGAATAAGTAAGCCTATTATGTAAATTGTCTAATTAGTAACAAAATTAATTTTTATGTTTAATTGTATCTAATAATGACAAAAATAATTCCAACTTTTGCCACTTAATTAGGCTTATTACTTAATCCCTACTATTATGATTTATACTCCCAGACTCCATTTCTAACTAATAGGTAACTTATTAATTAATTCAATAAGTCCATACTAATTAAATGAGCTTACATTAATTAAATAAGCTTACACTAATTTCCATCTTCTTCCCCACTACCCACGTAACAGGACACACCCACACCACAAGTGACACATACATACCACATGCAAAACACGCACACACACACCACATGCAAAGACGCACACACACAACACATGCAAAGCATGCACTTATATTATGCATGCACACACAACACTAAGCACACAAATACAAACACACGCACCCGACTATACTTTGTCGGCGACGACGGTGGCGTTGGGCCCCTCGTTGCCGGTGACTCAACGCTCAGTACAGGTGCAGGGAAGTCGAAGGTGGCCGAGAAGAAGGAAAATCAGCTATTTAAACCTATCGTCTAATTTGTTATTTTCTCCGTCCCTATTTCTATCAAATTAAGGGTCTAAACTATCGATTTTCTTAAAACTGATCGAAGATTCACGTTCTATGGATCGTGAGCTTCGATTTGGTATATGGGTTGATAGGATTCAACAGCTTTTGAAATTAATTTCGGTTTGACGGGTCGACTGAAATGTTGGTCCGACGTCTATTTCGGCATCAATTTAAGATCGAAAGATGTTGTCTTTTGGTCTAACTAATTGAATATCGAAGCTCTACGCGGAACGAGCTTCATCTGGATATATAGATTATAGTGATCGGACAATCCGATCATCGGAACGGCAAGCCCGAAGATGGGCCGGTCACGAATGTTATTGAAGAAAGAATAAGTGTTTAGCTACTTACTAAAGCTGTAATTCCAAGCAGAAGAGCAGTATCCTATGGATATCCTATTTTTTGTCTATTATATAGGAGGGTTTTGCATGTATGAATCATCCAGAGAGTGTAGAACTTCTGACACGTATTCTGACTCAGCAAAGCTATATAGCTGACTCTTGAAGGCTATAAGCTAAGTTTATCTGATATAAAGATATATATATGTATTAATTTATCCACAAGGCACAATATTAGTAGTTGTGTCAAAATACGGTATTAAAATAATTGTAAATTTGGACTAGTTTATATAAATAACTGTGGGCTATAAAATTAATAGATAGCTGGATTATATCCATACTTTTAAATAAGTTCGACTAACTTGAGATTTTTAGCCCACTAAATATTCCCACAATTGATAAAGTAAATATAAAATTTGGTTGAAAATAATAAGTAACTTTACTATGGGTCTATATAACTTAATTCTAAGTCCTATAATTATCGTGCGAAAAATACTAATATTAATAAAATAATTCAGAAAACGAATCAGTCTAAAAATATAGTATTTTTCTTTTTTTCCGGGTGTTACATATAATACAATATATTATAAACACTAATGCATGAATGCATGATATGGGTTCTAATATGACTCCTATTATATGTAAATACTCTATATACAATAATCCCCCACTTATTTATATATAATACAAAAATAACATATAAACCATACTTTACACGGTGAATAGCCATGAAGTGGACTTAGCATTTAACTTATGGTTGAGTATGAACTATTAAGGAGACATATTCTCATTGTGTATGATTCTTGCTCCTACACAGAGGCAGCACCAATATTATGGGCCTAGTGTTGATCCTGATTTTCGCAAGTACTCATAGGATTTTACCGTGTAATCCATAAGAAGCATCCACGCACTCCTCTAATTACTTAGGGACCTATCAGGGATGTCTACAACAACATTCCACATAGTTATAGACCTATTAAGGATTTAAAAATTCAGCCTACCTTGTTGTGGTAAACAGAAGTGCATAGGCCATATAACATAGAAAATTAGAGCACTAACCTTGATGCACCATGCATTGATTTCTTGATAGAAGAAATTGACTCCTCTAAACGTTGATTGATGGAAGAAACTGATTTCTCCCTCCTGGCCTTTCTTTAGAACAGAGCACTGTATATGTCATAATTAGTTGACAGAAATAATGTAGCTCGGTTATCTTTTATAGGTGGAGATAGGACCAATTCCTGATAGGATTAGAATTATAATGTAATTAGGATTGATGTTCGTTCACAGTCTATCAACGTGAAAATCATATCTTATCAGATATACACTGACCAAAACTTATTCAAAATATTATTTATTTAAACCATAAAGATATCTACAATATCTTAATAACTTAATTATATGGCACATGGGTCAATAATCTTACAGTTGAATCTCTCAGCCCCTCAGACCTTTTGTTATTGATATTCCATATAATGATAGATTTTATAAAGAGACCCAACTGTTGAGTATGGAGCCTGAAAGATGTTGAAATTGATGCGGCCGCGCCAAGGAAGGACATGGTCGTGTCAAAAGTGGTCTCGTTAAGGCTGTCGAAGCTGGAGCATGCAACGCAATCTCGTCGGGGAGGATGCGATTATGTCAGAAGAAACCCTGTTAAGCAAACGCAACGCGACCACGTCAGGGTTGTACGTGGTCACACCAGAAGACGAGCAATGCGGTCGCGTTGAGTTGAGGCGGCAGATTTCGTGGGCCTCAAGTTTTAGGTCCAAATGAACTATTATAAATAGTTGTTTCCTACATTGTATCATTGTATCCGAAAATTATCATATCAGAGTGAATAATTGGCTTAGTATCGCCCCTAGATGTAGTTACACATTGTAACGAACTGGGTAACCAAATTTTGTTTTTTTTTTCTCGTTCTTAGTTTTCTTCAATTGCGTGATCATGTGTGTGGGTTTAATTTCTAACAACTGGTATCAAGAGCTTTGGGTTCGAAGGGAGTATCACGATGGAAGAAAAGGTGCCAATCGAGAAGTTTGATGGTCCTTACTACGAATTCTGGAAGATGCAGATGGAGGATTACCTTTACGGTAATGATCTTCACTTGCCTCTAAAAAAGAGGTCCGAGAAGATGGAAGCGGCTGAGTGGGTGTTATTGGACAGAAAAGCGATGAGGGTGATACGTTTATCGTTGTCCAAGGAGATCGATTATCACACGACTGCAGCAAAGTTCACGAGGGAGATGCTGGAAATTTTGGAAGAGATGTATCAGAAACCATTGACGGTGAACAAGGTACATCTAATTAGAAGATTGTTCAACCTAAGGATGTCGGAGGGTACACTTGTGCAGTAGCACCTGAATGAAGTTCAATATGATTACCTCGCAGTTGAACCTAGTGGAGATTAAATTTAATGATGAAACGTGCCCTGATTATGCTATCGTCTCTGTCAGATAGTTGGGCCCGTACAGTTATAGCAGTTAGCGTCCGAAAGCTAAGCTGAAGTTTGACAAGGTAAGGGATATGATGATTAGCGAGGAGATTCGTAGGAAAGAATCAGGATCAACTTCGGGATCAGCAATAAACACCGAGAATAGAGGCAGACCGAACGAAAGGCAGCAGGATCGGGGAAGGTCCAAATCCAGAGGAAAGAGCCAATCCAGGAAGGATACGAGCTCGATCAAGTGCGGGAATTATGACGAGTTCGGTCACTTTAGAAATCAGTGTAAAGCACCAAAGAAGAACAAAAGGGATCAAGCAGACAACGGGACAACGAACGCAACCACAGAGGAAGATGATGGTGATGTATTGGTCTTGAGCGTGTCTACTCCCATGGAGTCTTGGATGTTGGATTCTGGAGCATCATTTCATTCATGTTGGGAGTGTTGATATAATGAATGATTATGTTTCTGGCAATTTTAGACCGGTATATCTTGCAGATGATGGAAACCCCGAAAATCGTGGGAAAGGAAAGTGTTTGAGTTGCGACCTCGAATGGATCGACTTTGGTGCTGAATGAAGTCCGCCACATTCCCGGGCTGAAGAGGAATCTACTGTCATTGGGCAGCTAGAAATGAGGGTTACATGGTAACATTTGGCTGCAGCAATTGGAAGATTACCAGAGGAGCTATGATAGTGGCTCAGGGTAAGACAGAAGGTATGTTGTACATGACAACGAATTCTAGAGATTGCATTGATCTTGCAGATGCAGCAAGTGATGTAAATTTGTGGCACTGTCGGTTGGGCCACATAAGTGAGAAGGGGATGAAACTAATGCGCTCGAAAGGTAGGCTACCTGGCTTGGAAACTGTGGAAGTTGGCCAGTGTGAAGATGATACACATTAATTAGCATGTATTCAGGTCGATTTAGGATTATATTTGATAGCATTTACATGCATATTTGGTCGAGAGTTGTGTAGATTTATTACATTTGGACCATTTAACATGTTTGACTTGTTTTGAAGGTAGTTTGAGTATTTCAGGGTAAAAATTGTACTTTACGACTATCGGATGAAGGAACAAGTAAAAGGAAAGAAAAAATCGACCTGAACCGGCTTGAACCGGTCTGAACTGGTCTGGAACCAGTCTGGAGTTGAACTGATTCGACTGCGACAAAGGAAGGTGCGTGGCCGCTACGAAAAGTGGCTGGAAATAAAATTGATTCGGATCAAGTATCGCGAGCGCGACACAAATGCATCGTGACCGTGACAAAATGTTTTAAAGTAGTTTTGAGTACAAAGCATCACGACCGCAAGAGCTGTTTTGCGCGGTCGCAACAAAAAGTCGATTTTGAAGAGGATTCCTATTCCAGGTGGGAATCGAAGCCTAAAGACCCCAAGACTCGTCCCGAAGCCTATAAAAAGACATAAAGACTCAATTTTTAGATAATCATCGGGGGATCACCATCAGAATCATCATCACGTCAGAATATCCCATACTGTTTCTTTAGAGTAGAGAAGGCATGAGAGCGAGCAAGACAAAGATCGAAGAGCCGACTTTTCAGGTTTAATTATTCTTTGTTTACTTTCAATTTCTTGAGAATGTGTTCTTTGAATTATTATTTTGATTTGGTAGTAGGCATTAGTAGCTAAACTACTCGTGTCATAGGATTAGAAATTAAGGTTTTACAACAATGTTGAATTAATCGTTTGATTTATAGACTCCAGTTTGTATTATCTATTTATGTGTTTGGTTTAATCTCTACAATTGAATTTAATATGGCCCATTAGGTTTAATTTACTTGTTTAACAATTCCATTTCGAGAGAAGGGAATTGTTAATAGACGATAACACATAGCGCGATTGTCTATGATCGTGTAGGCAAAGGTTAAGGGGCTATTAGGAGTTGTTAGGATCAATTGACTCGAGAGAGTGATTATCTTAATCAATCTACGACTTAGTCGCTTCGAGAGAAGCATTAGGTTAATTAAGTACCGCCTAGTAGATAGTATAACTAGTTTATAAGTTTATAAGTTAGAGATGAATCATCATTAGCGTAACTTCTGAAATCGAAATCCTAGGATACATTCTCTTTGATTGGAACTCAGATTTTATTATTTAATTTGATTTAATAGATTGTATGCAATATAGTTCACTAATAAACAACCCTTTCAAATTTCAGTGTCTACTTAGAATAATCCTAGATAATTAGGGTATCGAACTACCTAACCTCATTCCCTATGAATCGACCTTGACTTCCACTATATACATCTACACCCGTACACTTGTGGTATTTTCGGGCCAGAATTAGAGTTTGTCAAGTTTTTTGCGCCGTTGCCGGGGAATAAGTTTAGCGTATTAGTTATATCCTGAGTAATAGGAGGATACTAGACTAAATTTCATTTTTCTGTAATTTAATTTTTGTTATTTAATTTTCGTTTTATTTTATTTTAGTGCTACGTGGTATTTCTTTTTAGTAGTGTTTTCAGGATTCGCATGCAAACTAGGTCAAAAGGAAAAGAGCATCTTGTTCCTTTCAATCCTGAGATTGAGGCAATTGCCCGTAGACACCGAACGAGAAGAAATTCTACAGTCGAGATAGAGAATGCTCCATAGTAGCCGATCAAAGAGGAAGTACTGAATCGGATATTGGGGGCCTTAGCCCATCTGGATGATAGAGTCACGAATATGCATCAACAACAACCACCACCACAGTAGCAGAGACATGCTCAGGTCGTGCAAGATGATGCAGATAAGGACATCACACCTATAAGTGATTGTCTTTGTGTTATGCTAAATCAACAGTTCAGAGGAGTGCAACCCTCACCATTGAATGCCAACACCTTCGAGTTGAAGCTCGCACTGATAAACATTGTTTAGCAGAATCAGTTTGGTGGGAGCACGCTGGAAGACCCGAATGTGCATCTGAATAAGTTCCGTAGGTTGGCTGAAACGATCAAGATGAATCACGTGCCGTACGAGCAAGTAAAGATGAGGCTGTTCCTGTTCTCATTAATAGACAAAGCACTTCAGTGGTTTAACTCGCTAGATGATGTAACGGAATGGGAAGACTTAAGCACAAGATTTCTATTGAAGTATTTTCCGCTGAGTAAGAAGTTAGATTTGCATAATAAGATCAATTAGTTTAGGCAAATGGATCAGGACCCATTCGGCGAAGCTTGGGAGCGATTTCGGGATCTTATCCAGAGTTGTCCTCAGCATGGATTTTCAAAGAAGCAGCAAGTGTGTAAGTTCTACAATGGATTGCTTGCTCCAACACGGAACCAAGTAGATGCAGCAACAGGGGGTAGCCTGTTGGAAAAGAACATCATGAATGCATTGTCAGTTTTGGATGCAATGGCCAGAACCAGCTATCAGTGGCCGAATGAGAGGAATCAGCCAAGAAAAGTGGCTAGCATTGTAGAAGCAGAGCCAAATGATACGATTACTTCTCAGTTGTCTACCTTGACAAACCATGTAAGTATGCTAACTAGTCAGACGTTACCACACCACACTGATACCTCAGCACAACAATCATCGGTACAGGCAGATGTTGAAGAGGTTAACTTCGTAAATCAGAGAAACTTCAATAACTTCCAGAGTAACCAACCGAGGCACAATCAGTATCCACCTGACCAGAATCACCAAAACGTCTCCTATGGCAACATGAAAAAATCGCTTAATCCAACGCCAGAATTTTCTGTCACAAATGGTATAATTCATGATGGTCAAAAGCCGACACAAGAGGAGATAATACAGTCACAGTTTGCAAAGTACGATGAAAAATTAGCTCAACTGGAGAGAAGATGGACAGAAGATTTATTGAGCTAAATAAGCAAGTGACTAGTCAAGGAGTGGAGATAAAAAAGTTGGGAGAGAATATGAAAGAAATATCCAGCACCCTAAGTCAATTGATAAAGATTGTTGGGGCCCAACACAAGCAGGGACAATTTCCCAATGACACCATCATCAACCCAAGGGAGAAGTGTAATGTTGTCTACTCAAGGAGCGAGACTGAAAAAGAGAGTCAAGAGCCAAAGGAAGCTAAAAAGGGTATTGAACAAACCCAAGAGGAGATGGTCGAAGCTGAGTTTGCACCACCGAAATGAAAAGAAGTCCCTGGATACATACCTCCCATTCCAGTTCCTCTAGCTCCCATTCAAAAAAGCAACTCCACATCAAACATGCTAAGTTTTTGGAAGAACGTGAAGCTAAGAAGAAGTTGGCAAAGGAGGAACCGGCAGAGAGGAAGAGATTAGCAATAGAGAAAGCGGAGCATCAAAAGAAAGAAAGCAGTGACGACAAAGATAAGAAAATACTACTTCTTTTAATGATTCATCTGAATTCGATTTACATGATAAAATCTTTGCTAATAAATTTCCTTTAGAATGTTCTAATACGTCTTCTATAGTGCAAGATAAACCCGAGAAAGAAATTGAGAATAAGGGGGTCATGAAAGAGTCCCCGTTTAGAAGTATCATGGAAGCTTATTATGTGCTGAAGGACTCAAAGACAAGGCACACTGAGAAAGAAGCAACAAAGAAGGAAGACACGCGTCCCCTAAAGAACATAAACACTCACGCAAAAGGCAACCAAAAAAGAAAGATCCAGGGAGTTTTTCCATATCTTGTTCTATTGGTAGTTAAGTGTTCAAAAATGTGTTGTGTGACTTAGGATCAAGTGTCAATCCAATGCCTCTTAAATTGTATGTACAATTAGGATCAGGGGTAGTAAAGCAATCTTCTACTACTATCCAGTTGGCGGATGGATCAGTACTATCGCTATTGGGAGTAGTAGAGGACGTGCTTATTCGAGTTGAAAATTTTGAATTCCCTAGCGACATTCCAGTTGTTGACATGCAAGGAAATATGGATGTCCCTTCCATCTTAGGTCGACCATTCTTGGCAACAATTCAAGTTGTGATAGAAATGCCTAAAGGGAAGTTGACGCTTGATATTCAAAACGAAGTAGTCACATTTCACATTTATGATAGGGCGAGCTTAAAAGAAAATGACAAGTGTTGTGTCGTTTATACTGCTGTGAAGAGTCCAGAGTTGCTAAATAAAGTCTCAATTAATCCAAGAGCAAGTAAAGATAGTTGGTTGGGCTTTGGTAAATAAAGAAACGGGGGTCGTCAAGCTAAAGACATAAATTTAGGGTTTGTCGGGAGGCAACCTGATGTTTTCCGTTTCTTTAATTTTTATTTATTTTATGTTTTACGCATATTTTTAGTGTTTTTGATGTTTTAGGAACCAACATAGACGAGCGTAGCAAGAAACGAGGGTCGAAAGACGGTAAAGAATCAAGCTGGGCAAAGCAGAAGAGTCGTGACCGCGAGGCGCACCTCTCACGGCCGCGACAAAAGCATCATAATTAAGAAAACATTATATTGAAGCAACGCGACCGCGAGGGGCCTTCCTCGTGGCTACGACAAAACTAGCCTAGATAGTGAATTCAAAACTGACGCTCAATCGCAACCGCAACATGCAGGGCTCATGGCCTCGACAAATTCAACACCTAACACCCACTTTTGGGTTAAGGCTGTCGCAACCAACAGGAAAGACGTGCGGCCGCGATGGGTTCACAACAAGTTTAAAACTCGCTAACAACTCAGGTTTGATTCACTTTCCCCCTATTTCTCATATGCATGCAAAAACTACATTCACACACTCACATATCCGATTTTGAGCATTTAACTTCATGCAAGCATCCAAGATCAATAACAAAGACAAGCACACAAAAAAATTCACCACTTGCACCATAAATTTGTGGAGTAAACAACCCATTTGGATGAACCTACGGCACCACCAAATTCGACTTTTTGGCTAAATTTTTCCGGTAAGTGACAGACCTATTTTCTAACCCCTAATTACCACAAGTATACGGGTGTAGGTGTAGTAATGGCAGTCAAGGTCGATCCCACAAGGAATAGGTTAGGTAGTTCGATACCCCAATTATCTAGGATTATCCTAACTAGATACTAAGAATTCAAGGTTGTTTGTAACGAAATTAATGACTTAACCTAATGAATTTCTTACTAATGACTTCTCAGACAAAAAGAAATTTCAATTAACAAGAAAGTATCCTAGGGATTCGATTTCATGACTTACTTCAATGATGAATATGCTCAACTTATAGACCTTTAAACCAGATTCTAGTGTTTATTAAGCGACGCTCTAATAACCTAACCCTTCTCTCGAAGTGACTAGATCGTAGATTAATTAAGATAATTACCCTCTTGAGTTAATTAATCCTAAATACTCCCAAAAGCTCACAAACCAATGCCTACACAGTCATAGACAACTGCGCTCTATGTCGTACGTCAAATAACAATTCCCTCCTCTCGAAGCGGAATTGTTAAACGAGATAACTAAATATAGGTAATCAAGCTAAATTCAGTTGGGAAAACAAACGCAGAGATAAATACAGAAAAATGGAGTCTATAAATTAAAACATAATTCAAAACATTGTCATAAAAATCCTTACTTTCTAAACCCTAGGACACGAATAGCTTAGCTACTCATGCCTAGCATAAATTCAATACAATAATTCTTGGAAAATATTGTAAAGAACAAAAACTAGAAAGAAACAACAAAACCTGAATTAATCGTCTTGTCGATCTTTGTCTTCTGCATCCTCCAAGTGCTCTCTAAAATCTCTTCAAAGTGTAATGATGATGATGTAACTGATCTCTCCTGAAAAAACGAGCTCTACTTGTCTTTTATAAGCTTCAGAAAAGTCCTGGGGGAGTTAGGAATTATTTCCTACTTGGGACGAGATTTATCTTCAGAATCGGCCTTTTTACGCGGCCGTGTTGGATGAGTGACACAGCCGCGTCTCCTTGAACTCGAAAACTTTCTAAAAACGGATAAAATGATGTGGTCGTGTTGGATGAGTGACACGACCGCGTTAGGGAACAATGCCGTTTTACCTTTGCACGTCACATTTGACGCGGCCGTGTTATGTATGTGACACGGCCGTGTCATTTCTGCTCTGGTTTGCCTTATGGGCTGGTTCAGACCGGTCTAGGCCGGTTTTTGGCCGGTTCAGACTAGTTTTGGTCGATTTTTGCCCGTTTGGACGTCCCTTAGACTTGTTCTTTCGTCCCTTAGTCATAAATCACAACTTTTAATCCTGAAAATGCTAAAAAATACCTTAAAACAAGTCAAACATGTTAAATGGTCCAATTTATATCCCTTTATCCAATTCTTGACCAAATATGCACATAATTCCTATAAAATACTATCATAAATCGACCTAATTACATGCATAATTAACGTGTATCAGTAAGCGAAGCTAACCCAATCTTTTATTTGCTCTAGTCTATTCTTTATGTTTAATTATCATTCAAGTTTGTTATTTTTATAGTTTGAAGAGGTGTTTGTTCATAGCTGAGTAGTATTGGCACTTGTAGTGCATATTTGTTGAAAAAATCGATTGGGTCATGAATAGCGGGATAGAATGGTGCTAATTGTAGTTGAATTTCTGTTGTTAATTGTGTTTGGAGTGGTTAAATAGCAATGACATCGAATTTAACAAGTTTTGGTCATTGAGGACTTTTATCGACCATGTTATGGGCATGATTTGAAATTCGCTTTTTGCTTGATTTGTTACCCCTTTTGTGTCCTTATGTGTGGTACATTGATGAATCGAGTTTAATTTGCATGAATTATGTTCGCAGGATTCAAGTTCACCAAAAGTCGGGTTAAATTGATGAACTTAGAGATTAAGCACAAAATAGGGGTGCAAAGTAAGAAATTTGGCTAAGTTGTTGCTAGAATGTAATTAAATTCGTAAATAGGATTGAATTATAGTTTAAGAATCAATTAGGACTAGGGAAACGTTATGTTTAACTAGAAGTAATTGATTGCTAGAAGGTAGTTCTCATTTATTGAACTTTATCAATTGTTGATTGTTATTTGTTGGATTGAGTGTGTGTAGGTTCACTAAGATGGCACCTAAAAAGGCAAGCTCTAGTCGTAGCAAAGGAAAGCAAGCTATGGTTGAAGACCTGCAGTACAAAACCCAAATGATAGCCAAAGCCTATATGGGTTCACACTGGAGAGGGACGAGCACAAGGCTCGGTTTGATCAGCTTTGCCACCGCCTGATTGCAGTAACAAGGTTTAGCAATGACGAATTGAATCGGGCGATAGGCATACATGATAATGTCAAGACTCTATTGGCCCAGGGAGGCTTGCTCAAATTCATGCAAGCATAGCGTACCTATACGAGACTCACACTGGAGTGTTTGAGCACGTTTGCCATTACTGTGGCAAGTATATTGCATTCTCGTCGACCGAACGGCATCACATTCCAGCTGATGGGCAAACAACGTCCACTGACCTACGGCCAGCTGGATCAGATTTATGGCTTCCCTAAGGCCGCCAAATAGGACCCATCGGAATTGTTCAATATTCAAGAGTTTTAGGTTTATTGACAGCTGCTCCACCTCTTGCAGAACCCCAAAGGTATGTTGCTAATGTTGCTGCTTCTTGGATTCGCAATCCTGTGATCCGGTACATCCAGAAGATATTTGCCCACACTTTGTTTGCACGAAGAGAAACAGGGACCATGACACAGGCCAAGTTGGAGATGATCTGGAATATGCTTCATGGGCATAAAGTTGATATTGCCAAGCTACTGATGGAGCATTTCGAGAATGTAATTCAGAAACAGAAAGACAGCATCATGATCGGAGGGTTGATCACACCCATAGCCGCAGCTTTTTATGATATTTATTTAGACAATTTGATATCGGTTAAGGGTGAAGTCCAATTCACATGGGATTGGCTCGAGAATATGCAAGTAGTGGTGATGGGAGAAGACAGGAAGGTCCCATATGTTTACCAAAAAATGGGACCCTATCTTCGACTTTCTTTCGAGACAGGAACGGTCATAACGAGCGTTATTGGTACAGACAACTTTACCCTATCCACTGAGGACCACCTTGAGCTCTCCAAAATGTCGGACTCCGATATCTTTCTATCAGGGCCAGCAGTCGAAGGCAGCAACAGAGCTCCTAGACCGTCTAGAAAGAAGAGGTCAGCCACAGTAGTTGCATCAGTCTATCGGATGCATTGGCCCAATTTTGGAGCCAACATGGTTTCCAACCACCCCCGCCGCCACAATGATTGTATGTTAGAACCAAGGCGTACCTCTATCTTCTTCCAAATATTGGCTTTCAGCGAAGTTTGGGGAGGGGGTGTACCGTGGGACGTGTTGACCGCTATTTATATTTTTTGTTGTTTTGCCTTTCAGTTTCTTAATGCTTGTTCGTTTACTTTGCTATTTGTTTGTTGCTGTTTGTTCATGTTTTTTGGTTGATTGTGGGTCTGTGTGCCCACTTACTTGCTTATTTATGCTACTTTAGTTGGAGTATTGGGTCTGTGTGCCCATTTTATTGTTTTATTGGAGCTGTTGGGTCTGTGAGCCTGTTTGTGTGAGTTATTTGCCATGTTGGGTCATAGAGGTATTTAGTTTAGTTGTTTTTTTTATTGCCTTAATAGTTTAGTTTTAGGTTTTATGTCTTTAATCGTTAAATGGAGCCTACAACAATAAGAAAAACCCGAGTCGTTTGTGTTAACAAGTGATTAAAAAGAAGAAAAGAAAAAATAGGGAAAGATGGATGATGAAAAGATTTTGAAATTTGTTGCAAAATTGGCACATAATAGAGCATGAGAGGTAATTTGAGATGAAATTGAGCTTGAACTTAGAATATATGATCAAAACTAACCTTGTGAGAATTTGAGATTAATTGTACTCCTATTTTTGGAGTAATATGATTCTTTCGATGTGAATTTTGATTGGATATGTGTAGTAGTCTCTAGAACTTGTCTTAAGTCTTTGCTATGAATATGTCAAGTATGTGTTGTGGCTTAGGAAATGATCTTAGACAGTTTTTGTTTTCAGCCTAACTTTTAGCCTTGAAAAGTCACCCTTTGTACCAAAAGTTCATAAATTATCCATATTTAGCCAATTTGAGCTTAATAGCCTATTCTTTCATAGCCCGACACTACAAGCCGAAAACCTTTCGACAAAGCTTTTGGCCTTAACTGGATTAATCAAGTAAGAGGGAGGAGGATTGGAAGGTAGTTTGGTAAAAATTTTGGAAGGAAAGGAAAAACTAGTGGATATTCAAAAGATGAAGGGAAGAACAAAATGATAGGTGAAAAGCCGAGATAGATTGCCTCTCCTAGCTCCGAAAAAAAAAAAGTTTGTTACATACAAGTTGTTTAGTACTTTTGAGGAGATGCTAGGATATAAGTGCTTAATTGATTGATTTGAATAGAAAAGTTGGGTAGTATCAAGATGTGGTACCCATATAAATGAAAAACACTTAAGTTGTAAGGACTTTTGAGGGTGAATAAGTCACTTTGCGGGGTGATTTGCTGAATATAAAAGAGTGAGACTGAGCGATTGTATTAAGGGGTAGTCAGGTTATGAGTAACTTGATTAGTCCAAAAGTAGTCACTTTTGTCCAAATGTATCCCACCTTACCTTAAGCCCACATTACAACAAAAAAGAAAGACCTTTTTTATCCTTTGACATACATATCGAGTACGAGATGTACTTTAGACGATTGACAAGCATATGGTAGACTTTACATGTAGTTCAATTTGAGCATAAATATGTTTTAGCCTAAACACTTGAGAGATGAGTGAAACACTTACCCCATGAGGATTGAATAATTCGAAAGTTCAAAGTCTCGAAAATAATTAATTTTTGTCGTTATCACATATGCTCACTTGTATTATGTTGCCTAGCTTTTTGAAGAGAAATCAGTCTGAAACTGAGTTCATCATCCAATCGCCCTAAACGATTGCATAATCACTTGTATTCTTTATGTCTTTTGTTTTGTTGTTCGGGACTATCAACAATTAAAGTTTGGGGGGTTTTGATACACGTTAATTATGCATGTATTTAGGCGGATTTAGGATTGTATTTGATAGCATTTACATGCATATTTGGTCGAGAATTGTGTAGATTTACTACATTTGGACCATTTAATGTGTTTGACTTATTTTGAAGGTAGTTTGAGTATTTCAGTGTCAAAAGTTGTATTTTACGACTATTGGATGAAAGTACAAGTCAAAGGAAAAAAAAAACCAGCCTGAACCGGTCTGAACTGGTCTGGAGTTGAACTGACGCGACCGCGACACTGGAAGGCGTGGGGCTGCGATGAAAAGTGGATTGAAATGAAACTAATTCTAATCAAGTATCGCGATCGCGAGACACATGCATGGCGGCCGCAACAAAATGTTATGTTTTAAAGCAGCTTTGAGTACAAGCATCACGACCGCGAGAGCTGTTTTGCGCCGTCGCGACTCAAAGTCGATTTTGAAGAGGTTTTCTGTTCCAAGTGGAAATCGAAGCCTAGAGACCCCAAGACTCGTCCTAAATCCTATAAAAAGACATAGAGACTCGATATTTGTATCATCCTCAGGGGGATCATCATCAGAATCATCATCACATCAAAATATCTCATACTTTTACTCTGGAGTAGAAGGCGTGAGAGCGAGTAAGATGAAGATCGAAGAGCCGGATTTTCGGGTTTAATTATTCTTTGTTTACTTTTAATTTCTTGACAATGTGTTCTTTGAGTTATTGTTTTAATTTGGTAGTAGGCATGAGTAGCTAAACTACTCGCGTCCTAGGATTAGAAATTAGGGTTTTACAACAATGTTGATTTAATCGTTTGATTTACAGACTCCAATTCGTATTATCTATCTATGTGTTTGGTTTAATCTCTATAATTGAATTTAATCTGACCAATTAGGTTTAATTTACCTGTTTAATAATTTCGCTTCGAGAGAAGGGAATTGTTAATAGGCGATAACACATAGCGTGATTGTCTATGATCATGTAGGCAAAGGTTAAGGGTTGTTAGGAGTTGTTAGGATCAATTGACCCGAGAGAGTAATTATCTTAATCAATTGGCCAGATCAACCAATTTATTAAATAAGAACAAAACATATAGATAAACAATAAAATGGGGTCTAGAATTAACAAAACAGAATCAAAACATAGTTAATATGTTATCTACTCTCTAATCCTATAACACAAAGGAATTAGCTACTCATGTTCACAATCAAAACCCAACAATATTCATAGACAAATATTATTGAATAAGAAAAATAAACAAGAACAATAAAACCCAGAATATTGATCTTCGTCTTCTCGCCTTCCTTTTGCTCACCAATCTAAGCATCTAAGTGTGTCCAATGATAAAAGATTGATCTATTGATGTATAGAACCATGGGATATTGCAAGAGTACGTAGCAAGGATAAAGAGGGAGAAAATCTAATGTGGGATAAGAAAATTCGCCCAAAAATGCATTTATAGACTTGGGGACCAAGTAATTGACTTGTAGGCCAAATAATGGGTTAAAACTGCACTACTTGTCCAACTTCAAAGCTGCTTTTGGAGGTCTTCCGATCTGAACTAAGATTTAACTGTTTCTGATCAAGATCCGAGCAAAATACAAAAGACAGGTCAGGATAGAATTTGACGTTGCATTCCACTCTTTTCACTGTTTCACCTCTTTTCTTGCTCGTTTCTCCTCCAAACTTCATCGTCATGGAATTTTGAACTTAAAATCACACTTTTCACTACAAAAAAAAAAAAAAACATTCTGGAGGAAGGGTGAAAACAACTAGAGACGAAGGCCTTGGATACTAGGGGTACCTCGACGGAGCGGTGTCTCTTGCCCATTAGGGGAGAGCAATTAGAGACGAGTGTTCTGGATATTGGAAGTAACTTGTTGGAGACGAGTTTTCGGAGTGCCAAGAGTAACTTGCTGGAGAGGAGTCTCTTGAGCGCAATGAGTAACTTGCTAGAAATGGGTCTCCTGAATGTGCTGGAGAGGGTCTTATGGGCGGTTGTCCTCTCGATTCTCCTGTTGTGTGTCCACTAGAAGGTGCCAGTTCCTCTAGTTATCCTCTTGAAGGGGGTCTGGCTGTCCATCCTTGCTCGTCTTCTTTAATAAGTTATGATGACTCATCCTATTAAAATAATTGGAAAATAAAAAGCACTTCTTTTACAATTCTCGTATCCCGCAGACGATGCTAAAATGATGTTGTATCACTGTGAAAGAGATAATAAACATATGTATATTATTATCTCGTGCTGGGAAATTATGTATCGGGGTATTAATAGGTACAATTAGTAAGCTTAACAACAACTTATGGCCCATAAATCTTCCCAATTATCCTTATCCTATTCTATTTAGGAATTTGGGCTCATGGGCTCTTACATGACAATACTAAACCTATTGGGCCTATTTTAATGAAAGTAGGCCATTACAAACACCAAGCCTAAAATTGGGCATATACATCAGTCACTCCAAGAGTATGTCTGGACTAGGATGTTACATGATTGCTCTATCCGGATATAGCACATCATTCATCCAAGATCCTTCCCTCTTTCACAAATCTCGATTACATTTTCATTTATTATAATCAACCAATTATTATCCACACCACGTTTTACAATATAAGTCACAAATCCCAACAACCTATTAATCCTTATAATCACTTCTCACAATATAGTAAGTTAATTCATCATTCACCAATCTATTGATTTGACTTCTGCAGTACACATCATACCTACTTCATCCTAATAAAAGCATACATTTTGGATAAGCACAATCCCCCATCCGAATGTGCCCATCTTACAACAACAACTTCATGTTATTATATTCTTCCTTCTTGCAAGTTGTTGTGCTTTCACCAATCTAGTCCTCCTAAATAATAAAATGAGAAACAGTTAAGGATATTAGATCTTACTACAGTAATTATTTTGCATTATCAAAATTTAAACACAATAATTTCCAATAGATACGTATATATTTTTCTACCAAAACAAGGACAGTGCGTTAATTTTATATAAATGAATACATCCATAAAACTTAATTTAATTTCTCTCATATAAAACGCGTGTAATACACGGACCATGTACTAGCTTATTATCATCTTTTAATAGTTATGTATTATATTATGACATAATATAATCTTGTTTGATTAAAACTAAATTAAAAAAAGTAGTAAATGAAGAAATGAAGTATCATAATATGTATCTTTTTATATATTTTGAAAAATTAAATTGAAACTGTGAGAGTGAATCAATTTCATCAAGTGTATGTGGAAGTTAAGTAATAAGGGGTGTTGGAAATCAAGAACCGGATATAGACCCATGTGAACCGGACTAAAGAACCGGGTTTCAGAGTAAACAGTTAGATGGTGCATGCTGAACCGGGTTTGAATAAGACAAGTGGTTTGAGTTGGTTATACAACAGTTTCACAAGTCTTCAACAAAGGTTTTTATAACCGTTTTTTTCTGTTAGAACCTGCAGCTCGATTTCAAGAGGTTACAACGGATTGCTGGTGATTGGTTGAGTCTAAATCTTGTTATTAACTTCTGAAACAACTTGTTGTGAATCCAATTCATTCATTTTCCCTCTGTAAACGTTTCTGTAGAGAGAGAATGAGGAGATTAGGGTTCTTGACCTAATTTGATATTCAGAATTAGGGGTTTAGTGAATTAGGAGATTAGTGAATTGGGGTGTGAGCTCTCTGAACCAGCCAACCGGTTCTCTCTGGCTTCTTAGCTTTCCCTGGTCAACAGAGATTTGGAAGGAATCCCCGATCAGTCCATATTGGCTCCTGTTGCCTCAAATCAGCAACTCTGCCCTGAAGTGCATTGGTATATTCCGACTTTCGGCGAAGCGCCCCCGAGCCCTGCAGTGAAGGGCCCAGCATTGCTTCGATTCCCGCCTGGCTTAGGACCAGCACTGCGCCTCTGATCCCAAGTTCTTCCGGACGAGAATAGCTCCTCCGCATCCCAAAGCGCGCCCAAGCAAGGGCATGGGGGTGTGATAGGCTGGGTGGAGCATATTCATTCTATGTCCATAGATGTTCGAGAACAAAATGGATGTGGAACTTCATAGTTCGAACCACGTAAATGTGTCTTTGATTCATTTTTCATTCCTGTTCTGCGTGCATGTGTGTTCGGCAGTTTTTCAATCTTATTTGTCCGAACAGAGGTTGTTATTGCTTGTGATTATTCTTTATGATTGATTCTGCACAACAAGTGGCGCCATCTGTGGGAAACCTTCTTCCACGACAGAAAGGAGACAAAAGATGGCTAGAATGAAGATGGATCTGGATAATTTCTCGAGGAGGAATGATTTTGGTCTGTGGAAAATCAAGATGAATGAAATCTTGATTCAGAACGGGCTTGCAGGAGTTCTAAAGCCTATGGATCAGTGGAGTGATGCTGAGAAGCCAAAGTTTGGGGAAACAGACCAAAAGGCATTGAGTATGATTATTCTCTGCCTTGGAGATAAACCTTTGAGAGAGATATCCAGGTGTAAAATCACCATTGAAGCTTGGGAGAAACTGAAGGAGTTGTACCAGTCAAAGTCTGTCACCAACAAGCTATTTCTCAAACAGAAGTTGTTGGCCTTCAAGATGAGTGGTGACAAGTTGTTATCTGACCAACTAGATGAATTTAGTCGAATGCTGGATGAGCTTGAAGACTTAGAAGTCAAAATGGAGGAAGAAGATAAATCCTTGATGTTGTTAAATGCACTTCCAAGATCTTTGGAAATTTTTAGAGATACTCTCATGTTTGGAAGACAGGATAGTTTTGACTCAATTATAAATGCTCTGAAGACTAAGAGCCTGCAGCTCCAAGGTGACAAGAAACCAACCCAAACAGGTGAAGGATTGAACATCAAATTCAAGAAAAATAACCAGAAGAAGAAATGCAAAATTCTAAAGATGGAAAAGTTGAAAATTATGAGTCAAAGAAACCTCGGAATTGGGTGGAGAAAATAAGATGTTTCTCCTGTAAACAGGTGGGACACTTAAAGAAGAATTGCCCCTCAAAGAAAAAGAAATTTGAGGAAAAAGGTGCAGAAGCAGCAGCTGTTGAGCAAGATCCTGATTCTGCAGAGATGTTGAATGTTACTGATTCAAAGACACAAAATGAGTGGGTTCTTGATACAGGATGCTCATTCCACATGTGTCCTCATGAACACTGGTTTCAAGACCTCAAAAAGGAAGCTGGAGGAAGTGTGTTTCTTGGAAATGACCAGTCATGCAGAGTCCAAGGAAGTGGATCTGTGAAGATCACCATGTTTGATGGTATAACCAGAACAATCTCTAATGTAAGGTATGTCCCTGGTTTAAAAAGAAACTTACTCTCACTATGGTCTTTGAATGCTACTGGATGTGAGTTCAAGTCAGTAGATGGATATCTACACATAACTAAAGGCAAGAAGGTAGTAATCAAGGGAAGAAAACACAATGGGTTATTCATCTTGATTGCCTGTTTCTGGGTGTCTGGATAATGTGTTGAGCAAGGAGGATCTTCTACTCTGGCACAAAAGACTTCGGCACATTGGAGAGAGAGGACTGAAAGAATTATCCAGGAGAGGTATTATTGGAGATCTGGGATCACAATCACTTGAATTCGTGACAAGTGTGCATTAGGAAAGTCACAAAAGTTGCCTTATGGAAAAGGTATTCACACAACTTGTAGATGTCAATTCAATGTCATTAAGTGAGAATATTTTGTAGTAGAGGTTGAGTAGAATCAGGGACCGGGTTTGGGTTGGGAAGAACCGGACCGGAGAGCCGGGTTTATATCAAATCAGTTTTGGAAGTTATTGAAGAACCGGGCTTGTGACGGTTATAACAGAAATGTGCAACGGTTTTGAACTGTTGCATGAGAAACCGTTGTTGAAGACGCGTACCAGTTTTAAAAGCAGTTGAAACTGAATTGATTCCAGCTTCCAGAGCTTCTTGATTCGAGCTTAGCTCTTTATATAAATTTGTTCCACTTGCAAAGACGAGTTGATACACATAGTTTTTCCTCTGTAACCACTTTACAATCATTAGAATTTGAAAGCTAGGGTTCTTGAGCTCAATTCGGATTGTGAATTGGGGCTTCTAGTTTTCTGAGTTGTTTCTTGTAATTGGTTGTTTAGTGGAGTGAATTGAGGTGTATAGAGCCTCCGTGAATGTAGATCACATTGATCGAACCACGTAAAAGCTTTGTGTTCTTCATTTTGTTTCTGATTTTGCGTTCGGTTTTGTTTGGCCGAATTTCAGTTCGTTTTTCATTCATTTTTGGATTGAATTCTTGTTGTGTGTGTTGTAAGTGTTCCAAAACTTAACAAGTGGCACCGTCTGTGGGAAGCACAACACATACATTCAAAGAAGGAGGAAGAATGGCTGGAGTAAAGATGGATGTGGAGAAGTTTTCAGGTAAGAATGACTTCTCACTCTGGAAGATCAAAATGAATGCAGTACTGATTCAGAATGGCCCAGACTCTGCACTTCTTCTTGTTGACCAATGGCCTGATGCTGAGAAATCCAAGTTTCCAGAATTGGATAAGAATGCTCTAAGTTTGATATTCCTATGTCTGGGTGATAAACCTTTGAGGGAGGTTTCAAGGTGCAAGAATGCAGTGGAGGCATGGGGAAAACTAGAGGAACTCTATCAATCAAAGTCTATATCCAACAAACTATTTCTGAAGCAGAAATTAATGTCCTTCAAAATCTCTGATGATAAGGTCATTTCTGATCAACTTGATGAGTTTGTCAAGATGATTGAAGAATTGGAAGATCTGAGGGTGAACTTGGAGGATGATGATAAGGCTCTGATGGTGTTAAATGTTCTTCCAAAGTCCATGGAAAGCTTTAAAGATGCACTGATGTTTGGAAGAGATGGAAAAATCAGTTATGAATCCATCTTGTCAGCATTGAAGACCAAGTGCTTCCAGAATCAGGGAGAAAAGGGCTCTGCACAAGCTGGAGAAGGCTTGAACATTAAGTTCAAAAAGAATTTCCAAAAGAAGAAGTTCCAGGGAGTTAAAGATAACAAATCTGGAACTCAGAATGTAAAGAAACAAGGAGACTGGGTTGAAACCAGAAAGTGTTTCAAATGTAAGCAAGCTGGACATTTAAAGAAGGATTGTCCACAAAAGAAGAAGAAGCAGGAGAATCAGAGGGTAAAAGTGGCTATGACAGAGCATCAAGAAGACACCCCAGAAGTCTTAAACATCACAGACATAAAAATGGAAAAGGAATGGGTCCTTGATACTGGTTGTTCATTCCACATGTGTCCCAATGAATCCTAGTTCAAGGATCTACAGAAAGAAGATGGAGGATGTGTATTACTGGGAAATGATCACTCCTGCAGAGTTAAAGGCATAGGATCAGTTCAAATAAAAATGTATGATGGAGTAATCAGAACTATCTCTCAAGTAAGGTATGTCCCTGGATTGAAAAGAAATCTCCTATCCCTTGGTTCTCTTGTGGCAAATGGCTGTCAGTTCAATTCCCTAAATGGTCACCTTCACATCACCAAACACAATAAGATGGTAATAAAAGGAAGGCAACACAATGGCCTGTTTATTTTGATTGGATCACCTGTGACAGGATGTGCTGAATCTGTGATAAGCAGAGAAGATGTCATGAAGTGGCATAGAAGACTGGGTCATATTGGAGAGAAAGGGATGAAGGAGTTATCCAAGAAGGGTATCATTGGTGAAATGGGAAATAGAACACTGGATTTCTGTGACAAGTGTGCTCTGGGGAAGGCCAAGAAGCTGCCTTATGCTAAAGGGACACATTCCACCCAAGAACCCCTGGATTATGTACACTCTAATATTTGGGGGCCTTCAAGAACAGAAACACATGGAGGAGGAAGGTATTTCATGTCCATCATTGATGATTACAGTAGAAAAACATGGATATATGTTTTGAGGAACAAGAGTGATGCATTCCTCAAGTTTAAAACATGGTTGAGTCAAGTGGAGAACCTAAGAGGGAAGAAACTAAAACATCTTAGGACAGATAATGCTTGGAATATCTATCCACTGAATTCACAGGGTTTTGTGAAGAGAAGGGTATCACAAGGCACAGAACTGTCCCTCTAAACCCCCAACAAAATGGGGTTGCTGAAAGATTTAACAGAACTATGCTGGAAAGAGTTATATGTATGCTGATTGACGCTGGTTTACCCAAATCATTCTGGGGAGAAACTATAAACATTGCATGCTATTTGATCAACAGGTCACCATCATCAACTCTAGGATTTAAAACTCCAGAAGAAGTGTGGAGTGGAAAGACACCAAACTACCATGACTTAAGAGTGTTTGGTTGTTTGGCATATGCTCACATCAGGCAAGACAAACTTGATGCAAGAGCACAGAGATGTGTATTCCTAGGATATCCTGAGGGCATAAAAGGCTACAGGTTATGGTGCTTGGAACAGGGAAACCAGAAGCTCCTGATAAGTAGAGATGTAAGGTTCAATGAGGATGTAATGGGATACAACTCTACTGGAAGTCAAGAGGAAGCTGATGGAGCTGTGGAACCTGAAAGAATCTCTGTTCAGGTGGAGCTTAATAAGGAGCAGATATCACCAGAGGAGGATACTCAAGCTCAGCAAGAAGATGACAGTTCTTCAGAAGAGGAAGAAGGTCAAACTGAGATTGCAAATCTCAGAACTTATAGCATAGGAAGGGACAGGCCAAGAAGACAAATCCAAAGGCCTGATTTCTATGGACTAGCTGGAAGTGTATATTATGCACTGAGTGTGGCAGAAGACTTGGAGTTTCAAGAGCCTAGTAGTTTCAAGGAAGCAGTAAGTTGCAGTGAGAGTGAACACTGGATAGGGGCCATGATGGAGGAAATGGAATCCTTAGAGAGAAACCAAACCTGGAAGCTTGTAGAGAAACCAAAAGGGCAGAAGCTAGTTAGTTCAAAATGAATCTTCAAGAAAAAGGTGGAGGCTGGAAAAGCTGATAAAATCAGATACAAGGCAAGGTTGGTGGCCAGGGGCTTCACACTAAGAGAAGGCATTGATTATAATGAGGTATTTTCTCCAGTATTGAAGCATTGCTCTATCAGGTTAATTCTATCAAAGGTTACTCAAGAAGACTTGGAACTACAGCAGTTAGATGTCAAGACAGCATTCCTGCATGAGGATTTGGTTGAAAAGATATACATGAAGCAACCTGAGGGCTTTGTGATTCCAGGTAATGAAGAGAAGGTCTGTTTTCTCAGGAAGTCACTCTATGGGTTGAATTAGAGTCCCAGGCAATGGAATAAGAAGTTCAATGAGTTTATGATTAGTGCAGGATTCATAAGAAGCTTATATGACAGCTGTGTATACTTTAACAAAGGTTCAAGAGCTGAACAAGTGTTTCTGCTGTTATATGTGGATGATATGCTCATAGCTAGTAAGAGTGTTGATAAGATACAACAGCTAAAGGGTAAAGTGAATTCAGAATTTGACATGAAGGATCTTGGGGAAGCAAGGAAGATTCTGGGAATGGACATCATTAGAAGAAGAAAGACTGGAACATTATGGCTCTCACAGAAGCAGTATCTGAAGAAGGTTGTGGAGAGGTTCCACATGCATGAATCAAGACCAGTAAGTATTCCAGTTAATCTACAGACTAAGCTGTCCAAGGATCAGTGCCCTAAGACAGCAGTTGAGGAGATTCACATGAAGAATGTTCCATATGCCAGTGGTGTTGGCAGTCTAATGTATGGAATGATATGTAGCAGGCCAGACTTGGCCTATAGTGTGTCTCTGGTAAGCAGGTATATGTCAAATCCTGGAGAATCACATTGGGAAGCTTTAAAGCAGGTTTTAAGATATCTGAAAGGGTCTGTCAGTATGGGGTTAAAGTTTCAGAAACAAGAAGCAAACACTATATCCTTGATTGGATATGTTGATGCAGACTTTGCTGGAAATTTGGATACAAGAAAATCCATAACAGGGTATGTCTTTACTTTGTATGGTACAGCTGTGAGTTGGAAATATGTGCAACAGTCAGTGGTTGCATTGTCAACAACTGAAGCAGAGTTCATTGCCTTAACTGAGGCAATCAAAGAAGCTTTATGGCTCAAAGGGATTCTCAAGGACTTGGGGATAAGAAAAGGTTGTGTAACTATTCAGTGTGGTAATCAGAGTGCTCTTCATTTGGTGAAACATCAAGCTTTTCATGAGAGGTCTAAGCATATTGATGTTAGACTTCATTTTTCAAGGGATATAATTGAAGTTGGATCTGTTGAAGTAAAGAAAGTGCATACTTTGGATAATGCGGCAGATTTCTTGACTAAGGCAGTTCCTAGAAGTAAGATGGCACATTGCTCGAGCCTGATAAGGCTTGAACAATGTGATTACGCCTGGGAATGAGAAGACAGTGAGAGGTGATGAAGTACACTTGAATTCATTGAGGTGGAGATTTGTAGATGTCAATTCAATATCATCAAGTGAGCATGTTTTGTAGTAGAGGTTGAGTAGAATCAGGAACCGAGGTTGGGTTGGGAAGAACCGGACCGGAGAGCCGGGTTTATATCAAATCAGTTTTGGAAGTTATTGAAGAACCGGGCTTGTGACTGTTATAACAGAAATGTGCAACGGTTTTGAACTGTTGCATGAGAAACCGTTGTTGAAGACGCGTACCAGTTTTAAAAGCAGTTGAAACTGAATTGATTCCAGCTTCCAGAGCTTCTTGATTCGAGCTTAGCTCTTTATATACATTTGTTCCACTTGCAAAGACGAGTTGATACACATAGTTTTTCCTCTGTAACCACTTCAGAATCATTAGAATTTGAAAGCTAGGGTTCTTAAGCTCAATTCGGATTGTGAATTGGGGCTTCTAGTTTTCTGAGTTGTTTCATCTAATTGGTTGTTTAGTGGAGTGAATTGAGGTGTATAGAGCCTCCGTGGATGTAGATCACATTGATCGAACCACGTAAAAGCTTTTTGTTCTTCATTTTGTTTCTGGTTTTGCGTTCGGTTTTGTTTTGCCGAATTTCAGTTCGTTTTTCATTCATTTCTGGATTGAATTCTTGCTCTGTGTGTTGTAAGTGTTCCAAAACTTAACACAACTCAAGAACCATTTGAGTATGTGCATTCTGATATCTAGGGTCCATCAAGGACAGAAACTGATGGTGGTGGGAGGTACTTCATGACTACCATAGATGATTTTAGCAGGAAGGTATGGGTGGTTGTGCTAAGAAACAAAAGTGATGCATTTACCAAGTTCAAAAGCTGGTTAAACCAGATAGAAAACCTGAAACGGAAGAAGCTCAAGCACTTAAGGACTGATAATGGCCCTGAGTACCTATCCACAGAGTTTAATGAACTGTGTGAAGAGAAAGGAATTAAAAAACACAGAACTGTGCCAATGAATCCACATCAGAATGGTATTGCAGAGAGGTTCAATAGAACCATCCTTGAAAGAGTGAGGTGTATGTTAGTTGATGCTGGATTACCAAAGTCAATCTAGGGAGAAACTGTCAATACAGCTTGCTACCTTATCAACAAATCACCCTCATTTGCATTGGGATTCAAAACACCAGATGAATTATGGAATGGAAGGATCTCTGACTACATAGAGTTAAAGGTGTTTGGTTGTCTTGCTTTTGCACATATTAAGCAAGACAAGCTTGATCCAAGGGCCCTCAGATGTGTGTTTTTGGGGTATCCAGAAGGGGTGAGAGGTTACAGGTTGTGGTGTTTAGAACAAGGACATCAGAAGCTTATGATAAGTAGGGATGTGAAATTTAATGAGAATGTTATGGGATATACTTCTACAGGTAGCAGTGATGAGTTTGAAGGAGCTGTGGAAGCTGAGAGAGTCTCAGTTGAGGTGGAGCCATCAACTAAAACAAGTCCACCAAGAATTGAACAGTTAGCCCAAGAATCAAGTGATAGCTCTTCAGAAGAAGAAGAAGCACCACCAGTGAATCCAAATCTCAGAAATTATAGCATTGCCAGAGATAGACCAAGGAGACAAATTCAGAGGCCTGACTTTTATGGACAAGCTGGAAGTGTATATTATGCACTGGCTGTTGCTGAAGACATAGAACATCATGAACCTCAGAGCTTCAAAGAAGCAGTAAGTGGAAGTGACTGTGAGCACTGGATAAGTGCTACGGTTGAAGAAATGGAATCTCTGGAAAGAAATAACACTTGGAAATTAGTTGACAAGCCAAAAGGACAGAAGTTGGTGAGTTCCAAGTGGATTTTCAAGAGTAAAATTGAAACTAAAGACAGTGAAAGAGTGAGATACAAAGCTAGACTTGTATCCAAAGGTTTTACACAAAGAGAGGGCATTGATTTCAATAAAGTGTTCTCTCCTGTGGTTAAACATTGTTCCATCAGACTTCTCTTATCAAAGGTCACACAAGAAGACATGAAGTTGCAGCAACTTGATGTTAAGACTGCTTTCTTACATGGAGATCTAGTTGAGAACATCTACATGAAGCAACCTGAGGGTTTTGAGGTTCCTGGAAGTGAAGAGAAGGTGTTTCATCTCAGAACATCGCTTTATGGATTAAAACAAAGCCCAAGACAGTGGAATAAGAAGTTCAATGAGTTCATGCTGAGTATTGGTTTCACTAGAAGCTTATTTGATAGTTGTGTGTACTTTGAGAAGGATGTTAAGGCAGACCAAGTGTATCTACTGATATGTAGATGATATGCTGATAGTCCATTTCAGGGTATGTTTTTACACTATATGATACTGCAATTAGCTGGAGAAGTATTCAACAACCAGTGGTAGCACTGTCCACTACAGAAGCTAAATACATAGCTGTCTCAGAAGCTGTTTGGCTAAAAGGGATTCTTAAGGACTTAGGAATTATACAGAAATGTGTTACTATTCTGTGTGATAATTAAAGTGCACTTCACTTGGTAAAACACCAAGAATTTCATGAAAGGTCAAAACATATTGATGTGAGATTGCATTTTGTAAGGGATGTGATTGATTCTGGTTCAGTAGAAGTCAAGAAGGTGCATACTGATGAGGATGCGGCTGATTTTCTGACCAAAGCTGTGCCAGGGACCAAATTAAGACACTGCTCAAGCCTTATAAGGCTTGAACAATGTGTTTGAAGAATTGAAAGTGAAGACCAGCTGAGGCTAGGAAACACACTTGATTCATCGAGGTGGAGATTTGTGAGAGTGAATCAATTTCATCAAGTGTATGTGGAAGTTAAGTAATAAGGGGTGTTGGAAATCAAGAACCGGATGTATACCTGTGTGAACCGGACTGAAGAATCGGGTTTCAGAGTAAACAGTTAGATGGTGCATGCTGAACCGGGTTTGAATAAGACAAGTGGTTTGAGTTGGTTATACAACGGTTTCACGAGTCTTCAACAACGATTTTTATAACTGTTTTTCTGTTAGAACCTGCAACTCTATTTTAAGAGGTTACAATGGATTGCTGGTGATTGGTTGAGTCTAATTCTTGTTATTAACTTCTGGAACAGCGTGTTGTGAATCCAATTCATTCATTTTCCTCTGTAAACGTTTCTATAGAGAGAGAATTAGGAGATTAGGGTTCTTGACCTAATTTGGTATTCAGAATTAGGGGTTTGCTAATTTCTGTATAATTCTTGTAATCGGCAGTTGGTTTTAGTGAATTGGGGTGTGAGGAGCCTCCGTGGATGTAGAACTTCATAGTTCAAACCACGTAAATGTGTCTTTGATTCATTTTTCATTCCTGTTCTGCGTGCATGTGTGTTCGGCTGTTTTCAATCTTATTCGTCGGAACAAGGTTGTTATTTCTTGTGATTATTCTTTGTGATTGATTCTGCACAACAGAAACTAACTTTTAAATTTTCACTGAATTTATACCACTGCACAGTTAATTTAGATAGTGTTTACTTTAGCAAATACCAATGGATAGTGGATAAATATCTAGTCTATCCTAATATTTCAAGGATTTATTTTGCTATAGATCTTTTTTCGGGTTATCTTGGTAACTCGGGATAACTTATCAAAACCCAAGATAAGTGTGAGGTACTTATTATTAAGCATGTAGAACCCGTCTTAGTCTGTCCCCACCTCGAAGTAGACTGTCCGAACTGGCCCAAGTTTGGAGAAGCCAAAAACGCAGTAACGGGATCCGAAGAGACAACCGATGCATAAGATGATAGTTGTGCCTTAGTGCTTAATAGTTTGTCATGTAATTCATCAAAAGAAATAGGAGAATTATGGCTTTGAATAGCATGGCTTAATCTTTGTAGTTATAATCATCTCCATTAAGAATTTTCTATATTTGATCTTCATTACGAGTAGTCACACACAACAGTGATAACTCATCAATGATAGTTTTGATTTCATGTAAAAACTCAGTTATTGCTCGCTGACCTTTGTTTGGATTATGAAGAGGATATTTTAGGGTACGAATGTGCCCCCTGGAAGCCTTGCCATAGGTGCTATGCAGAATGTCACGTGCCTACTACGACGACTCCGTAGATGTGATGAAATGGAATCTTTTGGGCATGATTGAGCCTATTATCTCGCTAAGATGATCCTAACGCATCCATGTGGCATAATCAGGATTGGATTTCTTGGCTTCATCAATAGTAACTTTGAGTACGGGCACAATTTGGAGCCGTCAATGCAACCATATAAATTGTACCTAAGGGGAAGGGTGCGGAGTTAGAAGCGCCACACTGTATAATTCATGGCATTCAACTTGAGTGGTACTTAAGTTGTGATGTTAAAGGGAACAAAAGAGGGTGCCAACATGGTATCGGAGTTGGACGACGACATTGCAACAGAAGGGAGTGAGGAGATATGTTGGAAGGAGATTGATTGACCCAGTCAAGAGCAGATTTTACACAAAAAAAAAAAAAAAAAAAAAGGGGTGTATTGGTGGTGGCTAAAAAATAAGAAGGAAATAATAGGGTATATATAAGTTATGATCATGAAGATGGAAAGAAGCAAAAGAAGGTCCTAGCCAAAATAGGCTCTAGATACCATATTAAGATTGCTTTAAAGTCATGATTCTACTTACCCTTGTGAAGAATGATAAATACAAGTATATCATGACTCTAGAAGTTACATATTGGGGTGGAAATAGGTCGAGCTAGGATAAGCCTTTAGGTGGACGGTATGGGCCTAATCTTAAATTTTTAGGCCTATGTCTGGCCTATGATATCAAATAGGCCTTTTTTCTAGCCCAAGCTTGGCATATGCCCTATTTTAAAATACTACTTCATCACACACTTAATACTTCGTAATTAAAACCTATAATACTATAATTGAGAATGAAAAATGAAAACAATGACCAAAATAGAAAGACAAAAAATCTTATTGCAACATAAAGCAACATATTCTTCAACGGAAATACCCCATCAAATGTTTAAAGCATACAAAAACAAAATGATTATCAAGTTTAAACCGTAAAGTAAAATAACTCATCCTCATCGGCTATCTCTCAAAAAAGATGCAGCAAATGAAAAATAATTCTTCAAGATGTCTCTTGCTCTTGTTCAAATCCTTTGAAGAAAAACAAAATAGATTTAATATTAAAGGTGCATAATAAATCTAGAAAACTATAATAAAATGCTATTTAATAATTAGTATTTGTACCTTTTTCCTCTTTAATCCGTCAATCCCCCACCACAAATGAGTACCTCAATTGAATCGTCATTTAGTTTGGAACGATAATCATCAGTGACTCTTCCTCCGACACTAAAACTAGACTCTGAAGCAACTGTAGAGATAGGAATAGTTATGCATGTGAGCACCCATCTTTTATAAGACTTTATACTTTAAACTATTATTTTTTCACCACTCCAAATGCACCAAAAGTGTTGGAACCACCATCAAGGATATAAATACTCTCCTCTAGATAAGTCAAAATTCTGATTTTGATGGAGGGATCGCTTCTTTTCCACGAACAATGCTCATGATTTGGTCAAATCCTGTGATAGCATAATTTGATACATGTGAAGATGACGAGGTTTTTTCTCCAGAACCTAACTTACCACTAACATTTATGGTGGTCTCTTCCTTCACTAGCTCAACATATTCATCATATAACTATTGCGATGAAGTCATCACCTTATCCACACTCTCACACTCTTTTTAGCCACACTTTCAATTTTATACATCAAGGGACAACAAATATTTACAACATGAAATTTGCACCTAGTGTCCAAACCCTGCCAATAACCATCAAAGGTTGCTTTGCCCCTAGTATTTGTCAAACTTTGCTTACATATGTGCTGCCATATTTCTCATAAATTCATCATTATCATTAGCAGTTTTATCAATTTCTTGTTTGACACTCCAACGTTAGGAAGATACTATTTGGCAGTATGATATTCACTATCAGAAATGACACGAGTGGCAAGATTGAACACTTCTAGAAGCTGGAAAACGTCCACCTTTCGCCAATCCTCCTCTGATGGTAGAAAACCATAATGTGGCTCTATGTCCTTGTAAGTTGGAAAAGCAACATTGAACTTCAATGCCATAGAAAGCATGAGAAATGTAGACTTCCATCTTGTTGGACAATCAATAATGAGCTTTGTTTCTTTCATGTGCTTTTAAAACATCACAAGCAGTCTCACAAATATAGTAAGTGATGCTCTTAATCTTACCATGGCTATGTTGCACTAGCAGGTGTAATATATGCGCACAACACCTAACATGAAACAATGTACCATCGAGAAGCAACTTACTACTAAGTGATAAGCCATCCTTCAAAGTCCTTAGGAAAGAGTTTTCGTAAGAAGCATTATCCACTATCACAGAAAACACCTTGTTCTCAACACCCAAGCCTTCAAACACTTAAAATACGCATCAACCACATCGACGCCCCGTTTAGGAGCAGGAACTTTCACAAAGCTTAAAACTCTATTTTGAAGTTTCCGATTCACATCAATGAAGTGGCTAGTGATAACCATATATTCAACTACTTAGTGGCTTGCTTTCCACATATCTGTAGTTAAACTAATCTTCCCACACTTTTAGCAATACCTTGAAGTTCTTTTTTTCTACCTCATATAATGCTAAACAATCACTTCTTATAGTTTTGTGTGGAACTTTATAGAACACCGAATTGGCGTATTGGAGACCCCACATCTAGACTTAGTCTTCCACGATAATAAAGGATACTCTTGTACCATGACTAAAGTAGCAATTATCTCTCTCATCCTTTCATTAGAATACCTTACACCAGGATCCAAAAAGGGATTCACGATAGAAGTAGAACACGTGAAGGGAATTGTGGGTTGCTTCTTCAACCCATTCAAATGCAACAACTATTGCGTGCAAGTTTTTGAATGTCTCTTTCGATGGCAAGTGCTAGACCCCTTTCTACCAGTAACAAATTTCTCTTGGCAATACTTGCAAACAGCTTTCAGTCTAATTTCAGGGACTTAACTTCATCAAAATCATTCCAAACCAGTGATCTTTTCTTCCCCCTCTTCCTCCGATCACCCGACTCGTTAACATTCTGGTCTTCATTATCTTCACTGTCTTCACCATGATCAGTTTTGTTAGTTTCGGCATCATGGACTCATGCCCCAATTGAGAAGACGTAGTTATGCCTGCTCATATGAATAAGCTGACATAAAATAGAACACATAAATCTGCATTCAAATACAACGAAGGTTATAGCGTACATAAATCTGCATATAAATACAATGAAGGTCACAGTGTTCTATGAAATATGTATAAAATATTTCAACCATTTTCACTAAAATGACAAGAGTTATTGATAACCCCACAACAATCATTTAAAGTAGTTTTATTACTATTATTTCAATATTTTCCCTTCAAACCCTTACATATAAGGACTTGCTGTGTCAAGCATGTGAAGGAAAATAATATCACATGAGTCATGCAGCCATGCAATCTGTTATGCACTGCCACGTCAGCAAACTAACTTAGATTAGTCACAAAGAAAGTTCCAGAAGAATTTCAGTTATGTATCTTCACGTATATATATATATACACTGTTACTCTCTGTAAATGATATAGAAATGAAAGCATTATTCTTCTCTCTACAATTCTGTTAGCATGGTATCCAGAGCCAACGCCTAACCGCTCTTCTTCTTCTTCGCAACCGTTTTTCTTCTCAAGCTCCCATGGCTACACTCTCGCTGTCCTTCAATCCGCCCACATTTACGCCGATTTCCATTCGGCTCGATCGCACCAATTATGCACATTGGAGAACACAGATCTATTCTATTGTTCGAGCTCATGTCTACGACGACATTCTTCTCGGTGCAACACCTCCGCCGAAGTTTCTTCCACGAGCTAAGTCAACTAATTCGACTTCAGCAACTCCAGAACTCAATCCAGAATTCCAGATCTGGATCCGTAAGGATCAATTCCTCTTCAGCTGGATCCTTGCTACGATCTCCGAGTCAATGCTTGGACATGTTTCTCGATGTTCTTCCGCTGTTGAGTTGTGGTCGTTTTTAGAATCGCTCAATCGCTCTCAGTCCAAGGCTCGGGTAATGCATCTCAAATCTCTGCTCCAGATTACTCAGAAAGGTGATCTTTCTATTGATGATTATGTTCTGAAAATGCGTGGCTATGCTGATGCTATAATGGCTGCTGGTCAAAATGTTGATGATGAAGACCTCATTCTCTACATTCTAGGAGGACTAGGTGCAGATTATGAATCTGTGGTAGTAAATCTCACAATGAAAGTTGAAGATCTCACCCTGTCTGAGGTTCACTTCTTACTTCAGTCTCATGAAATGCGTTTGAAACGACGCTTCGCTTCCGAATCTTCTTCTCATTCCGTCAACTACGCTGGTAGAGGATCCTCTACTCACAGAGGAGGATTTCGTGGTGGTTATTCCAGTGGTTATTCTGGTGAATCTAAAGGAGGCAGAGGTCCTTCAAACTCTTCGAATCGTGGTAGAGGACGTTGTAGATCTGGTAAAGGAGGAAAGGTCCAGTGTCAATTGTGTGGCAAAAGCAATCATGTTGCTGCCAAATGCTTCAAACGATTCGACATTTCGTTCACTGGTCTTGACAATCCTGATGAATTTCTACCACCACCTTCTAATGCTCAAGCCAATACTGCTCATGCATCTACATCAACCTCTCCTACTGATGGCACCTGGTGTATGGATAGTGGTGCTAGTGACCACATCGCCTCTCATCTCAATAGTCTAGACATCCAGAATGACTACTGCGGCAAAGACAAAGTCACTGTAGGTAATGGTTCAAAACTCTCTATATCTCATATTGGCCATACTTCCGTTCCCTCTTCATCCAAATCCCCTCCTCTAGTTCTTAAAAATGTTCTATGTGTCCCTGATATAACAAAGAACCTGTTGAGTATATCTAAGTTTACTAGAGATAATTTTGTCATATTTGAGTTTCATGACACCTTTTGTCTTGTTAAGGACAAGAGGAATCACACTGTGCTGCTGAAAGGCGTTCTTAAAGACGGCCTCTATGTTCTTGACATCTCCAGACTAAAATCCAAACAAGCATTACTCACACAAGCTTCTTCAACCACTGCTACTCCTGATACATTTACCTCTAGCTATAATAGTGTACCTGTTGCTACTACTAGCTGTAATAGTGTAGGCATTAATAAAGTGTCACAATGTTTTACTGCTACTACACTATCTGATGTAAATTTGTGGCACCAAAGGCTAGGCCACCCTTGTAAAGCTACCCTAGCTGCTGTACTCAAAACTATTAAGAATTCTGGACACATATCCAATCTCTCCTTTTGTGAACCGTGTACTTTGGGAAAAATGCATGCAATGACATTTAAACCTGTTGCTACTCATACCACTGCCCCCATTCCAGTTAATCCATAGTGATGTTTGGGGCCCATCTTCTACCCCATCCTCTGACGGCTTTCGATACTATGTCCTATTTCTTGATGACTTTAGTAGGTACATTTGGATTTATCCTCTTACATTAAAATCTGAGTTACATAACACATTCCTTCACTTCAATACCTTTGTAGAAAGGCAGTTCCAAACACAAATAAAAGCATTTCAATCCGATTGGGGGGGAGAATATCGCAGCCTTAAACCTCTTCTGCACAAACTTGGGATTCAGTTTCGACTATCATGTCCCCATACCCATCAACAAAATGGGAAAGTTGAACGAAGACACATGCATGTTACTGAAATAGGCTTAACCTTACTAGCTCAAGCCTCATTACCTTCTAGATTTTGGTGGGATGCATTTACCACAGCTGTTTACACGATAAATCTATTACCAACACCTATTCTACATAACAAATCTCCTTATCAAATTCTATTCTCTAGAGCACCAGAGTATTCTTTTCTTAAAACCTTTGGGTGTGCATGCTATCCCTTTCTTAGACCTTACAATACCTCCAAATTGCAATACAGAAGTGATAAATGTCTCTTTCTTGGTTATAGTACCTCTCACAAAGGGTACAAGTGCTTACATCCAAGTGGAAGACTATATATAGCTAGGACTGTTGTCTTTCATGAAAAGGAATTTCCCTATCACACATTATTCACAACAGCTCCTACACCTAATCAGCCTACTTCTAGCTTTATTCCCTTTCACCCACCTCATGACCTTTCTTGTCCCATTTATCCAGGGGTCCTACCCACTCCACCTAACTCACCCCAAAATCCTCCAGAAAACGTCATTCAACATCAACCACATTCTGCATCTTCTTCTCAACACTCCAACTCTTCAAACTCACCTTCTGTCCCTTCCCTACCCACTCACTCAATGACCACCCCTTCTAAGAATGGTATCTTTAAACCACACAGGTTTTCTGCCGAAACCTCCTCTCCCCTCAGTGAACCATCTACAGTTGCTGAAGCTTTGTCTCAGAGTCACTGGAAACAGGCTATGGCAGATGAGTTTTCTGCCTTAATGAAAAACAACACATGGGAGCTTGTTCCTTTTTCACCTGACATGAATATTGTACATCATAAGTGGGTCTTTCGTACTAAATATAAGGTAGATGGCAGCTTAGACAAATATAAGGCCAGGCTCGTGGCAAAAGGCTTCCAACAAACAGCTGGGGTTGATTTCTTCGAAACATATTCACCTGTGGTGAAACCTATAACTATACGTCTTGTTTTTACTCTTGCTGTATCCAGGAACTGGAAAATCCATCAGGTCGACGTCAACAATGCGTTCTTGAATGGTGATTTAACCAAGCCTGTGTTTATGACCCAGCCGGCGGGTTTTGTTGATTCGTCTCATCCTCATCACGTCTGCAAACTGGTAAAAGCCTTATATGGGCTAAAACAAGCCCCGAAAGCTTGGTTTGACAAGTTAAAGGGCTTTCTCATACACAGTGGCTTCACAGAAACAGTATCTGATTTCTCTCTTTTCTTTCGACGACATGGCACTGATCTTCTTGTGGTATTGGTTTATGTAGACGACATACTTATCACAGGTGATAATGCACTGCATATACAGGATCTCATTGCTAAGCTACATTCAACCTTCTCCCTAAAGAACTTAGGCCAAGTTAGCTACTTTCTGGGCATCCAAGCACACTTTAATTCGGCTGGCATTCTTCTTAACCAACAAAAGTATATCCTTGATCTTCTTAAACGCACTTCAATGGACAACAGCAAGCCTTGTCCTACTCCATTTGCCTTGGGTCACAAACTAACAATCCAGGACAGTCCTCAGTTTGATAATCCTTCTCTATATAGAGGTGTTATTGGTGCTCTACAATATCTTGCTATGACAAGGCCGGATGTTGCGTTCGCCACAAGCAAACTTAGTCAGTTCCTCCAGCGCCCTACGCTCAATCACTGGAAGGCATGTAAACGGATACTACGTTATCTAAAGGGTACCTCATCTCTTGGTATTCATTTCACTCCTTCTCAACGAATGACAATTCAAGGATTTTGCGACGCCGATTGGGCCTCTTGTCCCGATGACCAGCGTTCCACTGGTGGATTTGATGTCTTCTTGGGCTCTAATCCTATCAGTTGGAGTTCAAAGAAACAGAATGTCGTCGCCCGATCCAGCACAGAGTCCGAATATCGAAGTATTGCTACGGCCACTACAGAGTTGGTATGGGTTCGGTCATTATTTGCTGAGCTTGGCATCAATCTTGAAACCCCCTCCATCCTCTGGTGTGACAACACAGGTGCCGTCTCCTTAGCTTCAAACCCAGTTTATCACGCTCGAACCAAGCACATCGAGGTAGACGTGCACTACATTCAGGAGAAAATTCGTTCCAAGGAGATTGACGTATAATTTGTTCCATCGGAGTCTCAAGTTGCTGATGGGCTTACAAAGCCTCTCGCTGAAACACAATTCATGAAACTTGGAGGATATTTTTCTCTGGCACAACCGGGTCCACAGCCAGGGGGGTATGTCAAGCATGTGAAAGAAAATAATATCACATGAGTCATGAAGCCATGCAATCTGTTATGCACTGCCACGTCAGCAAACTAACTTAGATTAGTCACAAAGAAAGTTCCAGAAGAATTTCAGTTATGTATCTTCATGTATATATATATACACTGTTACTCTCTGTAAATGATAAAGAAATGAAAGCATTATTCTTCTCTCTACAATTCTGTTAGCATGCTGCAACAAACTAGAAGTTTTTTTGTATTATCCAACAAACCATTAAGGTTACACCTAGTAGCTACTATAAAACAAGAAGTATTACAGATACGAAGCTGCTGCTACAAACCAGTTGCTAAAACATTAAAAATTGAAGTTATAATATCTAAAAAAAAAATGCCTGATACAAAAGTAGAGATCGTGGAGAAGATAGAGATCCGGCAGACCCATGGGTTAGCACTCGACTGAACTTGACGGTCGTAGAACCCTGAGAGAGGGGAGTGTGCGGCATAATAGGAGAGTGGAAGGAAAAGAAGTTTACATATGTGTATATTTATTTTAGGAAGATGAATTAATGGATTAAGATTTAATTTTAATTTTAAATTATACATTTTATTAATTAATTAATATACATATATACATATATATGACCCCAAAGTAGGCCGACCGGATAGATCTAAAAGACTTTTCTAACTGTCCAGATCCAAGCCTATTTGTTAAAGAAGTTTATAAAGAGGCTCAAACCTACACTACAAAAAATGGTCTTTTGAGACTACAAATAATGATCTGAAATCATGAATATTTGTCACAATTTTATTATTAGAGACAACATGTCGTCACTAATTAATCGTCTTGATAACTCGGACGCAAATAATATATTTGTGACGACAAAAGTTATCTTAAATGTGTCTCAGATTTTTTTTGCAACAACTAATTGTCTCTACAAGTAGTCTAAATGCTCTCAAATCATTTGTAGAGATTTGTAACAAAAATGAATCACAAATAAATTATTATTAATGACCATAATTGTTGTTTCAAACAAAGACCTCTCATTTATCTAGTTAAATTATCTCAATCTTCAAAATAAACACCACATTAGTGGAGGAATTAAATAGCATGGACTTGTTTGCACTTTTACGGAAGTACTTGTAAAGAAGAAAAGGAAAGCTAAAAAGATGATCAAGAATATATATTTTTCACAAAACTTAAATTCTAAGTTACATTCTTTAGCATGGTGGTGGCTATATTCTCACTGCTCAACACTTTTTCTTTTCTATTAAGATTATCTACCCTTTACATTTAATAAATACTCCATCTCTTCTAATTAATTAAGGATCCCGTGATATAAAACTATAATTTTCTATTTCCGATTTAATATATAACCTTCTAAAACTATATATTATTTGTAGTATATTATTTATTTATTGATTGATTTGACTTATTTAATAAATATAACTTATTCGTGAACAAATCTTTCACTTTAACTAATAAAACGAGACTTCAACGTTTAAAAAAACATCACAACTAGATAAAAATGTGTCTCTCATTTTAAAATAGAGGAATGCAGTACACTTTTATGTCATTCTAGAGTTTGTACAATGTGAGCAGGTAGGCAGAGTGGTGCACCAACTACTCGGTCCCTGATTCAAAATGTGCCTCTTCCTTGCATTTATTTTTGACGTTTCAACAGTCTCATGCGGTGTCGTGCATTTAAAAAGGTGATTTAAATTAATTCTTGTAGTAAAATTAAATTTAGTAGAGTTTGCTATTAACGTGATTTGTAAAACCAGCTTCTCAAATTGGGTCTCTTAACTTCTCAAAAACAGCTTTAAAATCACTTTTTAAAAGTGATTTTAATGTTCTTATTGTGTTTGCAAACACTTCTCCGTTAGCTAGGACTTGTGAAATCACTTTCAATTTATACAGTCCACCTCTAACCCACCATGAAAACAAATTAACATGTCCAATATCTGATATGTCAACATTCCATATAATTCAGCTAATTACATTATTAAAACAATGTAATAATATAGGATTAGTACATTGTAGAAGTGTTGAATTAAGTTGAAAAGGTAATAGAAGAAAACAATCACACCTGACAAGAATAATTATCCTTTTTAATTCATAATTGCAATCATATACCTCTTTTCCAAATAATCGAAGAGCTTGTTGCTCGTTCTAACTAGCTTTTCGCTTCATTCCGCTTTATACAAGTTAGAAGTGGTAATGGTGAGTTGAATAAGGTCAATTATATTATGAAGTAAGGTGGAAGGAGTTGTTAATAAAATAAGAATAATGATTAATTTATACATATGTACTAACACACAAAATGAAAATGTAACTTCTTTTTACATCCTCACTCTTCGCACCAAGGGACCCCTTAATCTGCATGTTACGAAACATTGATTACATCTTTATATTTATTTAAAAAAAGTATAATGAGGGCCGTCCTAGCCCCACTTATATAAGTACACTTCTTAAATCAATGCCTGCGATAAGAAGAAGAATTTGAAAATCATATAATCTTTATCAGGTGTAGATATATGTTTATGACTGTGGATGGCTGGAGTACTATAGGCTGTGAGAAATATAGTGAAATATAGAGGTTGGGGTAAATAAGTAGTATTTGTTTTTGTTGGTTGGAGATTGAGTTGTGGAGTAATTATAATATAAAAGGTGTTAAAGTTAATTTGATATGTGTAAGAGGTAGTTAGTGAATGATTGATTATTAATTAAAGTGTGTATTGTGAATGATGTTAAATTTATGATGTGTGTAAGAGGTAATTAGTGGTTTGATGATGTGTGGAGATTGTGGACAATTTATTACTCACAATCGATGAACAAATATGTAATGGGTTGGACTCAATCCACAACCAATTGACTAACCCTAAACAAACAGGGTCATAAGATATCCATTCAAGAGGGGTGATTTTTTTCTTTTTTGAGCTCGAAGATGGGTAATATTTTTACATAACATTAGGTGGTAAGTTGACTTAGCAATTTTTTTACTTCAATAAACAAACATTGGTCCCAATGATCCATTTGATGATGTCTTTTACATGAGGATTTCTCTAATTTTTAATCTCTCTCTCTCTCTCTCTCTTACCCTATATATGCGTACATATATACATTTATAAGCCTAGTAGAGTTGTTAGAATCTACTTGCTGGGTAAGTAGTTAGATTTCATCATTAGTTATAGATTAAATGACATTGAAATTGATACTTAGGACTTTCTGCTGTGTTCTTAATTGAGAAATCTCACTTTTATTGTGGTGGGATGTGTCTTCAGAATTTTTTTATTGCTAGTAATTTTCTTGGAAATGGAAGTGTGTGTGTTTTAAGATAACAAAATATTATTAAATTGCTAAAAATTAGATAATATTGATTGATAAGAAGAAACATTCGAAATAAGTTAAAGTAATAGGAAATAATTGAAGCACAGTACTAGTGTCTTAAAACATGATATGTGATTCCTTAATATGACAACCAAGAGTCATTTTTATAGTTTTGGAACGAAAATATAAGCCGAGGAATTAAAATCCCACAAAAAGGGTGGAAAAAGAGCACATGGCCAATCTATGACTAATGGTTCGTGTGACCTAAAACTGCACTTCTTCTTTAATGTCAACTTCATATTTGAAGGTCTTCCTTTCAAATTTTACATTGACTATTTATGTCAATGTTATAACCATATGGATGGCTTTCTAGTGAAATTGGTTTCACTTTGATTGGACATGTGTATCTAGGGATATGAGTAAAATACGAGAGATGTATCACGTCACAAACTGCAACATTTCTGCACAATTCCGACTTTCTTGGCATTTTTGGCTAGTAAGGAGATTTAATTAGAAAATTTTGTCAACACAAAAGTTGTATACATTCCTCTTAGTTCTCTAAAAAATCAAGTATCACTTGATTTAAACTTATACATTACATGTTATTTCCGTTCTCCTAAAACTGTGAAATGAATCTTCAATAATACAACGCTAATTTTCATGGGGTATTTATCTTCTCGTTTTATGCCAAAGACCTATAATTATATACTAAGCTACAACTTTCAAAACAATATCATCAAGCTTAAAACAAGAAAAAATAACATAAAAACTTAACACAAAAATGTGCTCAATTCATGTTATAAAACAATGCAAACACTTAATTGATGGGAAATGGAAACACACTCTTCAGGAAGATCCGATAGTATTCTTAAATCTTATATATCATATATATACATGGGGTACAAGAGGTAATTTGAGAGTGCATGGCAGCATCTTTTATATATAGTGTCATTGTTAGAATTAACAAAGTGGAGTGGAGCATGCAAATATATACATGTGTTGGAATAGTGCACTGAATCTCGTCTTTTTTTTGTTCATGTTTGTCTTCAAGGTGGAGTTTGATCTTTGAATACCTTGAATCTGTTTATGCTGAGTTTGGGCTAGTCTAAAGGACAAAAGGTAGCTGGTTAAGGCTGTGGACGTTGGGGACTCAACGCAACCGCATCAGATTGGACGCTGGCACGACAGGGCTGCTCGTAGTCTCGACAAATTGTGCTAGTTAAGCTGTCAGGGGCTGAAGTCGGGATGCGATAGCGATAGGCTTGTCGCGGTCACGATAAGTATGTCGGTGAAAATTTGGGCTTTGCGCCTTTAGGCCCAATTCGGCCTATTTTCTGTTTTAGTTGTTTAGAGTTTATATATAGCTCTATTGTTGACTTTAGGTTAATACTGATCATTCTTAAGTTACTTTGTACTTAGTATTCCTAGTTCTGGAGTGTGTTTGTGAGTACTCTGAAATTTGTGCTCAATCTGTTTAGGAATACTCAGTAGTCTGAAAAATCTGTAAACACTCTGATATAGTGAATTGGTTCCTCTCTTTTGGCCGTGGACGTAGCTAACACATTGTTAGTGAACCACGTAAATTTGTGTGTTGTTTACTTTCTCGTATCCGTTATAACAAATTAGTACCAGAGCCTGGTAAAAGGGGTTCCGCAATCTGGTGAGGAAGATGTCTAGGATAAACATAAAAGTCTTCAACTTTACGGGGAGGAATAGTTTTAGTCTGTGGCAAACCAAGATGCGGACCTTATTGAAATAACAAGGGTTGTGGGCACCGCTGATGTCGAAGGATAAGAAGAGCAAGGGCAAGGCGGTGGCTCTCAGAGAAGCTGAGATGGTCATTCTAGAGGAGAAAGCGCACTCAACGCTCATGTTGTGTCTAGCAGATGATATCATTACCTAGGTCATAGAGAAAGAAACTGCGGCAGGTTGTGGTTGAAGCTGGAGAGTTTGTATATGACGAAGTCGCTTACCAATAAGTTGTTGTTGAAGCAACGTCTGTTTAGTCTACGTATGCACGAAGGTCAGTCGCTTCATGAACATCTGAATCAATTGAACAGAATTCTTTTAGAGTTGCGTAATATTAATGTTAAAATAGGAGATGAAGATGCTGCTTTAATTCTGTTAGTTTCTTTACCTCTGTCATATGAGAATTTCATTCAGTCTTTTATTGTTGGGAAAAACACACTGTCTCTGGAGGAAATTAGATCAGCTTTGCATACTAAAGTTCTGCGACATAAGACATTAGGAACAAGTATGGATAATCAGGCCACTGGCCTAATAGCTAGTGGGAGCAGGGGATATGGAAATTCAGGGAAGAAGAAATCGGGCTTCAGAGGTCCCAAACTGGATGATACTATGTAACTATTGTAAAGAGACAGGGCATTGGAAGAATGATTGTCCGAAGAAGAAGAGGAACGAGCAATATAAATCAAATAATGTTGGTGTTGCTGACGGAGATAACACCAGCTCCGAGGATGATTTGGCTCTAGTTGTTGTTGAACAAACGCATCTCACTGATGTGTGGCTTCTTGACTCTGGGGCGTCTTATCACATATGTCTGCGCAGAGAGTGGTTCACGACGTACGAGCAGATGGATGGTGGCAATATCGATTTGGTCGATAATTCTATTTGCAAGGCGGTTGAAATAGACTCAATCAAGATACAGACACATGATGGTAGATTCTACACGTTGAACGATGTTAGAGATGTTCCACATATGACGAAGAATCGGATATCACTTAGTCGGTTGGATAGTAAAGGATTCAGTTTCAGAGGTGGAGGTGGAATTTTAAATGTCTACAAGGGTTCGAACGTGGTTCTGAAAGGTGTAAAGTGGGGGACTTTGTATTTAATGCAAGGTTCGACTTTGTTTGTTTTTTCTATTATTGTTTCATCTGAGTTTTCAAAGGAAATCTTTCTAAGGTTAGTTCTATTGTGAAGTTTGTTGTTGTGTCTAGTGTTGACAAATAGGTGGAGCTGAATGAATCAGAAGAAGGTGATTGAGATCCACAATAAGGTGGGTTTTGCATCGTCCGAGGTACCCAAAGAGGGTTCCGTTTCTGTTGCTGTTACATTGCCTCTAGTTCCTATGTTAGAGCAAAAGGAAGTTTGATGCGTCTGAAGAGGTTTGTCCGGCATCTTAGAGATATGTCTGAAACCTCAAATTTGTTGAATTTCAGAAACTGTTAGTTGTCCCATCGTTTTGGACAAATCTGGGTACGAGAGGTTGCTTGTACAATTTGGGCATGTTTAGAGTGCATCTGTTAAATCTGGGCATCTTTGGAGGTGCATTTGGTACATCTGTTTGGTCTATGAGAGGACATCTGTTTGGTCTGTGAGAGGATATCTTTTGATTTGTGAGAAGATTTCAAGTCAAGGTGGAGATTTGTTGGAATAGTGCCTTGAATCTCGTTTATTTTTTGGTTCACGTCTGTCGTCAAGATGGAGTTCCATCTTTGAATACCTTGAATCTGTTTCTACTGAGTTTGGGCTCATCTGAAGGATACGATCATGAGAGTTGGGTCACGCCTGCGATGAAAGGCAGCTGGTTAAGGCTGTGGAAGCTAGGGACTCAAAGCAACCGCGTCAGGTTGGATGCGGCCTCGACAGGGCTGCTCGCGGTCGCGATAAATTGTGTTAGTTAAGCTGTCGGGGGCTGAAGTTGGGACGCGACGGTGACAAGATGGTCGCGATCGTGACAAGTATGGCGGTGAAAAATCTGGGCTTTGCGCGTTTAGGCCCAATTCGACCTATTTTCTGTTTCGGGCCCATCTAATCATCTAAGTAAACAATCCAAATAATAGGCACACAGGCCCAACTAATCATCTTAGCAAACAATTTTCAGAAATATCCAGAGAATAGGCACACCGGCCCTACTAATCAACAAAGTAAATAATTTTCATTATTATCATGATAATAGGCACACAGGCCCAACTAATCATCTCAGTAAAAAAAATTTCAGAAAACTCCAGAGAATAGGCACACAGGCCCCACTAATCATATCACAATTTTCAGAAATTTCCAAATAATAGGCATACAGGTAAATCGATCTAAGAGGCAGAATACTTAAACCTTTCGACTGAGGGGACCCAGATCGCCAAAAACACATAGAAGAACCGGAGTAGCTCATGATCGTCCAAGATCGGAGATCTGTAGGGGGATCCCTCAATTCTAGTCGGGAGAGCATTCCTGTCCCCATCGAACTCGCTTTCAGCAACAAAGAATTCTTCGAAATCCCGCATGAAACCCCCTCCGACTCAGAAGACTCAAGATCCAACAGATTTCTAGAGACCATCGCGAAACCAGGAATCAAAATCCAACAGATCTCCAGAAATGATGAACAACAACAAAGGGGGCAAAATTCCACCATAATCACCAAGATCGAGTAGTGATCTATGATTACCAGGAAGGGTTTAGTGTAGAGGAGAGAGTTGGAATGGAATCGGCGGAGTGAAAAACCCAGAAATTTTAGGATTTCTTGAGAGAGATAGAGAGATGGGGACATCGAGTGGAGGAAGAGAGAGAAAGTTCAGAGTAAGAATGAGTGATTGTGAGGAAATGAATTAGGGTTAGGGGAGGAGGGGGGTAATGGGATGGGACAATATTAAGTTTTTAATTAGTGTTAATGTGTGCTTAGCTTAATTATGTTACTATAATTAGTTTGTTAAATCTGAAATTTGAGTGTTATTTCAGAAATAAAATTAAAAAAAAAAATAGAGGTTTAAAATATTAACTTTTGTTGTCATTTATAAATTAACAAGTTACAATGACACGGACCCAAATAATAAGTAGAAAAGTTAAATTGGAACGGAAGAAATAGTATGTCTAAGCGCACTAGGAAAAATTAGTGCACATTAAGGGCATTTTTGTCACAAGCCGCTCCCCGTATCTATACATGTCGGCCCGAGCTGCTTTGATTCTTTTATGACCCCAATGGCAATGAGAATCAAAAAAGAGGAAAAGAAAATTGTATTTGAGCGTGGAAAACACGATATGAGTCGAGAGTAGTGCTAATTTCTACGCGGAGAATAATTCCCTTTTTCTCCAAATTTGAGAGGGTAACAGTAGAGCAAGTAGTAAGTCGCTGAGCAGAAGTCGAGAGACTCCAAAGTGGAGGGGCAAACAGACAACCCAATCACCGCCCGACACAAATTTCACCCCATTTTCACATTTTGATTATGGTTCTACACACCATTATTGCGAGCTTTTCAAGAATTTGATTTCACTCACTGCAGAAAAACTAACGACCGCCAACACCTTTAAATCGCCCCTCGCAATACCGTCTCTGGCCCGTACTCTTTGGATACTGCCATAAATTTTATGGCCCGAGAAAATAATCGGGCCTCGATAGGAAACTTGATAAGCTCTCTATCGAGGAAGCGTTACAAGAGTTTAATCTAAGGAACAGCGGGGATTTCCAGAAGCGATGAGGACTTTTCGATTTCTGCTCCTGTTTTTCTTTCTCGGGCTAAATGGTAACCGTTGATTTCTTGATTCTTTTGAGTACTTTTCGTTTTCCTTTTTATTGATAAAGAGAATAATTAGTATAGATGTGTTTCTGAAGTTTCGTAATTCAAATATTCTATTTGCTTTTGGATCACTGATCACGATCACTTTCTTTTCCAGGGAGATGACTTCTTAATTTATATATTATTGAATTGTTTTATTCTTTCGATATATTATTGTTCTGATTTTGAAATTTGAATATGTGGGCAAACACTTAACTTATTTTAAGAATTAATATATATGATACAAATTGTTAATAAACGATTTATGCATACTCTCCAAGATTTTCTGTTACACGATTGCTGTGAGTTAAATATCATTTTGAAGCTTTTTTAAGTTATCGAGAATTATGTTCAAGGTGAATTAAGGATTGATCATGTGTTTAGGCATGTAGATAGCACTCGTAACAATTATGTATGGGGGCAATTTGAGTTAATCTATTGAATCAACGTGCTACTTCATTTTTGCAGTTTTAGTTTCATTGAAAATTAAGCTATTTCTTGCAGCATCTCTGGCTGCAGCGTTTACTGGAACTTTTGGAATCAATTACGGTAGAATTGCAGATAATATCCCTTCGCCTGACAAAGTCGTGAGATTACTCAAGGCTGCGAAAATCAAGAATGTTAGGATATACGATGCAGATCACAGTGTCCTCAATGCGTTTAAAGGGTCTGGGCTTGAGTTGGTAATTGGGCTTCCTAATGAGTATGTGAAGGAAATGAGTTATAATGCAGACCATGCATTGACTTGGGTCAAAGATAATGTGAAAGCGTTTCTTCCAGAAACACGCATTGTTGGGATTGCAGTAGGGAATGAGGTTCTGGGAGGAAGTGATAATGAGCTTGCAGTAGCTCTATTGGGTGCCGTGAAGAATATACACAACGCCACGAAAAAGCTCGAGATAGATCACGTAGTTCAGATTTCTACTTCTCATTCGCAGGCCGTTTTTGCCGATTCATACCCTCCCTCTTCGTGTATTTTTGCGGAGGGTGTAGCTCATTTAATGAAGCCTCTTTTGGAGTTCTTTACGCAAATCGGGTCTCCTTTCTGTCTGAACGCGTACCCTTTTCTCGCTTATACTTATAATCCAGGGAAAATCGATATAAATTATGCTCTTTTTCAGCCAACTGAGGGGATATATGATGAGAAAACGGATTTACATTACGATAACTTGCTTGATGCTCAGATTGATGCAGCTTATGCTGCTTTAGAGGATGCGGGCTTCAAGAAAATGGAAGTTATAATTACGGAAACGGGCTGGGCTTCTCATGGGGACCAAAGTGAACCTGCTGCTACTCCGAGCAATGCAAGGACTTACCACTATAATTTGCGGAAACGGCTGGCCAAGAGGAAGGGAACTCCATTGAGGCCAAAATTTGTATTGAAAGCATACATATTTGCGTTATTTAATGAGGACTCGAAGCCTGGGGCTGGTTCGGAGAAATATTATGGGTTGTTTAAAGCAGATGGGACTATCTCCTATGATCTTGGGTTTCCTGGGCTTAAGTCTTCATCGGCTGCTTCTTCACGTGTCTCCTTTAAGGTATTTCGTAATTCTTTTCCTTTATATCATTGAAAATGTGGTAATTATGATCATTGTCATATGATATTTTTGAGGGGAAAAAAAAAACATGTAAATAAATGTTCTATTCAATGAGTTGCTTGGTTTGCTAATAGTCATATCTGCAAAATGAAGATCCTTAATTATAGTATTACTCCAGAATGCTTGTATTGGGCATTTTGATCATATAGAATGATTTTGCTCGGAAGTCGTTGAGTTTGCAGGTTATAACATTAAGCTGATGGTTTATACTTCTTTTACAGTCTCGATTCAACTCCAACTAATGATATTCCAATTTTTTTTTTTTTTTTTTCAAATAATGGATTTTTCCAGGTATGTCTTTATTAAGAGAGATCTAAAGTCAAAGCTTTTACACCATTCAACACCTCTTAGCTTTTATTGCGGAGTCCTAAGACTAAAATTGTTCTTATCTTCACTCGAGATCTGCCTTTGTGTGGCTGGATACCCACAATCTTTTACTTGGGGAGGAATATATTTATTTAGAAAAATGTCCTTTCAGAATAAATACTTCAAACTTAAGTATAAACAAATGCCATGGGGTCGTCCCAAGGGTGCTGTCACTTAGTTTCAAGTGTTCAATTTCTTATGAATTTAGTTGATAACTTAACTCAAAACAATTAATATATGGCACAATTAGAACTTTAGCAAATCTTAAATTGTTAGATGACAGAAGATCAGATCTTTTATATAGAAGTGAAAAATACAATAAACATATAAACTAATTATTAACGGATAGATAGTCTATAATTCAGCATGTACTAAGCTTCAATAACTCAATTTAGATATCCAGTCATGAGACTGGTCAAAGTCAGTATCATATGTACCAATATAGGGTATAAAAGCATTACTTAGGACATTTTATTAGCTGACATCATTGTCAAGTTTTGATGTTCACTTGGAATTGAGTATGAGAGCTTGGGTTGGATGGAATTGGAAAATTTGTAAGGTAATATGATTCAAACACAATGGATTTAATAGATAGGTTATGTGAAGACTTTTTTGCATAATCTGTTTGTTACGAAACAAGATTGTGCGAAGAATTGCTCATTCATTCAATAAGTGCTCTGACTCTGGTAGGTAAAAGATCCTAGCTTAGGACATCATCTAACAATAAGTTTTTTATTCAAATGATTCAATGAGAAAACACATGGTTTTATAAGTTTGTTTATTTGTTTTTTGTTTTATTTGTGCCTTTCCCAGCCAGTTTCAAATTTGTGGATTGGCGCACGGTTACTACTAGTATTCTTGTCATAGTATTACACAAGAAACAGAATTTTAGGTGCCGTGGCAAAAGAATAAACATTTTTAATAGTCACTTTAGTAACAAATTTGTCAATGTTTATTTCTTATACAAAATAATTTAATTTGAGTTCTATAGGTTGTTGACGGTTTATAAATTGAAGTGAGAAAAAATCCATTTCAAGCTTTTGCTGTAATTTAATTTGAGTTCTATAGGTTGTTGACGGTTTATAAATTGAAGTGAGAAAAAATCCATTTCAAGCTTTTGCTGTTTTCTAGATTTTCAGAAATAGTCTATGTCATTACTTATCAGGTTTAGAAATTTAGCATTATTCCAACTTCTCTTTTTCTTGGAAAGAAGCATTACTTCAACTTAAGCAAATACTGTATGTAAACATTTGGTAATTTCAATATCACACTTCTCACCAATGTTGATCATTTCGATTATTCTTTCTCCCCAGAAATGATTCGTCAAAACTGTATCTTTTGTTTCCTCTATGACCAGATGTTTTAATGGCATATGCGAGTTGACATATGTGGGGTATGCACTATTGCAGATAGGGTATTTGTAATTCGAGGACATTATAGGGTATTTCTGGAAATAGACTAAAGCTCAATTGTAGTTTTTTGTAATTAAGAAACCATATTACTGCTTCACTTTGCTCATCCTTGAGTCTGTTTTGTTGCTGTATCTGTTCTTTTAATACGGATACAATTGTACACTTTAATCTTGCTGCACAGGTGTTTCACCCGATTGGTGAAAAATCTTGTCGTGCGGACAAGTTAAGAACATTTATAAAGTGTACATAAATGAGAAATATGGATCAGCGAAAATCTTGAACCCTTTATATTTCTGTTAATCACACTCCGACTAAACTTAATAGGGACGTAGAATAATTGTTGAAAATAAAAAACATAATTATCTAATATATCTTTATCTATGTATTCTTCTTTTTTTTTTTTCTGGACTGTTGGATTCCTATTAAATTTCGGTTCCATTTAAATATTTCAGGAACTTGGAGCTGGAAAGCAGATTGAATCATATTGGTTGGTATTGGCAATCTCAGGTTCGACATTGATTTTGCTTTTGAGATTATGACTTTGATGAGTGGATCCCCTGGTCATCGTCTGACGCTGAATAAGTTTCCATGGGGTCTTGTAGTTGTAGGTAATGGCTTCCCCTTCCAAATTTAGCATCCTATATATTAGGAAAGACACAATATTGGTAACTATACTCATTAGGAGCTGCTGGTAATTTTGTTTATCTCAGCAGTATGTGCTCAAAATTAGAAATGGAATTTTTGCTGCTTCGCATTTTTCTCGGTTTCCTTTTTTTATCCACGTACATATCTTGTATATATCCTTATCTTATATATGTTCTCAACGTGTAGTATGAACATTGTTTGTGGGGTATGTGCTTTTTGATTTTCGTATGAACATTGTTTGTGGGGTATGTGCTTTTTTTATTTTCGTATGAATTTATGTAAATAAATTTATGAATTTATTTAAGTCTAATTTATCTGATTTGAGCTTACACACACTTAACCGTAAAAGCGATATAATTCTTGAATATGTTGACTACACGTAAATTGACATGTATGTGGATGATGAAACTTAAATATTTGGAAACCTGATATTGTAAAATCAATTATGAGATATGTGCTTTGCAATTTCGTACTGAATTTTTTAGTTGGAAGCTTCTGATAACCGTATAATTTTTAGTTGAAGCTTATAACTTTTGCAACTCTATTGGAGGAGGAAAATGCTGTTCAAATGGTTTTATGTAGTTTTACATTATTTTGGGTTGTGTAGAGTGTTTGCTAATTGATGTTTTGAAAACAAAACTAAAAGAAAGGCATATTTCACTTGAGGATGAATTTGAAATTTATGACTTATTATTCATTGATGTTGTTTTGTTTACCATGGATTTGGAAATTCATAATTTTATTTTGAGCTATTCTTTTTAGGATTTGAGCGGATATCAAATCCACTCAAGATAGAGAGGATATTAAATTCATTAATTTTAAATACAGTTATGAACAAGTTCCCCAAATATATGAAACAGTTATGAACAAGTTCCCTAAATATATGATAGTAGTACCTTTTTAATAACATTACATAATTTATAGGAAAAACTATAAATAGTCATATGGCTTTATGCATTTTTTACAGTGAACTATAGATACTTTTCTCGGTTATAAATTTCCATGTAACATTTGCGAGATTTATAATTATCCATATAAAATGGATTCCGATCAATTTCTTTGGTCAACTTGTCACATGATTTGCATGCCCGTGCTTATTTATTTATTTTTTTTTAAAAAAAAGAGGTAAAAGTAAAAAATAACGTTCGCAATTTGGGAAAGAGCTCGATCCCACTTCACTTCTTCATCTTCAACCTAGGGTTTCATCACAATTGAGAAATTGCAGTCATAGATCTTCAGAAATTCATTTCTTCGTCTTCAACCTAGGGTTTCATCACAATTAAGAAATTGCAGCCATAGATCTTCAGAAATTCATTTCTTCGTCTTCAACCTAGGGTTTCATCACAATTAAGAAATTGCAGCCATAGGTCTTCATAAATTAAAGGGGTTCTTCACGCGACAATGTTTTGGCGGCTTCATACTTGTGTAGACGTAGAGAATATTCCTGAAGGACGAATTTTTTTCCATGAAGAACATTTTCTTCAAATTAAGGTAAGTGAACGATTTCTTTTTTCTTTTTCTCGAAATTGTGTGCTCTTCTCTACTAATTGAATCCAAAGTGGGTCTTAAGCACAAAATGGGTTCTTACCAATCTTCCCTTGAAATAAAAATTGCAATCCTAAGACTAATTTTTTGCCTAAAAAATAAGAATGAGATTAAGGTATGTGAAGAGAAAGAAAAGTATTGTATTCTAGGATTTCAGATATCTTGAGCTTGTCCAAAGATGTTGATAATGCAGTTGAACCTGACTTGTGTGTTGTCTTCTTTTATTTAGTTTTTTTAAAAAAAAATTCTTATTACGAAATAAACTGAAATTACTACTTTCTTATTTCTTCTTTTACTCTTACATTATTGACTGAATTACTATTTAAAACTTAAATAAATTGTCACTTTAACATTCTGATTCACACTTTAGACTATATTGAATATTTTGCATACTCCATGTTGTGGAATCTGTTGCATTTTTTAATATATGGCAACCTTGAACCTGTTGAATTTCTGAGTCAACTTCCAAAATTTCGAATTTATTGCATTTTTTATTCTTTTGCTACTTGAATCTTTCGAATTCTTCGAATATGTTGCATTATAATGTTGGTCTACTGTTGTTGCTTGTAATTTTATGTTGTGTAAATTGAATTGTACATAATCTGGATCTTCTTCGTCACACTTTTCTTTCTCTTCGTTCTTGTTTCTTCAAGGCCGCATATGAGCTTGTGTATGGGAGATAAATTTGATTTCTCTTTGTTCCTGTTTCTTCGGGTATTTTATTAGGGCAATTATTGATATTTGACAAAAAAACTCCTACTTAAGCAGGGGCGTGCAAATCACGTGGCAAGGTGGCCGGATAAATTAGCCGGAATTCATTTTACATGGTTACTTATAAATTTCGCAAAGGTTATATGAGAATCTATAACCAAAAAAATATATATGTTAAGTGTAAATAGGGTTTAAGGTCATATGGCTATTTGTAGTTTTTCCTAATTTATATTCACATAAGGATATAAACCCTTATAATAAGACTAAAAGTTGGACGAGACAAAATAAATATAGTTCTCTTTTTTGTTTCTTGATCGAATGAGATGTATTGATCCTTCCAACTAAAACGAGACAACACCAACACGCTTGATACAAAAATTCTGAAATTGAATGGAAATGCGAAAAAAATACATAATTTGGCATATCACCTGAATCTTACAGACATCCTATCCCCTTAACATAAAAGCAATAAATATAATCTGTTGATATGTCTTCACTAAAGTCACTTTAGGTTATTTTCTTTTGAAAATAATTATAAATAGAAAATCATAAATCCCCCTTAATATAAAAACACGATTATCTGCTAGATGTGTCTTCACTAGAATGACTTTAGGCTATTTTCTATAGAAAATAATAAATAATAAATAGAAAACCATAAAATGTGTTTGTAGTGGATTCGTTTATAAAATCCTTCCTATCCATAAAAGTAAGAATATCCGATTTTGGTGGAGACACGCGGCTCTCTAATAACAATTTCAATTGCAAAAACTCCTAAATCTGTTAGAATAAATTTAAATTGCAAAATAAACTACTAACACCCACAAAATAACTGCTACTCTCCCATGTCGTATCAACGTGTGTGTGACTTAGAATTACAACATCGACTATGTTTTTGACATTTGATTGTGTTCGCACCATTATCTTTAGATGCACTTTAACGCGATCATTATTTACCCTCTATCAATTTTAAAATTCGTCACTTCCACTGCGGTTAATTGTGATTGAAGACGTGACATAATAACTTCAATCACTAGTTCACCATAATTATAGCAATATATGACAAAATAAGTTACAGATGTAGGACGATCCCGTCATAACTTATCTAGCGGTAGTGGTAGTAACACAATCAGATGCCAAAAAATTCGGTCGATGTTGTAATTGAAAAAACATCAAAGTTGGTGATTAGTATTGCTAAATTTTAAAGGTCATGTTGCAATTAAAAATTAGATTAAACCCTTTGATCAATGAATACATGGTTTCTCTCGCATTAATAAATAGAAAACGTAAACTATAAAAAGAGTAAAAATTGAAAATTAAAATATAGGTCGTAATTTTTTTTTTTTATAATTAACCTTTTGATCAATGAATACATGGTTTCTGACCCATTAATAAATTGAAGGCTTAATTGCTAAGAAAAACACTAACTTTCATCAAATTGCAGATTTAACATGAGTTTTTAAATTTTGCAAAATAAACCATGAACTTAATATATTTTTGTAATAAAATGATTAGTCAAATTCCGGCCAAAAAATACTTACGCGTCCGGCGACTTACTCCACATAGATTGCCATGCAGGCTGCTAGGCCAGAAATAAAGTAAAATATAAAAGATTAGTCATAATTTTAAATATAAAATAAATATTAAAACTTTAAGAAAGTAAAAGTCAGATCTAAAGCCCCTAGGGGGGTAGAAGAACAAAAAATAATTTCCTTTGTTTGTCCATTCTTGTCTCTCCAAAAATTTATTGAATACTCAGGTACCCTAATCTTTGGATTCATCTTTATCACGATTTTTAAGCTGAATTCATTTTTATCAGCTAGTTCGCATATAAATAGTGATTAGCGCAAACACCAATCTCAAAGATAAAGGTTCATGTACCCATTGATGAGCTTAAACAGAGAAGCATTCCTCTTCTTGATCTTGTCCTTGGGTAGCATCTGCAAAGCCAACAACCAGCTATAGTATCAAAGATACAATATATTTTTATTGGGTTGATTGCATATTATCATCATTATTCAAATAGCTGATTTAGAGGAGCAATTGAGATATGAGGTGATAATGGAGAATCTACTACCTAATAAATGTCCAACCTAATCCATCTGATAATACCCAACTCATCAAACAATATATTTAAAAACCATCTCTAACAATTCTCATTCTCACTCTCAACAACTGCCCACGGAATTAGGAACATTTGGTTATTTATGTCCTTTCAGAGGCACACCGTAGAGCCCTGCCTAAAATGTCTTTAGAAAACATCCATCAAACTCGATAATAGGTTTGCATCCAGTCAAGAATCCTTTCTTGAGAGCACTAAATCCTATGAAGAAACACTTAAAAACAAAATTTTCACCCCAAAGGAATTCAAACCTGCCTTCTCTATCAACTCTCATCAACTGAGCCATATAGCTTCGGATGCTGGCATAATGATCCGTAACTGAGCCTCTCAACATCTCAAGAGCTTTCCATTTTTCTCTATACAATTTCCACTTGGAGACATTCACACAATAATCTACTGAGTATCTCATCATCCAAATCTTGTATTGTAAGATTTGGATTTTTTCTAAACTTGTGAATAAATTCCTTTGCAACCCATTTTGCATTTGCTTGTCTAGTGTTCATGTCCCTGTTACAATTATGATCACTAATGAGTGACTTGATTGGAAATGTTCCTTCTGCATATGTATTACGCCCATAAAGTCTCCAAGGGCATCCTTTAACACACCTAGTTCCATGTGATTATTGTTACTTCTCATAAATTGGATGTCCATGGCCATTTAAAACTGCATGTTTTTTAATTGCATGGTTACACTGGATTCCATAGTCAAACCTCATGCCAAGAAGAAACTTTCAGGTCCTATGATCGCATTAAGATCATAGATAACCATGTTTTTCGTATTCTTCCTTACTCTACAGCCCTCATCAAATCTAACATCTTCAATACTTGTTGAATCAGATTCATATTGTGGTTGCATTTCCTTGTCTTGAGTGCCATCATCATTTACATTTACAAAATCAGACGTTCTGTATTTGGCCTTATTTCTCCTGGCTTGTACATACTCCTCATCATCAGAAGCCAATTCATGACCTAATAACCCATCATCAGTATCACTCTCTCCAACTGGATAATAATCTTCATCTTCTTCATCATGGACATCACTTGCTTAATGTTGAGATACTACATGTTCAGACACCAACTGTTCAGATTTATTGCCCCACTTTTCCTCCGTATTAGGCACATCAAAACTTTGTTCATCGTCATCACCAGGGTTCTGCATTATCTTTTGTCCACATTCTACATAAACATCAATTGATTCAAGTCCTTTCAACACAATGTCAAACATTTCCATAACCCTAAGATCATTATGCAAAAAAGATTTGTTTATGCTCTATGATATGATCTCCAACTGATGATTAACTATGTAGAAACAACTTGCGATTAGCGGCAATAAACAAGAGAGAGATTACGATACAAGTTGAATCTGCTTGGACTTGAAATTATATCACGTATGTTGGGATCGAGTTTTTCAAGTTTTTGATTAACAATTCTTCTAATATTAATTCTTTTATATTTTACTTTATTTCTGGCCTAGCAGCCCGTGTGGCAGTCTATGTGGCGTAAGTCGCCGGACACATAAATATTTTTTTGCCGGAATTTGACTGATAATTTTATTACAAAAATATATTAAGTTCATGGGTTAGTTTGCAAAATTTGAAAACTCGTATGAAATATGCAATTTGTTGAAACTTCGTGTTTATTTTAGCAATTAAGCGTAAATTGAAAACGTAAACTATAAAAAGGGTAATAATTGAAAATGTAAAGTATAAAAAAGTTGAAGTGCTGCAGTTGGGATTAGAACACCGGTGACCATGACAAATTTGACAAACTAACCGTTGGGCTACCTTCAGCCTTAAGCACAACTATAACTACTAAATATATTTGTTTCAATTTTGGGGTAGAGCTGTACCCCTTGTTCTTATGGGGTTCCATCACTGATTCAAATAAAATGTGCTCTTATTAGGGATGTAATCGAACCGAGTTGAACTAAATACCTAAGAGTTTGAATTTTATTCATTAACTATCGAGCCGAATTCGAGCTTAATTTATCGAATATATTAATGGCTTGCGAGCTTAGTCGAGCCTCTCGCAACCCAAAGAAATTCAATAAATATAAACTATAAAATGTTATTTATCATTAATTAATTAGAAATGAGGTATAAATTCTTAAATTATAATATACCTACTAAAATTAATTAATTACATATAACATATACATTATTTTAATTATATAATTCTATATTTATGACAAGTAATAATTATAAAATTATGAATTAATTGTTGATAAAGCGCAATCCGTTATCAAAAGAATATTCACGAAAGATAATAAACAAGAAAAATAACCAGACAATAAGACACAAGGTTTACGTGGTTCGATCCGGAGATCTACGTCCACGGGAAAATGATGTCCCTACCGGGCTCCTTTTCTTTCTCTTTCTTTGTTTTTGTTTACAAGCGATCTTTCTTTGATCAAAGTTCCAACCCCTTCCTTTCTCTAATTCTACTATTTATATCATACAAATCACAGCCCTAACTATATTCCTACAATTAAGGCCACGAAACTTGCCTTCGTGATTGAGAGGAAATCGTGGGTCAGATCTTCAATCCCCCTTGCGCTGCCATCGCAACCTAATTACCAAATCTGTATTTGGGCCAATTCTTAGGCTTCCAACTATAAACAACTTGGGCCGGCCTACGGCCTTAGGCAACTTGGGCCAACCTGGGCCGTACCTACCAGATGCCCCTCCCCCAAAGAAGCCGAAGCAGAAGGATTCGGCTTTGTAAAGTAGATAAAGTAGGCCAGGAGTGCTGTGGAGTAGAAAACCAGATTCCAGGAGTGATGGGATTAGAATGAGAAAGAAGGCAAAAACACCAGTGTCCTTGAGATAGACTTGGGAAAGAGTGAGAAACCCGGGGTCACGCACCCAGAGTCGAGAAAGGAAGCCCCGAGGTCCCTCAACCGGGGTTGAGAAAAAGTAAACCCCGAGGTCTTTCAACCGGGGTTGAGAAAAAGTAAACCCCGAGGTCCTTCAACCGGGGTTGAGAAAAAGTAAGCCCTGAGGTCCTGCACCCGGGGTTGAGAGAGAGTAAACCCCGAGGTTCCTCAACCGGGATTGAAAAAAAAGTAAACCCCGAGGTCCCTCAAACGAGGTTGAGAAGCTTCTTCAACACGAGTGATGAACACAACTGAGGCGCGTGACTAACAGATGTACACAGTATTCGAGTAAGCGCGTGTGAAACGGCATAGATTGTTGGTTTCGAGGCGCGTGTGTGGCACGTGAAGATCAGGACCGTTGATTTTATACCATCGAATCTTTACCGTTGCTGAATGTATAAGAAAAGGAGGGAAATCGAAACCCTTCACCTTCTTCTCTTGCAGTTATCTGAATCGCACATCAGTGAAATCCGCCATTGTGCCAACTTGTGACGATAGAACATCTCTCACCAACCAACCAAAGAAAACAAGTAAGTATGTCTATCTCATCTTCGTCTTCATTTAGGGTGGAGGAGGTAGGCAAAGAAGGGGTGCCTTTTAGAGCACCTCCTGTCCGGGTAATCTTCCCCGTGAACAGCGAAAGTAGACAAATCCATCGAGGTGATCTTAGTGAAATCAGAGTAGAGGCAGTAAGTTTTCCCCGTTGTGAGGAGGAAGTAGAGGGGTTCGAGGTGGCAGGGGTAAGGCCCACTGTAACTGAGACTCAAATTAGGCGATGGGTTCCAAATTTTTTCTTACCCTTTGACTTGGAATTTATTATTCCCGAAGATAAGGACAAAGCCTGTTGCCCTCCCAAAGGATTCATATCCGTGTATATAGATCAACTGGCCGTAGGATTGAGGTTTCCTCTGTGGGATTTTTTAATGAAATTGTTGGATTATTATGGAATAGCTTTAGGACAATTGGGGCCCAATGCTGTAAGACAGGTGGTAGGTTTTTTAGTGGAGTGTAGTAAGGGGGGATTGGTGCCTAGTATTAGTTTATTTAGGCATTTCTTTCAGCTGAAAACGATGGGGAGAAATAAAGGTTGGTATTATCTTAACCCCAGGCCGGGTAAAAGATTTAAGGTCAAGAATCCGAGTAAGATTGAAGGATGGAGAGGGAAGTTTATTTATGTTAGGCAGGCAACAGTGCTGCCAAAGTGGCAAATGTTAGAGGTAGTAGATAGTGCCCCTGCAGGGGAACCTAGAGGTGTGGACGTTTTGAAGAGAGCCGGTGTACTGGAGTCCAGATTTCCGGAAGAAGTCCTAGACAAAGCTGGGTTGAGCCCGTATTATTCCAGATGGGCTGCTGGGACTTCGGATTCCCAAGAGAAAGGTACCCCAATCGGGACTGATTCTGACAGGACACCGAGCATATCTGAGGGAGAGAGATCGAAAACCGGGGCAGAAGTAGAGGGTAGGGCTTTTATTCCTGTATAAATTGTGTAAGATAAACTTGTCAATTCTCTGAACACATCGCCTGTCGTGTGCAGTGGGTAAGTTCAAGAGTGCCGCGAGGAAGAGTATAGAAGCCAGCTCCGGGGGGCGAGATGATAGGTCTAAAACCCCGGAGCTACAAAGAACAGCAGCTGGAGGTAGCCACGGAGTTGACCCCGAGGACAACATTCCACTCTCGGGGTTGACGCCGAGTGCCAAGAGGAGGATCACCTCTCCAACAACACCACCACCTCCCAAAAAGGCGCATATGACCCCGGCTCACGAGGTATCTTCATAAATAATGTGTTATTATACCTCGCACACGCCCATCATAATAGTGAGGCAATGCAGGGGCAAGGAGCGAAGATAACGGCGGCTGGAGCCGAGCTTGAAAAACTGCTGGAGCCAATCTGCGGACTAGTGGGAAGATTGGAGAAAGAATCTACCCAAGACAGAGTAGCCGAGCTGGAGGCCGAGGTTGCCAAATTACGGGCCGGATTCGCGGAGGCTCAGAAGAGTGCCAGAGCAGCCCGAGACAGGGCAGTACTTGCCGAGAGAGAAGCGGCCAGGCTACGCGAACAGGCCGTTGAGGTTGCTGTGATGCGAGGTGACCTAATTGCGACACGGGAAGAGCTGAACAAGGCGATCGTGGGCCAGGGAGCTGTACTAGAAACTTTCATCGAAAAATTGATGCAAACAGAGACATTCTTGAAGTTTCTGAGCACGTTCGTGGCTGCAGGTGACACAGCTACAAAAAGCGAGCTGTTGGAAACCGTATATGATAAATACCCGAAGGTCAATGTTTATGATGAAGACTTCGGGTATAACTATGATGCAGTAAGGAACGAAGATGGTGCATATTTTGAGCCGTTGATGAAAGCTCCGAAGTGGCCATTGATCGAGGCCTTAGCTAAGAAGAACATACTCCTAACTCCCGAAATCATTAAACGGTGTAATGAAGACCAGGATAAGGACTTCTTGGGTTTTCGTAACGGTTTTTATGTACGGGAGTTAAGGAACCGAGCTCCTATTCCCCGTAAAGAAGCTGTTAGGCCTCCCGACATGATTGAAGGCACTGGCAAGGCAGCAGAGGTAGCGAGTGACGTTGTAGAGGCCTCGGGTGGAAAAGGAACCAACCCTACCCCTGGAGAGGTCAGTGACCTTCCAACTCATGAGCAGAATGTAGAGTAGATGATCTGTAAAAAGGATTCCGTTGTATTTTCTTGCTTTGTGTTAGTAAAATCAACTCTTAATCACACAACACTAAGAATCTGGAATGAGTTCGAAGAATAACAATTTCAAAATACACGACTAGTTCGGCCAGAGTTGTGGCCGAGGTGAACTTGCGCAGAACTGGAAATATAAATGAATCACACACTCGTTTTACGTGGTTCGTTCAAGATGAACTACATCCACCGAGGCAAGGCACACCTCAATTCACTAAGATATCCAATCAATTACAGAAATTACACTCAGAAATGAAAAACCCCAACTCTGGAACAAACTAGGGCAGAAAACAATCACTCTCAAATTCTCTCTGTAATCTATGAAAGAAGGAAATTGCTCGACGTAGTGTTGTTCTCCTGGAAGAGAGCTTTCCAAAGATATATGTATTGTATCTCGAATGTAACTGACCAAGAAGTTCTAACTGAATGAAGTTGACATCTGCTACCGGACAAATGTGACGGTTTTTCCCGTCACAAACCTGAAATAGACTCGTCACAACTGACGGTTATCCTCAACAACCTCGAACCCGGTCTATTCTGAACAGATTTACTTCTTCATGCTAAAACCCGGTTCATCCATCCGGTTCTTCACCTCCTGATCCCGGTTCCACATTCCCAACACATCCTATTTCAAAGTATAGCTCACTTGATGAGATTGAACACTTCCTCACAAATCTCCACCTCAATGAATCAAGTGTACCCCTTTCTGCCTCATCACTGCCTTTCTGTTAATGCTCTTCATGACATTGCTCAAGCTGCAGCAAGCTCGAGCAATGATCCACCTTGTTTCCAGGTACACCCTTTGTAAGAAAATCAGCAGGATTATGCAATGTGTGTACCTTCTTCACCTCCACAGTCCCAGAATCTATGATATCTCTAGCAAAGTGTAGCCTAACATCAATGTGTTTTGATCTTTCATGAAATGCTTGGTGTTTCACAAGATGTAAAGCACTTTGATTATCACAGTAGATTACCACACACTTCTGCTTGATATCCAAATCTCTTAACACCCCTTTCAACCAGATTGACTCTTTGATAGCTTCAGTTAAAGAGATATATTCTGCTTCTGTAGTTGATAGTGCCACAACAGATTGTTGTGCACTCCTCCAGCTGATGGCTGTCCCATATAGGGTAAACACAAATCCTGAAATGGACTTCCTTGTGTCCACGTTTGCTGCAAAATCAGAATCAGCAAACCCCTCCAATGCAACAGTACTGCCATCTACTTTCTTCTCAAATTTCAGTGACATGTTCACAGATCCTTTTAAGTACCTCATCACTTGTTTCAAAGCTTCCCAATGTTCAACTCCTGGATTTGACATGAACCTGCTTACCAAAGATATAGCATATGCCAAGTCAGGCCTGCTACAGATCATTCCATACATAAGACTTCCAACTCCACTTGCATAAGGGATATTGCTCATCTGTATGATTTCCTCTTCAGTCTTTGGGCATTGTTCTTTGGAAAGTTTCTTCTGTAGATTAACTGGAGTAGAGAGAGGTTTGGCTTCATGCATATGAAACCTCTCCAATACTTTCTGTAGGTATTGTCTCTGAGATAACCAAAGTACTCCAGCTTCTCTGTTTCTTAGAATGTTCATGCCCAATATCTTCTCGGCTTCTCCCAGATCTTTCATGTCAAATTCAGCATTAAGTCTATCCTTCAACCATCGTACTCTGTTCTTGTTCCTGCTGGCAATTAGCATGTCATCCACATACAATAGAAGAAAAACTTTATCTTGCTTTGAACCTTTGTTGAAGTACACACAACTGTCATAAAGGCTTCTTACAAAGCCAACACTGATCATGAAGTCATTAAACCTCTTGTTCCACTGTCTTGGACTTTGTTTAAATCCATATAGTGACTTCTTCAGTAAGCATACTTTGTCTTCTTTCCTAGGAACAACAAAGCCTTCTGGCTGTTTCATATATATCTCCTCATTGAGTTCTCCATGTAAGAATGCTGTCTTTACATCCAGTTGTTGTAGTTCCATGTCCTCCTGTGTGACCTTTGATAAAAGCAGCCTGATTGAGCTGTGCTTTACTACTGGGGAGAAAACCTCATTGAAATCAATTCCTTCTCTTTGTGTAAAGCCCCTAGCTACCAATCTTGCTTTAAACCTCACCTGTTTGGATCCTGCTGTCTCTAGTTTCTTCTTGTATATCCATTTGGAGCTTACAAGTTTCTGACCCTTTGGTTTCTCCACCAATATCCAGGTTTTATTCTTTTCCAGAGACTCCATCTCTTCTGTCATTGCCTGTATCCAGTGTTCACCTTCCTCACAGTCTAGTGCTTCTTGAAAACTACTAGGCTCTTGTGATTCCAAGTCTTCAGCAACACTTAAGGCATAATAGACACTCCCTACTTGGCCATAGAAATCAGGTCTGTTGATTGTTCTTCTAGGCCTATCCCTTCCAATGCTGTATTCCCTGATGTTTTGTGAAGGTCCAGTTTGTGCCTCTTCTTCAGATGATGAATCACTTTCTTGTAAATCTTCTTGTGGTTGAGGTGTGTGATCATCTTCTGCAGGATGCTCCACCTGAATTGATATCTCCTCTGTCTCTTTAGCACCATCAAATTCTTCCTTAGAGCTTGTAGAAGTGTAAGCCATCACATTCTCATTAAACTTCACATCTCTACTTGTGATTATCTTCTGATTTCCTTTTTCTAAGCACCACAATCTGTAACCCTTCATTCCATCCGGATATCCAAGAAACACACATCTGAGAGCCCTTGCATCTAGCTTGTCTTGCTTGACATGGGCAAAAGCCAGACACCCAAACACCCTTAGCCCTTCATAACTTGGTTTCTGTCCACTCCACACCTCTTCAGGTGTTTTGAACCCAATTGCTGATGAGGGTGACCTGTTGATGAGATAGCATGCTGTAGCAATGGTTTCTCCCCAAAACACCTTTGGCAACCCAGCATCCAACAGCATACACCTCACTCTTTCAAGAAGAGTCCTGTTGAACCTTTCTGCAACTCCATTCTGTTGAGGATTCATTGGTACAGTCCTGTGTCTTTTGATTCCTCTTTCTTCACAGAAGTTTGTAAACCCTGTAGAGAGATACTCCAGTCCATTATCAGTCCTCAGATGCTTCAGCTTCTTCCCTTTGACATTTTCCAGTTGGATCAACCATGTTTTGAACTTATGAAAGGCATCACTCTTGTTCTTCATCAACATGATCCACACCTTTCTGCTGTAGTCATCAATCAAGGACATGAAATACCTTGCACCACCATGAGATTCTGTTCTTGCAGGACCCCATATGTCAGAGTGAACATAATCTAATGGTTCCTGAGTTGTGTGAACTCCCTTTCCATAGGGCAACTTCTTGGATTTGCCCAGAGCACACTGATCACAGAAATCCAGTTCTTGATTTCCCAGATTTCCAATTACTCCATTCCTTGACAATTCCTTCAATCCCTTCACTCCTATGTGTCCAAGTCTCTTGTGCCATTTAACCATCTCAGAGCTGTTCAAGACCATATCCACATTCCCAACAACAGGTGAACCAATCAGGATAAATAGTCCATTATGCTGTCTGCCTTTTATCACCATTTTTCCATGTTTTGTGATATGCAAGAATCCATCTACTGAGCTAAACTGACATCCACTGGTTACCAAAGAACCAAGAGATAGAAGATTCTTTTTAAGGCCAGGAACATACCTAACATTTGAGATGATTCTGACCACACCATCAAACATCCTTATGCTCACTGATCCAACTCCTTTGACCTTGCATGATTGGTCATTTCCCAGGAGAACATTTCCACCATCTTCTTTCTTCAGTTCATTAAACCATGACTGATGAGGACACATGTGAAAGGAACACCCGGTGTCCAGGACCCATTCCTTTACCATTTTTGAATCAGTAACATTTAATACTTCTGGAGGGTCTGGTTGATGATCAATGGCAGCAGCTTCTGCCCCTTGATTTCCAGCTTTCTTATTCCTCTTAGGACAATCCTTCTTCAAGTGACCTGGCTGTTTACACTTGAAGCATTTCCTCTTCTCAACCCAGTCATTCCCCTTCTTAGGATTTGAATCCCCAGACTTTGGATCCTTAGCATTCTGTCCCTTCTTGCCTTGCCAAGGTTTCTTGAATTTAACATTCAGTCCTTCTCCAGGTTGCACCATGCCTTTATCACCTTGAGTCTGGAAACATTTAGATCTCAGAGCCTTCACTATTCCATCATAGGATAGCTGATCATCTCTCCCATACATCAAGGCATCCTTAAAGCTTTCCATGGATTTTGGAAGAATGTTTAACACCATCAATGCCTTGTCATCCTCCTCCAATTTCACATCCAGATCTTCCAATTCTTCAATCATCTTAATGAACTCATCAAGTTGATCAGAAATTACCTTGTCTTCAGTGATCTTGAAGGCCAACATCTTCTGCTTTAGGAACAGTTTGTTGGAAACTGACTTTGATTGATACAGTTCTTCCAGTCTCCTCCATGCTTCTGAGGAACTCTTGCACCTTGAACCCTCCCTCAACGGTTTATCACCCAAACATAAGAAGATAAGACTTAGGGCCTTCTTATCTACTGATGCAAACTTAGGTTTCTCAGTTTCTTCCCATGACTCCAGAGGTATCAATGCAAGATCAAGGCCATTGTGAACCAATACTGCGTTCATCTTGATCTTCCACAATGTGAAATCATTCCTTCCAGTGAACTTTTCAAAATCCATCTTCATACCAGCCATTCCTTCTCTTCTTCAAACTGTGCGAGTTGATTCCCACAGACGGCGCCACTTGTTAGTAAAATCAACTCTTAATCACACAACACTAAGAATCTGGAATGAGTTCGAAGAATAACAATTTGAAAATACACGACTAGTTCGGCCAAAGTTGTGGCCGAGGTGAACTTGCGCAGAACTGGAAATATAAATGAATCACACACTCGTTTTACGTGGTTCGTTCAAGATGAACTACATCCACGGAGGCAAGGCACACCTCAATTCACTAAGATATCCAATCAATTACAGAAATTACACTCAGAAATGAAAAACCCCAACTCTGGAACAAACTAGGGCAGAAAACAATCACTCTCAAATTCTCTCTGTAATCTATGAAAGAAGGAAATTGCTCGACGTAGTGTTGTTCTCCTGGAAGAGAGCTTTCCAAAGATATATGTATTGTAGCTCGAATGTAACTGACCAAGAAGTTCTAACTGAATGAAGTTGACATCTGCTACCGGACAAATGTGACGGTTTTTCTCGTCACAAACCTGAAACAGACTCGTCACAACTGACGGTTATCCTCAACAACCTCGAACCCGGTCTATTCTGAACAGATTTACTTCTTCATGCTAAAACCCGGTTCATCCATCCGGTTCTTCACCTCCTGATCCCGGTTCCACATTCCCAACACATCCTATTTCAAAGTATAACTCACTTGATGAGATTGAACACTTCCTCACACTTTGTAATGAACAACTTTGTATTTCCGGAGAAATAAACAATGTTGAAACATTTTTATGGATATCAAATGTTGCTATATTCTTATTCAGAACAATGTACATGTATTCGTAAGGTCTAAAAACCGAGGTGTCTCCTTTGCCAGGAAAATATTGAAAACCCATATGAAGTAATAAAGCAGCTTCAATCATCAATAGTCTGGTTACAGAAAGACCGAGATATGTTGATGTTGCACGAAGTCCCACGGTTATCAAAGAATTTAACATCAGTAGAAAAGAGATGCGTAGAAGCGAAGAGCTCATGGAAAGAATCCGCACAACAGATGCGGCAGTATAAAGCGCAGTGTGTGTTAAAAGATCTGGAGTTGGAGCAACTCCGTATAAACCAACAAGAGTGTGAGCACTTGCTTGTTGATGGCGGGCGATTATCAATTCAAGAGATTCGAGCCCGGAGAGCAGAAATCCGGGGAGACGTCCAGAAGCGGAGCGAGCAAGGTGATGCCAATAATCCTGAAGTCATAAGGAACCGATTGGTATTAGGATTTCTGGTAGAGCTGCAAAAGAAAGTGGAGGCCAGGAACGAAGCTTTAAACATTGCAGAGCAAGAGGAACAGGAGGACAGCCGCAGGAAAAAGCATCGGGGCAAGAAAACAAAGACCGGTACTCAAGAGAAGATGTTGTCAGAGGACCAAACTGTAGGTGCCGGGAAAACCAATAACATGCCCGAGGTGACGTCGAGCGTGCCCCAAGAACCGGAAGAAACACGTGTGGTGGAGCCGGAGGCCAGTGGGTCAACAGTTGTAGCTTTGGCCAAGGAGATTGATGAGATGCCTGTTGAGGAGTGGGATGCTGTAGAATGGGCGAACACTCCGGGGAGGGAACGGAGAATAAACCCAGTGCCTCGGAAGACACCAGAGTCTCCTCATCAGAAGACCGGGGAGTACATAACTAAAACCCACGAGGTGATGGATCCGTTAGCGCCACTAGAATGGGGCCACGCAGAATGGATCAATATGTCGGGGCCAAGGAGAAGATCCAGACATACTGCAGATGACCGGGGTCCTCAAGGGACAAGTTATAGGTATGGGACCGGAGTCCGTAACCGAAGCGAAGTGGAGCGTCGTCGGAACATGCAAGAAACATCCCGAAGGACTAGGAATGTTCGATCAGAGACAAGGCGACACGGTTTCGCGTATTGGTTCGGAGAGGGCTCCGAGCAACGTCCGTAGGGAGTAGCATAGCTAATACCCAACCAAAGTTAATGTAGTGAGAGAGTAATTAGTCTGTTGTAACTTATACATGACTAGTTAAAAAATGTTGCTTGTTTATTCTTCTCTTTTTTTTTTTTTTTTTTTGAAAGACAAAGACACTTAAATAGATTATCAAGAGTGTGTAAAGAAAATGAGTTGAAGTCCGGAGACAAATCAATAGCGCCTTGTACTCTTTGATCGAGTGAGACAGAATTTGAACAAAACCTTGAGGTTTAAATATGTAACTTTAACTGAGTTGAGGAAGTGAGTAATGGAGTCCGGAGACATGTATTATATACGACGGATCGAAGAATAAGTGTTCGAAAACATGTAATATAAAGATATCGGGGCGTCCCCACGGTATCATAAACACATAATAGACAGACAATAATAGTATGGTTAACTGAGCAAAACTTATCATAATAGAAACAAATTATGCAAGAGATAGGAAATCGAAGTAAAACTAACAGTGTTTAGAGAAAAAACTTTCGAAGATTAGTAACATGCCAAGTCCGAGGTACTGGGGTACCATCAACACGTGCAAGCTGATAACTCCCAAGGGGGTGGACAGTGACCACACGATATGGTCCTTCCCATGCTGCATGGAGCTTGCCTTCATTCGGGCTGGGCCTTACTGGCGGAGTTGCGCCGGAGCACAAGATCACCAACCTTAAACTGTGTATACCGAACTCGAGCATTGTAATACTTCGCTGTTTGCTGTTTATTTTTGGCTTGTCTGATAAGAGCTTGTTCTCGGCGATATTCTACTTCGTCAAGGTTGGTACGGAGAGCATCCTCGTTCTGTTCTGGATTGAAATTCAGCACCCTAGGACTGGCTACACCGATTTCCGCCGGGATGATGGCTTCGGAGCCGTAGGTTAGGCTAAAAGGAGTTTCGCCAGTAGCAGAATGTGGCGTAGTGCGATAAGCCCACAATACCTAAGGGAGGACATCAGCCAAAAGTCCTTTAGATTCACCTAGGCGTTTCTTAATGCCTTCAACAAGTGTTCGGTTTGTCACCTCGACTTGGCCGTTAGCCTGGGGGTGGGCCACCGAAGTGAATTCCTGTTTAATATGTAACTCCTCGCACCAAGAGCGAAAAGAGTCATTCGCGAACTGTTTCCCATTGTCAGAAACAATGGTGCTAGGGATACCGAATCGGCAAACAATGTTCTTCCAAACAAAATTAAGAATTTTCCTTCCAGTAATGGTGGTGAGTGGTTCAGCCTCGACCCACTTGGTAAAGTAATCCACCGCGACCACTAAGAATTTAAAACCACCTGGAGCTAAAGGGAAAGGGCCCACGATGTCTATGCCCCATTGAATAAAAGGCCATGCACTCTGTATACCTGTCAGTTCAGTTTGAGGTAAGTGTTTAATCCGTGAGTGCCGCTGACAATTCTCGCATTTTGACACTAGGTCATGCGCATCATTAAAAAGAGTAGGCCAATAATATCCCCATCGGAGTGCTTTTTTAGCAAGAGTCCGGGAACCAATATGGTTTGCGCATGAGCCTTCATGTAATTCCTTGAGGATGTAATGAGCCTGAACCGGGCTGAGGCACCGAAGACTGGGCTGGAGATAAGATTGTCTGTACAAAACCCCGTCATGTAAAGTGTATTTTGGTGCTTTCAAGATTACCTGTCGAGCTTGTAACTTGTCATCGGGTAGGGTTCCATCCTGTAGATACTGGATAATGGGTGTCATCCAAGTAATTTGGGAGTCAGTGATTACCGAGACAGGCTGTTCGTAGATTGACTGATGAGACATCTCTTCTACAAGTACATCAGAAGGTATACTTGAGGGAGCCGCGGAGGCCAGTTTGCTAAGAGTGTCAGCTTTTGTGTTCTCTTCTCGGGGAATCTTGTGAATGTGGGCAGAGGCAAATGTGTGTAGGAGACTTTGAGCTAAAGCCAAATACCGTTTCATGGTTTCCTCCTTTGCTGTATATAAGCCATTGATCTGACTGGAAATCACCTCGGAATCAGTGTATACTCGAATATGTGCAGCTCCTAAAGTCTTTGCAAGGCGAAGACCCGCAAGAATCGCTTCATATTCAGCTTCATTATTCGTGACTTTGAAGTTGAAGCGTAGAACATACTTGACTTCGACATTGTCAGGTCCATTGATGATGACCTCGGCACCACTTCCCCGTGTAGCGGAGGCACCATCTACATGAACATGCCATCGTTCGGTTTCAACACTGGGATCAGTAGGGGAAATGTGTTCAGGATGTGAGTTGGAGTCCAGACGCTCAAATGTAGCTTCGGCCAGAAAATCAGCCAGGGCTTGGCCTTTAATAGCGTGACGAGGAAGAAATTGAATGTCGTGCTCTCCCAACTCTATTGCCCATTTGACGAGTCGACCTGAAAGATCGGGCTTACTCAGGATTTGACGGATTGGTTGGTTTGTAAGAACGCTGATAACATGTCCCTGAAAATAGGGACGGAGGCGGCGGGCCGCCATAACCAATGCCAATATGGTCTTTTCGATGACTGAGTATCGGGTTTCTGCTCCTTGTAAAGCCCGGCTGGCAAAATACACAACCTTCTGAGTTCCTTGGTCATCGCGGACAAGAGCTGCGCTGATGGCTTCGTCAGAGGTGGACAAATATAGATACAGGGGTTCTCCAGCAATCGGGGCAGAAATAATGGGAAGTTGACGGATGTGCTGCTTTAAGGCCGTCAAAGCCTCCTCACATTGGGGAGTCCACTCGAATTTCTTAACCTGCCGTAAAACCTTAAAGAAAGGAAGTTGCCATTCAGCCGCTTTAGATAGGAACCTGTTTAACGCGGCTAACCGTCCAGTAAGGCGTTGAACATCCTTTTCTTTCTGGGGTGTCTTGAGATCGAGGATATCCCGAATTTTGGAGGGGTTAGCTTGTAGTCCCTGAGGAGAGACCATGTATCCTAAAAATTTGCCTGAACCGACCCCGAAGGTGCATTTCGCTGGATTTAAGCGGAGATTATGGCGTCGAAGTACTTCCAGTGTTTCAGCAATATCCCGAACACATGCATCAAAAGTTCGACTCTTGATGACTAGATCATCGACATAGACCTCCACATTTCGACCAACTTGGTCCTGAAATACATGGTCCATCAACCTTTGATAAGTGGCTCCGACATTCTTGAGCCCGAAGGGCATCTTTTTGTATGCAAAGATGCCGAAGTCCGTTATAAATGCTGTCTTGATCGCATCATTCTTATCCATGTGAATTTGGTGGTATCCCTTATATAAGTCCAAGAAACAGAGCGCGGGATGTCCGGTGATGGCTTCAGCCTTTTGGTCGATAGAAGGTAACGGATAGCAGTCCTTCGGGCAATATTTATTCAGATCAGTAAAATCCACGCACATTCTCCACGTATTATCAAACTTCAGGACTAGAACATGATTCGCCAACCAGGTCGGATAATTGACTACGGGGTTGATGTTATGTCCAGCAGGGCCATCAGGGTTTAATCGGTTGACTGCCCAGTCTTGGAGAACATGAGCATGTTCTTGTAGGAAGGCCTGGAGTAGTTCCGGAGTCATCTGGATATTAACCTGTGGTTGTGTAGTAGCAGGACCAGGATTTTGTATATCTTGTGGAGGTAGAGGTAAGAATCCGTCACCCGGATTCACAGCCGGGCCTTGGTTGCCCTGATGGTGAGATGTATCCCGTATTATCGATTGCCTTGGTGGTAAGGTTTGATCCACGGGAAAATGATGTCCCTACCGGGCTCCTTTTCTTTCTCTTTCTTTGTTTTTGTTTACAAGCGATCTTTCTTTGATCAAAGTTCCAACCCCCTTCCTTTCTCTAATTCTACTATTTATATCATACAAATCACAACCCTAACTATATTCCTACAATTAAGGCCACGAAACTTGCCTTCGTGATTGAGAGGAAATCGTGGGTCAGATCTTCAATCCCCCTTGCGCTGCCATCGCAACCTAATTACCAAATCTGTATTTGGGCCAATTCTTGGGCTTCCAACTATAAACAACTTGGGCCGGCCTGCGGCCTTAGGCAACTTGGGTCAACCTGGGCCGTACCTACCAATTGTCAAATACATTAGTTTAATTTTTACGAGCTAGCTCGCGAGCCCAGTAATGAACTTGTTCACGAGCTAACGAACTGAATATGATCAATCTTCAGTTTGATTCATCTATTTTAACGAGCCATACTAAACGAGCTCGTTCGAGCTTTTAATGAATCGAGAGCCAAATAGTTCATGAATAACTTGGTTTGATTACATCATTAGCTCTTACCACTTCATGTTGAGTGCATGGATGTTATTTAAATTATTACTTTGCTATTAAATAAAGTTTTTTTTTTTTTTTGTTTTTTTCTTGCTATTAAATAAAGTTAAATAAATATCTAAAATTACCTTCTGGTACTAACGTAAGTATGAAATAAACGTTAAATAATAAAAGCATCAAAATGAGATTTGTATGATAGATACATACAAAATTTGTCAAATTTAAAATGGAGTGTGAATATAACATCTTGGCCTGTGTTGTTATAAGTGAACCGATTATCAAACCGATTTTACTATCAGTTAGAGGTCTAACTAGTCGAACCGATTAGTCCAAACGTTTTAATAAACAACTAACAAATATTTTATATCTTTTGTTATATTGTGTAATAGACATTATTTTATATGATTATTCTTATTAACAAGAAAAATAATTAATGATAAATAAAAGAATGAGAATACAATTTATTTTAATAAATATGAAACAAATGAAAACAAAAACTTTAATTTGTAGTTCATATTTCTATATGGAAAAAATGAAGTCATTCAATAATGTAAATCCCCCACCCAAAAAAAAAAAAGAAAAATACAATTTTTTTTTACTATACTTTCCAATTTCCAAATTTTCTCTTCTCTAACCCTGAAATGGTCAAATCTGCGGCGCTGCCCACCCCATTTCCCTCTCTCTCACATGAAAGTAGGAGTGAGCTGTGAGCATTGATCGGTTCGGCTGAAAATCGAAAACAAAAATGTCATAATTTTATTATTCGAATCGAGCCGTACTCATTGTCTAAATCGAACCTAATTGAACCGAAATTTTAGATCCAATTCAATTGTCGGTTTTGGCTTTTCTTTTTCTAGTGTCTTAAAATCAAAGTTAATCTTAAAATTAAAATCAATGTTAATCTGCAAGATATGAAACTCATAACTCAAAGAAGATAATGCCATAAAGGGATGAAAAAAGAGGTGTACTCTACAATTTTCATAACAAAAGCAATATACCGATACAATAAAAATTAAAATTAACAATAAATTGAAATAAAAACAAGCTTACATGGATAAACAAGGTTAAAAGTTCAACCGAACTGATATGTCTTTTTTTTTTTTTTTTTTTTTTATGTATTATGTATAACAAATATAATAATCATATCATATCATATATACTAAAAATTTAGATAAGAGGTGTGGTAATTCGATTTGGTTCAAATAATCGAATTTTTTAATCAACAAGTCTAATAAAAAAAATACAATTTTATTATTTCCGACATAATCAAACCGAACTGTATAAATACATCTAACTGAACCGAATCAAACAAATTCAGTCGATTCGATTCGATTCAATTTCTGAGTTTCGATTCGATTTTACTCCCTGATAATGCGCAACCCGGTAATCACACAATTGAACAGTAATCAACAAGAACAGAATGTGAAAACACAGAATTTACGTGGTTCGATCCGGAGATCTACGTCCACGGGGAGAAAAACGGCAATTGCCGAGGTGTTTCCTTTACTCGAATGTTGAGTTTACAGTGCGTATTCCAGAAAGCAAAGTGCGAACCCTAATCTAGAGTTCTTTTTATCTATTTATACTACTAAACCCAAACCCTAACTAAATCCCTATAATCTTGCCCACCAAATCTGCATGGCAGTTGGGAAAAGATCATGGGCCTTGATTCACGGAACAGATTTGCTTCGCTGGACCGAATGCGTGTTGCTGGGCCTGTTGGGCCTGGGCCTTCGCGCTTGCTGGCGTGTTCGCTGAGCTGGTAAGTGGGCTCAGGATTAACCCGGCCCGAAGTAACCGGGTCATCCCTATCAGATTCCCCCCCCCCAGCCGAAGCGAGGTAGGAGCTTCGGTTGTCACCGGGGTGGAACTGTAAGCAAGAAGACCGGGATCACTGGCAGGCCGAAGTGTTTATGCGTGACGGAGTGTGTCCGCGTCCCTGGGACTCTGCGGAGCAGTCAATGGACGCAGTGCCGAGTTGGGCCGAGGTGTTTGGGACCTATAATGAGATATCGAATTTCCCAGAAGCGAAAAACGCGTTGTAAGTATATTACAGTCTGGCCGAGGTGGAAGGTACACCGGAGTGAGTAGTTTGGCCGAAATGGTAGGGGCACCGGAGTGTGGTAATATGGCCGAGGTGGAAAGTACACCGGAATGTATCTTGAATCTTCTTGAAGAAGGGTGAGGCTGATGTGATTGGCGGCGCCATAATGAGAGAGAGAGACGTGAAGTGACACGCTCTGCGAGTTCCAAGACAGCTGTTCCCCACGCGCCTCGGTAACTGTAAAGCGCGTGAAGAGCACGCATGAATCTCCATCACTGAATTTGAATAGGCTGCATCAGAGCCGTCGGTTTTTTGCGTTTATATTAGGAATAACTGCACAGTAACTTTTCATCTTCTCCATTGTGATTCATCTGTTATAGAAAGCGGGAAAAAGAGGAACTTTGCGTTTGTGATTCATCAGAGATCAAAAATTTCTCAAATCCATCCTTTCGAATTCAAATCAAGTAAGTATGTCATCCTCTTCATCTTCTTCATCTTCTGCCCCATCTTCGGCCTCGATCAAAGTAGTAGGAGGTTCGGATAAACCGTTAGATATCCCCCCCCTATCATATATCATTCCGGAGAAGGATGTGATTAGAACCATAGACAGAGTCGATGGTTTAGAGTGTAATACCATGATGGTATCGTTTTATGAATGCCCGGCGGTGGATCTTGAGGTATCCTCCATAGGGTTACGGATGTCGCGGGGGCAACTTGAGAGGGAACTCCCATCATTTTATCTTCCTTTCGACCTTGATTACATAATTCCTACCCCCGAGGATAGGGCCTGTTGCCCACCGCAGGGGTTTATGACCGTATATATTGACCCCCTTAGAGTAGGATTGAGATTGCCGCTGTGGGGCATAGTCGTAGAGTTGTTAAGATACTACGGCATTGCCCTCTGCCAGTTAGCGCCGAACGCGGTGAGGCAGTTGGTAGGATTCACTGTAGTTAGTAAGCAGGCCGGAATAGAGCCAACTGTAGAGCTTTTTAGGTTTTTCTACCAGCTGAAGAACTTCGGGAAGTCTAAGGGGTGGTATTCTTTTAGTCGCCGCGCCCGAGGAGGGTTTAAGGTCCAAAACCCGAGCAAAGTAGAGGGTTCGAAAGAGAAGTTCATCTTTGTTAGGAATAAGATAGCTCTTCCGAAGTGGAGGAGTGACGAGGTGCTGGATACTGCCCCGTGGAGAGCCCGGGGGCCGAGGTGAAGCACACGTTCCGACAAGTGGGGACTTTCCAAACCCTCTGTTCCGAGGAGGAACTGGAGAAGGCTGGGCTTAGCCCATATTATTCAGGAAACGGAGGTGCCGAAGAGGGTAGGAGTTCTTGTGTCCTGTTATTTAAGTTTACTGTTTTGCGCAGAATTAACCATTGATATATATGCAGTGGGACGCTTCGGAAAGCAACCGGCATCGGGGAGCCCCGCCAAGACTGAAGCGGCCAAGAAGAAGGGGAAAGCCGCGGAAGTATCTTCCCGAGGGAAGATACCAACCGGTGCGCATCCGTCGACGGGGTCGGAGGAAAGAGTGACGCCGGCGGGGTCTCCGGCGTTGTCAAAGAAGAGGCCGGAGCCTGCTGGACGCCACAGGCCCCATCCAAGAGGCCCCGGACGGGGGAGAGCTCGCAGGTAACACTCAAAAACGCTGCTCATTACGTGAACTTACGCGAGGTGTATAACCGAGGCCTAATCCATGTGCCGCGTTGTGTTTAACTTATCCAGGGAGAGCAGGCGATCCCCAGTATGCTGGGGTTTGACAGCACGGATGCCGAGAAGATTCTTCGGCTGGCCAAAGGGATTATAGAGGTCGGCCTGAAGAGCGAAGTAGAAGCCAAGGAAGGGCTAGCCGCGACGGCGCGGGACCTTCGCGCGCGAAATGACAAACTGGCGTATGACTTGACCCAGGCACGCAAGAGGGCTGCCTTGGTGGAGTCCGAGATCGCGCGTCTGCGCGGTGTGGAGACGGAAAATCATGGCCTCCGAGGTGAGCTGATGCAGCTGCGAGCGGAGATGGAGGCGAGGGAAGCAGCCGTGATTGGAGGGCAGGGGGCTTTGCTGAGGGCCTTCGCTGATAAGCTGTTCAAGACCACGACCTTCCTCAACTTTCAGACGAAGTTCGTGGCAATAGGAGATAAAGCCACCCGAGCCATGGTGCTGGAGGAGGTGAAGGAGGCGTACCCGGATGTGGACATTACCCGTCCGGAATTCGGGTATGACCCTGCGGCAACGGCCGAGGTGGAAAAGGCCTATTACGCCTCTCTAGCGGAACTGCCGGAGTGGCCCTTGGTGAATGCGCTCGGGGAGAAGAGACAGCTCCTAACTGCCGCAGAAGTTGCGAACTGCGAAGTGGACCTGGACGCTGAATTCCTGGCATTCTGCAGGGGTGAACTGGTCCCAGCCCCCCAAAACACCGAGCCCCTCCCACCAATGGAAGTCGAAGTCCCTGCTGAAGCCGAGGCCGTCGTAGCAGCCGAAGAGGGGAATGCTGAAGTGCCTGAGGGCCAGCGAGAAAAGTTGCCCGAAGAGACTGAGGCAATTGAGCGGGAGGTCAGTAGATCCCCGCAAATTTAAACTTGTAAATTTGTAGAAATGTTAGGGATGATGTAATTGAACAATTGTACTCTTGCAATTTGAAATACAATTCCCTCTTCTTGGACTCTTGTCATCTGTTTATTTACGCGATCCATTATGTTTGTTGCCGAACTGTATTCAACTCTAATATGTTTGAGAGTAATCGTTCTGGTTGACTCTTATCATCTGTCTAGAACACCGCGGAGCTGCACGAGACAATAAAGAAGTTAATGGGATCACTCGAGTGGTTCCGCGGAGAGAAGAATCGTTTGGAGATGCACGTGGTGCCTAAGTTGAAGAAGCAGATAGCCTCGGCGGAGAGGAAGGTGGTTGAGGCCAATGAAAGAGCCAAAGACTTCGAGATGCAGTATCGAACCACAGCCGCCGAGATGAGCCGCGTCCGCGTTCATCATAAGGAATATGAGCGGATTCTATCTGACTTTGGTCTTCTAACTTTTGAAGAAGTAGAAGAGCGGACTGTTGAAATCCAGAGTGATATTGCGGCATTGATGTCGAGGAGCTCGGTAGAGTCCGCGGAACTCGTGAGGAAAAGAGAGGTCCTGGAACTGCTGCTCAGTATGTATGAAGGGCTGAAGGGCCGAATCAGGCGGAGGCCCTCTGCTGAAGAGTTCATTGCGAGCACAAGCCAGGACCGAAGTACGCAAAAAACTCCTCGGAAGGAAAAGAAGACCAGAGGCAAGAAGAAGCCCTCTGAGCAGAGCAAAGGCATAGTCATCCGAGAGCCAGCTCCGGTGACTATAACTGAAGAGGAGCCCGTGACGATTGCCGAAGAGGTAGTCGATGAGCTGGCTCAAGAGATTGAGGTGATGGTCCCGGAGGAGTGGGACCCTGAGCAATGGGCTCAAACCCCGAGGTCCTCGTCACAACAAACCAGCCGAGAGCGGACCAGGGATGAAGCTCCTAGGCCAGCGCCTAGAGAAAGTCCTCGGCGAAGGGAATTTCGAAGGGATGACCGAGCCAGAGCCCGAGAGGGTAACAGAACCGGAGCCCGAGGTCAAGGATCTTCAAGATCCCGGAGGACCCAACACAGACCGAGGAGCGGGTCCCAGCGCCGGAGCGCGCAATATTGGCTCGGGGGCCATAGACAGTAGCTTTTGTTTGTTGCCTTGTTGTTGTTGTTTTTTTTTTTTTTTTCTTTTGGAGTCTTATGTAAAAAACCATTTGATTTGAATATTCAGAAGTTGATAATAAAACTGTTGTAACGTGTACAAACTGGAGTAACGAAGATAACTTGTTACAAATCACTTTAATCGGGTGTTCGGGAACGTGATAGAAAATTTGTTAACTGTTTTAAGTAGGTGTTCGGGAACACAGTTTGGATAAATCCTATCTCCCCGGACGGATCAGGCGGGAGTTAAAACTCCCCGGACGGATCAGGCGGGAGTAAGCGTTTCTCCGGTTAAACAGACGCGAAAGTGATGTGAGTCCGGGGACTAATATACAAGCCTCCTCGGACGGACCGAGAGAGAGAGGTTTGATTGTCCGGAGACTAATAATGATAGTACGATAGTGTTAGGGCGTCCCCGTAACGTAAAGAATTAACACAGTAAGTTACGCAAGCAAGAAATTTTATTCAATGACAAAAGCCGGAGCTAACTCGAAAGTACAAAGTGAAATAACAACTATAAAGGGAATTAAAGAAAAGATAGTACTTGCGATGTGGCCCTCATAGATAGAATCGCCTCAAATTTGAGATGTGCCAACTTCGGGGGATCGGGGTCCCGTTGATATGTTCAAGCTAATAGGATCCAGAGTCATGTACAGCAACGACTCGGTAAGGACCTTCCCAAGAAGCATGTAGTTTGCCCTCAGGGGCAGCTTTGCTGGCCGAGTTGAGCCGAAGGACTAAGTCCCCGACATTGAACTGTGTACCTCGAACCCGGAGGTTGTAATACTGAGCAGCTCGCTGTTTGTACTTAGCCTGCTGAATGAACGATTGTTCTCGGCGATTCTCAAGCTCATCCAGATTTGCGCGAAGAGCCTCGTCATTATCATCCGGAACTAATGTGAGGAGGCGAGGACTCGGCACACTGATCTCAGCGGGGATAACGGCTTCGGAGCCGTAAGTAAGGCTGTAAGGAGTCTCCCCGGTGGAGGTGTGCGGCGTTGTACGAATAGCCCATAAGACTTGTGGAAGGTTCTCAGCCCAGAGACCTTTGGCATTATCCAGGCGCTTTTTTATTCCCGTGAGAAGGGTCCGGTTGGTGACCTCAACCTGCCCGTTTGCTTGAGGGTGAGCCACCGAAGTGAAAATCTGTTTGATGTGGAGTTCTTCACACCATGAGCGGAATGGATCGTTGGCAAACTGTTTACCGTTGTCCGAGATGATAGTGCTCGGGATGCCGAAGCGACAAACAATATTGCGCCACACAAACTTTAAAATATTCTGTCCGGTGATAGCCGTAAGTGGTTCGGCCTCGACCCACTTAGTGAAGTAGTCTACGGCGACGACCAGGAATTTCAACCCTCCCGGAGTGACTGGGAAAGGCCCAACAATATCAATGCCCCATTGGATGAACGGCCATGCACCTTGGATTCCGGTGAGCTCGGTCTGTGGCAAATGCTTCACCCTGGAGTGTAGCTGACACTTGCTGCATCTAGTCACCAAGTCGTGAGCATCGTTGAATAGGGTAGGCCAATAGTATCCCCAACGGAGAACTTTTTTTGCTAAAGTCCGGGAACCGATATGGCTTGCACAGGCCCCTTCATGAACCTCCCGCAGAACTTGAATGGCCTCGGCAGGGGCGAGGCACCGAAGATTCGGTTGTAGGTACGATTGTCGATATAGAACTCCATTATGAAGGGAGTATTTGGGGGCTTTGAGCACAACTTGCCGAGCTCGTAGCTTGTCAGTGGGCAGAATCCCATCTTGGAGATACTGAATGATCGGAGTCATCCAGTTCGGATCACTGTCGGTCAGCACCGAAACTGTAGCCTCATGAATTGCTGGATGGGAGAGGTCTTCAACCTTGATATCCGGAGATATATTAGTTTGGACCGCGGAGGCCAACTTGCTGAGTGTGTCTGCCCTGGAATTTTGAGCACGCGGGATTTTCCGGATAATAATTGTATCAAAAGTTGATATGAGTTTGAGTGCTAGAGCGCGATACCTGACCATTGTTTCTTCCTTGGCGACATAAGTCCCCTGAATTTGCTTAGACACGATCTCGGAGTCCGTGAATAGCTCTAAGTGACGAACACCTAAAGATTGAGCGAGCCGGAGCCCAGCGAGGACTGCCTCGTATTCCGCTACATTGTTAGTCACCTTAAATTTGAATCGGATGACATATTTAACCTCGACCTCCTCGGGGTCGATGAGAAGCAGCCCGGCACCACTTCCTCGGACCGTGGATGCTCCATCCACAAATAGTTGCCACATCCGGGGTGAAGGAGCGAGTGTGACGCGGTGCGGTGTATCATTGTCTTCGGGGGACTCATGATTGTCTGCCGGGGTTTCGGCCAGGAAGTCGGCAAGTGCTTGACCTTTAATTGCTCGGCGGGGGAGGAACTGGATATCATACTCACCTAACTCAATTGCCCACTTGGCGAGGCGCCCGGACACCTCGGGTTTCACAAGAATCTGGCGTATAGGGTGATTGGTCAGGACTCGTATTTCACGTCCCTGGAAGTATGGCCGAAGACGCCGAGCTGCCATAACAAGGGCCAAAGCGGTTTTTTCAAGTTCGGAATATCGCGTCTCGGCCCCATGGAGCACCCGGCTTGCAAAATATACGGGGTGTTGAACCCCCTCTACTTCGCGCACAAGAGCGGCGCTGACAGCTTCTTCGGCGGAGGCCAGATATAAGTACAGCGGCTCTCCAGGGAGAGGAACTCACAAAGTAGGCAGCTGCTGTATATGACGTTTCAAGGCTTCAAAAGCCTCGGTACACTCTGGAGTCCACTCAAAGGACTTCGCTTGCCTCAGGATCTTGAAAAATGGGAGCTGGCGCTCCGCTGCCTTCGATAAGAATCTGTTTAAGGCCGCTAGGCCACCTGTAAGGCGTTGAACATCCCTGAATGTCTTTGGTGGCTGCAGGTCTAATACATCGCGGAGTTTAGCCGGATTGGCCTGCAGCCCGTTTTGTGAAACCATGTACCCGAGGAACTTCCCGGAGCCAACACCGAAAGTGCATTTTGCTGGATTGAGTCGCAAGTTATAGCGCCGCAGGGTGCGCAATGTTTCGGCAATATCCTGCACACATGAAGGATGGGAGGAGCTTTTGATGACCAAGTCATCGACGTAAACCTCAACATTGCGACCTATCTGGTCGTGGAAGATAAAGTCCATTAGACGCTGATAGGTGGCTCCAGCATTCTTGAGCCCGAAGGGCAGTTTCTTGAAAGCGTAGCACCCAAAGGCAGTGATAAACGCCGTTTTGATAGCATCCTGTGGATCCATAAAGATCTGATGATAGCCTTTGTACAGATCTAAGAAACAAAGTGCCACGTACCCCGTAATGGCTTCGGCCTTTTGATCGATGGAGGGCAAAGGATAGCAGTCCTTCGGACAGTGCTTATTGAGATCGGAAAAATCAACACACATCCACCATGCCCCACTGCTTTTTGTTACCATTACTGGATTGGACAACCAGGAGGGGTAGAATACCTCGAACAAGATGTCCGCATCTAGGAGTTGTTTCACCTCAACTCGAATAGCTTCGTTTCGCTCCGGAGCGAATTTCCTCTGCTTCTGTTGGATTGGCTTGACGCGAGGGTCGATATTCAGCTTATGAGTAATCACCTCGTGAGAGACTCCGGGCATATCCAGAGGAGACCATGCAAAAACATCGGAATATTCTCGCAGGGTTTGAATAATGGCCTGATGTAACCATGGCACATCCACGGCCCCTACTGTTACTGTCTGCTCCGGCTTAGACGGATCTAGCGGGATTTGAGCAGTGGCATCCCCCAATAGGGTACGGTCCCGAGGTTCTAGAACCTGTGATGTTACCTGAAGCTGCTGTTTGGGAGGGACCTTAGCAGTCTTTTTGAGTGCTACGTACATACACTCCTTTGAGACCCTTTGACTTCCGCGGATAGCCACCTCACCATGTGAAGTAGGAAACTTGAGCGCGAGGTGATACGTGGAGCATATGGCCTTTGCCGGGGTGAGCCAATCTCGGCCCAATATCATGTTATATGGTGATGGAGAATTCACCACATAAAAGTCCACGAAGATAGTTTTTATCTTCGGATAAGTCCCCAAAGACGCTGGGAGAGTGATGATACCTTCCGGCCGGACTTCACCCTGAGTGAAAGTCTGTAGTGGCCCGGGGGCCGGTCGGAGTTGGTCTCGGGAGATCCCCATCCTCTCGAAACAGTCCGCAAATATAATGCTTACTGCAGCACCATTGTCCACGAAGACCCGCCGTACTGTTATATTAGCTACAGTCATGTCGATGACAATAGCGTCAGTGTGGGGTGTTATCTCTGGAACCGGATCCCTATCCGTGAAGCTGACAGTCTCGGACTGATGGAGGCGTTTGTGACGTGGCTCCTCGGGAGGAGGACGTCGAGCCTCTGCCTTTAAGGCATGTCGTGAAGCCCCGGTGGGTAGGGCTCCATATATCACGTTTATCACGTGAGGGGGTGCGTTGTCCCCGGGTCCTCCCGGAGGAGGAGGTGGGAGTGGGAGACGTGGTGGCTGGCGATTGCCAGAATCTTGTCGTGCGTAGTTATTGGGCCCTTGCCGGTTATTCTGCCAATGTGGCCGATTTTGTTGAGTATCTCGATCATGGTAACCTCCGCGGTGATGAGACGAGCCCCCATTGTGGTTTGCCCGAGGTTGGTCTCCGGTTCGCGCAACGTATTGCCGCAAAAACCCTTTCTTGAGGCATTCCTCAATCTCCTTGCCGAGTTCTCGGCACTCCTCTGTCTCATGTCCGTGATCTCGGTGGTATGCGCACCACTTTCCACGGTTCCTCTTTTCAGGAGGCGCTGTCATCCGCGGACAAGGTCGGAAATCGTTTTTGTGGAGTGAAAGAATTTCAGCCCGTGACTTCGTCAGTGGAGTCAATTGCGGAATTGCACTTCGGGATTCTGAACGCCCCGGTGTCAAGCGTGAAAATGCACTAGTTCGCGTACTAGGCCCAGTTTGTGCTTTGTCGGCCTGTCGCTTGATTACGTGCTTCTCACGCTTCTGCCGAGTCTGCTCCTTGGTCTTAGCAAATTTGCCCACTGTTTTGAACAGTGCTCGAGTTGTGACCGGGGTGTTCCGAGCTAACTCGGTGTGGAGTGCTCCAGGGCGGAGGCCATTCATAAAGGCGTTGATGGCCACATCGTCGGGGCAATTTCCCACCTTGAGGCTTACCGCTGTGAAACGGTCCAGAAATTGGGTAACGGTTTCACCGTCCCGTTGCTCCATATTCATGATGTCGGCCAGAGTGGCCATGGGCTTCGCCCGGGCTTCGAACCGTGCCCAAAAGTGCTCGGCGAGTTCTCTGAAAGAGGATATGCTGTCTCGCGGGAGAGAATCAAACCAGACCCGAGCTTCATTCTGTAGGTACTCCGGGAAAATCCTGCAGTACTGAAGGGATGTGATGTTATCATGACTAAGCATGCTGTGCCTAAAAGCGCCAAGAAAATTGGCCGGATCTCCAGTGCCGTTGTAAGGTGGTATAGTTGGCCGTTTGAACCCTTCGGGTAGGGTGATGGCCATGATTTCTGAGGAGAACGGCGTGATGATCTCTCCATTGGCATCAAGGCCCAGGATTCTATCCAGTTCAACGCTGCGTTGAACTCGCTCATACTCTTGGAGATCCTGAGCATGAGAATCAGCGTAGCGCACTCTTTTAGCCGCATTAAGTGGACGGCGGCGATCCACATCAGTTGGCTCCTCATTGCGAGGTCGTGATCCATTTGAACTCCCAAGGTCCTCGGAAGAACTAGGTCGTTCCCGTCGTCGATCCTGACGCCCGCGGTACCCCGGTTCCCGTTGGCCGCGCAGGCGGGGTGAAGGCACCACAGGATTATCGTTGTGGCTAACAGGTCCTGCGGCAGGCTCCGCTGGGCGTAGGCGATTAACTGCCCAATCTTGAAGGACATGTGCATGCTCTTTTAAGAAATCTTGGAGCAGTTCTGGGGTGATTTGAACGTTCACCGGTGGTTGAGCAACAGCAATATTAGGGTCTTGCTGATCTTGAGGGGGTGGAGGGTTTTGATTACCCTGATGATTGGACGTACTCCCCGCCGGCAATTGCCTCGGCGGCAAAACTTGATCCACGGGTGGATCTTGGTTAGGTTGATCTCCTTGGCGAGATTGATTCTGACGAGTTGTCACCATGATTTTGGAAGGCAATGATATTACAAAATACTACCTTGTCGTTCCCACAGACGGCGCCAATTTGATAATGCGCAACCCGGTAATCACACAATTGAACAGTAATCAACAAGAACAGAATGTGAAAACACAGAATTTACGTGGTTCGATCCGGAGATCTACGTCCACGGGGAGAAAAACGGCAATTGCCGAGGTGTTTCCTTTACTCGAATGTTGAGTTTACAGTGCGTATTCCAGAAAGCAAAGTGCGAACCCTAATCCAGAGTTCTTTTCATCTATTTATACTACTAAACCCAAACCCTAACTAAATCCCTATAATCTTGCCCACCAAATCTGCATGGCAGTTGGGAAAAGATCATGGGCCTTGATTCACGGAACAGATTTGCTTCGCTGGACCGAATGCGTGTTGCTGGGCCTGTTGGGCCTGGGCCTTCGCGCTTGCTGGCGTGTTCGTTGAGTTGGTAAGTGGGCTCAGGATTAACCCGACCCGAAGTAACCGGGTCATCCCTATCACTCCCCTCCAAAATGAGAATAAGGTATGATATAACTTTTAGGCATATAATATTTTCCTTTTTTATTTTGTATAGTTGTACCATTCGGATTTTGGACTGTTATTTGCAAGCCCATGATAACTAATTGTCCAACTTGAACCGACATATACTGATATATATATAGAGAGAGAGAGAGAGGGGGGCAGCCAGCAGAAGCGGAGATGGCGAAATTGGCTAGTGTTACGTTAGGACGTGAAGCTAAGGACACCATAACTGAGAGGTTGTCTCTCATGGAGGACTTATACTTTCCTCGCAAGGTACAACCCTCCGACACAGCTAATCCATCTCGCCGCAAATCCATACTTCTGGACCTCCTTTCTACAGACGCCGCCGTCTTTTTAGGTACTTGTTTCCCGTTCACTCAAACTTGCAATTTAGTGTTGATTTCTTTTTTCATTTAGTTTTACCATGACTGAGAATGCGTTACACTTAATATAGGATTGTGCACCGCTCTTCTATAGTTGAATTAATTCAAATTTTGGATGTATTTCGTTACATGTTTGTTCATATGCCTTTTTCTCTTTTATGAATATTGTGTATTGTGTATGTTAGATATTAGAGATTCCTTTTGTATCCATGTACATTAGATATGCCAGAGAATTCGCTGCTTTATTGTTAGTATGTAAATTTTAATCTTCTAGCTCATCATATAAGCTAATTAGAACGCACCCGTTGAGAATAGTCTGATAGGATAGTCTGATTGAAGTTTAATTTTGTTAATCCTCTCTACTTTGATGAATTCAGAGCGTTACGGGCTAAAATTATCGCTGGAGGAGCTTAATCACTTTAATGTGTTGAAGGATGACTATGAAATCAATTGGCACCTAAATAACCTCAGAAGTATTATCGACCCAACTGAGGAAGAGAGGAAGTCTAGGTCGACGAAGATCAAGAATCGTAGACTAGCATATATGGATAAGCTAATGTTGGATGGGAATTACTTTTCAGAAGACGCAATGAGGGAAAGAGAGCCATATTTGCATCATGAGTATGTTGGGAAGTTTCAGGATCCAAGTGGGAGGAGCATGGCTAGGCCTGGTGAACGGTGGTCTGAGACACTAATGAGACGATCGGAAGAGGCCATTTTGGTGGAGAAGATCCGAGGGGAGCAACAAAGATTGGGTGTGGCTCAAAGTGATTGGATTGGGAATCAAAGAGACGAGCAAGAGGAGGAGGAAGAGGAAGAAGAAGAAGAGGAAGAACAATCAGAATCAGAGGAGGATGAAAGTGAAACAGAAGCTGCTGCTATGGAGAAAGAGATGAAGGCAGTGAAAGATGTGGAAGGCATGGTAGCTGGCCTCTCTACGAAAAGCTCCGAGACTCTTGAGGTAAATTAATGTTTTTGTTTTATCATATGTAGAATGCCATATTGCATTGTTACTGTTATTTGGTCATTATATTGAGAAAGGAGTGGCACTATCTGATTAGATATAAAGGGTGTGCTGGGGCTTTCTATCTTACCATTCTTGCAAAAGCAGTATTTCTTTGATCTTTTATGAGCAGCATTAAATTGCAGTTGCGAGAATGCAACTATGTTTTGAGTGATATGAACACATCTGCAGTTCAATTTTTCCTTATTGTTTGAGGTCTTGCTGTTTTATGTGTCATTACTCAATCTCTTAGTATTTGTCTATATGATCTGTAGTTTTTAGCTGTGTTGGATTTACAATAATTATGTGCCTTCCTGTATCTAAACATACATCGACTCTTAATTAAAACCTTTGAAGCTCGAGGGGGATAATGAAAAATTGGTAAGGTAAATAATGTGATTTTGCATTTTAGTTTTGTTAACGCAAAAGACATAACTTGGTCCTGTTATATTTCACATTTTCATTGTTTCAATCCTTCGACCACAGAAAATTGAAATTTTGTCATTATTTGACCACAGTTATTACTGTGATTTTTTAAGCCACATCACTCTATTGGGATCATCAAAAGAAAGGTGTTACTATACCATGAATATGGTAGAACATCATAGTTGGATACCAAAGCGATCTCAGTTAGTAAGCCAAAACCATTTGAATGCATAACGAAGTAGTTTCCAAGAAGAGGTAAATTTTCAAATATTGATGGCCGGAGCAATGAAATGGAGAAAATGTAAAATTAACTATACGATATCCAAATGCCTTTTGCTTTTGACAGGACTATAATGCAAACATGCATTTTTAACACCACCAATTTTGCTTTTCCCCAATCTCAAGTATGAGGCTGGATACCAATTATCACGTCTCAGCAACCTAAATGGAATATTTGCACTGCACGAAGATGGAATTGGGTGTTGATACACAAGTTAAAATTCATTTTACATCCAATAGTTTCAAGCCGTGCAAGGCGTTGCTTGCAATTCGAGGAACTTGAAATCATGTATTGATGAGTTCTTAGCACTTAAGTTAAAGTATGGACTCCTCAACTTAATGTCTAGGCATCTCTCTAGCTTAGGAACTCTTTTGGCACCTCAAGCTTCTCTTCATTCTATAAATACTAATAAGTGTTGCTACATCAGTTCGCTTTCCAAGTCATTTATTCAGCTCTATGAGTGATTCCTACTACTTAATTAAACTACTACTTTTTTATTCAGTTTTTTACTGATCGATCCTGGTACATTTGAAAGAGTTTGGTATAACCGATATGTTAAGAAATGGGAACTGTATTATTTTATTCTAGCTAACGTTTGACTTAAAAGATATGCTAAAATGATGATATAGTACATAACAAAATAAAACCGACCACAACATAATAACCCCACCCCCCAAACCACATACAAACACAAAAGAAAAGGAGAGAGAACACATAGAAGGTTTAATTCTTCAGTTTGTTTAGCACATAGAACTCCTCTCTTTGTCTCTATCTATCTATCTCTATGTATGTATGTATGTATGTATGTACATATATGTAAATATATAACCTACACACATGTTTTTATTTCAGTACGTACAGTATGTTGGACAAAATCATTGTTAGTATGTTTGAATAACGTAAATCAAATTATGTAGAATGCCAAAATCTTACCTTGGTGCTTGGTACATGCGGAATTTCGTTGCCAATGTGGTTTTGTCTGTGCCAAGTACTGGGCATCTCTAGATGTTAGTGAAGCTGGTGTGCTCATGTAATGGGGACAAAAGAATCTGGTGTTCTCATGTAAAGAGACGAACCATTTTAAACCTACATATTCTTGATTCGTCTGAATCACGGTGGTTAGAGGAGTACATTAGTTATATATAGAGGACAGTGATTTGCAATCTAGCTTTGAACATGAAAGAGCTAAAACACTTCAAAACAACATTGCAGATAGTGACAACCTGGGAGATCCATCACTAATGCTTGACAGAGTAATCTGTATCTCTTGTAATGTAATCAGTTATGTGAGAGTCAACTATCCTTGGCTTTGTCATTTTTGCACTTAACATATAGAGCAATCAGAAATTATATTTTTGCACAATAAATAATACTCCCTCCGTCCCGGCCTAATTGGCCAACTTGCCATATTTGTTTGTCCCAACCTAATTGTCCTAGCCCATAAATGACAAATTCTCTCACAATCTCCACCCTCAAAATCTCCACTCTTAATCTCCATCTTTGAAAAAGTCAAAGATTCCACAAAATCTGCTTTTCTTTAGTCTCCGTGCTCGGCTAAGGTTGGCCAATTAGGCCGGGATGGAGCGAGTATCAATTATGGTCATGGGTTGGTATTGTTAGTGTTGCTGCGATTGTTAGAATTTGTTTTGCAGAAGACACCACTATTAGATCCTTCATTGGTATCAGCATCAGGATTGGAATTGACTTTGGTTACGGGCAGCTAATTATCGGCTGCCATAGGTTTTGGATATTTGAGGAAGTTTGATGGAAATAGAACATAACTTGGGAGATTTACAACCTAAAAAGGCGGCAAATAGAGGCCAGGAGGTTTCAGTATAATGTAGTTCCAAATAGAAAAATAGCCTTGTAATAAATGTGCCTATGGAATAGGGAAGTCAAAATAAAAATAGGAAACATATTCCTCTCACGTATACCAATAGCTAGGGGTAAGCATTCCCCTCCTAATGAACTATAGGCAACACTCTTTTTCCATCTATAGGAGCTATAAGTTGCCTCATGGTTTTGGACTGACGTACATAGATAACAAAATGACCAAATATCTTAAATAGGAAGTACACAGAACTTGGTCCGAGTTTATTATTTCCAAGTAAAAGGCTACCCTGTTTTGCTGCACCTCTGGATAAATCAAATTCATTTGTGGCTTTATAACTGTAGTGTATGTCCATTTCCAAACAAAATTTAAGATGAGATCCAGGTTCCCTCTAGTTTTCTTTGAGGTTATTTTTATGCAGTACCCATGCTGTTCTCGTCTAAAGAATGCAACAGTCAGTATGTACTTACATATATTAATATATATATATGTATATCTATAGCGCTTGATAATCCTATCTAGAATTATTTATTGTTTGAGAATTATGTCGACTTTACCGAATTAGGAATTTAACTTATAGTTGGAATATTCAAAATCAAAATTGTTGATTGATCTCTTGGTCACTAAGGTTAACTGTGGCTAAATGAGATGCTGTTCAAATCTTTATCTTTTGGAATCCCAAAACTTAACTGCTTAGCATTAGACTAGATACGGGTCATAGTTCAGCCATTGATTGAGCATCTCCAAATTATGATGTCCTAATTAAGAAAAAATTGTTACTTCATATTATTTTTTAAAATGTCGAGTAGCAGCAAGAGTAAATGTTGGTAATATAGATGTATTCTCTAGTGAACGATTGGTTATTGTATTTAAGAAGCTAATGGGGTTTCCACAATGATTTCATTGGATACTGGATATTGTACTCTTTTTAAATATTGATACATTTGAATTATAGGTTGTCTTATTTTATATACTTGCATCTTGTGCAATAGTTGTTGAAATTGGAATTTGTTGAACTTTCAGATCTTAATTATTCATTATTATTACTGTTGTTTTTATTGTTATGTTATCGTTATTTTATTTAAAGTCAGAGTCAGTATGGATGTAATACATTAGTAGATTGTTTAAAGCATGAAACAAATTTGTTAGGAGAAATTCTTAAATACTTCTGTTTAGCCAGTTACACTTGCTATATTTTGTCCCAAAAACTGAGAATAATTTTTATGTTTTAGGCTTTTGATATTCCGATCTAGCCCTTCTCTGTCATTTATAGCTTATAGAGCGACCTTGTTGCTATATTTATTCGAGTTTTCTAGGTGCAACGGGATTATAATGCTCTGGTCGGAACTGTGGAAGACCCAGAAGGGACAGAGGGGTTGTCATCGGAGGAAATGCAGGATCGGATGGAGCAGTTCGTGCATATAATGCAGCAGAAGTTCTTATCGGGTGAAGATCATCAGCATTTGGACTACTCGAAAATCGACGAGGATGTGACCTTGGATGATCATTGGATGAAAGAAGCAAACCTAGATGCTGAGGAGAAGTATTTTGATGATATTTGAAACAGAACGTTAACAATGTTTGGAGTTTTTTGTATAATCTTAACTTTGCCTGTCTTCACTTTTTGTAATTACTAGTAATGCGTATAATTTGCGTCACTATAATTTCCATGAACGTAGAAGGTATAATAACATCTGTTTACAAGATGATGCAATTGTTGGAACATAATTTTTCCTTAAATCAAGTGCGATTTCACTTTTGACCCAACTTTAACGTGGTCTTCCTATCATTGTCCTTTTCCTTCCTTTCTTTCTTTCTGGGCCGGGGATTTGTTGGGTCATATCGAAGGTTATCCTAAACTTTTTATAATTTGATCAATTACTATAATTAACGATTAGTTTGTCTAGTACTAGAAATAGCCTCAAGCTTTTAGTCATAACCTTTATTTTTGTGTTTCATTTCAATAGCTTTGAGTTCCAGTGCAACCGAACAAAGGGAAAAAATATGGAATAAACAGTAACTTTTTCCTCATTTACTGTCTTTTCTGTCATTTTATGTTCTTTCATGCAACTTAGTCTAACAGTTACTTTCTGATCCATCATCTATTCCATCTGCAGATTCTAGCCACTGCTTACGAAAGGCATGAGCCTTGGGAAATGGGGGGCATAAAAGCCAAGGACTTTTAGGTGGCATAAAACCTTGGTTCAAATCGATTGTCTTGTCGCCGACAAGCCCCCCTTCTTCCTCATCGTGACGAGGTTTTTCCTCCTCTGCTTCTTGCTGGTCGTAATCCACAATCATACACATAAACTTGGCATTTGGACAGTTGTGGTTCCACGAGTATTTCTCGTTACATGTGAAGCACAGTCCGGCCTGCCGTCTGCGATTTATCTCCTCGCTCGAGAGTTGGGTGTGACCCTTACTTGGTGTGTTAGGAATCGTATTTGAGGCCTTGTTCGTTGTTGAAGATGTTGCCAGGTTAGGACCCCAAACTTTTTGTGGTTGGCTCCGGCTAAGAGTGGAGAATCTGCTCCTCGTAGATGATGTGGATCGTGACGTGCGAATCTGCTCATCCTTTCTTGTGGCTAATTGTATTGCTTCCTGAAGAGTTTTGGGCCGCCACATTTTCAACTCTCCTGATAATTTTGGTTTTAAACCTGCCATAAATGTGTCGAGTAAGGCGCTTTGTGGCCAATGTGGAACCCGATTTGCTGCTTTCTCAAATTCTCTCAAAAAATCGCGAAAACTGTCAGTTTGTTTGAGTTTACTCAATGTCTCATTTGCATCTTCAACTTCAGAATTTTCGAACCGAATGAGAAGACCCTCTTTAAATTTGTCCCATGAAATCACGCGCATCTCGCTGTTTAGTTCGAACCAACGCCACCATTGACGTGCATCCCCATCTAAATAATAGGACGCTATTTTTACAGTCCCTTTCCCTTATTTCCTTCAACTCAAAGTACTGCTCCGCTCTGTCCAGCCAGTTGATGGGGTCTTCTCCCGTAAATTTGGGAAATTCCATCTTAATTTCTTTAGCTCGATGATCTCGAGGTCTTTCGACGCGTCGGCTTATCACCGATCTTCTCGATTCTGTATCGGAGTTGTCTGATTGATCATCCTCATTTTCCTCGTTAAACTCTGATCCGTCTCTATGGAACGGATCATGTTGCGTTGCAAAGGGGTTGTAGCCTTCCTCGTCATCTTCTTCTCGGGGGTCATAGGCGAAACGCCCACCACGGCCCTGATAGTTATCTCCCACATTTCTTCTGATTTCGCCTCTTTCCTGTTGCCGCCGCTGGAAACGGCGTTGTCCCTGTTCTGTGGTAATTCTCCCGGATTGTTGCCCCCCTCGTCGTTCTCGATGTCTTCCTTCGTTGGAGTTTCTGTCAGCTTGGCTCCCGCGCTGCAGTGAATGCACCGCTTCACACAACTGAGCGATGGAATTCTCAAATTGGGTGAACCTTTGGTTGTTGGACACCATGGTTGCGGAAGTCGTATGGAAACTGGCTCTGAGGCCAATTGTTAGAACTTGTAATTTAAATCCTAGAAACCCAAGAATGAATTCTTAGGTTACCCTAGTAACCAGCATACACATTGTAAAATTGATATCTTTCAATACTCAAACTTTTTATATATCTCAAAAGGTTTACAATCATTCATATATATAGAAGCCTAAAAATCCTTGGGCTGCTTCTAATAATAAATAAGCCATAAATCATAATTAAAATGGTCAAAAGAAAATCAGAGATGCATTGAATCAATTCAACATACATTGAATCAATTTAACTCTTGAATCTAGTTCAAATCTTGGTGCTTCGTTCTTCGTGCATAAACCTTGGTAATAGGTGGACTTGCCACCTTTGAAATCCTAACATCACTCCCCCCGTTGGTAAGAACCTTGTCCTCAAGGTTAATAGCTGGAAACTTGGCGCGTAAATCATCAACTAGCTCCCATGTTGCATCATCTTCGGACATGGAGGACCACTTGATCAGAGCTTCTAATGTCTGTCTGCCTTTCGTGACTAGCCAACGATATTCAAGTACCTTTTCTGGTTGTAAAACAGGAACTCCATCTGTAGAATATGGATGTAGTGTAGTGCTGACATTTGTGGAGTCACCCACCCGACGCTTCAATAAAGATACATGGAATACGGGATGTATCCTGGAGTCCTCCGATAGTGCAAGTCGATATGCAACCCTTCCAATCCGTTCAATTACTTGAAAGGGACCAAAAAACTTGCTGGAAAGGTTTTTATTGATTCGTCGGAATACGGAGTGCTGCATGTAGGGTTGTAGGCGGAGAAATACCCACTCTCCAGCTTCGAATTGCTCCGGGCGACGCTTCATATCAGCATGTTGACGCATTCTATTTTGAGCTGACTCCAAATTATACTTAAGCTCACGCAATAGATGATCTCTCTCCTGCAATTGCACGTCGACTTCGTGCATTGCTGTGGAACCAGGCTCTTGGATTGGAATTGGTGTTGCAGGTTTACCATAAAATCACTTCAAATGGAGTCATGTCGATGGCGCTGTGGTACGTTGTATTGTACCAGTATTCTGCCCAGGCTAGATGTTTTTCCCATTCTTTTGGCTTATGGAAGCACATACATCGCAAATATTGCTCCAAACAACGGTTAACCACTTCTGTTTGCCCATCCGTTTGAGGATGGTATAACGAACTCATCTTCAACTCCGTTCCTTGTAATTTAAATAGCTCTTGCCAGAAGTTACTAAAAAATACTCGATCACGATCAATGACTATGAATTTGGGCACCCCATGTAGTCGAACAATGTGTCGGATAAATAAGTCAGCCACACTCCGAGCTGTGTAAGGATGACTTAACGCCACAAAGTGAGCATATTTGGAGAGTCGATCTACAACCACCATGATAACATCTTTGCCATTGGATTGCGGAAGCCCCGTGATGAAATCCATGGATATTTCAGTCCACACTTGTTCCGGAATAGGGAGAGGAGCCAATAAACCAGCTGGGTGCCGACTCTCGGTTTTGTTCCGTTGGCACGAATCACAAGCCTGTATAAATTGAACCACATCTTTTCGTAAGCCCGTCCATTCGAACAAACTGTTCAATCTCTTGTAGGTTCTTAAAATTCCCGAATGGCCTCCGAAGGCTGAAGCATGAAAATCTTTTATGAGACGAGTGCGTAATTCACCACTTGGAACCCAAACACGCCCATTTTGTGCCAAACAGCCATTACGGATCTCCCAGTCTTTGTTTTCACAAACCCCATTACGCACCTTTACTAACATGGGTCCCATCTCCGTATCAGCTGCGGTGGCCGTGCCTATTTCTTCTCAAATCCATGTAGTAGGGGATGAAATAGCTAAAGTATGCAGATTCTCAGTAGCTATCCGTCGGGATAAGGCATCGGCGGCATTATTTTCTTTCCCTGGTCGGTACGTGATCTCGTAGTCGAACCCGACCAGCTTTGCTATCCATTTTTGTTGCTCGGGAGTGGTAATACGCTGTTCTAATAAGAATCGGAGACTCCTTTGATTAGTGACAATTTTGAACCTTCGCCCTACTAGATATGGCCGCCACGTCCGGATGGCCTCTAGAATTGCGAGCATCTCCTTTTCATAAATGGACCATGATTGCTTCGAGGCCGCAATTCCCTTGCTCATGTAGGCAATCGACCTGCCCTGTTGTGATAGTACAGCCCTTATCCCGAAGCTGGAAGCATCCGTTTCGATAACAAAGTCATCATTGAAGTTTGGTAGTGCAAGGACAGGGGTCGAACTCATGGCTGCTTTGAGTTTCTCGAATGCACTTTGGGCTTCGTCTGACCATCGAAACTTGTTCTTTTTGATAAGATTGTGTAATGGGCGAGCAATCTCACCAAACTTAGCACAAAACTTGCGATAGTACCCGGCAAGTCCCAAGAAACCCCGGAATTCAGTGACATTGTTAGGTACTGGCCAATTAATGACTGCTTCAATCTTACGAGGGTCAACACGCACTCCCTGATATGAAATATAATGTCCCAAATATTCAACTTCTAAAACTCCAAAGAAGCATTTAGAAGGGTTTATCACGAACTGGTTTTCCTTGAGAACAGTTAAGGTGACTCGTAAATGGCTCAAATGCTCCTCCCAACTCGTACTATAGACTAGAATATCATTGAAAAAAACGAGAACGAACCTCCTTAGATATGGTCGGAACATGTGGTTCATGATGGCCTGGAATGTTGATGGAGCGTTGCTTAGTCCGAACGGCATGATCAGGTATTCGAAATGGCCATTGTGTGTACGAAAAGCTGTTTTGTGCACGTCGTCTAGATGCATCCGTATTTGGTGGTAGCCTGCTTTTAGATCTAACTTTGAGAAGAATAAGGCACCATGCAATTCATCGAGCATGTCTTCCACGGTTGGAATGGGAAAACGATCCTTTACCGTTGCTGCATTGAGAGCACGGTAGTCGGTGCAAAAGTGCCATGTGGCGTCTTTTTTCTTGACCAACAGTACTGGAGATGAGAATGGGCTGGTATTGTGTCTGATCAACCCTACTCCTAGCATTTCTTCGACTTGCCGTTCTATCTCGTCCTTTTGAAAGTGAGCGTAGCGATATGGGGCTACATTCACTACCTTGCTCTCATCTACCAGCCGAATATGATGGTCGAAGTGTCGTCGTGGTGGTAGCCTGTTGGTTGCTGTGGTAACTTCTTTAAATTCTGTTAGCAGCTGCTCCATGGCCCCCAATTTATCTGTCTCTTCTAGTTTCTGTCGATTATTAACCTCGGGTGAGGATAATAAGTAGAACTCAGATCCGCTGGCCCACTCTTTATGCATTTGTTCGCATTCCATCGTTTTGGGCGGTGTAAAACCAATTGCCTTCAATAGAAACATTCCATTATTACACCGAACGTTTAATGATAATTCACGACAATCCATCATTAATGGGCTTACTGCCTCCAGCCAAGGCATTCCCAAGATAACATTCATATTTGGTGAAAGAATCCCATACAAATTTACCACAAACTTCAGCCCCTGAATCACAATTGGAATATTCTCATATCGAGTTCCGCATTCTATGGATCGGCCTCCCCCCGTGCCTATGCTAAAGGGCTTGATTGCACGACCGCCGGGTAGTCTCAGCCCTCTCGCTATTTCCTCCGAAATAAAATTTAAGGAAGCCCCACTATCCACCAGTACGAGTAAGGTATTACAACCAATATTCCCATGGAATTTGAGAGACTTACTTCCTTCACCTTGAAGGGTGTGAAGGGATGCGTTATGGGTAGAACTCGGTTTGCCGACTAGTAGGTTCAAATCGATTGTCTTGTCGCCGACAAGCCCCCCTTCTTCCTCATCGTAACGAGGTTTTTCCTCCTCTGCTTCTTGTTGGTCGTAATCCACAATCATACACATAAACTTGGCATTTGGACAGTTGTGGTTCCACGAGTATTTCTCGTTACATGTGAAGCACAGTCCGGCCTGCCGTCTGCGATTTATCTCCTCGCTCGAGAGTTGGGTGCGACCCTTACTTGGTGTGTTGGGAATCGTATTTGAGGCCTTGTTCGTTGTTGAAGATGTTGCCAGGTTAGGACCCCAAACTTTTTGTGGTTGGCTCCGGCTAATAGTGGAGAATCCGCTCCTCGTAGATGATGTGGATCGTGGCGTACGAATCTGCTCATCCTTTCTTGTGGCTTGTATTGCTTCCTGAAGAGTTTTGGGCCGCCACATTTTCAACTCTCCTGATAATTCTGGTTTTAAACCTGCCATAAATGTGCCGAGTAAGGCGCTTTGTGGCCAATGTGGAACCCGATTTGCTGCTTTCTCAAATTCTCTCAAAAAATCGCAAAAACTGTCAGTTTGTTTGAGTTTACTCAACGTCTCATTTGCATCTTCACCTTCAGAATTTCCGAACCGAATGAGCAGACCCTCTTTAAATTTGTCCCATGAAATCACGCGCATCTCGCTGTTTAGTTCGAACCAACGCTACCATTGACGCGCATCCCCATCCAAATAATAGGATGCTATTTCTACACAGTCCCTTTCCCTTATTTCCTTCAACTCAAAGTACTGCTCCGCCCTGTCAAGCCAGTTGATGGGGTCTTCTCCCGTAAATTTGGGAAATTCCATCTTAATTTCTTTAGCTCGATGATCTCGAGGTCTTTTGACGCGTCGGCTTATCACCGATCTTCTCGATTCTGTATCAGAGTCGTCTGATTGATCATCCTCACTTTCCTCGTTAAACTCTGATCCGTCTCTATGGAAGGGATCATGTTGCGTTGCAAAGGGGTTGTAGCCTTCCTCGTCATCTTCTTCTCGGGGGTCATAGGCGAAACGCCTACCACGGCCCTGATAGTTATCTCCCACATTTCTTCTGATTTCGCCTCTTTCCTGTTGCCGCCGCTGGAAACGGCGTTGTCCCTGTTCTGTGGTAATTCTCCCGGATTGTTGCCCCCCTCATCATTCTCGATGTCTTCCTTCGTTGGAGTTTCTGTCAGCTTGGCTCCCGCGCTGCAGTGACTGCACCGCTTCACACAACTGAGCGATGGAATTCTCAAGTTGGGTGAACCTTTGCTTGTTGGACACCATGGTTGCAGAAGTCGTATGGAAACTGGCTCTGAGGCCAGTTGTTAGAACTTGTAATTTAAATCCTAGAAACCCAAGAATGAATTCTTAGATTACCCTAGTAACCAGCATACACACTGTAAAATTGATATCTTTCAATACTCAAACTTTTTATATATCTCAAAAGGTTTACAATCATTCATATATATAGAAGCCTAAAAATCCTTGGGCTGCTTCTAATAATAAATAAGCCATAAATCATAATTAAAATGGTCAAAAGAAAATCAGAGATGCATTGAATCAATTCAACATACATTGAATCAATTCAACTCTTGATCTAGTTCAAATCTTGGTGCTTCGTTCTTCGTGCATAAACCTTGGTAATAGGTGGACTTGCCACCTTTGAAATCCTAACATTCTAGCCACTGCTTACGAAAGGCATGAGCCTTGGGAAATGGGGGGCATAAAAGGAATAGAGTAGTCTATCTTGATGTGCATAAATTGCCAGAAAGACCACAAAGTGGACTCGAACGTTGAAGGTGAATTTGCTTTGAGATTTATGTGATTTGAAATTCTGTCCCATATTTGCATCCCTGATCCTATCTTTGGTTTGTTTGGGTTGGAGTGGTGTAAGGTAGGATAGCAAGAAACATTACCAACAAGTGACAGAAATGTGAAAATTGTCGACTCAAATTAATGTTGCTATAAAATTCCTTGCTTTTGGGAGAATTGGAATAGGGATACGAAACAATGGCATATGAGTAATAACCTCTCTTATGTGTCAACTTGTAGTAGGAAATCACATTTGACGGCTGTCAATGATAGGCGTTAAACAGCCTTCTGCTCAAGCTCATTCTAGACATGATGAGCTTGACCTAGCTCGCCAATAGACTCCTGCTCAGTTCAGATTGTTGGGCGCAGCTCAACTAAGCATGATTCACTTTAATATAGTGTAGGCTGTTTGGTTTGAAATGTTTCAAAAATATGATTCATTCAATTTTCCGTACATTTTATATGAGTAAAGATCCCATTGACTTAGAGGGTGTTTGGCTGAGCTTATAAGCTCCTAAAAACATCTTATAAGTTCTTGCAAAGTGTTTGGCAAAATAAGATGTTTATGAGCTTATAAGATCAAAAAATAAGCTCTAAGAGCTTATAAGATCTAAAAAAAATAAGTTGCTATACCCCAACTTATTTTCATCTTATTTTTTAAGATCTTAATTATTACACTTAAATTTCACACACAATTCACACACTTACACACACTACACACTCTGCACACAATTCACACACTTACACACACTACACACTCTGCACACATTACACACATTTCACACATTACACACACTACACACACTTCACACACTACACATACTACACACATTTCACACACTACAGACACTTCACACACTACACACACTACACACATTTCACACACTACACACACTACACACATTTCACACATTATACACACTACACAAATTTCACACACTAATCAAAATGTGCGTTTAATATTAATTTTTAAAGTAGACCTCAAATTTTAGCTAAATCACTATATTCAATTGCAAGCTTATAAGCTCTTTTATCCAAACACTTTGTTAACTTATAATCTCCTTAAAAATGACATCTTATAAGCTCTTGAAACAACTTATAAGATGTTGGAGCTTATAAGATGTTTAAAATAAGTTTAGCCAAACACCCTCTTAATCTTTTAATTGCCCTCCCGGAGGTAGATGTTATTGCGGATATTGTTTGGAGACTTGCCACAGAAGATCCAAAAAGAGCTGATTTGGAACAGATACATCATGTTGACGCCAATGTGGAGTATTGCTCGCTGATTAAAACCTAATTAGGTGCCCATCGTATACTCATGGGTGCTGAAATGGACTGTTGTGATTCAACTGATGATGGTCGGAGATTTTATGTGGCACTGAAAACAAGTCGCGAGGTAGGCATGGTTGTTGGATTTTGTTTTGTTCTTCATTCTAGTTTAGCGACCCAGGTTATAACTCCGAACCTACTATATGTGTTTCTACATTTAGATTACCTCACCGAGGAAAGATTTGAGAGGGAGAAATTGCTCAAGTTTTGGGTAAATGCATTGCTTAGTTCTGTTTTATTTTTCTTCGATACTTTCACTTACACCTCGCATGACTCTCTATTTTTCCCCCAATTTTCTTTTTGTTTCTTTTTGCTAATGCATCATGTTCATTGAAGATGGGTTAACATGGAAAAACCGTTTGATTAGCTGCTATAGACATCGGTTTCTTTTTGGCAATGCTGTCAATTCACTATTCTACCTTTCGGTAAAAAGTCACTTGTATAGTTGTATTATATGAGAATGGAAAATATTGATTGAGTTGAGAGTTCCAACATCATATTGGATTATTCTAGTTAAGCCTGATGATGAAGTAAAACCTATTGTAGTTAAATATAATCAGTACCCAGTATGTCAATTGTATAGCATCTTTAAATAGATTAAATACATGTTTATTGAATCATAAATAGGTATTAATCTCTACCTATAAAAGTATGGGTATTTCTTACAAAATAATGTATGGACTAATATACCCTTATACTATAAAGCTACATACAAGGACGATTAAGTAATAACCCACGTTAATTAATTATGTAAATAACTTAATCCTACAATTTTACTTGATTAATTCTTTCCTGAACTTCAACTTTTCACGTCTAATATCAGTGGATCTTTTTTATTGATCATTTTTTTCCTGAATATCGATTTTTCTTTTTAAAATCTAATATCTAATAAAGACCTCAACTACTATCAGAATTTGGAGAAAATATTAATTTTTGTACTAAATAACTAAGGAACGGACTATTTGAAGCCTACATTTCCTCTAAATATATGCATCCTTTTAAAAAATACACCCCCACAAACAAGCAACAAATAGATCCAAACTTCTTTCCGCAAAACTTCAATCCTACCATTTTCATGGAAAAAAATTAAAAAAAAAAAAATAGTTGATTGAAAAATGAAAACAATAAAAAGGAGAGGAAGGTCGCACGATCTCTTTTTTTTTTTTTTAAATGGACTCGAACATCATGCAGAGGAAATGAAGAAGAATGACGATGGAGACCTTACTACTTGGAAGATGAAGGTCACTCGACCTTATTTCCTTATGGAGAGGATGAGACATAAAAGAGTGGAATAAAAAACCAACTTTTTCACTCGATCTTATTTCCTTATGGAGAGGATCGGACGTAAAAGTGAATATATATGTGTGTGTATAACAAGTAACAAGAGTTTTATGGTGAATAAGGTACATATAGTTTTAAAACAATATAAATCAACATATTTTCTATAAATCAAAATAGATATTGTTCTACATCTTTTAATTAAAATTAGGAAAACTCAAGGCCACATATATTATAGTGAGAGAAGGGGAGAGATATGTTGTCCTTCACTAAAAAATATTATACTATTAAAATAAGATGAGAACCATAATTTTTTTAAATAATGAGATATGATTTTGTATAACCATTTTGTTGTAGAAAATTAATACAAGAAATCTTACGAGGAAGAAAAGAATTTGAAATATCAAACAACTTTGTTATATATAGTAAATCTTACCACTTTTAAACTGTTAAAATAAGAGATGATAATAACTTTCTTACAAAAAGAGAAAAAACAATATAAAAAGGAGAAAAAAAATTAATAACTTCGAAATATTTGTTAATTCTCAATGTTTCTATCATGTATGACATTTATATACCTACGAAGCATATCTTGTGAAATTGTAAGTGTGAAAAGAACATCCTATTTGATATATAGATTATGTAAAATATATCATACGAATATAATGTATATATTCTTATATGTAAATTTATTTAACATCATTCACAATTATAGCACACTGAATTAAACTTTATCGTATAACTTTTAGTTCTACCATCTGTCCATTTCCCCTCAAAATTTCTGTCATTTTCAAAAGAATATATATTTTCATTCGGATCTTTCATTACAATTTCCATTCATTCAAAATATATCTTGAACTTAACTATAAAATATTATTAAAATTTGAGAATTATAGGATGACAGCAAAATAAAATTTTCAAAACTATTTCAATATGCATAACTAAAATTAAATCTGAAAATGATGATATTAAATAACATTTTACGTTTTACTCAAAAGTTATATATAAATATGAAAATTTGAAGTGTTCTATTCATAATACTAAAGTTTGAAAACTAATACGCAGCAAAAAAAAAAATATTATTCAAATTTGAGACAAAGTAAGAAGATCAAAATAAATATAACCTTATGCTAATAGGATTAAATTAAATAAGAGAGAAATAATTAAGTAACACAGATGAGCGGAAAAAAATCATAAATCATCCCATAACTATAGTGACCTCCACTAAATATCCCACAACTTTCTGTTTTTCTAATTTCGTCCCATATCTTTTGAGATTATCCAATTTCCGTCTTAAAATTTAAATTTAGGCCGGAAAATGCACGTGCCGGCCAAAATTTGGGGGGTTTTGCCACGTGGCGTAGTGACCTCCACTAAATATCCCACAACTTTCCGCTTTTCTAATTTGTATGTTGAACAGTTGAGGATGGTCAGAAACAAAAAAAAAATATTCTAATAAATAATATATATTCTTTACTTTCTCTTTCGTATTGTTTTGGTGGTTTGCCATATAAATTGGATGTTCGTGCGTTAATTGAGTGTTTTTAGTGATTGGACTATATATGAGTTTGTACTGAAGTTATATAAATATATAATTCAACAAAGAATAATATTTTAAAAAAAAAACAGATTTTCACTTTTTTCAGTTGTATTTATCCTACACTTTATTTACTTAATTCATATTTTGAATACTGAGGTATTAGTGCCTACACAAACTAAATTATTCTTCATATTTGTAACTTAGTTCTCTTGAAATATATAAACGTGTTATGCTTTTGAAGTGATATATGGAGTTATGATATGACTTATTAGCCACCGCTGTTAGTTATTTAACACATACAAAAACTAAAAAGTAATAATTCCGTTTCAAATTAATTGATGTTTAGTTTTTAAACGATTTTTTGAATTAATTGATGTTCTAACTATTTTTCACTATTTCTTTTAATTTTTTACATTATGTCAATCTTAAAATATATCTTACTTTTCAACCTCCTATTAATATTTGATTTGATCAAATCTTATTACCTGGGTGTATTTGACAATATTTTTAGTTCTTTATTCTTCCACATCTTTCTAAAATATCAATTAATTTAAAACGAAGGAAGTACAATGCAAAACACGAATGACTTATATTCCAATATAGAATTGGAATTTCTTGATAAGACACATGTAATAAGCATGATTCAATAGTACGATTGGATAGCTTTATTTTTTATTTAAAAAAATATTAAAGTTATTCATTTTTTTACGTTCATACTGACATAAATACGTTAACATACGATAAAAAAATATTTTACTATTTTTTTAAGAAACAAAGGAGGCCCAAAGAATGGATCAGAAGAGCGAGATCCCCAAAACCTCTAAATGTCGAGGGCCTTAAGATATATATTTTTTATATATAAACAAAATAGGCATATTAACTTCGCCAAAATAATTGTTGTAGCTTGGTCGGTAGGTACTTAGATTGTATCATGGGTGTCATGAGTTTGATGCATCAAACTCATGAGTGTATATGCATCATGGGTATTTAAAAAAGTTTTTTAAACACCTACTGACCAAGCTTTTTAAAGAACAATGACTAATAGATTGTATCATGGGTATCACAAGTCTTTTACGATATTTTTTTAAATTTTTTATTTTTAAGCTTTTTTTATAAATTAGTTATTGTTCTTTTATAAAATCACATATGTATATGCAAAAGGAATAATTCTTCTTACCCTCATTTATTTTTCTGCACATGACACTCCAAAATTCAGGGCCGACCTACTAAGGAACTAAATATAATAGATTAATCATAATAATGATAATAAGATATCAAAAAAAATAATACAATATGTTACAAATCGTGCAACGCACGGGTGAAATACTAGTATAAATAAATGAATATGAATGAAAACAGAGGGTAGCGTAAATGAGATAGATGGGCAGACACACTAGATTGGATAGAATGAGTGCATTTGAAATGAAGTGGGGTTAGCCCTCAATATGAGTGAATCAGGAAAATGTACTTAATATGGTTTGCACATATGCATAAGAGATCTTAGATGTCCAGTATGTCGTATACAGACTGTGTTTCAAACGGATACAATGGTGAGATATGATCCATATGAACGATCTTACATAGTAAGCTAAGGACTTAGTCTTTGTAGTTACGCTGTAGTTGACAGTTGACTTAAAATAGTATCTTTTTCAGCTGGAATTGTTTTTTGTTTGATGCTACTGGTCTAGTGCATTCATGTCTAATAACTCAAAATATCTGCCCTGCTATTGTCATGGAGCATATTCTTTTCACCATTGTAGCAATTACAGCTTTACTTTGGAACTTGCTCCCTAAGTCTAAGTGAACCCCTATATGTTTCTCATAGTACTTCAACTTTCCCTACCTTCGAATCTATTGTGTCTTGTCAGGGACTCACGGGAGGATCTTGTCTGACTTCGCAGGGGGATTGAAGCCCTCTTAGGTACACATAGATACGATATCTCACATCGTTTCCACATGAAAATGTGGAAGGGTAAATAAGTGAGAGCTAACTCTTTACCTTTGATAATGATTTTGAGTTAAATTAGGCTCCCTAGCTTATATGCCTAAAAATTTGGTCCCATCTGTCGGATTCGGGAGGGCTGCGGAAAGGGGCTACCCGATGGTTATACACATAAACTTGTTTCTTCCCCAGCCCACGAAAACTAAAATGTAGTATTATTGTTTAAAGTTTAAATGTCCTACAGTTTGTACTTGACACGAACATCAAAGTGCTAAGCTGTGTAAGAAAAGCCTACATATATAGTTGGCGTCTGACTTTGGGGGAAAGCCCAATTGAAGTAACCCTGAGAGGGAAAATCAGTTGAAAATTGAGGTTGATTGTGTTACTTTTGCTCCTTTGTGATGATTAAGTAATGTATCCTTGCAATTACGCTGCTTTTGGTTTGATCCTCTTTGCTTTTGAATGCAAAAAAAACTCCAGCAAGAGCCAAAGCAGTTCCTGAGATATGATATTTCCATGTTGTACGTCTTTAATTAGCATCAAAATGAAATAATCCAAAACGTAAAAGAAAAAATTGGGGATCGAGTGTGTTAGAGTTGCCTAAGGAATTAATGGGTGAAACAGGTGTTTGGAAGAAGACTCTCTTTGACATTGTTTCCTACTGCATGTGTGACTCATACTTTTTATAGTGTCATGTACAAAACCTGTTTGCTACTTAGTTCACGTTGAAGACAGTTAAGACATTCAACTTGCTTGCCAGCACATTCCATAACACCACGTTTATCAATAATCCACCACGACCCGCCCTATCAAATGAAATATTCATTTCTCTCTTATCCACACACAATTTACTCCACAATCCAACTCCAACACAACTCATTTTAATAAATATGAATTTCTTTTATCTACATACATAACCTATTTCCCAATAAAATCAATATTTATGCTACAGTTTAATAATTACATATTATTTGGGCCTTTTTTCTGATATATTTCAGAGATAAAAATTCTAATTTTAATTCCGTAATTACAATAACATAATCTTTTTCCATGTACTTAAAATTACATTATGCTCTACTTATAGAGAAAAAAAATAAGAATTTCGATAAATTTTTATTTTTTTTCATGGAGTGTATTTAGACCCCATTTGGATGGAGAGATTTGTGCTATGGATTTATAAATTCATTATCAAATCCACTCCATATGTTTGGGTAAAATATTAAATAAGTGGATTTGTAAATACAGATTTTTAAAACAACCAAATTAGAAATCCAAGATTTGAGATTCATTATTTTACACTATACTAGTAAATGCTCCCGTGCGATGCACGGGCTAGTTTTTTAAGAGTAAATCAATATTAATATGAACAATACCTTTTATTAAAAATGCATTTTTATTTGATAAATATATAATAAAAAAAGAAATGGTTAAAATTTGTTACAAAGAAAACTTTTGTGTTCTTTTGCAGTGTTATTAATTTCTTGCCTCTTACTCCAGAAAATTAGATTTTTCCACTAATAAAAATACATTTTAATTTTTTCACGAATTTCTTCCTCGTATCTTATTCCAGAATTTTTTTTATTTTTTTATTTCATCCGTTTATTTAGCTTCTCTTGTCTATATCAAAACATTCATATTAAATTATAATAAATTTGAATAGATCACATTGATGGATAATAATAAATAAAGTGAATATACATAATCCAGAATCCGATATGATTGAACAGATTGAGAAACAAAAAGTTTCATATCTAATATCAATTAATAGGATTGAGAAACAAATAATCTTAAGGATTATTCTTATATAAAACATTTTATTAGTTTACGTACAAAAATTTTCTATTAGAAACAACAACAAAAAAAGAATTAAGGATTATTCTTTATATAAAATATTTTATTAGTTTGCCTACAAAATATCCTCTATTAGAAATAAATTTTAAGAAAAATATAGAAAATACAAAATTTTAAGAAAAACATAAAAAATACAATTTTATTTTAGGATGAATTGAATCTTCATAGTCCATATGATGAGTTGATTCATATAAATAGAGTTGAATTTGGATTTAGAATGTTTAAAGACATAGATGACCTCAAATCTTTCAATTAGCTCATTAATACAAATAAAGTTGGACTTTGATTTAGATAAACATAAAGAAAAATTAATGAATTAAACTAATAAAATACTTTGTATAGGAATAATCATTAAGAAAATATATTCTTTTCCCAATCTTATTAAATTGTATTGCAATTATGGATTGTATATCTTCGTTGTTTGTTTATTATTGTTAATCGGTATGATCTATTCCAAAATTTATTATAATTTAATATTAAGATTTTGGTAGAAAGATGAGAGAAGAAAAAAACCCAAATGAAATTAAGTATTTCCGGATAGTAAATTACCAATTTCAATTTATTTTTAAGAAAACGAACATTCTAAATTTCTATTAATTTAGAAATATTCCACCATTTGAAATAAATTTGTTCTAAGATAAATTATTTTATATTTTTCTGATCGTAATTTAGAATTATTTTTTTCGTAGTTGTAAGTTCACCTAGTGGTCCCCACATAGGAGCTATGTACACTCTGACTAAACGAACCCTTACTACCACAACATTTTGTCTGGAGTAAGTTCATCAACCATGTTGAATGATGGAGTAAGTTCATCAACCATATTGAATGGAGTAAGTTCATCAACCATGTTGAATACCGGAGCCATTGTTTCTGTATCAATTGAAACTAAAATCTTGTGTGTGACAAATATGAATTGATAACTAAAATCTTGCGTGTGACAAATATGGATGAAAGGGTCCAGATATTTATAACTTATATAAAACCCTAGTATACATGCTTCTGTAACTACGTTCTGTTAAACATACCTGTAAGGATTAAACACCCAAACCCACCACCTCACGTTCGGCCAAAGATTGAAGAACAGTGGCCGAAATAAAAGAACCAATTCAGACGAACCAGAAGATGGAAAAATGAAAACCACGAACAGAAAAGAAAAACACCAACACACAAGAGTTTTACGTGGTTCGAACAATTGTTCTACATCCACGGAGGATTCACACACCTCAATCTACTATCAATTTCTCAGGAATACAAGAATCTCTCCAGAATTACATAATCCCTCAGTCTAGAACCCTAGAAACTGAAAATGTAATTCTTATCACTCAATTCTCTCCTGATACTGACTTAGCCAGAGGGAAAACTGTAAATTGTGTATTTATACATCATATAACACTGTTCTATAGAAAAGAATTAGCTCAACTCATCCGGGAAAAGAAGTTATCAGCTCAACTGCCTCGCAACGGTTATGAAACCGTTGTCTAATTCTGTTCTTCTGAAACTGTTTCATAACCACCCTGAACCGGTGGTTATGACTTCGGCTTCCTCAACAAATCTGTTATTCCAGGCCGGTTCTTCAGCTGATTAACCCGGTTCCTGAACCAACACACTCTTTTATACAGAATTTGAGTATCTTTGATGCAATTGATCCATTCTTCACAAATCTCCACCTCAATAAATCAAAGTGTGTATCATTTCCTCAATCCTCACCCTGTATTACTTTCAGAAACATGACTCAAGCTTGATCAAGCTTGAGCAATAAACAAACTTTGTTCCAGGAACTGATTTCGTAAGAAAATCAGCAGCATTCTCCTTGGTATGTACTTTCTTCACCACCACTGTTCCAGCCTCAACAATATCTCTAACAAAATGCATCTTCACATCTATGTGCTTCGATCTTTCATGAAAAACATGGTGTTTAACCAGATGTAGAGTAATCTGATTATCACATAATACTGTAACACACTTCTGTCTTACAATGGCTTCTTTGCAAGCATCTGTTACTGCAATATACTCTGCTTCTGTTGTGGATAGTGCCACTACTGGTTGGTGTATTGGCCTCCAAGAGACTGCTGTTCCATATAATGTGAATACATATCCTGAAATAGACTTTCTAGTATCTAGATTTCCAGCAAAATCAGCATCCACAAATCCCAACAAGGGTTCACAACCTGAGTTTGTTTTCACATATTTCAAACCTAAGCTGACTGTTCCTTTTAGATATCTCAGAATATGCTTCAGTGCTTCCCAGTGCTCTCTTCCTGGGTTTGCTATGAACCTACTCACCAAAGATACTGCAAATGCTAAATCTGGCCGGCTACAAATCATACCATACATGAGACTCCCTACTCCACTTGCATAAGGTATATTTTGCATGTATTTCTCTTCATCAGGTGTTTTAGGGCTTTGATCTCTTGATAGTTTGGTTTGTTGCCCCACTGGAACTACCAATGGTTTTGATTCATGCATGTTGAACCTCTCTAGCACCTTTTGTAGGTAATCCCTCTGAGATAAACACAACACTCCAGCTTCTCTGTCTCTGATAATATCCATTCCTAGCATTTTCTTTGCATTTCCCAGATCTTTCATTTCAAATTCAGTACTCAACTTTCCCTTTAGCTGTTGAATCTTCAGCTTACTCTTGCTGGCTATTAACATATCATCTACATATAACAACAGGTATATCTGATCTGCTTTTGTATTCTTCTCAAAGTATACACAGTTGTCATATAAACTTCTAACAAACCCAGCATTTATCATGAATTCATTGAACCTTTTGTTCCATTGCCTTGGGCTTTGCTTCAACCCATACAAAGACTTTCTCAGATGACATACCTTGTCTTCTTCCCCAGATTTTTCAAATCCTTCATGCTGCTTCATGTAAATATCTTCTATTAGCTCTCCATGTAGAAAAGTTGTCTTGACATCTAGTTGTTGAAGTTCAAGATTTTCCTGTGTGACTTTTGCCAGCAAGATTCTAATGGAAGTATGCTTGACTACTGGTGAGAATACTTCATGGAAATCAATCCCTTCCCTCTGTGTGAATCCTCTTGCTACCAGCCTGGCTTTATATCTGAGTTTTTCACCATTTACCATTTTCAGTTTCTTCTTAAAGATCCATTTGGAGCTTATAAGTTTTCTGACCACTTGGCTTCTTTACCAGATCCCAAGTATGGTTTCTCTTCAGAGAATTCATTTCTTCCAGCATTGCATTCATCCATTGTTTCTTCTCTACTCCTTGGACAGCTTCTGTGTAATTCTGTGGTTCTGTATACTCAAGAGATTCTGCAGCATTCAAAGCATAATATACCATGTCAGCTTGTCCATACCTTCTTGGTGGATGAACTTCTCTCCTCACTCTATCTCTTGCCAAGCTGTAGTTTCTTAGACTGTCCTGATCAGGTTGGTCTTCTTCACTGTCTGAGGAGCTACTTGATTCTCCAGGATTAACTGGTTGAATTTCCTGTTGAGTCCTTACCCCTGATACCTCCACCTCAACTGGTGAGATTTCCTCTTGGATGACCCTTTCAGTTTCTGACTGATTTCCAGTTGAGAGATATCCCATAACTCCTTCATTGAACTTTCATCTCTACTTATGATGAGCTTCTTGTGTCCTTGTTCAACACACCATAACCTGTAACCCTTTGTTCCTTCTGGATAGCCAAGGAAGACACACCTTAATGCTCTAGGGTCCAGTTTGTCCTGCTTTATGTGAGTGAATGCAAAAAACACCCAAATACTTTGAGCTCTGAATAGTTTGGCATCCTCCCATACCAGATTTCATCTGGAGTCTTGAAATCCAATGATGATGATGGGGTTTTGTTGATAAGGTAGCAAGCTGTGTTTACTGTTTCTCCCCAGAAACTTTTAGGAAGCTTTGTATCTATCATCATGCACCTAACTTTTTCCAGAATAGTCCTGTTTAACCTCTCAACAATGCCATTCTATTGGGGGTTCAGTGGTACTGTTCTGTGCCTCACAATTCCCCTTTCTTTACAGAATTCTGTGAATTCATTTGACAGATACTCAAGTCCATTGTCAGTTCTCAGATATTTGAGCTTTCTTCCCCTTTGGTTTTCTACTTGAGTGCACCAGTCCTTGAACTTTGAGAATGCTTCACTCTTCTGCTTTAAGATGTATACCCACACCTTTCTGCTGTAATCATCGATTATTGTCATAAAATACTTTCCACCACTTAAAGTTTCTGTTCTGGCAGGCCCCCATACATCAGAGTGTGCATAATCTAGAATTTCCTTGGTGGTGTGTGCTGCAGTCCCATAAGCTAATTTCTTTGATTTTCCCATAGCACATTGGTCACAGAATTCCAAACTGTTTGAATTCATATTTTCAATTATTCCTCTCTTTGCCAGCTCCTTCATTCCTTTTATTCCCATATGGCCCATTCTTTTGTGCCATATCATCACTTCTGATTTACTTAAAGTGACATCTGCAGACCCTATGACAGATTCTCCAAGCAAGATGAACAAGCCATTCTGTTTTTCCCCTTTCATTACTACTTTATTATTCTTAGTAATATGAATATAACCATTCACAGTGCTAAATTCACAGCCAGTTTCATTCAAAGAACCAAGGGATATTAAATTCCTCTTGAGTGATGGTACATACCTCACATTTGAGATAGTTCTTGGGACTCCATCATGCATTTGAATCTTCCTAGAGCCCACTCCTTTGACTTTACAGGACTGATCATTTCCCAGAAGGACAATTCCTCCATTAGTTTTAGTCAATTGTTGAAACAGATGCTCATGAGGACACATGTGAAATGAGCATCCTGTGTCCAAAACCCATTCCTTGGTTATTCTACCCTCTGATACATTCAGTACCTCTGCTAGATCATCTGCTTGTTCTACCACTGCAGCATCTGCTTCCTTTTTCTCAGATTTGTTTTTCCTTGGAGGACAGTTCTTCTTGAGATGTCCTGTCTGTTTACAAGAATAACATCTCCTCTTCTCCACCCAATCTGATGGTTTCTTGAAATCATTTTCACCAGTCTTATTTTCTTTCTGGCCTTGATTTTGATGCTTCTTCTTTTGAAATTGTTTCTTGAATTTCACATTCAAACCTTCAGTAGCAGGGTTGAATTTCTGATCACTTTGAAGTTGTAATCCTTTGGTTTTCAAGGAAGTAACTATTACATTATAGCTTAATTTCTCCTGTCTACCAAACATTAAAGTATCTCTGAAATTTCCAAGAGACTTAGGTAGAGAATTCAATAACATGAGAGATTTATCATCCTCTTCCAGATTTACACCGAGATCTTCAAGATCATCAATCAAATGGTTAAAATCATCCAGTTGATCAATCAACGTTTTCTCCTCAGTCATTTTGAAAGACAACAGTTTCTGTTTGAGGAAAAGTTGTTGGTTACCGTTTTTTATTGATACAGCTCCTCCAGTTTTGACCATGCCTCCAAAGCAGTTTAGCATCTTGAGATTTCTCTGAGTGGTTTATCTCCCAGACACAAAATAACGGAGCTTAAAGCCTTCTGGTCGGTTTCTTGAAACTTTGGCCTCTCTGCAAGTGGCCAATCTTCCTGAGCCTTTAAAGCCATGGATAATCCATTTTGAATCAGAATTGCGTTCATCTTTATCTTCCACAGAGCGAAATCGTTCTTCCCCGTAAATCTGTAACCTCCATCTTCATGCCCGCCATGGATTCTCTTCTCAGGTTAAAAGGTTTCCCACAGACGGCGCCACTTTGTAAGGATTAAACACCCAAACCCACCACCTCACGTTCGGCCAAAGATTGAAGAACAGTGGCCGAAATAAAAGAACCAATTCAGACGAACCAGAAGATGGAAAAATGAAAACCACGAACAGAAAAGAAAAACACCAACACACAAGAGTTTTACGTGGTTCGAACAATTGTTCTACATCCACGGAGGATTAACACACCTCAATCTACTATCAATTTCTCAGGAATACAAGAATCTCTCCAGAATTACATAATCCCTCAGTCTAGAACCCTAGAAACTGAAAATGTAATTCTTATCACTCAATTCTCTCCTGATACTGACTTAGCCAGAGGGAAAACTGTAAATTGTGTATTTATACATCATATAACATTGTTCTATAGAAAAGAATTAGCTCAACTCATCTGGGAAAAGAAGTTATCAGCTCAACTGCCTCGCAACGGTTATGAAACCGTTGTCTAATTCTGTTCTTCTGAAACTGTTTCATAACCACCCTGAACCGGTGGTTATGACTTCGGCTTCCTCAACAAATCTGTTATTCCAGGCCGGTTCTTCAGCTGATTAACCCGGTTCCTGAACCAGCACACTCTTTTATATAGAATTTGAGTATCTTTGATGCAATTGATTCATTCTTCACAATACCGCGTAAAAACATATTTTACTGATTAGATAATTTCTGAAATCTCTCAACTACATTTTACATAATAACTTTAAAAAAAATCATTAGTTTATCTTTCTTTCTTTTTTTTTTTTGGACCGGAAATATAGATCTTATAATGTTTCAATAATATCGTACAAATTATTAAAAAAGATATATGGCGTTTTTTTATTCTATTTAAATATTCTTTGATTTATAAATTGAAATATATAATTATAAATTTTTTTAATCAGTGAATATATCCACATTAGTTATTTAAAAATTATATTTATTTCATAAATAAAAAATAGATATAATGTTCTTTAAAAATGTAGAATACATATATGTACAATTTACTCTATTCCTGAAATATCTCAATTACATATCTAAATTTAATAATATGTTTTTATTATATCTATACTAATGAAATAATTCCAAATTGATTTTATAAGTTGTATTATATACATGCATTGAATATATGGCAAACATTTTCTTTTTAAACAACAGGCTCACCTTAGCATACACGCATCTAAATATTCATTCTGTTAAACATTAATTTAAAAAATCGGGAGTCCATATATTTATTTAAAGTTTATTTAAAACTCTAATATACATATGTCTAAATATTTATTATGTTGATTAAATTAGCGAAAAATAGTATATTTCAACGAATGTAAAATTCCTGAAATATTTCAACTACACTTTACACTATATGTTAAACAAATTACATGACTATTCTTTTGTTTTATTTGGTTCGGATATTTAAATCTTCTAATATTCAATTATATTTTACCCTTTGATTTTAGATATGTATTGCCTTTTTTTATTCTAACTATATATATATATTTTATATATATATACAAATTCTTTTATTTATAAATTGTATTATATAACTATAAATTTTAAATAGATATGATATATTTTAAAATTTTAGAAAACATATCTGTAACATATTTTTTAATTCCTAAACATCTCAACAACATGAACAATTCAAAATTAAATATATACCATGTTGGACTGGATATTTAGATCGTTTAATATGACAATTAGATTTCCAATTGAAAAGTAAATTAATATATGGCCTTTTCAACTCCACGGATTTTTCAATAGAAATATTTTGATTTATAAATATATATTTCTAAGTTTTTTTCTTTTTAGAATATCTTAACCAAACAACGCTTTTGCCGAGATATTTTAATAGTTAATATATTTCAATGGTTTTATATTGCTTACTAAAATATTATCAGAATTGTGAATAATGTCGATTCAATTGAAGTTGATACATGGATTTATTTAAATAAAAATTATAAAATTAAAATCTACAACAAATAAATCAGATTTGGTCAATAAATCAGATTTGGTCTTCAACATCAGCGGATCCTCGAATGTTTAGCGAATCTCTAACCCTTTTCCAATATTCTTCGCCGATTGGCCGTATACATGTAATAAACCAAATTATTTTTTTCTTAGAAAAATATATTGACAACAATTTAAATAATTCACATAACAGGAAATAAATAAACCTAAACTTTTTATATGATTACATATTATCGTAGAAAAAGATGATGGTAGATAAATTTGATTTTGCAATCTTCAAAGCTGTTTTCGCCAGAATCATGATTCATTGTTGCTGATTTTTTTCTTATCTTTATTTGCAGGTCGTTCATTTGGAGCATCCATTATGGTGAAGTATCTATCAAAGTTGACACATAATAATTAAGGAATGTCAGAATAATAGAAATTTGCATCCACAAATGTGAATCCAAAAAACTGTAATAGTTACTAAGAAATTGCAAAATGAATAAGAAATAGAATTACTCAGCAAAATCAAATATGAATCAAATGAACTGAAGTAATGGCGAAATAAAGAAATTGCGAAATGAATAAAAAATAAAAATACCCAGCTGCAAATGTGATTCTTATTTACGTGATTCTCATTTACTGAAGATACTGTATTTATAGGAGCAAATATGTTATCAGATAAGAATTTTTTTAAATTTCAAAATTCAATATTTTAAATAATATAACAAAATCTGTTTTAAATATCTTTACAGATTTATTGCTGCTGATTTTTCGCCAGATCTTAAAATATAACATGGGATAATTCAAAATTCAAAATTCGAAATTCAAATTCACTTCTATTCTTAGTAACTAAATAATTGGGCGGGAAAAATCTTAACTTACTAATTCTGAATGACTTGGCTTATTATATATATATATATATATATATATATATATATATATATATATATATATATAGATTTTGGTGGATTTCAAATCATTTGACAAAGGTAGTCATTTACAAATCCCTCCCCATTCACACCTCTCTCTCCATTCCCCCTCCCTCTCTCTCCTCCCATCATCACTATCTCTCTCTCTCATTCTCCAATGAAATGCTCTTAGTATTTTTATTTTTTATTTTTTATATTCTATTTTCTTTTATCTTCAATGAAATATTTCCGATAACTTTTTAAGATATAAAATATATATATATATATATGTGTGTGTGTGTGTGTGTGTGTATCATTGGAAAAAAATATGTTCGGTTAATTTAGATGTAGATAAATATTATTGTATATAATAAAAAATATAAATTTTTAGTTTGAACTTTAAAGAGAAAAAATTGAATTTTACAAATGTTGTATCAGTCTTTTGCCAAACAAAGGATTTAAAAATCCTTTCACAAATCCACCATAAATCCAAATAAGGGATTTCAAGTCCATGGATTTTAAATTTTACGATTTTGAAATCTAGTTATTTTAAATTCCTTGGTAAATCAAATTCCTCCATCCAAATGGGGCAAATTTAATAAAATACAGCACTGTTCATAAAACCTTTTAAATTTTTTTTTTCTCCTAATCTATGAACAAAGAAAAAACCCTCCCTTCTCCCCACGGTGACACGAACCCAGGATCAAAGGCCTAGGTATTAGATGCTTTGCCACTTGAGCAATCGAACTTCGTCCTGTTTATAAAACCTTTAAACTTACAAGTTGGCTTTTTGGTTATTTATAAGATTAAGTGAAGTCGCCTGTGCCACAGACGACTTCACAAAAAACTGACAAACACTGTTCAAAGTCGCCCCTGCTAGGGGCGACTTCAATTAAAATAATAATAATTATTATTTTTAAAAACGCCTGTGGCACAGGCGACATACTGTATTTGTGACTTGTAATTAATCAAAGTCGCCCTTGCGAGGGACGACATACGGTGTGTATATATATATATATATATATTAATATACATAAAGTTAGTTCTGAAAAATTAAAGTGGACAGGGGTGCAGTGGTGCAGCGGTGGTGCAGTGGCGGTGCAGTGGCGTGGGGGCAGAGGTGGTGCAGTGGGGTGGGGGGCAGCAATGAGTTGTCTCATCAAAATAGAATTTTTTTGGAGAAGATTTTGACCGGCTGTTTTTTATATATACCAACTTTCTACTTCTTACCTCTTCTCTGCTCCTCACAGAATGCATTCTCTCAAACAAAAATTTCTGTTAAAATTTTGTGTTCATCTCTACATCTCACTTGATTCTACAAGAAGGTCTTCAAGCATCACTTTTGTTGTGTAGACGACTCACGAAACTGAAGATAACTTGTTAAGGTACAATTTTTTTTATATTTAAACGTTTTTCATAATTTATATTATAAATTTCGTTTGATATGCCCGTGTTATATTTTCTAAAATTATTTTCTAATTATTTTGAAGGCTATTGAAGTTCGTTTGACAAAAAATTAGTGGACACAGTGGTGCCTCTCGTTTGGCCCGGAAGAAGGCTTATCTTCATTAAGATATCAAAATTCTATATGTAATTCTAATTGTTTTTTTCCAATGAATGTGAATTATAAAGAATTGATAAAAAAAGATTGTCCTGTTTTTTTTTTGGTGAATATTTATGTATGTGCAGTGGAAGAAATAGATGTTTTATTGTGGCTCACCATAATGTTATTATGATCCATTTATTGTGGTTACCTTAATGGTGCTTATTAGTTACATTTTTGTTGTGTATGTTAGTGAAAATTATTATAATTATTATTGTTGTTGTTGTCGTTGTTGTTGTGTTGTTGTTGTTGTTACTAATACTGTTAATGTTATTTTATTATTATTATGATTATTATTAGTATTATTATTACCAGTATTGTTACTATTATGATTACTGATATATATATATATATATATATATATTTCCGTAATTTTACTACGTTTATTATTATTATTACTACCTTTATTATTATTATTATTATTATTATTATTATTATTATTATTATTATTATTATTAATATTATTATTATTAATATTATTGTTATTATTGTTATTATTATCGTTATTATGCTCTTTATTGCTATTATTATCAATTTTATTATTTTTATTATTCCTATTATTATAATTTTTTATATTATTATTATTATTATCATTATTATTAATATTATTATTAACGTTCTATCATTATTTTCTTTAGAATATTATATTTATATCCATATTATTATCAATATTAATATGATTATTATTTTTATTTTTCTTATTACATTCAATATTATGGAACCCAGGCACCACTATAATGATACATAATCGTGAATCTTATTGTTAGGGAGACAATGTCTTATTACAAATCTGAACTTAGGAATATATTACAAATTGAAAATCCGTCAACCATAACAAATATTCAGGAAATCAAATGACACCCAAACACCCTAGACGCCATTTTATCGGCAAAGGCGGGCACCATATGGGTTCAAACAGATTCCTGACTTATTCATTATAAGCCAGATAATCAATCAACCTGTCAGATTCAACCTAACTTATTGATTCAAGAGTTTATATCACATAGTTATGTACTTAGGTACATTATAATATTAAGTCATAGAATAAATAACTTTATCTAGTTAAGACATAATTTAACACTAAGGATTTAGCCTATAAGGCTCATCCTTCAACAAAATAAACTCTAAAAATTTAAAAAAACTATAATTTAAAGAACTTACAATGCTTAAAGAGCATCCCAGTACAGAAATAATAATTTTATTTCTTCAGAATATATTACAAAAGAGATTACAAGAGAGAAGGAGAAAGAAGCTGATAGATGAAGTCCTGCCTCACACTGAGAATGAGGCCTTCTTATATAGACTCAGCCTTCGGACTTCAAACAAGCATTAAAAATATTTTAATACAAAAAGTTCAAAAAGTAAAAACAGTAGATTTACTGTTTAATATTCTTCACTGTTTGACAGTGACATATTTACTGTTTAATTTTTGTCGATTCTGCTGTCATTTCTTCAATTCTTCTTTGAGGATGATTCTCCTTTTTTCTCCATTTCTTGGAAAAATTTCTCCGTTTGTTCTTCCGAAAGAATATCTTCACATGGGTCTTGGGCATCTTGCATGGTCATGGACATTCCTTTTGACGAATTATCACTTTGTACAGAAATCATTTCTTCTTCTTCATCTAAATCATCTAATAATTCTTTTTTCATTTGATTGAGATATAACTCAACTATTTCTTCTTTGGATAATTTATCCACATTTCTCATTAATTTTCTAGAAATATTATTTCTAGCGGCTATTTCTTTATTTTTCTTTTTCTCTTGGCTATAAGCCTTTATAGTCTTTTGGATTTTATCCAAAGTATCAGCACCAAATAAGGCTTTTGTACTGGGATCTAATTTTATCATCTTCTCCCAAAATCTTGTATAAAAGATTCTTTTTAGACAAGGAATTTGATTGGTATAACCCACCTTAATATTCCATTTAAAAATCCATGGGATTGAAAATTCAACAAAGAAATGCATGGGAGCTTCCCACGTACAAAATTTATCACTATTAGTGATGTTCTCCAATGTAGGACTTACATATTTCCAATTATTAAAATCTTCAAGTAACAATTCTGGAAGAATCTCTTCCGTTGGTCCAAATATTTTTCACCATTTCTTAAACCAATTTGGTATTTCAGAGTTATAAACTTTATCACTTATTTTAATCAACCAAGTATGCTTTCTTTTTTCATTATTGTAGAAAAATACTTTTTCAAAGGCTTGGATATAATCCCAATAATTATATTTTACTATAATGTTATTAAAAGAGAAAGATTTTTCTCTTGATGGCGAAATTCCCCATTCTTCAGCTGTAATTAATTGTTTAATAATAATTTTTGAGAAGTTATAAACTTCATCTTTATTACCACTAGTCATGTGAGTTATTTCACATGCATTATTTATAAGTAAGTTTTCATAATAATTTCGAGATTTATAAACCTCATAAGGTGATCCTTGATTAGAAAGATATCTTTCTAAAATCTTCCATGGATCATTTTCCCATTTTAAATCAGTATTACTGATTATGAAAATTATTTTTTCTTTTTCTTTCTTAATGAAATCCTTATTAGGATTTTTTTCATCAGTATCTACTATATTAGCATATGTAACTGGAGAAGTACTATTAGCACTTTCCTCATTTTGAGAAGATTTATTATCTTGGTCTTTCTTCCATTGAAGATACTCTTGGTATGACATATCTTGCGAAATATTCGCAATATTAGCAGAGATTAATTTCTGCTTGCAATGTTGAGCCAAAACAATATTTTGGCCTCTTCCACCTCTTCCCCTATAAGGGAAAAATCCTCTTCCTCGAGAATGCATGCCTGGAAAATTTATGTCAAATATTCTCGAGTCAAGTAATCAGGAAGAGAATTTTCTTCTCCTTTTTTATATACAATATCAAAATCAAACGGGGCTAAATGAGCTTGCCACCTAGCAAACATTTATTTGGAAACATCGTGTTTAAAATCTTTATTAAACATAAATTTAGCTGCTTTACAATCAGTTTTAATAATAAATTTCTGATTATATAAATCATCTTGAAATTTTAAAACGCATTTTACTATAGCTAAAATTTCTTTAGCTATAGTGGCGTAATTCTTTTAACTATTATTCCATTTACCAGAATGGAATCTTATCAAATAATCTTTTTTATCAATAGGATCAATTTGTTTTAAAATACCTCCAAAATCAATATCTGAGGCATCTGTTTCAATAATTTTTTCCCACTTAGGATTTGCTAATGATAAACAAGGTAAATATTTAACCTTATTTTTTATTTTTCTAACTGCATCTGTGTGCTTATTATTCCATGGGATAGGATTTTTTCTTTAATCTATCATGTAAGATAGCAGTATCTTCTGCAAGACTTTTATATTAAGGAGAGATATAATTTAAACTCCCTAAAAATCTTTGCAACTGAGTTTTGTCAGTAATTACATCAGGAAATTTTGAGGTAAATTCAATATTTCTATTAATAGGTATAATATTGCCTTTTTCAATAAAATGTCCTAAAAATTTTATTTTTGTTTGAAAAAGTATCATTTTTGGTTTAGAAATAACTAATCCATTTTGAATTACCAAATTTTTAAATATATTTAAATGTTTGAAATGTATTTCAATATTTTTTGAAAATACTAAAATATCATCAATATACACAATTATAAACTCACTATAAGGAGTAAAAATATCATTCATTATTTTCTGAAATTCAGAAGGAGCATTTTTTAATCCAAATGGCATAACATTCCACTCATAATGTCCAAAAGGAACATTAAAAGCAGTTTTATACCTATCAGCAGTATTAATTTGAATCTGCCAAAATCCAGATTTTAAATCAAATTTTGAAAATATAATAGCATTATAAAGCCTATCAAGAAGATCCTTCTTATTCGGAATTGGATGTCTAATCCATTTTAAAACTTTATTAAGAGGCTTATAATTTATAACTAGTCTGGGTACTCCTCTTATTTATAACTAATCCATTTGATTTCCTGAATATTTGTTATGGTTGACGGATTTTCAATTTGTAATATATTCCTAAGTTCAGATTTGTAATAAGACATTGTCTCCCTAACAATAAGATTCAAGATTATGTATCATTATAGTGGTGCCTGGGTTCCCATTATGGTATCAGAGCCATGGTTTGATAACTTTATCTAGGGATGATATAATTTAACACTTTAACATAAATAATGTTTCGACAAAATAATTCTATTAAGAATAGTTTAAATATGGAGTATGATATACCTCAAAATCTTGAGTTATTAAACAAATGGATAATTCCTAAAATTGATCCTAAAGTAATTTATAAACTAGGAACTTTTGAAAAACTTGGTTTTAAACAAGTTGTTAAAACAACTGAAGAATCTATTTCTATCAATAATGAAGAAGTAATTATAAAATTAATCTCAGAAAATGATATTTTACCTTATAAAAAAGAATATAAATTTTTACATATTGGTTTAGTGCAAATTGCTTTTAAACCCTTAACTTTAGAAGGACTACCAGAAAGCTTTATTGCAGCTTTAAGAGATGGTATAAATTTAAATTGGAAAAAGTCTTTAATGGGAATAATCCAATCTAGTTTGGCTCATGGTCCAGTTTATTTTGATGTTTATCCAAATTTACAATTATCCTTAACTGATATAAATATACTTGATGCCTTGACATTAAATGTTAAAATTCATGGTTATGATTATTCTTCAGGATCTGAAGTAATATGTATTTGTTACAGAATATATTTTAAACCTTTATTTACTTTAAATCCTCATTGTAAAATAAAGGAAAAGCCTGTTAATGAAACGATTTTAATTGAAACAAATTTCAACAGATCTAATATTATGACAAGAAGATCTATTAAATGGGAAGAAATTGTATTTCCAGAAAATTGGGTTGTTGAAAAAGCTGTAAAACCACAGCCAAATATTTCTTCAAAATTATAGAATGTTTTTCAAACTTCTGAAGGAACTGTTAATATACAGTTTGATAATTTTATAAAAGATAAATCTCAATCTTCAAAATCATCCTCTATGAAATCTTACATTTCTCCTATTGATTATATTGTAGAAACTCCTTCAAGGGCTTCTACCTCTCAAATAAGAGAAAAATTGAGAAATAATGATGATGCTATATCTGAAGAAGATAGAATAAGTGAATTGCATATTGGCAAAGATAATATTGTTAAAGGTGTCAATAGTAGACACATGGAGACAATGTCTGAAATGAGTTTTCCCTGATTTATGGATTTTAAGGCTAAAAAATTTATTTTAGCCCTGGTTCAGAAGCCAGAAAAATTATTAGTGAAGAATTCAGACTTCCCAAATGGGAACCATTTAGAAATTGGTTTTTCGAAAATTTTAATAAAATAGAAAAGCAAATTATACAAGAAATTTTTTATAAAAAATGTGAAGAGACAAATACTTTGATTTTATTTGTTCCATGGTTTATGTCTACTTATGTAGATCAATATATTTCTGTTTTAGAAAGAAATTATAAATTAATGAATGGACAAATTATTAATGATGGTTTTCCTCCTCAAGAACCTTTTTAAATAGAAAAAGATAATAATATATGTAATTTTCTTGCTTTTTCAAAATTATATGAAAATGATGTTTTACAAGTAACTTGTAGTCGTATAAATCTATTAATAAAACAAAATAATTATATGAATTTATTTATTAATGTTTTAGGAGAGCATATACTTTCACTTCATAATAAAGTTGATAATGTAATTTCTTTAATAAATAATAAAAAAAAAAAATGATTTCAAAAATTGATCTTGAAAAAGAGTTGATTGCTACTCCTAGTATACAACTTCCACCAGAAATAAAAAATTTTAAATTAGAATCTTTGACAGAATTAGAAAAATTATTAGAAGAAAAATTTTCAAAATTATCCTTAAATACTTTAGAAAATGATTTTCAAAAAGATTTTGAAAATAGATCTGATTATAAACAAATTATTAATGATCAGATTAATAAGATTGATAAATGGGCTGATAAGCCTAATCAACAATTTTATTATTATAGGAGACCAACTCCTATGGATGTTCTTAATGAAGAACAAGAATATATTCTGAATAATAGCTATAGTGGGAGGAATATTTATGAATGGAATATTGATGGTTATACTGAAAAACAAATTTATAATACTGTTCATAGAATCCTAATGTATTCTACAGTTTGTAAGAATAATGGTAATACCGATAAAAACATTGCGAAAATGATTATCGCAAGTTTTACTGTCCAACTTAAAGGTTGGTGGGATCATTATTTAACTCAAGAAAATAGAGATTATATTCTCAATAATATAAAACAAGAAAATAATGTTTCAGTTGAAAATGCAGTTTATACTATAATTATTAATATTATAGAACATTTTACTGGTAGATATTCTGATAATAGTGAACATATTCGTACACTATTACAAAATCTGAGGTGTAAAACACTTACAGATTTTAGATGGTATAAAGATACATTTTTAAGTAGAGTTATGGAACTCCCTGAAAGTAATAGCTCTCATTGGAAATCAAAATTTATTGATGGTTTACCTTATTTATTTGCGGAAAGAGTAAGAAATAATTTGAGAGGAAATAATGTTCATGTTCCATATGACAACTTTACCTATGGTAAATTAATTGGTACTTGTATTCAAGAAGGCTTAAATTTATGTAATGAAATAAAATTAAATAGACAAATAAAAAGACAAAATTTGTCTGAGAAAAAACAATTAGGTCAATTTTGTGAACAATTTGCTATGGACATGCCTAATACTAGTAAAACTAGTAAAACTAAAAATAAATATGATAAAAATGATTTTCTTAAATATAGGAAAAGAAAAAAGGCGTCTAAGAGAAAAATAGAAAGACATGCTTATAGAAAACAAGAAAGAGATGAAAGGAAAAAACAAAGAAATAAATTAATTATATGTCATAAATGCCAAAAGGTTAGCCATTATGCAAGAAATTGTTGGGTTAAAAAGAAGATTAATAATCTTCAAATTGATGATAATATCAAGGATATGATATCCAAAATATTGTTAAAATCAGATGATTCAGAATCAGAATCAGAATCAGTTACAAAATCTGAATTAAATTCAGAAATGTCAGAAATATCTGATATTGAAGATCTTAAAGCTTTGGATCAAGAATCAGTAATATCTGATTCAGAACTATCAGATACTAATGAATGTAAATGTCAGGATAATAAGCCTGATGAAACAGATGAAATTTATAGACTTTTATCCCAAATGAAAAATTTGGAGATAAATGTCTTAGATCATAATAATTTTATGGATTTATTAAAATTAATAAAAGATCCTAATTTGAGATCTTCAATAATAGATCAAGTGGATAATATCCCAAGCTCATCTAGTAATACTGGAAATAATCAAGAGAATAATAATTCAATATATGTTTCAGATGAACCTTATCTTATGAGCAAGGTTTATCAAATGCTTAAAGAAAAACAGAAGGATAAAACTCCTACTTCTTTAGGTGATTTAAGTATTGAAATTGATAATCTTAAAAAAGAAATTAAATTTCTTAAACAAAATAATAATGTTTTGGAAAAAAGAATTGATAAATTAGAGGGAAAAAGTGCTATAATTATATCTGATAATAATGATGAAAGTTTTCTTAATAATATTGAAATGTTTATTTCACAAAAATGGTATGTAAAAATTACTCTTTTGATTGATGATTTTTATTCAAAATAATTTATTGCACTCATTGATAGTGGTGCAGATTTAAATGTTGTACAAGAAGGATTAATTCCTACTAGATATTTCCAAAAAACAACGCATTCTTTATCCCATGCTGGTGGGCAAAAGCTTGATATTAATTTTAAATTACCAAAAGCTTATGTTTGTATTAATAAAAAATGTATTTCAACAAGCTTTTTACTTGTGAAAAATATTTCTAACCAAGTTATACTTAAAATTTATCCTTTTACCAAAGTAGATAATAATGGTATTATTGGTACATATGAAAATGAGCCTATAGTACTAAATTTTATCACTAAACCTTTTACAAAAATATTACATAATATTTATGATAATATTAAAGCAAAAGAAAATCAGTTAAATTTCTTAAAACAAGAAATTAATATTTTATCTATAGAAGACAATTTGAAAAATCCTAAATTACAGGATAAGATTAAGTTAATTCATAATCAAATGTGTATAGACATTTGTAATGATCTTCCAAATGCTTTTTGGAATAGGAAAAAACATATTGTTTCACTTCCTTATGAAGATGATTTTACAGAGGATAAAATTCCTACTAAAGCTAGACCTTGTCAAATGAATTCTGAATATTTAGAATTATGTAAAAATGAGATTAAATATCTTTTGGAAAAAAATATAATTAAACCATCTAAATCAGCTTGGTCTTGTACAGCATTTTATGTTAATAAACATTCTGAACAAGAAAGAGGAGTATCCAGACTAGTTATAAATTATAAACCTCTTAATAAAGTTTTAAAATGGATTAGACATCCAATTCCGAATAAGAAGGATCTTCTTGATAGGCTTTATAATGCTGTTATATTTTCAAAATTTGATTTAGAATCTGGATTTTGGCAGATTCAAATTAATACTGCTGATAGGTATAAAACTGCTTTTAATGTTCCTTTTGGACATTATGAGTGGAATGTTATGCCATTTGGATTAAAAAATGCTCCTTCTGAATTTCAGAAAATAATGAATGATATTTTTACTCCTTATAGTGAGTTTATAATTGTGTATATTGATGATATTTTAGTATTTTTCAAAAAATATTGAAATACATTTCAAACATTTAAATATATTTAAAAATTTGGTAATTCAAAATGGATTAGTTATTTCTAAACCAAAAATGATACTTTTTCAAACAAAAATAAAATTTTTAGGACATTTTATTGAAAAAGGCAATATTATACCTATTAATAGAAATATTGAATTTACCTCAAAATTTCCTGATGAAATTACTGACAAAACTCAGTTGCAAAGATTTTTAGGGAGTTTAAATTATATCTCTCCTTACTATAAAAATCTTGCAGAAGATACTGCTATCTTACATGATAGATTAAAGAAAAATCCTATCCCATGGAATAATAAGCACACAGATGCAGTTAGAAAAATAAAAAATAAGGTTAAATATTTACCTTGTTTATCATTAGCAAATCCTAAGTGGGAAAAAATTATTGAAACAGATGCCTCAGATATTGATTTTGGAGGTATTTTAAAACAAATTGATCCTATTGATAAAAAAGATTATTTGATAAGATTCCATTCTGGTAAATGGAATAATAGTTAAAAGAATTACGCCACTATAGCTAAAGAAATTTTAGCTATAGTAAAATGCGTTTTAAAATTTCAAGATGATTTATATAATCAAAAATTTATTATTAAAACTGATTGTAAAGCAGCTAAATTTATGTTTAATAAAGAGTTTAAAAACGATGTTTCCAAGCAAATGTTTGCTAGGTGGCAAGCTCATTTAGCCCCGTTTGATTTTGATATTGTATATAAAAAAGGAGAAGAAAATTCTCTTCCTGATTACTTGACTCGAGAATATTTGACATAAATTTTTCAGGCATGCATTCTCGAGGAAGAGGATTTTTCCCTTATAGGGGAAGAGGTGGAAGAGGCCAAAATATTGTTTTGGCTCAACATGGCAAGCAGAAATTAATCTCTGCTAATATTGCGAATATTTCGCAAGATATGTCATACCAAGAGTATCTTCAATGGAAGAAAGACCAAGATAATAAATCTTCTCAAAATGAGGAAAGTGCTAATAGTACTTCTCCAGTTACATATGCTAATATAGTAGATACTGATGAAAAAAATCCTAATAAGGATTTCATTAAGAAAGAAAAAGAAAAAATAATTTTCATAATCAGTAATACTGATTTAAAATGGGAAAATGATCCATGGAAGATTTTAGAAAGATATCTTTCTAATCAAGGATCACCTTATGAGGTTTATAAATCTCGAAATTATTATGAAAACTTACTTATAAATAATGCATGTGAAATAACTCACATGACTAGTGGTAATAAAGATGAAGTTTATAACTTCTCAAAAATTATTATTAAACAATTAATTACAGCTGAAAAATGGGGAATTTCGCCATCAAGAGAAAAATCTTTCTCTTTTAATAACATTATAGTAAAATATAATTATTGGGATTATATCCAAGCCTTTGAAAAAGTATTTTTCTACAATAATGAAAAAAGAAAGCATACTTGGTTGATTAAAATAAGTGATAAAGTTTATAACTCTGAAATACCAAATTGGTTTAAGAAATGGTGGAAAATATTTGGACCAACGGAAGAGATTCTTCCAGAATTGTTACTTGAAGATTTTAATAATTGGAAATATGTAAGTCCTACATTGGAGAACATCACTAATAGTGATAAATTTTGTACGTGGGAAGCTCCCATGCATTTCTTTGTTGAATTTTCAATCCCATGGATTTTTAAATGGGATATTAAGGTGGGTTATACCAATCAAATTCCTTGTCTAAAAAGAATCTTTTATACAAGATTTTGGGAGAAGATGATAAAATTAGATCCCAGTACAAAAGCCTTATTTGGTGCTGATACTTTGGATAAAATCCAAAAGACTATAAAGGCTTATAGCCAAGAGAAAAAGAAAAATAAAGAAATAGCCGCTAGAAATAATATTTCTAGAAAATTAATGAGAAATGTGGATAAATTGTCCAAAGAAGAAATAGTTGAGTTATATCTCAATCAAATGAAAAAAGAATTATTAGATGATTTAGATGAAGAAGAAGAAATGATTTATGTACAAAGTGATAATTCGTCAAAAGGAATGTCCATGACCATGCAAGATGCCCAAGACCCATGTGAAGATATTCTTTCTGAAGAACAAATGGAGAATTTTTTCCAAGAAATGGAGAAAAAAGGAGAATCATCCTCAAAGAAGAATTGAAGAAATGACAGCAGAATCGACAAAAATTAAACAGTAAATATGTCACTGTCAAACAGTGAAGAATATTAAACAGTAAATCTATTATTTTTACTTTTTGAACTTTTAGTATTAAAATATTTTTAATGCTTGTTTGAAGTCCGAAGGCTGAGTCTATATAAGAAGGCCTCATTCTCAGTGTGAGGCAGGACTTCATCTATCAACTTCTTTCTCCTTCTCTCTTGTAATCTCTTTTGTAATATATTCTGAAGAAATAAAATTATCCTTTCTGTACTGGGAAGCTCTTTAAGCATTGTAAGTTCTTTAAATTATAGTTCTTTTAAATTTTTAGAGTTTATTTTGTTGAAGGATGAGCCTTATAGGCTAAATCCTTAGTGTTAAATTATGTCTTAACTAGATAAAGTTATTTATTCTATGACTTAATATTATAATGTACCTAAGTACATAACTATGTGATATAAGCTCTTGAATCAATAAGTTAGGTTGAATCTGACAGGTTAATTGATTATCTGGCCTATAATGAATAAGTCAGGAATCTGTTTGAACCCATGTAGTGCCCGCCTTTGCCGATAAAATGGCGTCTAGGGTGTTTGGGTGTCATTTGATTTCCTGAATATTTGTTATGGTTGACGGATTTTCAATTTGTAATATATTCCTAAGTTCAGATTTGTAATAAGACATTGTCTCCCTAACAATAAGATTCAAGATTATGTATCATTATAGTGGTGCCTGGGATCCCATTATTTTTTTTTTCTTATTACATTCAATATTATTATTATTATTATTATTATTATTATTATTATTATTATTATTATTATTATTATTATTATTATTATTATTATTATTATTATTATTATTATTATTATTATTATTATTATTATTATTATTATTATTATTATTATTAATCTCCTATCATTATTTTCTTTTGAAATATTTTATTTATTATTATTCCTAATTTTTTCATCAATATTATTATTAGCGTTGTTAGCAATATTATTATCAACCAACATTATTATTACTATTATTATTGTCCCACATCAATTAACTATATTTTTATTATTCTTATTCTTACAATGTCTATTATTATTATTATTATTATTATTATTATTATTATTATTATTATTATTATTATTATTATTATTATTATTATTATTATTATTATTATTATTATTATTATTATTATTATTATTATTATTATTATTATTATTATTATTATTATTATTGTTATTATTATTATTGTTATTATTATTATTATTATTATTATTATTATTATTATTATTATATCATTATTTTCTTTAGAAAATAGTTTATTTATTAGTATTTTTATTTTTATTACTGTTTTTTTTTTTTTCAAACTTTGTGATTGGCCTTTCTTTTATTTATTTATTTATTTATTTATTTATTTATTTATTATTATTGTTACATGTGTCAAATTAGAGTAGCTCAATGTACGCTAAAATCGTTAAATTTGAAGATAATGGCACCGTCGAAAAACGTTGGAATTATCGTGCACCGAGGAAGTAGTACAGAAGGGCCACCTATTGGTGGTTGTAGGGTGTCTCGTTCGATTAGCTACCCTAGACTGCTTTCGATATTATACCAAATGTTGAAAATCGATAGCGATCGATATATGTTGAAAGTATCAGCAGCGTTTTGTGAAGATAATATTTTACAACTAATACCGATCAATAGTGACGAAGATTTGTGGTTCTTCTTTGATCCTGATGCTGGAAATCGTTACGTGCATCTTCACGTAGAAAGTGGTGTACTCCAGACGACCATGAAACAAAATGTACCCCTGACGGAAGACTACTACCAATACACGGTATATCTTAGTGGCGACGGTCCAAACAGTCATGTATTCGATACACATGGCATCTCTACTACTAGTTTTGATGAATTTCCAAACGGTCCTTCAATCCCCATTACCCATGAAACTCAAGGCGATGCTACAAGTGACACTATGGCGGAGTTATACGAAGATCAGGCGATTGATCCGTTGGTAGACAACTTTGGTCCAAATGAAATCAAAGATTCTGAGTCAAGTGATAGTGAATCAGACAGTGAAGATGAAACAGACGACGTGAACATCGAGTATCTCAATTCAAACGGTCAACGACACATCATTTGGGAGGCAAAATTCGGATCCTACCAGCCAACCAGGCAATGCAGTGCAACATGTCATTCCATTTTTCAGCTCAATATGTCCAGAAATATTTGTAGATTCGTATGACAGGCCAAAGAAACTTAGACTGTATGATGCTAATGAGGGAACATTGTCCAAGGGGATGGTATTCACTGATAGAAGAATCTCCAATCGGTTGTTAAAGACTTTTCGGTTCGCATTGCACGTCATGAATATTTGGCGGTAGAAAGCACGCCTCAGTTATGGAAGGTCAAGTGCAAGAATAGCGGGGGGAACATTAACTGTGAGTGGGGTTTGCGAGCAGTCTTGAAGAACAAGTTCGACATGTGGCAGATTACAAAGTACGTAGGCCCTCATTCATGTCTTATGAATGCTGTGTCCGTTGACCATAAGAACTTGTGTAAAAATATGATCGCTATGTTGCTCACAGGGATGGTACACATTGACCCAAGATACGAGGTTAAGTTGGTACAACAACAAGTTAAGGATAGGTACCAATACGAAATCTAGTATCACAAGGCCTGACACAGTCTGAAACGGGCACGAGAAAATGTGTATGGCACGTGGGAAAGCTCTGTTGTCAATTACCAAATTTTTTTAGAGCAATACAAAAATGGAATCCTGACATGGTTGTTAAGTGGCACCACGTGGACAACAAAGCTCTTGGAGTTAAAATGTTGAGTACGTTTTCTGGGCGTTTAAACCGTGCATCGATGGTTTCAAACAGTGTCGGATGGTCATCAGTGTTGATGAAATGCATCTATACACTAAGTACAAGCATAAAATGTTGATTGCTGTAGCAATGGATGCCAACCAACAAGTTTTTCCTTTAGCGTATGCAATTGTCGATGAAGAAACGTTCGCCTCTTGGAAATGGTTCCTCAAGAAGTTAACGATGCATGTTGTCCGAGGAGTTGAGGGACTGTGTCTTGTATTTGACAGACATGTTGGATTAATCGAAGCCGCTAAACAATTCTCGCAATTCATGTCACCTGAGGGTGTTCACCGCTTCTGCCTGAGGCATGCTTGCTCGAATTTTAACATGCTAGTGAAAAATGTTAAGCTGAAGGATTTGTGTTGGGAGGCTGGATCAGCATTTACTGTACGACAATTCGAGAATGCGATGTCAAATATTAGGGCCTTAAGCGAAATTGGCTACGCCTACTTGGACAAAATCGAGGTATCTCAATGGACTATTTCACATGACGATGGCTGGAGAAGTGGGATACTAACAACAAACTTGTTCGAATGCATGAACAGAGTCCTAAAGGGTGCACAAAAATCACTTTCTATCGGTCCACTAAATACTTCTTCGATCGCTTGTCATTGGGTCGTCAAATGCAAGAAAGGTGTCAACCATGGCCTGATGAAATATTCAAGCAATATGATCAGAGACAGCGGAAAGCACTGCATCACGTTGTGTTCCAAGTTGATCTATCAGAACAATCAGCGTCTGGTAAGACTTTTTCACCAGGGTCGAATAATACTTTCACACATGTTGTGAAGTTGTCTACAAGAGAATGCACATGCGGAAAGTGGAAACAAAATGGGATCCCTTGTTCTCACGCAATGCAAACTTGTCATCATTACGGTGTTGATCCAGGCATTTATATGCGATCATACTACAACACAAGCTTCTACGTCGAGACATATAGCGGTAGATTTAATCCTTTGCCAAACGAATACTATTGGGATGAACCATCATTCGAGTTATGCCACAACCAGGAGTTGCGGAAGCCACGGCGTCATGGCAGGCCTAAGTCCACAAGATACCAAAACAAAATGGATTGGCTACAAGTCCGCGCAAGACAGCAATATTAGTCAGAAGAAGCTTCTACGGATCAGCCGGGATCATCAACATTTAGAAGACGGTGATCATGGACAAGTAGTCAAGTCACTTCTTCTATTCGACTCATACTTCTTTCATATTTTGTTCTAGGAGCGGCATGATAAGGGGCGTGTGTTGTTTTTTAGGGGAATCTTAGAAATATGTGATTTTGTATCCTTTGCTCCTTATTCTTTATTATTATTGAACTCATGAAACCTTGTTAGTATGTTATTTTTAATATGTTATGTTACATTTATCTATATCTATTGACTTGTCATGAACATGTTGGAATGATCAAATCGTTGTTTCTAATCTGATTTTTTATGAACTATAAATTCGTAGCATGGTGCACCTTAGACAATATGGACATATTGATAACAGGGTTTTAACTGAGCAAGATACACACTATTTCGCAGAGGTATTCGAGGGAGAGATTAATAAAACTTTGAAATGCCGCCATGGGAGTGGTATTTTTTGGAGGATTGATGACTACGCTGACGAGTACGATGATGATGAAAACAGTGAAAAGCTCAAACGTAACCAGAGGTTGCATTATAGAGTTATAGCGATGTTGCATGAGATGGGGTTTTATGGGGTTTACCGATGTGGTGACTATGTCATTAATACAACTATCATCACTGCCTTGGTTGAACGATGGAGACCAGAGACACATACATTCCACTTTAGGGTCAGAGAGACAACTGTCACCCTGCAGGATGTAGCCTTTATTTGGGGATTGAGGATAGATGGAAGGCCAGTAATTAACGGAGTTACAGAATCTACCTCTAACTATTGGAAAGGTTGATGTGAAGATCTACTAGGTTGGAGTCCAGACCCAAGGGATATTAGTGGTTAGATATTCTTAATGACAACCCTCGGAAAGTATTTGAGGGATAACCCAGTGGATGATGATACAAAAGATATCGAAGTTAAGAAATACTCGCGTAGGATTGCGTTGATTCTGTTGGGGTCCATTATGTGCCCAGACACGTCGGGCAGATACGGATCTCTACTGTACTTGACTGAATTGGAAGATATTTTTGAATGCTACGAATACAGTTGGGGCAGTGCCGTATTGGGGTTTTTGTACCACCAGTTATATGGTGCAACACGAAGAGATAGAAAGTCCATTGGCGGGGCTCTGGAGTTACTTCAGGTGCATCATCATCCTCTATTTATTTATATCTTGTTCAATACAATTTATTGCATGTTATTTATAAATATATGTTATGAACTTTCTTTAAGATTTGGGCCTGGACGCGTATAACATTTCTGAGGCCTAGAAATGTGGGGAGACGATTCGATATAGGTCCAATCGATGGTGAAGCCGGTGAACTCCTTATTGCACCATATGGAGCTGAATGGTTACAATATCACACTTTCACGCACAGCCTTAACAGCAACGTGAAGACTATCCGGGAGTACTTGGATAGACAAACCCCGGAGGAGGTATAACCTGCCATTTCTGTTATTCCTTTCTAAAATAAAATAAATGTAATAATTTACCGTTAAATTTGCTTTAATTTGCAGTTTATTTGGAGACTATATGAGCCAATCCCACCAACAGAGCAATCATATCTTGATGACAATATTATTAATATTACGTACACATGGATATCGAAATGTCCACTTATCCATCACTCTATCGTTGAGCTATATTATGCTGATCGGGTATTTCGATAATTCGATATGCGACAATCAGTCCCTCCGTCGATTTTAGCTGAACACAGAAATTTGCATTATAGAACAGATCGACGTGGATGTTCCAATCAAAATTGGCTTGAAACACACGCTTAGTATGTGGAGAAATGAAACACCAGAAATCAGTCTATTGTAACCGCCCCTCAGATCGGGGAACAAGGTGATGAAGTAGACATTGGCTACATGGGTTGGTATCAAGAGATCACACGTTGGTTGATAACTCCTGGAAAAGGTGTGCAAGAGGGATCTCAGCCGTCAACTAATGCATATATCGAAAATTTGGTGGGTAAACAACTTCTTATTGACTATACATATAAATAGATCCAAACGTTTAAAATTCAAACATATATATGTTTATTTACAACCTTTACTTTTAGGAAAAAATCGTTGAGAGAATGCATCAACTAGCAGTCGGAGAGAGGGACTATGTGAGAGAGCCGATCAGAAGATCATTTAATGAGTTATATCAGGAAGCACAACAAAAATTTCATGATCACCGTCCAGCCTTCCATCAGCCACAGCCAGAAGCACAATACCAAGCTGCTGGGATGCCCATGCCACATGACGCGGCCCAACAAGGGAAGAGACGTAGTACGTCCACACATGCTAACTTCAGACAACGAGTTGGTGGTACTACCTCGCGTAACACCCATCCATTTAGGTTTGTCAGGCGATCTCCCCGGGCCTTTACATTCTACCGTTCATGAGCATTCTAGTGTGGACATGCAGTCAAGCTACTATGTGCCTCCAATGGTGAACGAACAAGATTATTTCACTTCTCATCGTGATTCAATGCGGTTTGATCAGTCCTTCACTTCGCTCTTGGAAGTCGGCAACTACACAACAACTGAAACAATTTTTCCTCAACAACCAAATATGGCAGGTCATCCAGGACAGTTCAATACGTCTCTGATCCCATAGTTAGGTCAAACATCATCTTCATCTGGTTGACCAACGTTTAGTTTGAATATTGGCACACCAGATGATGGTCAATCACAACGTGCCCAAGACATGGAATCCGATGCCCCTATCGAGGAGCAGAGAGAGAGAGCTAAACGAAACAAGAAAAGAACTCGTTGCGGGACTGGTCATGAATATTAGATCTTGTCTTTTTTCAAGTTATTTGTAATAATTTGGTAAAAAGTACTTCATGTTTTAAGTATTTGTGATTAACCTAAATGTTATATTTTTATCGTAATAGGATTTAAACATCGACTATACTCGATACATCTTAATCTTAAAAAAAAAACTATAGGTGCGACTCAAATTAAAGAAAAAAAAACGATTGAAAGTCTATTAAATAAACAATTTCAGATTAAAAATAAAATAAATATATATATATACACACACACCATAAGTCGCCTTTGGCACAGACGACATTAAAAAAAATTAAAAAGAGAAAAAATTGGAAGTCGCCTTTGGCAGAGGCGTTTTGTAAAAAAAAATATTTAATTAAAGTCGCCCCTGCCTAGTGGCTGTTAGTTTTTTGTAGGCGACTTCACTTAATCTTATAAATAACCAAAAAGCCAACTTATAATTTTAAATTTTTTATGAACAACGCTTTATTTTATTAAATTTGCCTCCAAATGGAGCCTTAGAGAATAGGGGGGTGTTGATAACTCTGCCCTAAAATATCCAATTATTTAAAGAAAATTGAAATTAGAGCTTATTTTGTGTTGACTGGTGAGAGGTGAATAAGGACAAGCATTTAAAACGTGTGGAGGTTTCAGCTTTTGCCAAAACATGTATTCCAGAATTGTTGAATCGGAAAAAAATGTGGTAAAAAGAAGAATCAGCAGCCAGGTATCCTATGATGTGGCCATATCATTAATGCAAATCGCCCTTGTTATACTTACAACTAAACATCGTATCCGGTATATTCCCTCTTAAGTAGCATCTAAAACACTGATTAATGCACGTTTATATCGACTAATAGCAATGAATTGTAAACCAAAATAGGAAAATTTGAGTATCAAAATTGTATGTATCATGCTATCATATTTCGAGTCAACCTTTTCTTTACGAGCTTTCCAATTCCTCTACAGTAAAAGAAAGGTAATTTGAGTGCATTCCTTATTATTGTAAAACTTATGTGCATTAGGTGTTGGGCTGCCATTCCGTTTGCCCTTACTGGCTCCGTCTAACCTCATCCAAGCCCCTACCAGCCTGATGCTTTTTAGAATAACTAGTAAAGTCTCACACATGTGAATTTATAAAAAAACAAAATATGCCATAATCTAATTAAATCGAATTAGCTAAAACACTAAAGTGTCTCATGAAAAAGAAAATAATTAGATTAAATATACTTAGAATCGGAATGTTTCATCACACAAAAAAAAGAAAACACCAACACATAAGAAGTTTTTGCTTGATTTATGACAGTGCTGCTTAAATGGTCTTATTATGTTGTATACATAAATTATTCTGTTTTTTGTTCTTTTTGTTCTTAAAGTTCATTGTGTTGCATATCGTATGCATGATTTTTCATAATTATATTTGTTGATACTTTTAAATAGGCTAGAAAAGTTCTTGGTGTTCTATGACTAAAAAAACAATTAGGGGATTAAATATACTTAGAATACTTTTAGTACATTTTTTTTTCCATCAACACAAAAGAGGTTTTGCTTGATCTTTTATCACATTATTATATGTGCAAGTTCTTACGTTATGTTTTGTTGGATATTTATTATTTTTGAAAAAAATCCATCTTAGGTGGATATTGTCAATGATTTAAAATAAAAATAATCAAATGCACATAACCACATAAGCTGGCAGGCTTTATAGTTACAGGACTAAAGCTTGAAATTTCACCTAATAATTTTAGATGGCAAAGCTAATAAGCCACAAAGATACATAATTATGTAATAACTCTTAAGTGATTAATTTTCGTTTACTTAAACTAATGACCTTCTAATATCTTTGAATGGTTCTTGGAGACTTGCTTCTATTGTGATCTTTTCACTATTATTGAGAGTAATAGGAAAATTATTTTTATTATTTCTTCTTCCTCTTTGCAAATATGAAAATATTTTTTGAAGTAAACTTTTCATTCAAATGCATATGCTTAACAACAATAATTGTACATCAAAGTATTTTTTATTTTCTATATTCCTTTATTTTGAAATTAATTATATTTAATGTTACGGGAAGCTTCTTTAATTTATTCTATCTTTCTTTTAAACATACATACATATATATGGACATAGATTTTATTCTTAGTTTAGATTGATTTAAAATTAGGGCCACTATATTTTTAAAAAACATTAACACTAAGAATTTTTTCCTTGATATATGACCGTATTGCGTAAATGATCTTGTTTTTGTGTATGCATGTATTATTATTTTTTGTTCTCTTTTGGTTTTTGTATTTTATTTAGACTTCTAGTTCTCTATGTTCATTTTGTTGTACAATGTATTCATGAATTTCAAGATTATATATTTTTTTAATACATTGATTAAAGAGGCTATTCTTGGTGTTCAGACTTAAGAACTGATTAGATAACTAAATATATTGAGAATATTTTCAATGCTGTTTTTTTTTTCATCACCACAAAAGAGTTTTTGTGTAAAGTCTTACTTTATGTTTTCCTGGATATCCATTTTTTTTTTTTTTTGAAAAATTCCATCTTAGGTGGATTTTCAATGATTTCTAGTAAACTTGATCAAATACACATAACCACAAAGGTTAGTGAGCTTTATAATTAGAGGACTAAATTTTAAATTTTACTCATTAATTTTAGATGTCAAAACTAATAAGTCATAAAGATACATATTTATGTAATAATTTTAAGTGGCTAATTATTCTATGAATGGTTCTTGGTGCTTTTTGGAGACCTACTTATTTCTGTTGTGAATCTTTTTACTTTTCTTTAAAGTAATAACATAATTATTTTTGTTGCTTCTCCTTCCTTTTCCTTTGCAAATTCGAAATTTGTTTTCATTTTGAAATTAACTATACTTAATGTTACAGGAAGCTTCTTAAATTTATTTTATATTTTTCGTAACTATTTTAAGTGTGTGTGTATATATATATATAGATAGATAGAGATAGATAGATAGAGAGAGAGAGAGAGAGAGAGAGAGAGAGAGAGAGAGAGAGAGAGATTCTTTTTCTAGTTTAGATTGATTTAATATCAGGGACACTATTTCTTTACTTTTTTTTTTTCCCTTCACAAGAAACTCTTTTATAAACTTTTCATTATAAGATATGACATAATTAAGTAATTAAATTAAACCATCTAAAAAAGAAGAAAAATAAACATAATTTAACAAATTGAAATATTTGTCATGTTTGGTTATAATTTTATTAAACACCAATGTTGAATAAACTGAACTATATATCACAACTCATTAGTCTATAATTTTTTTCTTCTCCAAATTTTAATATATTCACATTCATAGTTAATTAAAAACCACATATATATGAAATGTCGTTAATTTTAACTTACAAATGATGAAAATATTATCAACAAAATTTTTACATAGCTTATGAGAACCCTTTAAAATTTTCATTTAGATGATATAGCACAACTAAAATAATAAATTTCAACAAAAAAATTCTAAAACTACCTCTATTATATTAACTCACTCTATTAGTTTGAAGATTCATGAATAAACTTATTCTTTATTCTCTCTAAAATTATATAATTCTTACTTGCATCATTTCGTCAAAATTGAATAGGTCAAAATATTTAACTTTTCATAATCCTTGGCTTAAAATGATAAAAATCATATCAAATAAATGTCTAAGTATATGCTTAAATTGTTTGCAAGCTCTTGATATATAATTTAATATAAAATCAACTTTTATTAAATTTTGAAAAAATTCAAGTTAGAAAATAACTATTGAACTCTCGTTTACCCTTCTCAATATATTTCAATCTTATCTAGAATTTTTTATGATAGGCATCTTAATTATCCAATTTAATCTTGTCGTGCACATATATATATATATATATATATATATATATATATATATATATATATTGTTATGAGAAGATCAGAATCACATAAAATTACAAGAACCCTGTTCGGACGAAAAACACAGAAATCGGCCGAACAAACGTGAACGCAGAATCAAAGAATAAAATAAACACAAAGGGCTTTACGTGGTTTGATCAGTGATGATCTACATCCACGGAGGCTCTATACACCTTAATTCACTTCACTACACACGCAATTACAAGAATCTAGCAAATCCCTAATTCACAATCCGAATTGGGATCATAAACCCTAGAACTCTAATTCTCTCACTAGTGTAATGTTTACATAGGGAAAACTTGACTCACACTCTCGCAATCACAAGTGACTTAATTCTGTAAAAGTGTTGTAGCTCGAATCCATGTGAAGAAGAAGTTATAACAGATTGAAAATCAACTGCTGCAAGTTGCTGACCACGGCTTCCACAATGGTTTCTGGCGCAATAGATTTAAACCGTTGCAAACGGCAGTTACAACCAACTCAAACCCGATTTCCTCTTAACCCTTCTCGCTGCTTTGACTCTGAACCCAGTTCTCTGGACATGTTCTTCAAGTTTCAACTCCGGTTCTGGACTCCCAACATCTTATACTTCATATAGACCTCACTTGATGTAATTGATTTTGTGCTCACAAATCTCCACCTCAATTAACTCAAGTGCATGTCCTTACCCCAAACTGCCTTGTTCTTCTAACAGCTTAAACACATTGTTTAAGCCTAATTAGGCTCGAGCAATGTACAACTTTGTTCCCAGGAACTGCCTTGGTTAAGAAATCAGCAGCATTGTCTAGTGTATGAACCTTCTTGACCTCCACAGAACCTGAATCTATCACATCTCTTGCAAAGTGCAATCTTACATCTATATATTTGGATTTTTCTTGGAATGCTTGGTGTTTCACCAAGTGAAGTGCACTCTGATTCAAAATATGGTCACACACTTCTGCTTAATCCCCAGATCCCTGAGAATCCCTTTCAACCACACAGCTTCCTTGATTGCTTCAGTTAATGCAATATACTTAGCTTCTGTAGTGGACAAGGCCACTACTGACTGTTGCATACTTCTCCAGCTAACAACAGTCCCATATAGTGTAAATACATATCCTGAAATAGATCTTCTGGTGTCTATATTTCCTGCAAAATCAGCATCTGCAAATCCCACCAATGGAACAATAGCATCAGCTTGTTTCTCAAACTTCAATCCTAAGTTCACTATCCCTTTTAAGTATCTCAACACCTACTTTAAAGCATCCCAATGAGCTTTACAAGGATTTGACATGTATCTGCTAACCAAAGACGCACAATAGGCCAAGTCAGGCCTACTACAGATCATGCCATACATCAAGCTGCCAACACCACTTGCATATGGTATGTTTCTCATGTAATTCTCTTCTTCTGCAGTCTTTAGACTTTGTTGTTTAGAAAATTTAAGTTGTTGATTTACTGGAACACTCAGAGGTTTGGCCTCGTGCATATGAAACCTCTCCACCACCTTCTGAAGATAATGCCTTTGTGACAACCACAAAATTCCAGAAATCCTATCCCTTAAAATATTCATGCCCAAAACTTCTTTGCATCCCCTAGGTCTTTCATGTTAAATTCTGTACCTAACTTCTTCTTCAGCAGCTGTATTTTATGCTTAATTTTACTTGCAATAAGCATATCATCTACATACAATAAGAGATACACTTGATCAGCTTTAGAATCCTTATCAAAATATACACAACTGTCATACAGACTTCTGATGAATCCTGCCTTCAACATGAACTCATTGAACTTCTTATTCCACTGCTTGGACTCTATTTTAACCCATAGAGTGACTTCTTGAGAAAACATACCTTCTCTTCATTTCCTGGAACCATAAAGCCTTCAGGCTGTTTCATGTATATGTTCTCAATCAAATCACCATGCAGAAATGCAGTTTTAACATCTAGCTACTGTAACGCCATGTCCTCTTGTGTCACTTTTGATAACAGAAGTCTGATAGAGCAGTGCTTCACCACAGGAGAGAAAACCTCATTGAAATCAATGCCCTCTCTCTGAGTGAAACCTCTTGCAACAAGCCTTGCCTTGTATCTTATCCTTTCAGTGTCTCCAGCTTCAATCTTTTTCTTGTAGATCCACTTGGAACTAACTAGCTTTTGCCCCTTAGGCTTATCTACCAGCTTTCAAGTGCCATTTCTCTCCAAAGATTCCATTTCTTCCATCATTGCACTTATCCAGTGCTCACATTCACTACCACTGACTGCTTCTTTGAAATTATGTGGTTCCTGATGCTCTTTGTCTTCAGCAATGCTCAGTGCATAATACACACTTCCTGCTTGCCCACAGAAGTCTGGTCTTTGGATTTGCCTTCTTGGTCTATCTCTGGCAATACTATAATTTCTCAGGTTTGGATTAACAGTCTGCACATCCTTTTCTTCAGATGAACTGTCACTTGAAGGTTGATCCAAATCATCAATCCTTTGAGGATTATCATCCATTTGAGGCTCCACCTGAACTGATACCTTTTCTGCTTCAATAGCACTATGAAGGTCTTCCTGACTTCCAGTAGAGTGATATCCCATGACTAATTCATTGAACTTAATATCCCTGCTTATCATGAGCTTCTTATTCCCTTTTTCCAAACACCATAGCCTATAACCTTTGATTCCTTCTGGATATCCTAAGAACACATATCTTTGTGCTCTTGGATCAAGTTTGTCTTGCTTAATGTGGGCATAAGCAAGACATCCAAACACTTTCAAATCTGCATAGCTTGGAACTTTGCCACTCCATAATTCTTATGGAGTTTTGAACCCTAGAGATGATGAAGGTGACCTGTTGATTAAGTAACATGCTGTACTAATTGTTTCACCCCAGAAAGTCTTTGGCAACCCAGCATCAATCAGCATACACCTTACTCTTTCAAGTACTGTCCTGTTGAATCTTTTTGCAACACCATTCTGTTGAGGGTTCAATGGGACTGTTCTGTGTCTTGTGATTCCTCTCTCTTCACAAAATTCAGTAAACTCAGTGGATAGGTACTCTAAACCATTGTTTGTTCTCAAATGCTTGAGCTTCTTGCCCCTTAAGTTCTCCATCTGAACCAGCCATGTTCTGAACTTGGTGAATGCATCACTCTTGTTTCTCAACATAAACACCCATACTTTCTTACTGAAGTCATCAATAACAGACATGAAGTATCTTCCTCCTCCATGTGTTTCAGACCTAGATGGACCCCAAATGTCTGAGTGAACATAGTCTAAAGGTTCTTGAGTAGTATGAATCCCTTTAGCATAAGGCAGCTTCTGTGATTTGCCTAATGCACACTTATCACAAAACTCAAGAGTTTGATTTCCTATATCTCCAATTATGCCTCTCTTGGATAATTCCCTTAATCCCCTCTCCCCATTGTGCCCTAACCTCTTATGCCACCGTATCAATTCATTCTTGCCAAGAATACTACTCACACAACCAACAACATGCTTTCCAATCAAAGTAAACAAACCATTATGTTGTTTTCCTTTGATCACCAGTTTACTTTCCTTAGTTATGTGCAAGTAACCATCAACAGACTTGAACTCACATCCAGTAGCAATGAGAGATCCTAGGGAAAGTAAATTTCTCTTGAGACCAGGTACATACCTTACATTGGTGATGGTTCTTGTAGCTCCATCAAACATGGTAATTCTCACTGAGTCAGTGCCTTGAACCCTGCAGGACTGGTCATTTCCCAGCAAAACACATCCTCCATCTTCTTTCTTGAGATTTTGAAACCAGTCTTCATAAGGACACATATGGAAGGAGCATCCAGTGTCAAGAACCCACTGCTTCTCCATCTTTGAGTTAGTAAAAGTTAGAACTTGTGGTGTGTCTCCTTCATGTTAAACAGCAGCAACTTCAGCTCCTTGGCCTTCCTTCTTCTTCTTCTTTAGTGGACACAGTCCTTCTTCAGGTGTCCAACTTGTTTGCATTTGAAACACTTCCTGTTTTCCACTCAATCTCCAGATTTCTTCAAACTGCCATTTCCACCCTTAGAATCTTTTGAAGTTTGGCCCTTCTTCTTCTTCTGATTATTTCTTTTGAACTTAATGTTCAAACCTTCACCAGATTGATTTACTTTCTTGTCACCTTGATTCTGTAAACATTTGGTTTTCAAGGTAGTGATAATTGAGTCATAACTCAACTTATCTTGCCTTCCAAACATAAGAGTGTCTTTAAATCTCTCCATAGATCTTGGCAGAGCATTCAGTACCATCAAAGCTTTATCATCATCCTCAATTTTTATCCAAGATCTTCCAGTTCATCAAGAAGCTTTGAAAATTCATCTAATTGATCAGAAATTACCTTTTCATCCATCATCTTGAAAGTCAGTAGTTTCTGCTTGAGGAATAGCTTATTAGAAACTGACTTGGACTGGTACAACTCCTCCAACTTGGTCCATGCCTCAATTGCAGATTTACATATGGAAATCTCCCTCAAAGGCTTATCCCCAAGACATAGGATGATTAGACTTAATGCCTTCTGATCCATATCGCCATATTTAGGTTTATCAGCCTCCACTCACTGATCTTCGGGCTTGAGGGCATTTGATAACCCATTCTGCACCAATATGGCCTTCATCTTATCTTCCACAGGGAGAAATCATTCTTCCCAGAAAACTTGTCCAAATCCATCTTCATTCCTGCCATTTTGCTCTTCTTCTTGTGTGAGAACCCTTTCCCACAAATGACGCCACTTGTTATGAGAAGATCAGAATCACACAAAATAACAAGAACCCTGTTCGGACGAAAAACACAGAAATCGGCCGAACAAACGTGACTGCAGAATCAAAGAATAAAATGAACACAAAGGGCTTTACGTGGTTCGATCAGTGATGATCTACATCCACGGAGGCTCTATGCACCTCAATTCACTTCACTGCACACGCAATTACAAGAATGTAGCAACTCCCTAATTCACAATCCGATTTGGGATCATAAACCCTAGAACTCTAATTCTCTCACTAGTGTAATGTTTACAGAGGGAAAACTTGACTCACACTCTCGCAATCACAAGTGATTTAGTTCTGTATAAGTGTTGTAGCTCGAATCCATGTGAAGAAGAAGTTATAACAGATTGAAAACCAACTGCTTCAAGTTGTGAACGTGGCTTCCACAATGGTTTATGGCGCAACATATTTAAACCGTTGCAAACGGCAGTTACAACCAACTCAAACCCGGTTTCCTCTTAACATTCTCACTGCTTTGACTCTAAACCCGGTTCTCTGGACAGGTTCTTCGAGTTCCAACTCCAGTTCTGGACTCCCAACATCTTATACTTCATATAGACCTCACTTGATGAAATTGATCTTGTGCTCACACACACACACACACACACACACACACACACATATATATTGATTCTTTATATATGTTATAATATGATCTAAGGATATTTTAGTTATGATATTAATTTGTAAGAAGCAACTCATATTTTTAAGAATTTGGGAGACATGAATAATTTAAATGACGTAAGCTGAAGTTTAAGTATACATATTATTTTGATATAACGCCATCATTCATATCATAAAAAAAACATTATTTTATTTTGTAGTGAAATATTACATTCTCATCTATTTATTTAGTAGAAGGCTCCATAATTCAAACATAATTTGAAATATAGAAGTTATTGGTAATGAAAATTACAATACCTGATGTCGATGATTTAGAATATAAAGTGGTAATGAAAGTAATACTCTATAAACTCAATCCAGAACACAACCAAATAAGCTTAAATTAAATAAAGGGTTAATCACCAAAAACAACCTGAACTATGGGCCTTTTTTACTATTGCCACCTTAACTTTTTATTTTTGCCTATCACAACCTGTATTACACGTTTTTTTTCACTTTGCAACCTCCGGCTATATATTCCGGCATATATAGGCCATGTGCTCAGCACATACCAAAAGACCCAATTAGATAGCGACACGTGTCCACCAATAAAAAATATAAAATAACATATAAAAAAAATCTGAAAAAGAAAAATAGAGATAAGAAATTTATTTAATTAATTAATATATAAATAATATATAAGATTATTCAGAAAACAAAAAAAACTCTAATTCTAGAGGCTTAATTTTTTGGGGTTGAATCTACGATCTGTCACAAAAAATGAAACTTCTTCCATTTGTAAAGAACTTTGATCTTTGACGAGCTTCAATGGCGGATCTTCAAAACAACAATTGCAATGGCGGCTCGGCGAATTCTCTGTCATCACTGTGAGAAAAACTCAGATGCGCCATTGAAGGAAAACCCAGATCCGCAATGGCGGATCTTCAGAAATCGTCACCCCATCTGTTCAAAATCCACTAGAACAAAAAAATTACAGCTCAAACCCGGACCATCAAACAACCCAACCTATCTCTGATTCCAAAAAGAATCAAACGACTATTTCATAAAATAACCAATCCAGCATTAAATCTTACTGTTGATCTTGCTGGGAGAAAAATTGATGTTTAGTTTCAAAATAGTAACCCTCCTCAATCCTCACTATCCCCACCACCAGCCGGATGCAAACCCAGATGCAAATTACATAAAATAAATTATCGACAGATTCGCCATTGAAAGAAAACCTAAATCCGCCATTGAAGGAAGACCTAGATCCGCCATTGAAGGAAAACCCAGATCCGTCATTAAAGCTCCTCGAAGAAGATCCACCATTCAAGGAATCGAAGTTCTTCATAGATTGTAAAAGCTTCGTTTTCTTCACAATCGAAGAAGCTATAAACTCTAATATTTTTTTTTTCTCTTTTCTGAAAAGATCCGCCATTTTTTTATAAGTAACTCAAACAAAATTGAACTCATCAACATTAATTCAAGAATAAGCTATAACAGCAACAAACATAATTATCTCTCTAAAGTTATGGTGAGGATTGAGGGGTTCGTGGCCTCTGCCATTTTTATAATGCTTTAAAAATTAAATTTAAATTAAGTTTCTTGATTTTGTTTTTTTAATTATTTATATATTAATTTCATTTTCCAGAATTTTCTTTTTTTTTATATGTCTTTTTTTTTTTTTAATTTATTTTGTTGATGGACACATGTCACAATCTTATTAGAAATTTTGGCATGTGCTGAGCACATGGCCTATATATGCCGGAATATATAGCCGGAGGTTGCAAAGTGGAAAAAAACGTGTAATACAGGTTGTGATCGGAAAAAATAAAAAGTTAAGGTGGCAATAGTAAAAAAGGCTCATAGTTCAGGTTGCTTTTGGTAATTAACCCTTAAATAAATTACATTCACTTAAAATTTCATATTAAAAAATTAAATTAAACAAGTAATAAAAATATCATATAATGAAAAAGTAACAAAAACTTAAATATAAATAGGTTATTCTTTTTTTTTGTTTGTCTTCTTTAATTTAGTGGGAGTTTATTACAGTGATAGATATAGGTTATTTTTCCATCATTATTGTTTTGAAATTAATTAGTGTAATTTAATTATATGACAATTTACACGTTTGGCGTTAACTTATAGTTATAGATATAGGGGTATTTGTGTCTACACGTTATTTTGTAAGAAACACCCACACTTTTATAGGTGGGGGGATGATTCCTCTATCGAATCATAGTCTATAAACACTATACTGTGGATTTGAAAAAAATAATAATCAAATTGATAGAGCAATAGTTTGCCTTATTGTCAAGTTCCTCACTACAACTTCTTACGTTGGAAGAAGCATCAGAAATCAACAAGACATAATCACCACCATAACTGAAAATACATTAATCATCGAAAAGTTATTCAACAAAATCAACTTGGGAAACAACCAGTAAAACCAAATTCAGTTGATCTGCTCGGGCTAGAAGATGAGAAAGAAACCATCTTGTCACTCTCGTTCATCAAAATATTTCCCCCTTTTCTTTTCCATCAACTAGAGAAGATTATAAGTCAAACCCTTTCCGTAGATAGTGACCAAAAGCTGAGAAGATTAGTCTACAAGCTTGGTACGTAGAGTACCTCCGACATCTTCTCGAATTTTTAGTCTTTGATTTGAAAGCTATTTCTCCAACGCCTTGAATTTTGTAGGACTTGGCATCTTCAATGGTAACTTGACCATTTTCAGTTTCCAAAAGAGTAGAGAATTTTTTATTTCTGGTCATATGTCTACTTGCTCCACTATCCAAGTTCCATATATTTTCAACATTTCCATCAGAAGCAATCAACGAAGTTTCTAACTTTTTACCTTCATTATGCATGAAGCCAGTCACAGGTTTCTTTTCGGGATATTTTTCCCAACAATCTTTTCGTTATGTCCAGGCTTGAGACAATGATTACACTCATTAGATTGCCGTCCTCTAGCTCTTTGAGAGTAGTGGGATGACGACACTCATTAGATTGCTCAAATAAACGAATCCTTCGTTGGTGACATGAGGAACAAGAGAAACAAGATTGCTTGATATTTGTTTATTAACCTTGCTCTTGAGACTAGTTTGTTGAAATGGGAGAAAATAATAATTTGAAGGCTTGAAATTTCTAAGATTGTATTACTCAAAATCTGGGTTTTGCCTTACAAAATGCCATACCAAGTTCACATATTTATACTACTTGGTGACATAGGAATCATGAAAATAATAATTGAAATGCAAACTATAAGATGACTCTTGGACTAGAATGTTGAAAGACATATTTGACTAGACTTGATTCATTGTTTTTTTGTTAACACAGTTTTGGTGGTTCACAAATTAACAACTGAAACTTTGAGAGGAAAAAGTTTGTTTAGTTTTGATGTTCTGTACAACTTTTCCTAAATTATCCTTTACTATATATAACATTTTCCCCCATAAATAAGTGGTAATTATATATACAGAGTTTTGTCTATAAAATAAGTGGAAAATTCTTTTTTTAGTCCCTAAACTTAAGGGAGTCCAAAAAGAGTCCTGCATCTTGCAAAACATAAAGTTTGGTTCTGCATGTTAAGAGATTATCCAATTTGAGAACATTTTCCACTGGAAATTTCAAATCTTGCCGGAAAAAGGCATGTGTGGCGCACATGTCCATTAAAATTGGGGGTTTCCAGTGGGATGTTGATATGGCAAGAATTAATATTTACGTGGAATTGATTATTTATTTTCGATACTTACTTGGAATGCTAACTAGATAACAATTAAAAATGAAAAGTCTTAAAATAAAAGAATAGATTCAATTAAAATAAATGATAATAAACTATCAAATGACAAACCTGCAGATCCCTTTCTTATGTCTTCTTCATCAAGTTCTACAGATTTAAAAAATTGCCACGTTCTTCTTCTTATTCTTCGTCAACTTCTTCTTCATTTATCTTCTTCCTCTTCCATCTTCTTCAAAATCATTTTCACCCAGATCTAAAAAACCGTCTTACTAATTTGCAAGACGGCTGTGACACAAATCCTCAATAAATTCTTCAAAATTGTCTTCTTAATCCTCAACAAATCTTGCTCAACAGAGTCCACGATGGGCTCCATCAGAGTGTTGGCTCTGTAAGAGTGTTTGGGATGGAGAAGCACGACGGGGAAGAGCAGCGAACATGGAGGAGGAAAAAGGAAGACAAACAAGAAAAAAAAAAAGTAAAAGTTAAAAGAATAAATTAATCTTTGAGAAAAAAATCAGATTATAATAAAAAATTATGTATAGATTTTATTTATATATTAAGATTACTATAAAAACTTTAAGAATAAAATTGCATTTTTTTATACATTTTAATACATTTTTCTTTTATTTTTAAGTTTAATAAGTATTATTACTAATATGTGGCAGTACACTTCATCAAATTAATGCCATCTGAAATTTTTTTGGAAAGCCCTAAAATTTGATGCCACCTATGCGCCACGTCAGACATTTCAATCAGTTAAGTGATCTCCGACAAAATGTATCCTCAAATTAAATAATACCTAGCATACGTGACCAAAATTGATAATTGTTGGAATATTGAATTGAATGATAAATGTTCACATGTGAGTTGTCCCACATTAATTAAATACCAGAAGAAAGAACCCCTTATAAGCCTATTGAGCCACTCCTCCTATCACCAATTGGTTTTAGGATGGGTGCTCACTTGGTAGCTAAGGGTCTCTCGATACATTGACACGCTTTACCGGTGTGGGACCGTTCCTGGTGCCCCTGATACATGTAGTGTATGCATGCATTTTAGGCCAATTTATTCAAGTATTTTGGTAGTGTTTACATATAAATTCTGTGGTTTTTATAAAGTTTGATAAAAAGATATCGTATTAATCTAATCTCAATGAGTTATATACAAAGAATTAGAATTGCCAAGCTAGAGATATACAATGTGGGACACTAACTTAAACAACAAAATACAAACTTAAACAACGACACTCCAATACGCCCCCTCAAGATGGCGGGCGATCAATGACGCCAATCTTGGACATAGGTAGAGATACTCGATTGTGGGAGAGGCGATTGGTCAAGGCATCGACCAACTGACCCGTTGACGAGACATGAGCAACACGAAGATGATTTGTTTTAACTAAGTCAAAAACAAAATGGAAATCAATAGCAATGTGCTTCATACGAGAGTGAAACACTTGGTTGGAAGAAAGATACGTAGCACCAATGTTGTCATAATATAGAACCGGTGGAGGAGAAGAGAGAGAGATGTTCCAAAATCAGAGAGGATAGACCGAGTTCATTGCAACTCCGCATCAGCAACAACAATGGCCTTGTATTCAACTTCAGTGGATGACCGAGCAATAATTTTCTATTTGCGGGAGCGCCATGAGATCGAATTTGACACAAGAAATATAAGAAAAGCTCTAGTAGAAGTACTTTAGTAACAGTTGCTAGCCCAGTTAGCATTTCTGAAACAGTGATGGAGGACTATTGTGGCATAGATGAAGGGCATAATGTCTAGTACCATTAAGATTACAAAGAAGTCGTGTGATAGCCCCTCAATGAACCTCAGTTGGAGTATACATGAACTGAGATAATTTATTGACTACGAGGGCAATATCAGGGCATGTAAGAAGAAGATATTGAAGACTGCCAAGGACTTGTCGGTAGGATGAGGCATCAGAGGACTACTGCCATCGTGAAGGGAAAGTTTGACCCCCGAGGCGAGAGGTGTTTGAAGTAATTTGGAAGCAAGCATGTTGTAGCTTGCCAAAATGTCCGTAACGTACTTGTGTTGAGAAGAAAAACAAGAGGATGCGGTGCGAAGGGCTTCTTTTCCAAGAAAGGAGGAAAGTCACCAAGATCCTTCACAGAAAATTGAGCAGCCAAATGACAAACAATATGAGACAGAATTCCATCATCACTGCCGGTGAGAAGGAGATCATCAACATATACCAAGAAGTAAGCAGTGATACCATGTTTGTTATAAACAAATAACAACTCATCAGATTTGGTGCAGACAAACCTTTTTGAGAGTAAGAAGGTACAAAGAGCATTATACCATGTGCGAGGGGATTCTTTGAGGCCATAGATAGACTTGCGTAGTTTGCAAAAAAATATAGGATGATTCGAATTCGAAACTCGGGAGGTTGAGCCATGTAGATCTCATTCGGAAGAGAGCTATGGAGAAAGACGTTGTTAACATCAAACTGTCGGAGTGGCCAATTACAAGAGAGATAATGCTAAGAACAATGTGAACAGTAGCAGGCTTAACAACATGACTTAAAGTTTCAAAGAAATCAATACTAGGACGCTGATGAAAGCCTTTAGCAATCAAACGAGCTTTGAATTTTTCCACAGATCCATCAGGATTACGTTTGATACGAAATACCCACTTGCAGCCAACAATATTTTGAGTGGAGACAGGTGGAACTAAATCCCATGTACCATTTTTAATGTGTCGTGAATTCAGTGGACATTGCAGGTTGCCAACGCGGACCCGAGAGAGCATGTGTAATAGTTGTGGGCTCTATATCAGTAGAAAGAGATGAGGCAAGACAATACCTTGGGTTTAGGTTGCTAATGGTGTTGCAGGACAATGTGAACATAGGATGGTGAGGAGTAGAAAGCAACAGTGGCTAGGTGGCGGTGAAAGAGCTTGTCGGGGAGGGGAGGGGTGGGGAGGGCATAACCAATGGGATCGGCATAGAGATGGATGGAGGAGGTGGTGGAGGTGTTATGTTGGTGGCATCAGAGTCAAGTGTGGAGAGAGTTTGTGAGAGACGGATGGAGAAGGGAAATACATTTTCTATAAATTCAACATGTCGGGACGTGTATAGTCTATTTATGGACTGATCGAGTTAGAGATAAGCACTTTGAGTGGGAGAATAACCAACAAAGATGCATGGATGAGAACAACGGTCGAGTTTGTGAGATGTGTATGGACGCAGCCATGGGAAGTATTTGCAACCGAAGACACACAACTTTGATATATTAGGAGACATGTTGAAAAGTTTTTCAAAGGAAGATGTCATATCGAGATCAATTTTGGGAAGACAATTTATGCGGTAAGTGGCAGCGGAGACAACATAAGGCGAGTATTGAAGTGGCAAAGATGCTTGATGAAGGAGAGTGAGTATCAACAATGTGACGATGGCATCTTTCCGAAGCATTATTATGTTTCGGGGTATGGGGTAGAGTGATAAGATGGGTGATGCCATGTGTGACTAAAAAGGGACGCAGAGCATGATATTCACCCCTATTATCAGAGTAAAGAGTGAAGATTTTAGTTTAAGAAAAAATTCAACTAAAGCTTTGTAGGTAATGAAAGTTGGAAGAATGTCAGATTTTCTTTTCAGGGGTATAGCCATACATATTTTGTTAAATGATAAAAAAATATGATATAATATTTATAACCATCACTAGATATAACTAGAGAAGTCCATACATCAGAGAATATTAATTGAAGTGGCATATCCGACGTTAAAGAAGAGTCAATAAATGGTAGTTTGTGACTTTTGATACTCTTACAAGAATCACAACTAAAATCACTAGACTTATGCATGGATAAATTATTACTAGACAAAGCATAATTAAATATTCGGGGAAGAGTGACCGAGGTGAGCAATGCATGCCAAATAGAAGTGGTGCATCTAATCGATGAGAGGGCAGATGGTGATGACGTGGGGCGAATAGTAGCGAGCTAGACATAAAGACCATTAATGTGAGGTCCCCGAAGAAGAATGCCCCCGTGTACAACAATCCTTCACCTGGAAATCAAAAGTAAAGTAAAACCACAATATTATTTTGCTGACACAACTGAGATACGGGTAACAGATTCTTGGATATGGAGGGCACAAGTAAGGTATGTGAAAAAGTAAGCGAATTAAATTCAGAGAAGAACAAGCTGCCAATTTAGAAATATTTAGTTTTTTACCACCACCAACGATAACTCCACCCGTTCCTTCATACGGGGCATGAAGAGACTTGTTTTTGAGATTAGAATTTATATGGTAGGAGGCGCTTGAGTCCAAAATCTAATTATTGGATGATGGGTGGAAACAGACGTATGTGCAGACAACGTTGTAGAGGCCAGTGAAGCTACTGACCGACCCCATTGGTTTGCAAAAGAGAGGGCCTGAATATCGAGACAACGACGGGTGGAGTGCTCATCTATGCCATAGTACTGGCATCGACCTTGGTAGCCAGGGCAAACGGAGGTAGTTGACTGCCCCTGCGACAGAATAAAGCGAGATGGAGGAGCAGACTGTTGGTGATTGTGGGGCTGAGGTTATGAAGGCTTACTAGTAGCGGAAGATGGGCGATGTTGATTATTGTTCGCAACAAAGGCTGTAGCTGGCTGTGGAGAAGAGGTAAAGACATGAACAACTAATTGAGATTCAGTACTGAGGAGTTTCTACTGAAGCTCGTCAAAAGAGATCGAGGAATCACGTGCTTGAATAAGTTTGCCCAATTTCTTATAGGATGCATCGAGGCCATTGAGGACCTTCTTAACCAGATCCTCCGAGTCTGTAGCAATGCTAAGGAGAGAGAGAGAGAGAGAGTTTATCAACCACACCATTGATTTCAAGCATGAACCCGGTAATAGTGTGAGACCCTTTGGTGGGATTATGAATTTTTTTCTTAAGAGCAAAGATGCGACCCCTGGAGGACTTGCCATAGATCAATGCAAGATTCTTCTATGCATCATATGAGGTTTTGGCAGAAGCATTAAATGGGATGAGTGTCAGTGTAATGGAGCCAATAAGGGTGTTGAGGAGAAGTTGATCCTGACGGACCCAATACATATGCATAGGATTGGGGATGGTTTTGGCATCAGACAAAAAGTGGACCGGGGGGGGGGGGGGGGGGACAAGGAAACGAGCTATGAGCAAACCTGAATGGATCGTATCCTGATAGAAGTGTGCAATTTTGAAAGCTCCAAGCAACATAGTTGATGGAGGTGAGTTTCAATGGTGCTTGTGATGTGGTATTGAAAGCCACAAGAGAAGGGACTGAATCACGATTTGAAATTTGGATGGTCGAGGTTGTACCAACATTGATCACCGTGGAAGATGGGGATGTTGATATGAGAGCAGACACAACGAGAATATGGTGGGAAGAAGGACTTGATTGCAGCGGCGTGAGGCAACTTCTGCAATTTGAGTGTGAGGCGAGTGAGAGAGAAAAAAAAATTAGGGTTGGCGAAGAGTATGGAGAAAGATTCGAAATAGATTGAGGATCGAGAAATTTGTGGGCATTAGCCAATTATGCTCTGGTTACCATATAGAGTTTTTTTTAGGGGCGGTTACCATATAGAGTTTGATCAAAAGATATTGTATTAATCTGAACTCAATGAGTTATATACAAATAATTAGAATTGCTAAGCTAGAGATATACAATTTGGGACACTAACTCAATACAACAAGATATATACTTAAACAACAACACTGCAATAGTTTTGTGTTATATTTGATTATCTTGAGCCGAATGACGTGTTTGCTTATTTTATAACGGAAAGTGTGATTTTAAGGTCAAAAGTCCATTAGGATGAAGTTTTAAGAAGAAACGAGCAAGAAAAGAGGTGAAACGGTGAAATAGTGGAATACAATGTCAAATCCTATACTGACCCGTCTTTCATAATTTGTACATATCTTGAGATCTACAAGTTCGATTAAGGTGCAATTGGTGGAGTTGGAAAGCTAATTCAAAAGGCTACAACTTTCCCAAAAATAGCCAAATCCCAGTTCGGACCACAAGACCTCTAAAACTGGCTTTGAAGTTGGACACATAGTGCAATTTGACCCATTATTAGCCCCACAAGTCAATTACTTGGTCCCCAAGTCCATACACGCATTTTTGGGCGAGTTTTCCTATCCCACATCATATTTTCGCCCTCTTCATCCTAGTCATGTACTCCTAGAAATACCCCAAGGCTAGGGACAAGTTAAATCAATCTAATATCATTAGAAGCACTTGGAGGGCTTGATTGGAGAACAAGGAATGCGAGAAGATGAAGATCGAGATTCAAGATTCCGAGTTTTATTATTCCTATTTATTTTTCTTATTCAATAATGTTTGTCTATGAATATTGTTGGGTTTTGATTGTGAACATGAGTAGCTAATTCCTTTGTGTTCTAGGGTTTTTGATTTCGTTTTATTAATTCTAGACTCCGTTTTATTGTTTATCTATATGCTTTGTTCTTATTTCATGAATTGATTGATCTGGCCAATTGATTATTTCTACATGCTTAACAATTTGACATCTGAGAGGAGAGTTTCGTTAAAATACAAGCATATAGCGTAGGCACCAAAAATCATCCGAGAAGAGTAAGGTCATGCGTAGGCTTAGTTTTATGAGTCCTTTTGAGTCTTTTATGTGATAGTTAGCTCGGGAGGGTAATTGTTCATAACTGATCTGCACGTTAATATCGTCCGAGAGAAGGGTTAACTAGAGTAGTGTCGCCTAATAACAATAGAATCGGTTTAAAAGTATAGAATAATAATCAATCATAGGAAATTGTAATTAAAATCGAAGCCTTAAGATATGTTTCTTATCTTATTTGAATCTCATGTTATTACCTGTTTCTTTTTATTTAAGTGCTTGTTTATTTTAGCTATTTTCTGCAATTTAGATTTTAAGATAATCAATCAAATCACCTTTTTTCGAGAGTTTAGATAGAGTTGATCTATTAGGATTAGAGTATACAATTGAACAAAGGTAAATAATCTCTGTGGGATCGACCTTGCTCTCTATTAGCGACAGTAGCACCATATACTTGTGGTTTACTAGGTTAGAATTTAGTTCATCAAGTTTTTGCTTGACTTTAACTATAATTTTGGGGGTGATGAGTTCTAAAACTTTTTTGAAGTAGTAAAAGAATTATGTTTTAAAATTTTGGATGAAGTAAGATAGGTTGCCCAAGTCTTGGAGGCCTAAAATGTTTAATATTTCATATTATTAGAAGTTTGGAATGTTACGCCATAGCAAGACATAACTGATTTGCATAGAAGTTTATTTATCCTACTCTCCTATCTATAATTTACATTTTAGGTTGATTATGATGCAACTTTCTCCACAAAATTACTAATTCTATGTGTTCTCGACTTCCCTCTACTTAAAATAGTCGAAATCTATTTCAATTGCACCGCTGACGGGCAAGGACTGTTTCAGACTATCCCATTACCACTTTATATACATCTTTTATAAAGATATTTGTTGGGTTTTGTTTGGTGCTATGAGTGGTTAAGAATATCTTATGTCCCAAATGCTCTCCTGCCCATCGTAGGTATATGTCAATGTGTCTATCTTATCCTTTAATTTTGAGAAAATCAATTTACTTAATTTTAGAAGATTTTATATATCATCTGGTGTACACAGTAATTATCTCCACGATAAGTAGAGGGCTGAAACTGAATCTTATGCACAGTGCATAATATATGGCTTCTAAATCGCACCTAAGAGAGATGGCAATTGGCTTAAATCCTATTAATAAACCCGAAAAAATTTCATATTGCATCCATTAAAATTATTTTATGATTTTATTTTTTTGGGCAAAGCCATCATTATGATGGAGGGGTTAAGGTAAGGACCCCCAACCAATATATTAAGCATCATCAAGTGATTTACAAAGAAAGGGAAATAGGCAAATATAAAAACAAGCCTATCTAGGAAATCTAAAACTAGGGTGACCCCTAGCATCTGGAAACAAAAAGCCATGAAGGCTTGTACATTCAGAACTATTACAGAATTCTAATGAGGATTTCCTCTTCACCACTAAGTTAGCCAAGTGATCTGCTGCAACATTTCCTTCTCTATGTATATGAGAAGCTTTTATCTCCACCCCCCTTGAAAGTTTCTTGAATGTAGCAAGGTTGGCTTGATAGGTCTAATGACATACTACATCACTCTCCTCAATATATGATAAATAGTTAGAGCGTCTATTTCAAGCCAATTTTTTTAATCCCTTTCTAACATGTATTTTGAGTGCCTCAACAATGGCGCTTAATTCAGAAGACATGGTATCTTCATTGCCCAAAAATTTATAGAAAGCACAAAACAATTGAGAGTTTGAGCTACGAATGATACCCACAGCCCCGACTAGGTCGGGGTTTCATTAGATGCCACATCAGTGCTAATTTTTAATAAGCCATCATCTGGGGGTTTCCAATGGACCAAAAAATGATTTTTTTATTTTTTTTTATCTTGACTGGAATGCTCCAGTTTTCAGCTAAGTACCTAAAGCCTCTCCAAAATCCAACAGGGAGCAAATTTTCATCAGATAGATCTCTAAGCTTATTCACTACCTGTTGTTGGATTTGAGAAGCAAAGGGTTCTTTGGCTTGAAACTTAGAGTTATTCCTAGCATACCATATATACGAGAATACACGGAAAGGTAAAGAGATACAAATATGTTCAGTGTTCTGTTTTTCGATACAAAGATATCATATTGGTAACAGAAATATCAGCAGATACAATAATGTGGAAAAGATTTGCAAAGTAGTTCCACACTTTCTAAGAAATAGGTCAGTTCACAAAGCTATGATTGGTCTCTCCACAGAAGTTATGACAAAGATGACACCAGAAGTCGCCTCAAAACCTTTTTTTATGAGAGTATCATCAAGGGACATAAATTTATTGACTAATCTCCAAAGAAATATGGATTGAGAACTAAGAGCAGTTTTGGGCCACATCATTGACTCCCAAGCTGTTAAAGGCTTGGTCAGTCTCAGAGAATTCCAAACTAAAGAGAAAGTAAAGAGACCACTAGGAGATAATTTCCACACAGGGATATATTTCACATGCATATCGGTAACAACATACATATCTCATTAACAATCATAGTAGGAAACATCAAGCATAGTTTATGAGTATCCCAAGAGCTTTTTAAAAAAAAAAAACAAGGAATTACAAAAGCTTTTTGAAGGCAGAAACTTCAGCAGAAGTAAAGACCCATGTATCATGAGCAAAAGATAGAGATGGAACAAACATGCCTCTTTTATTAAATTTCAAGTCAGGGTAAAGGTAAAAAAAGTTCCATAAAGCCATAAGTAAGAACATTGGAAAAGATAGAAAAGAGGTTAGGGGAAGAGGGGTCACCTTGTCTAATACCTCTGTTGGATTTAAAAAAATCCAATGAGAGAACCATTAATCGCAAGAGAAAACCAAGAGTTGTTAGTAGCAATAATATAAGACACAAAAAGCTCAGGGAAGTCCATTAATCTCATAATTTTATATAAAGCAGCCCATTTAATTCTATCATAAGCTTTTTGTAAATCAATCTTAAGAAACATCTTATAATTTTCGCTCTTACAATTGAGCCCATGAACCATTTCCTAAGCAAGAATAATGTCATCAGCAATGTCTCTAGTGGGAACGAATCTATTCTGAGTAATAGGGATCAATGAAGGGGGGAGAGTACTAGTTAAAACTTTATTATTAACATTACAAAGGCTTATAGGCCTGAATTCCGCCCAGCTAGTAGGATGATTTTTCTTAGGGATTAGAGCAATTGAGGTGCAAGTGAAGCTTCTAGGCATTGGCATACCTATGAAAACCTCGTGTGCAGCCTCAAACAGATCATCCTTGATAATATCCCAACAACATTGACAAAATAGGGCTAAAAACCCATCAGACCAACCATATTGTCCTTATCAATGCTTTGGATAACATCATACACCTCATTCAAACTAGTAGGGCAGCAAAGCTTAGCAACATTGTTCTGATTAACCACAAGTTTAATAGTACTAAATATAGCGCTATTCAAATCACAAGGTTCAGTTGTAAACATTTTTTCAAAAAAATCACAAGCAGGTTCCTTAATAACCACATCATCCACCTTGATTTCATTAATCCTATTTTTAAATATTTTTTTTTTAACTAAAGCATGGAAATAGGCATTGTTTTTCTCTCCCTCCCTAAGCCATTTAGAGGTTGATTTCTGTCTCCAGAAAGATTCCTCTAAGGCAAGAGCAAATGATATGTCAACTTGCTTTTGCTTGAGAGAAATCAGCTGAATATCAGATGGATCACCTAAGTAAACAATTTCCTAATCCATCAGGTTCTGTTCAGCTTGGGCCACCCTATAAAAAATATTCCCAAACACTTATTTGTTCCAACTTTTAAGACATGTGTTTGAGTCTAAAGAGTTTATGCTGGATCCTAAGCATCCCTTTTTGTTCCAGTGGAAGATTCCAGGAGCCCTCCACTGTTTTCAGAAATGTTTGATGCTTAGTCCAAGCATTAAGGAACCTAAAAGAGGACTTACCACTATGACCCACAAAAGATAAGGACATAAGCAAAGGACAATGATCAAAAGGCCCTTTGGACAGGTCCTTAACTTCAAGCTTATTTAACATATCACACCAATTGGAGGATATGGAAGTCCTATCAAGCCTCTCAAGTACATGGTTGGCATGCCATGTGTAAGAGAGACCTAGGTAGCCAACATCCTCCAAACCACAGTCAATTAAAGCTTTGTTAAAATCATCCATGGAGCAGTAATGATAGTATTAAAGTCACCACTCACAATCTAACGCTCATTACCATACCCAAAATTTCTAAGATTATCCCAAAGATGCAGCCTAGCAGACCTAGAGCAAGATGCATAAACAATTAAAGGATTATAAAAACTTGCAATCAAGCACATAATTGTAAACAAAATATCAATCAGCTGATTAGATGAGAATGTCATATTAAGTTGAATAAGATCATTCCACATCACCTAATTTTTTCCATAGGTATTAACAATCACATTTCTAATCCTAAGAGTACTCACAAAAAAGTGATCAGTTTCAGAAGATTTTAGTTTCTAAAATAGCACAAATATCTGGCCTCTTTTTCTTTTTTGTTTTTGATTAAATTTTAAGGTGAGTATTCCCAAGACCCCTCACATTCCATGTAAGTACAACCATGAAAGGTTAGGAAGATTACCTTTAGTAAACATTGTGCCTCTTCTTGTTTGCGTAACAAGAGGAGCATATGTCTTCTTTTTCCTTTCCTATTTTTCTTAAAATTTTCTCCTCTATTCAAGAAACCCTTCATCACAGGAGATGCCTTTCTCCCTCTAGCTTCTCATCAAGAAGCTCATGCAATGGAGACATATGCACAAATGAGTTAGTCTCATAATCAACAATAGCATGATCTTTTAATATTAAATCTTCTTCTTATTAACATTAAATCTTCTTCTTTAGTGTGCAGAGATAATTTTGAAAACGAGTTCTCATGCACCTGAAAAATTCATCTAAAGGATCAAAATTGATCCCTTTGACCCCTCAGCAGTTTCCTTAATCACATTATCATTCTTCTTTGAGGTTCCAACATGACCAGAACCAACTTGAGGAAAGATGATGTCATTATGAGTTCCAAGAAGAGTGGTGGCCACACCCTTGCCCTTATCTATAAGATTGCAGTTAGAAACATTTTCTTTATTAGGAAGCTTCTCAAAAGACAAATCCTTATCAATAGTATCCTAAGGCTACCAAAAACCACTCCCAACCCTTCATTTAAGATATTATTGTTACTCTGTCATATGTTAAGGTTATTCATGGGCAACATTGGGGATATTATCCTCTTTATTACTATCTTTAGAGACCCAATGCTTCTCAGGAGGCTTAGAATTAGGGGCATTTTTCACAAAACCAGTTTTCAAGGCAATTTTTCTTTTGTACTCATCATTGAAGCAATCAAGAGTAATGTTTTCTAAGCGCTTGCATTTAGAACAGTAGTGAGTATCAAAAATAACTTTCTGGTAAATCAAACTACCACCACAAGCTATAAAAATTTGCTCAACCCTAGGTTTGGTGAGGTCCAGCTCAACACACACTCTGGCCACATTGGGCCAGTGCGGTTAGCAATAGCCTCATCAATTATCAAATTCCCAATAAGCAAAGTAATTTTAAACTAGGCTTTTTTTTTTTAATCAAAAAAGATGTATAGACAACTCAGGAAAAGAAATCCAAACATGAACAATAGGAGATTTAGATTTGGTGTCAAGTTCTTTCGACCACTTAAAAACCCTCATAGGGTAACCTCCAACATGCACTATAGGTTTTGCTCAAAACCAATGAACAAATATCCCACAAACCCAAAGCCTGACAAATTAGATCTAATATTCTTAAAAGCAGGATTACCTTGAGAGAATTTACTGATTAAAATGATTCGACACTGGCTCGCTAGCATAGTAGTTTCTGATTCCGTAAATTGGAAGATCAGAGTGCCTTTGTAAATTCTGGTGCAACTAAAGCCTTTGATTGCCACCAGATCTAAGAGCTTCTTCGCGGCTTTGCCTTCCAGCTTCTCCGCCGCCGATTTGGCATGCGCCACCTACAGAAATGCAGCTAGGTCCATTAAAATTATTACTCTCTGTTTTAACAACATTTTTTTATCCAGTCCATATTAAAAAAAATTGTTATAAAAGGGATTTTCTGATTTTATTAATCAAAGAACAATTTTTTTAATTTCATTATAATTAAGTTGCATGGGTGATTGAATACAAATCAGTGAGAAAGATGACAAGCCTAATTTCTAACCCTAAATACCGCAAGTATACGGGTGTAGATGTGTATAGGATAAGTAAAGTTCGTTCCTCAAAGAACAAGTTAATGCAATTTGATACCCCAATTTTATAGGATTACCCTAGCTAGACACTCAAATTGCAAAGTTGATTTTAAAAAACTAAATTACTTATACTAATTAACTTAACTTGTCAAACGAATAAATTCCAATTAACGAGAGTGTATCCTAGGGCTTCAATTTCATGAATTACTTCAATATTGATTAAGTTTAACTTATAGACTTCTAAACTAATTTTTAGTATTTATTAGGCGGTACTTAAGTAACTTAGTCCTGCTCTCGAAGCGACTAAGTCATGGATTAATTAGGACAACTACCCTCTCGAGTCAATTAATCCTAACAACTCCTAAAAGATCCTTAACCCTTGCCCACACAGTCATAGACAACTAAGTTATATGTTGTACGTCTATTAACAATTCCCTCCTCTCGAAGCAAAATTGCTAAACAGGTAAACTAAGTCTAAGTGATCAAATTATGCTCAGTTTTGGAAGAAAACAAACATATAGATAAATACTTAAAACCGGAGTCTATAAATCAAAACCTTAAATCAAACATTATCATAAACACTACTCTCTAACCCTAGGACACGACTAGTTTAGCTACTCATGCCTAGCATCAATTCAATACAATAATTCCTAGAATACATCATAAAGAAATAAAGGCTAGATAAGAAATAATTAAACCCGGTGCAGTCAAATCGTTAATCTTCGTATGCTCGTTCTTCCAATCACTCTCTAAGTACTCTTCAATGCGTATATGATTTAATGCATCTGATCTCCCCTGAAAAACGAGCAACACTTGTCTTTTTATAGACTCAGGATAGTCCTGGGGAGCTTAGGAATCAATTCCTATTTGAGACAGAAAAAGCTTAAAAAACGGCTCTTTTGACGCGGCCGCTTATGCTTTTGACACGGCCGCATTATTTTGAACTCGGAATCTCTTTAAAAAATAGCAATTTGACGCAGCCGTGTTGCGTGATGGACACGGCCGCGTTGCAACAACAGTGTGGAATCGTATAGCAAGCTTATTTTGGCGCGACCGTGTTGCATGTCTGACGTGTTCGCGTCGGTTCATGTCTGGCTTGACTTCTGGACCGGTTCAGGCCGGTCTGAGCCAGTCTAGGCCGATTTTTTGCTGGTTCGGACCCGTTTTTGCCGGTTTTCACTTTCCTTCAACTTGTTCTTTCGTTCGTTAGTCGTAAATCACGACTTTTAATCCTGAAATTGCTCAAAAATACCTTAAAACAAGTCAAACACGTTAAATGGTCCAATTTATATCAATTTATCCAACTCTTGACGAAATATGCGCATAATTGTTGTTAAATACTATCCTAAATCGACCTAATTACATGTATAATTTACGTGTATCAAAACCCCCCAAACAGTAACTGTTGTTCGTCCCGAACAACATAACAAAATTTTGTTACACAATTTTGGATGATGATTCAGTTTCAGACTGATTTTTCTTTTTACACGATTTTGGCAATGCAATGTACTTGGGCATATGTGATAATATGAGAATCAACTAATCTCGAGACTTTGAACTTTCGAGTTATTCAATCCTCACCGGTTATGTATTTCACTCATCTCTCAACTGTTTAAGCTAATTTCATTTCCACTCATATTGAATTACATGCAAAGCCTACCATGTGCTTGTCAATCGTCTAAACTAGATCTCGTACTTAATGTGTGTGAAAAAGGATAAAAATGGTCTTTTCTTGGTTGTAATGTTGGCTTAAGGTAAGGTAGGATATATTTGGTTAAAATTGACTATTTTTAGACTAATCCAGTTATACCTAACCCGACTACCCCTTAATAACATCACTCAACCTCACTCTTTAATTTTCAGCAACTCATCCCAAAAGAGATGACTTCTTCACCTTTACTAAACCTTTACAACTAAAGTGCTCTTCAATTCATATTCAATACAAGGGTACCACATTTTTGGGACTACCCCACTGTTCTAATCAATTCAAACAATTCTAAGCACTTTTATGATTTCCTAGCCTCTCCTCTTGGCACTTTATTAACAATCAACTTGTTTTTCTTTTCTTTTTTCTCAATTGTTTTTTTTTTCAGCTTGCAGAGGCTATTTTTCTCTTCTTTTTTCACTCATCAATTTTCTCTCAATCCCTTCATCTTTTAAGTTATCTCTACTTTTCCCATTCCTTCCCACAAATTTTCACCCAAAATACCTTCCAATTCTCCTCCCTCTAACTTGATCAATCCAATTAAGGCCAAAAGATTAAATCGAAAGGTTTTCGGCTAACATTATTAGGCTATGAAAAAAATTAAGGCTTTAAGGCTCAAGTGGGCTAACTAGGGATAATTCTTGACGTTATGGTCCAAAGGCAATTTTTTCACAGTTCAAATAAATACACTTCAAAACAAAAAATGCCTAAAATCACTTCCCATATCACACCACCAATTTGACACATTCTTAGTAAGGACTCAAGGCAAGTTCTAGAGACTAGTGCACATATTCAATGTAATTCACACCGAAAGAATGTATATTACTCCGAACATAGGAGTCCAATTAAGCTCAAATTCTCACCAAGGTAATTTTTGATTAAATACTCTAGGTTCAAGCTCAATTTCGTTTCAACTCACTTCTCATGGTCTATTATGTGCCTTTTTTCCATCTATTTCTCAAAATCAACTCATCATTATCTATTCACCATCCATCTTTCCCTATTTTTCTTCTTTTTCTTTTTTTTTCACTTGTTACTTTTTTTTTTCTTTTTCTCGGTAATTCTTCTTTTGACTCTAAAAACTAAAAAGACTAAAACTCTAGACTCCTATGACTCAACATATCAACTAAATAATAAATATGGGTTCACAGACCTAATAACATCAATAAAACAGATAAAATGGCTCACAGACCCGGTACTCCAAATCAAGTAGCAAAATAAGCAAGTGGGCATACATACCCAATGATCAAACTAAATACGAATCAAACAACAGCAAAATTGAACAAGCAATAAGAAACAAAAAATTAGAAACAACAAAAGATAAATAGCGGCCAAGACGTCCACTGGTCATCCCCTCCCCCAAACTTGGCTGAAAGCCAATTGTTGGAGGAAAAGAGTGGTACGCCTTGGTGCTAACTCACAGTCATTGTGGCGGTGGAGGTGGTCGGAAACCATGTTAGCTCCGAAATTGGGCTAATGCGTTCTACAGAATATCTTGCTGCTGTCTCCAAATGTGCTCCTCGACCTTTTGTGCTGCCGGTTCAACTATGGGTTGTTTTCCTTTGCTACGACTAGAACTGCCATTCTTTAGTGCCATTTTAGTGAACCTGGAAATCGGGAGTTTAAACTGCTGAGGTATTGACGCGGCTGCGCGAGATGTGTGACGTGACTGCGTTCAGTTGAGCTGGATTCTTGGTTTTCTACAATGATTTTGACGCGGCCGCATTGCATGTCCAGTGTCGAAAGTAATTGCTGAAGGCTTTTGACGCCGAGGTGAGTTGGGCTAAAATGGGGTTATGGGCTGGACTTTTGACGCAACCTTGTGAAGGATTCGACGCGGCTACGTTGGGCCCACAGTACCAAATTGCTTCCCAGTTGATTTTTTTATACGGTCGCATTGGGTATGTGAAGCGGCCGCATTGGTTTGTTCCTCCTCAGCTCGAGTTTTTTGTCTTTTCAACCCTTGTTTCTTGCAACACTCGTCCATGTTGGTTCCTAAAAACATAAAAACACTAAAAACACTAAAAACACAAGTAAAACATATAACTAGTAAAAATAATTAAAATTAAATAAAATTTTAAACATCGGGTTGCCTCCCGACAAGCGCTTCATTTTACGTCTCAAACTGGACGACCTTTTTGGTTTTAATTCGGCTTCTTCAGCCACACTTTCTTCTTAACTGCTTCCCTCAACTTTGAATTTAGTTGTAGATGCTTAGGTAACAGTTTAACATTTCCGCAGCCTTTACTTTCTCCCAATGCCGTGTCGACTTTCTTTTTCTTTTTACATTTTTTGGTTGGCCTTCTTTTTGGAGGTTCCTGTAAGACATCTGGCACACTAACACTTTCCAACTGCTCACGATTAGTAGAATCATGGTGATCAAGATTAGATGTAGAATCAACAAGGCACACTTTAGGGGTATTACAATCACTAGGTGAGATTATGTTCTTATTTATTATGACTTCTAAAGATGGTATAGAGCCACATGTTTCAATGTGATTCACCCTCTCACTCTTGTGTTGTTTTTGAGCTTCATATATTGAAAATGTGACTGTGTCCTCTTTTACCCTCCAAGTTAACTCCCCCTTTTTAACGTCTATAAGTGCTTTACCCGTTACTAAAAATGGGCAACCTAAGATCAATGGAATTTCCTTGTCTTCTACCATATCTAGGACTACAAAGTCAACGGGAATTATAAAATTACCACTTTTATTAAAACATCCTCTACAATGCCCCATGGCCAAGTTATAGAACGATCGGCCATTTGGAGAGCTATTGTAGTGGGTTTTATTGTGCCTATTCCTAATTTTTCATATATAGGAAATGGCATTAAGTTGACACTAGCTCTTAGATCACACAGTTAAACTACCTAGATCTTTGCACTTTATTGGTAACATTCTTTGGATAACTGCAATGCATTCTTCTGTTAAGTTCACTGACTCGTGGTCCTCCCATTTTCTCTTTTGAGCCATCACCTCTTTTAAGAACTTCGCATAGTTAGGCATTTGTTATAGTGCCTCAACAAAAGGTATATTAATTTGAATCTTCTTCAGCACATCCAAGAACTTTGCGAATTGCCCATCTAGCTTTTTCTTCCTCAGAACTTGTGGGAATGGAATTGGAGGGACATATTTTGGTAAATTAGCGTTTAGCCTCTTTTCTACTTCCTCTACCCCTCTTTCTTCCACTAAGTGCTCTTTCTGCACTTCATTTTGTTTATCAGCCTGCATCTTCATACTTTCAAATACAATATCACTTCTCACTCGAATTGCGTGACACTGCTCTCTCGGATTCACAATTGTATCACTTGGAAACTGCCCCTGCTTATGCTGAGCTCCGACGATCTTTATTAGCTGACTCATATTAGTAGATATTTCATTTGTACTAGTCTCGAGTCGCTTGATGTCTGCTCCTTGACTAGTCATCTGCTTGTTTAGCTCAATAAATTTACCTTCCACCTTTCTCTCCAGTTGAGCTAACTTTTCATCGTACCTAGTAAATTGGGACTGCATTATCTCTTCTTTTGTTGGTTCCTTACCATCATGAATCATACCATTCGTGACAGCGAATCCGGGTGTCGGATTAAGTGAATTCTTTGCATTGCCATACGAGAAATTCGGGCGATTCCGATTAGGAGGGTACTGATTGTACCTTGGCTGATTATTTTGGAAGTTGTTGAAGTTCCTCTGATTTACAAAATTCACATCTTCAACCTCCTCCTACCCACTATCTGCTGTGATGAAGTGTCATTATGCTGTGCTAACGTCAGAGTAGTTAGCAAACTTACTTGGCTCGTCAAAGCTGTCAACTGAGATGTAAGGTTGTCAATTGGCTCATTCTTGATCGGCTCTGCTTCCTTGACACTAGCCACTCATCTCGACTGATTTCTCTCATTAGGCCACTGATAGCTTGTTCTGGCCATGGCATCCAAAATCGAGAATGCATTCTTCACAGTCTTCTCCATCAGACTTCCACCTGCAGCCGCGTCTACATGCTCTCGTGCTAGAGCAAGCAACCCATTATAAAATTTGCAAAGTTGTTCCTTCTTTGAGAACTCATGTTGAGGACAACTCCAGATAAGATCCCGGAATCGTTCCCAAGCCTCACCGAACGGCTCTTGATCCATCTGCTTGAATTGATTTATTTTCTTTTGTAGATCCAGCATCTTGCTTGGTGGAAAATATTTCAAGAAGAATCTTGTGCTCAGATCTTCCTACTCCGTGACATCTTCTAATGAATTGTACCACTGTAATGCTTTCTCTTTTAGTGAGAATGGGAACAACCTCATCTTGACTTGTTCATGCGGCACATGATTGATCTTTATAATGTCTGCCAACCTGTGAAACTTGTTCAAATGAACATTCGGATCATCCAGAGCACTACCCCCAAACTAGTTCTGATGCACTACATTAATTAATGCTGACTTTAATTCAAAACTGTTTGCATTCAATGGTGGGAGCTGTACTCCTCCATACTGCTGATTCGGTTTAGGCCGAGACAATCACTGATAGGAGCGATATCCTCGTCTACATCATCTTGTGCAATCTGAACTTGTCTCTATTGCAGTAGCTGCTGTGGAGGTTGCTGCTGATGCATATTAGTGATTTAATCCAATAGACTAGCGAGAGCTCCTAATATGCGATTTAGTGCTTCCCTTGGTTCAGATTTTGTGAAACGTTTTCATCTCGAACAGGGGATTTCTTCTTGTTTGGTATCTACAAGCAGTCGCTTCAATTTCAGGATCTAGAGGGACAAGATGTTCTTTCCCTTTCGATCTAGTTTGCATGCGAACCCTGAAAACACCACCAAAAAGAAATACCAAGTAGTATAAAAATTAACTAAATATATGAAAACGAAAATTAAATAATAAAATTAAAATTACGGAAAAATAAAGTCTAGTCTAGTATCCTCCTATTACTCAGGATAAAAACTAAGACACTATACCTATTCCCCGTCAATGGCACCAAAACCTTGACAGGCCTAATTTCTAACCCTAAATAACGCAAGTATACGGGTGGAGATGTGTATAGGATAAGTCAAGGTCGATCCTCAGAACAGGTTAACGCAGTTCGATACCCCAATTTTATAGGATTACCCTAACTAGACACTCGAATTTCAAAGTTGATTTTAACAAACTAAATTACTTATACTAATTAACTTAACTTGTCAAACGAATAAATTCCAATTAACGAGAATGTATCCTAGGGCTTCGATTTCACGAATTATCTCAATATTGATTAAGTTTAACTTATAGAATTTTAAACCAATTTTAGTTTTTATTAGGGGGTACTTAAGTAACTTAGTCCTTCTCTCAAAGCGGCTAAGTCGTTGATTAATTAGGACAACTACCCTCTCGAGTAAATTAATCCTAACAACTCCTAAAAGATCCTTAACCCTTGCCCACGCAGACAAAGACAGCTAAGCTATACGTTGTACGTCTATTAACAATTCCCTCCTCTCGAAGCGGGATTGCTAAACGGGTAAACTAAGCCTAAGTGATCAAATTATGCTCAGTTATGGAAGAAAACAAACATATAGATAAATACTTAAAACCTGAGCCTATAAATTAAAACCTTAAATAAAACATTGTCATAAACACTACTCTCTAACCCTAGGACACGAGTAGTTTAGCTACTCATGCCTAGCATCAGTTAAATATAATTATTCCTAGAATACATCGTAAAGAAATAAAAGCTAGATAAGAAATAATTAAACCCGGTGCAGTCGACTCGTTAATCTTCGTATGCTCATTCTTCCAATCGCTCTCTAAGTACTCTTCAATGCGTATATGATGTGATATATCTGATCTTCCCTGAAAAATGAGCAACGCTTGTCTCTTTATAGACTTCGGAATTGTCCTAGGGAGCTTAGGAATCAATTCCTATTTGAGACAGGAAAATCTTCAAAAACGACTCTTTTGACGCGGCCGCTTGTGTTTCTGACACGACCCCATTATTTAGAATTCGGAATATCTTTAAAAAATAGCAATTCGACGCAGCCCTATTGCATTGCAACAACAGTGTGGAATCGTATTACAAGCTTATTTTGATGCGGCCGTGTTGCATGTCTGACGCGGTCGTGTCGGTTCACGTCTGGCTTGACTTCTGGACTGGTTCAGGCCGGTCTGAGCCGGTCTAAGCCGATTTTTAGCTAGTTCGGACAGGTTTTTGCCTGTTTTTACATTCCTTCGACTCGTTCTTTCGTCTGTTAGTCATAAATCACGACTTTTAATCTTGAAATTGCTAAAAAATACCTTAAAACAAGTCAAACACGTTAAATGGTCCAATTTACATAAATTTATCCAACTCTTGACCAAATATGCACATTATTGATGTTAAATACTATCCTAAATCGACCTAATTACATGCATAATTTACGTGTATCAAAACCCCCCAAACATAAACTGTTGTTCGTGCTGAACATCATAACAAAAGATAAGAAATACAAGTAATTTATGCAATGGTTTAGGGTGATTGGATAATGATTCAGTTTCAGACTAATTTTTCTTTTTACACAATTTAGGTAACGCAATGTACTTGAGCATATGTGATAATATGAGAATCAACTAATCTCGAGACTTTGAACTTTCGACTTATTCAATCCTCACCGGTTATGTATTTCACTCACCTCTCAATTATTTAGGCTACTTTCATTTCCACTCATATTGAATTAAATGCAAAGCCTACCATATGCTTGTCAATCGTCTAAACTCGACCTTGTACTTAATGTGTGTGAAAAAGGATAAAAATAGTCTTTTCTTGGTTGTAATGTTGGCTTAAGGTAAGGTGGAATATATTTGGCTAAAATTGACCATTTTTGGACTAATAAAGTTATACCTAACCCGACTACCCCTTAATAACATCACTCAACCTCACTCTTTAATTTTCAGCAACTCATCCCAAAAGAGATGACTTCTTCACCTTTACTAAACCTTTACAACTAAAGTGCTCTTCAATTCACAACCAATACAAGGGTACCATATTTTTAGGACTACCCCACTGTTCTAATCAATTCAAAAAATTCTAAGCACTTTTATGATTTCCTAGCCTCTCCTCTTGTCACTTTATTAACAATCAACTTGTTTTTCTTTTCTTTTTTCTCAATCGTTTTTTTCCCCAGCTCGGAAAGGCTATTTTTCTCTTCGTTTTTTCACTCATCAAGTTTCTCTCATTCCCTTCATCTTTGAAGTTATCTCTACTTTTCCCATTCCTTCCCACAAATATTTCTCCTAAAATACCTTCCGATTCTCCTCCATCTAACTTGATTAATCCAATTATGGCCAAAAGATTAAATCGAAAGGTTTTTAGCTGACATTATTAGGCTACGAAAAAATTAAAGCTTTAAGGCTCAAGTGGGTTAACTAGGGACAATTCTTGACGCTATGATCCAAAGCAATTTTTTCACAGTTCAAATAAATAGGCTTCAAAAAAAAAAAAAAAAAAAATACATAAGATCACTTCCTAGATCACATCACAAATTTGACACATTCTTAGTAAAGACTCAAGACAAGTTCTAGATACCACTGCACATATTCAATCTAATTCACACCGAAAGAATGTATATTACTTCGAACATAGGAGTACAATTAGACTCAAATTCTCACCTAGGTAATTTTTTATTGAATACTCTAGGTTCAAGCTCAATTTTGTCTCAACTCACTTCTTATGCTCTATTATGTGGCTTTTTTCCATCTACTTCTCAAAATTAACTAATCATTAATTCTTTTTCTTTTTCTTTTCACTTGTTACTTTTTTTTTTTTACTTTTTCTTGGGTTTAATTCTTCTTTTGACTCTAAAAACTAAAAACACTAAAACTCTAGACTCCTACGACTCAACATGGCAACTAAATAACAAATATGGGTTCACAGACCCAACAACACCAACAAAACAGATAAACGGGCTCTCAGACCCGGTACTCCAAATCAAGTAGCAAAATAAGCAAGGGGGCACACATACCCAATGATCAAACTAAATACGAATCAAACAGCAACAAAATTGAACAAGCAATAACAAACAAAAATTTAGAAACAACGAAAGATAAATAGTGGCCAAGATGTCCCACGGTTCACCTCCTCCCCCAAACTTCGCTAAAAGCCAATGTTTGGAAGAAAAGAGTGGTATGCCTTGGTGCTAACTCACAGTCATTGTGGCGGTGGAGGTGGTTGGAAACCATGTTAGCTCCAAAATTGGGCCAATGCGTGCCATCGAATATCTTGCTGCTGTCTTCAAATCTGCTCCTCGACCTTCTGTGTTGCCGGTTCTTCAACCATGGGTTGTTTGCCCTTGCTACGACTCGAACTGCCCTTCTTTAGTGCTATTTTAGTGAACCTGGAAATTGTGATTTTAAACTGCTGAGGTATTGACTCGGCCGCGCGAGATGTGTGACGCGGCCGCGTTCAGTTGAGCTGGATTCTGGGCTTTCTACAATGATTTTGACGCGGCTGCATTAGTTCTTGAAGCGGCCATGTAGCATGTCCAGTATCGAAAGTAATTGCTGAAGGCTTTTGACATGGCCGCGTTAAAGGCTTGCACCGGCCGCGTTGAGTTGGGCTAAAATGGGGTAATGGGCTAGACTTTTGACGCTGTTGCGTGAAGGATTCAACGTGGCCGCATTGGGCCCACAATGCCAAATAGCTTCCCAGTTGATTTTTTACGCGGCTGCGTTGGTTTATTCCTCCTCAGCTCGTGCTTTTCGTCTTTTCGACCCTCATTTCTTGCAACACTCGTCCATGTTGGTTCTTAAAAACATAAAAACACTAAAGCAAAAGTAAAACATATAACTAAAAAAAAATTAAAATTAAATAAAATTGTAAACATCGGGTTGCCTCCCGACAAGCGCTTCATTTTACGTCTCAAACTGGACGACCTTTTTGGTCTTAATTTAGCTTCTTCAGCTACACTTTCTTCTTAACGCTTCCCTCATCTTTGAATTTAGCTGTAGATGCTTAGGTAACAGTTTAACGTTTTCGCAGCCTTTTACTCTCTCTTAATGGCTTCTCGACTTTCTTTTTCTTTTTACGCTTTTTGGTTGGCCTTCTTTTTGGATGTTCCTATAAGACATCTGGCACACTAACACTTTCCAACTACTCAAGATTAGTAGAGTCATGGTGATCAAGATTAGATGTAGAATTAATAAGGCACGCTTAAGGGGTATTACAAGCACTAGGTGAGATTATGTTCTTGTTTATTATGACTTCTAAAGACTGTATAGAGCCACATGTTCTATGATTCACCCTCTCACTCTCGTGTTGTTTTTGAACTTCATATATCGAAAATTTGACTTTCTCCTATTCTAACCTCAAAGTTAACTCCCCCTTTTTAACGTTTATAAGTGCTTTACCCGTTGCTAAAAACGGGCGACCGAAGATCAAGTGAATTTCCTTGTCTTCTACCATATCTAGGACTACAAAGTCAACGGGAATTATAAAATTATCCACTTTTATTATAACATCCTCTACAATTTCCCATGGCCAAGTTATAGAACGGTTGGCCATTTGGAGAGCTATTATAGTGGGTTTTATTGTGCCTATTCCTAATTTTTCATATATAGACACTGACAATAAGTTGATACTAGCTCCTAAATCACACAGTGCTTTATCAAAAGTTAAATTATGTATTTTTCATTCAAGAGTAAAACTACCTGGATCTTTTACACTTTATTGGTAACTTTCTTTGGATAACTACACTGCATTCTTCTGTTAAGTTCACCGTCGCGTAGTCCTCCCATTTTTTCTTTTGAGCCATTACCTCTTTTAAGAACTTTGCATAGTTAGGCATTTGCTATAGTGCCTTAACAAAAGGTATATTCATCTTAACTGTTGCAACAACAGTGTGGAATCGTATTGCAAGCTTATTTGAAGCGGCCATGTTGCATGGCTGACGCGGTCGCTCCGGTTGACGTCTGGCTTGACTTCTGGACCAGTTCAGGCCGGTATGAGCCGATCTAGGCAGGTTTTTGGCTGGTTCGGACTGGTTTTTTTTAGGTTTTTACTTTCCTTTGACTTGTTCTTTCGTTCGTTAGTCGTAAATCACGACTTTTAGTCCTGAAATTGCTCAAAATACCTTAAAACAAGCCAAACAATTTATATCAATTTATCCAACTCTTGACTAAATATGCACATAATTACTATAAAATACTATCCTAAATCGACCTAATTACATGCATAATTAACGTGTATCAAAAGAAATATTTTGGTATGAATGATAATTCAATGAACTCTCATTTAATTGGTGAAAAATAATTAAAAATACTACCTATATGAAACACGATTCTTATTAGTTTTCTATTTATTGAAAGATAATTTTGGTAATAAATATATGGTAATATTTTATATAATGATTTAAAGAGTTTTTTTCACATTCAATTAGACAGTAAATTGCAAAAGTCTCAAGTTGAAGATATTTCCTCCATTCATCCCACAAAGATAGTCACCTTTCATTTTTCACATAGATTAAGGAAACATCGCTAATGGAACGGGAAAATTAAATTTAACCCACAAATTTTCTTTTATATCCTTGTATTGTTTTGTATCCTTATTTATTTTGAAATACTTGGAATTAATGATTAGTCCTAACAAAGTTTAAGTAACGGTATTTTAGAGAAATTGTATCACTTTAATAAGAATAATAATAATTATTTGAGGTAAACAAAAAATATATTGAACAACTTTTATGGAATGGAGAGTATCATTTGAATTTTTTCCCCTAGTTCTGCCTATATATATAATTGTTGTAGAACTATCAGTATATAACATTTTTTTTCTATAAATAACATTTCATTCTACAAATGATAACAATAACAAAAACAATTATAAAAATAACATCTAACAAATTGCTTTCTCTATCATCATTATATATATATATATATATATATATATATATATATATATATATATATATATATATATATATATATATATATATATATATATATAGTTATATAGTAATAATAATATATGGTCTGTACTATTTGCAATCAACTAAATTTCTTAACACGACACACTAATTTAAATAATAAATATGTATTATATAAAAGACATAAATAGCCTTAATAGCAATAATATATATTATATTAATTATAATAATAATAAAATAAAAAAATCTAAAAATCCCCTATACACAGCTTTTATCTCGTCAGTTTACCACAATCGTCGTCCTCCTCCACCCATCCCTACGAAACTCCCCCCCTAATTGTCATAGTACTCTAGCACTGTAGATCACTTTTAGCCCATTAAAAATATGAGAGCAAATACCAATTATAGAAATATTGAGAGATTACCTGACCGCATTGTCGAGGTGCAGTCAAATTAACAATCGTAGCTTTTCTCTTCTAATTTGTAGGGACAGTAAGTCAGGATCGATCTCACAGAGAGTATGAATATTTAAACTATTTTTATATATTAACCTAACAATAATAGCATATATATAAGGAGGGGGTTTTGATTTGATTTGAATGACTAATAAAGATCCCAACCATAAATCTAGTATCCCCTAGTTCGAGTTATCGTCGTAATTAATGCAATCATCCACCAGCTTAGTTCTTAAACTCCTATCCCAAAGATTATCAGCAAGGTCTGTGAACCTAAGTTATCCCTTAAGTTTAACTAACCAAAACGAGCTCTTCGATTAGTCTATTTAGTTTAGTGATCTTAGAATAAGCTCTCTTGATATCATAACCAAAGACATAGAGTATTAGGGTAACGGAATAGACAAGGTATTGAACTCACAATCTCGGTACACGTGACTGTGAATTATGTTATCCTAGTAATTAATTCACTATTTGCTACTAGTGAACATAAATTCGTAACGATTACATATTACGACAATGACCTAGCGATATTTATGTGATTAACTACTTAGGTGATCAATCTAAATTAAAATTCACATAAGAATTTAGATTAAAGCGAACAACATAAAATGTTTCAAAATATAAACCGTTGAACAATTACCATAAGAATCACAAAATTAAAACTAGGGTTCAACATCGATTAAAGACTAAAATAAAAATACTATCTGCTCATGGCAACGACTAAAGACACAAGTGTATTGATAAAGATTAAACTAAAACAAGCAGTCAAGATATAACCGCAAATTGTCGAAACTTGATTGCTCTTCGTCTCCGAAATTCTCCAAATCCAAGTTCAAGTCCCACTTGATGTCTTGAGTCTTGGGGTATTTATAGGAGTACATCTCTAGTATAAAGTGGGAGAAAAATCTAATTGTAATAGAAAAATTCGTCCAAAACTCATTTTCGGGCTTGTGGGCCAAGTAATAGGCCGACACTGCATTACTTTTCCAACTTCAAAGCTATTTTTGAGGGTCTTCCGGATATTTTGGATTTTCCTCTTTCTGACAATGTTGTAGCTCTTTGAATCAGCTTCCCAGCGCTACCAATTTCACCTCAAATGGAGTTGTAAATCTCACGATATGGCTAAAATACTAGAGGTATATTAAGCTGACAGAAAACTTCACTTTCGGGAAGTTTTTCGTCGCGGCCTTGAAGGTATGTCGCGGCCGCGACTGTCCTTTTAACCCTAGGCTCGATTTTTTATTTATTTTTATTTTTTATTTTGGACTTTTCGAGACTTGTTTCTTCGTCCATCCTCAGTCGAATGCAACTTATTGGTCTTAAATCACCTGAATATCTCTAATACAAGTCCACAAACGTCAAACAACCCAATAATACAGATATAAGCCATTCACAGTCGATTGTGCATGCAAATGCCATTAAATAAACGCTTAAATCGACCTAATATGCATGCATAAATACGTGTACCAAAATTCCCCAAACTTAAATCTTTGTTCGTCGTGAACAAATGAAAGCAAAGAAAAGCAAAAGGACACGTGTTAAGAGCGATTTAGGTGGCGATTCTAGTTTTAGACAGGTTTTCACAAAAAACAAGGCAACATGATAAGCTGAACACATACGACAAAGCAACATCAACTACTCTCGAGACTTTCAAACAATTGATCCTCACCGGGTAAGTGTATCATTCATCTCTCAAGTGTATAAAGTAGGCTACATTTTTACTCGCATTGAGTTATATGCAACGACTACCATATGCTTGCCAATCATCTAAATTAGACCTCGTACTCAACATGTGTGGCAAAGAAGAATTTTTTTTTTCGGTTGTAATGTAGACTTCAGGTAAGGAGGGATAAATTTGGGTAAAAGCGAATGATAATTGGATTAATAAAGTTATTCCTAGCTCTAAGTGCCCCTCAATACAACCACTCAATCCCCACTCTTCAAGTTTCAGTAAATAACCCCGCAAAATGATCTCTTCACCCCACAAAAGTATTTACAACCTAAGTGCTTTTCATGCTCTTACTTGGGTACCACATCTTTGGGACTACCCGATTTGTCGAAACAACTTAATCAAATAAACACTTTCTATTTCTAGCCCCTCCTCAACAAGAATAAACACATATGTACATTTGACTCTTTCTCTTTCTTTTTCTTTTTTATTTTTTTATTTTTTTCCTTTTCTTATTATTATTATTTTTTTTTAACGAAACTAACTATAAACACAACATAAAATTCTAGGAGAGGCTAGCTAGTCTTTCTGAATATCTTTGCCTATCAACTTGTATTCCTTTCATCCTTCAATATTCCCATCAATTAACCCACTATATTCCCAATATTTTACCCAAATTGCCTTTAAATGCTCCTCCATCTTACTCAATTAGTTCAAATAAGACCAAAGGCTAAATCGAAGGGTATTTAGCTTGTAATGTAGGGTTATCAAATGAAAAGCTAAAAGCTCAAGTGGGCTAACTAAGGACAATTTTTTCAAAATTTTGGTAAAAAAAAGGATAACATTGTTAAAGCTTCAAAAATAGGCTACAAATAAAAAGAAATGCATAAGATCATCTTCTAAGCCACAACGTGTACCAACACATTCATAATAGAGATTCAAGGCAAGTTCTAGAGACAATTACTGTAACCAATGAAATTCACACCGAAAGAATATACAAATTACTCCAAAGTTGGGGAATACAAGAGTAGGCTCAAAAACCTCACAAGGCAATATATGTTCAAAAGTTTTAAGCCCAAGCTCAATTTCATCTCAATTACTTATCATGCTCTATCATGTGCCATTTTTCAAAATTCTAACAGAAATCATCTCATCATTAACTCCTCGCCATCGTATCACTTCCCTACTTGTTTCTTCCTTTTTCGTTTCAACAACCAAAGATCAATAATTTGGGTTTGTCAACTCACAAGACTCCAAAACATAAAACAATAAATAAATAACACCTATGACCAACATGAAAACAAATTTAACTAGCAATGGGCACACAGACCCAACAACTTCAAGTAAGAAAAAAGCACAAAAACAACAAAATAAAAGACATATAACATAAATAGCGGCCAAGACGTCCCACTATACACCCCCTCCCCCAAACTTGGTCAAAGACCAATGTTTTTGGGAAAACAGTGGTACGGCTTGGTGCTAACTTACAGATTATGGCTCAGGCGGTGGTTGGAAGCTATATTTGCTCCAATATTGGGCAATCACGCCCCACCGGATGTCGTGCTATCGTCTCCATGTGTGTTTGTCGTCCTCTCTACCCCCTTTCTTGCTATCACAACCATGTTCCAATGCTCTTTTATTTCATGCAATGTTGGTTTCTAAAATGACAAAAACGCTAAAAATAAACATAAAAAGTATAAAACATAAAAATAGATGCAAAATACCGTAAATATCGGGTTGCCTCCCAACAAGCACCTTTATTTTCACGTCTTCGGCCCGACTCAAGACTTCCCTTTTAGAAAATATACCAAGGAGGTTTACGGCCTGGTCTTGATGATTGTGGCTCCTCCGCTTCCGTATGATTTTTCATTTTGACTCGTTTCCTTCTCAGGTATGCAATTTTAGCCATGTTCAAACTATACTTGCACTTTAATTATTTTTTCATAGACTATCTGTAACACATTAGGTGACCCAGTGTGTGTCTTGAACCCATCATATGGCGGGATACTGGACGATCCAGCGTGCGTCTTCAATACAATGTTTGTCAACACACTTGATGACCCAGTATGCATGCGTCTGGCACACAATGTCTGATGGCACATTGGATGACCTAATGTGCATCTCACATCCAATGTGCGTCTTTTCAGCCTGACTTTTGATGCCCTCGTCATTCTACAACACTTGCATGGGCTTTTCATCCTCTCCTCAAAATCAAGGCATTTTTATTCATCAAATTTTCGTTGGGTTGGGCTACCAATTTCTCTCTTTCTTGGTTTTCTAACCTGCTTACCATGGTAACCAATTGACTAATTTGATTCTCAAAATTCTTTATTCTCAACCATGTATCTTCCCGAAATTCCAGAGTGTTAGAAACCAAGATTTTATCATATCTTCCAACGATATATTGGAATTTTATTCTGCCATGAAATCAAAGGAAACAATAACAGTTCTGCAGAAACCTGCAGTTCGACAAGCACATTGAATGACCCAAAGATTAGAACAATAATGAAAATAAATATACTAGTTAACAGAAGAAAATACGTAACTAAAATAGCAGAAAATATGGGTAACACTAGAAACACAATTAATATTGCACCGCTCCCTGTCAACGGCATCAAAATTTGACCGCACTGTCGAGGTGCAGTAAAATTAACATCCTAGCTTTCCTCTTCTAATTTGTAGAAACGGTAAGTCTTGGTCGATCCGAAAGAGAGTAGGAAGATTTAAAGTATTTTTATATATTAACCTAACAATAATATCATATATATAAGGAGGGGGATTTTGATTTGATTTGAATAACTAATTTAACTAAAGGCACGAAGTAAAATATAAGAAATAAAAAGTGATTACGATTCAAATATAATAAAGATCCCAACCCTTAATCTAGTATCCCCCTAGTTCAAGTTATCCTCGTAATTAATGCAATTGTTCGCCAGCTTAGTTCTGAAACTCCTATCCCAAAGATCAAGAACAACGTCTGTTAACCTAAGTTACCCCTTAAGTTTAACTAACCAAAACAAGCTCTTCGATTAGTCTATTCAGAGAGTGATCTTAGAATAAGCTCTCTAGATCTCATTAACCAAACGCATAGAGTATTAGGGTAACTAAATAGACACGATATTGAACTCACAAGCTCGGTACAAGTGTCCGTGAATTATGCTATCCTAGTGATTAATTCACTATTTGCTACTAGTGAATATAAATTCGTAACGATTACGTATACGACAATGACCTAGCGATATTTATGTGACTAACTACTTAGGTGATCAATCTAAATAACAATTCACATAAAAATTTAGATAAAAGCGAATAGCATAAAACATTTCAAAACATAAACCGTTGAACAATTACCCTAAGAATTACAAAATTATCAAACGGTTCAATAGCGATTAAAGACTGAAATAAAAAGGCTAGTTGCTCATGGCAATGACTGAAGACACAATTGTATTGATAAACATTAAACGAAAACAAACTATAAAGATAAAACTGCAAATTGCCGAATCTTGATTGCTCTTCTGCTCTGGAATCCTCTAAAATTTAAGTTCAAGTCCCCCTTGATGTCTAGAGCTTTGGGGTATTTACAGGAGTACATCTCTAGGATAAGTATTGATAAACATTAAACTAAAACAAATTGTAAAGACAAATTGTCGAATCTTGACTGCTCTTCTACTCTGAAATCCTCCAAAATCCAAGTTTAAGTCCCCCTTGATGTCTACAGCCTTAGGGTATTTATAGCAGTACATCTCTAGGATAAAGTGGGACAATATCTAATTGGAATAGGAAAATTCATCCAAAACTCGTTTTTGGGCTTGTGGACCAAGTAATGGGCCGATACTGCATTATTTTTCCAACTTCAAAGCCATTTTTTAGGTCTTCCGTTCATTTTTGAGTTTTTCCTCTTTCTGGAAAAATTTTAGCTCTTTGAATCATCTTTCCAACGTCACTAATTTCACCTCACTCAGAGTAGAAGATCTCAAGATATGGCCAAAATACAAGAGGTGTATCAAGCTGACAGAAAACTTCACTTTCGGGAGGCTTTTCGTCGCGGCCGTGAAGGTAGGTGGTAGCCGCGGAGACATCACAAGGCTTTTTAGCTCTTTATGGCGTGCTTTGATCGTGGCCGTGAAGGTATGTCATGGCCGCAACTGGCCTTTTCGCCCTAGGCTCGATTTTTCTTTGTTTTGGACTTCCCGATTCATTTCTTCGTCCTTCCTTAGTCGAATGCAACTTAGTGGCCTTAAATCAGTTGAATATCTCTCAAATAGGTCCACAAATGTCAAACAACCCAATAATATGAATATAAGTTATTCACAGTCGATTGTGCATGCAAATGCCATCAAACAAATACTTAACTCGACCTAATATGCATGCATTAACACGTGTACCATTACCATACAATGATGATACAAGGTAATTGGAGGATGTTAAAAGAATTTTCGATGCCAAGATCATTGCTAGAGGACTACAAATTTATAGATTTTGAAATCGAAATTAGTACTAATTTGGTAATTGCAAAGGCTCATGCTCTCGTCTAACCTCTTACCGTAATTTCCTAATGGCTTTTATATCTGCAGAAGAATGGAGAAATAGAACTGATTCCCCTATCTTTCTTTCTTTTCTTCTTTTTTTTTTTCACGTTTCTTTATACCTGATTTTTTTAGTTTTGTTATTTATTTTTAGAGTAATTTAATTTAATAATGAGGGTAATATTGGAATTGAATGGTGTATATTAAGAAAGTAATATGTATTTTTTAAATGATTCAATTATATCTTCTTGTTTTATTACTCTAAATTTATTGTGGTATTCATTGCTTGTATACAAAATTTATTGGAAATACAACCAATTAATTTTGTATGAATTTATATATCAAGTCAAACAAACGCGGGTAATAATCACAAGCAATATATATATATATATATATATATATATATATATATATATATATATATATATATATCAACACGCCAAGGTTTGCGTGGAAAACCCTCCAGTGAGAGGGAAAAACCATGGGATAATCACAGAACAATTCCATTATATTATATAGTAATTACAAGGTTTTATCAGGTCTTGGTCCTAACATAACAAATATAAATTGGGGAAAAAATATTAAATCGTCTAGAACAAATAGTAAATCACTTGAATATTATAGACATTATAATATTCAAACACACAAGAGAAAAGACCTCCAAAACTGATTACTCCCCCGCCGAATTCATGAATCGACGTACGCTCCAACTCTCTATCCTTTGTTCAATTAGTTGTACCACCTGAAATTCGACCAGTAAGCCTCACACTCTTACACCCTTTTTCCTATCGCAAACATCAAATTAATCATCCCCTCTTAGTTGCCAATATATACCGTTTATAATAAACATGTTCTATTTGGACAAGGATTAAATTTCCATTTCCTAACCTCATTGCCATCGCCTCCTTGGAAAAAAGTTAAGTTTAATTTATTTATTTATTTATTTAAGTATCAGGCTCACTTGTGTTTATGGGCTAGATAGCCCAACAATCTCCCCCTCCAAGCCATAAGAGGGAGATACTCCACCCACAATCATCCGAAATTCGTACTAACTAATCTGGCAACCAATTCGAACTTCTCTTGTGGAATCACTTTCATTATCATGTTAGCTGCACCCTTGCTCAAATCTAGAGCACGCTGACTATCATGCTAAACCAACATCTTTACGACTTTGTACCTCTTGAAAACACTCAGGTTCCCCCTCATCAATAATCAATATACTTAGAACTTGGATATCTTGAAGATGGATTTCTATCACCGATTGGTCTGATTATTTACTTCAGGAGGAGGAGATGGAAGCTCCCCCAATCAGAAACCACTACATCATCTTCGACCATCTCTTGCACATTATCAACTCCAAGTTCTTATGGAAAAATTATGTGACGAGAATCACTTCTCTTCTCTGGAATACCAATATATGTTAATGTTTAATGCTTATAAAATACCACATCTGCTTTTGATAATCTTCTTCTTTACAGGATCCTATAATCTGTAACCAAATTTGTCATCTCCATAGCCCATTAAAATACATTCGGTGTCTTTATCATCAAGCTTATGTCTTTGTTCCTTCAGCCCAAATACATTCAAGTACTAATAAGATATTTTTTTCACTCTACATCTTCTCAGGAACATCAAAATCCAAATGAAGTGATGGAAATATATTTATCAATAGCAAGTCATACGTGTGGCTTCACTCCAGAATAACTTTGGCAACTTAGCCATTCTCAACAAAAATCTCACTCTTTCAATCTCTCCACAATACCATTGTACGTCTAATGCCATGCTGATTGCAATACTCTTGAAATGCGTGAGACGTGTACTCTCCACCACTATCTTTATGAAGATACTTCAAATATCTACACACCCCTCTCTCCATCGTAACAGAAAATTCTTAAAAAATTGAAGCACCTAGTCTTTTGTTCTCATGAAATACACCCACAATTTTCGCCAGATATCATCAATAACAATAACAATAACAAAATATCTATTACCACCTACAGACTTAACTTCTATGGGACCACACACATAAGAGTAAATGAAATCCAAATTATTTTCTTTTCTTTTAGATGTAGAACTAAAGCTACTCTACATTATTTACCAAATAAACAAAAATCACAAGAAATCAAAAGTTTACCTTTTGGAAAGATGATGAGGAATTTCTTCGTTAAAATCTATCATCATTTCTCATTTATGTGACCCAACCGTCTATGCCACAAATCCGATATGACTTCATCCTTCACCGTATTAAAAAATTTCCTAGTCAAACTCACTTGAGTTTTGTAGAATGAACCTACGAACCCTTAGCAACAATTCTTGATCCTGTGGTGATCTTCTATTTTTCGTCACCCATGTGGTTATGATAACTTGCTTGGTCCAACATGCGAGAAGAAATCAAATCTAAATGTAAGTCTGGCATGTGTATGACATCCTTTAAAACTAGCTCATACCTGGCATTAGAATACACATATATCTCCAATCCTAACAATAGCAGATAAGCTCTTGGTCTTTATTGTGCCAAAATCTCATGTTGGAAGGAGTAGTGTGATGTGTGCACCAAAATTAACCACTCACTCCACATATGAGTTGGTAACATTGCACTCTTCATCTCCAATTGAAAGAGTTACTACCTTATCGTCTGATGCCATTGCCATAGTATTTTGGTTATTCTCTTATTTCTCAGAAAAATTATCTTTCTCCTCCTGTTCATTTTTCCAAATCCAACAATTCCTTTTGATATGTTTATTTTTAACACAATGGTAGCATGAATATGACCTTAATCTAGATTGAGATCTCTCTCTTGATTCACTACGTCCATTAGGACCTCTGCTCAGATTTCTTCCTTTATCCTCTATGATAAGAGCTTGTGTAGTATCTATTCCCATACTCTTTCTTCTTGTTATTGAACAAACAATCTTTTACCATGTAAAGAGAAACACCTTCCGGAGCAAAATTGATGAGCACAATCATCAAAGTTTCCTAGCTATCCGACAAGCAGCTAAAACAGCATCAAACCTTGCACCTCATCATCAAGAGCTATTTTCACGGCCGGTCAATCGATTAGTCAAGTCCTGTAACTCACTCAAGTGCTCTACAATAGATTTTTCATCTCTATATTTCACATTCACAAGCTTCCTAATTATATCTCGGCGGTTTTTATCTCATATAAATTCTCCAATTTTTCTCACGGTGCTTTTGCATCAGTTTCTTGTGCCACATGATGAAACACATTTATATCAATAAACTACTTGATTAATCCAACTGCCTTCCAGTGTGTCTTTTTCCAATTTTATTCAGTTTTTTCGTTGGCCTCTTATCTCCCAACTCAGTGGGATCAAATAAAATCTTACAAGAAAGGACATCCTCCATCCAGGGTTTCCAGATACAATAATTCCATGATGTCAATTTAGTCATCCTATTGGTCATCAAATTCTCCACATTAATTCACACAATCCCAATCAATCAAATCAACCAAACTCTTGATACCACTTGTTGAGAATGCAACCAAATAATCTTGTATGATTTCATATATCTAGCCAAAGAAGAGCAGATAATAATCACAAGCGAAAACAAAATAAATCAGCACACCAAGATTTACATGGAAAACCCTCCAGTGTAGAGGGAAAAATCACGGGACAATCATAGAGTAATTCCACTATATCAAATAGTAATTACAACGTTTATCAGGTTTTTCCCTAATCTAATAAATATCAATTGGGGAAAGTACCAAACCCTCTAGCACAAATAATAAATCACCCGAATATTGTAGACACCACAATATCCGAACACACTAGAGAATATGATAACAATAATAAATACTCCCTCTATCCCGAATAAACTTGTATATTTTCCGTTTTCGTCCGTCCCAAGAAAACTTGCACACCTTTAAAAGGAAAGTTATAACACAATCTACACCTTCAAAATCTCCACCCTCAATCAATCTTTGAAAAGTCAACAAAATCCCAAAAAGCAACTTTTTCTTAATATGTGTGCTAACCCCATTGTGCAAGTTCAATTGGGACGGAAGGAGTAATATTTTAATTGCATAACCGATAAAAGCATAACCAAATCAAGATGCAACTTAATAAATTTATGTTTTGAAGAATGCAACATAAAATTGATACGATTATGTGCAAATCTGAAATGAAACAAAATAAATTAAGACCAAAATAGGGATATACGAATTTACATTAAACTTGGAGAGTATTTTCCAATTTCTGCTTCCAAAACATCAAATTTTCACAAAATTTTATGGTTCTGAAATTGCAACTGTTATTGCAAATTTCTCCCCTAACAATAGTAAAGTCTATGTAATGCCCGCTATTTTGTAAATATTCTATTAAAATATTTTCGATATATTATTTGATCTTTTTTAAGATTAAGACCCATGTCTTATAAATTGGAGGTTGTAGAGATTGAGGTTCCAGGCTTAACATTGCATGAATTTTCGAGGTTTTATCAAAAAACACATTCACATTTAAGCTGAGAGGTTTTAAAGTTTATTTTTATAATTGTGACTGTTTGGACTGTATATGTACTTTTATATCTCTATTTTCTACTTGTCAATTAGGGTTGTGCATTCGGCTAAACCGAACTAAAAGTTTGGTTAACCGTAATTTTGGTTGGCTAGTTTAGGGAACTGAAAATCGAACCGAACAACAACGGTTCAGTTCGGTTAAAAAAAAAGGGTTTTTTTCGGTTTCGATTTTGGTTAACGGGTTTCTTTTTTTTTTTTGTACATCCATTAGAAATTTAGAACCCAAAGTACACCTTGTATCTGATTTGGACTTCATAAGAAAAAAACATTTTGAAGTTTAAGACATACATGTAAGACATAAACAAAGAACATAACAAAATAACTAGACAAATTCAACAATCACAAATATAAAAACACGTCTACGCTTTGATAATCAAATCAATTCATAATACAAAATAAGATAGATAAAAAACTTATAGAAGAACAAACACTCAAACATATTAAGATATAACAAACATTGTAAGTCTATAACACATAAATAAGGAAGAAAATGACGAAATAATAGAAGTCTAAAAGTCAGACTCACAATATATAGACGTGAAAAAGAGGAAAAAGTCGCAAGTCACAAATTATAAACGAGAAAGAAAATAAATAAAAAAATAAAAAAAAAAATTGCATTCGATTTTCGGTTTAGACTGGTTAACCAAATAGAAAAATCGAAACTGAACCGAAAACCAAAACTCACTTACACTAAGAACTGAAAACTAAACCGAAAATACGATTTCGGTTTCAGTTTGGATTCGGTTCGGTCGGTTAACCGATCCGTGCACACCCTTATTGTCAATACAAGTTTAGCCTCATACATTACTTGTTAATACAAGTACTTTCCTAATGCTACTTGTCAACAAGGCCATACTCTCTGTTCTAAAAATCCCCGACTAGCTCCGATTAATCCCCGTCTAAGCACTAGGCTCCCATTGACCGCCTACGTTTATTTTCCGATTCCTCCCGTCTAACTACGCCTATGTCCCGATTAGTCCCGTCTAGACCCCGACTAGTCGCTAGACCCCAGTCCACCGCCTAACTAGCGCCTAGCGACTTTTAGAACCTTGGCCATACCTAACATTTTTGTAGCCTGAATCAAAATTCATAATGGGCCCGGGAATCCCCACCATGTATATACTATAATGTAGATTTTTTTTATATAGAAGTGCAATTTTCAAAGAAAAAAATAAATATATGTTTAAATCATTAATTAAAGTAAACTCGCTTAACTCTTTTGATAAAAACCTTATGATCTACTATTATCTAATTCGTTTGATACAATCTTTTTAAATAAATTGTTGTTTTCTTATTCCTTTTCCCTTTTCATTTTCAAACATGAAATTCCAATTATATATATAGACACACACACACACACACATATATATACAAGCAATGAGCACCTGCGTTGCACGTGGTCTTATTGTAATATTATCTATCATTAAAACTAATTTAAACATAGAATACCACCCTCAACATCTCTCTTAACATCTCTCTCCCTCTCTCTCTCCCTCTCTCTCTCTCTCGTTTAGTCCCTTATTTTGTGACCATAAACATCAATTTTTCATAGGGAAACATGCATATTATTCTATTTGATTCAATTGTTTGTTATGTTGGGGACTACGATAATTAATTAGAGCTAAGACTAAAGTATGAAATTTAATTTGTTTGTTAAATATCGTAATATAATATGTGGAGAAAATTGTTGATAGTTTAACTTTTTCAAGAAAAGGAAAATGGAAAAGGAAAAATATGTAAAACATGATAGATTAAGTGGTGAAAATAAATACAATATATACAAAAGGAAATTTTATTGTTGGAGTACTTATTTGCCTCATTTTATAAGTTACAATGGGTAATTGTGCTTAAAAAATGTTGCTACATTGTTTCATATGCTTTAGGTAAAAAAAAAATTATATTATTCTAATAAAGTTATTTATATATTGGTTCATTATAGAAAGACATTCTAGTGATATTAATTTAAAGTTTTGTGTTATGATAAAATGTATTTTGTATTGTCTATTATACTATTAAATTGTAGATTCTTATGTAATTTCAAAAATAATAAATTCTAAAGAAAGGAATAAAGCTAAATAATGGTTTCACAGTTTTGTTTCATGTAAAACATAAGAAAAAATAAATTAAAGACTAAAACGTCATGATAGAAGGGTATAAAAGCCAAACTAAACTAAAATAAATTAAAATAATAAACACAATTTTGTTTTGTTAAATCTGAAAATGCAGTTTTCATAAATCTTCTTTTTAATTTGTCTTTTGCCTTACCATTGTTCTCTTGTCGCTTTTTTCTCTAGACTGTCTTTGACTTTTATTTTTCTATTCTTTTGTTTATCTGATTTCTTTTGTGGTGCTTTGTTGTTTGAACTTCTCGGTTATCTTTCATTCATGTTAGTTTGTTCCTCCAATCTCATTGGTTCTTATCCCGTTGGTGAATTATCTCTGGATTTGTTTTTCTTTCCTTTTTGTTTATCCGGAATCTTTATAGGGTGCTTTGTAGGTTGAATTTCTCCCTGTGTTTCAATCTTATTGATTTGTTTCTCTTCTTTCTTATATGATATTTCTTCTTGTATCTTATTTTCTTCACTCTTCATTCATTTTCGTGGTTGTGGCGGTTGTCTCCTCTTGATTATGTATCTTATTTTTGTTATGTTCCATTATTTTTATTTGTTCAGCAATTGCATACAATCTTCCTTATTCTTTTGTGTTTTCTTGTTCAATGGTATAAGGAAATGAATCTCTTTGTGTGCTTATGATGATAACACTTTGTAATATTTTGAATTGTTCTGTCCCTGAAAAGCATTTATAATTTAGATTAATTTTTTAATTCGGGCTTTTGTATTTGTGATCAGGCATTCGAAATTTATAATTTACTTATAGAAGGTTTCACTTTTATATATTGTAAGATTTTATATTAAAAATTATAAAATTAAAGACAATTACTTGATTAACTTGTTTCCATATGTAATATATTAACTGCTTGTTCTAATATAATTACGTCCATATGCAAAAATGAATTTAATTGAATTTATTTTTCACAACCAATTACTTGATTTACTTATGTGGATATACTAATTGTAAGATTGTGATAATCTCCCTTGACGGGTATTCTCATTAAATTGGTATAAATAATGTTACAACCCTAATCAATGTACAATCACTTTACATACAAGTCCCTCAAGTATACATAAATACAAAGAATATACAGAACTAATATTTACACAATATTATTCGCTAATACGTCCCCTTAGACGGAGCGGGAGGAGGACGGATGCTCAGGCTGGATCCCAAATCAAGAAATAGTTGTCGGGGGAGACCTTTGGTGAATATGTCGACAAACTGATAAGACGAAGAAACGTGCAAGACACGGATGCGACCAAGAGCCACTTGTTCGCGAACAAAATGAATGTCGAGCTCAACATGTTTAGTGCGCCGGTGTTGTACTGGATTAGCCGAAAGAAAAACCGCCAATATGTTGTCACAGTAGATGAGAGAGGCCAAGGTGAGTGGACAGTGTAACTACAAAAGAAGGTTGCGAAGCCAACAAGTCTTCGCAACCCCACGATATTTAGCCTCGGCACTCGAGTGGGAAATAGTGTGCTGATGCTTGGAGGACCAATAAACCAAATTGCCACCTAGAAATACATAGAAGCTGGAGATGGAGCAACGCGTATCGGGGAAGCCCGCCCAGTCGACGTCCGTATATGTGACTAAGCGGGTCGACGATGAGGGGAAAAGGTGTAAGCCATGGTCGAAGGAACCTTGAAGATACCGGAGAATGTGTTTCAATGCCACAAAATGTGGTTCCTGCAGAGCATGCATGAAGAGACAGCATTGTTGGACGGCCTATGATATATCCAGGCGGGTGAAAGTGAGGTATAAAAGAGCTCCCGCAAGGCTGCGAAATAAAGTCTGGTCCCATACAGGGATGCCCTCATGGGCGTTGAGTTTGGCCTTAGTGTCAACCGGTGTACTAACGAGCTTGCAATTGCTCATATGAGCCCGAGCAACGGTATCTCGAGCATAGTCTTTCTGACGAGGAACATAGAATTGGCCGAGCGAGAGACAGAAACGCCCAAGAAGTAGCTGAGTGACCCCAAGTCTGTCAGCGCGAACTCAGACCGGATGCGGGCAATAATTCAGGCCTTAAGAGATTCTAAGGAAGCTTTCAGAACAATATCATCAACGTACAATAATAGATAAGCAGTGTGAGAACCATGATGAAATATAAATAAAGATGTATCACTCTTGGCGCAGACAAAACCCAGAAAAAAAATATAAGTGGTGAAACGATGACACCACACCCGTGGGGCTTGCTTCAAACCGTAGAGGGATTTGCGGAGGCGACAGACATGGTGAGGAAACTGTCGGTTAACAAACCCAATAGGCTGATGCATATAGACAACCTCCAAAAGATTTCCATGAAGGAATGCGTTTTTTTACATCAGGTTGATGAATTGGCTAGCTTTTACTCAAAGCAAGACTCGAAACAGTGCAAATAGTGGCCGGTTTGATAGTCGGACTGAAACTCTCCCCGCAATCAACTCCCACCTGCTGAGAGTTACCATTGACGACCAAACGGGCTTTGTATCTGTTAAAAACACCATGATCCCTATACTTGTGCCTGAATAACCACATTCAAAGAACCCCTCAGGGGGGCGGGGGACTAGCTCTCACGTGTGCTGTTTAATAAGAGCATCATATTCGGCAGTCATGGCGGTATGCCAGTTAGGGTCAAGCAGGGAAAGTTTTGGTGATTTGGGAATGGTGGATATTTTTGTGGGGAGTGAGGTTTGAGTAAGGAGATTGAGAGGTGTTTTGGGTTTAAAGATGCCGTGTTGAGAGCAGGTGGCCATAGGGTGACGAGGAGGTGGGGCAGCTAAACCGGCTGTTGGATTAGCTGGCTGTAAGAGTGAATCAGCCGAGGCGGGTGGAGTATCGGCCGAGGTGGAGGGTGCGGCAGGGCTAGTAGTTGTGGGGTAAGGATGTGAGATTTGAGTAAGCATCTAAGGTGGGGGTTTGGGATCTTCAGGGAAGGAGGGAGTGTAGGCATGTAGGTATGCGAAAGGGAAGGTGGTTTCGACGAAGGTAACATATCGCGAGATGATAGTGCAATTAATACGCAAATCGAGGCAAATGTAACCCCGATGGTTCGGCGGGAAGCCAAGAAAAATGCATGGCGTGGAGCGAGCGGCGATTTTATGAGGAGTGAGCACAAACAAGTTGGGATAACAAAGGCAGCCGAACACACGGAGGTGTGTGTAAGTAGGCGTGCGAAGGAAGAGGGCAGTGGTGGGTGTGGAGTTATTTGAGGTGGTAGTGGGAAGAATATTGAGGAGATAGGCGGCCATACGTAGGCCGTAGGTCCAATAGGATGAAGGAATTGAGGCATGCAAGAGGAGTGTACGATGATATTATTGAGAGACCGAAGAAAGCGTTCAGCTTTACCGTTTTGAGGGGAAGTGTGAGGGCAGGAAAAATGAAATTGAAATCCATTGTCGTAGAATTTTTTTGTGAAGTTTGTATTATGGAACTCGCGACCGTTATCACACTGAAATGTTTTTAAATAGAGTTTGAATTGAGTTTTGATGTAATTGTGAAAATGCACAAAAACAGAATAAGCTTGAGATTTAAATTTGAGGGGGAATACCCAACAAAAATGACTGTAATCATCGAGAAACAACATATAGTATTTATGTCCTACGTGGCTAGCAACTGGTGAAGTCCATAAGTCAGCATGAACAATATCAAAAGGCAAATTTGTGCGATATTGAGAAAGAGAAAATGGGAGTCTAACATGTTTACCCCATTGACAACTATTTACACGCAAAAGAGGCATGTTTATTACAAGGTATGGAATTATTCTGCCTAAGAAAATAAAAAACAGGATCGCCGGGATGGCCGAGGCGATCATGCCAGATAGAGGATGAGGTGGTGGCAAGAGCAATGCGAGTTGATGATGGCGGAGCGATGGTGGAGGGGGGAAAAAGGGTAGAGGTCCCCGATACTATTGCATCTCCTAAGTGTGGTCCCCGAGCGAAGGTCCTTCACAGAAAAACCAGGGAGATCAAACTCAATAGATACATAATTATCACAAGTAAACTGACGAACAGAGATGAGTCTTTGATAATGGAGGGAGTGTAAAGAACATCCTTAAGAGTAAAGGGTGGGGCAGGGGGAAGGTGTATGTGTAGTGCCATGACCCTTAACCGAAATACTAGAACCATTTCCAACGAATATAGAGGGTGGGGTGCTCAAATTAAATAGGTGAGGGAGGTTACTTGAGTTGTTCATGAGGTGAGATGAAGCCCCGGTGTCCATATACCACTGATCATCGGGCTGAGCAAGACTCAATGAACTGTATGTGTGTCCCAATTCGGTCGGAGAGATGAGCTGACCGGCATAAGAAAACTGTTGAGGCAGATGGGCCGACTGCTGGGTCTGCTGAGCCGAGAAGAGGGCCTGGGGAGCTTGCTGAGGAAAAAGGCCCGGGACCCAAGAGCCCGGGTCTGGGGTTCCAGGATTGGGCCGATCCAGATGTTAGAAAAGGGCAGGGGGGAGCAGCCTACTGCTGTTGCATCTACTGTTGGACCCAAAGGATGTTGGCGGCCCACTGGACATGCTGAGGCGGCCCCAATGGCCAGGGCTGCCCAGGAAATCCTCTGCGACCAGAAGCTCGTCCACTGCTGCGTCGGAGAGGATTTAGTAGAGCTAGATGACGTGGTGAGAAGAGCAGTCGAGGTAGAGTGATCATCTTGCTTTGCCCGACGTGTTTCTTCGAGCACAAGTTGTGACCGAGCTTTGTTAAAGCTTGGAAGTGGGTCGGCCTGTTGAATCATGGCCGCTAGGGTATCATACTCAACTTTCGTGAGATCGGAAACTAATTGGATAACCATCTTGTCATCGGAGACGGGATCGCCTACGTTGCTGAGTTGATTGGAGATGAGTTTGATGTGCTTGCAATAATCAGACATATTGGCAAAATTCTCCAATCGGGCATTGCGAAACTGTTCGCCCAAATACACTGTCCGGGTGTGCTTATTGTCGTGGAACAATTCTTCTAATCGCTTCCACAATTGGATAGCCATGACGCCCGGTTTCATAATGGTATTGACAAGGTCTATCGAAATAGTACCGTAAATCCACTGCTTGATGATAGCATCGAGACGCTGCCATGTGGGTTCATCAATGTTAGTGGGACGAGAAGTAGACTCGTCGATGTGATCGAGTACGTTGAATGCACATGCTTGGATCTTGAAGAGTTCGACCCAAGGTCATATACTGACCGTCTTCTTGATCAAGAACAAATCCCATAATATTCTTGATATCGGTGACGACGAACGCCGGATGGAAGGGGAAAAATGGGGCGGACGAGGAAGTCCCGCTGTGGGAACTACCCATAAATCATTAAAGCATAAACAAGAATCAACAACATTAAAGAAGAAAATAATAAAAACCGAAAATAAAGAGAAGAGGAAAAAAATGTCAATGAGTGAAGAATCCTCGTAGAACTTCAATAATCTTAAAGGGTGTCACAAGTCTTTGAATAATCTCCAAGTTATCCTCTAAAGAAAAGAAAGGAAAACCTAATGCTAAACTAAGAAAATTTCAAAATATAAGAACTAGAAATATTCTAAGTGTTGAAAATGAAATGGAGGCCTGCTACAAAATGACAAGGGAAGGGGTATTCATAGATCCCCAACCCTACACAAGTCAAAAGACTTAAAATCTACTGAATATACCCTTTTAGTAAGGGTAGAAATGTAAAAGATTAGAGGGGAGTGCTCGATTTAATTTTAAGTTGAATCCAGGCATCAAAGTATAGCTTGGGTCATCTTCTCAGCAATTCTGAAAATTATCCATCCAGAATCAACTCTTGGCTTGAACTAAAAATTTGTAGTTCTTTGTCTCGACTACATGTGGTACTTTGAATCGTCTCGATCCGACATCATATGAAAGAGATACAACCAAAATAAAAATCTACAATGCTTTGACCGAAGACGGGGGTGCTCTCAAGAATTCATATCGCATGCAGTACCAAGCGCGATATTAAATACCGCATGTGGTACCGAGGTGTGACATTGCCCATTTTGCCCGATGTTCGATCGCTGGGCATTCCCAACTCCTATGACGTGCACCGTCTTCGTGCATCGCTATTTTGAGGCCTTTTCACTTGTTTCCTCGACCCTATTTCTTCATGACTCGAAGATCTTCGAGTTGTGCCTGAACCGGGCCCGATTGGTGTCTCGTTTGGGCCTCGATTTGCGGGCCAGAGTAGGTAATTAAGTGCAAATAATTTTTGACCTCCTGGATTTTCCTAACCTTTAAACCATGACTCATAAACACCCTGCAGCGCATAAAATCATATAAAAAAGGATACTTAATCCGAAAATGTTATTTAACACGAATTTGAACTTAAACATAGTCAAAATTGCATTTCTCAATCAAATATGAACATATATAATGCGAGAAAAGCAAATATTTTGAGGTTCATTAGGTTCCGCCTGGATCATATTCTAACATGTGGTATCAGAGCCCACACTTGACGATACTACGTGAGATCCTTTCAGAGAATCATGGAAATTTCGGATATTCTAGTCTTGAGAAGTCCAATTTTGAATGGTTCCAACTATTTTATATGATAGATTAAGATGCATAAGTTTATTAGATCTCTTGATGAGTGTGCATGAAGATTCATCGTTGTTGGTTGGATACTCCAAAATTTGCCAATTTTAATGGTGACTACTTGATAAGAAAAACTTTAGTGAAAGAAATAAAGATGGTGATTCAATTTCCTACATCACGAAGGAAAATTTTCGTTCATTGAACTCCAAAGAAGAAATCCTACCAAAGGAGTGTACAAATTCTTTGTTAAGGATATTTGAAAGTCAAGGTCGTAGCCAAAACCAGAATTAGAATCATTTCAGGCGTGAAGTCACTTTCATTATCTCAAGTTAAGTCCAGATTTTTTAAGAACTCCAACTGAGACCAAAATTTATCCAATTTCAAGATTTTTAAGGATAACAGGCAGGAAAACTTTAGCTCATCATGCAATTCCGAATCGCAAGAGATCAAGCCTAATCATCAACTTCGGTATGTTGCAAATCCAATTTGTAGTGATAAATGCATAAGTTATTAATTATGGCATAATTTATGTGCTCATCCTTATAATCCTACGGAAATAGACAAAAATGTCCCCAAAATTTCTAGTTCTATCATTCATTGCATTAAATCATTTTACCCGAAGCAAAGGAATTAATTGACAAGTTTGACACTGTTGAACATTTGCAGTTATTCAAGCTGAGTGTGCATGATTAGGTGCTTCTCATAAAGTTTTTAGGTATCTACGACCACACTTAATGAATACTACTACATGCTTAACCATCATTGTCAACGCATTTGGCAGGTATGTCAAGAACTTAGAAATAAAGTATGGATTAGCACGATTAAGTGCTTTTCCAGTTGGTTTCAGTACTTCTGTTGAGCCAAACACAATATACTGTATTTACTAAAAAATATTGTTTCCACAATTACCCATTACTGGGAGATGTTCGTTGTTAGTATCTTCCCCTTTGATCACATTCCTCTTATGATTAGAATCCAACTCTTAATTAGGAACATGTAATTGACTAACTAGCAGGTTTTAGCCACTTATAATCACTACAATGAGCGGCCTCCCTAAAATCCAAGCCACCCCAATGGGCATGATCGATTTTTAGATGCCCCCACTCAATGGCAAAATACTAGACTTTAACTTAAGCCTTAATTTAGTATTGTTCACGGAAAAGACTTGGATAATCAACCTTTGACTGGTGGAGGTAAAGATACCAAACTTTTACCTTGATATGCCCTGATATCTTGAGTTGAAGTATTTTTCTCGCTAAATGAGAATTATTATCAAACATAGAGTCTGTTGAAAATCCAAGGGTTCGTCGGTAGAGGAATCGCCCTCAATTCCATTCTACTAGAACCACTTATAATTCCTTTTCTATTCCAACGTTGACACCCTCCTAGGGTTCACATGATTCGGTTGATGTTATTAAAAATTATCTTTAAGTCTAGTACATATCTAATTGTTGTGACCTCCTAGTCATACTAGTCTTGTCATCTACTCATCACTACATATAAGATTAACTTCGAAGCAACTAACTTATTGTGTTTTATGCCATGGTCTACATGTAAGGGAGTTGAGTGCAGATGTATGTGCTTCCTAAAACTATATGTACACAAGATTTCGTTCTTAGAATTAATACTATGATAACTTAACGGAAGGTATGATATCGAAAGTTCACTATGGTACCAATCATCATCCATATCCAACTGTCGCATTACCACAACTTAATCCTAAAAGAAAAACAAACTTTTCAACTGTTATGGGTGAGAATACCTAGATTCTTCCAACCCATAACCCCCCTTCAAGTTACCAATCATGTTCTCAACACAATTTAACTTCGTTGATCACATTCAAGTTATTTCGACAACAGGTTGATCACACTTAATGTGGGTTTCAAGACAAGGTTGAATGTCAAGGTCATAATATATCTCATTTATGGCAGATGACCTTCCCAGTACATGCTTACGAAGCATCTTTCAACTTTAAAGGCACTTTTATCAGCATCGTAATAAGGTCCATCTTCATCTATCAACAGATCTAATACCTCTTAGAATGTTGACTTAGCCTTGTGATTACTTTTGATCTAAGCTTCTTTAACTTAATTATGTCGAACAATAGACATAATAGTTAGATTAGACATATTCAATCAACAACTTTTTAAACTTATTCAGAATATTCACTAAGGAACATGGCCAATAATCCCATGTGATCATTACTCATCAGTTCCTATTGAATATTCTAATATGCTTATGGTCAGGTACACACTTCATCGATTTCTCTAGGAAAATATTGTATTGTTCTCACACCCAACCAAATTTCCTGGATTTGATTAAAAAAGATTCAAATTCCCAAAATTCGAAATGCATCAAAATTAATTGCAATCACAGAAAATAGGGTGTGAATAATAATGTCACAGTGGCTTTCCAAGAAAAAATCTCATGAAACATGTGAATTACGCACGTCCAAAAGCAACACACGCTCCGTCACGCATCACTTGCTTCCGTTGCATCAAAACTCGCCTTCATACATTCACATGCACGCATATGCACTCGTACACACACTTCACAAATAAACACGTACTCGTACATGCTAAACACATGTCTCACACGCTTGTACGCACCAGAATGCAAACCCAAGTACCAACACGCACCCTAAGCATGCCTCACGCACCACCACGTACGTTTCACGCGTCCCCACTCACCCTATGCGCGTCCCACATGATGGCACGTGCCCCACACGTGCTACCACGTGCCTGCATGCACTGCCACACGCCAGAAGTGTTCCAGCAGCGGTCAGGAGGCGGTGCTACGGCTGCTAAGCGGTGGTCTCGCAATGGCAAACGACGATTCAGTGACCGATCAACGACAAATCTATGGCGGTAGTGGTCCGGTGATTGGAGGCAGGGGAACGGTGGTGGTCTAACAACCGGCTTGCCGCGGTGGATCGCCGTGAATTGGCGGCAGTCGAGTTCTGTGGGTGGTGAACCGGATGGCTAAACCAGCCTGGTCCGAGTTTGACTGCCATGGCACTTATGCCACGTGTCACTATTGCATTGGTGGATGGTCACTTACGTGTCACCACATGGCATAACACGTGGCCACTGATCCTGCATTGACCATGGACATGTGGTGCGACATTATTCGCCACGTGTGCTGACATGGTCCCACGTGTTGGCTGACGCTGTTGTTGATTATGCGATGATGTGTCACATTTGGCACAATTTTATTCGTCCACATATGCTGACGGGGAATTGGTGTGTCATCCCTTTGACCAAGCAAGACCCACTCTCATTGGTCGGTGAGTGAACTACACGCCCCGCTTTCCCGCCGTTTGTGGCCGACAGTGCTCCGACTTCCCCCCATTCTCGACCATTCTTAGTTCGAAAGTGCAATCGATTTTACGATCCGACACTCCTAACTACGTGTTTAGATCAAAAGATTTGTTCTTGAAGAGCGATAAACCTTGTTCTTCATGCTCTTTATCAAGAACATCTCAAGAACACAATTTAATCAATTCTAATCTTCTAAGCATGTTATCTCAAACAATAGAAGTCCGATTTACACATAGAAACATACCAAATTGAAGCATATTCAATAAGCAACGAATACATACAACATACATGTAGTTTTTAAAAAATATGAACATCTTCAAGTTTCCGAGAAATTTTCAGAAATTCAGAATTTTCGTCCAAACTTTAAAAGCTAATAACTCATTTGTTTCTAAGAATTTTTTTTGCATAATATGTCTATGAAAAAATCATTCAACATAGAATCCAAACAAACCATTTACACACGAAAAACAGAATGATCACAGGATGGAAATTGCACCCGAAACAGATTGAAAAACTATTTTTCGTCAAACTATTCAGATTTACAAGCTAACTTCAAAAAATCATATAAAATATGTTTCTTAACGAAATTAGGTGATTTAAATTAGAGATTGAAGCTATGAACAAGTACTTTCATATCATACCATTATCATGCCAAAATTCAAAAAATAAAATGACGAAAATAGGCAAGAAGGTCACTATATGTTTTCAATCTTAACAAACCAACACCAAAAATCATCGAAAGATAATTGAGACTGAATTCTAACCTTTGTGGCTCTGATACCACTGTAGGACTTATTTGGGGTACCTTGATTTGTAGAGGAATAGATCCCTATATTGTATACGGGTCGACCACAGTGTCTCATCGATGATTCGTACACGTGGTCGGGGTGGAAATTACAAGCAAAAATCCGCCGCTATCTATGACCCAAGAGCCATCTCCAATGTGATGAGGAATTCACGTTTAAAGTTTCTCTCCTATTCTCACAGTCTATTTGTCACGCTTGTGAGAAACAAGTTTGTTCTCTCGTATATATTCTTCTATGTACCCGGTACACTTAGTACTGCAAGTAGTGGGGAAAGTGAGCCTATATTATAGGAGATGAACCTCCCATAATTATCCAATTTCATTAATTAGATCAGCCGACTTCGGCGGCTTTGGACCAAGTCCATTAGCTGGGTCAAACCAACAAGTCTAAAAATGATGTTTGATTCGAGATCAAGATGCAGGGCCCCTCCGGTTTGAGTTTATCTAAGTTAATCCTCCATCAAATTCCAAAGTTCAATCCAAAGAGAAGATGAATAAATAGAGATTGTAATACAAGTTTTCAATTCTGATAATAAATTATATAAAGTTGTACAAATTTATTTTGTTACAGTGTAACGCTCTGTTTTTCATAAATACAATTTTCAAAACTGTTGCCAAAATATCTTAAACTTAAGGCGTTAGATTTTTTTTTTTTTTTTTTTTTTTTTTTTTTTAATATATAGATATAAAATGACCTATGATTTAACCCATTACTAATAAAAATATACATAGGTAAAATAATGTGATACAAATTGACCAAAAACACCTTTAGCACAATGAAAGCGATAAATTTTGAATAACCAAGCCAAAATCATTTTGAGTCACATACTAATATACAGACCTAGAGTTACGATAATGACATAATTTCTGCTCACAAAAGAGTTTGGTAATGAAAGTAAAATATTTATCTAAAATTATAATAAGACCTTGAGACTAAGTAATGTAGATTAAATCCATAATAGATCAGGGACCTGCACATCCATCATCGCTTTTTCACGTCAAACTCTAAATCTTTGTGTAAGGTATTTGACCTACAAAACAATCTGAAAATGGTGGAGGTGAGTGCTTAAAAAGCACCCCGTGGGGTAACCTCATGATTGCTTAAGCTAAAAGGCTTCATGTAACTCATCATAGCATGATATATAACGCATATAATCTAAACCATAATATCAAGCATGCGTGGTAGCCCCCGAAGTAAACTTAATGTGGGCACCATATATTCGAGCGAACCCAACCATATCCATAGCAGCGTGATATCCTCCAGATAAAATCAACGTGGGCATCGTATATTCGGGCAAACCCGACAATAGGGAAAAGCATATCCACCATAGGGCAAGATAAACCTAACATAGGAAGGTGTTATACCTATATGGTAAGTTTGGCCAGACCCATACCAGAGTATACCCGTCAATATAGAGCGGTGTATGTCCGTAGATCATACCTGTCATGATAGGTATACATCTAGCCTAAGGCAGGATAAATCAAAGATGATTAGGCCTTTCCAACTTGCATATCTAATCCTGGCCAAGGACATACACACCCGTCATGATATAGTGGTGTATATCCGAAATTATACCCATCATGATAGGGCGGTGCACGTATCTAAGTTGGGGCAGGGTAAACCCATCACGAGTGAGCGAACCTACAATGGGAGGGTTGCCCTGACACAGAGAACATGCCCGTCATGATAGAGCACATGTTGTCTGCATATTTGTAGCATACCGTGACATATATCACAACACATGTAGATCACATAAACGCGTCTTAACCATAGCAATCATAACATGGGAATGTTTAAACTCATTAGAGAGAGTGGAAGTTAACCCACCTTCCTGCATACTTTCTTTGACTTATGTGGACGTTCTATAATTGGGGTGCTCTGGGGAAGCTCCAAGATTGTCCAATCTAACTTGTACTACACTCACCGATTTGTATCCTTTAGTCTTATAACTTTCCTCATTATTCTTCTTTTTTTTTGTTTTTTTTTTTTTGTTTTTGTTTTTGTCATAACCCATTCTAAATCCTCATCTTAGTTCATACATATAACTACTGAACATGTGTACATATACGTGTAACTTAGCTAACTTATTATTATACTCATATTCACGTAACAAAATGTTAGATTCATTTATGGCAAAAACATTCTTTAACTAACCATAATTTCTAAAGTTGCAAAAATTGTAATTTATAACTAAAGGGACACTTATACACAAATAAATTCATATAATTCAAATAATCATCGAAAGACTATGAATATCTACATATCTATACATTATATGCTATAATTGAACATGACAAAATATTCCATTAAAACCTCAAGTGATTGTTTTTATAAAGTCAGCTTCTATCAGTGTTGAAAATAGATAAGTTTAGGTCTCTGACTAGCATGTCTTGTAAAATTCACTAAAAACCATAGATGTAATGGAAACCTCTCATAATTTATTTATAGACTTATAACGTCATTTAGTATATCATATTCGAACGGTTCATAAAATTCAAAATCAATAATTGTACAAATTTCATTTTATAGGATCAAAACCAACAACCTTGTACATCAAATCAGCTTGTTATGTGAAATTCATTAAAAATCATATATACCATGAAAACTTCTAAAATTTTAATCGTAGACTCCTAATATCATATATAATAACATACAAAAATAATTTTATAAGTTTCAAAGGGACTAATTTTATAAAAAAACATTTTCTAGGATCAAAATTAACCAATTTTTTACCAAAAATCAGTTTATCTTGTAAAATTCATCAAAAAACATTAACTAGGTGAAATACCTTCAAATTTTAACCATAGACTTTGAAGACCATATATATTAATACAGTACAACAACATTTGAAATTATAAAGTAAATATGTTTATATGGGTGATTCTAGTGTGCAATAGTTGCACCAATGCAATCTATGGGCATATTTGTCACTTTACATTTGTAATGGATCCTTATTCATTTTTTTTATTCTGTTTGGCATTGAATACAGCACTTGTCAGTTTTCCTATTCACCATTTTGCTTCATTCTTCCTCCACACCATTAATTATTTTACTGTGAATCGGTGATTTGGTTGAGGAAATCAGTGAGGCTGCTGACAAAATTCAGCAAGGCTAATATTCCTTTGCGACTCACAATTCCTATGGTTGTCTAATTTTCGAATACGTTGTTGCACTTATGCTGGTGTTCATTTATTCGGTGGGTTGAGCCCGACCAGACGCGGAGGGTGATTGAGGACTGGTACCTACATCGTGAATGAGAACGGAGTTGAAGCAGTTGTCGGCGTTTTTGGCATTGCCTACTGAGGTCCCGAGTTTGGGGGGTGTATTTTTTTTAATTGCCCAGTTACAATTAGGAGATCTTGATTCATTCCTCTTAGAGAGGGCTTACACCTGAGGATGGGCAACACTCATCCTCGTCGTAATCCAACCGAGGACTGCGAGAAAAGATAGATCCGGGCGCCTAGGATTGCCCTGACGAGGGCCCATGGCAGTAGTGCTGTCGGATGCCAGATTTTCGTTTGACATTTATTCTGCCCCTTTTCACGAAAAACTAAGGTTTGGGATAGAACCTCGATTATGCATCGCAACGGAGCTTTCGGTGGTAAGCTATGAACTGGGCAACTAGTTTCGAAGGAGAGAGAGAGAGATAATCCTTAATTTGAATTATATGTATTGACACAGGGAGAAGTTAAGAGTGGAATCCCAATTCTGCCCTTTTTCTTTATTCAGAAATTTATAAATGAATGGATGATCAGGATTACATTATAGAAGATCTAGTGGTTGAAATTTAATGGTTGCAACAATGTAACCATTGCACCAAAGTAGGACTCATGTTTATATAATTTTTTCAAAGTCGCATGTATGACATAAATTTTGACAAATAAAGTATTAAAGTAAAGTTCACACATTTAGATTATATAATCTCTACTTATATAACATCTATACCATATAAACTAAAAATATCTAAAGGTACAAAATACATTTAATAAACATGTGTGTTTGCATCACATAACAAAATCGGTATATTGACGATCGACCATATAAGACCCCGTCCTAAATCATGTATACTACCAACAAGAAATAATCACAAACCTAGATTTAAAGGGAATCATCCTTAATCAATCAAATAACATAATAACATATTCCCTAGACATGGATAATTTATTAGCTCATCTAAGAATTAACCACTTTACCTTACCGTTCCTTCAAATCTGCAATCCGATAAAATAAGGGAATTCAGGGCTTCTCTCTTGAATGTTTCTTGATACATGGAGCCAAAGGTGGTGCTCAAGTATGTGATTAGAGTGAGATGGCAAGAGATTAACAAATTTGAGTATATGTGAGACCGTCCACAGATGTAAAGGTGATCGATGCGGGTGAAAGTAAGACATGGGAATTTTTTTTTTTCCTTCATGAATCTACTCTTCAATACCTTACGTTAATTAGCTATATACATATACTCTTTAATGGCAACAGATTGGGATGGATACGTCATACGTGCACCATATGTAGGGTGGCAGCTTGGAAGAGATGAGGGAGAAAAGACATGTGCTTATCATCAAGGAAATGAATTTATAGACTCTGAGCACTTTATTCTTTAATATTTGTTTGTTGAGCTTATTTAAATAATAATTCATTTTTAGGGTTCCATAGCCTCTAGCCTTGCATTATTCTCAACCCGTTTGAATATTTTATGAATATAGAATTATTATGTGTATTTTCAGATTTTTATATTAATTTCTGGATTCTGATTAATGTGTTACTCTCCTTAATAATGTGTGTATTTTTGTTTTATGTTTTCATTGGGTAAAACGTAAAATTGAACATACCGTTGGAATCGGGAGGGTTGATTTAGTGGGGATAGCTGAAACCCGGTCACCGGAATCGGCTCCGTTGATGGCGCGTGCATAACACACGTTGACAGGCAAAAGTGGGCATTGATAGATGGGCTGATGACCAGTTAACCGCTGACTCTGCACACGTGGCCCAATAGACAAGCGCCACGTATGCCAAATCAGCAACGACATGGACATAGCCACGTCACCAGTCAATGCCAGCCGGTCACTAGTCCACCACCGGTCCGTCGCTGGTCCACCGCCGGCGCGTGGCAGCGCTTGGTCGGAGCGTGGCGGCATGTGGAGGCTCGTGACAACTTCTAGCACCACGTGAAGACTCGTCTAGTGTGTTTTATGGTTTGTGGAGCCGCGTGTGGGTCAACAGTTGATATAGAGTCATGTTTTAGTGCATGGGAGGGACATAGGTGTGTATAGAAAGTGTTGCCAAGTGACTTTTACTAATTTTGTTTCATCTTTTAGGCATATAGGCCACAAAAGTTTTCCCAAAAATAATTTTTTTTCACGTCTAAGTGGTTCTTTATTGTTCATGGGGATCTTTAGACAGTGGGAAGTTAGAGAACGTGTTTTTAACGGGTTTTTAATACACTTGTGAATGCTTAAATATATGCATTGAAACCGAGTTTCTTATTTGCGTGTTATCGGTTAAGTGTTCATGTGTTTTATTTTTAAAAACTTGGTTTAACCATGTAATCCCATTTTCTATAGGGCTAGAACAAGAAGAACCTTGACTAGAGAGGAACTAAGAGATCATGTTGGCAAGTTAGCAGAGTTCATGTACTATGAAATGAACCCTAAGCATACACTCCATGAGCACTACTTGGAGATGCTCAAGATATGGGCACACATAAATCTCTTGTCAGCCTGGAAACAGATTAACATTTCCGACTCGGAATTAGTTTCCGAAGACTATTGGTCTTCTCCTTTTTTTGGTGACTATAAGGAGGGTTGGGCTAGAGTTCTTGATAGGCTTAAGGAGATCAATCAGACTGTTGATATAGTAGACCATGTGTTGATTGATGGTCCTTATGTGGTCAAAGAAATGGTTGAGGATTAGAAGATTAACATAGGAAAGTCAGCTCAGCTGGGAATGGGTCCTATCTTGAGATCTAATAACCTCAAACTCAGTGGGAGACTGTCAGGGAACAGTCATACTCTGAAGAGTTAATTTCTGATCCCCTAGCCCATATCATACATCATGTTGCATCCCAAAGGGATCTTTTTGTTGAGATACATAAGTATGAGAAGATTTGCAGGCTGCCACTAGAAGTCTAGGTGGAATGGGATTATGAAGGGGCATGATTCTTAGATGTTGAACCTATATCTTTTAAACTCCGTTGGATATTTCTTTTCATTCACATTTTTGCACTATAATTGTTGAACATTGTTTTGATGAATGCGTTCTTTATGATGATTTAATTGTTTTGTGGTGATGTGTTGATTGCTGCATGATCCGAGTTTTTGTATTCCCCTTATATCATGTCTTAACTCTGAAAGATTTTCATGTTCATGAACTGAGTTCATTATGAGGAAAATAATTAGTCTGGCCGATGATTGATAGCTCTAAGATATTTTTTGAAGCTAGTTCTGCGTTGGATCATGAAAATGTCAGTTGGATAAACATGAAAATCTTAGTATATATTTTGTATTGACTAATGTTCATATATGCATTCTAGAGCATGGCAACAAGGTTAATTATAGTTGATCTGAATAAGGTTGATAAGCTTAATGGCAATAATAATGACACTTGGCGTCATGAAATTTGGTATGTTCTGGACGAACAAGATACGTTGAACGCGATCAATCACGTTATGGTAGACCCTGGAATTGGTACTGGTCCTCGGGGAAGGAGGGACCAGGAAGCCTATTTAGCGTGGGAAAAGAAATATTATAAGGCTCATAGCATCCTTGTTAGCTCAGTCGTTGATGACATGATACACGAATGCAAGCAATACCCGACTGTTAGAGATATCTAGGCATATCTCAAGGATAACTACGGTGGGACCTTAATCACTCGTCTGAGGCAACTTACAATCAAGTTTGATACTTACAAAAAACAATCTGATCATTCCATCAGATAACACATACGTGTGATGTCAAACATGATCAGAGAGTTGAAAGCAGCCGGTCATGTCCTTTCTGACGAGCAACGGATCCAGGCTTTGATTTGGTCTCTTCTTGATAAGTGGGAGCACTTGAAGGTTAACCTAACACATAACGAGATCATCAAGATATTTGAAGATGCTGCTTGTAGGTGTCAATTCAATTTCTTCAAGTGAGCATGTCTTGTAGTAGAGGTTGAGTAGGATCAGGAACCGCGTTTGGATTGGGAAGAACCGGGCCGGAGAACCGGGATAATTTCAGTTCAGATTTGGAAGTTATTGGAGAACCGGGTTGGCGACGGTTATAACAGAAATACGCAACGGTTTTAGACTGACGCATGAAAAACCGTTGTTGAAGACTCGTAATAGTTTGAATAGCAGTTGCAACTGATTTTGATTCCAGCTCCCAGAGTTTCTTGATTCGAGCTTAGCTCTTTATATAAGTTTGTTCTAATTGTAAAGGCGAGTTGATACACATATTTTTCCCTCTGTAAACACTAATCAATCATTAGAATTTGAGAGCTAGGGTTCTTAAGCTCAATTCGGAGTGTGAATTGGGGCTTCTAGTTTTCTGGGTTAGTTCTTGTAATTGATTGTTTAGTTGAGTGAATTTTGGTGTATAGAGCCTCCGTGGATGTAGATCACCTTGATCAAACCACGTAAAAGCTTGGTGTTCTTCATTTTATTTTCTGGTTTTGCATTTGGTTTTTTAGTGTTTGATTTTCAGTCTATTTTTCATTTAGTTCTGGATTGAATCTTGTTGTATGTGTGTGTTGTAAGTGTTCTCAAACCTAACAAGTGGCGTCGTCTGTGGGAAACATACACACAAACTCAAAGAAGAAGAAGAATGGCTGGAGTAAAGATGGATGTGGAGAAGTTCTCTGGTAAGAATGACTTCTCACTCTGGAATATTAAAATGAATGTAGTGCTGATTCATAATGGCTTAGACTCTGCACTTCTTCATGTTGATCAATGGCCTGATGCTGAGAAATCCAAGTTTCCAGAATTGGATAAGAAGGCTCTGATTTTGATATTTTTATGTCTGGGTGATAAACCTTTGAGGGAGGTTTCGAGGTGCAAGAATGCAGTGGAGGCATGGGGAAAATTGGAGGAACTTTATCAATCAAAGTCTATATCCAACAAATTGTTTCTGAAACAGAAGTTAATGTCTTTCAAATCTCTGATGATAAAGTCATTTCTGATCAACTTGATGAGTTTGTCAAGATGATTGAAGAGCTGGAAGATCTAGGAGTAAATTTGGAGGATGATGATAAGGCTCTGATGGTGTTAAATGTTCTTCCAAAATCCATGGAAAGCTTCAAAGATGCACTGATGTTTGGAAGAGATGGAAAAATCAGTTATGAATCCATCTTGTCAGCATTGAAGACCAAGTGCTTTCAGAATCAGGGAGAAAAGGGTTCTACCCAAGCTGGAGAAGGCTTGAACATTAAGTTCAAAAAGAATTTCCAAAAGACGAAGTTCCAGGGAGTTAGAGATTACAAATTTGGAACTCAGAATGCAAAGAAACAAAGTGACTGGGTTGAAACCAGGAAGTGTTTCAAATGCAAGCAAACAGGACACCTAAAGAAGGACTGTCCACAAAAGAAGAAGAAGCAGGAGACTCAGAGGGCAGAGGTGGCAATGACAGAGCATCAAGAAGACATCCCAGAAGTCTTAAACATCACAGACACCAGAATGGAAAAGGAATGGGTACTTGATACTGGATGCTCATTTCACATGTGTCCCAATGAATCCTGGTTCAAGGACCTAAAGAAAGAAGATGGTGGATGTGTACTGCTAGGAAATGATCACTCCTGCAGAGTCAAAGGCATAGGATCAGTTCAAATTAAAATGTATGATGGAGTCATCAGAACTATTTCTCAAGTAAGGTATGTCCCTGGGTTGAAAAGAAATCTATTATCCCTTGCTTCTCTTGTGGCAAATGGTTGTCAGTTCAATTCCTTAGATGGTCATCTTCACATCACTAAACACAATAAGCTGGTAATCAAAGGAAGGCAACACATGGCCTGTTTATTTTGATTGGATCACCTATGATAGGATGTGCTGATTCTGTGATAAGCAGAGAAGATGTGATGAAGTGGCATAGAAGACTAGGTCATATTAGAGAGAAAGGGTTGAAGGAGTTATCCAAGAAGGATATCATTGGTGAAATGGGAAATAGAACACTGGATTTCTGTGACAAGTGTGCTCTGGGGAAGGCAAAGAAGCTGCCCTATGCAAGAGGGATACATTCCACTAAGGAACCCCTAGATTATGTACACTCTGATATTTGGGGGCCTTCAAGAACAGAAACACATGGAGGGGGAAGGTATTTCATGTCCATCATTGATGATTACAGCAGAAAAACCTGGATATATGTTTTGAGAAACAAGAGTGATGCATTCCTCAAGTTCAAAACATGGTTGAATCAGGTGGAGAACCTAAGAGGAAAGAAATTAAAACATCTTAGGACAAATAATGGCTTGGAATATCTATCAACTGAATTCACAGGATTTTGTGAAGAGAAGGGCATTACAAGGCACAGAACTGTCCCTCTAAACCCCCAACAGAATGGAGTTGCTGAAAGATTTAACAGAACTGTGCTGGAAAGAGTTAGATGTATGTTGATTGATGCTGGATTACCTAAATCCTTCTGGGGAGAGACAATGAATACTGCATGCTATTTGATCAACAGGTCACCATCATCAACTCTAAGATTTAAAACTCCAGAAGAAGTGTGGAGTGGAATGACACCAAACTACCATGACTTAAGAGTGTTTGGCTGTTTAGCCTATGCTCACATTAGGCAAGATAAACTTGATGCAAGAGCACAGAGATGTGTATTTCTGGGATATCCTGAAGGCATAAAAGGCTACAGGCTATGGTGCATAGAACAAGGAAACCAGAAGCTCCTAATAAGTAGAGATGTAAAGTTCAATGAAGATGTAATGGGATACAACTCTACTGGAAGTCAAGAGGAAGCTGATGGAGCTGTGGAACCTGAAAGAATTTATGTTCAGGTGGAGCCTAATAAGGAGCAGATACCACCAGAGGAGAATACACAAGCTCAGCAAGAAGATGACAGTTCATCAGAAGAGGAAGAAGGTCAAACTGAGATGGCAAATCTCAGAACCTATAGCATAGGAAGAGACAGGCCAAGAAGACAAATCCAAAGACCTAATTTCTATGGATTAGCTGGCAGTGTGTTTTATGCACTGAGTGTAGCAGAAGACTTGGAGTTTCAAGAGCCTAGTAGTTTCAAGGAAGCAGTAGGTTGCAGTGAGAGTTTCATAGGGGCTATGATGGAGGAAATGGAATCCTTAGAGAGAAACCAAAGGTGGAGGCTGGAAAAGCTGATATGATCAGGTACAAGGCAAGGTTGGTTGCCAGAGGCTTCACTCAAAGGGAAGGCATTGATTATAATGAAGTATTTTCTACAGTAGTGAAGCACTCTCTATCAGGTTACTTCTATCAAAGCATACTCAAGAAGACTTGGAACTACAGCAGCTAGATGTCAAGACAGCATTCCTGCATGGAGATCTGGTTGAAAAGATATACATGAAGCAACCTGAGGGCTTTGAGATTCTTGGAAATGAAGAGAAGGTCTGTTTTCTCAGGAAGTCACTCTATGGGTTGAAACAAAGCCCCAGGCAATGGAATAAGAAGTTCAATGAGTTCATGATAAGTGCAGGATTCATAAGAAGCTTATATGACAGCTGTGTATACTATAACAGAGGTTCAAGGACTGAACAAGTGTTTCTGTTGTTATATGTGGATGACATGCTCATAGCCAGTAAGAGCAGGATAAGATACAACAGCTAAAAGGAAAGTTGAACTCAGAATTTGACATGAAGGATCTAGGGGAAGCTAGGAAGATTCTGGGAATAGACATCATTAGAAGAAGAGAGACTGGAACATTGTGGCTTTCACAGAAGCAGTATCTGCAGAAGGTTGTGGAGAGATTCCACATGCATGAATCCAGACCAGTAAGTATTCCAGTTAATCTACAGACAAAGTTATCCAAGGATCAGTGCCCTAAGACTGCAGCTAAGAAGATTCACATGAAGAATGTTCCATATGCCAGTGGTGTTGGCAGTTTGATGTATGGAATGATATGTAGCAGGCCAGACTTGGCCTACAGTGTGTCTCTTGTAAGCAGATATATGTCAAATCCTGGAGAATCACATTGGGAAGCTTCAAAGCAGGTGTTAAGATATCTGAAGGGGTCTGTCAGTATGGGATTGAAGTTCCAGAGACAAGAAGCAAATACCACACCTTTGGTAGGATATGTTGATGCAGACTTTGCTGGGAATTTGGATACTAGAAAATCCATTACGGGGTATGTCTTTACTTTGTATGGCACAACAGTGAGTTGGAAGAGTGTGCAGCAGTCAGTGGTTGCATTATCAACAACAGAAGTAGAGTTCATTGCATTAACTGAGGCAATCAAAGAAGCTTTATGGCTCAGAGGAATTCTCAAGGACTTGAGAATAAGACAAGGCTGTGTTACTATTCAGTGTGACAATCAGAGTGCTCTTTATTTGGTGAAGCATCAAGCTTTTCATGAAAGGTCTAAGCACATTGATGTTAGACTTCATTTTTCTAGGGATATCATTGAAGCTGGTTCTGTTGAAGTAAAGAAAGTGCATACATTAGACAATGCGGCAAATTTCTTGACTAAGGCAGTTCCTAGGAGTAAGATGGTACATTGCTCAAGCCTGATCAGGCTTGAACAATGTGATTAAAACCTGGAGAAGAGAAGACAGTGAGAGGTGATGAAGTGCACTTGAGTTCATTGAGGTGGAGATTTGTAGGTGTCAATTCTATTTCTTCAAGTGAGCATGTCTTGTAGTACAGGTTGAGTAGGATCAGGAACCGGGTTTGGGTTGGGAAGAACCGGGCCGGAGAACCGGGAGAATTTCAGTTCAGATTTGGAAGTTATTGGAGAACCGGGTTAGCGACCGTTATAACAGAAATAAGCAGCGGTTTTAGACTGACGCATGAAAAACCATTGTTGAAGACTCGTAACAGTTTGAATAGCAGTTACAACTGATTTTGATTCCAGCTCCCAGAGTTTCTTGATTCGAGCTTAGCTCTTTATATAAGTTTGTTCTAATTGTAAAGGCGAGTTGATACACATATTTTTCCCTCTGTAAACACTAATCAATCATTAGAATTTGAGAGCTAGGGTTCTTAAGCTCAATTCGGAGTGTGAATTGGGGCTTCTAGTTTTCTGGGTTAGTTCTTCTAATTGATTGTTTAGTTGAGTGAATTGAGGTGTATAGAGCCTCCGTGGATGTAGATCACCTTGATCGAACCACGTAAAAGCTTGGTGTTCTTCATTTTATTTTCTGGTTTTGCATTCGATTTTTTAGTGTTTGATTTTCAGTCTGTTTTTTATTTAGTTCTGGATTGAATCTTGTTGTGTGTGTGTGTGTTGTAAGTGTTCTCAAACCTAACACTGCTCGTCATGTGGAACTTGAGGACAAACGGCTAAGAGCTGCCAGATCCAATTCAAGTGCTCTGGTTGCTGAGTCCGGTTCCCAAAGGCATTGGGCTTTAAACGCAAGAGGAATTGGAAGAAAGGCAACAAAGGGAAGAAGACTAAAGGAAAAGGGGGGGATGTTGGTGATTGTTCTAAGGCTTGTTCTAAGAAGAACAAGAAGAGAAATGTGAACAAAATTAAGAAAGATAAAAGCAAGATGAAGTGCTTTAACTGTGACACTATTGATCATTTTGCAGACGAGTTCCCTAAGCCCAGGCAGGACAAGGTTAATCTTTCTTACTCTTCTGTAAGCATTGTAAATGTCTCTAGTGCGGTTTTACTCACTGAATCTTATCTTTTATGGATTGTAGATTCAGGGGCAACGGACCATGTGACTAGAGATCGTGGAGCGTTCATAGATTACTGTCGAGTTCCAGCAGGAACAAGATAGATATATGTGGGAAACAACTCTCGAGTTGAAGTCAAGGGAATAGGGACTTTCAAACTTGAGTTGGCCAATGGGCGTACTATTATACTATATGATGTCCTCTACGCTCCAGAGATTCGGTGGAAGCTAGTCTCTGTTTCTGTTCTTCTTAGCTAAAATTATACTTTGATGTTTGAAAAGAATAAGTCTTCATTAATTGTGATGGTAATGTTTGTGCCACTGGACATCTCACAAATGGTTGTTATGGATTGTGATCGAACAATGTTTGATTATTATAACAATGGCTTTTGTTATAATGTTTATTCTTCTAGTAATACAATTGTCGATGAGAATGTTTGGCATGCTAAATTAGGTCACATAGGGCAAGACATGATGAATAGACTAGTGAAAGAAGGGTTGTTGGGACCACTATCTAAAGTCTCTTTGTCCACCTGTGAGCATTGTTTTGCTGGTAAAATGACTAGGAAACCATTTGGTAAACCTGTTAAAGCTCAATTTCCGTTGTAATTAGTACATTCTGACATATGTGGTCCAATGAGTGTAAGAGCGAGGCATGGAGCCTACTACGTCATTACTTTTATAGATGATTACTCACGCTTCGGTTATCTCCATTTGATTTCTCACAAGTCTGATGCATTGGATTACTTTAGACACTACTTTAAGGAAGTAGAAAATGAAAAGGAGAGGACAGTGAAAGCACAAAGAACTGACCGAGGGCGTGAGTACTTGTTTGATTAGTTCAAGGAAATGTTAGTGAAAAAGGAATTATCTGATAACTTACTATACACCACAACAAAATGGTACGTGTAGCTGAGAGAAGGAATAGAACGTTGTTGGAAATGGTGAGATCCATGCTTGCACAAGCAAATTTACCAATATCCTTTTGAGGGGATGCATTGTTAATTGCCACTTATGTGCTGAATCGTGTACCCTCAAAATCATTTTTTTCAATTCCTTATGAACTCTGGAATGGTAGAAAACCATACCTACGTAACCTCAGGACATGGGGATCAATAGCTTACGTGCATGACAATCAAAGTCAGTATGGTAAACTTAGACCTAGAGGCAAGAAATGTATCTTCATAAGATACAATGAGCAGTCCAAAGGTTATATGTTCATAGGAGAGCATCAAGATGCTCACATGACTAAAATTGAGTCAAGAAATGCAACATTCTTAGAGAATGAATTTCCTAGTAAGGGTAGTATTAGGAATAAAGAACCTTTATTCGAAGTTGAAGATCTCTCAGGAGATCGCAATGATCAGAGTCGAGTGGATCATGTCCCCTTCGATCCAAGTGGGAGAGATGTTACCAGGGATGTGCATCTGAATGGGAGTGATCCCATTCCCATTTCTAATGACTCAAAACTTTGAAAACCGACTAGGACACATATCCCCAAACGTCACTCTGGCGTAGAAGGATATGCGTTAGTTGCAACTTCAAAGGACAAGGAGGAGTTAGGAACTCTATCTTTTGCATTTCTAACTTCTTTGATGGACGAGGGAGAACCTAAGTCTATACAAGAGGCTTTATCCTATCCAGCTAAGGATCAATGGAAAATTGCAATGGAAGAAGAGCTTGAGTAAATAAGGTCAAACAAGGTCTGGGAACTTGTAGATCTCCCAGTAGGACACAACACTATTGGGAAAAAAAGGGTTCTCAAAATTAAGAGAAATGCCGATGGGTCTATAGAGAGGTATAAGGCTCGCTTAGTAGCAAAAGGTCACACTCAATAAGAGGGTCTTGATTATGAGGAAACCTTTAGTGAGATTTGCCTCGACTCACCTAATTCTAGTAATAGTAGCAAATATGGATTTAGAATTACATCAGATGGACATTAAAACTGCTTTACTTAATGGAGGACTGAAAGAAGAAATTTACATGCAACAACCAGTAGGTTTCATTCTTCCGGGCCAATAGAAAAAGGTCTGTAGATTGAACCGGTCGATTTACGGACTAAAGCAGTCTTCAAGACAATGGTATTTGAGATTTCATAACACGATTATCTCAAATGACTTTGTCATGATAGATGAGGACCCATTGTGTCTACAAGAAATAGTCCAATGAGAATTTTGTAATTCTAACTCTGTATGTAGATGATATACTATTGGCTGGAAATGACATGGAGTATTTAGATACCATTAAGAGGTGGTTATCTTCAAACTTTGAGATGAAAGACATGGGTGAGGCATAATACACACTGGATGTGAAAATCCATAGGAATCATTCAAACAGGATGCTCGGACTTTCTCAAGAAGATTACATCAACAAACTCCATAAACGATTCAATATGGAAAACTGCAAATCTGTGGATACTCCAATAATCAAAGGAGAATCACTTAGCCGTGATTTGTGTCCTAAGACTCAATAAGAAAAGGATGAGATGTCACGCACACCATATGCCAATGCAACAGGGAGCCTAATGTATGCCATGATGTGTACATGTCTAGACATATCATATGCCATGGGTCTAGTCGGGAGGTTTCAATCCAATCTAGGAAGAAAGCACTGGATGGCCGTGAGAAGGATTCTAAGATACCTGAAGGGTACTGCAAATTATCATCTTGGTTAATAAGGGGATAACTTGTATCTTAAAGGATATACTGATGTTGATTGGGGTGGGGACGTAGAGGAACGAAAATCCACTTCGGGTTATAGCGTTCTTACTAAACAATAGCGCCATCTCTTGGTGCAGCAAGAAGCAAATTTGTGTAGCATTATCCACAATGGAAGCTGAATATGTGGCATGCGCATCTGCAGTACAAGAGGCTATTTGGCTAAGAAGATTCCTGAAACATTTGGGGGTATTGCGTACTCCAAGAATTGTGGCGATACATTACGATAATCAAGCTGCTATCACCTATTCTAAGAATCCCAAGATTCATGGAAAAGCTAAACACATAGACACAAAGTATAACTTTGTGAGGGATATCTTAGATTAGAAGGAAATCATGCTAGAATACATCTCAACGCATTAAATGATAGTCGATCCCTTTACGAAACTCATCCCTAGGGATATCTTTGTAAGGCATATTAAAATGTTAGGGCTACGTTGTATTTGATGAAGATGTAATTAAACCTCATTTATTAATCATATTTGATCATTAATGCAATGTTGTTTATGTACGTGGAACTTGTTTGAGTGTTCCATCGAAGATATGAACAAGTTATGATTAACTTACTCACACAAGCAATCACCTCCAACATCTGGGCGTGTGTGGAGATGAGATTACTAGGTAATCGAAATAAATCTGAACAGAAGAAGATCTATTTGAATCTTATTAAAATCCAAATCAAAGTTTGAGAGAGCTTAAGTGCTTCAAAACTTTAGTCAAGTGTCAAGGAACACCTGGATTGTGAGTTGTACGATATCATATAAAGACATATGCTCTCATAAGGAGAGAAGAATATTCTAACACATGAATCATACCATGTGTGCTCTTGTGGTCGATAAAGGTAATGAGAAATGAAGCCTTGCTTTCTCATTGAGTGTGAGATCTAGAGACTCGGATGTCGCATGGATACCCTCAACTCTTAATACTAGACCTTGAGTTTATTCCTTAGTGTTGCTACTTTAGCATTATACCAATAACCATGAGTTCATGCGGTCATGCGGTATATGTCTAGGAAAGTAGCTAAGGGGTGGTAAAAAAGGTGCTAGTGAAAGAGAAGATTATCTTTTGTTTACACATAGTCTCGTATCCTTAGACCGGTCAATTATGTCAAGGACATGATTTGGATACTAGGAGGATGCAAAAGTCTTATATGCTCTCATGAGGGATAAGAGATATAATGATTTATGTAAATGGAAAGTTATCTGGGTTACAAGATGAGTGATAAGTGTTTTTTGGAAGCCGGTTGAGCAACTATACAACATTAACCAGTTTTATAGCAAGACAAGCTCAAATACATGCAGGATCACACAGCCCAGTTGCCTGTATGAGGGGATAATATATGTTGAGGAAATAGAGCATTGGTCCCACCCGCATGTGCGATTGGGAGATGTTGGTTGGGCTTAATTAAATAATGATTTATTTAATTAATGGGCCACCCATGGGGTGGGCCCGCTTGAATAGATCCCTATAATACATGGGATAGCCCATCCAGAATATCCAGATGGGCCTAATTGGAGAATAAGACAAGGTTGACTCCCAAAAGGGAAAGGATTCCCTTACTCCTTTGATTGAGTGATTTACTCAATCAAGGAAAGGAGATTCAATACTTTCTCTCCGGGAATTAAAGAATGAATAGAAATTCATTCTTCATTCCAGACAACTAATATTCACTCTCTAAAACATACATTCTCGCTCAAAGACCAACTAGGGTTGTGGACAAGAGGACAAAGTTCACAGTAACTTTGTCTCGATGGGAGTATCAAAACACGTGGATCAGAATCGGGTTAAGTGAAAAGCATGCTTCAACATGTAAGTTGTATATTCGATTATGTGATAATTGGATTTATATATTTGAGTATATGAAATACAACAATATTAATAATTAGTGGATGACTAAATGTTTAATATTTAAAGCAGAAGGATACACAATATTTGAATTCAAATTCCATACATATACACTACTACAAAAACTATCAATCACAACGTCCAAACGACAATGGTTTTACGTAATAAACTGTAGTCTTTTAGCGATCAGCCGTGGTCTCTTTGTATAAACTGTAGTGTCTTAAAGACAACGATTTGTACGTCCATTTTTTAAATGGCATTGTCAATATATTTTTTAATAGATAATTTAAAAGAATTATTTTATGTGATCAACGACAACGATTATGGTAACCGTTGTTAATCAAGCGTTGTCATTACCTTTTTAATTTCCTTTCCTTTTTAAATACGTATTTACAAGATTCAAATACTTTTTAATATTCTACAATAGAAAAATATTGCTTATTAATTTTTTTTAAATATTATTTCCTTGATGTCTTTTATTGGCCCATCTAGTATTTCGAATTTAGTTGTACAATTTTTTTCTTTGTATACAATATCAATAGATTTTTGTTTTATATTCATTACTAGCTATATATTTAATTTATATATATATTAATATATTAAAAAAATATTAAAATTTATAAATAAATATTAGTTCCTCTTAATTATTTTTTTTTTAAATTTATGTGAAAGATGTTGGGCCCAACAAAAAAATGCACAATGTGAAACTTTTACGGCCAGAATAGGAGCTGAATATTGTAAAGGGTGTTTGACCTAAATCAGTCGAACACCGAAAATATAATTGATAATAAAAATAAAAAAAAATAAAAAAAAATCCTTTTATGTTAATATGCGTAAATGAAAATTAAAGAAAATATATAATTATTTATTAGCATAGTCAAGTGAATGTCAAAGTTAAGATATAAAAAAAAATATGGCACCACTAAGGTTCGAACACTGGAACTGTGGACATGGTTCCCAATTACCTACCAATGGGACACTCGAGACTTGAGTTATAGTTTGTTGTAATAAATTTATTTATTATCTGAATTAAGACTACCTCTTATCTCTCCCAAGTCATAAACAATTGGGGATAATAAACAACTCGCGATTTTCAGCTTCTCCGCCACGTTAAGACCTTTTCCCTACCTCTCCTCCGCCGCGTTAAGCCCCTTACTCTACTTCTTCTCCGCTGCGCGTCCCAGTACCCTGCTTCTCCTCCGTCGTGCGTCCCATTACCCTGCTTCTCCTCCGCCACACTGGCCCTTACCGGCGTTAGATGCTCCGAAGACCATTCAGATTTTCATCTTTGCTCGGAGTTCTTATCTAATAAGGTATTTTGATCTTTTAGTTAATTTATGTATTTTTATTTTTTAGATGTTAATCTTTTCTGTTAAGTTTCAATATGATGTCGTAGTATATATATTGATTTGAATATGAGTTGAAGAATAACTTTCTTCGGATAGTAAGATTGGAGATGAATTTTTTAGTTTCTTTTCTTGAAAATTATTGATCTATTATCCTAAGTTCTTCATGTTCACCAAGTATCTTTCCTTCGCGGAAAAAAGAAAAAAAAAGATCCTGAAAATTTTGGGATTCTTTTACATATATTAGTTGTAAGTATTATGCTCCATTCAAAGAATTGACATGAACCCTACATATATATGTATGTATATGTGTATATATATAACACCATTCAAGGAAAAAACCCAATTTCATTAATGTGGCTTGTATGAAGGAAGTTTCTCAGACCATCCAAGTAGAAATCGAATCTGAAGGTTAAAATGTTTTTTATGTCTAGATGTGCTTACTAAATTTTATATTTCCTTAACTTTTATAGCGTAATTACTATATTGTTGGCTTGTAACAGCATAAAGATTTTTGCAAACTGTCTTGAGCTCTTGTTATATAAAAGAGTGAGTTTTGGAAGTGAGAACAACAAAGATTACGGCTAATATATAATTAAAACTATAAAAAAATAGCCGTAAAACATGATTTCATAGTAGTTTTTAATCACTTAAATAAAATTAAACTCATTGTTGTACTTCCCTAAGTATATTTATGTTCATAGACATTAATATGTATGAGAGAGAGATGCATGATCTGATTCCTCCATAACAGGAACGGGAATAGGAACAGGATCCTGAGATTGTTGATGAGCAGAGACAAGATCAACTAGAAAGTCGAAAATATCAGTAGTGATGAAAGCAAAGGCAGCATCTTCATTCTGCATTATCCTTATCTTGGCTTGCAGCGTCATCACCCACGCCCTCCTAGTCACTTCTTATATCAATAGCTCACAACTCACCGTTTTCTGTTTAATATCTTTATTTACTCGCATCCCTTTGTACTGTCTTACTTTGTTTAAGACACCTATTCATGAAGCCTCACTAAAATAATCTTTTCACTTTAATCCAAAAAGACGTGACCCTTTATTTAAAACACAAAAGAAAAAAAGGACGTGACCCCTCATTTTAGGCCTCCAAAGTCCACATATACACAAATTTAGTTACTGAATTTTCTATCAAAATTCATAAACATCTTATTTGACATATAAAATTATAAAACTTATACAATGGCAAGATAAGGGATGATCACGACGGCTCTACTGGTGGTTCTCGTGGCGGCGGTGGTGGATGTGGTGGAAGTAGCGGAGAGAAGCGAGATCACACATTGTATGACGGACTGCTATTTCGGTTGCATGAAAATTAACATTTTCAACGAGGACGAGTGTAAGAAAGAATGTGTGCTCGCTTGTGCAACATACGCCATTAGAAAAACATCAGCAGAGGTGGATGATAATAAATTTTTTCCATTACGGATTTAGATTAAGTTGTGTGTTTAATTAGTTGAATACTGTGGGATCAATTTTATTTTTTTGTATGTAATACATTTTGATCTATGTTCTATTAATAATACAGTTTAGTGTTTGTTCTTCATATATATTTGCAAAATATTTCTTGTGCCTCTTGATAAGTATTTAGATAGATTAGATTTTCTATTCCAATCTTTATTTCGTTTTAAATTAACTACTTTACTCGATCACGTGTATTTGATAACATCGTTAATTGACACGTGACGTGTATTATAAGCAATAACAATCTGTATTTTATGCATCCAATACATATTTTTTCCTTTTTTTTTTTTTTTTTTTTTTTTTTTGCATTACTTGATGTGTGTATCTTTGAATTTAATTGTTTCGTAGCTATATGGATGCATATGAACTAGTATGTAATTATTTCTTGTGTTTTTAATTTTTTTAGGGATCCTATAGTGTTGAAATGGAAAAGGAATGGATGTTTAAGGATAGGTTATTGGATGAGTACAATGCTGGAGTACAATATTTCCTGCATTTCACAATGCAAAATGTTGATGAGCTGTATACAATGTCATGTCCATGTTCATCATGTGGTAATCTACTAAAGAAAATTTATCATGTTGCAAGGATTCATTTGTTGGCAAATGGATGGACAAAACATATATTAAATGGATATGGCATGGAGAAGATCCTACATTAGATTAATCAATGCATGATGTGATCAGGTAGAGATGAATGAAATAACTTGTTGGACGAGGAACCTATAGATATGGTTAATGATGCGTATGACGAGAGTGATAATCCAGATGAATACATGAAATTACTAGAACATGCTAAGAAACCGTTATATCTTGGATGTTCTAAATTCACAAAGTTATCTGCAATCATGAAGTTATATAACGTGAAGGCAAAGCATGGATGGAGCGATTCTTCGTTTAATGACCTACTTCTTCTGATTGGACAATTACTGCCAGAGGTGAATGAATTACCTTTATCATTATATGATGCAAAGAAAAGCTTGAATGCATTAGGTATGAATTTTATGAAGATTCATGTTTGCCCAAATGATTGTTTCCAATACTGGAAGGAGCATGATAAGAGAAGGAATCCTTGCTAAGGTTTTATGGTACTTTCCACCTATTCCAAGATTTCAAAGAATTTCAGAGATAAAGTTGTGTTGAAAGATTTGACATGGCATGCTGATGGAAGAGTTTATGATGGTCATTTACGCCATCCAGTAGATTCACCATCTTGGAGATTAGTTGACCGTAAGTGGCCCAATTTTGCCTCCGAGAAAAAAAATCTCATATTGGCATTATTAGCGGATGGGATCAATCCCTATAAGACATTGTCTTCTACCTATAGTTGTTGGCCTATACTATTAATCACATACAATCTTCCTCCATGGTTATGTATGAAAAGAAAATTCATTATGCTCACATTATTGATCTCTGGCCCTAAACAGCTGGGGAATGACATCGATGTTTATTTGGCTCCCCTAATTGACGACTTAAGAAAATTATAGGAAGTAGGTGTTGATGCGTTCGATGGAAATCTCCGTCAAATACTTGTACTTAGAGCGCTTTTGTTATGGACGATTAATGATTTTCTCGCCTACGGAAACCTATCAGGGTGTAGTGTGAAAGGATATCATGCGTGTCCTATTTGTGGTGAACATAAATATGCAAAAAAAACTGAAGTATGGATAAAAAATGTCATACACAGGCCACAGAAGATTTCTTCCTCATAATCATCCATTTCGAAAGCTAAAGAAGGTATTTAATGGAGAATAAGAGTTCAACTTGGCACCAACACCATTGAGTAGGCGTGAGGTGTTAGAGAAAGTTGAAGCAATTAAATGTAATTGGGGGAAAATGAGTAACAGCTCTAAGTCGAAAGATGATGGTCGCAAAACATGTTGGAAAAAGAAATCCATATTTTTCCAACTTGAGTATTGGGAACATCTTCATGTGAGACATGTTCTGGATGTGATACACATAGAGAAGAATGTGTGTGAAAGTATAATAGGTACATTGCTAGATAATCCTAGGAAAACTGAGGATGGAATAGCTGCTAGGCGAGATCTTTAGGAGATGAAGGTGAGGACTGAATTAGCACTAATTCTACAGGGAAATAATTTTTTTTCGCCACCGGCACTAACTAGGGAAGAGAAACGTAAGGTTTGTACATCCTTTTCCAAAACGAAGGTGCATAGAGGTTATTTGTTTAATGTTAGTACATTGGTGTCGATGAAAGATTTGAAACTTATGGGTCTTAAGTCGCATGACTGCCACACTCTAATGCAACAGTTGCTCCCAGTGGCCATCTGTGGTGTATTACCTGATAATGTTAAGCATGCCATCACCCGATTGTGTATTTTTTAATAGCTTATGCAGCAAAGTGATAGATGTCTCAATGTTAGATGAAATGTAATTAGAGATTGTGAAAACATTGTGTTTGTTGGAGAAGTATTTCCCCCTATCGTTCTTTGATATCATGGTTCATTTAACAGTTCACTTAGTGAAGGAGGTCAAACTGTGTGGACCGGTATGGTCTATATGGATGTACCCTTTTGAAAGTTACATGAAAATTTTGAAAGGTTACGTTTGAAACCGAAAGCGGCCTGAAGGGTGCATAGCTGAATGTTATATTGTTGAGGAGGCTGTTGAATTCTGCTCGGACTACTTGTAAAATGTGCATTTGATTAGGATTCCGAATAGTCATCAAAATAATGATCTTACTAAACCTTTGTTAGGAGCTCTGTTGGAAAATATTGGTCATGAAGAGTGGGTGCAAGCTCATCGTCACGTACATGCAAATGACCCCGATATAGAACCTTATATGAAGTATCATTTTTCAATTGTTATTAATTTTTATGTGTTGGAGATAAAATCAGGAAACCTGATGTTTTTAATCATATTATCAGTGAACACATGGAGATTCTGAAGTCATCATCTCGTGGAAAAGCTAAGTCACAAAAATAGTTGATAGGCCAGCATAATCATTTGTTTATCAACTAGTTGCGTGATAAAGTAAGTTGCTTCACCGTCTTGTATATTTTCTTACTTAATGCTCTTAATGTTATTACTTGAATTAATAGTCATTAGATAATGATCTTACAGGTTGCAGATGAAACCAACGGCTCCATAAAACTAGTATCAGAAAAAATAAAGTGGATATCGCTGGGTCCTAACACCTTGGTCTCAAAGTATAACGTATATTTGGTTAATGGGGTCACTTATCATACAAAAGATCGTGACAATGTACGAGTTTTTCAAAACTGGAAAGTAAGCGTACTTGCAAATATTATGCAACTCGCTAGTGCAAAGGATAAAAACCAGTAACATATGATATGGAGTTTCACGGAGTTATTGAAGAAATATGGGGACTCGATTACACTGATTTTCGAATTTCGATTTTTAAATGTAATTGGGTGGAGAATTATACTGGTGCAAAGGTAGATGACTTGGGGTTCACATTGGTCAATCTCAATAAAATTGGATTCAAAGATGATTCATTTATTCTGGGTAGACAAGTGAAGCAAGTGTTTTACATTGAAGATCCCAAAGATCTGGCTTGGCATATCCGACTTGCAACTCCTACCGAGAATACTTTGAATGCACAGAAGGTGGTGAGATAGATGTTTTTTTCAATTTAACATCATTCTTTCAGCAAAGGGTTGTCTTCAATAGGAAAGTCTTTACAGAAATGAATCACTTTGTGTGCGCGATGGTTGCGAAGGGTTGCCTTCAATAGGCAAAGTCTTTCAGCAAAGGGTTGCCTTCAATTGGCAAAGTCTTTACAAAAATGAATCCTAATCAGCTCTAGATTAATACAAGATATTTTTTATTTTTTAATTCCAATTGAATTCTTGCAGTTGATAATTCACTATGCATCAATAGAACCGGGAAAATAGGGATTTTTTTTTTTTTTTGTATTCGTAATAAAAATGAGAAGAAATTTAGAGAAGCACTTAATCTGTACCTGGAGCTGCTAACATGAACTGATGAACTTGAGCATCGATCTTCTTGAAGTCCACATTCTATTGATCTCTGCATCAAATAAATACTATTAATTTATAAAGGGGGGAGGGAGGGAGGGGGAGAGAGAGAGAGAGAGATAGAGAGAGAGAGAGAGAGAGTCATATTAGATTAAAAAACCACTCATTACTATAATCCTGTGACAAATTAGAAAATGAGAATAGAATATCTTAACAGAAGGAAATCAAAAACATCCCACCACAGAAAATGTCCCTTTGGTGGTAAGTTTTGAAGTCGGCAGCACCATGTTTAGCGATACTTGATGAAGCCAATCTCCTTAGCATTGATGCGGAAGCACTGTCTGCAGCATATTAGCCCGTACTTTCTGATCAAACCATGGGGGTTGCCACACACACGGCTGCCAAATATGAATCCGAGAAGATTAGGATGACTAAAAAAATCAGCTGGAGCCAAAATTGAACTAACTTATACGACAGTTATACAACAATTACTAGCATCTACATTCAATGACTAAATATAGGGGGTCTTTGCAACATAATATTAGCCATTAAAATCACTTGTTAGAAGAACCCATATCTAGGGGGTGTTTGCAATATCATAAAGGACCAGTGTAATTGCTTTTTAGAAGTGCTACAAAGCTGATTCTGAGAATCCATCAGACTCTGCAGCTTCTGATTTTTCTTAAAATTACTAAATTCTGATTTTCCAAAAAAATCAATTCAAATTAATTTTATCAAAGCAATATTTGTTAGGATTAGCTCAACCTCACACAAAACAACACACAACTGAGTTTAAATGAAATGCAACCAAGAAATCGGCCAACAATAAGCAAACCAAGAACAGGAAAGAAAAATGATGAACACAGGGCTTTTACGTGGTTCGATCAATGTGATCTACATCTACGGAGGTTCTATACACCTCAATTCACTCCACTAATAAACCAATTTACAAGAATTATCAAGAAATCCAGAAACCCCCAAATCACAGCTTGATTTGAGCAAAAAAAACCCCTAGAGGTCTAATTCTCTTGATTGAGTAATGGTTACAGAGGGAAAATTATGTCTACTAGCTCGCAACTACAAGTGTTTAGAATGTATATAAATGCTGGAGCTCGAATCAGGGAGTTAAGGCAGTTGTAACCAAATTTTACTCAAGTTCATAAAACTGCTGCAGCGAAGATACTACAAGGGTTTCTCACGCAACAGAATAGAAACCGTTGTAATCAACGGTTATAACTACCACGGGCCCGGTTCTCTTTCTAACCTCTTTTCTGAATCTGGTTAAAATCCGGTTCTCTGACCCGTTTCCTTGCATTTCAAACCCAGTTCAGGAATCCTCAAAACCTCTACTTCATACCACAAACACTTGATGATATTGAACTAATATCTACAAATCTCCACCTCAATGAAATCAAGTGTATATCATTACCTCAAACCTGCCTTGCTCTTTATCCTCTAATCACATCGTTCAAGCCTAATTAGGCTTGAGCAATGGACTACCTTACTTCCAGGCACTGCTTTGGTTAAGAAGTCAGCAGCATTATCACTTGTATGGACTTTCTTAACCTCTACTGACCCTGCATCAATCACATCCCTTGCAAAATGCAACCTAACATCTATATGTGGTAGCGTCGTTTCCTACTACCAAATTAAATGTGTATGAAGAATACACTTAAACCTTACTAACTATCCTACTGAGTAGAATGGTAAATAAGGGTCGATCCCACAGGGAACGGCCGAACAGTTTTGATTACGATGTCAAGCAGTTTATGATCAAGTACGCAAGAAATAAATATTAAGAAAGCAATAACGAGGGGGGATTGATAAAGAACTAACAATCTACTAGTGACAATTAAAAGCAACTAAACACAATTAAAAGAAACAAGTACTCAAAAACAATAGAAGCGATCTTTTTCGGTTTTAGTTTTCAAATAGTAAAACAAGTCACCCTTGATCATGCTTCCCCTTGGTCTTGAACAATTGATGCAACTATTGTTAATGCCCGATTAAATTGTGATTTAAGCCCTTATCTCAAGACTATTAACAAGCTCTAATAGCCTTGTTGTCCCTTAATCTTAGTTAATCAAAATAAGCTCTTCGACTAACCCTATTCAGTTTAACCGAATCCTCGAACAAGCTCTCTTAGAGTCAATCACCAAAAGCATTAAACACTAGGACAACGAGATAAATCCAACATAAAACTCGAAGGCTCGGTTTTAGTGGTTGAACTTTGTGTTACCCCCAATAAATAACTATTGTTTTCTACATGGGAATCGGAAATCCTACAATTACGGATAGTAATCTCCTATTCTAGCAACACATTCACAAATCCCTTAAAGGGTGATCAAACCAATAATCAATTCATAAATGTGAGTCAATAAGAGCAAATAACACAAAGCACTTAAATACACAATAATCTCGGTAACATTAACCGTAATAATCACATCAATGTCTCGACTCAAGGTTCCACAATGATCATGGATGAACTAAGGGTGCTAGCCACCCATATTAACTAATACAATCAGAAAATAAATGGAAACATAAGAAACATGATAAATTGAAAGATTAAACCAAGAACTTTGGGTTGAGGATGGATTGGCCTTCAATCTTCTTCCCAATGTGTTCTTGATGGGATGGAGGCTTCCAAATGGCTGGAAATGTGTTTCAAGGTAGGTCATTTTTGAATTGGAGGATATATATATAGGGGAGAAAGTGTTAGCTCCAAATTAGGCAAAAACATGACTGGGTTTTTAAAACAGGGAACCCCGCCGCGGCCGTGGCATAAAGTTGGCCGCGGCCGTGGTGAAAACAAGGGTTTTGGGCCCAATTTGGGGCCGCGGCCGTGGCGTAGTAAGGGCCTCGGCCGTGGTATTGGTTGGGCAGAATTTGCTCTTCTTCTGGGGGATTTGCCACGGTCGCGGAAAATTCGGACAGCGGGCGTGGGACTTTGAATGCCACGGCCGTGGCACTGGATGCCTCGGTCGTGGCATTTGAGCTGCATTTTGGCCTTCTCTGGAGGATTTACCACGGCCGTGGTATTGGGTCACCTCGGCCGTGGCCTTAGCCACGGGCGTGGCACCCTCACCTCGGGCATGATCCCCTGTTTTTCCTTGTTTTCTTCTTCCTTTGAGCTCGATTTGTTAATTTGAGATCTTTGAACCTGTTTTTTGCCTTAATTCACCTGTCTTGACATGAAAATGAAACAAACACGTCAAATTGCCCAATGAGAAATAAACGCACAAAACACACGTGAAAATGCACACAAAAGTCCGTAAAAAGACACTTAAATTAACCTAAAAGTGTGTGCACTACCACGTGCACCAAATCTCCCCAAACTTAGACCTTTGTTCGTCCCGAACAAATAAAGAAAAAGAAGAAAGGACACTTTTTAGCGCAGATTTAAGTGGCAAAGTCAATTTCAGAAGAAATTATCAAAAGTTAGGCAATCATGATAACATTGAGCATAAGAGATAGAGCATATCAACTACTTTTAAGACTTGACACTCTCAACTTGAAATCCTTGCCGGATGAGTGTATCTCTTAACTCTCAAGTGTATTGAATAGGTAGTATATACGCTCACATTGAAATGCAAATAGTATCTACCATAGGCTTGCCAATCATCTAAACTTCGATGTGTACCCGACATGTGTGACAAAGAATCAAAAAGGTCTTTAATGGGTTGTAATGTTGGTTTGGGGAAAGGTGGGATAATTTTGGGTAGAAGTGACTATAAAATGGACTAAATGAGTTGGCTAATCTCATCTACCCCTCAAACAACAATCACTCCACTTCACTCTTTACTTCCTTAGTAAACCAATCCCAAAAATTGATTTCTTCACCTTACCACAAAGTCTACCACCTAAATGTTTTCTCAATTCTCCCTTGAAGTGTATTTTCTTTTGAATTTTTACAACTTTGAGAACATCTATCGAAAGGCATTTATATTACTAGCCTCTCCAAATCAAAAGTAACAATTAAGTATATACAACTAACTTCTTCTTCTTTTTTTTTTTATAAACAAATATTGGAGAGGACTACCATTCTCGATTCTTTGCCTATTGTTTCAATTCCTTTCACCCTTCAATATTACCAATAGTTTACCCCTTTCAATCCCAAATTACCCGACTACCTTCCAACCACCTCCCTCATACTCAAATAGTCCAATTAAGGTCAAAGGCTAAATCGAAAGGTACTTGGCTTGTAGAATTGGGTTGTCAAACAAGAGGCTAAAAGCTCAAGGGGTTAACTAGAGGCAAATTTTTTATCTTTTGGTGAAAAAGGGTATATTATCAAGTTTGAAATAGGCTTAAGTCAAGAATTGCCTAAAATTATTTTCAATGTCACACACCGAATCATTCAAAATAGAGAATCAAGGCAATTTCTAGAGACAATTAGATGCACTCAATGAATTTCACATCGAAAGAAAGTTTAAATCACTCCAATTGTGGGAGTATCTTTTAAGGCTCAAAACCTCACTAGGCAACAATTTGATTAAAAGTTTTGTATGTAAGCTCAATTTCGTCTCATAGCCTAATCATGCTCTATCATTAGCCAAGTTTTCAATTTTTATGGAAAATTTTATCATCATTAACCGTTTGCCACATTTTCATTCCAATTTGGTGGTCCAATCAATTTTTTTTTTTTTGTTTTTTTTCAAGCGGCCAAATCCGTACACCTACCACCCCCTCCCCAATCTTGATTGAAAATCAAAGTTTGTGGAAAGAAAGGGTACGGATTGGTGCTTAACTCACTCAACCATTTATTCCAAACATCCATCCCAATCTACCAAAAATATCAAATTATTACGACTATGCATGTAGGTGCCAAAACTTCATCATATAAATAACAAAACTCAATTTATCTAAACCAAACAAAAATGATAGTAGAAGATGGCACACAGGCCAATCAAATACAAAGCATCCTAAAAGAAAGTCCGACACATTATTCAATGAAATAGTGCAAGCAAGTTCACAAAGGCAAAAATAACAATCAAACGGCCCACACGCCGTGAATCCCAAGTATAGGCAAAACAGAAGGGGCACACAGGCCTAAATAGTCAACAAGCAGTGAGATATGGAAATGAAACATGAGAGATTGCAACACCGGGGTGGCCAAGAACATCCTACTTCTTACTTTTCTCCCCCAAACTTAGTTGAAAACTAAGCTTTCGAAAAAGAAGAAGGATATTCTTGGTACTCCTACTCACAAAGATTTGGACGGTCGTGAAGATCGGGAGCTTTGGCCACCAAAACATGCTCGAAGGCTGTTGAGTGCCTCGAGGATCTTGCTATGGTTCCCTTTGATCTCCCTAATGTCCGACTTCATCTCTCGGATGTCCCCCTCCATTGTGCTTAATCTCTCATCCACTTGTTGTTGAAACTCGGTCTGGGACTGAACAGCGGATACGGGTCTCTTTCGTGAATGACGACTGCTCGGACCCTCGCCTGTGAGGTATATCCCTTCTGCAGCAGGTTCCGATACTTGGCCTCTCTGATATTTCCGGAACTCGAGGTCACTGGGTTCCCTCGAGGCTGCCCGGTGTGCAGCTGAGCTCAAGGCCAAGTTGGCTGTGGATTTGAGGTCTCTGATGCGGGTGAGGTCTGGGTTGAGAAGGCGTAGCATTGGCCCTACATTTTGGATCACGTAGGGGACGGAGACTCCATCTTCTAGTCCCAAAGCAGCAATCCTCATGTTGGCTAAATCTTCCCAACCCAGAAGGAACGAATCTGAAACAGCCTTGAAGTCGATCAACGGAACTCCACAATGCTCTAGAATTTGTGTGATAAGAGCTCCGCTGAATATTGGGTCATATTGCTTAGGCTCTTTCTTTCTGGTCGCCCGTTAGTTCCTTCACTGTCCTCTCAAAAGACTCAATTAGCACCTCTTCATATCTCCTATCGGTCCGTTTGAGAATGGACCATAGGATACTGAGCTCGGCCATCCTTGCTGCCCCCGTCTCCTTCCTCCCAAAAAGTGTCAATGCCAGAAGCCTTTGTAGAACCTTTACGACTGGATTTCTGATCCAGCTCATTTTGGAGCTCTTAGAATCGAAGGCTTGCGGTTCAACCAAGCCGGGAGCAACAGTTATTTTCCCCCAGAATCGCCCGACATTGAACTCATCGATGCTTTCCAAATCTGTGGTGGAGGGGTTTTCTTTGAAACCGTAAATCTTCCTCAACTCCGCTGCTGTGAGTGTCATCTTTTTGTTCAGCAGGTGGAATGAAATGCTGTGGATTCTGTTTCCACATTTTTCGGAGTTGGATCGGACAGTCAGTGTGCTGAAGAACTCAAGGACGAATCGTTGGTAGGTGGGCCTTGGAGTGAACAGTCTAATGAGGCCTGATGCTCTCAGAAACTCATCGATATTATCCTTGATTCCCATATCAGTCAAACACTCGGTTTTGAAATAACGGGTGGCAACAATATGACGCTTCATTAATCGGGCAAATCTTTGTTGGTGAACCGGGTCGTCCAAAATGATGTCGAAAAGCCGGCTGTTTGGCCCTGTGGACGTTGGGACCTCCGGGGTTTCGATCTCCGGTTCCTCCGGGAGGGGCTCTCGGATCACCAACTTGCCCTTCCCTTTTCCTATACTTGGTGTGCCTTTACTTGTGCCAACACTTTTCTTTGATGTCTTTTTTGATGGTCCCATTTGTCCTACAAGACAAACACACACACACTTAAATTCCGAGTTTTAACAATTATCACCAATTGAAACATTAACTCTAATCAAATAGAAGGCCAATCACTCATGTTTCAATATGTTCAACTAATCACAGAAAATCACAAGTGAATTCGCAATCTAGATGACTCAGTTGACATGATTAAATGTGCATAAATGGCAAACATGCCCAATTATTATCCTATTGCAAGAAAATTCTATTAATGCTCAACAAAAATAGGTTGATTTCGTGTCATTATTATCAAGAGTCTAAAAGTGTCTACTCTTCACACAAATTCACTAATCAACCTAACAATCGAACATAATAATAGAATCAAATAGCAAAAAGGGTAACAAAAGAGAATGCATGTCAAGTGGTTGGTGATATATCAAAAATCAACTTCAATCCTCAATTTTCAATGATTCCCAAACTAATCATCATCCATCATCAACAAATCATGCAAAAACAGAGGCTATCACTACAAATTTAGTGTTAGATTACTTAAAAACATTCAACATTGGCAAAAATTCACAAAATACGTGTGCACAACCAATATCAATATATCAACTAATCCAACAACAAATTTGCCCCAAATCTTAACAATAAAGTTCATAATAACAAATAAAGATTGAGGGAAAAAGATAGTCGTACTTACCGGTCGAGTTTAATCGAAAAAAATTGAAGTTTGATTTTTCGCGCCCTTTTCGACCCGACTCCGACTTTGCTCCAAATCCGAATTTTTCCAGATAGAAATGTTTATGATGATGTGGGTGAGGTGTGGTGTGAATTTGAGGGGAAGAAATTGAGTAAAAATGGCTCATTTTGTGTGTGTGTGAGTGTGTTTTCGCCAATTTTCGCGAGGAGGAGGGGTGAAATGCCCTACCTCGCCCGCGTCTAGCCTTTTATACCTGGAAACTGGCCGCGGCCGAGGCCAAAAGCGTGCCGCGGCCGTGGCGGATGATAAGGCTCACCGCGGGCGTGGCAAAAATAAACCGCGGCCGTGGCAATCCTTCCAGTGTGATTTAGGGTTTTTGTGCATGAATGACCTCGGGCGCGGTCTAGGAACACCACAGCCGAGGCGAGTCATCGCCGTGGGTGTGGCACTAAATTGCCTCGGCCATGGCCTTTTGTCCAGAAGGATTCAAATTTTTCACGTGCTTGACCTCGGGCGCGGCAATGTTTGACCTCGGTCGAGGCATCACTTGGCCACGGTCGTGTCTTTGAAGCGCCACGGCCGAGGTAAGTTGTCCAAAATGACTTGACATTTTCCCCGTCGGAGGCCGCGGCCGAGGTGGGTTATGTGCCACGGCCGTGGTGAGTTTTCCTGGGTAATTCATCCATTTTGAGCTCTTTCACCCCCATTTCACACTATCTCTTTGAATGGATTGTTGGGCACCTACACACATTTAAACAAAACAATTTAAAACACTAAAATATTAGTAAAGCTACTAAGCTATGAACTTAAAATACGATAAAATGAGTAACCGCCGGGTTGCCTCCCGACAAGCGCCTTTGTTTAACGTCGTTGGCTCGACGGAAGCTCTTTCATTTTAGTGGTGAGTCTTCCACTCGCTCTTCTTCACCGGAGCTTTCTTGAATATGCTCTAGATAAGGCTTAAGAAGGTGCCCATTCACCTTGAAGATTTTACCGGTTTTTTCACTTTCAATTTCGATGGCTCCATGATCGAACACCTTAGTGACAACAAAGGGTCCTACCCATCTCGAACGGATCTTGCCCGGAAATAACTTCAACCGAGAGTGATATAATAGCACTTTCTCCCCAACCACAAACGTTTTCCGGATAATTCTCGAGTCATGAAAAGCCTTCGTTTTCTCCTTGTAAATCATGGCGTTTTCAAAGGCTTCATTTCAAATTTCTTCGAGCTCTTGCAATTGGAGCTTTCGGTGTACACAGGCTTCATCAAGGTTCATGTTGCATCTCCGAATAGCCCAGTAGGCTCTATGTTCAAGTTCAACCGGGAGATGACATTGTTTTCCATAAATGAGTCGAAAGGGAGACATACCAATTAGAGTTTTATAGGCAGTCCTATACGCCCATAATGCATCATTGAGCCTCAAACTTCAGTCCTTGCGATTTGGTTGCACGGTCTTCTCCAGTATCGACTTGATTTCCCGATTCGAAGTTTCGGCTTGACCATTGGTTTGTGGATGATAAGGTGTCGAAACCTTATGCAATACAGCGTATTTCTTTAGCAATGCGTCAATTGTTCGGTTGCAAAAGTGTGTGCCTCTATCACTTATGATGGCTTTTGGTATCCCAAACCGAGCAAAAATGTTGGATTGGACGAACTCGGCCACAACTTTAGAGTCATTGGTTTGGGTTGCTTTAGCCTCTACCCACTTGGACACATAGTCAACAGCCAACAATATGTACAAATTCCCATAAGACAAGGGAAACGGTCCCATGAAGTCCATACCCCAAACATAAAAAAATTCACAAACTACAATCGGGTTTTGGGGCATTTGATTTCTTTGAGAGACATTTCCCGTCTTTTGGCAGTTGTCACAGGACTTGCAAAAAGTAAGGGCATCTCTAAATATGGTGGGCCAAAACAGTCCACTCTCAAGCACTTTGTATGCCGTCCTCTTTAGCCCGAAGTGGCCTCCACAAGCATATGAGTGGCAAAAATTCAGCACCGATTGCACTTCGTCTTCGGGGATGCATCTCCTGATTACTTGATCTGAACCATATTTCCAAAGGTATGGATCATCCCAAACAAAATGCTTCGACTCACTCTTCAACCTATCCCTCTGTGGTTTACTCATCCCAATAGAAAATCTCTTGGACACCAAATAATTCACCATGTTGGCATACCAAGGAACCTTCGTGCCTGTTATTGCTAGTAATTGCTCGTCCAGAAAGCTTTCCCAGAGAGGCAAGTCCGTTTCCTGTTGGGTTATTCGGCTGAGATGATCTGCAACACAATTTTCTGACCCTTTCTTATCCTTGATCTCTAGGTCAAATTCCTGGAGAAGTAATATCCAGCGAATAAGCCTAGGCTTCGCCTCCTTTTTAGCCATGAGGTGCCTCAATGCTGCGTGGTCGGTATATACGATGATCCTTGTCCCAACAAGGTAAGACCGAAACTTTTCTAATGCGAACACAACAGCTAGCAGCTCCTTTTCTGTGGTAGTATAATTCATCTGAGCTGGGTTCAAAGTACGTGAAGCATAGTAGATGACATGGGTCACCTTTCCTCTTTTCTGTCCCAAAACTGCCCCCAAGGCTTGTTCACTAGCATCACACATTAGCTCAAAAGGCAATTCCCAATCTGGCGGTTGAATAATTGGAGGGGTAACCAATCTCTTCTTCAACTCATCAAATTCCAACTTGCATTCCTTGCTCACATCAAACTCCACATCTTTTTGAAGCAACCGGCACAAAGGAGCAGCTATCTTCGAAAAATCTTTGATAAACCTCCTGTAAAATCCTACATGGCCCAAAAAAGAACGCACTTCCCGCACATTTGCGGGGTAAGGGAGAGAATAAATAATATCAATTTTTGCTTTGTTTACTTCTATTCCCTTACTGGAAACGACATGGCCCAACACAATTCCTTGTTCCACCATGAAGTGGCATTTTTCCCAATTCAACACAAGATTTGTTTCTATGCATCTTTTCAGAATTTTAGCAAGATTATCAAGGCATTTTTCGAAAGACTCACCATACACACTAAAATCATCCATGAAAACTTCAATAATATGCCCTACATATTCGGAAAAAATGCTTACCATACACCTTTGAAAGGTGGCCGGGGCATTGCATAGCCCAAATGGCATTCTTCTCCATGCAAAAGTGCCGAAGGGACATGCAAAAGTGGTCTTCCCTTGATCTTCAGGAGAGATGGGTATTTGAAAATATCCGGAGTATCCATCCAAAAAGCAATAGAAGGAATGCCCGACCAATCTCTCAAGCATTTGGTCAATGAATGGCAAAGGAAAATGATCCTTGCGGGTCATGGCATTTAGCTTGCTGTAATCAATGCACACTCTCCATCCGGTTTGCAAGCGGGTGGGAACCCACTCCCCGTCTTTGTTCTCCACTACCGTCACTCCCGACTTTTTGGGTACGACTTATGTCGAGCTCACATATTCGCTATCCGATATGGGGTAGATAATCCCAACATCGAGTAACTTGATGATCTCCGTCTTCACCACCTCCATCATAGGTGGGTTAAGTCGCCTTTGGGGTTCCCGACTTGGTTTGGCATTATCCTCCAAAAATATCCGGTGCATGCATAGGGATGGACTAATGCCTTTGATATCAGCAATAGCCCATCCTATAGCTTCTTTGTTCACCTTGAGGACCCCGATCAATGCTTGTTCTTGAGTGGATGTGAGCTTTGATGAGATAATCACCGGTAGGTCCCCAAGATATGTGTATTTGAGATGGGGGGGAAGGGCTTTGAGCTCAAGGGTTGGTGCCTTGATGATAGAAGGTAGCAGCTTTTCTTGAGGTTCAGGCAAGGGCAAGAATTTGGGAAAGGATTTGGTTCGGAAAAGCTTGATAATTTCGATTGTTCCACTATCCCCACCAACTCTTTCTTGGTGTCCAATGGCTCTATCTTCTCTAGATCAGCCGCCAATTCAATTGCTTCTTTGTCCCTACAATAACACTCAAACACTCCCTCCACAAGGGGATCAATAACATCAATGACTTCAATAGAACAAACACTATGCAATTCCTCAGGATATTTCATTGAATCAAAGATATTGAATTGCACCACTTGGCCAGCAAATTCCATGCTAAGAGTTCCCTCTCGCACGTCAATATTTGTTTGGGAGGTATTCAAGAACGGCCTCCCAAGCAAGATTGGAGTAAAATCTGATGAATTTCCATGCATGTCTAGTACATAGAAATCTGCTGGAAAGATGAGGTTATCCACCTCAACTATCACGTCCTCAATCACCCCGTCCGGAAACGAGGTGCTTCGGTCCACCAGTTGGATGACTACCCTCGTATCTTTAAGTGGACCCAAGTTTAAGCTATTGAAAATGGAACGGGGCATCACATTGATCGATTCCCCCAATCAAGCATAACTTTCTCAATTAGACAATTACCAATTTTACACGGGATGGTGAACATTCCCGGGTCCTTGCATTTCTGTGGCATCTTCTTTTGAAAAACCGCTGAGACATTTTCTCCCATTAAGACCTTCTCATTCCCATGCAACCGCATCTTGTTAGTGCATAAATCTTTCAAAAACTTTGCGTACCGAGGGATCTGTTTTACGGCCTCCATCAAGGGAATACGGATTTCCACCTTCCTGAATACCTCCATTATCTCCTTGTCTCTATTTTTGTCGGGAATCTTCTTCATTTGACTCGGAAACGGAAGTGGTGACATTTTAGGATTTTTGTTGGATTTCTGAGAATCTCGGCCGAGATCTTGATATGTCTCGGCCGAGATTTCATGTTTTGCACACTCCCTTTCACTTCCAACTATACTTGCTCCTTCACTTGACTTCCCCTTTTCAAGGACCTTCCCGCTTCTCAAAATCCCCACACTGACATTCTCAATTTCACTTTGTGGAGAGTATTTCATGGTAGAAAAAGGCAATAGGTGGTCGGGGAAGCATGCAGCTAATGCCTCCTTTTGCTTACGCAACTCCTTGGCAATCTTCCACTTAGGTGTCCGAACTTTAATTTCAACCACATGGGGAGTTGATGTCTCTTCTTTCCTCGGACCATCATCCACGTCCTCAGTCTTTCCTTGTGAAGTATACCCGGGCTTTTCAGGCTCTCCAAGTAACTCCTCATTCATAAAAACAATGGCATTCACATTTTTCGGGTTGACTTCCGGTTGAGCCGGTAATCTTCCTCCTTGTGCATTTTCTAAACGAGATACCGCCGATGCTATCTGACTGACTTGATTTTCGATACTCTGAAACCTAGAACTTGATTCCTTCTGTAATTGGAGCGTACTAGTGGCTAGGCTTTTCACTATATCAGAAAGAGATGGATCACAGGGTACCTGCTCGGGTTGCTGTCTTTGCTGGAACATTCCCCTAGGAAAAGGGGGTCGGTTTTGCCCACTGTGATCACCTTGTTGATTATTGCTCAGATTCTGATTGCCGTATTTGAAATTCGGATGGTCCCTCCAACCCGGGTTGTATGATTGTGAATACAGATCATACTTCCTCCCGGATGAGTTGGGATTAAAGTTGTGAACCGCATTGGCATGGGCCTCCATCTCTTCTTTGAGAACCGGGCAAGTGTCAGTGGAGTGCTCAGTGACTTGGCAAATTCTGCAAGGCTTGGAAGTAGGTGTGCCACCCGAGATTACCTTTTTCACCAAGTCGGTGAGTTGGTCTAACCTCTCTTCAACAGTTGAGTCTGTCACATCCTTGACCCGTCTCACCTGCTCTCTGCATCCAAACTGTTGAGTATTGGCAGCTATTTTTGATATCAGTGCTCGAGCCTCAGTAGGTGTCTTATCAGATAAAACTCCTCCACTCGCCGAATCAATTATATTTCGATCCGCCAGGCAAAGTCCTTCGTACCAGTACTGAATTAGCAGTTGTGGAGTGATTTGATGTGGAGGGCAACTTCCGAAAAGTCTCTTGAAACGTTCCCAATACTCATATAATGTTTCACCTTGCATCTGCCTCACTCCACTGATCTCCTTTCGAATGGTGGTGGCTCGAGAAGCTAGGAAGAATTTTTCAAGGAATTGGGTTTCCATCTGCTCCCAGGTGGTGATTGATCCGGATGGAAGGTAGTATAGCCAATCCCGAGCAAGATCCTTCAGGGAAAATGGGAATGCTCAAAGTTTGATCTGTTCTTCCGTCACCCTCGATGGCTTCATACTTGAACAAACCACATGAAACTCTTTGAGGTGCTTATGAGGGTCCTCTCCGGACAGCCCATGAAAGGAAGGTAGTAGGTGGATGAGTCCGGATTTCAACTCGAAAGCAGTGTCGTTTCCTATGGCTGGGAAGGTGATGCACAAGGGCTCTTGAGCAACCCTTGTGTTAGCCAACTCCTTCATTGTTCTTTCTTGACCTTGATCCTCAGCCATTTCTTCCAAGTTAATAATCTCTTCAACCCCTAAATTCAGCACTTCGATTCTTTCTCGGACTTGCTCCAAATCTCGAGCTCTCCTTCTCAATTCACGTTCACGTTCCTTAATATCCGGTTCAAATAGCAATCCTTTTTCTCCTTGCGAACGCAAGAACATTCACTACAAGTAAACAAAAATAAGGAAACAAAGTGAGATTATGAAATTACTAAGCTAAACAAGAAGATAACTATATATATAATTAATCATAATGCTTGATCAACAAATCAACTCTATTCTAATCACCGTTCCCCTGCAACGGCGCCAAAATTTGGTAGCGTCGTTTTCTACTACCAAATTAAATGTGTATGAAGAATACACTTAAACCTTACTAACTATCCTACTGAGTAGAATGGTAAATAAGGGTCGATCCCACAGGGAACGGCCGAACAGTTTTGATTACGGTGTCAAGCAGTTTATGATCAAGTACGCAAGAAATAAATACTTAAAAAAGCAATAACAAGGGGGGATTGATAAAGAACTAACAATCTACTAGTGACAATTAAAAGCAAATAAACACAATTAAAAGAAACAAGTACTCAAAAACAATAGAAGAGATCTTTTTCGATTTTAGTTTTCAAATAGTAAAACAAGTCACCCTTGGTCATGCTTTCCCTTGGTCTTGAACAATTGATGCAACTATTGTTAATGCCCGATTAAATTATGATTTAAGCCCTTATCTCAAGACTATTAACAAGCTCTAATAGCCTTGTTGTCCCTTAATCTTAGTTAATCAAAATAAGCTCTTCGACTAACCCTATTCAGTTTAACCGAATCCTCGAACAAGCTCTCTTAGATTCATTCACCAAAAGCATTAAACACTAGGACAACGAGATAAATCCAACATAAAACTCGAAGGCTCGGTTTTAGTGGTTGAACTTTGTGTTACCCCCAATAAATAACTATTGTTTGCTACATGGGAATCGGAAATCCTACAATTACGGATAGTAATCTCCTATTCTAGCAACACATTCACAAATTCCTTAAAGGGTGATCAAACCAATAATCAATTCATAAATGTGAGTCAATAAGAGCAAATAACACAAAGCACTTAAATACACAATAATCTCGGTAACATTAACCGTAATAATCACATCAATGTCTCGACTCAAGGTTCCACAATTATCAAGGATGCACTAAGGGTGCTAGCCACCCATATTAACTAACACAATCAGAAAATAAATGGAAACATAAGAAAACATGATAAATTGAAAGATTAAACCAAGAACTTTGGGTTGAGGATGGATTGGCCTTCAATCTTCTTCCCAATGTGTTCTTGATGAGGATGGAGGCTTCAAAATGGCTGGAAATGTGTTTCAAGGTAGGTCATTTTCGAATTGGAGGATATATATATAGGGGAGAAAGTGTTAGCTCCAAATTAGGCAAAAACGTGCTTGGGTTTTTAAAACAGGGAACCCCGCCGCGGCTGTGGCATAAAGTTGGCCACGGGCGTGGTGAAAACAAGGGTTTTGGGCCCAATTTAGGGCCGCGGCCGTGGCGTAGTAAGGGCCTCGGCCGTGGTATTGGTTGGGCAGAATTTGCTCTTCTTCTGGGGGATTTGCCACGGTCGCGGCAAATTCGGACCGCGGGCATGGGACTTGGAATGCCACGGCCGTGGCACTGGATGCCTCGGTCGTGGCATTTGAGCTGTATTTTGGCCTTCTCTGGAGGATTTACCACGGCCGTGGCCTTAGCTACGGGCGTGGCACCCTCACCTCGGGCATGACCCCCTGTTTTTCCTTGTTTTCTTCTTCCTTTGAGCTCGATTTGTCAATTTGAGATCTTCGAACCTGTTTTTCGGCCTTAATTCACCTGTCTTGACATGAAAATGAAACAGACACGTCAAATTGCCCAATGAGAAATAAATGCACAAAACACACGTGAAAATGCACACAAAAGTCCGTAAAAAGACACTTAAATTGACCTAAAAGTGTGTGCACTACCACGTGCACCAATATGCTTGGATCTTTCATGGAAGGCTTGATGTTTTACCAGATGTAATGCACTCTGATTATCACAGTATATAGTTGCACATTCCTGCTTTATCCCCAGATCCTTTAGAATACCTTTCAACCACACAGCTTCTTTAATTGCCTCTGTCAAAGCCATGTACTCAGCTTTTGTAGTTGATAAAGCTACTACTGATTGCTGCACACTTCTCCAGCTTATTGCAGTACCATATAAAGTGAACACATAACCTGTGATTGACCTCCTTGTGTCAATATTACCAGCAAAATCAGCATCTGCAAAACCTTCCAATGGAATAGCCATGTTTGCCAGTTTCTGAAACTTCAACCCCAGATTGACTGTTCCCTTTAAATACCTTAACACCTGCTTCAAAGCCTCCCAATGAGCTTTCCTTGGATTTGACATATACCTACTAACCAAAGACACACAATATGCTAAGTCTGGTCTGCTGCATATCATACCATACATTAAACTTCCAACCCCACTTGCATAAGGCACATTTCTCATGTATCTCACTTCTTCTGTTGTCTTAGGACTCTGCTCCTATGATAGTCTGAGTTGTTGGCTTACTGGAATACTCAATGTTTTAGCCTCATGCATCTGAAACCTCTCTACCACTTTCTGAAGGTAATGCCTCTGAGACAACCATAAACTTCCAGCAGCTCTATCTCTGATTATACTCATTCCCAGAATCTTCTTGGTATCCCCTAAGCCTTTCATGTCAAACTCAGAACTCAACTTCTTCTTAAGCTGATGTATTTTATGTGTACTCTTGCTTGCAATAAGCATGTCATCCACATACAGCAACAGGTATACAGGATCAACACTTGTACTCTTATCAAAATAAACACAACTATCATACAGACTTCTGACAAAACCAGCTTTTAACATAAACTCATTGAACTTCTTATTCCACTGCCTTGGACTTTGTTTCAACCCATATAATGATTTCTTAAGAAAACATACCTTTTCTTCATTGCTAGGAATCACAAACCCCTCAGGCTGCTTCATATATATGTTCTCAACTAAGTCTCCATGTAAGAAAGTTGTTTTTACATCCAACTGCTGTAACTCCATATCCTCTTGTGTTACTTTTGACAAAAGTAGTCTGATTGAACAATGTTTTACCATAGGGGAGAAAACCTCATTGAAATCAATACCCTCCCTCTGAGTAAAACCCTTTGCCACCAATCTTGTTTTATACCTTATCCTATCTGAGTCTCCAGCTTCAACTTTCTTCTTGTAAATCTATTTGGATCTTACCAGCTTCTGCCCCTTTGGTTTATCCACCAGCTTCCAGGTGCCATTCCTTTCCAGAGATTCCATTTCTTCCATCATTGCACTAATCCAATATTCACTTTCATCACCACTGACTGCTTCTCTGAAATTTTGTGGTTCATGATGTTCTATGTCTTCAGCAATACTGAGTGCAAAACGTACACTTCCAGCCTATCCATAAAAGTCTGGTCTCTGTATTTGCCTCCTTAGTCTATCTCTGGCATTGCTGTAGTCTCTCAGGTTTGTATTTCTGTGTGGCATGTCTTCTTCTTTTGAAGAACTATCACTTGAGTGCTTAGTCAAGTTTTCACCTCTTTGTGGTCCATGATCCATCTGAGTCTCCACCTGAACTGATAACCTTTCTGATTCAGTACCTCCATCATGTTCTTCTTGATTTCCAGAAAAATGATATCCCATAATTAATTCATTGAACTTCACATCTTTGCTTATCATTAGTTTCTGACTCCCAGGTTCCATGCACCATAACCTGTAACCCTTGATTCCCTCTGGATATCCCAGAAAGGCACACCTATATGCTCTAGGATCAAGTTTATCTGATTTCATGTGAGCATAAGCCAAAAATCCAAACACCTTTAGACTTGAGTAATTTGGAACTCTTCCACTCCATACTTCTTCTGGTGTTTTGAACCCTAGAGATGATGTAGGTGATCTGTTTATTAGGTAACAAGTTGTATTGATTGTTTCTCCCCAGAACACCTTTGGCAAACCAACATCAATTAACATACACCTTACTCTTTCAAGAACAGTTCTGTTGAATCTTTCTGCCACTCCATTCTGTTGTGGATTCATGGGAACTGTTCTGTGTCTGGTAATCCCCTTTTCAATACAGAAAGTTGTAAACTCAGTGGATAGATACTTTAAGCCATTGTCAGTTCTTAAATGCTTGAGTTTATTTCCCCTCAATGTTTCCATCTGAAGCAACCATGTCTTGAATTTAGTGAAGGCATCACTCTTGTTTCTTAAGATAAACACCCACACTTTCCTACTGAAATCATCAATAACAGACATGAAGTACTTTCCTCCTCCATGAGTTTCAGTTCTGGATGTTCCCCATATGTAAGAGTGAACATAATCTAGAGGTTCTTGAGTCATGTGTATCCCCTTGGCATAAGGCAGTTTCTGTGATTTGCCTAGTGCACATTTGTCACAGAATTCAAGTGTCTTGTTTCCAACCTCTCCGATTATACCTCTTTTGGATAGCTCTTTCAATCCCCTTTCCCCAATGTATTCTAACCTCTTATGCCACAGTGTTAATTCATCTTTACCCAGAATATTCCCCACATTCCCAACCACTGGTTTTCCTATCAAGATAAACAATCCATTGTGTTGTCTTCCTTCGATTACCAGTTTATTCTCTTTGGTTATGTGTAATTGACCATCAAAAGACTTAAATTCACACCCAGTAGTAATAAGAGATCCTAGGGAGATCAGATTTCTTTTAAGTCCAGGCACATACCTTACATTTGTAATTTTTCTTGTAACCCCATCAAACATATTGATGCTTACTGATCCAGTGCCTTGAACTCTGCAGGATTGTTCATTTCCCAGCAGTACACACCCTCCATCTTCTTTCTTGAGGTTTTGAAACCATTCTTCATGAGGACACATATGGAAGGAGCAACCTGTATCCAAAACCCATTCCATCTCCATTTTTTACTCAGTGACATTCAAGACCTCTGGTGTGTCTTCTTCATGCTCAACTATGGCAGCTTTAGCACCATGGCCTTCTTTATTCTTCATCTTCTGTGGACAATCTTTCTTTAGATGCCCTATCTGTTTGCACTTGAAACATTTTTTTAGTTTTCTACCCATTCTCCAGACTTCTTTGAAGCAGTGCTGCCACTTTTGGGATTCTTTGAGGTTTGGCCCTTCTTCTTTTGGTAGTTTCTTTTGAACTTGACATTCAGTCCTTCACCAGATTGAGTTGCCTTCTTGTCTCCTTGATTCTGTAAGCATTTGGTCTTCAAGGCAGAAATGATTGAGTCATAACTCAGTTTGTCCTGCCTCCCAAACATCAAAGTATCTTTGAATCCTTCCACAGAACGTGGTAGAGCATTTAACACCATCAATGCTCTGTCATCATCCTCCATAGTTACCCCAAGATCTTCCAGCTCATCAAGAAGTTTTGAAAACTCATCTAATTGATCAGATATGTCTTTTTCCTCCACCATTTTGAAAGCTAGCAAGATGATTAAACTCAAAGCCTTTTGGTCTATTTTTGCATATTTGGGCTTCTCAGTCTCTATCCAATCACTTTCAGGTTTGAGAGCACTTACCAGCCCGTTTTGCACCAGAATGGCCTTCATCTTGATCTTCCATAGGTAGAAGTCATTCTTCCCTGAGAATTTATCCAAATCCATCTTCATTCTTGACATCTTTATCTTCTGGTTGCGTGAGAATGTTTCCCACAGACGGCACTACTTGTTAGGATTAGCTCAACCTCATACAAAACAACACACAACTGAGTTTGAATGAAATGCAACCAAGAAATCGGCCAACAATAACCGAACCAAGAACAGGAAAGAAAAATGATGAACACAGGGCTTTTACGTGGTTCGGTCAATGTGATCTACATCCACGGAGATTCTATACACCTCAATTCACTCCACTAATCAACCAATTTACAAGAATTATCCAAAAATCCAGAAACCCCCAAATCACAGCTTGATTTGAGCCGAAAAACCCTAGAGATCTAATTCTCTTGATTGAGTAATGTTTACAGAGGGAAAATTATGTCTACTAGCTCGCAACTACAAGTGTTTACAATGTATATAAATGCTAGAGCTCGAATCAGGGAGTTGAGGCAGTTGTAACCAAATTTGACTCAAGTTCCAAAAACTGCTGCAGCGAAGATACTACAACGGTTTCTCATGCAACGGAATAGAAACCGTTGTAATCAGCGGTTATAACTACCACGGGCACGGTTCTCTTTCTAACCTCTTTTCTGAATCTGGTTAAAATTCGGTTCTCTGACCCGGTTCCTTGCATTTCAAACCCGGTTCTGGAATCCTCAAAACCTCTACTTCATACCACAAACACTTGATGATATTGAACTAATATCTACAATATTGTTTGCAAACTCACCCATACTGTCCTTGTACTAGTCAATACTTAGAAACTTATGAATATAAAAAACTAAGTAGGGCTCATTCAACCAGATATCTCCAGTACAGAGAGCAAGGCAGAAGAAGAAACTTGACGATCTTGCTCTCGTATAAATTGAACTAGTAGAGAAGATAATTAATTGAGAAAATATGTGGTGATTAATTTCCAAACCAGGACAAACACATCACTTCAAAGATCAACTTGAAGAGGATAACAAATAATCAAGAGAACATTGACAAAGAAAAAGTATACCAACATATTATGGCATATATTGAAAAATAAATTTACTATATCCTAAAGAAGTCGTGCATTATGCACATTCTATATCTATATACATATATAAAGCATTTATTTTTATATACGTATATAAAGCATGTATATATGTACGTAGATAAAGAAGAACAATTCGAGAACAGGCTCGAAAGTACGGAATGGTATGAAATGGGCAATGGTAGGGACGTTTCTTACCACCAAATTAATGTATAGAAATATACATTTAACCTTAGCTTACAACTCAAACTAGTAGAGTGGCAAGTAAGGGTCGATCCCACGAGGAACGGTCGAACAATTTTGTTTTATGTATTAAACTATTATGATCAAGAATTATAATGTAAATAAGCTAGAAAAACAATAAAGAAGTGTGGGGGGAGGGGGGAGGGATTTTAATGAAATAACAACTAACACCTAAATTTCTATTAAGCAACTTAAATAGCAATTACTCTAAAAATACTTAGTAATTTAATAATTCAAATAAACAAAGACAAATAGAATGATTTTTTCGGTTTTTGGTTTTCAAATAATAAAACGATTCACCCTTGATCATGTTTCCCCTTGGTCTTGGACGATTTATGCAACTATTGTTAATACCCAATTAGTTAGCCTTAGAACTCCTACTCCAAGATTGATAACAACCTCTATCAATCTTGTTGTCTCTTAAGTATGATTAATCAAAATAAGCTCTTCACTTAATCCTACTCAACTTATCAAATCCTAAAACAAGCTCTTTAAGAATCAATAGTCGAGTGCATTAAGAATTAAGACAACGGAGTAGATTAGACATAAAACTCATAAGTTCGGTTCTAGTGGTCGAACTTTGTGTTATGCCTAATAAAATAAATCTATTGTTTGCTACACGGGAATCGGAAATCCTACAATTACGGATAGTAATTTCCAATTCTAGCAACACACAAACAAATATCCAAATGGGTGATCAAATCACAATTCAATTCATAAGTGTGAATGAACAATCCCAAATAACATAGAACATTGCAAAAACATAATCCAATCGGTAAAATTAACCGCAATAATCACATAAATGTCTTAAACTCAAGGTTCAACTAATGATCAAGAGTGAATTCTTGGGTGCTAGCCACCCATTACACCTAATACAATGATAAAGTAAGAGAAAATCGAAGAAAACATGAAAATAAGATAGAAGGAACTAAAAGACAGGATTGATGATCTTGATCTTCAATCCCCTTCCAATCCTTTGCTTCCAATGGGGAATAGTGGCTGAATATGTGTGTAGGATGGGTTCAAGGTTAGGTCAAAATCGAAAATGACCATATATATATATAGAGGAGAAAGTGTTAGGCTCCAATTTGGCAAAAAACGTGTTTTAGGATAAAAAACAGGGTATCGGGTCGCGGCCGCGAACCAAAGTCGCGGTCGCGAACCCTTCATTTTGCTTGAGGGATAGTTTGGTTCGTGGACACGGTCGCGGCCGCGAACAGGAGTCGCGGGTGCGAACCCTGTTCTGCCATTTTGATTGGTCGCGGCCGCGAACAGGAGTCGCAGGCGCAAGGGTCCGTTCGAAACTCTTCCCCCTTGTTCCATCCTTGGCTCGTTCTCCGTTCAGGACTTCTTCGAGACTCTTTTTTCGATCTTAATTTACCTGTTTTGTCCTGAAACAAGCTCAATACATTAAATGGCCCAATAACAGAAATATGCACGCTATACGATCAAATATGCATGAAAGTATCATTAAAACGACACTTAAAGCGACCTAAAATGAATGCATGATCACGTGTACCAGGCAACATCTACAAGGAGGCATATATGGCTTCATTTTAGGATGACTTTTACCAAATTGTATAAAGAGAATCCAACTAAATTAAGAAATTACTTAACAGCAAATTCCCTCTTCGTTGCGGCGCATTACAAATAACCAGAAAAAAACTACTAATACAGAATACCTAAAATAGCATACGCCATTTATCCCCCATCTAACATAAACTGTTAGCTAGAACTATTATCAATCAACAATTTAGCCAATGTAGAATCCTAACCTAGATAGTTGAACAATTTCACCAATCCACCATCATAAACACAAAGTAAAGTCACATAATGAGTAATTATCTAAATTTCATGATTCCAAGTGACAAAAATACATAAACCAGATCAACGTAGAACTCAATCACCAGTCCAATAATCAACTAACGGAAAAAACACAAATACAGAGTTTAATACGAAACAACTCCATCACCAGTCCAATAATCAAGTCATGAAAAAAACACACAAAAACGCAGAGTTCAATACGAAACTTAAATTGGATTGAGAAAGGAATGTACCAAGTGCGAGTTCCAGGGCCATAACTCTTAGGGTGAGAGTTCCAAACATTCGAGTGTCCCATCTTCTCTCTACCTCAACCAACCGCCGCCCGAATTCGCTCAAAATCTCTAATTGTAGATGAAGGTGGAGCGAGAGAGAGAGAGAGAGAGAGAGAGAGAGAGAGAACCTATAAATTCGCTCAGAGGAACTTACCTAATTAGAGATGACCTGAGAGCCTAGGGTTGGCTGTTGCAGAAAGGACGACAGCCGTGGTTTTTTAGGGAAAAGCGCCGCCAGTTGAAGCCCTAGTGCGCAATCGGTAGCGGTGACTCCTAATGTAGGTTGGGTCAGCGTTGGCTACGAAGTAAGCGGCGTAGGCATCTCTTCCGGAGATCGATTGATTGCAACAGAGATCTGCAGATATAGATGGATTGCGGTGGAGATCGGTGGACATCGACAATGTACGACTGCTGTGAAGGAGGACGATTTTGGGTAGGAAACAGAGGTTTCTCTTCAACAAGAAGGAATGAGGGGAATTAAGGGCCCTTTTCTTTTTCTTTTTCTTTTTTTTATTTGCGTTATGTTTTTATTTGAATTAAAAGAAAAAAGGCAATTTTTTTAGAAGTGTCCTAATACATTTATAATATGACATTTTTCTTATAAGTGTCCTATTTAAAGCATCCTAACATGCCAATTTAATTTTATTATTTTTTCTTCATACATAATGTTGCATCAGTTTTTTTCTTATGTATTTTCTATTTTGATAAATTAAAATTTTATTTTAATTATCATATAATTTTAAAAGTATTTTATTTTTTATTCAAATGTTATATTACTATTTATTAATTTCCTTTTTTTCCCTAACATAAGACACTTTATATGGGACACATATTATAATAGGACACTTAAAATTCATATAATCACACATGATATGGGGACATGTGTTAATCGGACTCTTTTTAGACAAGCGTCTTATTATATACAAATGGGACTTTTTACATCCTAATAGGGGTGTCCTAATAGGCCAATTTTTTACTAGCTTGTAGTGGTTTGGTTCTTATTCCGCCCGACCATCTTTCACATTTTGCAGTTTAGTTTGGCCGAACATCTTTCACATAAATAAAAAGAATATTGAACAGTTTATAGGGAATATTTTTTAATATATTAATATATGCATAAATTAAATATATAATTAGTAATATAAAAAAAAACTATTAATATTGTATACATAGAAAAAAATTGTATAACTAAATTCGAAATTCTAAATAGGCCAATAAAAGACATCGAGGAAAGAACATTTAAAAAAAAATTAATAATAAACATTTTTTAATTGTAAAACATTAACAAGTATTTGAATCTTGTAAATATGTATCTAAAAAGGTAAAGAAAATAAAAAAGGGATATGACAACGCTCGATTAACAACGGTTACCGAAACCATTGTCGTTGAACACACAAAATAATTCTTTCAAGTTATCCATTAAAAAATATATTGACAACACTCTTTTAACAACAAACGTACTGACTGTTGTCTTTAAGCGGAAAATAAGTATTTGACTACAGTTAAAAGACAACGGTATTTCGTAACCGTAGTCTTTAGCGAAAATAGGGATTCGATTATGGTTAAACCACAACGGTTTTGCGACGTATTATTTTAGCAAAAAATAGGTATTCGATTACGGTTAAACCACAACGGTTTGCGAAACCGTAGTCTTTTAGCGAAAAAAATGTAAAACACTACGGTTTGTACAATGATCACGGTTGAGCGCTAAAAAACTATGATTATTGCGTAAAATCGTTGTCTTTTGGGCATAGTGATTAACAATTTTTATTGTAGTGATAATATATGTGGTGTTAATATTGTGAAATACAAGATGAAATACAAAAGTATAACAAGTTAATCCATTTGCTTAGAAAATGAGAAATGAGTCCGTCTATGTGAGACAGGAGTATATTATAATAATAATAATAATAATATATACTAGGATCAAAGAGAGAAATCAGGTTTGTTATCTGAAATGAGCAATCACGTTTTATTTGATCAATCCTGATGAAGGAATAATAATTGGGAAAATTGGTAAAGGTGCTTCCTACTTTTGTCATAATTAAGAAAATATATTTTAAATTTGGTACATTTTAAAAATATCCTTTAAGTTATAAAAAAACTGATAAAAATGTCTCATTATCGGCTACTACCTGTTACTCAGCCGGTGACAAGCTGACGTGGCATGATTTTTTTGGGAAATTTGGTAAAAATTTCCATTAAATTTGCTATAATTAAGAAAATATCCTTTAAGTTTGGCGCTTTTTAAAAATAGACCCTACGTTACAATAAATTGATAAAAATGTCCCATCACCGACTACTACCTGTTACCCAGCCGGTAACAGGCCGACGTGACATAATATTTTTTTATTTTTCTTTTGTCTTTGTTATTATCTTCTTTTTTTAAATTATAAATTAGGATAACAAAAATGAAATATCGATATACCAAGTTTAAAATTAAACCATATATAAAAACATAGATTAATATAATTTTTTTTTTAATCAGTTAATTTTTAAAATATATGATCATCTAAGAAAAATTTATAGAAAACTTAAACAAATTTAAAAAATAGAACCTCACTCCCTCTCGTCTCATCCTGCATTTTCATCAAGATATTTTAGTTTTTTTTCTTACATGTCTTTAAAAAGAAATGTAAAAATTTAAAAAAAGAAGTGTTAAATTAAGTTTTTTTAAAAAAACATTTTAGTTCTTCACTGTTCTTATAAAGCACCGTTGTTTGTTCTTTAAAGAACCCAACCCTCCACCATTGCAGATCTGCAACTCCTCTGGCCTACCTTGTGCCACCGCCACCGTCCATTCATTCGTCCTTTTAACTTCCAATTCAAACAATTATTGACATCCAATTTCCTATCTTAGCCTTCAAACGACCATGGTGGTCCGTCGGCAGCCTCATCGTTCTGATTTGGGGCTTGAGGCTTACTTCTGTTTCGATTTAATGGATTTAAAATCGTTGATAGAGTAGTCGGCTAATTTGAGTTGGGTACAGAAATAGGTAGTGGTTTCGGAGGCGACGATGACGATTTGAGGGAGAAGAAGATAGGGGTTGGGAGACATCACCGATGGTTATTGTAGATTTTTTTAGATTCTTAGGAAAAATTTATGATTTTTAAAACTATTTTCTATTTTTTTAAATATTTTTCTGATATTTTTGGATTTTATCATTTTTTGCAAATAAAATTTTAACTTTTTTAATTTTTTTAGTTTTTTTAAAAATAAGTTACTATTATATTTATAATATTCATATTTAAATGTACATTTGTTTTTACTAAATTTTTTTTAATATATTTTATAATCTAAATCAACAACTATAATAAGAAAAATAAAACAATGTCACATCATATAAAAGAACAACATTAGCGTTTAAAATAATATTGATGCCACGTCAATCCGTCGCCGGCTGGGTACCAGGTAGTAGTCGGTGACGGGACAATTTTACAAATTTTTTAAAAAAATTAATGTCACGTCAGCCCATCACCGACTGGGTAACAAGTAGTAGCTAGTTATGGGGCATTTTATCAATTATTTTATAACTTAAGGAACATTTTTAAAAATAATCAAATTTAAAGAACATTTTTTTAATTATGACAAATTTGTGGGACATTTTTACCAATTTTTCCTATAATAATTTAAAGACTAAAGTGTCACGAAAAAGAAACCATTCACACCCCATCGAACGAGTCTCCACCTGTGTTTCATACTAAATTAATTGTCTGCTGGAACCAAACAATACACATGAATTAAAATTAAATGCAGTGCTCAGATTTCATAATCAAATTAAGATGAGCCACGCGGAAGCAAGTAAGTGGTCCATGTGGACTGCGAGTAGGGAAACGTGCTGGCAGCTGAACCCAACTGTCAGTTGCCGTTGTAGCAGTTATAATTTGATCGCCGACACCACATGCAGGTTGTCTTTCTCCAGGTGTCACCTTTTTCTTTTCTTACATGGGCCTCCATGAATGGACGCCCGGGCCGCCACCTTAAGGAGACTTGAGATTTTACCAATGTTCACCATTTCCTTTACCCTATCACTATTTGATCGAGTGGAATTTTATTTGTATGAACTCAAAGTTAACATTTACTTTCGAATTTTTTTAATAAAATTGGTAAAATGTACATGTTATCAAATTAATCATTAAAAAGTGGCCGATGTGTATTAAAAACTTAGGTAATAATTAATAAAAAAATTATATTAAATTATCACGTCTTCATTCGAACAGGAAAAAAAAAATCCATAAGTAAGCACTCGCAAAGAAAAAATTCCCGAGTATCTACCTTTTTTTAGAACAATTAGCTAGTTTAGAAATTGATATCTAAATTGTAAAAAGAAAAGAAAAAAAAAATCTGTAATTATTTGATTTGAATTTGAACCTGGCTTGAACTAAGTAATTTTAATTAGTAAAATAAAGACTTATAGGTTGGTGGTTGAATTCCAATCTAAAGACTAGGTTTTAGAATAATTTGCGTAAAAACACTCACATATATGTACACCAATGTGAAAGAAAATAGATTATTTGACATATAAACATAAGTTGTGGTCCGTTAACTAATGATTATAAGCTATTGACAGCGATGAAAGAAAAAAGCAATTTATAGCAAGTAGGAGTATCTACTTATAGCGGTTGCGATTCTTCTCTTATCCTGTGTGTCTTTGTTTTTGAGAAAATGTAGTAATTTTATTTTAATAGGGAAAGAAAAAAATAAAGTAATGGGTAAATTGTTAGGAGTGCAACCAACCGTATGAGAATACTAAGAAATATGACTCTTCTTTGGCTGCAAAGATAGGTTACTTTATTCTCTCCTATTTTGTATTTTTGCTTGTGGAAATGATAAGAGGGGGGTGTGAAAGGTCTTTTAGTCGATGCCCTCTCCCTTTTGCATATCATGAATTTCAAACCGTGGGCTCCAATATAATAATTATTGTATTTCCAAATATTATTTTCAAACCCGTGTTGACCATCTCATTCTCATTTTCGTTTTACATTCCAAATATTATTTTCATAAAATTCTTCACTTAAAAAACTTAGACTGAGGGTGGAGATTTCTCGTTCTGATAACAAATTCCCGCGGGAAGTCGAATTTTCCAAATATTCTTTTTTTAATTGAAACTTTCTTATATTTTATACAATTCATAATACAATATTAATTTTTATTAACTTTAGAAATTTATTGAATTAAGTATTATAATAAATCAATGGTATATACACACACACATAAATATATATATATATGTTCTAAAAATTCCATACTAGCTCCGATTAATCCCGCCTAGGCGCTATATAGGCTCTCATTGATCGCCTACATTTATTTTTCGATTACTCACCGCCTAACTACGTCTATGCTCCGATTAGTCCCGCCCAAACCCCGACTAGTCGCTAGGTCCTAGTCCACCGCCTAACTAGCGCCTAGTGACTTTACAACCTTGATATATATATATATATATATTCTTTTAACTTATTTAAAAGTTAGAAATATGTGTTTTTTTATACAAAAAGTAGAGAAAAATTATTGTACATGCAAATTAGTTTGTTGGTAAAAGAGAATTCACAAGTGTTGAAGCTATGATTTTTGTGTCCTTAAACATGTATATGTGTTATAAAAAATGACAAATTATAAAATAAACAATTAAGAATTGGAAAATGAAGAATTCAAATTTTAATTAAGGAAGGATAATGCGGGGACGAGGACAAGGCGGGGAGCATGGATTCCGTCCCTACACCCTCCTCGCTTAGAAACGGCATAGATTCTTAGTTTCTATCCACTCTCGTTATTATAAAAAAATCCTCTATTCAATAACCTCGGGTCGCCATTTCCTAGAGGAAATTTGTCATCCATAGCTACCATCATGCCTCAAGAGAACTTGGACCAAATTAAGTTACATTATTAATTACTGTGTTCCGATTACAATTTTACAATTGTCATGTTTCGGTGTCGGTATTTTTGTGTTATGTTTCTTGTCTTGCATTTTTGTATGATCGGTGGTACATACCTGCGTTGCGCGTGCTTATTATTTTTTAGTATTAGTTAATAATAAAAATTTATTAGAACGTAAATAATTGTCCTTTATGTGGTGATATTAGTCGATTGTTCTATTAAATTTCGATATATCGTTATAAAATATACACAACTTTCTAAATTATTCAGTATAAAAAAAAAATAAAGAATTTGATCTATTGAACAAACACAACTCAAAATCAAATAAAAAACTAAAGAATCACAAAAGATAAAAAAACTGTAATAATCTTAGTCTTAACCAAACATGTCACAATAATTTTAAAATGTCCGTAAAATTTGACATACCATGATATAATATAGAAATATTTAGACCTACAACAATTTCTATATATATAAAGTTTGATATATTCTAATTATTATTTATTTTATCAATATACATAGACTCCGACATCATTAATATATCAGGAATAACGATGATTAAGTAGATTGCGTAATAATGAACGTATAAATTTTCATGTTTTGTCACCAAATCACTATCATTTGAACAAAATTTACAAGTTCACTCGTCTCATTATATTATCAACTACCATCCATAAATTTATTATTTGTTAGATTCATGCAAAAATATTAGGTCTATCATACTTTCTCTATGATTTTTCTAATTAATAATTGTGATCTCAATATACATTTGCACATAACAGTCTTTGCATATTTATTTTCAGGAAAAAAATGACGAAATTGGATAGTTCAAGCACTGAGATCATCCACTACCTAAACATTTGGTCCTGCTTTCGAGTAGTCTTGGGGGGAGGGGAGGGTTTTCTTTTTTAATTCTTAGATTAGAAGGAAAGAAAATACATTGTGAGGAAAAAATTTCAGTAACTTATATCATGGTCCAACACCCAACTTTTGTTATGATTGTTTAAAGAAAAAAAAAAATTACTAAGCATAACTACTTTTAAGTATAATTTGGTTATTGATTTAACTTGTTATAATATCACTTAATTATTTTTTCAATTACACATTAAAAACTCCGTTTCACCCTCTCTTTATTTGAAATTTCGGTGTTAAGTTCGAGAGGCTTCTTAGCCAAGAGCACATTCGAACTATACTCCCTTTGTTTATATGGAAGCAATCTAATGGAGAAGTGGTTGTAAGTATCAAAATAACTTCCAGAATCCAGTTTCTAATGTTTGAGCAGTTAAGGTTGATGGTCTTTGATAGGTATGGCCCAGTAGCTTCGGGTCGGATTAATCCGGCCCGGAGAAACTGAGCCCAGCAACCAAGTTGGCCCAGAGGCGTGAACAGCCCAGTTGCGGCGTATTCAGAAAGTGAGATCCCAACGATCTCCGGCCAACTTCCACGCAGATTTGGTGGGCGTAATTGTAGGGACTTAGTTAGGATTAGAGTTGAGTAGTATAAATAGCAGAATTATTCTCAGATTTAGGGTTCGCACTTTGTACTTCTAAACTACGACGTGTAAGCTTGAAAGGAAGATAGTAAAAAACACCTCGGCAGGTGATATTTTACGCCCGTGGACGTAGATCTCCGGATCGAACCACATATATCCTGTGTTCTTTAATTTTCTTGTATTGGGTTGGGTTACAAATTGAATTTTACTTCGAGTTCTCTTGATAACCGGATTGCGCATTATCAATTGGTGCCGTCTGTGGGAACCGCTGCCAAGAAAACCCTAGTTTCTTTCAACGCCATCGTAATCTCTATGGTGAATACTCGTAGGTCCGCTAATCCTACCTGGTCCCGTCGTGATCCTCCTGTGGACCAGAATCCGCCGCCCCGTCAATGAAACCAAGATCTGCCCGCGGAACACGCCAACATGCCGAATCATCCCCCTGTTGATGATCCGGCGCAAGTTAATCTCCCGCCTGCCCCCGAGCTGTCGCAGGTGCAGCGAGACTTTCTTCAGGAACACGCCGCTCTGTTCCAAGAATGGAACAATCGGCGCGCCCACTCCGGTGAGCGTGTCAACAATGGCGCGGTAAACGTGAGAAATCCGTCCCGTGATTTGTCACGAGAATTGGACGAAGATCCCCCTCATCGAGCGAGGCTTGAGCGTCGACGACGAAGGACAGTCTCTCCAGTGGATAACCGCAGTTTTAATGGGTCGAGGCCCCGAGACGTCCACGAAGGCGTACATCGCCGAAGACCTGCAGACACCCCGAAACGTGCTCGCTTAGACCAATCCCGCATGCTGGATCCCATGGAACAAGAGCAAGCCCAATTTGCCGCGGAGCTTGACAAGGTTTTGGGTCTTGATGCTGACAGGGAGATCATCACCCCGTTCTCCGACGAGATTCTTGCTGTCCCACTCCCCGATGGGTTCAAGCTTCCCCCAGTGGCCGTATACAACGGCACTGGAGATCCAAGTAATTTTTTTAACGCCTTCAAGTATGCTATGTTCAACTGCAATTGCACTCCTCACCACCTGTGTAAGGTGTTTCCTGAGTATCTCCAGGACGAGACTAGACTTTGGTTTGATTCTTTACCACGGGGTAGCGTTACTTCTTTTCGCGATCTCGCCGAACAGTTTTGGGCGCGTTTTCATACGCGGGCAAAGCCCATGGCCACCTTGGCCGACCTCATGAATATGGAACAGCGGGATGGAGAAACTGTTACCCAATTTCTTGATCGCTTCACGGCGGAGAGTCTTAAGGTGGGGAGCCGGTCAGATGATGTTATCATCAACGCCTTCATGAATGGCCTTCACCCCGGACCGCTTTACACCGAGCTGGTTCGGAACCCTCCAGCTACGACCCGGGCTTTGTTTAACATTGTATGCAGATACGCCAAGGCTGAGGAGCAAACTCGTTGTAAACGTGAGAAGCATGCTAGCAAACGGCAATCAGATAGAACACAAGTCGGGCCCAATACTCGGCCTAGTGCTTTCTCTCGTCTAAACCGAGAACATCCGGACCCTCACGGAGATATCCCCCAACTTACTCCGCTTACAAAATCACGAGCCAAAATTCTTTCTGTTCACAAGAACGATCTGCGACCGTGTCCGCGGATGACTGCTCCGGCCGAAAAGCGTAACCGCGACAAGTGTTGTGCGTATCACCATGATCATGGACATGAAACAGAGGAGTGTAGAGAGCTTGGAAAAGAAATCGAAGATTGTCTAAAGAGAGGTTTCTTACGGCAGTATGTCGCTCGGACCGAAGACAGGCCTCGGTCGAGCCAGAATAGAGGTTCGCAACAAAACCGCGGAGGCTACAATGATCGCAGTCCACGGAAAAACAGGCCGCAATGGCAAAATAATAGGCCTGGGTACAACAACTATGCACGGCAGGACCAAGGAAGTCGTCAGCCACCCCACTTGTTGCCAATTCCACCTCCTCGTGGAGGATCCGGAGACAATCTACCTGCTCACGTCATAAATGTGATTTATGGGGCCATCCCCACTGGGGCTTCCCGAAGTGCCTTGAAGGCGGAAGCGCGAGGCCTCCTCCCGAGGAGCCGCGACACAAACGCCTCCATCAATCTGAAGCCGTAAGTTTTACCGACAAGGATCCTGCTCCCGAGCTCACCCTACATACCGACGCCATCGTCATCGACATGGCCGTAGCTAATGTTACGATAAAGCGAGTTTTCGTTGATAACGGAGCCGCAGTTAGTGTCGTATTTACCGACTGTTTTCAGAAAATGGGTATTCCTCATGAACAACTCCGACCGGACCGCTACAGACCTTCACCCAGGGTGAAGTTCGACCTGAAGGAGTTATCAACCTTCCTGCATCGCTTGGCACTTATCCAGCGATAAAAACCATCTTCGTGGATTTCTATGTGGTTAATTCCCCATCACCGTACAACATGATTTTGGGTCGAGACTGTCTCACTCCCGCGAAGGCCGTTTGCTCCACATACCACCTCGCGCTGAAGTTCCCTACACCACATGGCGAGGTGGCGAACCGCGGCAATCAGCGAGTCTCTAAAGAGTGCATGTATGTGGCACTCAAAAAGGCAACAAAGGTTCCTCCCAAGCCACAGTTTCAGGTAACAACCTCGGCTCCCACCTCGGATTCATCTATATCGCTCGGGGACAATACTGTTCAGGTGCCGCTCGATCCAGCTAAACCTGAGCAAACTATAACCGTCGGCGCTGCGGATATGCCGTGGTTACATAATGCCATCATCCGGACCTTGCAGGAATATTCTGAAGTTTTCGCGTGGTCCCCCTTGGATATGCCGGGGGTCTCTCCAGACGTCATAACTCACAAATTAAATATTGACCCCAGCGTAAGACCCATACAACAAAACCGGATATAATTCGCTCCGGAGCGGAACGAAGCCATCCGAGTTGAAGTACAACAGCTTCTAGATGCAGACATCCTGTTTGAAGTGCATTACCCATCCTGGCTATCTAATCCCGTGATGGTGACAAAGTCTAGTGGGGCTTGGAGAATGTGCGTAGATTTCTCTGATCTTAATAAGCACTGCCCAAAAGATTGTTATCCTTTGCCCTCTATCGACCAAAAAGCCGAAGCCATTAATAGGCACAAGGCACTTTGCTTTTTGGATCTATACAAGGGATACCATCAAATCCATATGGATCGTCGGGACGCACTCAAAACGGCCATCATCACTGACTTCGGATGCTTTGCCTTCAAGAAAATGCCTTTTGGGCTCAAGAATGCTGGAGCCACTTACCAACGCCTCATGGACCACGTCTTCCGAGACCAAATTGGCCGAAATGTTGAGGTATATGTTGACAATCTTTGTTATAAAAAGTACCTCTCAATCTGCATGTGTACAAGATATCGCTGAAACGTTGAGCACCTTGCGACGTTATAATTTGCACCTCAATCCCGAAAAATGCACCTTCGACGTTAGCTCCGGAAAATTTTTGGGCTATATGGTCTCACAGCACGGCCTCCAGGCCAATCCGGCCAAGATTCGAGATGTATTGGATTTGCAACTGCCGAAGAAGGTAAAGGAAGTTCAGCGCCTTACTGGTGGTCTGGCGGCCTTAAATCGTTTCCTGTCTAAGGCCGCGGAGCGCCAGCTTCCACTCTTCAAAATTATGCGGCAGGCAAAGCAATTTGAGCGACCTCGCAGTGCACCGAGGCCTTTGAGGCTCTAAAGCACCATATCAAGCAGTTGCCCACTATGTCCGCTCCTCTCCCCGAAGAACCTCTATATGTATATTTAGCATCTGCCGAGGAAGCCATCAGCGCGGCTCTCGTGTGCGAGGCTCATGGAAGTCAGCACCCCGTATATTTTTTGAGCCGGGCACTCCAAGGGGCGGAAACCCGGTACTACCTGATGGAAAAGATAGTGCTGGCTCTCGTCATGGCGGCCCGACGCCTGCGGCCTTATTTCCAAGGGCGTGATATCAGGGTTCTTACTAATCACCCCATTCGCCAAATTCTTGTCAAACCCGATGTGTCTGGGCGCTTCGCTAAGTGGACTATCGAGCTGGGAGAATATGATATTCAAATTCTTCCTCGCCGAGCCATCAAGGGTCAAGCCCTCGCAGATTTTTTGGCCGAGGCGCCAGTGGTTAACCCCGAACCGTCTATAAAAAACGCTAGTCCTAACCACGCTGCCCTCGAAGCTCCAACCGGCAAGTGGCAACTATACGTGGATGGTGCCTCTGCGGTTCGAGGCAGTGGCGCCGGGGTCCTTCTTATTGGCCCCGAGGGCGTTGAAATCAAATATGTCTTGCGGTTTAAATTTAAGGTGACTTACAATGAAGCGGAATATGAGGCAGTCCTTGCCGGGCTCCGGCTCACTCAATCCTTTGCAGCCTCCCATCTCCAGCTTTTCACGGACTCCGAGGTGGTTTCTAGTCAAAATAAGGGCACCTACACCGCCAAGGATGATACGTTAAAAATGTACCTCGCTCTGACACTCAAACGTTTGTCCACTTTTGCTTCGGTTGATATCCAGCAGGTGCCTCGCAAAAAGAATGTTCAAGCTGATGCTCTTAGCAAAATGGCCTCCGCGGTCCCTACTAACATGTCTCCGGACATCATCGTCGAAGATGCAGTTCATCCTTCCATTCATGAGGCCCCAGTCTCCGTATTGACTGAGAGCAATCCCAATTGGATGACCCCGCTCGTCCGTTATCTTCGGGATGGTACGTTGCCGAATGATAAATTACAAGCTCGGCGGGTAGTTCTCAAAGCATCTAAGTATACACTCCATGATGGGATCTTGTACAGCCGATCGTACTTACAACCGAGTCTTCGCTGCCTTTCCCCTGCCCAGGCTACTCATGTTCTTCAGGAATTTCACGAAGGGGCCTGTGCCAGCCATATTGGCTCACGGACGTTGGCCAAGAAAGTCCTTTGATGGGGGTACTACTGGCCCACATTGTTTAACGATGCCCATGATTTGGTAGCCAAGTGCGACAAGTGTCAGCGACACTCTCGCGTGAAGCATTTACCACAAACCGAGCGCACTGGCATCCAAAGTGCCTGGCCATTTATTCAGTGGGGCATTGATATTGTGGGTCCATTTCCAGTCGCTCGGGGGGACTAAAATTTCTTGTGGTCGCTGTTGATTACTTCACCAAATGGGTTGAAGCCGAACCTCTCACCGCCATCACTGGTCAGAACATTTTGAAGTTTGTCTAGCATAATATCATATGCCGCTTCGGCATCCCGAGCGCCATTATCTTAGACAACGGCAAACAGTTCACCAATGACCCCTTCCGGTCATGGTGCGAAGAGCTCCACATTAAGCAAATTTTCACCTCGGTCGCTCATCCTCAAGCTAATGGTCAAGTCGAAGTCACCAATCGCACACTACTTACGGGTCTGAAGAAACGCTTAGATCAAGCTAAGGGTCTTTGGGCCGAGAATCTTCCGCAGGTTCTTTGGGCCTATCGCACCACGCCACACACCTCGACCGGAGAAACCCCCTTCAGCCTCACTTACGGTTCCGAGGCTGTCATTCCTGCGGAAATCGAAGTACCTAGTCCCCGCCTCGTTACTCTAGATCCCGAGGCTAATAATGATGTCATTCGTGCTAACTTAGACGAGCTCGAATATCGTCGTGATCAATCTTACATTCAGCAAGCCAAATGTAAGCAATGCGCAGCTCAGTATCACAACCTCCGGGTTCGGGGTACTCAGTTTAACGTCGGAGACCTGGTACTCCGGCTTAACTCAGCCAGCAAGGCTGCCCCCGAGGGTAAACTGCATGCCGCCTGGGAAGGGCCTTACCGCGTCATTGTCGCGCATGGCTTCAGGTGCTATCAGTTAGCGCATCTAGATGGAACTCCGATTCCCCGAACATGGCATGTTACCAATCTGAGGCGTTTTTATCTATAAGCACCAAGGGTCAAGTATCATTTCTACCTTTACATTTCTTGTACGTTATTTTTAAATTCCCGTACTGTCACGTATTCTTGTTTATGAACTCCCTTGTATTTTTTAATTGTTCCGACAATTACTTTGAATCAAGTTTTTACTTTACGAATCTTGTTGTACTTTCTTCTACGCTACGGGGACGCCCTAGCTTAGACTTACTATTATTATCAGTCTCCAGACACTTTGATCTCACGCCCGATCCATCCGGAGAGATCAACATTTGGTCCCCGGACTTATATTCCCTCTCGCCCGTTTAACCGGAGAGGTCCTTAACTCCCGCCCGATCTGTCCGGGGAGATTCTTTGCCTTGTTTCTCTAACAGGCATCATGTACATATTGTGCTCCCGAGTACAAGTTACAGTAATTACGCATGCATTCTGATCAAAAGTTCATTACTTTTCTTTCAACATCCATATCATTACATACCAAAATATTTCTACCGTTTTACTCCCTACAAAAACTTCTTTACGTATCTGCATACATAGCTACAAATGTCAGCATTATCTTCGGCCTCCGAGCCAGTACTCGGCGCTCCCGCGTTGAGATCCATCCCGGGAGCTTCTCCATGTGCTCCGGGATCTCGAAGCTTCTCGGCTTTGAGCCCCTGCTCTTTCCCTACTTTGACTCCCTCTGCGCCGCGGACTCACCCTTGGCACCTGCCTTGGAGCGTCGCCCCTTGTCCTGCCTCGAGGACTCGGTTGCGGCGCTGGTCTCGAAGTCTTAGCCCATTCCGCGGGATCCCACTCCGCGGGGTCCATCACCTCGATCTCCTCCGCCAGCTTCTCGACCTCCTCCTCCGCAACAACTACGGGGACTTCCTCGACTGCGGTTACCGGGGCCGGCTCTTGGATCACTATCCCTTTGCCTTTTCCCGCCGATCTCTTTTTACTCTTCCGTGGCGCTTTCGCAATCTCTTGGCCCGGCTGGAGCTCGCAATATACTCTTCGGCAATGTGCCGCCACCTGCCGCATCCTCTCAGACCTTCATACATATTAAGGAGTAACTCCAGCACCTCCCGCTTTCTTACCAGCTCCGAGGACTCAGCATGTCCGGCCGTCATCAGAGACGAATTTTCGCCCTGAATCTCAGTGATTCGCTCCTCAACCTCTTCGAAAGTTAGCAGGCCATACTCCGTCAGTATCCGTTCATATTCCTTTTGGTGGATAATGACACGGTCTAGTTCGGCTACGGTCGATAAGTATTTATGTTCCTGGTCTCTAGCCTTCTCCGCAGCCTTGGCTCTTGCCTCCTCGGCCTCTTTGGCCCTTCTCTCCGCTATGGCCAGCCTCCTCTCCAACCGAGGAACCACTTGTTTTTGCAGGTTATCCTTCTCCCCGCGGAACCAGTCTAAGGACTACATGAGTTTCTTTATTGTATTATGCAGCTCCTCGGTATCCTCCTGATCGCACAACACAATCAGTGCAACAAATTACACTCAACTCATCGCAAGGCAATAACTCGATAGTATGGACACAAATCGACTTTATATTCAAAATGCAAATGACGCATCAATGTCAGCGGTTTTTACATCAGAACTACAATTATCTCTATCATCTACTATATTTAGACATGGCATCAAAATTACGGGGGACGACTGACCTCCCCCTCTTCCATTCTTTCAACTGCCTCCGGCACCTCCTCCTCCACCTCGTGCTCTCCCTCCGGCAGCTCTCCGATCACCCCTGCCTCATTTCCCACGGCCTCCGCGGCGATCTCCATGCATGGAGGTGAACCTTTGTCTCGGGGCTCCAAGACGAACTCACCATGATGAAATGCCAAGAACTCTTGATCTTGGTCCGCCTCGCAAGTTGTGATCTCCTCGGCACTTAAGATTTTCTTCTTTCCGCCAGTGCCTTCACGAGAGGCCACTCTGGGACCCGAGCCAGGGCATGATAATACGCCTCCTCAACCCCTCCCACGGCGTTGAAGTCATATCCGAACTCCGGACGATAGACGTCCATGTTCGGATAGACTTCTTTGATTTTCTCCAGCAGCACTGACCGGGTGGCCGTATCCCCGACTCTAATGAAGTTGGTCTGAAAATCGAGAAAGGTGCTCGTCTGGAACATCTTCTCGGCAAACGCCCTCAACACCGCCTCTTGACCGTCCACCACAGCCGCTTCCCGGGCCTTTATCTCCGCCCGCAGTTCAGCCGTTTCACCACGGAGCGCCCCGACCTCCGCCTCCACTTCGCGCAACCGCTCGACCTCCTTCTCCACCAAGGCGGCTCTCTTGCGCGCCTCGGACAGGTCGTGCGTTTATCTGTCGTTGCGCGCGCGCAGCTCCCTTACAATCTCGGCCAGCTCCTCTTTGGCCTCCCTTTCACTCCTTCGGCCCAGATCCATAATTCCCCGCCGCAGCTCCTCGGCATTCGCCCCCTCCAAGCCCAACACACTTATGGGCCCTTGCCCCTTCAACAAAGCAAATACCAGAATCAACATCCGCAATTTAAAGAAAATATCAGCCAAGTTTTCACCTCGGCAGAAGATTATGCATGCTTTACCTCGGCGCTCTCCTCCGTGCGGAGTCTTTTGGCCGCCCCCGGAGGTGTCACGGATGGTTCCAATCTCCTTTTAGTTCCGGGGATTGACCCCGTTGCCACCACTCGCTCCTCTGACCCCGCTGATGGCCTCGGACTGGGCGACGCCTTCCCTCTGGGGGACACTTCGGTCGCTATCCCCTTCTTTGCTGCCACGGGCACCGCGGGGCTTCCAGCAGACTCCTTTCCAAAGCGTCCCACTGCACAAAAAAATTGGGGTTAGTCCTTGTTAGGTTCGAGAACACTTATAACACACAAACAATAAATTTAAACCAGAAATGAATGAAAAACGGATTGAAAATCGACCACTAGAAACCGAACGCAAAAACAAGAAATGAAATGAAGAACATAAGCTTTTACGTGGTTCGATCAATGTGATCTACATCCACGGAGGCTCTATACACCTCAATTCACTCAACTAAACAATCAATTACAAGAACCAACCCAGAAAAATAGAAGCCCCAATTCACAATCCGAATTGAGCTCAAGAACCCTAGCTCTCTAATTCTAATGATTGTGTAGTGTTTTCAGAGGGAAAATTACGTGTATCAACTCTGCTTTACATGTTGAAAAAATGTATATAACAGGCTAAGCTCGAATCAAGACTCTCTGGAAGTTGGAATCAAAATCAGTTGCAACTGTTTTCCAAACTGCTACGAGTCTTCCACAACGGTTTTCCATGCATCAGTCCAAAACCGTTGCGGATTTCTGTTATAACCGCTGCCAGCCCGGTTCACCAAATAACTTCCAAATCTGAACTGAACTTATCCCGATTCTCCGGCCCGGTTCTTCACCACCCAAACCCGGTTCCTGACCCTACTCAAACTCTACTACACTTCATGCTCACTTGAAGAAATTGAATTGATACCTACAGTCATGCACAAAATGGCAACATCACGTAGTTTTCAGAGTTCCTACCCTCCTCGGCAGCCCCGGCTTCTGGCTCCTGCCCCCGGTGGAAGACCCCATCTGCATCACCGAGTAATATGGGCTTAATTCTGCCTCCTCCAGCTCCTCCTCGGTGCAGAGGGTCTTGAATGTACCAACAGCACGGAATTTCCTAACTACCTCCGGCTCCGGCTCCGGCTCCGTCACCGGGGCATTATCCAACACCTCCTCCCTCCTCCACCTCGGGAGGGCCAGCTCCGTCTTCACATATATAAATTTCTCCTTCCACCCCTTGACCTTGCTCGGGTTTTGTACTTTGAAACCACCTCGGGCTCGGGGGCTGAAGAAGTACCAGCCTTTTGATTTCCCGAAGGCCTTCAGTTGGAAGAAAAACCTAAACAACTCTACCCTAGGTACTACCCCGGTATTTTTACATACCACGGTAAACCCGACTACTTGTCTCACGGCGTTGGGTGCTAATTGACTCAGGGCGATGTTATAATATCTAAGCAGTTGTACAACGATGTCCCAGAGGGGGCATCTTATTCCTATTCTCAGATGGTCTATATATACGCTAATGAAACCCTTCGGCGGGCAACAGGCACGGTCACTAGGCTCCGGCACTATGTACTCTAAATTAGCTGGGAAGTAAAAAGATAGAATCAAGGCTTCTATTTGCACCCGAGTCATTCGCAGTGCCTCCACGGCTACCTCTAAATCTTCCTCTAAGCATTCACAAAAACCTACGGTCCGGGTGCCGGATTCCATGCCGTCGGCCCTATATACCATCCTAATCACTCTCCTTTCTAGAATAATAAAGCGTATGGGTCGTACATTTAATGGGGCCTTCTCGGTTCCTACTTCCCTAATTGAAGATGAAGACGATAAAGAAGACATACTTACTTGATTTTGGTTTGAGATGGATCACAAATGCACATATGAATTCCCTTTTTTCCCGCTCTCGGTAACTTGCGAATCGCAAATGAGGAAGATGAAGTTTATTGTGCAAACATTCTATGCATATACTTTTGAATCAACGGCTCAGATTTGGCCTTTTCAAATTTCGCGTCTCAGATTCGCGCGTGTCACCGTTACCAAGGCGCATGGGAGACACGCGTCTTGGAAATCTCAAACGCGTCACTTCACATCCCTCTTTCTAATGATGGTGCTGCCAATCACATCAACCTCATTCTTCTCCAGGAAGTTTTCGGCCTTACTCCGGTGTTCCCTCCACCTCGGGTGCCTTCAGTTCGTTACCACTTCATCGTAATACCCCGGGGGAACTCTAGTTCGGCCCCAGACAGCTATATCACTCCGGGGATACTTACGTACGGCTCATATCAACCCCATTACCTCGGGTTGCTTCAGTTCGGTCCGGTTTAGTCTTAGGGGAGTCCATCACTCCGGGAGTGCCTCATCTCGGCTCCGGTCGATCCTTACTTCGGTCCGACATAGACAACATGCCTCCTTGCTCACTCACCATCGGCACCTGTTCCACCTTGCCCTACTTATAACCGCAGCTCCTACCTCGCTCCGGCTGGTGGGGGGGCATCTGATAGGTATGGCCCAGTAGCTTCGGGTCGGATCAACCCGGCCCGGAGAAACTGAGCCCAGCAACCAAGTTGGCCCAGAGGCGTGAACAACCCAGTTGCGGCGTATTCAGAAAGTGAGATCACCACGTTCTCCAGCCAACTTCCATGCAGATTTGGTGGGCGTAATTGTAGGGACTTAGTTAGGGTTAGAGTTGAGTAGTATAAATAGCAGAATTGTTCTCAGATTTAGGGTTCGCACTTTGTACTCCTAAACTACGACGTGTAAGCTTGAAAGGAAGATAGTAAAAAACACCTCGGCAGGTGATATTTTACGCCCGTGGACGTAGATCTCCGGATCGAACCACGTATATCCTGTGTTCTTTAATTTTCTTGTATTGGGTTAGGTTACAAATTGAATTTTACTTCGAGTTTTCTTGATAACCGGATTGCGCATTATCAGTCTTAGCTAATCTTCTCTGCCAATTGCCAGTTTGTTGGAATTTAAACTCGGGATAAAAGTGCAATAATGTCAAAAGTTGTTGAACTGAGAACTTCCAAAAGATGATTAAGTTAAACTCAATGTTGATGGTGCCTCAAATAAATCCAGGCTCAGAGGGGGTAGGAATTGTTTTGCTAAATTTAGGGCCAGCTTGGTTGGGGGTTTAGGGGTAAGGAATGGGAATGAATGAAGACTTATTCTTATATATGGTGCTTGGAACATAATAAATAAGTTAATCATCATCCCATTTTATTAACAATTTTCCCCATTTCATTCCACAATATGATTGACTCCTCATTCATACCCATTGTCATTGCCGTTGAAGATTTGCAACCAAGCGGGCTCTTATTGTTGGGTGTTATGTGTATATAGAGGATTGTGATAATATTTTTTGCTGAATTGAAGACGGTTATCGAAGGGATCAAGTTTTGTATTCATTTAGGATATAAAAAATTTTGGATTGGGGTAGCTGCTCCTCTATTATACATATTAGTATCTTCCTCGTGCGATGCACAGTTTTTAACTGTAACATGAATATACAATAAGAATTGATATACTTATATAGTTATAATATAGTGAATTTTTATGATTTAAATTATATGTTTGTTAATAAAAGAAAAGATCAATTAAAAATATAGAAATAGGAGTAAGTTATAAAATATTTTTATTCACTTATGTAAGATATTTATGTTTCATTCTTGCACATCGCTAATATTGATCATACTTATATATATATATATATATATAAAAAATTATTAATATTTTAAAATATTAAAATTAATTTAAACATAGAATCACACTCTCAACATCTCATTCATTTTCACTTTCTCTTTTAGTCCCTTAATTTGTGAGCATAATCATGAACTTTATATGGGGAAATATGCATATTATTATCTTTGATTCATTGTTTTTATTATTTGTGCACTACAATAATTAGAGTTCAGACTTAAGTATGAAATTGTATATGTTTGTTAAATGTCGTAAGATAATATGTGAAGAAAGTTGATGACTACATAAGTTTAAGTTTTTCCAAAAAGGAATAAAAAAGGAAAAAAGATGTAAAACATGATTAGATTAAGTGGTGAAAATAAATACAAAAAGAAAATTTGATAGTTGGAGTACTTATTTGTATCGTTTTAAAATTGTTGTTTCATTGGTTTTTAATTTTTTTTTTTTTTTTTTGTAAAACTTCTTGCTTTATAGAAAAAAATATATTACGTAATAAAATCGTTTGTAGATCAATTTTTTTATAGAATGATATTGTAGTGATATGTTTTAAAGTTGTTGCTTGTTGTGATAAACTGTGTTTTGTACCGACAATTTTAATTCTAAATTGTAGATTTTAATGTAATTTAAAAACTAATAAATTCTAATGAAAGGAATACAATTAAGTATTGTTTTCACATGTTTGTTTCATGCAAAACATATTCAAAAACAAACTAAGATAAATCTAAACTTAAAACTTTAAAGTCATGATAGAAGGGTGTAAAAGAGCAAGACTAAATTAAAATAATAAACTCAAAAGTCAGGATAGAAGGGTATAAAAAAATATGGGCTTTGGTGGAGAACTTAGATCGACCTTCTCTTTCTTAGTCTTTTTGGGAATTGTCTTAGTATTCATTTTCATGTTTTAAAAAGCTGTTCATTTTCTGAACTGTCTTGAGACAGCTTTTGAGAAAAATGTAAACTACTCTAAGAGTTCAGTAATCTTTGGTAAGTTTAATTCTGGTTATAAAAAGAAAAAGATTTTGGAGTTGTCAAATTTTGTGGAAGAGGATTTGCCTTTTAAATATCTAGGGTTTCCTTTGTATAAAGGAAGAGTAAAAAACATTATTTTTCAAGAATAATTTGAAAAAAATTAAGAATAGACTTTCTGGTTGGGAAACATTGTTTTTTAGCATTGGGGGGGGGGGGGGGAGGGTTGAGCTGATTAAAAGGGTACTTGCCTCTATTCCACTTTACATCTTTAGGGTTGTTGGTCTGGCATGGTGAAGCAGGGCACGAGTGAGCTCAAGAATGTATTATTGTTGTACTCAGAGACCATTCTGTTGGGGAGTATATGGAGCATTTGTTAACCAATTAGACCATTAGCACATAGATAGGGTTTTAATGCCAAGAACTCGCCACCATTGTCTGTATAAATTTTTTTAATCGGTGTTGTAAACTGTTTCTTAACAAGTGACCGAAACTGATGAAAATTAGTTGCAACTTGGGATTTGGCATGTAATATATACCCAACAATAGCGACTAAACAAGTCCACAATAAGTAAGAAATAACGAGAACCAACAATAGAAATAATAGGCGCAAGCCCCAAACATCCGCTTATAAATATTCAAAGAGCTGTGAAGCAACAAAAGAGGAATCACCAAAGAGTAAGCGATGAGCCTTGCTCACACAACAGGAGTCACAACCATTGTCAGTACAACCGATTTATTTAAAAGTGGTAAACAAAATTTAGATAAAATAAATGTGTTGGTTCGTCTGGATGGGTGGCCAAGACGAGCATGCTAATGACAAGTCGTCGTTCGCACACCAAGGGCAACCACCTTAGAAACCGAACTATACAACCGTGACTGAACATGATAGACACCTTCACGACATGGGCCTCGAGCTAGCTCCACCCCTGTTGTGGGATCCTTAACCAGAAAGAAATTAGGAAAGAACTCTAAAGCAACATTATTGGCCTTAGTGAATTGATGTACCAAATAAGATTTTTAGAAGCACTGGGCACACTAGCACATCAGATAATAAGAAAGAATGTGAGGGCATATGAACATGAGAAATACCAGTATGAGAAATGGGAGTCCCGACCCATCAACAAGTTGGATCTTGTATGTACCATCATATTCAGAGTGTATGGAGAGGTAACCAATATCGCAAGTCAGATTGGGGAGGCACATGAATTCATGAGCCACAAGGGAGCAGTAGGGTGACCCGAAGACCGAGCTATATTTGCCAAGGGCGGCGGACGGGTACAATAAGGGGTTGTATGACCCTTATATTTACACAGTTGGCAGGTAACTGTATATTCACGATGACCATGGAACTTGCCCCGTCCTCCACCATGGCTGTCACGACTATTACCGTCACCATTTCCATGGCCATGATTGTTGAAGGACTGACTACGGCGGCCGCCATGATGTTTAGAGTAAGAACATTGTTGGGACGTACCAGAATGAGCCATTTTTTGTTGTAGCAATGAGAGTAGATGTGGTTGTCTCAACTTGCTTGAGATAAATCTCATGTTCAATCAATCGGTCACGCAATTCTTCAAAGCGAAAGGAGGTTTAACGAGTTCGTATGGAACGTACAATCTCACAATAGTTCGGATTGAGTTCGTTAATGATATAGAATGTAGATCATCATCTTTGATAGGTGCATCAATGAGGCTTAGTTCATCAATAAGAGCCTTGGTGTGATTAACGTATTCCGCAACAGTTTTGCTATCCATGGTGGCTTTCGTCAAGGATGTCTTCAAGAACATCATGTGTGCCTTGGATGTACTTGTAAAGGCCTGGGAGAGAGTGTTCCATGCTGTAGCGGCAGTGGTGGCGGTGGAGAGGATTGGAAGGATGTCAGACGAGACAAATCCCAAAATAGCTGTTAAGAGAAGCTGCTCCTGCTGGAACCAGCGACTCGCAACTTCAGAGTGTTGTTTAGCATCCGATTGTAGCGTTGTTCCATCATTATGACTGATGAGAGAGAAACCATTCAATAGGGCACACGAATGAGTGCGCCAAGAAGAAAAATTTGTGGACATTAGTTTGATTGGCAGATGGTGATTGGTATGGGAATGAAGGGTGGCATGGATCTGGGTCGTGGCGGGGTTTGGGCACGCGTGGAATTTGTTGCGTCAGTAGTGGTTGACATTGCAAGCGGAAGTGATGAGTAGGGAATGGATCAAAAAAAATCTCGGGAAAGAATGACTAATCTGATACCATATAAGATCAGAAAATGACATTGATGCTGAATTGATTATAATGTACCATGAAGTACAGTACATCTATAGTTTACATGCTCATGAGTTTACAGTTGTGATATACTCTATACAGATACGAAATTATACAAATTGATATGAAAAGATACTAATGACTCATCCATATCTATGTGACTCTAGAACATTCCTTTATATTTGTCAACTAAGGTGTTGTCTCAAGTCTCAATATTACGAATCGTTAAAGACTAATGATTGTGAATGTAATAAGGAGAGAGACCAGAGCAATTCAACAATGAACGTCATATAACTATTTCTTAATTTGAACATTTAAATTTATTATGGAGTATTCAATATTATTTACGTTTTGTATTTCAAATCATGTTAACTCAGCTTTAAACACTACAAGAATTTTTGAAATAGACCACAGATTTTAGTTGTTGTCCAGTTATAAATAAGTCTGTTATTAATAGTGCTGTTGTTAAAAGTACCATTTTAACTACAAGTAAAAACCGTTGTCTGTTCCATGGACAACAACACTTCATATAACAGACATAATCTGTTGTCTTTGTTAATTTTAACTACAGTTTGTATCTGTTGTTTAATCTTAAAACTATTGTTTTTGTTAGTTTTAGCAACAGTTTTTTCCCGTTGTTCTACAATTTAAATCGTTGTTTATTTAGTGTTTATTTTCGAATTTAGCAGCTCTTTTTAGCTATTGTCTTTTACCCGTTGTTCTTCATTTTAAATCGTGTCTATTTAACAGATAATTTATTAAAAATAATTATAAATTGAAAAATAATTACCCGTCTCTCGAATATGCATTCATAGATCAAAATAAATCTCTCCAATCCAAGATAAAACATGATTGTGTAATATCTAAAAATGTGCAATTCATCAAAAAGGATAACAAGTGTACTCCTTGCCACTTTACGCCACAAAATATTAACTAATTTGAATCTAAGACGACTTCTAAAAATGTTTGAAACACCACAGCAACTTCTTCAAAAGATATGTACCTTCTTTGCCTTCCTGCCAATGAAAATATTATAAACGAGTACGTCAACAAAAGAAAAAATAACAGAAAAGTAATATTATTTAATACAATTGGCATATATACCAGCATAATTCAGTCATCATAGACGTAATCTTGGACACAGTCTGCCCACTCACTACGAACTTCATCAATGTCTGCCACACTGTATTCCGCTTGTTTAAACTATTTAACACAAGAAAACATAATTAATTCCATTTTACGAAAGCATAAAAATAACAGAAAAGTAATATTATTTATGTAAAAAATTACATTAGTTAAAATTACCATTGATCATAGAGAAACCCGGTCAATGGTTTCAGTTTCTTCAGTGATTTGTCTCATGAAACGTATTACATAGAAACCACACAATTAACATCATCGGGTTGGCGAGGACCCTAAGTTAAAAAATGTTAATAGAAATACATGTAAACCAAAATACATATGTAATCATATTTGAAGTAAAGTGCTTACAGGTATTATTTCCCATATTGGCCGTTTTTTCCCTTTAATACCCTTGGCTTCCTTAAAACTTGTTAATGCTCTTCATACATTCAAAAGTGTTTAAGTCAGAATGTCACTTACTAAATAAATTTTTTAATTGATAAAAAATATCTAGACTTACTTGTCCACAATATATTTCCAATCGGAACTTCGAATTCTATGATTCATAGGATCCATTAAGTAGACAATCTCCTTGTAAGGGTTGATGGCACTGAGAATCCAATGATACATATCCACGTACAATAATGAGAAAATTCCAGCTAGAAAATGGGAAATATAAGATTTTGTAATTAGAGAAATAGTTCTTACCCAACATTACTTGGCACCAAGACTAGCTGATTTGGTGATGAACTTATCAGCCTATTTGCTACAAATTGTGCCCTTTTATTTAGTCTTTCAGCCTTTTGGTCTTCAGTCTCTTTCTCATCTTGGAAATATGGGATGCTATTTGGATTCATAAAACAGAATTTGTCTTCTATGCCCTTTTCTTTCATCTTTCTAGAAAGATGCCTAGTATTTCAAGAAACATACAAGGTTAGTATAAATAATCAATGAAAACTCGAGGTAGCAAAGAATATTTAAAATTCAAGGATTACCATATGTAGACAACTATACAATTGCATGTGACTGGTTGCAACTTGTAGACAAAACAGATATCCTCTAGTTGCACATGAATCGTAAAGTCCACCTCAAACACTTCATAATCAAGTGGGATTTGTACGGTTTTGTACTTTAAAGCATGGTTGGCATAGCAAAATAACATCTTCAATGATTTTGGAACATTTGCATGCCTTTTCACTTGAAGATTGTGCTTCTTTTTGGGTTTCTAATATAGTGAATACACATGTTAGAATGGTGTTTTGCTTCAACTATATATATGTATTGAAATAAAGAGTCACATTTACCTTCTCTTTCAAAACTACCAAGTGTCTCGGCCATGCTACAAAAGTTCCCACAGCATCAATAAGCAGTTCACACTCACCCGAGATTGGGATAGGCAAAAGTGCTGACTTGTTCACTACTTCATCGATGGATACACGCACACAGTTTTTTGGGAATGGAGCAGAATGCATTTTTTCCTCACCAACAGGAACAATAGTTCCAAATGCAGCAATGGCGTTGGATGATTCTAACCTCAAACCCACTGGATCCCTCTATTACAAAGAGATATACATATAGTGAACCATATTTTCAAAGATAGGTAACGTAAATGAAATCTGGTAATTTTACCTGCAAAGCTACATCGTCAACTTCAAGAATCTGCACATCATCCAAATCTTTGTCATGCTCCAAATCAGCCTCCAAATCTTGCTCATCTTGTTTTGCCATCCGTTCCTCTAGTTTTCTGATGCGTTCGTCTTGGGCAGCGATAGTCTTCTTGGTCTCCATTAATTCCCTCTTTTGCTCATTGAAAAGAGTCAGGTCGGGATTGTTCTTTCCTTTGGGAGTGTTGAAGAAGGCTGTTGGAGTCACATAACCTCCAACTCCCATCACACGGCCAGGATGTTCTTTCGACTCAAGCGATCGTGGAACAATACCATCATTTACTCCCGTGATTTTTAGCGTACCCCGTCTCCTTTCTTCTATAAACTTATCCTATGATGCATAAACAAAGAAGCAAAAAGCAATAAAAAAAAAACCAAAAACCAATAGTCAGTATGTATACCAATACCCAATTCTTTTGCTATAGGATTATAGAGCAATTAACATAAAATATGTGCTTACAATTTTCTTCACTGTTTCTTTAAGTTTTTTGTCTTTAGAATCAATTTCCCCTTTTTTGTTCATGCGTGCCCTCTTATATAGAATAGCTCTGTTTATTTCATCATCGGAACACAATTCATCAGCCTGCCAAATAAGAGAGAGAGAGAGAGACAGAGAGAGAGGGATGTTAATTATGGTAACTGTAAAATATTGTTTGAAGATAATGAATTCATAGTGAAAATATAATTTCAATGCTTACTATTTCTTCAGCTAAGCTTGAATAACCCTTGCGAGCAAGTCTATGGGGGTGCTTGACTGCTTTTCTCTTCAGTTTCTGTTCCTCCCTCCGTTTCTAGGATGTAGAAATAAGTAAAAAAGAGTGTTATATTATGTTAACATACTTCTTCATCCACCCAAGCATGTGATCAAATGATCTGTTTTCTAACACCAATACTACAACAGTTTTGATGGGCTGTACCTGTTTCACCAAACTTTAACCTTTTTCTAGGTCAGTGTTTTTGTCTTTGGATCTCAAATAAAATCCTGTCTTATAGCTAACAACAAGTTAAAGATCTGTGTCATAATCCCATCCCATGTTTATTTTTAGCTAATATTTTATCCCATCTCATCAGAAAATGATAAAAAATTCAGCAGCTGGTGTTGAAGAAAACATGTCCAATTTTTATTCAAAAAGATCAAGAAAAATTGAATCTTTCTCTCTGTCAAGACCCTGATGCAGAAGTGATAGCTTTATCACCAAGATCCCTTTTAGCAACAAACAGATTTGTGTGTGAAATCTGCAACAAAGGATTTCAAAGGGACCAGAATTTGCAGCTACACAGAAGAGGACATAATCTGCCATGGAAATTGAAGCAGAGAACAAACAAATAAACTGATTTTCACCATTTTTTTATTAATTGAATCAGATTTCAATCCTCATTCCATTTTTTTTATTAGCTAGGATTTGATAGGATCAGACAAAAGTCAGAAAACCATGAAGCTTCTATTGTAACTTGATTTTCATATCCAAGAAATGTCAACCCTGTCCCTAGCTAATAATATTTGTAACACTCATGATCTTAGATTTCTAGAATGAAATGTAAATTGAAATGGTCCAAATGGTATGAAACCACACAAAATCAATCTCGGCCGTTCAGGGTCAACTAATCAATTTCGTCCGTCTAAACAGAATAATTACCCGGCTAGTCTATTTAGATTCAGAATACACCTAAAACTATCGTTTACCATAAAATCGGATCCAACACAAACTGCCAGTGACTTCATACAAACATACCATCACTCATAAACATCTAAACTAACTAACAATCTAATGCACAATGAATTGTTGGCTGGACTCATAAGGATTTTAGAAGTATTCTTACCATGAACTCTTGAGACATGCGGTTGATCACAAAAGATGACCAATCCTCTTGTGTAATATCATAATCAACAGGTGGCTTCTTCAACTTATCAGAATTGCCCATATTAACGTAAACATGTTTCTGAGTTAAAGTCGTTTTAAATCCGCGCCACTTATCGTTTGCAGACATCAAACATGATCTCTTCCACCACATAGGAACATTGTATGTTAACTACGAAAAAATCAGAAATAAGATATAAGAGATGAAAACTAATATTGTACTTATGATGTATAATCACACAAGAAACAGATATACATACTAACATGCATATTGGAAAGCATATTATCGAACAAGGTGTTTACTTACGTTAACAGATTCCCATATCAGTTCCTTAGTCTGCCGGGGCACGAGCTTCCATGAGTCGTAGTTGATATTGACTTTTCCCCGAGCAAGGACGCCTATATAATTTTTCATTTCAGCAGCCTCTGGACCTATTGGCACTCCATTGTTATTAAACCTAACATCTTTCTTGAGGCCCTTTCCCCTTTGAACAGCCAACCTATCCATGTGCGTATGACCTCTTTTTGTTCTTCTAATTTCCTGAGTAACTTCGGACTCCACACCAGTTGTGTCCTCACTCTGATCATCATCATGCACTGTTTTTTTCTTTCTACCTGTTGCCATTTTGTTCACAGACCTGCTTTTTAGCATAAAAGTGTGGAGAATAGTAAGTACAAGTCTACGTAAAAAGTAAATACATGCCATAATGGAAAAAACAATACTCAGAAAATGTAAACACATATAAAATCATTACAACAAGATAAAACTGATCTCATGACAAACTACAAATAAAAAGTAATTACCATACTAAGAGACCATATTATCAACCCAAGTCCCATCACAATCATCACGAATGCATGGTGGTTCATTTTCATCGGCCCTATCAACATCCATTGACGGCAACCCTTTGGAGAAGCATTGATAACTAATTACAGTGTCTCCTAACTCGTCATCATTTACATATTCAAAATAGTCCCTACTTGGAGTCGCAAGTACAACAGACCATTCACTATCTTGAGGGTCTTCAATATAAAACACTTGTTTTGCTTGACTACCCAAGATGAATGGATCAGATTTAAATCCAATTCTATTGAGATTTACCAAGGTAAAACCAATATCATCTACTCTAATACCATTATTATTCTCCACCCAATTACATCTAAACATTGGAATACGAAAACCATGGTAATCAATTTCCCATATTTCTTGTATAACTCCATAAAAGACCATGTCTGACACAACTGGATTTTTATCCTTCACACTAGACACTTGCATTATCTTTGCAATAACTTTCACTCCCGAGTTCTGAACAACTCGCATATCATCACGCTCTTTCGTGTGATAAGTAATTCCATTAATCATGTAACTCTGATATTTCAGCACTTGGTTGCTCGGTCCTTGTGCCAACCACTTCAGCCTTTCAGATATTTGATCTGTGGAAATCGCTATTTTATTGGCAACACGTTCATGTAACCACACAAATCCTCGATGATGCTCATCCTGAAACCATTTCTTCCCCTTGCCTTTCGAATGAGATGATGCCTTCAGATGTGTCATATGTTCCCTATTGAAATATGTTAACCCAATTAGCCACTACACCATATAGAATAAAATTGAAGTAAGTTTAAGAAATTACTCGATATAAGGTTGAATCTCTTCATCATTTTCTAGCACATATCGATGTGCTTGCTCCAACTCCTCTCGGCTAGGGTGGTGTACTTGAGCACCAGACAATGGCTTGGTAGTTATCATTTCTTGTTGACTTGGTGGGATCCCAACCGTATCAACATTAGACAAGTACTCTGAGCAATACTCAACAGCCTCTTCAGCCATGTAACATTCGGCTATACAACCTTCAGGACGATTGCGATTGCGCACATAACCTTTCAAAACTCTCATAAACCTTTCAAAGGGATACATCCATATAGCCCAAACAGGTCCACACAATCTGACCTAACGTACAAGATGAACAGTTAAATGAACCATTATATCAAAGAATGAAGGTGGAAAGTGTTTTTCGAGTAAACACAAAGTCACCACAATTTCCTTTTGCAAACCGTCAAGCTTTGAGACATCCACCACTTTACTGCAAAGCACGTTGAAGAAGAAACACAACCTAGTAATAGCATATTTGACATGTTTGGGCAATACACCACGAATAGCCACTGGAAGCAACTGTTGCATTAAAATGTGACAGTCGTGTGACTTGAGGCCAACAAGTTTCAGGTCCTTCATGGAGACAAGGTTTCCAACATTGGAAGAATAACTAGTGGGGACTTTCATTCCCACCAATGAACTGCAAATTTTCTCCTTCTCATCTTTACTTAGTGTATAACAGGCCGGTGGAAGAAATATTCTTTTTTCCATTATCAGTGGTGCCAGCTCATGCCTCACATTCATCTCCACAAGGTCTAGTCTTGCTGCTACTCCATCTTTTGTTTTCCCTGGAATGTTTAGTAATGTTCCAATGAGACTTTCAAGCACATTTTTCTCGATGTGCATCACATCAAGCACATGTCGAACATGTAAATGCTTCCAATACTCAAGATAAAAAAATATTGATTTCTTCTTCCAACACAAATTTTCATTATCGCCCTTATTTTGTTTCTTGTGGGTCATTTTACCAACCGACAATTAATTCCATCAACTCTTTCTAACACTTCATGGCCACTCAATGGTTTTGGTGCAGCGGCTAACTCTTGGCTTCCATCAAATGCTTTCTTTTGTCTTCGATAAGGATGATACGCAGGTAGGAACCTTCTATGGCCAGTGAAAGACATTTTTCTACTATGCTTTAACCTCTTTGCATGTGTTTCTTCACCACAAATAGGACATGCATGATACCCCTTTACACAACACCCAGACAAATTCCCATATGCATGAAAATCATTAATTGTCCATAGTAGGACAGCTTTAAGCCGAAATCTTTCTTCTCGGTATGCATCATACGCTTCAACACCTACTTCCCACAAGCCTTTTAAGTCATCAATCAATGGTGCCAGGTAAACATCAATTTCATTACCTGGTTGTTTAGGCCCAGAAATCAGCAAAGTGAGCATCATAAATTTTCTCTTCATACATAACCACGGAGGAAGATTGTATGTGACCATCACCACAGGCCAACAACTATACCTAGAACTCATCATCTTATAAGGATTGATCCCGTCAGCTGCTATGGCTAGTCTAAGATTTCTAGACTCTGAAGCGAAATCTGGCCACCTATGGTCTACTAATTTCCAGGATGGTGAATCAGCTGGATGACGCATATTACCATTACGAACTCTTTCGTTAGCATGCCAAGTCAACTCCTTAGATATGTTTTTGCTACGAAACATTCTCCGAAATCTAGGTATAGGTGGAAAGTACCAAAGAATCTTTGCCGGAACCCCTTCATTGATCCTAGAATTCTTTCCCAGCTTCTACCTTGACATTCCACAAGTAGGGCAATTAGTGAAATCTTCATACTCCTTGCGGTATAAAATACAATCATTTGGGCAAGCATGAATTTTATCGTATCTCATCCCTAATACAGACAAAGTATTTTTTGCATCGTATGAGGATAAAGGTAATTCATTGTCTTCTGGAAGCATATCTCCAAACAAACTAAGAACTTCGGTGAAGCTTTTATCACTCCAACCATGTTTTGCCTTGAGATTGTATAACTTCACAATAGCAGATAGCTTTGTAAATTTTCCACATCCAGGGTATAAAGGCTTCTCAGCATCCTCAATCAATTGACTGAATTGATTCAAATTAGCATCTTCATCATACGCAGCATGAACCATGTCTATAGGTTCCTCTTCAGAATATTGGTCTTCATCTAGACCACCAACTGCATTATTCTCTTTTGCTAAGTTCCTTGATTCTAACCTCTCCCCATGCCATATCCATGTATGATATGTTAAGTCCATGCCATAACGACCCAAATCTGCCCTGATCGCATCGACACTTTTCATTCGTAGATTACCACAACGAGCACACGAACATGAAATCCTATTAGGGTCATCCGCATGTTGCAATGCAAATTGCAAGAAAGATTCTACTCCAGCCTCATATTCATGTGAAAAAATGTCTTTTCTCATCCATTCCTTATCCATTTTTTATATAACTAGTCACCAAAAAAATTATATAAGAGTTGTTTATATCACAACAAAGAATTAAACTTATAAAAGCCGTAACAATTAATGATAAATACTTGAGAAATAAGCCCAAATAAGTACCTTTCACTAACAAAAGTAGACAGCAGTCTTCAAAAGCAAGCCTAGTGGGTAGTCACAAACTCTTCTAATCAACAAGTATCAAGTAAAGAATCTGCAAACAAGGAACGAGATAGCCTAAGATTGTGCCAAAAAATTAATATGAATATAAATTTCAGAAGTGGCTTTAATTTAATTTCAGAAGTGGCTTTAATTTCAGAAGTGACTTTAATCTGCAAACACTGTTCTCATGAATATGCTGCTAAAAGGCTGATGGCTGATTGGAAGAAAATAACAACCAAAAATATTATGATTTCTTGCATGAAAGAAGCTTCATTCATATGCAGATCTTGGAAACTTGAAAGACTTATGAAAAACTTTAGCACCACTCACCCCAAAACAGCTTATAACAGAATTACTTGTATACACACACAGCCCCCAAAACACCACACAGCTTAAAACTAAAATACATTACAGGTTGTAAATTTAAAATATTAGACGAGTTATAATTAAAAGAAAAACTAAAAAAAAGAATCTAAAAAGACATGTTATCACCTTGCGCTTCTTAAAGTACAATCTCTATATTCAAAACTAAAATGCACTCATAATGTTTGATAAAATCAATAAATCAGTTTAATTTCTGAAAATGGACTATCAATTACAATATCATTATAAAAATTTCACTCATTTCTTACTAATTTTTCAAAAGAAAAAAAAATATCCCTACTAATAAATAGTTGCAAATGATGATCATAAATGGAAGGCAGGCCTTTTTCCCCTTCCATTAATTATCTGAAACAAAATTCAAAGAAATATTTGATGATGAATTGAAGAAATTGTAGGGCTCTGGGTGTATAGTGTGTGTTAGTGGAAGTAGTGTGTGGGATATTATCATTGCATGTTCAGTACAGTAGTACAAGAAAAAGAGTATTCCGGAATGTCTGTGTAGATATATACATATCAATACTGTTCGGACTACCGTATCTTAATCGTGTCCCATATTTATGTGTTTCATACGTAATAGTAAGTTGTTTAATGAAATACTAGTTCGAATTTTCTATTCCGTTTGTCCAAATCTATGTTGTATTAATCAAATAGTAGCTCGGATCATTTCTCACATCTTGCTTGTAGGAAAATAAAATTTAATTTAGATAAATCACAAAGAGAGGGAGAGAAAGAATCTTAAAGTACGACAGAACTACATGCTTGTAGGAAAATAATATTTCTTGAAAGAGTTGTTTATCTTATGTTCTAAGGTATTGATAACTTTGTTTATAAAAATGTTCATAGCAACAATAACAAGTAAATCGCTGATCATCAAATTCATGGCCTAACAATTCTGAATAAAACTAGTACTGGGTTAATCCTAGATTTGAATTAAAACACCAGAATGCTAAGAATATCAGAAATCCGATTGGCGACGAATGCATGTCTAATTTGTAATTAGTTCATCGACTTTAGTCTTTTGTTGTGTTATAGACTTCAAACTAACACTTAAAAACAACCATATGGGAAAAAATAATCAAAGTTCAAAACAATCCATTATAACTTCAAAGTGGAGCAATCATAAAAATAGAGAATGAAACCACAGACACAATCGTTGTGTCCATTGAAAATTATAAAATGACAGTATACAAAATACTAAAACTTGTATAATCTTGAACTGAAGAGAATATCTTTTTATGCATACATGATGCTTACACAAGGCTAGTAATATCATAGTGATTACATAGATAAGTTATAGTAATGAAAAGTGTAGGAAGGAAAAAATTAAAAAATATATAGATGCATACATGATGCTTACACAAGGCTAGTAATATCTACGTACTACTCCATAATGCTATGCTTAATTGCCAATCCCCAACACCTTACCCAATCAAAACTCAACCTTATTCCAATCTTTTAATTACCAGCTCCCATTCTATTTATCCTACAGGACACTCCACCTACATATTTTTACATTTTAACCAAAAGTGGGAAATAAAAAAGGAATCTTGGTTATTCTAGGCTGTTTCTTCTCTGTTTTCTGTGGGCTTTTGGAATTTATTCAATTATCCATCCATACGACCAAAAAAATGTAAAATTGTAGCCACATTTTCAGATGGATATGAGGTGACATTGTTGTGACTGAAATAATTTATTTATTTGTTCCTAAATCAGTGGTGGGTGCTCGACTACTACTGCTTAACAGAGACGCTGCATTTCTGAATGGCCACATCTCCACTAATGACAGACCTAACGACTACAAAGCACATCTTAGAGCTCTTATGTTTCAAGTCCAAAACTAACAAACAACCCATTCCAATTTAGAACAGTAAACAATCTGAATCAAGTGGCAATGCCTACAAATTCAATTGATAATAAATAATGCATAAGGGGGATATGCAACTAAATGATCCTATTTTTGCATTTATCTTTTAGCTTCATACTCCCCAACAAACCTATTTACATCTTCCACCAATTAACATAACTAATAAAAACAAAGCAACACTCTTTACCTCATGCCAAAATCCGATCAAACTCCTCAACAACCTCCCCCATAGTCGGCCTAAAATTCAACAAGAATGGAAAATCAGTACAAGTAGTCAAAACTTAAAAAATTATCAATTGAACTAGTCATAATCATCAGAGTTTAATATTAATATCACAAATTATGAGGAGGCAGCTGAAGTTGTCTATAGAAGTGGTCCTAACATCAGTTAGAGACAACGAACCTCTTGAAATTATGACAATAAGCAGTTGTTTTGATGAGCTGTGTGACACATACCTAACATGAGAACGTATTAATGTGTACACTAGCTAATGTGGGACTGCCCAACTCATTCCTTTTGAATCTTCCCTCCAATAACAATCTTCTTAGAAAAACCTGTATATCCGAGGTCAATCCTCCTCTCTCTAAAGACAGCACACCTTAGCCTTCCTCCTCCTCGGCCGGCGGCTGTCGCCGCCGGCCACTATTTCTCTGTTTTTTATTTTTTGCTTTTATTCACTTGTTTTGTTATTTCTGTTGTTTTTATATTTTAGTTTGTCCAGATCTTGGTTTTGCCTTTCTCTTGGTTCGAGTTTCATATTCTTTTTGAGATATGCTCGCCGCCGGCTCTTTGTCAAAGTTTGGGTCTACAGCAGGTTCCGGGATCAGTCGGAGGGACACCGGAAACCAAAGGGACTCTACGTTTCCGCCATTGAAGGACTTTCGAGCTTCTGGGTTCGAGCTCTTTTGGCATCGATTTGGAAGATTTACCGGGTTTTTACTGGGTCATCTTGGCACTGTGAAGACCGGGTCTGTCATTGAAGGCGTTTCGAAGGTCGCGACCTTTCCGCCATTGAAGGCCTCTGCTTGCTCCTGGGTTCTTCCCAGATTCGCCGCGGAAGGGTACCATATTCACGGCGGCGCCGCTATTCTCTATGGCGGCGCGGGTCTTGCTGTCTCAGCATCGTAGGCTCGCTGCATCACCGCCAGCCTTCCGAGTCGACTCACCCTGAGTCATTGGCTGGGTTTCTGGCTGTGCAGAATTTCTGGACTCATTAATGTCACTTCGAAGGTCGCGACCATTCCGCCTTTGAAGGGTGCTCACTCACTGACTCGCGACCTTGAAGGAGAATCAGAGCTCAGACAAGCAGGGCTGTTCTTGTTCCTTCGCGATTCTAGTAAGGTCGCGATTCTCAATATTCGATTCCAGGTGGGATGTTGTTACCTGGGGCTTTACTCACTGAGTTTCTTCCCGAGTTCAAGGTTCGCATCCACTGAGTCATGCGGCGAAGACCAGTTTGTGGTTCCCGGCCTGCCACGACTCTGACCCTTTAGGACCGTCTGGTGGTTTTCGCTGCTAGCCATGGATGGAGCAGCTTCAAGCTATCTTTCTTGAGTCAACTCACTGAGTCCACATCTGGATTCGTCTCGATTAGGCATCAGGACCTGGGTTTTTCTATGCACGTTAGGCTGGCCCGTGGATCAGCGCTTGACACGCCTAACATCACAGCAGGTCAGCCTTACGTTTTCAATGATAGCAACCTGGTATTTTTGGTCTTCATGTGATAAATCATTCCAGTTTGTTGACCTGCCTTATATGGACGAAGGATTCCATTCGATTATTGTTGGGACATTATTCGTTGGGTTCCTTGTAGCTTGTGGTACCGTCTCAATTCTGCGACAACAGTGGATGATGTTGGCCATTATCTGCATTCGTAGCTATTCTGTATCCATGGGAATGAGTGATATAGTCCGGCAGATTTATTTCATCATTTCAGTTGCTATGTTATTTCATTTCTTGATCAAATTTGGATTGGCACTGATTGTCTAGAACAGATCATTTTACGATGTGTTTCTTTATAGCTGGGTTTGTATGTTGCTTGCGTTGCTGATCCAAGCCAATATGCCGCCCTTGTTTTATTTTTTGGAATTGACTACAATTCCAACGCTTTGACTCGGCAATCCCTCCATTGTTTTTAGCAGGGTTTTCTACTGCTTCTTCGGGATTTTGATCTGTTTAGCTGGACTCTATTGGGTTAGTTTTGGAGATTTGTACACGTCTTGGGATTTGTTGTTGGGTCAAAATTACAGATTTTACGGCTCTGAGCTAAGGCATTGAAATCCTCAGAGGGACTTTTAGACTCACACCGATGTGAGGAGCGTTGCTAATCCCCCACGCTCGGGTTTCGTGACATAGAGCATAATGATTGGGAGCTCGACCTCTGTAGTTTGCTCGGCGACAGTTTCATATTGGTTCTTCCCTCCAACCGACCCGGTCATCTCCAGTTTTATTTACACTAAATTGGCTTTGTCTTGTACTTGGTTTATTTTATTTAGCCATTTTTAGTTTATTCTGGATACCTTTATCTGCCGGCTTGTGGCATGGAAAGGATTCTCGTTCGACCCTTGTGAGTGACCAACATGTGGTCTCCACATTTCTTGTTCCCTTTGTTTTCTTTTCTTTAGTTATAATACTACCTATTTAGTGTACACTAGCTAATGTATAAAAAATTTTATACAAGTAAACTATTTAATCTAATATATAACGATAAAGTTTATGCACATCAACAATAAACACATTAACATGTGTCTACGATGAATATATACGACAACATTTCCGGTAATATATACCACCAAAATTAAAATGCATGTATTCTACTAAACTAAATCATGTTTCATCAGATTAATTCCATAGTCTAAGTCAAGTTAAATAATATATGTATTAGGAACCTTTGATATATGGCATGCAAATAGTATTTCTTTCTCTCAGTCATTTAACACCACAAAGTATGAGTAATAAGACAAGAGAATCTTGTACATGAAAAACTTTTGGATAATAAGATTATCTTATTAAAAAGAAAACATAAAATTCTTCAGCTGATTACAGAGAGAGCGCATCATAAAATTCAACTTATAGGTTATGCTAATGAGCTACAACATCTTCCCCCAATCACTAAATTAATAAGGCCACCTCTTAAGCCTCAACTAAAAGCACCACATCTCTGAACAAAAATATTCCCTAAGCTGCAAATTATTGAAAATTGTGAACACTGCCAACCTAGATATTAAATATCGAGAAAGAAATTTCAGAAACATCAGTAAATATTCCATATAAAACTTAAAACATATCTATACGAATCAAAATCTCAAAAAGAAACATTATCATCGATCAAACTAGGGGTGCTGTCGTGCTGATGAGGGAGAGAGATTAAGAAACGGGTTGATCTAACCAATCAATAAATGATGAGAGAGAGGTGAAGAAAAGAGAACAAGATGCAGATAGCAGGCGAAAATTTGGGGAAAAACTTTCTAACCAGAGGCAAGCAAAACCCAATGACTCACTCGCAAGCACAACCATGTATTCTCAGTCCAGCAATTTGGTTTTACCTTCTATTTTCTCTGTTTTCTGTCTTTCCAAGATTGGAAACTCTTACTTAACTAATATGTTTTACATATAACAGCAAATGATAAGTTAAAACCGAGATGACATTTGCCAAAAGTGAAATGCAGTAAAATATAACAGCAAAATATATATATATTTAAACATTAGATTCAAAAAGAAACAAATCCATATTCGAGTCTCCCTCTCCGCATATACCTTAAGAAGTTGGGATCATAAATAGATTGCAGGTATTTAAAGAATTCGCCGTCCAATTTAACTTGCTAAGAAAACCACATACTAATTACTTCTTGCAGTATATTTTTCTTATCATTTACAGAAATGAAATCTTAGTCTCTATATTCTAGTTACAGAGCCAGAGTTGTGAATACAAACAGAAAAATGTGCAAGTGAGAAAGCAAACATTTAGCAGAATCACCAATTTGTCTCAGTTCCATCCAGTCCTAATACAATAACGATGAAAAGGCAAGCAAAACCCAATGACTCACTCACAAGCACAGCCATGTAATCTCAGTCAAGCCCTAACTTAAATTGGGGGAAAAACTTTCTAACCAGAGGTCATCACTGAACTAATCCACATTTCCCAAACCTCACGTATCAAATTATAAAAAGCATATATTAGGATTACAGTAGCAAAACAGAAATGTTTTTTTCCTCCAGAATATGCAACAAGTATCAATCACCCAATAAACACGGAAAAATCCACGGAACTCATATATAACCAATTGTTCACACATGAAAAAGTGGAATGCACATGAGACATAACAGAGTGAGAAAAAAACAGAGAGCAGAAAAACATGAGATAAAAACGAGAGTGAGAAAAAAACAGAGAGCAGAAAAACACGACAAAATCCACGGAACTCATGTACAAAAATGAAAAGTGGAATGCACATGAGACACTTTGAGAAAAAATAGCGTAAAACAGAGAGCAGAAAAACGTAGGACCAGACGGAACCACAATCCACGAATAAACAATACCTGACTGAAGCAAGAGAAGTGGAGGTGAAATCTGGTGATGATTTACAGTGCATGCAAAAATCAACCACCAAATACTAGCAAAATTGTGAAATTCCACTGAAAGTTTTGCCAGAGAAGCGAGAGAACGGAAGGGCGTGCTCTTGTGCGCTTTTCTGATTTGGGCTGATTTGTCTCTTTCTGATTTGGGCTGATTTGTATGTAGTTCTGATTTGGGCTTTTCTGATTTAAGGGACTCACGGATTTAAGGGACTCGTATGGGAGCATTGGGCCAGGGGATTGGCTGTTAATGGGCCAGAGGATTGGCTGTTAATTGGGCCATAAGATTGCTAAGTTTTCTGACATTAGATGTCATTGGGTCAGAGGATTTCTCATCAAATGTAGATACCTGAAAAATTGATATAAAATTATAGATAAGAAAATAAAGTGTTTGTATACGAAGAAAAGGAAAAGATGATATATTTGTGTAACAAAAATTAAAATTAAAAGTATATTTTGCAAACAAATAATTTATAGTGATTAATGATGGAGCCTCAAAAATTTAATCGGGTCAGGTCGAGCCGAGCAAAAAATTAGTTGGCCCGTCCCAGCTTATTACCCTATAATAACTTAAGATTATCAGGCCGGCCCAATAATTCCAATGAAGACTTTATTAAAATAAAATGCAACAAATAATAAAATGCAATATATAAAATAAAATACAATCTATAAAATAAAATCATAATTATTATTTTATTTCAAATATATTATTAATTATTAAAATTACATTGAAGAGTTTATTAAAATAATAATTTTACAACATAATAAAAGTATTGTAAATTAAAATGACTTTTTTACAACAGTTTTGCAAAAATGTTGACACTAGTGTTGTTTATTTGAGCAATGCATTGCCAATAAACAACAAATTTGGGCAACTGTTGTTAAAAATGTTGTCTATATGTGTAAAAAGGCGCTAATAGACGACAGATGTTGAAAACATTTGTAAAATTGTTGTCTATTAGCGTGTCTATCGCTAATAGACAACAAATAGCAGTAAAACTGTTGTTAATTGATTAATAGACAACACTGATAGGAAAAACTATTGTCTTTTAACTGTTGTCTATTTATGAAATTGTTGTAGTGTTTTATATAAAAAAAATTAACCATTTTAATTTGTCCCACTTATTTTTCACAATATATTAACAAACATTTTATTGAAATACAAAATATACAATTCTAATCAAGTCGTGCATTGCACTGGTACTCTACTAATTCGAAAATAAAGGAAATCCTTCCCTTCCATAACAAGATAATTCAAACCCATGATTATTGTATATAGATACTAAAAAATCATTCACCATTTGACTTTTTATGAATCGAACTGAACCGATTATTTTAAAAAAAGAATTTGGATGCTCCCTCCGTCCCAAATGAACTTGCACAGAGGGTCAGTACATATATTAAGAAAAAATTATTTTTTCGGATTTTGTTGACTTTTCAAAGGTTGATTGAGGGTGGAGATTGAGGGTTGAGATTTTGAGGGTGGAGATTGTGTTATAACTTTCCTTTTTAAGGGTGTGCAAGTTTGCTCGGGACAGACGAAAACGGAAAGTGTGCAAGTTCATTCGGGACGAAGAGAGTATTTCTTAAATTTCAAACCGAAAATTGTATTTAACTGTACTGAACCATACCGAACTGTATTGAACCGAATAAAATAAAAAAATTATAAATTTAAAAATATATTATCTCTAAAAGACTAATTTAAATAAGAATAAAATATTAAATTATTCATAATTTTGTATTTAGGGATATTTAACATAAATAATTAAAGAAATTTATATTTGATTATTATATAATTTTCAAAGCACAAGTAAGTTAGTTGGAAATAATTTTAATGTAATAAAATTATTTGTATTAGTTAAGCATCAGTATATTTTGTTCAAATTAAATCTGTTATTCAAAAGATAAAAATATAACATAAAAACCTCCAGTTATTAGAACTGAATCGAATTGAACCGTTTCACAAGATCCGAAATTCTAAGCCGAATTCTCTCAAAAAAGAAAAATAATTGTACTGTACCGTTCCGAATATTCGGATTGATTTTGAATACTATTTTTTAAATAATTAAAGTTGGATATGAATATAAATATTTTTAGTTTTCAAAAAGGCCCTAACGCACATACCTCAATTAGATAGTGGTATACATTCCTTTAATCTACGTCTTTGTAACCAATTAAAACTAAAATTTAACCTTTTCTTAGTTATGATATGTGGGCGCGTTACGTGATAATAGAATCTCGATCACTATACGACGAGTAGCTGTGACGAATATAAGTGGAAAAAGTTTGCTTTTTATAAAGTAGCTTTCACAAGTTGGAGCTCCAAGTCATACACAAATTGTTCACTGCATTATAGTGACCCATGATTCCCCCGTTCTCTCATTTTGACTATGGAGTAACATAACAGAGTGAGTTTTGTATGAGTCAGTTATACAAATCTCATTCTAGATGGAGTTTCATTTATCCAAATTATATAAAAAAGACCGAACTTTATTTACATATTTTTCTTTTACTATACTTAAGTTATCCATCATACAAAATGTAACTGGAAAGTGGGTATAAATTATTACTTGTACCTATTATTGAAGATGCCCTTATCAATTGGTCGAGCTCCATAAATAATCATACATTGAATTACTTATCATTTTTCTATATATTATATTATCACAGGTAATTAATGCACCTGATGATAGCAGGTGTGACGTAAAAACACATAAATTAAAAGGCAAAAACTCGTATGTGATCGTCACACTGTGTGACGGGAAAAAATATCATGTTTATTTGTAAAAATATCACCTTTTCTGAACAAAAAAAAAATATATCACTTTTTGTAGTAAAAGTATCACCTTTATCTGTAAAAGTATCAATGTAGTAAAAGTATCAATTTTTTCTGTAAAAGTATCATTTTTTCCTGTAAAAATATCAATATTTTTCTGTAAAAGTGTATTCCGTCACACGTGTGACCGTTTACAAACAAGACTCACTCAAATTAAAATTGTGATGCTTCTGCATAGGCATATATATAAATATTCTGGAAATCAATGTCGGCAACAATTTCCGATGTATATAGAAATAAATTTGAGGCAGGAAATGGGGAATAATAGTATAAATGAATCCAAAAACTAATCAAGTCTTGTCATAAATATGGTAGTTGTTACATGTTATTGCCTTATTGGCTGAGATTTTTTGTAAAATATAAGTCATGAATTTAATTTCTTGTTATAAAGGGTAATCAGAAAACTTCTCGATGAAAATGACGCTTATTTATAAGAAGTTTTATTGATCAATGATTCGAAATATAAGTTAACTATCAATTTAGGTTCTAAAAAATAATTTCTATCAATTCACCAGAGCCTAAAAGATTTTAACTATCTACGAAAGCTCTGCAAATTCAAAATTATTATAGGACCTGTTTAAAAAGTTACAAAATCCACAAAATAAAATTTTCACTGAGAATATAGGTAAAAAGTCTTTCACTTTTTTTTTTTTAATTTTCTTAAGTTTCTTGTTTTTGAAATTGTTAGATGTTTATTTTTATTTAAAAAAGTTGTATTTCTTTTTTAAGCCATAAGCAGGGAAAAGTTGTTCTTTTTAAAAATAAAAAATAAAAAATTATGTAGTTTAAATAAAAAATTATGTAGTTTATTTTTGAGATCATAATATTTAAATTCATGTAAACATGTTTCACTAAAATATATAATTTTTTTTTTCCTTATGGAACTACATTTTTTGTTAATTTGCATATTTTAAAAAATAAATTGCAAATTATTCAATTAATTATTCTAGGTATATCATGATAATGTTAGAAAAAATGTAGTGATTTTTATTTCACGTATGATTTCATGCTCATTACTTCGAGATAAATTTATTTTGTGAGTTTGCAATTTTTCAAACAGGCCCTATAATGATTTTGGATTTATGGGTATTCCATTGATAGTTTTAAATCTTTTAGGCCCTAGATTGAAAGAAATTTTCTTTTAGGACCTGAATTAATAGTTGATCTATCTTTCAGGTCCTTGACTGATAAAAACTAAAGTATGTAAATTATTTAAAAATAAACAATACATTATAAGAAAATGAACATAATAATATTTAACAAATAAAAGCAAACAATATAACAATTTAAATACTAATAATAAGATTGCATAATATGAAAAATATATTATAAGAAACACAATATATTTAAATTTTTTAAATTTTTTTTTATTATAAATATACTTTTAAAAATAAAAAAATAATATTAATGTAAAATGAAATCCCCGTTAAATAAAAGAAAATCACCAACAAAGCAGCAATTATATTCTAAATAATATCAGTACTAGTTATATTTTCAAACATTAAGAAATATTATATCATTATTTACTATTTTAAAAAACATATATATGACATCATGTAATACTTTAAACTAAACACAATATTAGAGAGCCATACAAAATAAAGAATTTAACATTTTCAAACTCAAGAAAATACTCAATGCAATAAACTAAAATAAATTATATAAATTAATAATTAAATTATGAGCGTAAAATTATTTTGTGTTGATAAAATTACAGTGACCAAATTTTTGAATTTTCTAATTTCTCATTTATTTACGCGTATATTTAATATGATTGATACGATCAATACCCAACATATACAAATATTTTGTGAATAGTATCAATATAATTCCCGCAAAATGTAAAATTATGGTTGTTCTTTTAATTTATCCTTTATATATATATTTTTGTAGTTTTTAATTTCAAGGTATTATATTGTAGAAATTTGTGAAAATAAGGATAATTATTAAAATAATGAATTTGTCGAGTAAAATAATTTTTAATTATATTTTAAAGTGTATTATACGGCTCAAAATATTATTTTTTAAAGAAAAGAACATAAGAAATATAGAATGTTGATCTAATAAGAATCTAGTCTCACTACAAGAAAAAAGGGCATTTGCCACTAGCTTTTTGCAACTACAAAGTAGTTACTAAAAATAACCCCTTTTGTATCTACTAGTAGTTACATAAAGTATTTCATACAATTTTAATCAAATTTGCTAAAATATGACAAACTCTATTGCAACTACTTGTAGTTACAAATATATTAGTAACTACAAAGTAGTTGCAAAAAATAGTTACAAATGCATTAGTAACTACAAAGTAGTTGCATAAAAACTTTTTGCATCTTATTATAAATGACTACCCAATAGTAACTACTTTTAGATATTTAGTTACTAAAAATATTTTTGTAACTACTCTCCATCTTTTGCAACTACATTTTGTAGTGGCAAAAGGCCTTGTTTCTTGTAGTGTCTATTGTATTCTAATATACAACAATACTTATTAAGAATTATAATTATGAGATTGTTTCATTAAATTAACAGAACAAATAATATAAAATCATAGTATTCAAATACCACTTAAATTAAGGGTTAAAAAAATTTTCATCCTAAACTATTGTCAAAATAATCAGTTTGGTTCCTAAACTTTTTTTACTCTCACTTTAGTACCTGTACTACACGAAACTGTCACTTTGCAACCCGTCGATTTACATGATTTTCAAATATTTTTTACAACTGTGGGACCTTATGAAATCTTTTTGGATAAGTGAGGAGTCTTAACTAATATTCGTGGATAATTGAAGGATTAAAAGATGCATTTTGACTCGAAATAGTTATTGGGTGAAAAGTAAAAAGACAAAGGAAAAAAAAAAAAGAACAAATTGATTAACAAATCACTTGACTAATTTCACTATCATTTTTAATCGATATTAATGTAAACTGGAGTCGTGATATTTTGCTAATTTATTTTTATCATAATACTTCAAATAATCCAAAAATATTTAGATACTAGAAAGTAAAGTGAACATTAACCTTGTTTTCTCCAGAATATACATCTTTTCTTGAATTAATAATATTGTAATCATCAAAACATGGAACGATTAAGCTAATAAAAGTTTTTTATGTCAAAATCAAGCACTACTTGATATATATTTGATTATCAAATTCTTGTTAATTTTATGAACCAAACACAATACAAATTGCCAGTCACAATAAATACTTACGTCTAATATATAAATAATCATATTAAAAAGTAATATTTTTCTAATATAATATTTAATTTTAATATATGCAACATGGGGTCTGATCAAAGACCGTGAAAGAAGACTAATCTTGAAATGGACTAAGAAATTTTTTTTATGTTTTTAAGAAATTGAAAAGAATTACATAATAAATAAATATACCAATTTACACTGTCAATTTCAATCGTCTTCGGAACAACTTCCGAGAGCTACTTTGCCACATATGGGCAATGTTTTACACACACCAATCTCTTTTATTTTGTCCATAATTTTTTTCTTGATCAATCTCACATTTTTCTTTTATATAAAAATATATCATAATTAACCTAACAAAAAACTATTTGACACCGTAAATTTTAAAGAAACGTAAATAAAAAATAAAGTATATTTATTTGATTATTAATTTTATTTGCAGTACGATATAAAATGTATAGTTCTGTCCACAATAAATTCTAATGTTTAACACAAGTAATAACCAAAGTAAATTTCATTTTTCTGATATGATTTATCTTTTAATTATATTCACTTAAGTGTCAAATTAACAATCATGAAAAAGATGATAAATATGAGAAACTATACGCAAATTATAAACAAAACTAATAAAAATTAAGAAATTGAAAAAAAAAAATTAGAACAAATAATAATTAATAGTTGCGGCATTTTTTATCATCTATGCAAGGGACGACAAGAATACGTCTACTATATGAGGGGAGTGTTACACACGCGCCATTATTTTTCTAGCAAATTTTCCAGAAAAAAAAAAAGAAGAAAAAAGAAAAAAAGTTCCAATATATGACAACATACTGAAAAAAAAATAAAATATGTGATTTCGCTATATATTGGGAGCTTCAATTAAATATACATTAAGGTTTGACCATTTAATGGAAGATTAATGACTTTTAATATATATATATATATATATATATATATATATATATATACACTAATTTTAACAAATTTATATTAATTAAATTTGTAGTATTCAAAAAAATTATATTGATCTAATAAATACTACCTCCGTTTTTTGTTAGATATTCTTTTAGACTTGGATAAGAAAATTAAGGGATAGGGAAAATGGACAAATAAGCCCCTCTTAAGATTTCTCTCTTCCCTTGAATCCCTTAATTTTTTCCACATTTCCTTACTATTGTTATCTAATTATATGGTAGGTTGTATAATAGGAGATTTTTTAGTAGTAGTCAAAGGGGCAGTATTAAAATTTTGGTAAAAAAACTAAATGAACATCTAATTATAAATAAAACACAAAACCTAAAAGAATATCTAAAAAAAACGGAGGTAGTATATAGTAAAATCAATATCTCGAATTCAATCAAAGAAATGACCAACAAAAAATTCGATCACAATATTTATTAATATAAATAATTGTTATGTTTTTAATAATAGAATCCTTAATTATATAAGAAACATATTTATCATATCACTTAATTATTGTAATTGATGTTAATTTATATGTATGATGGAATCAAAGAGTTAGTTATAACTATCAGTATATAATTGAAAACTTAAATACATAAACTTTTATATATCAGTTACCATACATCGTAGTGTGTTTGGAATTAAATTTTTGTGCTGTACAATTTAAAGGAATAAAGTAATACTACACACCTTGTATGTGTGAGATAGCTGAGTTGAGATTCTCTTTTATATTTAGGAATTCCTGTTTTGTTCAGTTACTTTCAGTTTAGTGGTTACTATGAAGTAGCTAAAATACTAAATATTATTAAATTAGTTAGGGTACATATCACACATTTCACCTGAGCCCTCCTCCATAATCGTTGCCTATAAATTTGCCATCTCTCGAAATGCAAATCCATTCAAAAGCCCACACAAGAAAGCAACCGACGTACAGATAAAAGAGCATTAATTAAGTGTGTGTGTTACAAAATCATAGCAACTCACAAAGATTCCAATATTCCAAAGTTGATCTATATAAACCCCATTCAATCTCTCATCTCTCCATCAATTTCTCCGTGTTTCCAGCATTTTCTCGTTAATCTCGTCTGCAATTTTTTCTTCTTTTCGCCATTAACAATGGCTCCAAGTTTGAGCAAAGGTGGTTCAAACGCTCCTGTTCTAGTTGACGGCTTCAACGACTCCTTAATTACACTAGACGACGAATCCAATTTCACTGTCAATGATCACGTCTTCCTCACCCAAGTTCCACCGAATATCGTTGCCACTCCGTCACCTTACATCCCCGGCGAAAAGGCGGCGGCACCACCTTCTACCACCACGCCAGGATGCTTCGTCGGGTTCGACACCAAAGAGCCTGGCAGCCACCTCGTGGTCCCCATTGGCAAGCTCAAAAACATCAAATTCATGTCCATTTTCCGGTTCAAGGTCTGGTGGACCACCCACTGGATCGGGTCAAACGGGTCTGATCTCGAACGGGAGACCCAGATACTCATTCTGGACAAATCCGATGAACCTGGAAACAGCAGACCCTACGTTTTGCTACTTCCACTCATCGAAGGCCCGTTTCGAGCATCCCTTCAGCCCGGTGTGGATGACTATATAGATGTATGTGTAGAAAGCGGGTCGACCAAAGTGACCGGGTCCTCGTTTCGGTCCAGCTTATACATGCATGCGGGGGATAACCCGTTTACCCTGGTAAAAGACGCCATGAAAGTTGCCCGGGCCCATCTAGGGACGTTCAAACTCTTGGAGGAGAAAACTCCGCCTGGAATCGTGGACAAATTCGGGTGGTGCACGTGGGACGCGTTCTACTTGACCGTCCACCCCAACGGCGTCTGGGAGGGGGTGAAGGGGCTCGTGGACGGGGGATGTCCGCCAGGGCTAGTACTGATCGACGATGGGTGGCAGTCCATTTGCCATGACGATGATGAGCTCACCACCGAGGGCATGAACCGCACCTCCGCGGGAGAGCAAATGCCATGCAGGCTCATAAAATTCGAAGAAAACTACAAGTTCAGAGAGTACGAGAGCCCGAGTAAGTCGGTGCGAGGCCCGAAGACGGGGATGGGAGCGTTTACTCGGGATCTTAAGGAGAGTTTCAAGAGCGTGGATTACGTGTACGTGTGGCATGCTTTTTGCGGGTATTGGGGCGGGCTGAGGCCGGGCGTTCTGGGGCTGCCGGAGGCGGAGGTGATCACACCGAAGTTGACGCCTGGTTTGGAGACGACAATGGAGGATTTGGCAGTGGATAAGATTGTGAATAACGGCGTTGGGCTGGTACCGCCGGAGAAAGCTGAGCAGATGTATGAAGGGCTACACTCGCACCTCGAGTCTGTCGGAATTGATGGAGTCAAAGTTGACGTTATCCACGTAAGTCTATCAATTGTATTTTTTGTGACTTATTTACGGAGCTAGCTTTTATTTGCTGAAATAGATCTCCTATGTTCTGTTTTCGATCAGTTTTGGCTGTATTATAATTTTTAGTGGCTTGCATATACAGTTGCTGGAAATGTTGTGCGAGGACTATGGGGGAAGAGTGGAACTAGCAAAATCGTATTACAAGGCATTAACATCTTCTGTTAATAAGCATTTCAAAGGAAATGGTGTAATTGCTAGCATGGAGCATTGCAACGACTTCATGTTCCTCGGCACCGAGGCCATTTCCCTCGGCCGTGTTGGTACATAATGGCATTTCTTTATCAAATAATTATAGTGTAAATTATATATATTTTAATTTACTAAATACAAAAATCATACATGGATTAATAGGGGATGACTTTTGGTGCACTGATCCATCGGGCGATCCAAATGGCACATTCTGGTTGCAAGGTTGTCACATGGTGCATTGTGCCTACAACAGTTTATGGATGGGAAATTTCATTCACCCCGACTGGGACATGTTCCAGTCCACACACCCTTGTGCTGAATTCCACGCTGCGTCACGAGCCATCTCAGGCGGACCCATTTATGTGAGTGACTCAGTGGGGAAACACAATTTCAAGCTCTTGCAAAGCCTAGTCTTGCCAGATGGCTCTATCATACGGTGCGACTACTTTGCCTTGCCCACTCGTGATTGTCTCTTTGAGGACCCACTTCACGATGGCAAGACTATGTTGAAAATATGGAACTTAAATAAGGTAAGACTCATCTAGTTGATTTGATATCCCTCTAATTTTCAAAGTAATCAATGATTATTACTGTTTTTAAAAATGATATTGAACCCTTATTAAATTAGAAAATTAGGGATCGACATGGATTTGGACCCCGACCCCTCTTTTAAAGGTGGAGCTCTAGTATCAACGCACCTAACATAAATTGGTAAATTGATCAAGTTTAGTAATTGATAATTTTTTGGATTTAAATGGTCTTGTTATGCTTCTGAGGTTCTTGGGATTAAGATAACTTTGTAATTTGTAGGTCCATTGATGCTAATCGTGTTTAAATGTAGGCCCATAATGGATTATGCAATTTCACTCAATATTATTACTTGTTCATTGGATAAGGGCTTGAAGTTGGTCTAGGCACCCCCACTTATATATTATTATACAGTTTAATTTTGCCTCTTCTTTTGCATTTCACGTCATATATAGGGTTAGTTCATTATATGTATTAATATTCTTATTGTTAATTATATATAGTTGGTTTATAAAATATATAACACATAATCTAAAAGATTATCAGAAGTACTTATTGTGTTTATTTCAATTCGATCTTAAATCATGTGTTGCATCTTTTCATTTATTTATTTGTATTAGTTTACTGGAGTGCTCGGGGCATTCAACTGCCAAGGCGGAGGATGGTGCCGCGAGACAAGGCGCAACAAGTGTGCATCTGAATACTCAAACCTTGTCTCTTCCACGACCGGCCCTAGTGACATAGAGTGGAAACAAGGAACAAACCCGTTCCCAGTGGAAGGAGTTAAAATATTTGCCATGTATTTGTTCCGTGAAAAGAAACTAGTGTTGTCTAAGCCGAACGACACAATTGATGTATCACTTGAACCTTTTAACTTTGAGCTCATTACAGTTTCCCCTGTAACAGTCTTGGCTAGAGACTCCATCCAATTTGCTCCAATTGGTCTAGTAAACATGCTCAACACTGGTGGTGCGATTCAATCACTAAACTTCAAACTAAGTTCAGTCAAAATTGAAGTGAAAGGAGTTGGAGAAATGAGGGTATATGCCTCAGAGAGACCCTTAGCTTGCAGAGTTAATGGTGAAAGCGTGAAATATGGATACGAGGATTGCATGGTAATAATCCAAGTACCATGGCCAAACAATTCCGGGCTTTCCGTCATTGACTATTTATTTTAAAACTATTAAGTATGTTGTATCTTTTAAATCATGGGTAAGTTGGCTTTACCCTTTGATGTCTAATCACAATGTATTTCTTTTTAAAACAATGTATTGCCAGGTATCAATTATCAATAAATTCTTAACATATTTTTCCTATGTCTTGCCGCTTATTTTTAATCTAAGTTGTGTTATTTTACCATTTTAAAGCAATGTATTGTCAAGTTATGTATTATCAATAAGTTCTTAATACAATTTTTTTTTTTTTTTTTTTTATGTCTGGCTTCTTCTTCTTTTTTCTGTCTTTCTTTCTATAACTTATATTTACTTGTATTTGGATATTGGCAAAGTAATACTCCTCAATCCCATAAAAGAAAGAGTCATATTTATATAATTATCCCAAATAGGTAAATAAGGTCATGGAAATAAGTCTATCAATGATTTAGTGTTTTTTAGTGGAAACTACTTTAATCAAACTTAAAACGTGGCATCATGCCCATCATTGTTTAGTACAAAGGTACTAACTTCTGATGGATACTCCTCTAACTGCACTCTTTGTTCATCAATTTGCTTACAATAATGTGCAATTGTGAATTTGCTTCACCAGGGATTTATGTAAAGTTTGTGCATTGTAATGCATTAGCAACGACTTGAACATGTTCTACCACTAATGTGACATACATATCTTCAAGTTTGCCTCCATTTAATGCATTGATAAGGTTCAGACTATCACTCTCAAGATGAATGCTTCCTAAGCCACATTCAACAGTAATCTATAGAGAAATATTTAAGTGACAACATCTCAACCGTCGTAGAATTTTCATGCGCTCAAACCCATTTAGCACATGCCAGTAGGACATCCCCTTCCTCATCTCGAACCACAATCAAAATTCAAGCATCCCATCCTTATACTTATCAATTCTCCTTGCTAATATATCTCAAAGGTATCCCTTAAACCAGTATGTGACCTTCAACCTATTGTTGCCATGAGAAGTTTGTTTCTTCTGTCTTAAATATATGATCATGTATAACATAAATTCTTCAGATGAAAGCTAGCTAGCATTCACTAAAGTTATAGGACAATGTCAATCATTCTATTAATTTCTATATTCCATGTCGAAACCACATTACATATTACCACGAGCAACACTCTTTAATTTAAGAAAAGCCTCAGTAACTTGCCCAAGGAGGTGTTATTCTACCAACAAAATAATAATAAATAAACCAATTCAAATTCGAGGTCTTCAATGGTCGATCCATAAAAATTGAAAGTTCAAGAGAAACAAAGTATAGCCCATGTTTTTCATCCTTGATGTGTATCATTGTGTTCATTGTCGGCTTTCTCATGTCGACCTTCAAGAATTCAAGTATTTAATTGAAACCCTTCAATTATTGGGCATTGTGTACCTGTTGCTATGCAAAAGAAAATAACAAATTAGACGTAGTTTAAGAATATAGTTTGTTCAACTATATGTTTTACCGCCTGTAGTAACTGCCTTAAAGAAATTTTACTTTGATGAGCATTTCTTGGAAAGTAGGGAGCATTGTTAAACTTTTATTTAACATTTTAATTAAAGACCTATAATACAAAAAAACAACAAAGTCTTATTTATTATGTATCACCCCTCCCTATAGTTGGATGTTACTTATACTTATTGGCGCTAAAACTTCCGATACAAAAATGTAAATAGAACCTTTTATAATTTTTTTTTTAATTAAGCTTTTACTTTAAAACTTGTAACAAGCTTCAACTCATGTTAAATCATAAAAAAATTGCTTCTAGAAAAACTTAGCTCAAAAGTCACACTGAAGAAAAATACAGAGCACGAAGCTTGATTCAATATTCACAAAAATAACATTTTACTTATACTTATTAAATCTTCAAACAACTTCCGAGGATCCACCATATCTACTGTTTTTGCATCCGTCTTCCTCCTTCTATCGCTTGACTTTATCTGCAATATGAGGTAAATGACTATAAGCTAATGCTTAGTAAGTACATTGCGTACCTCACAAAACATTTTCCTTTAGAACTCAAGTACTTAAAAACATCACTTTACAAACAAATCACTTTTACTATAAGCTCAAATGATATACATTGAAATCATCTAATAAATCAAAACTCATATACTATATACTACTCCCTCCGTCCCGGTTAACTTGTCACAGTTGACCGGGCACGGATGTTAAGAAAAAATAGATTTTGTGAAATCTTTGACTTTTTTAAAGGTGGATATTGAATGTGGATATTTTGAGGGTGGAGATTGTTACCTTTAATTTCTATTTATGGGTGTGACAAGTTAAGTGGGACGGAACGAAATGGAAAGTAGGACAAGTTAACTGGGACAGAGGGAGTAAAATTTACTGTGGGTCCGGACGTGGTACCAATGCACGCAACTCCGTTAAGACTAGGGTAGCTAGACACTGGAGCAACTAAAACTATAGGGCAGTCTCATACCCTTACTCATAGCTAGGCGGTCTCGTGCCCTTATGCATAGCTAGGTGGTCTCATCAGAAATTTCTTAGTGGGCGGTCTCGTGCCCTAGTACAAGTCCTTAAATATGAAAAAATACGTAATAATAATTCCATACTTAAGTAATCAAGCCCACAATACTGGGCACCCACAATACTAGCTACCACCTTTAAAATTTATCTCGGCAAAACACATGCGTGTTACAGTCAAATTTTATTTAAGCAATTCCTCTTTTTCCTTTTTTTATTCTTTTTTGTTAAACATCCAATTTAATGCACATGGTTAATCAAATTTAAGAAATTTTCTTTATAGGTTATCAAGATCTGCAATAATTTCATTCACCAATCATACCATAGATTCTAAATTTACTTGATCTCATTTGTCAACTAATATATTAATATAATATAGATTGTTATAGGAAAATTATGTAAAAGAAATCGATTTTTTCAACATCTTCTACTTTAAACATTCTGACATCATAATGAAACTAAAACCTAAAATCGGAAATATTTTTCCTTAATTCAAGAGCTTCATTTAGACATCATTACTACTCAACATGGAACTAATTCGGGCCTAATTAAATATCAACGTCTAACAACATGATGAACATTCGTACCTGATGGATGATCAAAGTTATGTTTGCAAACTTCGGTCCCTTTTCTTTTTCTGTTTGTTTCGGCTACTAATATTTTTGACAGAAGTGAGTTTACATCAATTTATATCTAAGGCTTGGGAGTCATTACTTTTATACTTAATTCCACTCGGATAAGGTCTCCTTATTTTGGGCTAGAAGAATAATAATAGTTAAGCTGGGCCAAATAATAAATCATGTTTATAAACGTTAAGAAATAACCCTTGGACCAAATATAATTCTTGAAAAGAAATTATAACAAGATTAAGCCCAGATATTTATAAATAAGATTTTGGGTATAACTTGAATAATAATTTATAAAAGTATCATATTCTTTAAGTTAAAGCAAAAATGGTCTATAAAACATGAACAATAGTATTATAACATTTTAATGGCACCTAAAACAAGTAACTAAATTCAAGTATCACAATTATCCTCCTAACACTTTATATAATCGAAAAAAATCTAAATATAGTTCTAATATTCACCTTCGAGAAAATTGGGGTGTTACAATCCCCATACCTTATAGAAGTTTCGCCCTCGAAACTTAGAATAACTCAAGATATCTCTATCTCTTATCCTTGAAGTCTTGTGAGTCAGTTAACATATTTGAGTATTTATAAAAAAAAAAACTTATATCCATTTCTTCACAGAATTCCACGTGCTTTGTGAACAATGAGGTCTCATGATACGGGCTAAATAAAATGCCTCTCATTTTAACAAAATCTTGGACCCAAAATAAAGTAACGAAATCAGTGATGCATGCATTGACTGAGAATTTGAGATATTAAAACAACACATTACGCTTAGACTAATTAGATATGTATAAATTCAATCTTAAGTAATATAAGTGAGTTCTTTAACATATAATAATATTGCTTTTCTGCCACGTTTTGAATTTACATGAATTTCTTAACATAAACACATAAATACTTATAATACAATAAAGATAATGGAATAAAAAGTTGGGTGTTACACATAGAGATAATGACTGAGCCAAGTGCAGGTGAACTGGTATTAATTCCAAGATTACCAATGACTCCATCAGATGCAAATATACCTTTCAAATTTCAACGCCGCCAATTCCCAATAGCAATTTCTTATGCATTGACCACCAACAAAAGTCAAGGACTATCTCTTACCAATGTTGGGCTATTTCTCAGAAACCCAGTTTTTAGTCATGGACAGTTATATGTTGCATTCTCAAGAGTCACAAATCGAAAAGGTTTAAAAGTTTCATATGTGATTAAGAAAAATGACATGTAAACACAACTGTGGATGTCGTGTTTCGTGAAGTTTTTAGAAATTTGTGAAATACTCAACCTGTTGTACATATCCTCCAAATTGTAATAATCTTTTTATATAAGTGTAACTAAAATTTCAATATTGTTATATTATTTTTTTGTCACCTATATTCAAATTTCTCATTTCTATATTCTTGCATTTAAAATACTTTCAACGTACTGCTCATGTGGACAAGCTTTATTATTCGTACCATTTTTTATTTTATTTTATTTTTGTTCTCTTTTTTCGTCATCAATAGGTTCGGTAGTTATCCAAAATCAGAGTAAAAAATTACATTTGTAACTCCACATGTGTACACCAAGGACGAAAATATTAATTTTAAACGAAATATTGGTGTTTCAATTTTAGAAAAATTTCGGAGAAATTTTGGTTTTGGTATAAATATCGGCGCAGTTTTTAAAAAAGTTGAAAAATGTATTAAAAATCTAAAAATTTGAGATAATATTTTACAAATTTTTATAATTAACTTAAATGCACATGTTCAGGGAAAATTTTGATACAAATGAAAACGATTACAACTAATTTATAAATATGAAACAATATAAAAGATGTCTGATAATATGATAAATATTAAAAATGTCGATAAGTTGTTGCTTTTCATCAGAATTTCTTCTTTTCCTATGTTCAATAATGTATTTAGCTCAAAGGAGGGTCAATTGAATAACATGTCAACCATTTAAAAGAAATCGAATACCCTAAATTTCACCAAAATTTCGGCAAAATTTTGAAAGTTTGGAGCTATTTCAGAGAAATTTTGAAGTTTTAGAGATATTTCAGAGAAATTCTGACAGAAATCTATTACATTCAAATTTCGTTTTGGGATCGCCAAGAAAGAGAGATTTCGGAGAGATTTTGGAAAAAAATCGAGATATTCTCATCCATAGTGTAGACACACCAAAATTTATCAACTCTGAAGAGCCAATTATAATTGATAATAAATAAATAAAACATAATTCTATTTCATTTTATGTAATAAAGTGCTGTTACAGCCTAATATCTAGACAAAAAAAATTACTTTAAAATTATTTCATATCATTATAGTGTGGATTTTCAAAGTTATTTACATTCATATTCATATATATGCAAACTACTCTATATAATGGATTTCATAATTACTTAATAATTATGTGAAAAATAATTTTAAAAAATATAATAATAATAATAATAATAATAATAATAATAATAATAATAATAATAATAATAATATAATAATAATAATAATAATAATAATAATAATAATAATAATAATAATAATAATAATAATAATAATAATAATAATAATAATAATAATAATAATAATAATAATAATAATAATAATAATAATAATAATAATAATAAATGAATGAAAAACAAAGCGAAGGAGTTATTTGAAAACCAATAGCTATGTTCACAACCATTAACATAGTGTTTTTTCCCCCTTAATTACACGTTCAGTGCATGTACTATTCAACAACACCCTATAAATAAGTGATCTGTCAATTAAAAACTAAAAACAAAACTTATTCAACAACTTTTCAATATCTTGATCTTATTCATTCCATCCACGCAAAAACACACAATTTCACTAGCTAATTTCTCTGCACATATGGATATCTGTTATGTAGTACGAGGTATTACTGCGATCAACAGACCAACAATCACTTTTCTTTATTTGTCCGGCTGCTACCATATTCCTATAAGGGGGACCATGATGCTAATCAAAACCATTGAATGTGTGTTTGAGGACGGAGAGGTATTATGAATCCATGCCTTTTAATCTCTTTTCTACACTCAAAGAAAAAAATCAACTATGAATACGTAACTACTAATGCAATTTTGTTGTTTATTTTTAAGGGCGACAAGATCCATGCAAGTATAAGAGGAGCCCCACTTTTGACTTTGCAAGGGCCTCCTAATGTTGGCTACGTTTATGGGCTGATTATTTTTTTGGTTTCTGAGGATGATAATAGTTTTAAGACGACAAATAATAGATACATGATAATGTTAACAGAGAACAGTTTGATGGCATAAATTTTTGCAACAGACAATGTTGCTTCAGTGGTAAAAATGCATTCATTTCATTGTTGTTTATATGAAGTTATATATTTACATTTTGCTATTGAATTTGTCCATGTACTATTTTGTAGGAACCAAGAATTACGAGAATGGCTAATATCACTAACATTGAAAATTTAAGAAGCTATTTCTATGTTGTTTGCAGTGACTGCTCACGCAGGCTAACAACACATGGACAATTCATTCTTTGTAATAACTGCGGACCATGTGAAGATGATGAGTTTTTCAGGTTTATTTGTAAAATTAAAAAAATTTGACAAGAACTCTGTGAAGTATGTATATTTACAAAATTTATTTACCTTTTCTCCCTAGAGCAAAAGCAGAGGTTATTCTACGAGATGAAATGGGCAACGTACACCATACTTTCTAGGAGAAGGTGTGTGCGTGGCTGATTGGATACTGAAGAAAAGAGGAAAAAATTTGATGGAATGTCAGAATGTGAAGAAATGCTTTAGATACAATGTTCAAAATAGGTGTTTGGTTTTGTTTGCCATTAGTGAAATTTGCATTGCCTATATTTAATTTGATTTAGCCAGGCTTAGTAGGTCTTATCCGCTTTGTAGTGGTAAACATTTATATTTATGTACGCTCCTATTCTGTCAGATTTGTAAATACATTTTTCTGGGTTTTCCTAAACATGTATTGTGTTTTTTAAAACAACTGTTATGTAATTTTTTACAAATTATAGAAAAGTATTATAGGGTACATCAAAATTGAAAAAAAAAATTTGAACAAAAAAAACACATAAAATAGAATTTTTATATACTTATCTACAGTATTCAACTTTCAATGTAGTTCCATTGCTTCTTCAGTGAACATATTCTTATCCAGTCCAACATTTCTGTAGGCAAACTAAATAGAAATATTAATGTAGGCATTTAAATTTTTTGCCAATTAAATGATGCCGCGTGGAAATAATAATGACAAATATCAATTAAATATTAAATCTATATTTTGGGAATGTACAAAATTAATTCCTAAAGTAAAATAGATAAAATAATTGATATTTAAATATTAATATTTCCACCAAGTCAAATATTGCCAAGTGTCCAAATTATATTTTTGGCAATTAAAACACAATCTTGCATATAAGGAAGGAAATTACCAAGTTTTGGTAATAAAATAAAATCAAATTGTATCTCCCTATCAAAGGCAAGTAGATCAACAAAACAAATCAAATCTCCTATCAAAGACAAGAAGGATCATCAAATCAAGGGTGACCAATCAAATCACGCCATTTAATCTAGTGTATATGGAAATGACTCAAATCCTACACCTAAAAATAGGTATCTTTTCATAATTCAAAACATAACTCAAGAACTAAAGAAACAACTGCAAGAAGCAGTTGAAGAATTCCAAAGCAATCCAAGGCATTCTTCAAGGCATTTAAGGCACTCCTCAAGAAATCCTTCAAGAACCGGTGTTTGATCCGAGATTTAGGCGTCAAGCCCTCCGATCGACATTATTCAGGTTATTTATTCAAAGACGTACTTTGTGATTAGGCGAGATTCAAGGCGTCCATCACGAGTTCTCCAAATACTAGTGTTTGATTCGAATTTAAGGCATTGAGCCCTCGAGTTAGCGTTATTAAAATCGAAGCCCAATTCAGAGAAGATCTGATTGAAGTTTTGCTCCAAATTTTTAAAAAGAAGTTGTCAAAGAGAGAACAAAGGAATTCTAGATATTTTACCGAAAATTGTATTTAATTCAATATTCTTAATTTGTACAATTTTTTTATGTTTAATTATTTATGCACAAAATTTATTGTTACAATTAAAACTAAAAGAATATATACATTACATTACTCAATGCCTTAGAAATTGTTAGTTCTTATACAATTTTACACATGCAATAATATAATATTTTATTATTTTAAAAAAATTCATCTCCCGTAAAATTTGAACACATTCATTAAACATTTTCACTATGTTTTCTTAAAAAGAAAAACAGATTAAAAAAATTATTACAATTTTTTTTCTTGGTATGTTAAAATTTAGTATATATCAGGTTGTTTATATTTTAATTTCTATTTTACACATGCATTTACAGTTGACCGAATACAAAAATAATTTTATCTGGTAAAAAGTAAAAACATTTAAAAAAAAAAACCCCGATAAAAAATCAGATAAAAGAAGAAAAAAATTATTCTGTCGAAACAAGATTTCGCAAAAAATATCCAAATCATTTGAAGTCTGTTACATCTTCCAGATCCATGAATAAAATTAAAAAAATTATTGAAAAATTAAAGAAATTTTACAGCGCCCTATCGTGAAATCAAGAGTTATAGGTAAACAAATTTTGAAATTTACACCATTTTAATTTTTAAAGATATGCAGTAGCTATTAATAAACCTATTATTTTATATAAACAAAAAACTTAAAATCAACGCAACAAATTAAAAATTGTTGTAGGGGAAGCAGAAAAGTAAAGAAGAAAGATAGACACGGAATAATTAGGGTTCTCTTATTCATCAGATCCCCTTTATATAAGGTGTCAAATACAAGAGTTTCACAATTACATAAGATTTAGTGAATACCTAAATTACCCTTCATCAGTTACTTTTGACGAAGACACACTAATTGTGTTTTTCTTTCAACACTCCCCCTTTGTGCCAAGTCAATGGGGAATTGTTGCCTCATTAAAAACCTTGCTAAGTAACAAAACTCAGTGGGAAAAATAAACCTTGGTCGAAGGGAAAAAGAGTGCAACACACCTATGTTGACACTCCCCTTGAAGTCTACACACCTCTCTTGATACGTACATCTATCAGGAGAATTTTATAAATTTCCACGTCCTTGAGTTTACATAAATCATGAGGAAAACATGATATTGATGGTTAAAATAAGGTGGGTGATACATATTCCATATTATTACATTTGATGTAGCGTCTTCTCATCTATTTGTTGCATATGACTTCATCTTCATAAATACGAGTAAATCTTTTGTGGCAGGACTCAAGTCGTTACTACTTCGATCATCAATCCTCACGAACTTCTTCATGTAGTATTATCATCTCATGTGATTCGATGAGGTAGCTAAAAGGCTTGTCTTGGTTGATCTTCAATATTTTGTTGTGTTCCTTGTAGTACGTAACCAGCTTAGTAATGACCTATACACTGGTCAATCAACACCAGCCAGACCAGCTAAAGTGATATTTGGTGTCGTGGATAAGAGGGGTAGCTTCGACATTTCCTTAGGAGTTACATTTTCTTTCGCAATCCTTTTTATCTATCTATATGAGAGAATTTGACATTTCTTTAGAGGTTACAGTTTCATTTGTAATCTCTCATGTCTTTAATATTGGAAGAACAAATTTGCATCAACGGTTTCTTCTAGATATTAAAATACTTTTTGATATCATTCCATTGGTATTGTGTTGCCCTGAGTGAGGTGTAGCTAATAAGTTCTTTGAGAAAGTAATATATGGTTGAGTGCATTAAGCTTTTTGTACAATAATACGAACATTTAAATTAAGTAGGAAATTTCATCTCCCAATAGCTCTTTAGTCATTTCCTTTAGACTCAAGTGGATCTTTCTTTATGTCCACACTTCAATCAATCATAGGAGTGCTAACATATTGCACTTTATCCATTTTAAATCGCCTGATAATCTTTTGGATGTATGCAAATTGAGGAATTAGTGTTTCACAAACTTGGTCTTCTAGTTCAAGAGACAATACCGAGTTTTTCCATGATCCTTTATCTCAATTCAAATTCAAATACTTCACGATTTCTCTAATTTCTTTAAGAGTATCTATTATGTCGATAGCATCGACATACATTGTTATAGTTGCAAATTCGGAACTTGTTTCCTTTATAAATGAACAAATACAAAGTTATTTATTCTTTCCTTTCCTAATCAAGTAGTCACTTAGACGGGTATACCAATTCCGTCCGGATTTTTTATATCAAAGTGAGCATTTCAATCTAATATTGTAAATGCACATTGTGATTTAGAGTTACTTGAGTTAGGCAATGCAAGTCCATCTAACACTTTCACATATCTCAATAGCAAGATCCCCAAAGAGATACGTTGTAACCACATTAGTGCATTTCCAATCCTTCGGAAACTTATCAATAACACGTTATGACGTTCGTTGTGGGAGAATATCTCCTCGTAGTCAATTTGAGGGCTCTTTGAGAAAATCCTGTGCTTTAAGGTAAATTTTGCATCTCAGGACTTATTCTTCTCACTACATTACTAACAAAACATATTTTATGGCCTACAGGTTTTACACTTGGTGAGGCTAGCACTACCAAACCAAATACCTGTTGTTTTGTCATAGAATCAAGTTCTACCCGGATTGATTCCATATAGGCCAATATGCTCTTTGTTGATATCTTACAATAGAGCGTGGTTTGATATTATTATGCTCTATAATTCATTGAGCAACAATGTATACATCATCAATGCACGTGAAAGATTTTTTCTTTAACTCATATGCACTCTCATTATCTCTAGAATCATATTAAATTTCGGAGCGTCCTCTAGTGATGATTTATGTACATAATTAATCAAAGATAATTTGAGAGTAGTTCTATTTATTGATGATTCGAATTGTGCCATACCTGCCACCTTCCTTAAGCAGGTGTTTATCATACCACGTGGCATCGCTCATTTCCTTTTAGGAGCCATGACCTCAACCACACCGTCACCAAATGTGGTTGCAACACCTTTATCTACGGTGTTGTGCCCCTTACTGGGGAGTTTTAACCTTACAGGCATATTTGCAGCTGATATATATGATCTTGTCACTTCACTAATTTTAGCAAATGTATCAATAATCAAATCTTTCATATTTTGAAGATTGATAATTTGTTTTACTTCACTTTACATTATGAAGTGTGGGAATCCTAATGAGACATATTGGAAAACACTTCCTGTCATTCCCTTAGAAAATTCTTTTTCTTATCTCCCCCTAACGATGGGAAGACTATCTCATTAAAGTGACAATCCGGAAGAACAATCTCGCGGTAGAAAGATCTCACCTGTTAAAGTTCCAAATAGCAGGTAATAGTTGGGAATTCATATCCAACATAAATACTTAATTGTCTTTAAAGATCCATTTTGGTGCGATGTGGGGGCACAATAGGCACATATACTGCGTAACCAAGTATGCGTAAATGTAAAAACATCATGCTAAATCCAGTTACCAACTGGTACGCATAAATTATTGATTAGCAGCGGGTCTGAGACAAATAAAGTAAAGTTGCAACGATATTGCATAACCCCATATCTGATAAACATTTTAGTGCGCATTTCAATGCCTAAACCTCCACCTATATTCTTTTGACTGTGGCATATCTGAGACCTTTTTTTTTGTATGCACATGGGTTAAAGGATGCACTATATTGATCCTGATAGATATGTGATAATCATCAAATCTTTTTAATGGAAAGTCTCTAGCGTTAACAAGTCTTATAGACAATATGAAATGAGGGTGTTGAGCCCTTATATAATATTTTCTAGGAGTTTTTTAAATACAACATTTATTGTGGACAATAATGTGATGATCAGTTAGTGTGTCAAAGCATTTACCAGAACCATAGATACTTTAATGGTCCGCTTTCTAGTTTGATAGGCCCACATATATCATATTGTGTTCTTTAGTAAGAATGGAATATCTTACTTATATTTGGCATAGGAAGGTCTTGATCCTAATTTTTGCTAAGTAATAGGATTAGCAGAACGAGTGATGTGCCTTTAAATAGTCAATGAGACAGAGTGGGATATTGGTCGTGCTTCTAGTACTTTAGAAAACATAGAATGAAATATAATAGAATTAGCACTGACATTGTACATCATATTAGATTTTCATCCCTTTTAGTATTTCACTCAAAAGAAAGAATATCCATATAATTTCTTAAATATAGATCATTATATCACGACTTAAATGTCTAAAGTTGTTGTACTAGAGCTTATTTGAGTCAGTGTCTCAAAGTTCTTTGTGAGTAAGAACATATGAACCAGTGTGCCAAAATTCCTTGTATTTGTGTCTCAAAGTTCATTATGGGTAACAATATTATCATCCAATGATCAGAATTGTTGTAGAGTACATGCCACTAGATTGACTCATTAATTTTTCAAAGATATGCTTCCTTCCACATCGTTAGTTTTTAATATCTAGCATTCAAATCCATCCTCACAGTTAGTTGTAAATGATAATCTTTGACACAAATGTCTTTATCTAACAAGGTTCATATAGTTGTTGACACATACGGAGCTTTTGTGACTTTAACCATTATGCTATTATGCATTTAGAATTTGGCAGTTCCTCGCTCTTTTAGTACTTGTGATGTAATGATGGTCTAATCATTATACACACAGATGAATATGTGTGCATTCACAACTTTCTTGAAACATTAAGAAATATATTTTCATGAAGCAGGCAAAGTATTTATTGCCTCTTGAAACCACAATCATGAGGTAGACAAAGGGTCTCCCTCTTTTATAGTGAGTATCTGTTATTTGGACTTCCTATATCATTGTAATTAACTGCTCTAGCTGTTTTTATAAAAATGTGTAGTGTCGTCACACTTATAGCAAAGTTCATTGACCAACTCTTTTCTTTTTTTCGGGGGTTGAGATGTCTTTTTCACCTTTGTGTCACAACAAGCACCTCCAGTACCACCATGTCCATTTGGCGGGTGGGTATATTGGGAGAGCCTCGATGGACTTAATGGTTCTTACCACGTGATGTATTATAGTACATCGGTGGGATTGAAACATCCCGGGGCTCTTTCCACTATTTAGTTTGTCATAGTTAGGCTAGAGAATTCTCTTTTTACTAGCACAAAATATTGTCATATTGAGTGTTATCTATATTGGTTCGCTAGTATAAGTATCAAAGTAGGCAAAGATTTTGATATATCATAGCATCTTCTGTGGTTTTCTTCCCACAGAAATTAAAGACGTGTTTTTAGGAATAAAAATGTCCTTATTGAAGTTATTGACCCTTTTGAAGTCAAGTAAGTGGATTTCTTTCCACAAAATAATTAATCCTGAAAGTAGAGAGTTGTCTTTTCCAAAATTTCTTTTATGGAAGCCCCTAGTTCTTTAGGGTATCTTTTAACTAAAGTACTTTCAGAGTGAGTTAGCATTACCGCGTCGTCTCAATTTCATTATAGCATAGCCTTTGACTTTGCCAGACAATTATCCTTGGGGTTGGTGGATGTCATGATTATGCAAGTAGCTCTTTCCATTAAAGTAGTTTCAACGTAAAAGAAATCGATATTGGTACTCAATTGCTTTTGGGTCTAATATTGCAAATTCAGGATGAGTTGGTTTCGTCAATTTCTTATGAATTAGATTTCGAGACCATATATCACAAGTTTTTGGTACTCTGTGAAAATACTTTATCACGCAAATGACTTGCACTAATTTGGTATAGCCCATGAATATTAACAAAAACATAAGCAAATCAATACTCAATTTTATAGACGTATCAAACATATAAGCTACAATTTCATAACAAAACCCTTAAAGAGCATATATGAATAATTCAAGTCATAAGTTTCAATTTTCATGAGAAAGTATGTAACCATATCAAAACACTAGTGGGCTCCATGAATATCATTTAAAATCAAGCAAAAGTCCATTATTTCCAAAATTATGTATTGCGCCATATGCATATTTAAATTCTTTTTCAGGTAACCCAAATCATAATTTATGTAAATAATATAATAAACATTAAATTATAACTTTTTTTGATGCCTCAGATTTTATCAAAATGGTTAAATAATTAAGGCATAGAAAAATTAGCATCCCGGATAAATACACACCATACCATATGCTATATGCCATTGTAAGCAAAATATTCATCATTTGTATTTAATTCACAAAATAAATTGAATCGATTACCTTACAGGAAAGACATGATTCTTTCCTATGACACTTCTTAAGCTTTATGGGAGAATGACTGAACATAGTCTGATATCAATATTAAGTGAATCGGAGTTGCATCAATATCTATCTAAATATACAGAGTTTGTCCAACCATTGACCGATAATAAAATTCGCCACGTAGTAGTGAAGACGAAAATTAATATTGATTTATGTAAAAATAATTGATCACGAAGAGGTGGAGTCAGTTCACCGATTAGGAGGTTCGATGGGAAGGAGAAGAGCACTTGTGCTGATAACGTGTTGTAGGGGAAGCGAAAAAGTAAAGAAGAAAGATAGACACAGAATAATTATGGTTCTCTTATTCATTAGATCCCCTTTATATAGGGTGTCAAATACAAGAGTTCCACAATTACATAATATTTAGTGAATACCTAATTACCCTTCATCAGTTACTTTTGACGAAGGCACACTAATTATATTTTTTATTCAACAAAAATATAGTTAATCAATTGATTTAGCTTAATAGATGATTCTAAATCTACACATATAATACAATTCATGATGAGATTCCTGATGGGCTTCCTGCAAGAGAGAAATATGTCTTGAGATATACAAGTTATATCTCATATTATGTAAAAGCTAATTTGTTAGGATTAGTTAGGTTTGTTAATATCTTAATTATCAAGTATAAATAGAGGAAAGGTAGTTAATACAATTACTTAGCTATCTCATTCCTAACTTCTATAAAAGCACTTTTATTACGTTCTCAATGAAATCATTCAAGTGGTTGAGCTCATTTCAGCTCAATATGGTATCAATTTATTGAATTTGGTTAGTTACGCCTCTTTCGATCCAATATGGCGTTTCCCCTGTTTCCTTTTTCTATTTCTTTTTCTGTTTTAGATTGATCAGATTTGATCAAATCGATCTTTTGATGAGATTCAATCAATTTGTGTGAATTCTTTTACCCGGTTTTGTTTGAATTTGGGGATTTTCGTAGTTTTCCTTCTATTTCATCATGCCTGGTGATAATTCAGATTTCGATTCTTTGAATCCTGTTCTCAATCCTTTTTCTCCACTTGCTCTTCATCCTCACGATAACTCGACTATTTCCATCGTTCTTGAGCCTCTTAATGCTTCGAATTTTGTTTCATGGAGCCATGCAATGCGTCGTGCTCTCAGCGTCAAGAATAAGATCCCTTTGGTTGATGGCTATTTTGTCCCACCGGCGAGGATGACGATAAAGTCATTTCTGGGGTATGGGTGCGAGCTAACGACTTGGTCCTGAATTGGTTGTTGAATTCCATTAATCCATATATCAAGCAGACTCTGGAGTTCTTTACTTTTGCAAGAGAGGTATGGTCTGAATTACATCAGAGGTATGCTAAATCTGATGGTATTAGGGTGTATCATTAGAGAAGTTTTTGAGTGCTATTTCTAAGGGTTCTAACTCCTTAGTTACCTATTATAATCATTTTAAGAGTCTATGGGATGAATACCTTAGTTTTAGACCAATCTTGAAGTGATCTTGTGGGGCAATGGCTTTGTGCACTTGTAATCTGCCTTAGTTAGTAGCTCAAAATCAGGAGAGAGATGTGGTTATGAAATTTTTGATAGGTCTTGATGACTCTTATGCTGCTATTAGGAGTCACTTGTTGCTTCAATATCCTTTACCAAGTCTTGCTAAAGTGTATTCGCTTCTTCTTCAAGAAGAAAGTTAACGAGCTTTAAATTTGCCTAATTCTATCTCAACTAAAACTGTTGCTATGCTTTCTAGATATGGAAATATGGGATTTAAAGATAGAAAGAAACCAATGTCTTGTTCTCATTGTGGAATGCCTGGTCACACAGTAGAGAGGTGTTTTCAGATTATAGAATTTCCACCTGGTTGGAAGGGATCCAAAGTGCAAAAGAATAAAGCTGAATCTTCTGTTAATGTGTGAGTAAAGTTCCCACTAAGGAATCCGTTAGTGTTTATGGTCAAGAAGACCATGTTGCTACTAATCCCTTGTTTTCTCGAGAGCTTTTTGAATAGTTTGTGTTTTGCAAAGCTAAAAAAAGGGTGGAGATCACTTTGCAGCTGGAGCATTTGTGCAAACTGATGGTTTAGGTATGCATTACTCTTTCACTTCAACATCCATAAATAATACATGGATTTTAGATACTGGTGCAACAGATCACATGTGTTGTGATTTAAAACTCTTTACTTTTCAACCTACACCTTGTAATATGAAAATTAATCTTCCAAATAACAATTTGGTAACTGCTACATATGTTGGTAATATTGTTTTAAATGATCAGCTCACACTATATAATGTTTTATATGTGCTTGATTTTTCAGTTAATTTGTTGTTTATTTCTCATTTGACTAGACATTCAGATTGTAGTGTGGTTTCTCTGGCTTCTTATTGTGCTTTACACGCTAACAACTCCAAGAAACTGATTGGTTTTTCTAAACAGAAGGGTGGTTTATACCTGTTAAGCAATACTCTCTTATGAATCCTAGTGGACAGATTGATACTTCTAGTATGAGTGTTGTAAAAACTGCTACAAACTTGATAGTTTTAGCTTATGGCATATTAGGTTAGGCCATATTTCTTCCAAGAATTTACATCATTTGAAAAATATTGTTGTAAACAGTGATCCCATGAATAAAATTTGTGAAGTTTGTCCATTAACAAAGCATGAAAAGTTGTCTTTCCCTACTAGTGACACTATTTCAAATTCCTTGTTTGATTTAATACATTGTGATGTTTGGGGACCCTTTTCCATTGAATCTTATCCAGGACATAAATATTTTCTCACAATTGTGGATGACCATAGTAGATGTGCATGGATATATTTTCTTAAACATAAATCTGATGTTAGACATTCTCTAGAAAATTTTTACAATATGATTTTCACCTAGTTTAATACTAAAATCAAATGTCTAAGAAATGATAATGGAACTGAGTTTATCTTGTTTGGCTTTTATCATAAGTTTGGCATTTTTCATCAAACTTGTTGTGGTAAAACTCCACAACAAAATAGTTTAGTAGAAAAAAAACACCAACACTTGCTCCAAGTGGCTAGGGCTCTTTTATTTCAATCCTGTATCCCTTTGAGATACTGGACTGATTGTGTTATGGTTGCTGCCATTTGATTAATAGAACACCAAATTCTGTTTTGAACTTTAAAACTCCATTTGAGATACTTTATGGAAAGGAACCTGATTTATCTCGCTTAAAGTGTTTTGGTTGTTTATGTTTTGCTAACACTTTGAGTTCACAGACACAAGTTTCAACCTAGGGCTATCAAATGTGTCTTCATTGGCTATCCTTTTGGCACAAAAGCTTACAAAGTTGAGATAGCAACTGGAAATGTGTTTGTCCCAAGAGATGTGAGATTCTATGAACACATTTATCCCTACACTGGAAAAACTGATAAGGTACACATTGATCAACTCTTTCATTCTGATTGTATACAAGAAACTCAAAAGAATTTACATGAGGATGTTCAGGATGTTGTCATTGACAATCCTGTGACTAAAATTGAGACAATAGATTGCAGTGTTGCAAACAAGTTGGTTCATCATGATTTTATAGAAGAACTTGATAACTATATCTTGAAACAGAATGATACACCTCCTGATCTTGCTGATAATACACATGATCATATTGAAAATGATGTCAGAAGATCTTCTAGAAACAGACAAACACCAACCTATTTAGATGTTTACAAAACTAGCTTTCCACCTTCTTTAGATCATAATTCTAGCAACATGGTTAACACTGATACAACTGCAAATAGTGTTTCTGTAAATTTGTGTGTTAAGAAATCTGCCAGATATCCTTTTTCTGATTATTTGGCCACTTCTAGACTTTCTGAAACACATAAATGTTTTACAACTTCTATTACCCAACTTCAAGAACCCAAAACCTTTAAGCAAGCAAACACTGATGATAACTGGAAAAAAGGCTATGGCCAATGAAATAACAGCACTTGAAAGAACTAATACTTGGTTCTTAATGCCATTACCAACTGGAAAGCATTGCATAGGTTGTAAATGGGTATATAAAATAAAATACAAATCTGATGGGTCTATTGAGAGGTATAAGGCTAAGCTTGTAGCCAAAGGACACACTCAACAAGAAGGACTTGATTATTTTGACACTTTTCCCCTGTGGCAAAAATCACATCTGTCAAAATTTTATTATCTATTGCTGTGGAAAATAATTGGCTCATACATCAATGTGATGATAACCATGCTTTGTTGCATGGTGATCTTGTGGAAAAAGTTTAAATGCTCCCTCCCCCTGGATATTGTTCACCTAATGATAATAGAGTTTGCAAACTCAACAAAAAATTATATGGTCTTAAGCAAACATCTAGACAATGGTTTCATAAACTTAGTGAATCTCCTTTGAAAATTGGTTATAAACAATCAGTAGCAGATTCATCCTTGTTTACAAAGAAAACTGCCTGTTCATTTACTTCAATTTTATGCTACGTTGATGACATGTTTTTAGCAAGAAATGATATGAATGAAATACAATCTGTTAAGAATTTTTTACATGACCAATTTACTATAAAAGATTTAGGAACTTTGAAATATATTTTAGGCATAGAGGTAGCTAGAAACTCTGATGGACTTCACATTTGTCAAAGGAAATATGTCCTTGATCTATTAAGCACTGCTAGATACTTAGGTAGCGGACTATGTACCACACCTATGGATGAAAAGTAAGTGTTTAATCATAAACAAAGCCCTCTTTTAGCTGATCCTTCTACTTTCAGAAGGTTAGTTGGTAAGCTCCTATATCTAACCATTACTAATCCTGATATCTCCTACTTTGTTCAAACGTTCACTCAATATATGAGCTAACCTACTGAACTACATCTAGCTGCAGTCCACAGTCTGCTAAGATATCTAAAGTCCACACCTGGTCTAGGTTTGTTTTACTCCTCTAACAATACTTTTAAGCTATAGGGATTCACTAATAGAGACTGGGCCAGATGTCCTCAAACAAGGAGAAGCATCATAGGTTACACAATTTACCTTGGAGATGCTCTCATTTCCTGGAAATCCAAGAAATAGACCACAGTTAGCAAATCCTCAGTTGAAGCTCAGTATCGAGCAATAGCTTCCACTGCATGTTAACTTCAATGGATTAGATACATCTTGGATGATTTGCACATTCCACAACAACAACCTGCCCTAGTCTACACTGATAGCAAAACTGAATTCTCAATAGCTCACAACCCCGTATTACATGAGAAGACAGAACACATCCAAATAGATTTTCATTACACAAGGAAAAAGATCAAGGAAGGCCTTTTGAAGATCATACAAATCCCCACAGCTTAAAAAACATGGCAGACATCGTGACAAAACCATTGTGACCTTCCCCTTACCAACTTTTCAAATCCAAAATGGGGTTAATTAATATCCACTCCCATTTGGGGGTGGGGGGGGGGGTCTTGAGATATACAAGTTATATCTCATATTAAGTAAAAGCTAGTTTGTTAGGATTAGTTAAGGTAGTTAATACAATTACTTAGCTATCTCATTCCTACTTCTGTAAAAGCACATTTATTACGTTCTCATTGAAATCATTCAAGTGGTTGAGCTAATTTTCGCTCAATAAGATGAGAGAGGAGAGATGTAGTGAGAGAAATAATATGAGCAGAAAAAATGGATCGGCGCAACATAGTTTTCTAGTTGGGCTAACTATGAAAAGAAATTCTGAAGCCCAATCCCACTTAATTATTTTGGCCATAACTTTTGTTATAATTCCATGCAAAAAAGAACTATAAAAAAGTACAAATACTTAATAAATTTGTTTTGTTTCTTTCAGTCGTAATATTTGACCATTCAATGTTGTAAGAAATATATATATATATATATATATATTGGTTTTTTTCTCTTTTTTTGCTAATAAAAGTGAAAAAAAAAATTGTGCCACCCTAAATATTACATTATCATTTTTTACTGTTATATTTATATTTTATAATACATAAAAGATAATATATGAGTAAGTTGTATACAATCTATTAACTTTTTAACTTAAACCATTTTAGTAATTACTATATGTATACATATGTATATATGTGTGTGTGTGTGTGTCTGTGTGTGTGTGATTTACATATGTAATAAGTACGGACATTATGTGATTAAAAGTCACACGTGAACAATTTAAAATCATATAAGCATTCTTTAATATAAAACAATGTCTTACCCGTGAATCGCACCGGTGGACATATTAGTCATGTAAAAGAAATTGACTGGGATCATTAACTCAATGGCTGTGTTCAGACATCATTACTACTTAATACGAAACTAATTTGGGACTAATAAAATACCAACGGTTAACAACACGATGAACATCCATAACTGATGGATGATCGAAGGTTTGTCTGCAAATCTCTGTCCCTTTTCATATTTCAAATTTTTTTCGGCTACTAATATTTTTTTACAGAAGTGAGTTTACATCAATTTATATCTAGGGCTTTTGGGTCATTACTCTAATACTTAATCCCACTTAGATAAGGACTCCTTATTTTGGGCTAGAAAACTAATAGTAATTAAGGTGGGTCAAATAATAAATGATGTTCATAAAGTCAAAGAAATAACCTCCACCCTAAAATATAATTTTTGAAAAGAAATTATAAGAAGATTAAGACCAAATATTTATAAATATGATTTTTTAGTAAAACTTAAATAACAATTTATAAAAGTATCTTATTCTTTCAGTTAATGCCAATGGTCTTCAAAACATGAATAATAATAATATTATAACATTTTAATGGCACCTAAAACAAGTAACTAAATTCAAGTATCACAATTATCCTCCTAACACTTTATAAAATTGCAAAGAAACCAAGATACAAATCTAATACACTCCTTCGAGAAAATTGCGGTGTTACAATCGTCATACCTTATAAAAGTTTCATCCTCGGATGTTAGAATAACTCATGATATCTCTGTTTCTTATCCTTGAATTCTTGTGTGCCAGTTAACATATTTGAATATTTATATAAAACTTATATCCATTCCTCCTCAAAATTCCACGTGCTTTGTGAACGATTAGGGATTTGGCTTCGCAACGGGGCGGGCGGGGCGGGGTCGGGGGGCAATTCCCCATCCTCCGCCCCCGCGAAACCGACGGGGATTTTTTTGTCCCCATCCTCGTCCCCGTGGGGATCTCCATCCCCGCGGGGATCTCCATTCTCGTTTTGATTTATTATTTTTAATGTTATTTAATATATCTACTAATAGATTTTAAAATAAAATCAATAAAGAAATAATTAATAGACTTAAATTTAACAAAGTCAACAAAAAAATTAGGATATAATATATTTAAGTCATTTTAATATTACTGGATCCCCGCGAGGAACGGGGCGGAGAGTTCATCCCCAATACATATATAAAGATGAAATAGGAATTTTATATAGCAGACCCCTGTGGGGAACGAGGCGGGGAACCCTATCCCCATCCCCGCCCTGTTCGGGGCAAATCCCCGCAGGGAATAGGGATTCCCCGCCTCACTGCCAACCCTATTAAGGCTCATGATATGAGCTAAATGAAATATTTCTCACTTTAACAAAGCCTTGGACCCAAAATGAAATAACGAAATCAGTGATGCATGTACTGATTGAGACATAAACTACACATTAAGCTTGGACTAAATACACATGAATAAATTCAATCTTAAATAATATCAGTGAGTTCTTTAACATATAATAATAATGAATTTCCGTCACGTTTTGAATTTAAATGAATTTCCTAGCATAAACAATACACAAACACATAAATACTTATAATACAATAAAAATAATGGAATAAAAAGCTGGGTGTTACATATTATTCACAAAATTCGGATGCCAATAGAATATAATACTAGAAGATATGTATAAGGGAATTATAATGGTTCTACATATCACAATGAAGACCCTTCAATGGGACAAAACATTCTAAAGTTAGTTCCACCAGCTGGATACCCCTCATATGTTGCAAATGTAAGTAGGAGTAACTTATATAATTCTAGATGAAATAATAAATCCCAAACCTGATAAAATTATTAAAACGTATTATTCGGATGAAGAGTAATGTATTGCACAAACACATGTGACAGTTGTGAGAAGGGTAGTGAGAAACTATATTAATAAAAGCATTGATGGTTGAACTTTTTTACTTTCGTTCTTGATCTTACATGGCCCATTTCTATCTGTTTCCATCCTCTAACCATGAGTTAACTAGACGTGCATCTTTAACCAAAGCAATATCACATATAGAAGTTTGACTGCTCAATACTTTTGATGAAATAATGTTTTGTGGGTTAATGTTGAGTCCATTAGGTTCTGCCACAAAAGTTGCAATCTCCAAACTTGCATCTATTTTTTTAATCAATCTACGAAGATCATTTTCAAATATTTTTGTAGTTTAAGAAGCTCATGTTGAGTAATGATTTAAATTGTAGAATTCTTTGTAGTAAATGTCAATATCTTTTCATCACTTTCATTAGCAACATCAAAAGAGTCCTCCACTATTTCACAAGACTAAGGTCAACATCTCTCGTTTTTTTTGGCTATTTCTCCCATCTTTTTTTAATTTAGTATTAGTAATTTCTATGATATTCCTCCACAAGAAGACTTTAAGATGCATGGGCATATAATTCATGCAAACTCAAACTTTCTACAACTACATGACACTTTACATGAAAGATGATTGAAATTTGACTGTGTAGGGATAACTGTTTCCAAAATTTGGTAACATTATACTCTAAAATTTCTCCACTCTCACCACACAATTCATGTTAGAGTCATAAGCTTTATGTAACTCATCTTTCAGAGCCCAAATACTTCATGTGTGTATATGTTAAAAACATGCTTCGTAGTTGAACAAAAAGAGAAGAAAGTACGAGTATAATATCATTCGTCATAAATTTTGAGTAAAACTATGCATAACGACGATCTTTTGATCAATCTGTCAAAGTTGTGGAAAAATTGTAACAATCTTTCGTACCCCACATATCTTTCATATACACAGTAACACATTCAATGATATGTTTTAGGCTACTATCCTGCCAAAGCTTTTGACATTTCATATCTTGGTCTTCTAGAATAGTTTTAGGTTGCTTGCCAAACATGGCTCTAGCAAATGCATCAGACAAACAAACAGAAGTTCCTGCAGTTTCATTAGACAATAATGATGCCCCAATTGTTTGTGAAGATTCATACCAACAAACCAACAAACATGGAAAATGGCGTACCTTCTTTATTTTTCCTATTAATCAACATTCGTAAAGCAAGCATAATCATTCTTCATTTGAGCAACATCCGTAAAGTAAACATAATCAATCTTCATTTGAGCATCAACTCGAAGACTATTAACCATCAAACCATGCTCATCAACCTTTATAGCACAAAAGAATTTTGGATCGTCTAATTACATTTATTATGAATATTCATATACCACTTAAGTCACCTACTTGCATCTCCATAGTTCTCTTTGAATGCATATAATTTTTATAATATTGTAAATCCAAAATTAACATGTCTACTCACTTGCTTCAATAATACGATAACTTTCTCTAGGTGTTATTCTCGAACTATATAAAATATACGCTTGTGACACTTGGATAGCAATTTTCCTATGAGAATTGAACATGTCAGTTTTGATTGGACTTACAAGGTCATGACCACCGTGGTTGGATTCAAACCTGACAATCCTATATTTACTAGTTCCTCTACCATTGATCTTCATCATTGATCAACGACCTATTCTTGTTTTTGCAAAGTGAGACTTAACGATGACATATGTTTTATCTTTTTTGCTATATCCTTGGCGGTCACAACAAATTACCCTATCGAGTGTCCTTCCATTACGATTTGTGCGAACACCGTGCCTTCTAAAACTGAATTCAACTACGATATCATATTCATTCTAAAGTTGTAGGTTGCATCTGCACTTTTAAACTTCGTGCCAATTTTTAGAAGTTTCTCTTTAGGAATAGTTGAGGAGCAACTAATTGTGAGTTGTTCCGCATTTTTTAACTGGAACTTTCTATTTATCTACTTCATCAAAAACCATACGTCGCCTTGGACTGATGTCCATTCTAATGTAAGTATAATGTTAAACTAATAAAAAATGGCCGTACTAGATACATATTAATGGCCCTTTCATAATTAACAACTTATTAACATTCATAAAAATCAACCATACATTAAAAATATTGTTTGCTTTTCATTTTCCCTTTAATTTAGTTTACTATACGTACAATGGGTATATAATTATGCAACTTCATAAATTATCATCATCATCATCCTCATTCTTTAGTGTTAGGGTAATATAAAAATTGCATATTTAGTAAAGTTCGTTTATACAATTTGTCTGAATAAGAGCGAGGAAGATGAGTTGCTAAGTAAATTTCTTTTCAACTGAGTTCAATTTCGTATTATGAAAGTAGCGAATATAGAGAGCACTCTTATTGGCCCTTTGAATACTAGCTTTTAGAATTTTATTGATCCCTTCCGTCTTTTATATTTTTGTGAGAAATATAAAGTTTGAATATTTGGATTGTAATAACATATCTATAATATGTAAATTAAGAAAATTAATAACACTTGATGATGTATTGTGTAGTTGGTATTCTAATTATGATTATCACATGCAATGAATTTTGAGTAGAAATCTTAAATCCTCGTAAGACAAACATAGTTGATTCAAGAAAAAACATGTCATTTCACTGGCTGTTCTTATTCTACGCAAATGGATCCTACTTATTACCTATCAAATAAAAGATCAGACCACGAGTGTACTTATTCAGTAGTTTCATCAAATAACTGGTATTACCATATTTGACAACAAACTCACTTGCTATCTTATATGCAAGAGGTGCCAAACAACTTATGACAAGACATCGAACATAACATAAAATATGAAATGCATTCGAACACGTGGGGAGAAAGAATGCTCACAAAACTTAATTGGAGACGACCACAATAACTGATTTTGGAATCAGGTGCATTACGTTCTTCTTTTCTTTCTCATTCTGTGTCTTCGACAAAGTTGTAGTAGATTTACAGTAGCCATTACTCTTTTTATGTTCTGCAACATTGAGAACTTGGATCTGATTTTTTAAAGGATTCGATTCTACATGAATGGAAAAATGGATTTTGGAAGGAAACTGTATAATTTTCACAAAAATCATGTATGTTGTCTCTTAATTCTGTTGGGAAGTCGCCGTTCATCTTCTATTAATGTCCTTTCTCACACCAGGCGAGTCATTCATCCACCCGGTGCAATAGATGATGTAACACAAGTGTATAATATGCTATCTCAATAAGAATCATTTACTTTTAATGGTGCAATATCCTCTATAACAATATCATCATTGGATAACACATGTATAATATCATATGATAATACATTAGCATGGATGATGTGCCATCCAACGATGCACTTACTGTAGAAAATATTGCACTATTGAAAGGAGAAGATCAGAATTTAGGTAGGGACGGAATCAAGGGGTGGGTAAGGGCGATCATCCCCTCCCCCTCTCATTTTGAAATTTTTATAGGTAGTATATATATACATATATATAAAGAAAATTTTCTATCTCAACCCCAAAAATATCTTGAGACCCCACTCCCCAACCTCGACCCCAATCTATTGAAAGTGGAAGATTCGGATTGCAGGCAGAGACAGAGACGAGAATGTGGGTAAAAGGGTGGTTGCCCCACCCCTCATTTTTTTTAATTTTTTTATAGGTAGTATATATATATGTGTGTATATATATAGAGAGGTTGTGTAATCATTAAATAAATTTGCATCTCATCCCCCAAAGAAAATCTTGAATCCTCTCCCATCCCCTTCCCCCATAACCTCTTATCCTCGTCAAATTAACTAGTATTTTTTTTTTTCAACATTTTAGTTGTTAATGATATTGAGTATTTGAAAATAATTTTTGAAGATGATGCACTGAACTTTAGGTCTTCTATTGCTAATTCTCACTTGAATTATTACATTGGATTCAAAGTGGACCATGTACTATATAGTTGTACAAATAAGCCCTTTAACTTCTATTATGGGTCAAATTTATTTTTTTCTCCTAATCTAAGAACAAAGAAAAAATTCTCCCTCCCCATGGTGACTTGAACTCACAACCAAATGCCTAGGTAGTAGATGCTCTGTCACTTGAGCTATCCAACTTCGTCTATTATGGATCAAATAATAAGGACTACAACTTCTAATTACGAAATCAATAAAAAAATTTAAACATAAAACTCAATATTTTTTTATATAAATAAAAAATATAAGAACCAAATCAAGAAATTAACAGAACAAAAATTTAAAAAATAATGGTTAATTTAAAATAAAAAACAATCTTTTTACTTATTTAATACACCTAGAAAATCCGAAAAGACCTCAAATTATTAAACAAACCCAGGAATAAAAAATTAAAATTAGAAAGTACGAGTCCCAACCAATTTATAAAATTTGTATTATTTATTTATGAACTTATTTAAAAGTATTTATTATTTAATTTGGTAATACCTAGAATTATTAAATATTTTTCTATTTTTCTCGTAATTAAAATTTAGGGGTTTATTTATCCAATTTTAATTTTAAAAGTTTAAATATCTATCTAAACAAAAAAAATGTTTAGGCGTCTATTTTGAGGGTCAGATATTAGTTCAAGATCTAATTGTATTTTTTCCTTAGGTTGCGTTTGGATGGAAGGATTTGAGGATGAACTTGCAATTCTTAGTCTCAAATTCATTATTGTTGTTTGAATTACCATGGATTTCTAATCCATGATTTAATTTTGACCTATTTTTTGAAGGATTTGAGTGAATTTCAAATCTCTTCTAATTTAAGTAGATTTCAAATCTATTAATTTTAAATCAATCCATTTCAAATCCCTCAAACCAAACACAACATTATTAACTTTTCCACCCGTATACTTTGTGTCTCTTTTTGTTTTTATCATATTATTCGCAATATTTGTTAGAATATTTTTGTAGGACTAAAATAGTAATTACAGTAATAATTACTATTTTATGTAATCAAAATTTATAATCTTTAGTAATTTAATATTTAATATTAATTTCATATTTAATATTGTTGTATAGCCCGTAAATAAAAATTTATGGTGATTTAAAGCGGTTCTCTATCAATATCACTGATTTATAGGTGATTAATTACCATCACCCAAGAGCGAACGAGATGGAGGTGGGCTTGATTCTTGTTGGCAGGCCCAAACTGTAAATACAAATATTTATATTATTTAATTAAATATAACGTGGACGAAAGGGGAACATGCGAAAATCTGGAATTCCTAAATTCTCATATAAACCCTAATCAAATAACAGCTGAGGCGGAGTACAGCATCAACGGTTCAAGGATCAACGCCGATTGACATGACAACACTTTCCGAACTAAATGACGATATCGTTCGCAGCATGTCAATTGGAGCAGTCTTCTCAGATTTTGTCAGTTCTGCTAACCTGATGCCTTTGTTGCTAAATCATCAAATTATTCTGTGTTTTTTCTTTTGAGGAAAATGATTCTTAATTAGACAATGTCAATTTGTTCACGCATTTTTAATACGCAAAAAGCAGCTAATGGCGGCAAAATATAATGTTCTCCAATTGCATGTGTTAGTTAATAGCTTAAAGAATGAAATGCTCTAGATTCTAGAAAAGTTTTGTTTCGTTATTGCTGTCTTGCAGTAGTTGAGCTGCTTAGTGTGAGTTTGAAGAATTGCTTTTCACCTTCGAGAATTTAAATGCCTTTCAGGGTGGGAAAATTAACTCGTTAGATTTTCATCGTACGGCTGATCTGTTGGTAACCTCAAGTGATGATGATTCCGTGCGATTTTATGACATCATTAGTGCTAAGTAAGACACATTCCGTATTTAGATAACTATGTTGACCTATCCCCCTTCCTCTGGATTCCTATGCTTTTTCTTTTAATCAGTTATAATTTTGATGTATTGTGCTAAATTCAGATTGTTGAAAACCACCTACCATAAGAAACATGGTGCTGACAGGATATGTTTCACTCACCACCCGAGTTCCGTCGTATGCTCTTCGAAATATAATTTGGATTCTAACGGAGGTGAGTTGTGTTGGCTACATTGGAAAGATTGACGTTTACATTAGGCAGTTCTGATATATTTCTTTTCTTTGCATTGCCAGAATGTTTGAGGTATTTGTCTTTGTACGACAATAGGTGCCTCCGATACTTTAAAGGACACAAAGACAGGTAATGTCACCTGAGATTCTCTTTTGGCTTTTTTTTTTTTTTTTTTTTTTTTTTTTTGGTTTTGTGACAGTTGCCACTTGATATTCTTGGTTTGTCGAAGATGTTAGCAGAGGCAGGAAAGTATTTGCATTTGTAGTGATGACTTAGAATCTACGAGTGAAACTCTTCAATCATTTGTTTGCCTCCATTAACTTATCTTTATAAGGGTGCACATTTTGATAATATTGTAAATTAAATCACATTGTCTCCATTATGTTCATCCTTGACTTAAAAAAAATCTTTGAGTTGATGTTGAGCACATATCACATTGGCAAAAAAATTAGCCACTTAACTCAAACTCTGGATAGTAGTAGTAGTTCTGATCCCTTAAAGGAAAAAACTGAAGAATCCAAGCAGATTACTGGAATAGGATATCGTGTACCAAGAAGCAAATTTGTACTGTAGTCTTCTCATAATCATTAGCTGAACAGACCTACCATAATGATATATTTGAATGCAACCATTCCTAGCCTACTCTCTTGCCCAAAGAGGAGGTCGTAGATGGAGGCAGCTAAATGGGCAGATTTTGTTTGGTTCCCCTAATTTTTTTTTTTTTTTTCCCCGATCATCTTGTAATTAAAATTATAAACGTAATTTATAACTATCACAAGATGGAAACTAAATGTTAACTATCATTTTGATGCACTCTAAAAAGTTGGCGTCTATTTTTATCTTTTTTGACCCGTAATCGAGCATTAATGTTAAAAATTTAATTACCGTCTTCACAAATAATTTTTCATTAACAATTTTTCGTACATTTAATAATAAAAAAATAAAAATAAAAATCTGCCCTCTGCCCGGTTAGTATAATCATAAATATGAATGAGATTTGTACAGAGTTATATCAATTCAATAGCATGTTCATATATGGACGAAATTAATAAGTACTTGATGTTGTTCATTAACAGAGTTTGCTCTTGAAATTGACACAGCTATGCTTGAGTTATAGTACTTAAATTGGATCACGATTTAATGTTCTTGCTCTGTATGTCAAGTTTGATATTGGCATGTACAAAGTAATGATTTTATAGGTATGCTTTTGAATCAAACACAGGGTTGTGTCTCTTTGCATGTCTCCGGTCAATGACAGCTTCATGTCTGGTTCTCTAGATCACAGTGTCCGCATATGGGATCTGCGTGTAAATGCCTGTCAGGTTAGTGATTTTTTCAATGTAATTCCAATTTACTTCATATTCTTTTAGGAAAAAGGACACAATCCAACAGTTATGCTATACTTTACTAGATCCATTATTTGTCGCTTTCTTAAGATCATATTGGTTAAGTAAAATGACTTTGGTTACTATGTATAATCACATAAATTTCACTCTCTAGTGGCACATGGCAATTTAAGTTAGAAATTTGCCTTTTTGTGGCAATTGGAAGTTTAAGTTTGAGGTTAAGATGTCTCAGTCGGGAATTTCTCAAAAACATTGGATTAAAAGAACATGCTATGGTCAATGATGTTCTGCACTTCTTAGAGACTGTTTTGCTCCAAAAGAGCATGTCAAATCTGATGTGTGCTCACCAATGTAGCTTTCAGGGAATCTTACATCTGCGAGGTAGGCCTACTGTAGCTTATGATCAACAGGGGCTGGTCTTTGCAGTGGCAATGGAAGGAGGTGCAATCAAATTGTTTGATTCTAGATCATTCGACAAGGTCTGAACTTTCAAACAAGGTCTTCTGTACAACCTTATTATTTTCCAATATAATTATTTTTTCTGTTGTTTAGGGTCCCTTTGATACTTTTCTAGTTGGTGGTGATACAGCTGAGGTGTGTGACATTAAGTTCAGCAATGATGGTAAATCAATGCTTTTAACAACATCAAACAACAGTGTGTATATTCTTGACGCGTATCATGGAGAGAAGGTACGTTTTGCCTTGGGAACATGTTTTTCAACACTTCCTGACTGCAGCAAATCTTGTGATTTCTGCTTTATTTGATGGTCCTGTTTTCTTTAGATTAGAATTCTTAGCCAGAGTGTTAAGAGGTCTAACTCTGCTGTATTGCAGAAGTGTGGATTCAGCATGGACTCCTCCGCGAATGCCACAATAGAAGCAACCTTCTCTCCTGATGGCCAATATGTGCTTTCTGGTACAGTTCTTTAACTGTATTAATTTGATTTCTTTGTACTGGCTAAGTTTCATATAGACTGCTTTTCTCACTTTTTATCAAATGTATTTGAAGTGGCTGATGTTGAAACTGGTTTCTCATGTAACCAGTCATTTGCATTTTAATATATACATATTTTGCTTTGATGTTTGCACTTGAATATCTTCTTCTAACCATGTTGGGAGTCATCTGATCATGGCTACAAAAATCAGCCTTGGCGGACATTTAGGCACTAGTGAGGTATATGCTGATAATCTGCTGTATGAGGCGCTGACCCCTTCTAGTTGGCTCTAAGCCTCTACCTACCGATTAGTAATCAAACTTAGTTTTTTTCTAAGACTTAGTTTTGTTATTCCTAATCAATTAGTTTCTATTGTACATGCTTTCCTTAATCATAGAGAGCGATGAATAGACTAAGATATGTAAAGATCGGGGTGAGTTACATTTACCACTTCAAAGTTTGTTAAATTACCAAATAGACCCGAGGTTTGTGAAAATTACTGCGAATCCCTTACGATCCGTTTAAGCTTAAATGATAAAATAATGTGATATCAATATTAGTGAGTTTAAGAATAAAATACACAAAGGATTCAACAAAAAATGTTATATAAGTTTTATGTTTTTCAGAGGTAAGGAATTTATTTACCATTTCCACGAACCTCATGGTATGCTAGGTAATTTGACCTAACCCATGGTGTGTAACTTCAATTCACCATAAAGTTACAAACTTGCAATTTATTGATATACTTCCCCGTCTTAAAATAAGAGTTCCCTTTCAAAAATAATTTTTGTCCCAAATATAAGCTGGTTTCAATGGTCAATGTCTTGTTTTATTAGTCAAAGTAAAATTTTAATTTTCATTAGTAAGTTACATGTAACTGAATAAGCCTAATCAACAAATAAACACGTAATTAAGTGAGAATCTATGGTTTTTAGAAGGTTGTACCCTCCTCTAATTCATAAACAATAAAAAGTTGTACCTTTGTGAAACATGACTGGAGGAAGTACTTGAGAAAGCTAATTTTGACAATAACCTAGGCAGCTACATATTGAATTCCTTTCTTCTAATTTTACTTTATCCTAGATAATGGGTATGTATTAGAGGTGGGATGTCAGGAATAGCATAATATATACACATACACACTTAAACAAACAACAGTTATAAACTGTCCACCCAGTCACTAGGCAGCCACTCTCCACCTGACCGCTGACTGGCTATTTTGCAACACTGCGTCTGATGAGATTTGAGTCCTGAACTCTAATGAGACTGAGTTGCATCATATCGATGAGAGCTGCTAGATAAGTTTAAAGTCGATCTTTCTTCTGTACCGCTTCATATACATGACATTAATACAAGATACATTTTTTGAACTCTTTGCAAGTGAACGATTTTTTTTCCCTCAAGGTTTAGTCAAAGGTTGAACCACACGCTTCTAGTGAATTAGTTAGATTCATAATCAAATAAATTCTGGTTAATTCTTTTTTTTTTCCCCTCTAGGTTTAGTCAAGGTTGAACCACATGCTTCTAGTGAATTAGTTAGATTCATAATCAAATGAAATTCTGGTTAATTCTTCGTTCAATATATTTACTTATTCAGAACTCACTTCATTCCAGGTTCTGGGGACGGTCATATACATGCGTGGAACATTGGCGATGAGCCAAATAAGGTATAAAATCTTGTCTATCGGAAGGAACTTTAAGATATAGCAATTAGTTATGAAAATGTTTCTTTTCCGCTATTGGGCTTAGATTGTAGAGTAGTGACGAACCAAGGCTACGTTAATCTGGAAAGCTAATTAAGGAAGTATCGCCATTGTTTGAGATGCTGACGCACTTAACTACGAGATCCTGACTGTTTTATTTCTGCATAATTGAACAGGTGGCTGCTTTGGAAAGCCACATAGGTGTTCCATCGTGCTTGAAATGGGCCCCACGGAGAGTCATGTTTGCTGCGGCTGCTTCTTCAGTTCTGACCTTGTGGATACCTAAGCCTGGTGAGGAACCCGGCGCCCCTGCTCCTGAAGACTGATTTTTATATGATGGGATCATGTAAACTTCTCTTAATGTAAAACACTGGATCTGGTCCCGACATCTTTGTGATTTTAACATATGTTGATCATTGTCGCTGCACGAGTCATCGTACTTTGTAATGCGGTGATTCCTTGTCTCCACTTCTTGTGCTGAAGTGGGTTTTGGTGCTTCTGGTTGGGTAGGTTAAAATTGGCTTGGTACTTGATTGGAGAGAACTAAAACTAGTAGGATTTCCTTGCCTCAGACTTGGAGGATAATCATTTTGAGAAGCACTTCTAATTGAAAGTATGTTATACTTGACCTATTAAAATCACGTTTTAGAAGTGATTAAAAACTGATTTTGAGAAGTTAAGAAGACCTAAATTTTGAGGAGTTGATTCGAAAAATTGTTTTATTTTAAAACAATACCAAATCTGATTTTACCAAAGAAAATGAATATAAATTACTTTTTTTAGGAGTGAAATTGAGTTTCATTAAACCGTGGCAATTGTCTCAATGTCTAAGTTATCATTGATAACGATTCGGGTTGAGTGAACACTAAGAATCGTAAATGAAAAAGCAAATTGAGTTAAATGATGCGCTAAATAGTTTGCGCTTCTCCTAACATAGGAGAAAGAAACAGAATGAAAACAAGGTAAAAAATTTAATACTACCTCCGTCCTGTTCTAACTTTTCTACTTTCCTTTTTGATTTGTTCCAATTTAATTTTTCAGTCCATAAATGATAAATTTTTTTCACAATTGTCACCCTCAGAATTTTCAGCCTCAATCTCTACCTTTAAAAAAGTCAAAGATTTCATAAAATTTATTTTCTTTTTAACATCCGTGACCGATCAAAGTAGAAAACTTAAGTCGGGACGAAGGGAGTATATCTATAACAATAAACCCCACTTTTGAGAAGTCCGTTTTCCTCGAACAAAGACAGATGGAAAAGGTTTTTGTAATCCATTTCTACCGACTCTCGTACCCCCATCTCTACAAGCCAAAGCCTCACCCGTTTCAATATACTGAGCTCGTAGGATGGCTCCTTCCATGCAATCCCCTTCCACAATTGAAGCATCTCACCCAGTCGGCTTCCGGTTCCATCTAGAAACATTGCAAACATCTCTTCGGACGTATACAATTTCCCTGGCTATGAGCGCATATGCTTTGTGCTGGTCGAGTTTTTGTAAGTGCAATCATATATTGCTTCCGTCTTACTACTTTTTATTTTAAGTTAATTTGATAACGTATAATTTTACGACTTTTTATTTTTATTTAATTTGATAAATATATTATTTTTCAAAACTCGACTTACACGACTTAAAACGAGAACATATTACTTTGAGTTAAGACTATTTTAATACATTACTCTTTCTATAAGATATAATAGTAAGTAATGTAAATGGCGTCTCATGACATAAGTAATATAAGTGGCATCCACTACTAGAAATCAGGATTTTTGCCACTATAAAATGTAGTTACAAAAAATAAAGAGTTGTCACAAAAATATTTTTAGTAACTAGATATTTAAAAGTAGTTACTATGCAAAAAGTTTTTTTGCAACTACTTTGTGGTAACTAATGTATTTGTGACTATTTTTTGCAACTACTTTGTAGTTATTAATATATTTGTAACTACAAGTAGTTGCAAAAGATTTTGTCATAGTGTACCAAATTTAGTTAAAATTGTATGAAATATTTTATGTAACTACTAATAGTTACAAAAGGGGTTATTTTTAGTAACTACTTTGCAGTTGCGAAAGACTAGCTGCAAATGTCCTTGTTTCTTGTAATGGTCTCATAACATCCAACTTTGTTAATGTGTGCATGTGTCTGTTTATCATGTTACTATAATACCTTTACCAAATATTGCACGTATTTTTTTTTTCTTGATTAAATATATTACATGAATTGGTAATTAGGGCTGGGTGGAGTTCGAAGATTACTGACACAGAATAAGTTCCAAATTGAAAAGTTCATTAATCATTTAACTTTTTTGAATCGAACTAAATCGATTATTTATACGAAACTCCATTAATCATTTAACTTTTTTGAATCGAACTGAATTGATTATTTTCTATACGAATTTAAAAATTCTCAGATTTCCACATAAAAATCGCGTTTTCATACGAATTTATATTGAACCGAATAAAAATACATATCATAAATTTAAAAATAAAATTTCTTTAAAAAAGTTGATTTCAAATAAATAAAAATCAAATCATCCATAATTCTAAAATTTATTTATATTATAAAATTTAAAACACAAGTTAGAAAATTCAAAATAAATTTAATGTGAAAAAATTATTTATTTTAGTTATATATAAATATACATTATTTAGAAAATAAAGTTGTAAAAATTAAACCAAATCGAATAGAATAAATCCGAAATTCCGTGGAGGAAAACATTAACGGTATTTTTGAGTAGGGTCTGAAAAATGTGGGAATGCGCAGACGCCTAATTTGACGGCCAACTTCAAAGTTGGAAGCGGCCTGCCTTACCAGTGCCTCCTATCATATTAATTGGAGTTTGATATACAATACATGTAAATATGTAATGTAATTGGTTCGTACACAACTAAAACTCTAAATTTTTTCGAACCAATGTATCTTCCGAACAACCCCAAAAACACACATCAATTTAAAATCCATATTTTTAAAATGAAGTCTCCCTGATTTTTAGTAGCCAATAGTTATTGCATAACTTCAACAGATTCTCATTTGTGTTTTTGCATCTTTGACGTCTATCGTTGTACTCCCTTCGTCCCAACTTAATTGGCCAACTTATCAAATTTGTTTGTCCCAATTTAATTGTCCTAGTTCATAAATGACAAATTCTCTCACAATCTCCACCCGCAAAATCTCCACTCTTAATCTCCACCTTTCAAAAAGTCAAATATTTCATAAAATCTGATTTTCCTTAGTCTCCGTACTCGGCCAAGGTTGGCCAATTAGGCCGGGACGGAGGGACTATCATATTTGGAGTTCTATTAATAGATTGATCAGGACCAGCCCTGAACAAGGACGGAAGGATTGACCGTCCAGGACCTCCAAATTTAGAAGGCACCATAATATATACATATATATATATATAAATATATATATATATATATATATATATATATAGTTATATTTAAGTGAACAATATATAAATCAATACCGATTCAAGACACCTCGAGTCGGAACTTCACTCCTTTAATTTTGGCATCACCAAGATCACAGAGGTATATTAAACCTTAAGCCCCTCACAATAGACACAAAGCCACAAGAAAAAAATAAGGAGGAATAGAGCACAAACCTCTTTTAGCACAAAGTTAATCTGCCTCACTTTCTTTCTATTGCTGTCTCACTCTAGTTGCTTATTTTTGGACAACCACATACATCTCACACAAACACATACATGTTGGGCTAGGGCTTAGTGGGGGACCTCAAGGGGCATTAGGAGACTAGTAATATATGAGACACCACTAATTTGGACCAACAAATATATTAACAATAATAATCGATTGAAATTTGTATGCAAAGATGATTCCTAGAAAACAACTATTGGAAAATCGAAAATGAGAAAGAAAAGAACAAACAAAGATTATAACTCAAAAGATGCCTTTGATAAGTTTTTTTAAACCTAATAACTCAATTGAAAATTTAATTAGTGAATTGGAGCAATTAACTAATAAAGAACTGGGCAAAGAGACAACAAATGATGAGGAAGTGTGTGACAAAGTAATATGGACGAAGCTAATATCTTAAAAGTGGAACATACAAGCGGATTAGGGCTTCCTAATGTGTTGCAAAATGTCTTAGACACTTGAACTTGCTATTGATAATGTAAGAGGGCAAGGTTATGATAATGATTCCAATATGAAAGGAAAAAATCAAGGTGTATAAAAGAGATTTCTTAAAATAAATCCCAAAGCATTTTACATGCCATGTGCTTACCATTCTTTGAATTTAACTATTTGTGATATGACAAATACTTGTATTAAAGCTGTCTTTTTTTGGAGTTGTACAACACATGTATCCTTTATTTGCTAGTTCTACAAAGAAGTGGAAAATCTTACAAGATAATGTTCAACAATTAACTCTAAAACCATTGTCAACGAAAAATCATGTTAATAATATCAAACCTATAATAACTCAACCTAATATCAAAGTTATAATAACTCAACCTAATAAAATCAGAACAAATTATATGAGCCAGCAAGAGTCAGTTAAGACGCCAAAACGAAGAGTGAGGCTGAATCTCTAGTAATAGAGAAAATTGTGAGCTTTTTGTTGGGCATGACTATATGGCATAACATTTTGTGGAAAATTAACTTGCTTAGCAAAAAGTTGCAATCTGAAGACATGTAAATTGATGTTGCAATAAAAAATATTGATTTCTTATTTTGAGAGGTATAAGAAAGAAGGTTTCACATCAGCCATGATGGTAACTAAAGAGATTACATCTATACTTGAAATTGTACCCGTGTTTCCTAAAAAACACGTGTTCAAATTCAATATAAAAATTTGATTGAACTTGTAACTTTCTAGTTGAAGAGATTAGCTCTATGCTGGAAATTGTACCTGTGTTTCCTAAAAAAATTGTGTTTATATTTAATATAAAACTTCGTTGAACTTGCATACTGAAGGCTACGTCCTTACGTTAGTCATTATTATATATAAAGAGCACACGAAAAAAAATATATATGTTCAAAATTTGAATTTATTTGTATTGACCCCGGGTCCCTAAAAAGTTAGGGCGGGCCCTGAGATTGATATATGGGTGGGGTCTACCAAATCACCCATTTAGGAAAACAAGCGAAGATCGCGCGCATATATTAACTTATATAGTGAGTAGCACCGCTCCAGGATTTCAGAGGGCCTTCAATTTTCCACACCAGTTTAATATGCATATAAAGGAAGCAAAGAGAGAGAGCGAATGAAGAAGCTCAATAAATCTATCTTGCAAAAATCCTGATCAAAATTCACATCCTACAACACGAAGCAGCAAAAGTACACACAAATACACGAAATGGGACACCTACAACAGTAGATAATAAATAAAACCCCTGCATTATTATTATTATTATTATTAGTATTTTTTATTATTCATTCACCTCAGTACATCTTCATCTTCAAGTCCGTGCAGCACCAACTTCTCGCCCGCCAGCTCCGGCCCCACCTTCCTGCCCTTTACTCTTGATTGCTTCTCCAGCCTGCTTCGTCTTCTCCCCCATCATTTCTCCAGCTTGCTTCGTCTTCTCCCCTACCTGAATTATCCCCTCCTGCATCCTCCGCTTTGCGTACTCCAGTGGCTCCTGCCCCGTCGCCTGTCTGAACGAATTGAACACCCACGAAATCGAGGACAGCCCCGTCAGCCCAAAAGCGCCCGAAGTCAGGAATCCAGTTACCGCGCCGGCCAGGAGGATGGCAGCAGGCACGATGACAGGGCTACAGATCAGGAAAATTGGCGTGGCAACAGCGAGGCCAATAAGGGTTCCGACAAGGACGATTCCAGCAAGGCCGAGGAGGGAGCCGCCGATGGGGAGGAGGGTGAGAATGGCGAGTATTTGGCTGGCGGAGGGGCCTCTCTGAGGAAGGAGACTTTTGACGCCGCCTTCGTAGCGATGGTGAGTTTGAGGGTGGACTTGGATTTGGTGAGGCTGTGGACGGTGAACGTCTGCCATGAGTGCGGTGGTAGAATTTGGATTTGGAATTAGATAATATGAAGGAGGGAAGGGGGAATTAGGGGGTTATAAAAAGAAGGGGGAAAGTGCAACGTGTTGGAGTGCATGTATGACGTTAAGAGGTGAGGCCTTGCATGAGAAACAAGTTTCAATTCAGCTGCCACATTAATATTAATATTAATTCCTTATTCTTTTTCCTTGCAGTGAGGGTGAGCATCATACCCATATGCTTTATTTGCTAACGTCGTTGTCTTTAGTGATATGTACAAATGGTCATAGGATCCTCATTTTCGTGATAGATTGTTGGTAGAGCCTTCCTTGTTTGTTTGTTTGTGTTTACTCAATCTAATTCATTGAGGATTGTATCACTCGAACCCTATTTTTTTAGGATTATATCATATTTTCTTTTATCATATTTTACATTAAAAATAAACCTTAATCAAATCTCCAACCAACAAAATCAAATACTCATTTATTTGACCCAATCTTCTCTTTCCACTTTATTTTTCTTAACTGTAAAGGAAATATTTTGATCACCGTGAGAATGGTAATTTAGTTTCCACTATATATAATGAGTAGGTTTTGAGTGCACCCAACACACAATAAGCTTATTGTGCACTTCTCAATTTAATTTGGGAATTAGATATATAGTAAGGACTGCGTTTGGTTACCCAAAACATGCTTTGAGCCAGCGATGTCAACCTTGTGCGCGCTCTAAGGTCTCGTGTTCGAGTCTCATGCAACGCAACTTTGATTTTATTTTTCTATTCATTCAGTAACTTATAATATATATATATATATATATATATATATATATATATATATATGTATGACTCGAACGCGAGACCTTAGCGCACGCACAATAAGTCCAAACCACTGCACCACCAACATTTTATTGTAACACAAACACAGCCCTTAACATATATATATATATATATATATTAAGGCATGTTTGATGGCACATAAGAGGCACTAGCCAAATTGGTAAAGATGTGGGCTGTTCTCCTTTAAGGGTGGTACACGTGTTCAGTGCACGCACTTTATGGCGCTTTTAGTGCTATTTTAATGTCAATAATGTGCACAATCACGTGTATTTAGTGCTTTTGTATTCTCATGGGCAAAATAATGTGTTTTTGGTGTTTATGTGTTAAAACAGGTGCAAAAGGATCGAAAAAGAACATCAAACGATCGCTGAGTCGATGGATCAGTCGAGGCAACAAGGGACAGGGCTGAAGGATTGATCTCCGCCGAGACAGGACACAAATGTCGGCCGAGATACCTTTCCAGGGAATCCTGAAATTTTGAGAGACTGAAGATCTCTTGCGAGACGGATATTGCATCTCGGTCGAAATACCTCTCCAGGGAAAAATCAGAAATTCAAAGAGATTAAGATCTTGGCCGAGATGAAACCCAATCTCTGCCGAGATAATCCAAACCCTAAAAAGCCCTAAACTTCCTTTTTCACGTCTCGGTCGAGATGCAACCCAATCTCGGCCGAGTTCACCCCTCGGTTTACAAATTGAAAAAAGCCCTTTTTCACGTCTCGGCCGAGACCCTGTTTTAAATTTCTGAACGCGATTTTGCCTTAAACTGAAGTAACAACTCTTCCCCTATATATATACATATATATCATCCCTTTCGAAATTAACCTATCTTGGGACATTGAATAACATATTTTCCAGCCTCCATCATCCTCAAGAGCTACATTGGGAAGGAGAATGAAGGTTTTTCATTCCTTCTACCCAAGTTCTTGGTTTCTTCTACACTTTTATCATGTCTTATTGTATTTCCTTTGATTTACTGATTGTATTAGGTGTAATGAGTGGCTAGCACCCTTATTTAAGCCCTTGATCATTAGTTGAACCTTAGATTGAGAATGTTTATGTAATTTCTACTGTTGTTAATCGATTATATTATGTCTTTGGAATTTTCTATGTTATTTGGGATTATTGATTCACACTTATGAATTGGATTGTGGTTTGATCATCCATTTGAATATTTGTTAGCGTGTTGCTAGAATTGAGTTTATAATCCGTAATTGTTATGAATTCGATTCCCGGGTAGTAAACAATAGATTCATTTTATTGGGGATAACATAGATTTCGACCACTAGATTCGAGCTTATGAGTTCTATGTCGAATCTACTCCATTGTCTTAAGTCGTAAAACACTCGACTATTGATTCTTAAAGAGCTTGTTTTAGGATTTGATAAGTTAAGTAGGACTAATTGAAGAGCTTATTTTGATTAATCATACTTAAGAGATTATCAGATTGATAGAGCTTGTTATCAATCTTGGAGTAGGAATTCCATGGCTAACTAGTTGATTAATGACATTAATTACATAGATTGTTTGAAACAAGAGGATACTTGATCAAGGGTTGAATACTTTAATCATACTTTAAAAATCCAAAAATCAATCTATCTATCTTGCTATCTTTTGTTAATTGAATCTTAAGCTTAGTTGATCATAGTTAAATCGTTGTTCCTAATAGTTATTAATAGTTTATAGTTTGACAAACAAATCCCCCCCCCCCCCCACCTTTATTGCTTTCGTTGTTTGCTTTTGTTCTTATTTGAATTTTACAATTGCTTGACATATTAAACAATATTAGACTGCCGTTCCTCGTGGGATCGACCCTTACTTATCGCTCTACTGGTTAGAGTTTTAGGTTAAGGTTTAGCGTGTGTATATATATATATATATATATATATATATATATATATATATGTATATGAATATATATATACTATTTAATTTGGTGCGACATACGACACGTACCAAGGGGCCTGAGTTTGGAACCTGCTCTTATCCTTATTCTTCACATTTTTTTCTATATATGTGCGTGTATTATTATTATTAATATTAATATATTGCACCATAGTGGACAAACACTTATTTGTGTTTGTAATGGCCTGGGTTCGAGTCTTATTAAACATTTCTTATAATTTTTTAAACAACATAATATATTTATTAAAAAATTATACCTATAACTATAATATATACTGTTACATAACATACCATATACTATTACGCAATATAACATATACTATTGAAAATATAATATATACTATTAAGTGATATAACATATACTATTACGCAATATAATATATACTATTGAACAACATAAAAAGAGGTAAAAACAGAGCAAAAGCATATTTCGAACCCGCGCGCCTCGAACCTAACCTCCGCGCACCTCACCTCTGCACCACATGTTGTTTTGAATCCATCCAAACAAGGCCCTTATATGTATCTTTAATTCCAAATAAAATAGGGGAGTGTACGATAAGCCTATTGTGTGTTGGGTGCACACAAGTTTTTGCCATATATAATTTCAAAGTACAACAAGATTACAATAAATCAGGAGATAATTATTCACAAGATATCTACCGATTTAAAATACAAATAAGATACAAATAAGATCTTTTCTTTCTTTATAAGGTCAATCAAATCTGTTGACTGATGACCGTATATTCTCTATTATCCCCCCCCCCATGCGTAGTGTGGGATTAACTTGAATACAGAACTTGGAACGCAAGCATTCAAAAGAGGGATGAGGTAAGCTTTTGGTGAAAATGTCCGCAAGGTGGAGATCATACGGTACAAACTTCGTCTCCAATTTATTTCCCGCCACAAGTTCTCGAATGAAATGACAATCTACGTCGATGTGTTTGTCGCGTTTGTGAGCAATGAGATTCTGGCTAAGGAATAGAGCACTCTTATTATCACAAAGCAGAAGCGAACGAGAAGGTGGTAGTGCACGAAGCTCTCGTAGAAGATGAGTGAGCCAAATCATTTCTTGAGTTGTATTTGTAAGTGCACGATATTCGGACTCACCGTTGGAGCGTGCAACAATGGGTTGTTTCTTAGCACTCCAAGAAACCAAGTTGCTGCCTAAGAATATAGAATACCCATAGGTGAACGACGAGTCTCCACACAATGGGCCCAATCTGCATCAGAGTAAGCTAGGATTGAGAAGTCCGAAGAACTAGTGAAGGATAGACCATAATGAATCGTTCCCTTAACATAGCGAAGTATTCGCTTGACAACCATAAAGTGATCCAGAGTGGGGCTTTGAGGAAACTGGCTTACGTGATTGACAACATAAGATAGATGCGGACGAGTAATCCTCAAGTATTGCAATGCGCCAACATGGGAACGATATAAAGTGGGGTTATGAAAAGGAACACCCGTGCTGACTAGGGATTCACCAGCAGCAAGTGGAGTGGAAATATGCTTAGAATCAAGCAAATCAACTCTCTTAAGAATGTCATGAGCATACTTTGTCTGTCCAAGGAACATAACAGAATCAGTGTGCGTAATTTCAAGGCCCAAAAAGTAATTGAGTCGTCCAAGATCTTTAACAACAAATTCTTTGTTAGCGCGAGCGATGAACTTGCGAAGTAAGGTAAGATTGCTACCAGTAACAATAATATCGTCAACGTACAAAAGTAAACAAATGGTGCAATCAGGACGATGAATAAAGAATAAAGAAGTGTCAAAACGACTGCGTGAAAAACCCAACGAAAGAAGAAAAGAACTAAAACGATCAAACCAAGCACGAGGAACCTGACGAAGGCTATATATAGAGAGCCTTTTTGAGCTTGCAGACGTGATTCGGATAACGGGGATCAATAAATCCCGGCGGTTAAACCATGTAAATTGGCTTGTTATGAACACCGTGAAGGAAGGCATTCTTGACACCCAGTTGGTGAAGAGGACAAGACCACTGAGTGGCCAACAATAGAATCTCATGAACTGTAGCTGCACGCACAACAGGACTAAAAGTGTGAGAAAAATTAAAACCTGGGATTTGAGTGAACCCTTGAGCGACAAGGCGAGCCTTGTAACGCTAAATGGAGCCATCAAAGCGATACTTGGTACGAAATACCCATTTCGAGCTAACTATATTCTTGTTTGGCAGACGAGGCACCAAATCCCACATTTTGTTTAAGTGAAGAGCATTAATCTCTTCTTGCATAGCATGCAACCAATGAGGAATTTTAATTACCAATTTAAAACCTTTAGGTTCCAGTGAATGTGATAAAGCAGATAATAAAGCCGTGGAAGCTAATTAACGAAATAACGAGATTTAAAAATATCAGACTTGGATCGTGTTTGCATAACATGTGTATTAGGAGTTACGGTATTGACGACAGGAGGGTCGACCAGAGGTGGTGGGACGGTGGGAGGTAAATCCGACTGGATAAATGGGGCCGGAGCAAGGAGCTCCACAACTGGAGACTGGGCTATGGGCTGTAAAGCTGGAGGATTATCCGAACATGGCCTAGAGCAAATAGTACATGGCTTAAGGTGAGGTAGCCTAATCAGAGGGGGAATGAGACCGACAAAATGCGAAGCTGGATGTGAAACTGAAGGAGTTTGGTTGGGCCTAAGGGAAGATGGGCCTGTGGGAGGCGAGCATTGCCCATTATGCATAGGAGCAGGGAACGAATTAGAAGCCTGAAAATCAATAAATGCGAAAAAATCCAAGGAATACACATTAGAAGAAGGAAAATTATTAGAAAAAAGAAAAGAAGACTCGTCAAATTGAGCATGGCGAGTGATATAAGTACGGAGCAAGACAGGATCGTAACACCTAAAACCCTTATGCACACTACTATATCCTAAAATTATGCAAGGAACACTATGGGGAGCAAGTTTATTAGAAACATGATTGTGTAAATAAGGAAAAATGCGACACCCAAAAACTTTAAAAATACCATAATTCGGAATAGTTTTGAATAAAAGTTCAAAGGGAGATGAAAGAAGTGATAAGGGAGAAGAGATAAGTGGACGCAAGAGACGATAGGAGAGAAAAATTAGGGTTTCTGCGGTGAACTCGCCGATACCATGTAAAGGAAATATTTTAATCACCGTGAGAATGGTGATTTAATTTCCACTATATATAATTTCAATGTACAGCAAGATTACAACAAATCATAAGATAATTATTCACAAGATATCTACAATTTAAAATACAAATAAGATCTATCCCTTTTTTACAGGGTCAATCAAATATGTGGATTGATTGACCGTATCTTCTCTATTACTAACCTACAATCGTCCAACCTTCTCCAACCATAAGTAAACGCAGTCTTGATTATCTCTTCACCTTATTTTCTGCATTCATACCAAAATAATATACTGATTTACAATCTCTTCTAATTCGTAAAGCAATACAAGCTAATTAAATGACAGCTCAATAAACTTAAAAAAAAATAAAAAAAATTGACTGTTCAAACTAAAAAGTAGATTACTTTTAACTTAATTAAATAAACATGAAACAACAGATTTAATGAAACTATTAGTTTGGTTTGGTTTTGAGTATTTTAATTTCTAATCATTAAAGAATAAATTTGATTTAACGTATATCTTACAAACCGTTTAGATCAATCTACGTACCGTACCTCTAGTAATTGAATAATTGTAGCTCTGTAGTAAGATTATAGAGGGTGTCAGCGGGCTAAGGGTGAGTCTGGATCAAAGATAATACGATCCACATCACCTTGAAAGGAAATCACTCCAGAATCGATAGTATTCGTGAACTATTTTGACTTTACTCGAATCGAACCAATCCGAATTTATTTTGTTGTCAACTCGAACCATTCCGTGCTGAAGCACCAAAATAAAATTGAGTAGAAACGATTCCAAGAAATATATTATTAAATTTATTTTAGTGATATTGATAGAGTATTATTTTTATATATTATTTAATACTTTTTTCTATATAGAATAATTAATTATAAATCTTTGTGAATTTTATAGCTTTTAATACTACTCTATCTTGGAATTTCATAAAAGAATTTCGTAATTAATGATAATTTATGGTGAATAATGTTTGGAACAAACATAGATCTAACAACTCTCTATATATATTGACCAATTAATATGTTTATATTTTGTATAAAGCAATACATTATACATAATATATTTAAATTTAACTCTTCATTTTTTTTTTTTTTGTTCCAGTTTACCAATAAAATTTACTATTATAGTTAATCTCATACTTAAATATTCCCATATATAAAGGTAGATTCCCTGAATCTAAATTCTAACCACATGTGGAATCTTATTATTATTTTTAAGTCGATTATAATTTCAATATAGTTAGTCTACTGACCTCGGTTATTCGCTTTCATAGTTGATCTTCCTGATGTTGTTTGCATTTATAATTAAAGAACATGTAAAATGTATACAAAAAAGGTTTGTTAAAGAGCTTTATAATTTAGTGCTCTACTTTTCTAGACGATTCACCTACTTCAATAACTTGTAAAGTTCATTTTTATAATTTAAAGTCTATGACTTATTAAGATATAACATATAAATTGTTTAAGATTGTACTTTAAGAGAATATAACATTATCTTATTGCAATACTATAATTATTTCATGCGTTATTTGATATCAAATTTTGCTTTAAATTCTATAAACAAAAGAGCTCCAAAAACCTCATAATATCCGAATTGAATATATCTGATCTTCGAAAGGAATAGAATTGATAAACATAGCGGTTCTTGAGATTTTTTTCAGAAATCTCCAGATATCTCCGAACTTTGGTTCAGTTCTTAAATTTTTTGAATCTCCGAACTTCTTCGAATCGTCCTCACCCTTAGTACACACATATATTTATAATCATTAATAAGGTAAGTGCTCTATCTATTTAATGGAAATGTATATTCTTCTATATTGTAATCAAACACCGGACCAAAGTAAAACTCATTCTAAACAAGAAAAAAGAAAAAGAAAAGATCCAGAATAATGAAACTATAGTCAACAAGATTGAAAAGTGAGAATTCAAGAGAGAGAAGTTGCCACTCAACATCAACTTATTGGAGCAACTCGTTATCAATTCAACATCGGATCGTTGTTCGTCCATTTCCTAGTTTTATCTTTTGTGTTTGCGTTTTATAATTGATTTGAGTTGTGTGTAATATCTTGGGCATTAATTCAGCCACATTAACCATATAATCTGTAGGAATTACCGAATTTCCCTAGGACCTTCTTGATTGTCATAATTCAATATACACATTAATCCTAAACATGCATCTATCAATTTAAATACAACATATATGTGTTTTAGAGTTTACCTGAGAATCGTGTGCACAACGAAGGGACATAATTAAATATGCCTCCACACCATTAGAGACATGTATCGCCTGAAAAAGACAGCAGTCTAAGTCGTACCAGTGGCGTGAAATGAGACTAGAATCCCCATTCCATTCACCTTGCTAGTACCATAACCCTAATGAATACAAAAGCTCATTGGTAACATGAAGAGCTGAGTCAATGACAAAATCAACACCGCCACCAGTAAATATCTTTAAGAGGCTGGACCCAACCAACGAAAAGTTGACGAGGCAAATAAGACAGAGGGCTGTGACATGCGACATGCTCCCAGACATCCATCTCCTCATCGATATCAACATGATGCTAAACGATCTAGGAGCGAAAGGGACAACACCCCTGTACCATACCACAACATTGGGACATAAGTAAATATGCCTCCACACCATTAGAGATTTGTATCGCCTCAAAATAACAATTCGGAAGAGATCACTGGACTACGTGAGATATTGATGAGATTGGAAAGACAATCAGGAGCACCGTCGGTTGTGACCAACGTAAGGTCCAATTTTTCGTTCTGCCCAATAATCTTGGTAGCCTATATTCTGATCACTACAAGATTAAAGGTTCTTAGTGACAATTAAAATTTAACTTCGTGATGTTTTCTAGTGTCACTAGAAAAGTACCAAGCTAGTAAAAAGTCATAAATTGCATCATTAAATTTAACATAAAAAAAATATTCCGGGCACACATGCGTCGATAAATTTTATATTGTGACGCTTTTGGTCACATGCATCATTAGCATTAGTATCATGACATTACTTTTGTGTCACTATTAGTAGAGTCCTATACAATATTATGATTATAATTTCATGGTTATTGTCTATTGTGTCACGAATTTAATAAAGCTTTTACTGTTAGTGTTGGCAAATTAGTTATACAATATAGAATACGTGTTCTAGATTGGCGACCCTAAATGGTTTTTGTGACCTTAAATTGCTTTGCTTTTAAAAGTACTCTTCCTTTATGGTGACAATTTCTACAAATATATCGTACAAAATTCGAATACAACAAGTTCAAGAAGAATATAAAAACGAAAATCATTTACTTTATATATCAGAACATTAATGAGTCATGTTACAAAATCGTCGTTAAAAGCCAACAATTAAGTTTGTAACAAAATATCAAAATAAGAAAAACTAATTGAACTATTAAAAATGTCTCAACTAGATAACAATACAAGGATGTAATCCAAAACTAATGATGAATTGCATGCTTCCCGCTTCATTTCGCCAGTTGAGCTTTTAAGTTCATGTCTCAATTCCACAAGAGTAAGACCCGACCGAACAAGTTATTGATAATTCATATACTCACTACTAATAATTATCAAAGTTTGTTAAGAATAAAAATAAACGAAATAGTAACCAAAGCAAGTAACTATGAGAAGGAAAAAAGATAGCGGAATGAACAAATTGATGCAAGAATTACTCATAAAGGTCTAGAATATGAGTTTAAGAGGTTACAAGAAAAAAACAATAGAGAAGGGCGTCATACCTATTTTCCATCCAAGAATTTTAGTCTTTATTGACATCAAATGTTCTCTGGACCCGCACAAGGTTCATCAACCAAGTAAGATAAAAGTGGAAATATATGGTCAAGAAAAATAAAATAAGAGGAAATCTGCAACTATATAACCTTGTGAGCTTGCATCTAATGTTGGGGTGGGCTGAATTTTCAATCTATAATATACTTGAACAATGACACCATCCAAAGACGCATAATAGGATTTTCATATTTTCTAAGATCCATTAAAAATTAGTTAAAATAGCACCTTGTTGTCTCGAAAACTAGCATTTCAAATAAAGAGAGGCATTAGATATTACACAATAGAAAATCTTTTACCTATCCAAACTATCTTATCTTGATCCAAAAATGATTTAGAGGGTCAAATTCCATCTACAGTTTGGCATAAGTCTGTTTACTACCCCTAACGTAAAGCGACAAAGAAATTATTACATGCTTAAGGAACCCTGAACCAATGTTCAAGCATCCTACTTCAGTAGGCCATGAAAATGTAAATAACCAGAGGCAGTAATAAGTAAAGCTAAAATAAAGTATGTGAGTGATATTACCCTTTTTTTTTTTTTTTTTTTGTTTTTAACCAATACTCATTTTCATAATCCAAGTAAAAAAATTAATTTTTTGTTATTTCATGGGTTACTTGCATATTGATTGAATGTGTTAAATAAAAAAATAAATTAAGTCGTACAAGCAATCATTGATGGTTTTTTTAGAGTTGTACCTTCATCAAATTTGTCAAAGTTAAAAATTTATACTCTTTTAAACATGACTCTTTTTATGGGACGAATAGTGTATTTTACTTCAAACAATTATTATTATTATTACAATTACAATATAGGACCTTCTCAAAAGATTCCTATTACATGATTAATGGGACTTACATGTTGTAGGTACCTAATAAAGGTATTCTTATAGCCAATTTTCTTACAACCAAATTTCTTAGAGTAATTTAAGAAAAACTAGAGAAATTCTAAAATTTTCCAAATAACTACAAGTATAATATAATTGCCACTATATATTATCATATATGTTGGTCCAAAGTAGTAGAGGTTTTGAGTGGGGTTAATAAACCTCTAGTCTATAGCAATGTTTCTCCGTAAAACGTAGGCAATAAGTTACCATCATCTATAAGAAACTAATTCTCACAGCAGAGCTCCCAACGATAAGTTCCTACAGAACAATTTTCCTACATCAATTTGTTCTTTTTGAAACATACAACGAGCAATAACTTATGAGTTTTATGCACAACGAAATATGATAAGTCAGTTTTCAAGATAATGCAGTAGCTAATAATATGATATAAAGATATGGAATAAACACACACAAAACAATTATAGTTGTTCGAAGGTGGTAGTCCTTCTAAATCCTTTCTTTCCTCACATAGGAAAAATTCACTAAGTTGTTCATACAATACAAGCTTAGTTACTCGATGCTCACGCCCAACTTAGAACCTACAATAGTTTTCACCTATTCTCGAAAGGTTACACCTCTAATTATACCAGTTCCTCGCAACCAAGCTAGTCTAACTTGAATCCTTGATTCAATAAAAGACTCCCGTTTAAAATCACTCAAAGGGAAAGTTTTTGAATGTTGACATCAACTGGAAGCTGCCACTCAACGTTCAGATAGTTTGTGATGTGGGAGAGATTTTGGATAAGATAGACTGAGTGTGAGAGTGAGCTTTCTATAAGTTTAGCTTGATAGACTTTGAAAATCTTTGTAGCATGAGAAGTATGCTCGAGTAGTAGTTTGTTGTTGCGTTGTTCTTCTTGCTACTTGCTCTCTTTTTGCTTAGACTTTTTTGGAGATTTGAAAATAATAGGATTTGAATCCTCTCCAGTTTCAAATTATGTGTTTCGTGTTGAGTTGTCCAGAATTTCAGTTTGTCTTGCTCTTTAGTCAGTCACTATTTATAGCAGTTGGTATCGTCCTTGTTGAAGAGGTAAGGAGATTCCTGTTTGACATTTAATATTCTTTTTAGGACTTATAGTCGTTGTTGTCCTTTAGCTGTGGTATTAGGTCAGATTAGGTGCGGTTACAAGTCAGTCAACAGAATAACTTTTTCTTTTGTCAGGATATGTGTCTTCACGTTATTGCATAATTAGTACAAGAATCCTTCTTGTCTCCAATAGCTATTTTTTAAATCTTGAGATCGCTGACTTTGACTCGAAGTCCTTTCTGTTGACTTGTTTGCTGCATGTCTCACTATATGATCCGAGTATCATCATTAAGTGAATCATACTACAATAGAATTAGTTGTACGTAGAATTGGCGTAGTTTTTTATTGCTATCTTCAATGCCTGAAGCCATCTTCCTACAAAAGAAAACTTGCCGCATGTTGCCTGGTAACTTTGTTGTAGCTTTATGCTATGACTTCTCCCTAAGTAGAACTAACTTCTATCTATTACAAAGATTACAGAGTATTGAGGGCATTAGTTTCTACCTTACAGAGTGGTTTGGCATAATCAAAACTACACATAAATTTACCAAAAATATCATATAAATATATAAATATATTCTATATATGTGGATGTTATATTATTGTTAAAATATTTTTCTTTGTTATATCATATATATGTACATACACACATGCGTGCACACACACACACATATATATATATATATATATATATATTATACAAATAACATAACATATACTCCATCCGTCCCACCCTATTTTGCACACCCCCAAAATGGAAAGAAATCTCACAATCTTCACCCTTAAAATCTCCACTCTCAATCTCCACCTTTGAAAAAAATCAACTAAAAAGCAAAAAGCATTCTTTTCTTAATATACGCGCCAAAGCTTGCAAATTAGGCCAGGATGTAGGGAGTCTAATATTCAGCCAGTTTCAAAATAAAAGTCGTGGTGTTTCTTTAGAGTATAATTTTATGTTTTGCAATTATTTTTTATAAAATTACAACATGTCATGCTATTATATGTTATATTTGTTATTTATCTGTATTATTTGATAGAAATTTTAATTATTGATCATTAAGTTTGAATTATTGCTCTTTATATTTTTCTTCTGCATCAATTTGTAGCATTTATTTATGAATTCTAAAACTTAACATTAAGTTTGGTTATGACGTAAATTAGCCAACATCATCAATCTTGTGACACAGAAGATAAACTGTCTCAATTTTATAATGCTAAATAGAAAGTGTCATCGATTTGATGACGCTAACAAAAAGTGTGAGCATATTTTTCAAATTTCTAACACTTTTATGAAAGTGTCGCCAATTCGACAAATATGGTGACACTTTCTTTGTAAACGTCACTATTTAGCTACATTTAAGAAAAAAATAACATCATTAAGCAATGATGCTTGTGAAACATATCATTTAATTAATTAATGTCACAACGAGCCTTTTTTGTTGTAGTTGATATATTTGAAGTATCCAACTATCGGTCTATATAATGGGGATACAAATCTAGTCACCAACATCAACAAGTACTTGTCTTGGATGGAATCACAAGCAACAAGCAATGCCACACTATGCAGAACATTCCCTATAACGTTGGGGGATAGAGCTTAGAGATAGTTCAGGTTATTCTCGGAGAGTTTAGTCACCACGTGGTCATAGTTGGTGGAGTTTTTAAGGCCAACTCTATGAGTGTTAGGGTGTAAACTGTGCCGAAGGAAAGGTTGATGACAATGGTACAAGGGATCGTTTGAAGAAGACGTTGTTGGAAATGAAGAGGATGTCTGATATGCCATCTTGATGGTGGCCATGAACGGGTTATAACCTAGTACTAGTTTTTGGTAGGCCAAGGGCCCAAGTTTATGGAGATTTTATCAGAAGTATACCAGTTTATTGAGGCAAGGAGAACTTGGTGGATGTCAATAAGTCTGCAGATAAAAAAAAGGAAAAAGGATAGCCAATGAAGGACGTCATGAAGGAAAGAGTTGAATTCCTTTGAAAGCCAAGAGCAGATCAGCTAGCTAAAGTTGGTGTTGTCCATCACTCCTGAACAAGTGCATGTCTAGATTAAAGACCAAGGGTTTTTGAAGGTACCTAAAAAATACAGGCAGATCCCCCAAAGTTGAACAAAAAGAAGTGCTACAAGTACTATGCATCGATCGACCATGACACAAATGAGGGTCACAATCTAACGTGCAGCTCTATAAGCTCTACGAGGATAGGAATTTGGATCGTTTTTAGATTGACTGACAAAACTAGTGGAATGAGCATCAGAGGCGAGATAAGGAACTAACCATCGAAAAACTCCTCAAAGGGTGTCCCGCGAGTCTAACGGGGTGATGGAAAGGATCCACCCTAGGAGATCCTCATAATGGGTTGCTTAAAAAATGAAGTGGCAAAATTAAGAAGGCGAGCTTAGAAAGCTCAATTAAGGGCAGTCTACATTAATTATCAACACGAACCTCCACTGTCATATAAGGATAATAGTTTCCCAATACCCGATTATCAAATACAACGAGCTGGGCCATCTAGGGTTCCTTAGGTTGTACTGATGCCCATCGAAGGATCATCACATGCCTCACATTTTTCTCATCATCTTATGGACAAGGTAGCGATAACTCCGTGATCATTTCCGGGGGAGGTTGTTTTCAGCGATGAGGATGTTGCTGGGTTAATTTGGCCACACAATGACGATCTGGTCATCACATTGGGAATCAATGTCACTCTTTTCCACAGAACCATGGTGAACACTAGAAGTTATGTAGGCATTTTATTTTAAAATATCTACAATAGATTGAGGAGGCTCTACTAGTTTCTGGAGCAATGTACTAATGTGATTTAGGGATATAGGAATAGTGTGGTGAGACCTATCGGCTAGATTGCTTTGGCTGTATACATGGAAGGAGAAGATGGAGGTGCTGTTTGGAATATCACATTCAAGGTTGTGAATCAGTCCTCCATCTACAACTGTATCATTAGTCGCCTATGCTTGTTTAATTTCGACTACAATATCTATTTCCCACTACTAGATCCAATTTTCAACATCGGAAAGGATGGTGACTTTGAGAGGATAGAAACTTTGAGCTTGGGAATGATTGTTAGGAATTTGGCCGGATGAACCTTATCGACTTGGATAAGGGGGAAACTGATCGTTGAGGAAGATAAAGGTAAACTAATCATGGTGGAACCTTTAGAGGTAGAAAATGATATATGGAGATTCGGGAAGCAACATTATGGAGGTGGATGTGGAGCAACCAGAACCTTCAACTCGGTCTACAGGAGTTGACGAGATGGATTGTGATACCATTGGCCCTAGGAAAGACAATAAAAGGAAAAGGATAAAATCAGTGGAAGAGTTGCAAGAACCCAGTAGGTCGTTGTTAATAGTTTTTAAGGAGATACTTGGACGTGTTCGTAGGGTCCCAGGCGGACATGGAGGGAATAGATGATAGGGTGTATCATCGGCTCAACATCAATCCAGAAGCCCGTTTGGTGAGACAAAAGAGGCACAAATTCAGTCTAGAAAAATACGAGGCCTTAGGGGAGGTGCAATCTCCACGCCAATAGGATGATTAGAGAGGTGTTCTACCCCAACTGGGTGGTAAATCTGGTCTTCATCTTGAAGCCCAACGGGACTTAGTGCATATTTATTAACTTTATAGAACTGAATAAGGCATGTTCGAAGTTTCCTATTGCCACACATTGACCAACTCATAGATGCGACATCTCGGCATGAGTTGATGAGTTTCATGGATGTGTACTCAGGATATCACCAAATATATACCAGTGCACCCAGATGACGAAGAGCATACTGCATTCATGACACATCACGATTTATTATGTTACATTGCTGAAGCAAACCTAGAAAAGGTTGGTGAATAAGATATTTGGGAAGCAGATGGAGAGAACAATAGAGGTTTACATAGACGATATGCTCATTAAAAGTGAAAAATGAGGTTATAACATTTAACACCGCGAGGAAATGTTCGGTGTATTGAGGCAGTTTAGAATGAAGCTCAACTTGAAGAAGGGTGTTTCATAGTGAATTATGGAAAGTTTTTAGGGTTCATGGTTAGTGAAAGAGGGAAAGAGGCTAACCGTCAAAGAATTGGTCGACCATTTACACGCGTTCTCCCCAGAAGGTAATGATGTGCATAATTTGGCAGAGAAGGTGGCGGCCATATCTAAGTCTTGTGATCGATACAAGCCGTTCTTTGAGGCCATCATAAAAGGTAGAGTTTTGAATGGAACGAGCAATGTTAGACTGTTTTTGAAAAGCTTAAGTAATTCCTGGCGTGCCACCCCTTCTGTCAAAGTTGATGGTAGGCCATAAGCTATATTTGTAGTTAAAAATTTCTAAATGAGTAATGAGCGTTGTGCTCTTCAGGATGGATGGTAAATTCAATTCCCAATTTACTTTGTTATATGATGCCGAATTAATTTAATCATCAACGGAGAAATTGGTATACTCCTTGTAATGGTAGCATGAAAATTTGATTGATGAGCACAAGGTGGAAGATTACACTAGTTTTTTGCTGAGACATGTGTTACAATGACCTGATATAGAAGGTCAACTTCTGAAATAGATTGTGAAACTGGCAAAATTCGACATTACATATGCACGGCCTGAAATGCCACAGTTTTTTTATACACGTTATTTATGCATGTATTTAGGTATATATTTTATGACATTTACATGCATATTAGGCCAAGAATTGTTTATATTTGTTATATTGGGTCATTTGACGTGTTTTGACTTATTTTGGAGTTAATTAGGTGATTTTATGCCATTTGGACAAAGTTCCGAGAAGAAACAAGTCAAATAGGGTAAGACGGACAAAAAAGGAGTTAAAAGAGCAAAAGGATTGACCACGGCCGCGTCTATGGCCGTGGCCACGTCAAAAGTGGCCTAGGACATGAAAAATACGGTAGCCAACCATCGCGGTCCCGACAATATAGGTCACGGTCGCAATAAAAAGCTTCCCGAAACTGAAGTTTTCTATCGGCTTGACACACCTCTAGTATTTGGCCATATCTTGAGATCTACAACTCCGCTTGAGGTGAAATTGGTGGCGTTAGATAGATGACTCAAAGGGATACAACATTTTCAGAAAGAGGAAACTCAAGAATGATCGGAAGACTCTCAAGAACAACTTTGAAGCTGGGAAAGCAATGTAGTGTTGGCCTATTATTGGCCCACAAGCCCACAAATGAGTTTTTGGACGAGTTTTCCTATTCCAATTAGATTTTCTCCCTTTTTATCCTAGATATGTACTCCTATAAATACCCCAAGGCTCTAGACATCAGAGGAGGACACAATATTTATCGGAGAAGATCATACACTTTCATATTCTAAACATTCGGGAACGCTTGGAAACAAAGATCGAAGATCGAGGAGCTAACGGCGAAGATCGAAGAGTTATTCATGATGGTTTTTTACAAATATTATATAGGTTTGAATTTAATTGTGAGTATCTAAACACTTTTACGTTCTAGGGGTAGAACGTAGGTTACTTATGATGATGTTTTGATTTAATTCTTTAATTAGAGACTCCAGTTGATTGTTCATCTATGTATATGTTTGCTTTTGATGATTAAACTTGAATTGATCACTTAAGTTAAATCTACATGTTTAGTAATTCCGCTCCGGGAGGAGGAAATTATTAATAGACGGTTAACACATAACGCGCTTGTCTATGATTGTGTAGGCTTTGGTCTAGGGTCTTTTAGGAGTCTTTAGATTTAGTCGACTTGGAAGGGTGATTAAGTCTAGTAGATCAACAACCTAGTCACTTCGGGATGAGGGTTAGGTTTATTAAAGTGCCATCTAATATAGCTGGTTTAAAAAGTCTATAATTTTAGGTTAATCATGCATCAGAGTTGTAACTGAAATCTATGCCCTAGAATACGTTTCTCTCCCTTTAAGTTTTCCTTCAGTATTCAACCCCTTATTTCTCTAAGTTATTTGTTAGTTATTCATTAATTTCATGCAAATTAGGTTTAGAATTAATACCGACCTTTATTAATTTAAAGTCTAGTTAGGAGAGTCTTAAATTAATCAGAGTATCAAACTACGTATTACAGTCAGTCTCTATGGGATTGACCTTGACTACCGCTACCTACACTTACACCGTACACTTGCGGAATACTAGGGTTAGAAAAACTACTGTCTTTTGTGCGTGTGTGCTGTGTTCTAAAGCAGAATGACTTGTAAAGGAACAAGTGATAATTGTGTGAATGTTTGTTCTTATAAAGTGCAAACTTTAGTGAGAATAGAGGTACACTTTCAAGGATTAAAATTTTCGAGGAAGAATCCTTTCTGCCTCTCAGGTTTATTATTAGAGAAGAAGTACAATATGAACTTACGGGGCTCTCAGAACTCTCTCCTAAACAACCTATCTTGTAATTACTCTCCCTAACAATGAGCCCCTCCACCTGGTCCCCTAGTAGGACTTAAGTGTGCAGGGAATCCCTTCTTGTTGCACTACGCGAATTCTCCCGAACTCTAACAAGTTCTCTCGAACTTGATAAGACACAAATCTCCCGAAGTATATCCTAACAACTATTGGTTGTTCATGGTATGAACAACAGTAGTTCTATTACAAGTGTTTGCCAAAATATACCAAGTATAGACTAAAAAACTCGATACATCTTTATGTGCTCTTCTCTTTTTATATTGTATTCTTCCTGCTCCTCAATGAATGTTTCACCAGCACTTGTGGGTGATTGGAAGTAATGTGGGAAGCTTTGAATTTCCATATTTGTCTAGATCTTTGATTGATTACTTGATTTGAGGAATAAATCCATATTCTACAGATTCTCCTTGTCCTCTTTCCTTCCTTTGCTCCAATCTTCATAATCCTGTCAATGAATCAAGAATTTACAAAAGAGTGTTTTTCAATAATTTCCACATAAGTAAGAATAAGATTTTTACACGAAGAATCATGAAAGCACAAGCCTTGGGAACTTTGTTGTTGAGTTCCCTACACACATCGAGGTCCAGAACCAGAGCGGGAGACTTTGAGAATTGTAAGTTAATGGATCGTCCATTGCAACATGTGCAGGAGATGGGGATCGTGCTGCTAAGCCTTGATAATATTACTTCAGCTCGGCAGTACTAAGGTTTGATATTGCTACAATGAAAAATTTAATCGAATATAAGACCATCTTGTGGGAATAGCTATCATCAAGTCCTTAGGAGTTTGCGAGATTGTTATCTTCAGTGACTAGAAACTTGTGGTAAGTCAAGTCAATAGAGTTACACCGCGGAAAAAGAGATGATGATGCAGTTCTTGTAGCTTGTTTAGAAGGCAATCCGAGATTTTCTGGCCTTCGCTTTAGGATATGTCTTTATGGACGAACTTCAACGGGCTGTTGACCAATTCATTCCATCCACTAATCAAAGAATTTCATTATATCCCTTCTAAGCATTCTATCTCATCTGATATTTCGTAAGAATAAAATCAAAGGATAGAAAGGTAAAGTTTGTCCAAATACCCACAGAAAGGATGCAAAAGTTGACGCCCCTAGCGCGGTTAGCAACTTTGGAAGGTGAAAACTTTTTCATGTAATCTGGTGAACTCTCCCTCAATCACTAATATGGAGAGTTTGCAGACAGACCCCGTTGCCACAACGAATTGGATGGCTCCCATCATCTAGTACTTGAAGGAGGGCATGTGCCCTAATATCTTCTTGACACTCACAAGTTAAGGATAAGGTCAGAGCATTACACACTGGTCAACAATGTGTTGTACAAGAAGCACTTCTCGTCCTATTAATGAGATGCGCATAGAAATATGTATCGGTAGAAGTGCATGAAAGAGTATGTGGAAACCATAATTGGAGCAGGCAATGGCCTACAAAATTTTAAGGCAAGGATACTTCTGGCTAACTTTAAAAAGAGATGTTATCGTGTGAGAACTATCATCGGTGAGTAGTCCATGACCATTCACAAGATAGGGGATCGACTTTATCAATTCATTCCCAAAGGTAAGAGCAGGATTCACATAGGTTATTATACCGGTCTACTACTTAACAAAGTAGGGTGAAACAGAGCCTCTAACAAAGGTCATCTATTTTTTTTCTAGAAGAGCATTATCTACTAGTTTGGAATTCCACAATCAATTATCACTGACAACGGGATGAAGTTTCCTACCACCTATAGTCCAGTCGATAGGTCGAGACTTTGAACAAGATACTCAAGCACATGCTAAAAGCTTGGGTTACTGAACCACACACATACTGGGCAGAGGAGTTATCTGGGGTGTTGTGGCCTTATTGAACAACCTCAAGGATGTCGATAGGAGAAACACCTTTGGGTTGGCATATGGTACGGATGTGTTCAACTCATCAAGGTGGGGAACCCAACGCTTTGAGTTTTAAGTCGTGATGAAGAAGAGAACGATGACTCATTACAAGTTGAACTAGATCTGTTAGAGGATAAGAGACTAGAAGAAGAGAGGAATAATGTGGCCTATGAGAAAATGTTGGAGAGGTACTATGACAAGCAGTTCAGAGTTAGAAGGTTTCGAGTCGGTGACATGGTCATGAGGGAAGTTGTGCAACGAATGATGTATCTAGACATGGTGGGCTTGGTAAAAACTAGGACAAGCCATACATGGTCTTGAGGTGTTTGCCAAATAACGTGTGCGAGCTAGAAGATCCTTCTAAAGATGCTCGTGCTTCCGTGGAATGTGCAACACATCAAGAAGTATTATCAGTAGTCTGTCAATATAAGTAAGGTTGTGAACTTGTACTATGAAATTATGTTCGTATTGTAGATAACATGTTATGGATATCAGTATACCATTTATGTTTTAGAATAATTATTAGCTTTTAGCCTAAGTGTGGTAAGAAGAAAATACGAGCTGAGATGAGCTAAGCTCCAAAAATGCATCACATCAAAGTCTTGTGTATTGACAAACACACTCTTAAGTAATTTGAGAAAACATTGCTCTCGAAAGTAAAAATCACTTTAAAGAGACAATGCGATGATCTAGGAAGGATACGTTCTAGAAGTACATATCGCTATTCAAAATAATTTTAGAAAGTTTTCTAAGTATAAAAAGGCATACCTAACGATAAAAGAATAAATTAATCAACGACATTTCGGTAAGAAGAAAGCGACTAACGAAGAGCATAGAATAGTTGCATTGAATGAAAAAATGTATTACAATATTATAGGCTCGCAGGCCATTACAAAAAGAAAAAAATGTACAAGTCAAGTGAGGGGGTCTTATCGGCGACCTACTTTGTTTTACGCCCAGCAGGAGGGGCCTTAATCTCTCCCGACTCCTCGCCATGTTCAGTACCCTTCGCAGCCGCGAGCTCCTCTGTAATTGACCATTATCGCGACCTTGGCTTCCAGGTTAACCATCTTTGCCTCAGACTGTTCTAGCTTCATGTTGGTCTGAACCATCTTACAAGCAACGACAACTAGATTAGTGTTCATATTGGCTTTAGCCGTACTTAAGTCAATCTCTGCCTTCTTGTCCTCCTTAGCCTATTGGAGTGCCTTGGGCAAGGCAAGGTTCAAATCTTCTGCCTCCGAGGTGTTCGCGTTCACAAACACCATCAAGCTCATGGCCCTACCCATGAAGATGGGTGCAACTAAGATTTTTTGTTTGGGAACAAGTTACGGACAACTTGTTCCACCCCTTTTGTCCAGGAGCAAGCTGGGATGTCTATAACACTTATCATGTGTTGAGGCAGGCTTGACGTTGGGGAAGGCTTCGACAACTTGGAGTCCACATAGTCCGCCATAAAGAGTAAAAGATCAACCCCATCTTCTCAAGTTGGATTGTTCTTTCGGGGTCTCAGCCCATCAAAGTAACATGGAAGTCAACTTGCTCCTTCCCAAGGGCCCTATGGAGTCTCGACAGAAGTAAGAGCAACTTATTTTGTTGTAGGAGGAATGGTGCGAGTAGTATCGCTATGGTCCATAATATGGCCCAGTGAAGAACAATATGTCCAGCAACTTGCGCCCCTTGAGCGGTGACCTGGAGTGGAACAGTTTGTTCAGCTACTCCTTGAATTCTTAGGTGCTTAATGCGATGTGTAGTGGCCACGTCAGTAAGAGGAGCGGCCTACTATGGAGCTTGTTACTGGAGAGGCCCCACGTTCAATAGCTGCTAAAAGGTGAAGGTATGGATGCATTGTCGATTCATCAAGCCAGGAGCAGATATGATCACTGCAACAAACAAATAGCGTTAAAAATAAAGAAAAAAGAAGAGGTAATATAGTCACGTGCGACATACTTAAGGATAGGTTTTGTGAGGATTGATGTGCGACCCAAAGTCTCGTAGGTTTTCAACGGTGATACCCTATTTGACATGGATCTTACTAGTGTCCTCGCACATAAGGTCGCAGAGTTTTCAAAAAGGCAATTGAAAAAATGAGAGACGGTCCTCGATCTGTAAAAATAAAGGTGATTAAAATTAGAAAAATCAGAAAAAGGTTGATGATATAGCACAATATTTATCATGAGGATATGAGTAGCCCGTTGGCACAAGAATATGGTCCGGAGGCTGATTTAGAGATTGCGCGTTAGGGGACATCCAATCTCCTCCGAAAAAGAACCCCTTATACTTTTAGTTGGGGATTGATTGAGGAAAACCTACAACGAGCTTCCACCCAAAACTTGGCTTGCTATATACGTAGTACCATCTGGAGGTCTTCCGTTCGTTGGGAGTTAGCTGGTATATATAGGCTATTTCTTGCGGGGCAGGCACCTCGAAGCCCGTCATCCTCAATAGCTGTGTGGTGCCAATTATAGTGTACCATCAGTTAGGGTGATCTGATTCAGAATGACCCGTCAGTATTGCAAGTACGCGCTCAAGAGGATCAAAAGTTTATGGCAACACATCTAGCCAGAGGTCGGTTGGCTCGCTCATTGGGAAAATGAATGTGGAACTGCACATTTCTTGGGATAATAAACTCTTGTCCCCATAGGTGTGTTGCCGTGCTCACATCCAGAGGGAGGACATCGCTGAAATTAGTGATGCCATACCAGCCTAGAGGTTGCTACTCATCATTTACCTTGAAATTGCATCTAGAGGTGGACACCTCGTCGTCTCGGGATGGCTAGTTTGGAAGGATAGCCCATGAAGGGGCTCTCCGCAGTTAAACTACTCGGATCTACCCTAGTATCCACGACACTTTATCATTAAGCATTGGCATACCCTATGGGAATAATTAAGGGCCTTGGGACCTTTTTCTTCTTCAACATCCAACTCCTCATCAAGTTGGCGTGTGAGTTCTGTTTCTTCGTCGTCATTTATATCCATATTGTCTTCATTCCTGAAACCTGGGTTCTCTAGAACATTCACTTTGTACACTTGTGAGTCTCACTTGAAGACATATTTTATTACCTGGTTTTACAAAGGGGCAAGTCATCGAGTGTTCTCTCGAGTTGCAAGTGTGATGAACAAATCTGATCACTAAATATTTTACGTCATTTTTAGGTACTTATTCATAGCTAAAGTGCAAAATAGTACTTACTAATCCTTATTTTCATATGTTTGGTGGATTTTACTTGTTTGTTGATTTGTAGTTATTTAAGTACAAATTGAGCATATTTAGAGTAATGGTGAAATCTCAGTGCAAATCGAGTGAAGAGAAGGCTTAGATGGAAGGAAAAAAGTGATTGAGCTAAAAGAAGACTTTGAACTAAGCCAGAATAGAGCTGGATTAGCCCAAAAGAGCAAAGAAAAGAAGTGATTAATGGAAGGATCATTTACACGGCTGAGAAAGAATCTGCTCGGCTGAGAAAACTTGTGAAAAGAAATTTTGAGAGCTGTCGTAGAGAATTTGCACGACCAGACAAGAGTCTACTTGACCAAGCAAACGACCGCCATTTTTCCAAGACTTGCGTTTAAAGAATGCCAGAATATAATATTTAGACTTCGTGAGTTATTGATAGACTTGATATACTTGATAAACTTTTGGAGAGATTTTATAGAGTAGAGAGTTAGAATAGTTTCAGATAGCCAAGGGAAGATAAGTGGAGCAGTGGGGATCCATCTGGAGCGCGCTGTTACTCAGCCTATTTTTTCCGATGATCTGTATTATTTCCATTTATTTTGTATTAGACACGATTTCATTTATAAACATTGTTCTTACTATTTATATTATGGAGTAGTCGTCTATTATCTTAGGGTTTTTGAAAATAGGTTTCAGGTACAATGTATACATTGATGTTATAGCTGAGATATATTTGGTTTTACTTATTATTTGTTGTGTTGAGATTTCATTAATGTTAGAATAGTCTAATCACCTAGTTCTAGCACATAAGAATTGATATCCAAAGTGCCGGGAGGTGAGGATATCGATTGCTAAACAACACAAAATATATTATTTGAAAGACAGGAAGGATGGTGATAATGTGCGGGTATTTCTTAGGCACTATTAGTAGTCGTATACATGGGCTTGACCAGGAGGTTGGTCTTTTGTATATGATCTACACCTCAAGCGCTCTGAGAGGGGGTTGGAGATACATTTAGTGAAGCCTCATATTAATTGAATTATATGAATTAAGGATATATATTTTTGTTTCCATGATGATTGATTAAAAAATCGAACATCTTAAACTAGTCTTTTAGTTATTAAATTTTGTTTCGTTGTTTATTGACAATTATTGTTAGACAAATCAACTCCTAATCACACAACACTAAGAAACTGGAACGAGTTCGAAAATGAAACTTCTGAAAAATACACAACTGTTCGGCCAGAGTTGTGGCCGAAGTGAGCTTCGCGCAGAACTGAAAATAAATGAATCACACAATCGATTTTACGTGGTTCGTTCAAGATGAACTACATCCACGGAGGCAAGGCACACCTCAATCCACTAAGATATCCAATCAATTACAGAAATTACACTCAGAAATGAATATGCCCAATTCTGTAACAAATTAGGGCAGAAAACTATCACTCTCAAATTCTCTCTGTAATCTATGAAAACTGGAAATTGCTCGACGTAGTGTTGTTCTCCTTGAAGAGAGCTTTCCAATGATATAGGTCTTGTAGCTCGAATGTAACTGATCGAGAAGTTCTAACTGAATGAAAGAGACTGCTGCTACCGGACAAATGTGACGGTTTATTCCGTCACAAAACTGTAACAAACTCGTCACAACTGACGGTTATCCTCCAACAACCCTGAACCCGGTTTATTCTGCCCAGACTCACTTCTTCACGCTAAAACCCGGTCTATCCACCCGGTTCTTCACTTCATGATCCCGGTTCCACATTCTAGACACATCCTATTTCAAAATATAGCTCACTTGATGAGATTGAACACTTCCTTACAAATCTCCACCTCAATGAATCAAGTATGCCTCTTCCTGCCTCTTCACTGCTTATCTGTTACTGCTCTTCATGACACTGCTCAAGCTGCAGCAAGCTCAAGCAATGCTCCACTTTGTTTCCAGGTACACCCTTTGTAAGAAAATCAGCAGGATTATTCAAAGTATGCACCTTCTTCACCTCCACAGACCCAGAATCTATGACATCTCTAGCAAAATGTAACCTCACATCAATGTGTTTTGACCTTTCATGAAATGCTTGGTGTTTCACAAGGTGTAAAGCACTCTGATTATCACAGTAGATTACCACACACTTTTGCTTGATGTCCAAGTCTCTCAACACCCCTTTCAACCAGATTGATTCTTTGATAGCTTCAGTTAAAGAGATATATTCTGCTTCTGTAGTTGATAGTGCCACAACAGATTGTTGTGCACTCCTCCAGCTGATGGCTGTCCCATATAAGGTAAACACAAATCCAGAAATTGACTTCCTTGTGTCCACATTTGCTGCAAAATCAGAATCAGCAAACCCCTCCAATGCAACAGAACTTCCATCTGTTTTCTTCTCAAATTTCAGTGACATGTTCACTGATCCTTTTAGATACCTCATCACATGTTTCAAAGCTTCCCAGTGTTCAACTCCTGGATTTGACATGAACCTGCTTACCAAAGATACAACATATGCCAAGTCAGGCCTGCTACAAATCATTCCATACATAAGACTTCCAACTCCACTTGCATAGGGAATATTGCTCATCTGTATGATCTCCTCTTCAGTATTTGGGCATTGTTCTTTGGAAAGTTTTTTCTGTAGATTAACTGGAGTGGAGAGAGGTTTGGCTTCATGCATATGAAACCTCTCCAATACTTTCTGTAGGTATTGTCTCTGAGATAACCAAAGTACTCCAGCTTCTCTGTCTCTTAGAATGTTCATTCCCAATATCTTCTTAGCTTCTCCCAGGTCCTTCATGTCAAACTCAGCATTAAGTCTGTCCTTCAACCATTGTATTCTCTCCTTGTTTCTGCTGGCAATTAGCATGTCATCCACATACAATAGAAGAAAAACTTTATCTTGCAATGAAACTTTGTTGAAGTAAACACAACTGTAAAGGCTTCTTACAAAGCCAGCACTGATCATGAAGTCATTGAACCTCTTGTTCCACTGTCTAGGGCTTTGTTTAAGTCCATATAGTGACTTCTTCAGTAGACATACTTTGTCTTCTTTCCCAGGAACAACAAAGCCTTCTGGCTGTTTCATATATATTTCCTCATTGAGTTCTCCATGTAAGAATGCTGTCTTTACATCCAGTTGCTGTAGTTCCATATCCTCCTGTGTGACTTTTGATAAAAGCAACCTGATTGAGCAGTGCTTTACTACAGGAGAGAAGACCTCATTGTAATCAATTCCTTCTCTTTGTGTAAAGCCCCTGGCTACCAATCTTGCTTTAAACCTCACTTGTTTGGACCCTGCAGTTTCTAGTTTCTTCTTGTATATCCACTTGGAGCTTACAAGTTTCTGACCTTTTGGTTTCTCCACCAGTATCCAGGTCTTATTCTTTTCCAGAGACTCCATTTCTTCAGTCATTGCCTGTATCCAGTGTTCACCTTCTTCACAGTCTAGTGCTTCTTGAAAACTACTAGGCTCTTGTGTTTCCAAGTCTTCAGCAACACTTAAGGCATAATAGACACTCCCAGCTTGGCCATAGAAATCAGGTCTGTTGATTGTTCTTCTAGGCCTATCTCTTCCAATGCTGTATTCCCTGATGTTTTGTGCAGGTCCAGTTTGTGCTTCTTCTTCAGATGATGAGTCACTGTCTTGTTCATCTGCTTGTGGTTGAGGTGTGTGATTATCTTCTGCAGGTTGCTCCACCTGAATTGATATCTCCTCTGTCTCTTTAGCAGCATCAAATTCTTCTTTAGAGCCTGTAGAAGTATAAGCCATCACATTCTCATTAAACTTCACATCTCTACTTGTGATTATCTTCTGATTTCCTTGTTCTGGGCACCACAATCTATAACCCTTAATCCCATCCGGATATCCAAGAAACACACACCTGAGAGCCCTTGCATCTAGTTTGTCTTGCTTGATATGAGCAAAGGCAAGACACCCAAACACCCTTAACCCTTCATACCTTGGTTTCTGTCCACTCCACACCTCTTCAGGTGTTTTGAACCCAATTACTGATGAGGGTGACCTGTTAATAAGATAGCATGCTGTAGCAATGGTTTCTCCCCAAAACACCTTTGGCAACCTAGCATCCAACAGCATACACCTCACTCTTTCAAGAAGAGTCCTGTTAAGCCTTTCTGCAACTCCATTCTGTTTAGGATTCATGGGCACAGTCCTGTGTCTCTTGATTCCTCTTTCTTCACAGAAGTTTGTAAACTCTGTAGAGAGGTACTCCAGTCCATTATCAGTCCTCAGATGCTTCAGCTTCTTCCCTTTGACATTTTCCAGTTGGATCAACCATGTTTTGAACTTATGAAAGGCATCACTCTTGTTCTTCAGCAACATGATCCATACTTTTCTGCTGTAATCATCAATCAAGGACATGAAATATCTGGCACCACCATGGGATTCTGTTCTTGCAGGGCCCCATATGTCAGAGTGAACATAATCTAATGGTTCTTGAGTTGTATGAACTCCCTTTCCATAGGGCAACTTCTTGGATTTGCCCAGAGCACACTGATCACAAAACTCCAGTTCTTGATTTCCCAGATTTCCAATTACTCCACTCCTTGCCAATTCCTTCAGTCCTTTTTCTCCTATGTGTCCAAGTCTCTTATGCCATTTAGCAATCTCAGAATTGTTCAAGACCACATCTACACTTCCAACAATAGGTGAACCAATCAGGATAAATAGTCCATTATGCTGTCTTCCTTTTATCACCATTTTTCCATGTTTTGTGATATGCAAGAATCCCTCTACTGAGCTAAACTGACATCCACTGGTTACCAATGAGCCAAGAGATAGAAGATTCCTTTTAAGGCCAGGAACATACCTAACATTTGAGATGATTATGATCACCCCATCAAACATTCTTATGCTCACTGATCCAACCCCTTTGACCTTGCATGATTGGTCATTTCCCAGGAGAACATTTCCACCATTTTCTTTCTTCAGTTCATTAAACCATGACTGATGAGGACACATATGAAAAGAACACCCTGTGTCCAGGACCCATTCCTTCACCATTCTTGAATCAGTAACATTTAATACTTCTGGAGGGTCTTGTTGATGATCAATGGCAGCAGCTTCTGCCCCTTGATTTCCAGCTTTCTTATTCTTCTTAGGACAATCCTTCTTCAGGTGACCTGGCTGTTTACACTTGAAGCATTTCCTCTTTTCAACCCAGTCATTCCCCTTCTTAGGATTTGAATCCCCTGACTTTGGATCCTTAGCATTCTGACCCTTCTTGCCTTGCCACGGTTTCTTGAATTTGACATTCAAGCCTTCTCCTGATTGCACCATGCCTTTGTCTCCTTGAGTCTGAAAGCATTTTGACCTCAGAGCCTTCACTATTCCATCATAGGACAGCTGCTCATCTCTTCCATACATCAAGGCATCCTTAAAGCTTTCCATGGATTTTGGAAGAATGTTTAACACCATCAATGCCTTGTCATCCTCCTCCAGTTTCACATCCAGATCTTCCAATTCTTCAATCATCTTAATGAACTCATCAAGTTGATCAGAAATTACCTTGTCTTCTGTGATCTTGAAGGCCAACATCTTCTGCTTCAGGAACAGTTTGTTGGATACTGACTTTGATTGATACAGTTCTTCCAATCTTCTCCATGCTTCTAAGGAACTCTTGCATCTTGAAACCTCCCTCAACGGTTTATCACCTAAACACAAGAAGATAAGACTTAGGGCCTTCTTATCCACTGATGCAAACTTAGGTTTCTCAGTTTCTTCCCATGATTCCAGAGGTATCAGTGCAAGATCAAGGCCATTGTGAACCAGGACTGCGTTCATCTTGATCTTCCACAATGTGAAGTCATTCCTTCCAGTGAACTTCTCAAAATCCATCTTCATACCAGCCATTCCTCCTCTTATTCAAGCTGTGCGAGTTGTTTCCCACAGACGGCGCCACTTGTTAGACAAATCAACTCCTAATCACACAACACTAAGAAACTGGAACGAGTTCGAAAATGAAACTTCTGAAAAATACACAACTGTTCGGCCAGAGTTGTGGCCGAAGTGAGCTTCGCGCAGAACTGAAAATAAATGAATCACACAATCGATTTTACGTGGTTCGTTCAAGATGAACTACATCCACGGAGGCAAGGCACACCTCAATCCACTAAGATATCCAATCAATTACAAAAATTACACTCAGAAATGAATATGCCCAATTCTGTAACAAATTAGGGCAGAAAACTATCACTCTCAAATTCTCTCTGTAATCTATGAAAACTGGAAATTGCTCGACGTAGTGTTGTTCTCCTTGAAGAGAGCTTTCCAATGATATAGGTCTTGTAGCTCGAATGTAACTGATCGAGAAGTTCTAACTGAATGAAAGAGACTGCTGCTACCGGACAAATGTGACGGTTTATTCCGTCACAAAACTGTAACAAACTCGTCACAACTGACGGTTATCCTCCAACAACCCTGAACCCGGTTTATTCTGCCCAGACTCACTTCTTCACGCTAAAACCCGGTCTATCCACCCGGTTCTTCACTTCATGATCCCGGTTCCACATTCTAGACACATCCTATTTCAAAATATAGCTCACTTGATGAGATTGAACACTTCCTTACAATTATTATTATTCATTTTCTAGCAATTGTTCTTTTGATGTAGTCTTATGGTCTTGACCCTAGTAATTAGCGCAATTACTTCACAAACAATCATAATTTCCCCCAAGATATTTGAGCACTAAGAAGATTGTAGTGGTCCGATTACGCCACCTACAGTGGTCTATCTAGGATAAGACCTTGCTTGCCACTAGCTAGCAACTACACTGTCCACTTGTTGTTTAGGTTGTTAGAAAATAGAGCGATCAGGTTTCTGGTGCAGTTGTCGTGGACTAGTTTTCAGTGCTAGATTGATATTACAGTATCTTAGTCGTGGGTTATCAAGGTATTTTCTATTTTACATTTTAGGATTTATTATAAAAAAAATAAAAAATTAATAATGTTTTTGAATCTTGTTATTCCGTCTTTTTTTTTAATCCTTGAAAAAAACATAATAACTTTGTGCTTATTTCTTTAATTTGTCCTGCATTCCGAGCTCTTCATCTGCTTATAGTGTTTTGGTTTTTTACTTTCATTTAATCTTTGTTCTTAGCGTTTTTGCGTGCAGACAGTGCATGAAAATGTGAACCAGGGTAGGAGAAATCGTACATATAATCTTGAGATAGAAGCTACTTGTCGGAAGTGAAATTCCAGTCAAACCAAGCATATGCAATGAAAGAAAATTAGAATAGACAATCAGAAATGAGCAACGCGGAACCATAAGAACAAGTTCATCCTCCGATTCTTACTTGTTCAGACTGGTATTTAACCTAAAATTCGGTGGGATCAACAACCTAACATTTCAAGCAAATACATTTGAGTTGAAGCCTGCTTTGATCTATGGTTCAACATATTCAATTTGGAGGAGCAGTTACTGAGGGCATGGATTGGCACTTAAGCTAATTTCTTGAGATATGTGATAGAATGGTAAAGGTTTAAAGGGGGAAGGGGGTGAAGAAACCTCTTATTATATCGATTTTTCTTTTTAAAATACTTAGAGCAAGGGGTTGCTGCTTGCTGTAGGAAAGGAAACTAGTCCTTACAACAAAGCCAAAGTAGTAAGTAACCTTGGAGCAGTATGCTTACAACAAACTGTTCTTAGGGTATTTACAACAAGCAATGCTCATGTAGAGTTTTGTGCAACAGAACATGCAAATGCGTTTTTCAAAATCTATGCAGTAAGTATTATGTAGTATGCAACAAAATTACAAAAACAATGAAAATACACAACAAATTTGAGGGGTTCGAATGTGGGGAGAATCCTTCTATGCCCACTCTTCCCCCACACAGGGAAAATTCACTAAGATGTTCACACAATACCATCTTAACTGCGCTCATGCCCAAATCCAACATGACACCTTACAGTAGTTTTTGCCTATCTTCGGATGGCTACTCCTCTACTACACACGTTCCTCAGAATAATCCTGGGCTACTTTGAATCCCAAATTCAAATGAAGACCCTATTAAAAACAACTCATCAGAGAAGGTTTAATGAAATGTTTTCTTCAACTTCTGGAAGGTGCCTCTAAAATTGAATATAAGTTGAGATGTTGGCAAGCTTTCTTGAGGAGAAGGACTAGGACTGAGACAGAGCTTTCTGTGAGCTAGCTGAATTTGACATGATAAGTTGTTGTAGCTTTGAATCTTCACTTGAGTAGAATGAACATTCCACTATTTGCTCTCTCTTACTAAATACACACACATAAAATGTGTTGGTTTGGCACGGGCCATTAGGACCGGTCCAAGGTTGCCCAAGTGAGCTAACCCAATTCTTGGAAGTGGATAATTATGGGAGGCTCATCTCCCATAATAAAGGCCCACTCATTCCCGTTACTAATACAACCAAGTGTACCATGTACATTTAAGTTGTAAAGAAGTGAGAACAGTTTCTCACTTACGTAGTTATATGAGAAATAGAAAGAGAGAAACCAAAAGCTGATTTCTCCAAACATAAAAGTGATTTTTCCAAGCCGCCGGAGATGGGTCTTGGATTGTGAATCGTGGTGGATTTTCGATTGTGATTTCTACCCTGGCCAAGAGTACGAATCATGGAGGAGTGGTCGTGGTTCGCTCGTATACGATCCGGGGTTCAATTCCGTTACAATCAAGATATCCTGACCCTAAATCTGACATTGGTATCAGAGCCACAAGGTTAGATCTCGGTCCTTATTGGCTTTCAATGATTTTCTGTGATGTTTGATTATGATTGAAAATGTGCAGTACCGTTTCTGCCCAATTTCGTCAAATATTTTTTTGAATTTTTGTATGCTATTGATATGATTTTTATTAATCGTTAATAGATGCATTCTCCAACTTGAATCACTAAATTCTGTTAAGAAATGGATTTTATATGATTTTTTGAAGTTGAATCTATAAATCTGAAAATTTCTTGCGAAAAATATTTTTCACTCTGTTTCGGGTGCAATTTTAGTCCAGTTATAATTATGATGTTCTCGTGTAATTAATATGTTTAGATTCTATGTTGAATGTTCTTTCCATAGACTTATTATGCACATTTTTTCGTTGTGTTACAAATGAGATATGAGCTTTTAAAATTTGGACGAAAATTATATTTTTCTAAAAAAAATTCTGGAAACTTGAAGATGTTCATTCTTAAACCCTATTTGAGCTTTGTTATTGTTTGATTTGATGCATGTATGTGGTGTGTATCCATAGCTTATCAAATATGCTTTGATTTGATATATAATTTGTGTTAATCGGACCTGTATTGAGTTAAATAACATGCTTAGATTCATAAAATCGGATCAAAGGTGTTCTTGAGATGTTCTTGATGAAGAACAAGGTTCTTACTCTCCAAGAACACATTTTATGATCCAAACATATAGTTAGGAATATCGGGTCGAGAAAGTGATTACACCGTTGAACTCGGAATGGTCGAGAATGGGGATGGAGGAGGGGGGATTGCTGGAGCATCGCCGACCGAAAACGCCAGGAAGCCGGTGCATGTAGGCCACTTTCCGATCAGTGAGAGTGGGCCTAGTTTGGTTAAAGGGATGACACACCAGTGCCTACTCAGCACGCGTGGATGAATGATATCATGCCACGTGCACCACATCATCGCACGATCAATAATCAAGTCAGTCGACATGTAGTCCATGTCATCACACGTGGACGAATCTCGTCGCACAATATGTGCTAGGTCAACGTCGCATCAATAGCCACATGGTTGGACACGTGGCGACACGTGATGCACAAACAACCAACAACAGAATGACACGTAGCAGAAGGGTCACGTCAGCCAACCCGCACCGAGCTGGTTCAGCTGGCGGTCCACCACTAGGCTGACCCGTCAGTCACCGGTTTGATATGGCTCACCATTGTGAACTGATTACCAGACCGACGCCGGCAGGTCGCCAGACCGTGGTGCCTCCGCCGTAGCTCCACCACCGGCTGTTCATCAGACCACCGTAGCTCTCCGCCGACTGCTGTCGGATCCTTTCTGGCGCGTTGAGGCGCTTGAGCAGTACAAGTGAGGTTTCTGAGGCGTGTCTGCACGCGTGGGATGCGCCTAGGGTGAGTGCGAGTGTGTGCTAGCGCGTGGAGGCACATGTGACGTGCCTAGGTGGCATGGTAGTGCATGCACTGCGTGTGGGGTGCGTCTGGGCCACGTTTGTGCGTTTGTTCATGTTTTAACACATACGAGTGTGTGAGGGACGTGTTTTTTGTGTATATATATGTGTGTGCGTGTGTAGTGCGTTTCCGAGTGCATATGTATGCATGTGAATATGTGAAGGCGAGTGTTGATGCAACGGGAGCATGGTAATGCATGATGAAGTGCATGTTGCTTCTGAACATGCGTCATTGGCCATGTATCATGGGATTTCTACCTGAAAAACTTCTGTGACATTTTTTTTCACACTCTATTTTCTGTGATTTTAATTATCCTCTATGGATTTTGAATTTTGAAAATTTGAATCCATCTAAGAGTTCAATCAAAATCTAGAAATTGGGTTGGGGTGTGATTATGATAAAGTGTTTTCTAGAGAAATCATTGAAGTGTGTACCTGACCTTAAACTTGTTACATTCACTAGAAACTAATGAGCAATGAATCACATAGGATTATTGGCCATGTTCCTTAGTGAATGTTCTGGATAAGTTTACAATTGCTATTGATTAAATATGTCTAATCCAATCCCTACCCCTATTGTTCAGCATTGTTGAGTTAGTTGACTTTCCTTTAAGCTGACTAAGTGTTAGACTTAGATCAAAAGTGATCACAAGGCTAAGTCAAGATTTGAAGAGATGTTAGATGTGTCGATTGATGAAGATGAACCTTATTACGATGTTGATACTGATACAGACGTCCTTACAAATGTTTTGTAAGCATGTAATGGGAAAGTTATTTGTCATAAATGGGATATAGTTAAGAGCATTAATTTGCTTCCGAACTCAATTCCCAATCATATGGACGGTGCATGTATTATGAACCTTGACATTCAGCTGCGTATTGAACCCCACGTTATGTGTGATCAACTTGCTATATGTACAACTTGAGTGTGATCAACATAGTAAAATCGTGTTGGGAACATGATTGGTTACTTGAGTGGGTTACAAGATCCATTAGCTAGTATGACCTCAGTCAGTTGGAAAGATCACGAAGGGTTAGGTCTCAGCCCTCATGGGCGAGTGGGCGATGTTGGTTTGACCCAGGCCATTGGGCTCGATCCAAGTCGCCCAAGTGGGTTGACCCAATTATTAGAAGCGGGTAATTATGGGAGGCCTATTTCCTATCATAAAGGTCCACTCCTTCCCTTTACTAATATAACCAAGTGTAGCGGGTACACTTAAGTTGTAGAGAAGTGAAACAGTTTCTCACTGACGTGAGAAACAGAAAGAGAGAAACCAAAAGGTGATTTCTCCAAACCTAAAAGTGATTCTTCTAAGCCACCGAAGATGGCTCAGTAGTATAAATTTCAGTAGTTTTTGCTCTTCCTCCATCTCCTTCTATTTATAGCATTTGAGATCCCTTCTCGTTGAAGAGCGAGAAGTTTCCCGATGATAATTAATGCTCTTCGTACGACTTTCTAACTGTTCCATTTCCTGGCAGAAAGTTGGTCAGTGTTGGTGCAACTTGATGTTAGTGATACAAAGTTGTTTTTCCTTTCATCAGAACACGTGTCTTCACACAATTGAACAGTCAGTACAAGAATTACTTCCTATCCCCACTAGCTATATTCTTTAATCTTTGAACCTCTGACTTTGACTTGACTTGAGCTCTGCTGACATGGTTGCTATATGTTTGCTACAAGATCCTAACTTAGAAAATTTCCAGATCTTCCTTACAGCAGACATTATTGTATGCTATGAAAGCATAAGCTCTTTATTGCATGCTCTTTGCAACCTTTGTTTCTTACTTCTTACCAAGGTCGCAGAAGGCGAAAAGCAGAGACGGAGCATTTTTTGGCCGCCTAGAATTTATGTTTTACATTTTTTATTAATTATTTAATTAAAAAATAATAAAAAAAATATAGAAGATATAACACTACAAGCCTTCATAAGATATGGTGAGCTTGTGATTTTGAAAACGAAAATAACCGAAGGGGGGAGGGGGGTGGGGGAAGTAAGGCCCTCCCCAATGGGAGGTATTTTGCCTAGGTGGAATTGGGTGAAATACCCAAATATTGGGTATTCACCATTGGGAAAGGGGTTTGGGGTAGGGGAAGAAATACCCAGGAAGAAAAACGCTACCCAGGTATATTGTGTTTGCTGTTAGTGGGGGAGGCTGGCGGGAGGGGAGATGCGCGTGGAAAAAAGGGGCCAGTTTGCACAGATATGGTAGAGGGGCATATTGGGCTCCACGCGCACGTGGGCCCCGCGGCCTGCAGCCTGTCCCCTATTTAATTTTTTTTTTAATTTTTTTTATTCCTTTTTTATTATATGTTATTTTTTGAAAGTGAAATATGTATGTATATTAATAGCCGTTATTGCAATGGCTCCAAAATTATTCTTTTTTTTTTTAAACTGAAATTGTTGGGGAGCTGTTAGAAAATCTTTTATTTTTATTTTTTTAATTTTAATTTTCCCTATAAATATATCTTCCCACTTCATCATTTTTCCCACATTATCTACTACTATCAAATTTCAATTTTCAAGCTAAATTTCTTCTCTTCACACAAAAAAAAATAGATAAAAATTCGTGGATGCAATGGTTCTATTCTTCGAATTCTGGAGAAGAAGCATCGCCCCCAAATATCAACTTTCGTCCACCTATTACCAACTTCAATCCTCAAAATTCTAATTTTCCAACTCATTTTCCAAATTTTCCGGAAGGTAGCAACAACCAACCCATTCCGTTTATTCCATCTGGATCAACATTCTACATGTATCCGAATCAAATTCCATACATGCAACCTCCTCAATTCGGGTTTCGTCCGATGATGGGCACAAATTCATCGAGAAGGCCCGGTAGTGATAGTTCTGATACAGACAGAGACACTCCGACCCTGAACTCTCAGTGTTCGTCTCCTTTCTCGTCTCATTTCTCCCTAGTCGGACTTGAGCGAATAAAATCACTGCCGATGATCCACCCAAGGCTCCTGCTCCACAAAAGAAAACTTACTCTCATGAAGAAAACGTTATTCTCTGTAGTTGTTGGCTCGATATCAGCACATACTCTGTTGTTGGAAATGATCAAAAGCTCGATCAAATGTGGGTTCGGATCGCCGTGGCGTACAACAGGAACCGTCCAAGCGACACACTGTTTAGGACTCATAATGTGCTGATGACACATTACTATACCCTGCAGAAACAGGTGAAATTTTTTTGTTGCTATTTCAATCACGAGAATAAGGCCTGGGGGAGTGGTTGTAGCGATGCAGATATCATAGAGAAGGTGAAGGTTCAATATAAAGCAAAACATGGAGGGGATTTTAATCATATAAGTTCTTGGTATGTTTTGAAAGACAACCCGAAGTTTGCCGATCCAGAAGATGATGGCCGCGGCTCAAAAAAGACAAAATTATCGGCAACTGGAGAGCACGTGATATCTTCAAACACCGACTCGAGCGTTGGAGAGGAAGCTGGGACAGAATGCACTCGTCCAATGGGGATGAACGCGGCTAGGCGATTGGGCAAGGACAGCGAAAAGTAGGCACGTCCAATGCAGGAGAAAGCATCGACGTTATTGAGCAAAGGCTCCAGGCCTTAGAAGAACAGAACAAGCAAAAGATTTAAGGACTTAATACTATTTCCACTGCTAAAGAGTATAAATAGTGATGAAAGATACCTCAAATATGACAGAGGAACAATTACGTTTCCACCTCCTTGTGGTGAATAAAATCAAGAAGAAGTGGGGGATGTAGATTTGGAAAGTAGTCGTTGTTTGCAAAACTAGCCGTTGTATTTCTTTTCGTTATAAAACTAGTCATTGTATTTCTTTCCATTGCAAAACTACCGTTATAAAACTACCCGTTATGAATCTAGCCGTTGCAAAACTAGCCGTTATAAAACTAGCCGTTGTAACTCTAGTCTATAAAAGGTCCTATCCGGATTGTTGCATATCTCACTTCAAAACATTAGACTCCTCTTCTCTCGAAAATGTCTTCATCTTCTGAAGAAAGAGATGGTCTTCTTAAATTCTTAATTGATGACACGACTGAGAAAAAAATACAGTCGTTACTTGCCGGTGCTGGGACTTCTATTGGCAGAGCCATAAAGTGAATAATATATGTTCGTCGAGATCGTGTGGCGGGGCATGCAAGGCTCTACCTTGACTACTTGTCTGAAGATCCGATACATGGAAGCGAGACGTTTCACCGGTATTTTCGTATGTCGAGAGAGTTGTTCTTGCACATAGTTGATGCATTGGAAGCCCACGATAACTATTTCCGGTTGAGGGTCGATGCAACTGGACAAAAGGGGTTCTCTCCACTACAAAAGTGTACGGTTGCCATCCGCCAATTGGTGTATGTAGGCCCTGCCGACCATTGGGATGAGTACCTACGTGTTGCCGAAATAACCGCCGTAGAATGTCTCTTTAAGTTCTGCCGCTGTGTGATCGAACTGTTTGGTGGATACTACTTGAGGAAGCCTAATGCCTTGTATTATCAACGGTTGTTACAAATGCACGAAGAAAGGCATGGATTTCCCAGAATGCTGGGGAGCCTTGATTGCATGCATTGGGAATGGAGGAGCTGTCCGGTTGCTTGGAAGGGCCAATTCAGACGCGGTGATCATGGCGTTCCAACAATCATGCTCGAAGCGGTTGCCTCTGCAGATCTATGGATATGGCATGCCTACTTTGGAGTAGCAGGCTTCAACAACGACATAAACGTGATCAACCAGTCTCCTTTGTTTACGGATACTTTGCAAGGACGCGCGCCATCCGTTAATTTCACAATCAATGGTAAGCAATATAATCAAGGATACTATCTTATTGATGGAATCTATCCAGAGTGGGCTACTTTTGTGAAAAGCCTTCCATGTCCTCAAGATCCGAAGAGGCAGTATTTCAAGGTACTGCAAGAGGCTGCTAGAAAGGATGTCGAACGGGCCTTTGGAGTGCTTCAAGCTCGTTGGGCAATGATTCACGATCCAAATCGTTTCTCGTACAAGAATAACTTGAAGGATATAATGTTAACTTGCATTATATTGCACAACATGATTATCGGAAATGAAGGAAATGCAGCGATCGATTGGTCTGACGATCCCAATTACGCCATTCCGCCTCCACAAGTAAGTCAAGGATCAACTGGAGCATTCAATGAATACGTTAGAAGAGGTGTCCAACTTCAGGATAAGCAGAAACATCTCCAGCTTCGATATGATTTAATTGAGCATGTTTGAGCTCGATCCGGAAATAATTAGCTAGATATTAAATTGGATGTTGCTAAATTTGCGTTGTTGCTTTCGGGTATTTTTTTACTTTTTATTTTTGTACGGTGTGTGCTTTTAATTTGTATTTTTACGTTTTATGTAATAAAAAAAATTAATAATATTTATTTGGAGTTTCTTTTTTTTCGTAAATATATTAAAAAATTAAGACAATCGGAATATTTAATTATGTATTATTTATCCAAAAATGAGATAATTATAATATAGATGATAAATTAAAATATAAAGGGGATAAATAGGATATTGAGGTGGGTCCCCCAAAAATACCTAGTTTTTGGATATATTGCTGGGGAGGAGCTTTTTTGAGGTGTAGGCATTTTTGCTTTTGAGGTGGCGCTAAGGTGGCAGCAAAATACCTGCTTTTTGGGTATTATGATTGCAGAACGCCTAACAAGTAACAACATTTTGATTTGAATTATGAATTTCAGATACCGTGAAGCCCTAATTTTGAGGGCTGAACCGAAAAAAACGTTGTTTTTGTTCTTTTTTTAAATAAAAATTAAATGAAACCGCTTCGGACTGCCTAGGTCGCCAAGGTAGTGCCAAGCCGAAAAATAACATCACCATTTCGGGCAAAATGGAGCGGCTACAGGCCGTCTAGCGCCTAGACCGCCTTTTGCATCACTGCTTCTCACTGTGGACCCCTTCTTGTATGCGTCATTCATGATCTTGCTATATGGTTGCTGTGACTTTTGCCTAACTAGAATTTTTCCTATCTTTTACAAAGATTACAAAGTATGTGGAGCCATTATTTCCTACCTTACAACTTAGTTTTTTAGCATCAAAATTATACATATATTTACTAACATTTCCACTTTTTGATGATGTCATAACTCTAAAAAATGAAAACTTAAAGTCAAAGGGCATCAAACTGCTAGTCCAAGATAGTTAATCATCAAAAGGTACTCATAACAATGTATGTTGCAAGATTACGAGTTGCAATCATTTGGCAGTGAATTATAACTTTATTATTGGATAGTCTATCATCTATTATAGTTACAGCATGTGTATGCCAACTAAAAACTATCTTACATCATACAATACAAGAGATAAGAGGGATGAAAGTTTCTATCTAGCAGCAATCCATTTTATTTATTTTTCTTCCTCTAACGAAATTTGAATTGTTTTTGGAATATCTCTTGCTTCTTCTGCTTACTTTCTCTTCCTCATTAAGATCCCTCCTCCTTTTAGACTTATCAAGGTTATTCTCAGCATACCTCCATCATTCTGAATACATGATTTGCTCAAAGTGCCTATACTTGTTCCGTACTTATGGAGTTAGGGACGGAGCCAGGATTTCATATTGAGGGGGTTGAACTATTTTTTTTGAGATATTTATGAAAAAAATTAGAAATTGAGGGGGGAAAACCCATTATTTAACTACAATTACATTGTATATGTATATAAACAATAGTTTCACCATAAAATTTGAGGGGGTGGCCGCCACTTCCAGCCCCCTACTAGCTATGTCTCTGTATGGAGTAAGATTTTTCATCAGCCACCATTCAACAGAAGGGGATAATTTGTATTCTTCCCACTTCGCTCCTCTTAGCTCAATCTAAAATAGAAGTCTTCCAACATGAAGTTGCTTGGAGTAAGCATGCAGACAATGTTTTGATTCACCTTTAACATCATTACAAACTCCTTCAGAAAGTAAATAATCGAAATATCTAAAAAGTTCATTCTCCATTTATAGATATTTGATCTTGATGGATTTCATCCCTGTGGAATCCGAGAGGCTTGTAGAGCTTGGAACCTTAATCACTGCAGTTCTTGGTCCAGTTCTCATACTTCATGAGAAATAAGAGATTCAAAGTGGCTTCTGTTCTTCTGGGGGGGAGGTTGCGTATGATAAGGAACATTAGGAGGAACCATTCTAGTGGCCAGGTATATCTCATGCAGATTGGCATTGGATTTGTCAATTTCTTAGTTAATACATGCCTCTGAATCTACCATGGATTCTTCAAACTCTCTCTATCTCTCTCTCTCTCTCAGAGTTTTCCATTCCTGCACTCTTCGCTTGGTTTCTTGTTCCTGTCTTCTTTGCTCAACAATAAAAGCCTTATGCTTTTCTCTTTGCTAGCATTTAGATTGCCTTTGCTTGATTTTTTCTTCCACATTTTTTGCATCAATATTGATCTCAGTATATAATTCCAGTATTGATTACATGTTGGTCAATACGACTCTGGAAGCTTCTCTTTCCTTGCGAAGTTGGGATATTTCTTCCTTTAAGGACTGAAGTCATGTTGTTTTCTCTTTCAACTTGTCTCCCACTCTCGATGCAATGCCTTTAACTTGACCATTCACAAAAACCACAATATTTGATTACAAGTTGATGCATCTATTCTCTATCAGTTTTTGTTATGTTCATAATCTGATTCTTCAAGTCCTTCATGTTGTTCTATAGTGATACAACTTCACAAACTAAATAGAAAGTAGTAAGGATGCTAGAAGCGTTGTTTTTCATTGTTGTGCGTAGCTGTTGTACTGAAAATTGGGTTGCTGATAGAGTACGCTCACATCATTCAAGTAGTTTTTGCATTGCAACATTGGTGTGCAGGTTTAAATCCACATGGGATTGCCATATTTCTCTAGGGCTTCATTCTCTCTTTCAAGAGACTTCTCTTCCCGCCTCTTATTTGTTGCTTACATCCTTTGCCACCATAGAAATTTCCCTGAGCTGCTTCTGTGAGTAGAAGTCTTCACGAGAACTGGATTAATTCCTCCCTCTAACTTTAGTTTCTTCTTCTGGATATTCTTTAGTTGGGGTAGCAAGAGAAGGGACTCACTGCTCTTCTACGCCTGTAGCATCTTGTTCTCCAATAACATGATTTTCTGCTTTTCATAAGGTTGCTCAGTAGGTGCATTTTCGGTAGGTGCCTCCTCATGATGTTTCTCTTCCTGGTGCTCCTCACAATGTTCTTCAGTTGTATGCTTTTCTCCCTCAACTGGCCCAGAGGGTTGTTTAATAGACTGATGTGGTTGCTAAGTGTCTACTACAACACTTTTTGTGCCTTGAGTTGTTGCTTCACTTGTTGGGCCTACTTCACTACAGACAACATCAACGTGCTCCTTGACCATTCTTTATAGCTCTTGTTTTTCCATCTCCATTGCAATAACCTTCATCCTTTCAATATATTTTAGCTTTGTTTTTAGGCTTAGCTTTGCAACTATGGTTTCGGATTTTGGATCAATTTCCATGCAGTCTTCTTCCAGCAGATAGTCTTCTTCCTCATCTGCATTGCTTTTAAAAGAAGCTGGTCTTGGTCTGTCACCATAGTCCAGGAGCTGTAAGTCTTCAATTTGTTCAACTAACTGAGGATTCAGAGTTTCTTTAATGTGTTTTTCTTCTTCAGTAGTTTAAATTGGGCCAACAGTAGTAGGAGTAACAACTTCAGCAGGAGTACTTGGTGTTTGTTCTTGCTTCTTTTCTGCTTCAGTTGCTTGCTGCTTTGGTGAAGTAGCTTCTTTTTCTCTTACTACTTTGTCTTCTTTTACCCCACATTGTATATACTTGGTGTGGCAGAGATAGTCACTACCTTGTCTACTGCAATCTCTCATGCATCAAATTCATTAGTGATGTAAGATGTGTTTGGTGCCTCATCTACTACCACCTCTTTCGTACTAGGTTCATTGACCATTTTCCCTGTTGCCTTGGCTACTAGATTCTCCCTTTCAGTAGTTTCATGGGCAACTTGAGAGGTAGCTTCTACCTCTTATAATGCGTCCCCTTACAGTAATATCATTGGTGACTTGTTGAGTTATAAAAATAGCAAATAATGGAATGGTGTTCTTCCTCAAAACTCTCTACAACAGCTGGTTGTACTACTGTAGAATCATCAACAGGTTCCTGAGACGTGCTTCCAGGCCCTGTCATGTAAGCAATTTGATGTCTTTGGTGAAAGTCCTTCTTACTTTGTTCCAGGCTTGATGAAGCCTTTTTAGCTCCTCCTGGTCTATTTCATCACTAGAGTTGTCGTTCACAGGGCACTTCATAGTTGCCTTCTCCTGTAGACTTAACCTTCTCACAACCCTATTGTGATCACTAAATTCCCAACATTTCAGTTCAGTGATGTTCGTAGACATGGCCGAGGTGGTGACCCATTTTTCTTCTTCACCCCAGTCTGCCCAATCTAAGATGCCAGGGTACATACTTTGTGATACTCTAAAAAATAATTTTAGCATGCATAACACTTTTAGGTTATATGTTAACTATCATTGTATTCCATATAGCTAGATTAATAGGATTTTTCTATCAATTCATATCTTAAGCCGGTATCAGTGACTGTTTGCAAAGAGTGCGTGACTATTTGTACGAGTTAGTTGCCAATGTGGAATACAAAAAAGACTAGAAGAATAATAGTAGTTAATAATTGGATATGTAGATAAGGTTAGATATCGATCAAACGACACATAATATGAATAATGACTTATCGATTTATAATAAAAATTGGAATTACTTATTTATTTCTTGATTATGTCCGAAATTATATAGTTTATAAGGTTAATTGTTATTACATACAAAATGGCTTGTACCTTGGAATTGAGTTGTATGCATGTACCTTTAATTAGTTGATATATATGTATGTGTTTGTACATTATGTTTCGAATTGTTGGTGTTATACACCCCAGACATGTCAATTTATTATATTGTTACACTTATATGATTTGTAGTTGTTATATAATATAAGATAAATATAGTGAAAGGGTTCGAAACCCTCTCTATGCAACAATGTGATTCTCTTTGCATGTTTGAATTCGAAACTTATATATGTATGTTGCATTTCATTCCAATATTGACATATTAGGTACACTTAGATCATCTTATTTATACTCTGGACCTATCTTAGTACGCAATAGGTTTCGAAATATACTTGGGATAATAGGCTTGAAATTATATAGAGCTTTAGCTCCGTAACATAGTACGTAGGTTATAGATATTACTAGTTGTCCACCCGTGCGATGCACGGGCGAGATGTTCACTTAAATATGTTGTTTAACAAATAAATAGTGCAATTGCTAGGATAATAAGTGCATTGACTATTATAAGTATTTAGTGATTAAATGAAGCGATATATATATATATATATATATATATATATATATATATATATATATATAATCAATTTTGATTTGTGACTCTAAAAAAATCATGGGATGAATATAATAATGATATACATAATATTTGTTGAATGTTTTTTGTTATAATTTCCGAATTATTACTAAAAAAAGGTATTAGATGCTATTTCCATTGCCAAATACAGTAGGGATATGTAGATATGATACGGTATGGATCAAGCATTTGAACCTATTAATTTACGAAAAGTTATAGTTTTTGATTGCTATCTTGTAGACTTGTTGGTTTGGACAAATATTTGTGGATTCTTTGTGATAATATAATGTTTTGAAGATGTGTACTCTGCATGTTGTTCTAGGCACTAATTAAGCATGATCTGCTATTCTTACTTGATGAAATGACACTTATAATATGCATCTTGATCTGGAATGAATTTTCTTATTTTGTATAATTTTGGTTTGATGCATTTTTTACATATTGATTTATCTCTAGTGCTTACATTTGTTTTATCCAGAGTAGGACAAAGAAGCTGAACAGATGGAAACACAATTAAAGGAAGAAGAGAGATTAAAGTAATAAAGTGAAGTGCCAACAGAATAGTGATTTCAACAAATATAAGTATACTTATTCAACATTGCATATAAGTGTACTTATTCAACAGAATAGTAGCATAACATAACCATGAACCACTATTATAATAAACCTATGAAACTAAGTAAAAACGAACCAAAGTGATCTAATAAACCATACAAAATGATAATTTAAAATAGCAACACAGATTATGTAACAATAGCAACTCTGACGTCAAACTTACTTTACTTCTTCGGGATCTTGTTTCTTTTATTTGAACTCACTGCATCTGCATATTCGATCTTCAGTGATCTTTTCATGATTTCACCATCTTCACCTTCATCAATATGTTCTTCCTTTGGTTTTTTGTAAGCTATCATGATGTTCACTTTCAATCTCCTCAACTTCACAAATTGCTTTAGGAGCCTTCAAAAGACATGTAGGAAAGTTGGGTCAGATTTTTTTCATAGTAAGTTTTATGCAAATTGTAAAATATATGGGTCATACATGTCTTCCAAAAGTAATAGACAATGCTCGTTATCTTTATAACATTATAAGAGATCGACACGCTTTTTATCCCACATTAGAAATTGGGCGTTGCCTGTCTCGTTAACCACTCATTCTTCCAGTTTGTAGGTTTGTACCTTAATACAATAAGAGCAAACATGTTAGGAGATATCAATAAATGATTAAATTCAATAACTTGATATAACCGTATCCATATTATTTTGTCCTTCCTACCTATATACACTTTCATTCTGTTTGGTTCCACATTTAGTGCATAAGAAGTAAGTTGCCTCTGAAGTCTGAAGTCAATTTATTTGAGCACCTTATGCATGCAAGATAGCACCTACTCCCTCAAACTTTTAGCATCAAATAATAGTTTTAGAAACCCAGAAACAGTTGTCCAGGAAAATTCAGTTGTAAAAATTGAGTATTTAGTAGAATAGTAAATAGAATATAAAAGGTTATAACTTGCATGTGCAAAGTTTTTCTTTAGCACAACGAAATAGAATGAAAAGTGAAATCTATATTAATTAAGTAAATGACATAACTACAAATATGCCTAGAACCAATCCAAATTATCTCGACATAACGTGCACATTTTGGAGCAAAAAATTTACATTAACCTAAAACGTGAAGAAATCGATGTCGTTCCTCCTGTTGATGTAAGCATGGACCCTGCTGTATAGGAATCGATCGTGGGCTACTGGTTTGTATTACAAAAATGTAACCAATGTTAATAGAAGCAATGATGTGGTAAGAATTGGCTGTAGATTTGATGATAAAATCATCATTGCAGTCTCCTCCCAAAACTTCACCCTCATCATTCAATTTGAAAAATACATCAACATTAAATTAGTTGGTGAAAATGGACCTCAAATTTATGGCCATAATCCAGTCCAAAAATACATCCACGTGAAGCAGCAAGTTAATTAAGCAGGCTTGCAACATGTGATGGGGACAAAATTGTTACTTCAACAACATCATCTCCTTCATTACATACCCAACATATTGGATGGATAGAAGGGAAATTTTTCTTACATCCAAACAACCTACTAAATTAAATTGATTAGCCCTTTTCTTTACAGAAAATTGCTCCTAGTTTGGCTGCCAAAATTTTATATGTGTTGGAGGTAGCAAATAACCAAAATCAGAGTTCATGCTTTCAAATCCACCACTAGAATCATCAATGAGCAAGAAACACACACACATAAACATACCAGATAACACATTAAGAGGGTAAATTATATATACACACATTAGAGGAAATTGATGCCAAATAATCCTAAAAGCCAGATGGAGCCGATAAAAGCAACAAAAGCAGCGAGTTTAGAGAGGGCGGAAGTGGAGAGGATGCGCAACTGAAAATTGAAAAAACAAAAAATTTAAAAAATCAATGTTATGTATTCCTTTTAAATCCGAGCACTGCTCGGAGGATAATGTGATACGTTCATCTTGTCTTCTTTTCACCATGGTCAAACTCTGCAAAGAATTGGAGATGCAGGTACCATTATACAGATACAACCAAAAATCTTAGATTATATGTCGCCCTGCTATCCCTTCGTCAATTTTGTAATGGTAACATAGGCGCAAAACATGAAGAAACCCAACAATTATCGAAAATTATACCGGAGACAAATGAGTGATTAGTTCTTAGACAGAGAAGAAGATAGTGGGCTTCAGAGGTTATTGAGATGTGGCAATCGTGAATATTCAAGAGAAAACCATAAATTATTATGCTTGCATAGAAGAAAAAAAGAAAACGTAATGAAATTTTTGTGAGGCAGACACGTATTATTAGCGAAAAAATAGCGACTCTCTTTTAGTATTATAGGTAGATTTTGGGACAATAAAGTATTTTTCAGATTACACTTCGGCTATGATATTTTGTACAACTTGAAGATTAGTGTAAGATTTGGGATACTTAGAATCCAATTTGAACGTAAGGATTTAGATGTACCATTCTTATAGGAATAAACTACTCTAGTATTTACCTAAACTACACTTATTTAGAACCCTAGACCAGCCTAAATGATCAAAGTAACACACACTCTGTAGCCTATCTTAATGGAAACAGACAACCCTTTAAAGACCACAATGAACCTTAGTCATTAAGAGTACCTAGTGCCTCCTACTATTTACCAAGCTCCCGCTCATCCCATCACCTCCCAAACTGACTCCACCTCAACTCCACGTCATCCATGCAATGTGACTTTTTGGCCACATGAAGGGATGAATAGTGCTAGCCAGTCAAATTTGTACTCTTAGATGGTTAAAAGGTTGAAGGCCTCTTCTCACACACACACACACACACTCAAGTTCAACTCTCTCACTAGCTCTCATTCTTCTCAATGTCACACTCTCTTTACAACGAAAGAGTATTCATCATCTACTTCTTATTACGTCTCGACACATACCCTCACCTTACTATCACCACCAAAACCTTCATCCAAGCTCAAGTTAGCATTCTGTAGGAGTTCATGATTAGCTTCGAGTCTCTTTAAGCCACTTCCACGCCCAAAATCCAAGCTACTTAGAGGTATAGTTTAGATTTAAGTATAGTTTAGTTAGTTAAATGGTGTACTTGGTTAGGGGATTGGTTGGAAGGTGGTATTGAATATATATATTTTGTACGCAAAAACTCACACACACTAGTGGAAATCAAATACATGCATTGTAGAGTAGAATGTGATGGTTATTATGTTTAATTTATGTTTTGCATTTGTAGTTTCTGTTATTTCGGATGTATTGTGTTAATTTATAAGATAGGGTTGTTCTTGTAAGTTGCATGTTGAATTCGACTATTTGCATGTTAATTTTAGTAATGTTAGGTTCAAAATTGGCTAAGTGTTGATTAGGGATGTTTGCATGTTAATAGTTATGACTTGCATGTTTAATTTTAGGTGGAAATTGGCTTAAACTATGTAAATGATGATCTAAAACTCTTGCATATTAATTATAAGAAGTTCTATGAAAATTAGTGAAATTTGTTAAGTATGTCCGATGTGAGGGCTTGATGATGTTGCATGTGGATATTTTGTAAAATTAAGCTTGATTTATTAGTTTAATAATCACATAGGTGAATTGGAAATGATGTTGAATATTTTGATAATCGAGTGTTATGAATTTGGAAAATTTGATCAAAATGAGTTAATAAGGTTTTTATGAACGTTATGTAATCATTTGGCAAAATGGATCTAAAGCCAAATGATATAAATAATGTGATTTCGTGATTCGAATAATTTTGTTAAAAATGTTTTGTTTAAAAACTAGGTGTGTTTTAGGAAAATTGAACTTGGAATAAAAATGATAAAAATTGTGTTGTGATCATGTTATGAAAATTATTTGAGTAGAATGAAAGTGTCTGGTCTCGCGCTTGATTTTTATTATTATTTTTGTAACAGTTATGTTGATTAATTTATTTGATTTATATTGAGCACATATGTGAAATAATATATGTAGATGCTTCGGCATTATTTTAATTTTAATTAAGATAATACTATGTTTAATTCGGCTCAATTTAGAGTATTTTGGACTTAGACAATTAATTTTTACTAGTGCTGACATAATTGGACTTGGTAAACAAAATGAACTTATAGAGAATAAATTGGACCTTATAGAGAATAAGTTGGACTTAAGGGTCATATTGGACTTAGAATAAAATAAATGGACTTGAAGATAACCAAAAAAAAAAAAAAGGGCTTTGGGCCCAATACGTTAGATAATGGGTCAAGTAAATCATTTGAGCCCTAAGCAACTGAGTTGGACTTAGGAAATACTCCCTCCGTCCCGGCTTAAGTTTTCTATTTTGACCGGGCACGGAGGTTAAGAAAAAGTAGATTTTGTGGAATCTTTGACTTTTTTAAAGGTGGAGATTGAGGGTGAAGATTTTGAGGGTGGAGATTGTGAGAGAAGTTTGCCATTTATGGGCTGGAAAGTTAAGTTGGGACAAACCAAAAAAGAAAGTAGGAAAGTTAGAGTGGGACGGAGGTAGTATAAAGTTACGCCTTAGAATAATTAAAAGGGGCTTTAAGCAAAAACAGGCCCAAGGCCGAACCTTTATTGGGCCAAAACAGGGTTTTCGGGCTAAATGGGCTGACCGGGGCTGAATTGGGTTGTGTCAGGCCCAAACTCAAAAGCAAATAGAGTGGTTAGCAATTAATTGGAATCAAAATGAATAATTAGATTGCATAATGATGACAAGGAATTTTAATAAGAAATTGATTAGAAATGGGTAGTAATAGTAATGTTAAAATAAGTGATAAGTAAAGCAGGAAAAATTAGGTTATTGGAGATCAAATTAATGGAGAGTAGACATAGACATTAAATAAAAAGTGTCTTGAGTGATGAGAGCAAGTGAGAATACAACTAAGGGACAATTAGGGTTTCAATTGAAAAAAAATTAAGGTTTCGAATTAGGTTGTACAATGTTTATGATATTTTGTAATAAACTGTGATGTTGAATGACTTGTATGATTATAATGATGTGATAGAATTTAATTACAACAATTATTTAGTTATGAACCTCATAAAATGTTAATTTAGAATAATATATGATTACTTATTATGATTTCATGTAGAATATGTTAAATTATGCAACTTACAATTGATTAGATTGAAATGTGACAATGTAGGATAAAATGAATTAAGTGTTGATTTAGAAATGTTAATATAATAATAATTGAACAAAGTTAGGAAATAGTAAAGGTCATGTACAAGTGCACTTAGAATAAAAGTTAATCTATATATATAAAAAAGTTAAATGAAGGGATTTTTCTGTAATTCACTATTTTCCGCTTAAAATATGTCTTTGATGCATTCATTATTTCTCCTAAAGCAATAATTATATATTTTTCTCTTCAAATTAATGCAATATCAAGTATTACCTTCCTTAATAAATGAACATATACTTTATTAAATTAAAAGTAAAAGGTGATATATTATTTAATGATTGACTAATTAAATTATTGTATTTGCAAATATAAATTTATTATAATTATAATGTTGTTTGATTAATCACTGGATTACGACTTCATGTACATTTATATATGATAATTGATCATGAAATTATTTTTTTATTATGTATTCATTTTTTTGTATTTATTGATATTATTTCTTTATAAAAATAATTACACTTTGCAACCTAAACTATGAGATTTCACTTGTGTTACAATCTAAATTTCTATTAAAAAAAAAAAAAAAAAAAATTAACGTGCTTGAGCTTTATAGGTTTTTTAGAGTTCTCAATATATACAATACTTTGTCGCATTTTCCCATATTTTGCAACCTATACAATATATATATATATATATATATATATATATATATGAATATATATATACACACACACTAATAATAATTTTATTTAAATAAATCTAATATTCATAATAAATATGTAGAATTTATTTTAATGAATCTCAAAGTATACATGATATTATTAAGATATATTGAAGAATTCATATGTTTTATTTTGTTATTCCAACTAATGCATTTTATTTTATTTAAATCAAGATTTATTTAAAACCTAAAAAGTATTTGAGTATATTAAATCACCATGTAAGATATTAAAACTTGAAAATGAATTCTCTGTAAATAAAGTTAAATAGTTTTAGTTAAGATTTGAAAGTTTATTTTGATAAATTAAAATATTTTAAAAAATGGAAAAAATAAAAGAAAAAACTAATTTTCTTATAATATCATTCAATTTATTTTATTTAATATATTTTGGTTGGTCATATGATATTTATATATTTGTGTTTGTTTTAATATTCATTATCAATTAAGCTATTGCGGTGTTCACATAAGTCAAGATGGATACAGACAAACTAAATATATGTTTGAGTTTCAATATTAAGAGATAGTCATTGTTATAACTAGATAGAATTTATTTTTTACATTTAATATTTATCTTAATGTAAATCTATAAAATAATATATTTATAAAAAGTATATTAAATCCACATATCACATTGGAGAAATTGATATTTACATTATTTATAATTTGGTTTAATATCATTTTGCAATGTGTACTATGAGCATTTCTTCAGTTTCTTACTTATTTTTTTTTCAATCACAACTTGAATTATACGTTTTTTCATGTTTGCAACATCTGCCAACAATTTAAATGTGAAAAAAATATTCTATTAAAAAATATTTAAATAACGTAAAATTGTTTAAAAATCTAAAAATTATTTTTATATTCTAAATTTCATTGATAATATCACAAAATTAACTTTAAAATGTTGAACTTTTTTTTTATGAAATTGATTTTTGTTTTATAAAAAAGTTAAAATCAAATCATTTTCACTAAGAAAAAATTAAAAAGTAATTAATTTTTTAAAAAAAAAATAATAAAACTATTATAAATTTCTGAAAATAATCTTAAAATTATATTTTAAAATCTCTAAAATTTCGTTTAAGATATATGAAACCATCTATTAAATGTTAAAATTATTTTTGAGAATATTCAGTTTTCTTAAAATACTTAAAATGATTTATAATAAGTGAAAAATTTATTTAAAGTCAGATTGTGATTTTTGAATAAATGTATAATTTTATGACATAAGTATTTTTTTAATAAAATTTAAAAAATCCATTTAATTTTTTTAAATTATTTGATCTCTTTTTTTTTTTATGAAAGTTGATTTTTTATTAAAATAATTTCTACATTTTTCCAGTGAGGTTATGATATTCTAAATGAATATTTAGAATTTGAAAATAAATATTGAATTTTCTAAATAATTTTATTAATTTTAAATAGGTTTTTCTTTTTCTCTGTGGAAATTGCTACGAAAGGTTGCAAAAGTGGAAAAATGCATTTTCAGGTTGTGATCGTAAAAAATAAAATAAAAAATAAGGTAAGAAAATGAAAAACATGCATAATACAGGTTGTAAAATGTTATTAACCCTATAATTTTTATATGTTTAATAAAAAAATATTTAAATATTAATTTAGTTAGAATACAACAATTCTATTTTTTAATATTAGATTATATAATACTTTTAATTATTAATTTCTAAATAATTTTTGTGCATCGCACGGGATCGATACTAGTATTGATAATAGTAACAAGCAAGCATGGAAATGATACAAGTATGTTGATGATGATTGAGATTGCGATCAAGTGGTGGTGATGATGATGATGATGATGATGTGATCTAAATGAGACCAAGACAAAGGAATCATATGATAATGATTAAGTAATAAGCGTCGCATAATTGAGTTAGGTTTTATTTCGTAAAATACTTGAAATGCGGGTAATAACATAAACTTTAATAATATGTTTCACACAGAGACAGATTTCAGCAGTCACTGGCATATGCTTAAACTGCGGAAGTGGGTAACACTGATGTTTAACTTTCTACGTTATGTATAAGTTTGTAAATATGAGCGAGCAACAAGGGTCGGGAGTAAGAATAAGGTTACTGGCCGAGATAAGGCAGTATGAGAAGTATGAATATAGGGTTACTGACAAAGATAAGGCTACGAAGTACGTATGTATGAGAGAGTAGACGTGCCAAGAGTCCGATCCTACTTCAGAGGGGAGGCACAACGCCGTCTATCGGGCATGCGTTTGTTAAAGTTCCTTATTAAATACTCCCTCCATCCCGCCCTAATTTCCACACTTTCCTTTTTGGGCCATCCCACCTTATTTTGCACATCCCTAAAATGGAAAGAAATCTCCCCCAAAATGCCCTCATAACACACACTTATTTATAGTAATGCCATTACTTATTCAATTAAAAAAATATGAAATTTGTTAATTAACCTAATTGATTTTCATTAACACTAAACCTAACTTAATTAAACTACCCCAAACCCAACCTATATTCCCCAACCCAACCCATTGTTAACAAACTCAGCCCATATCCAGGCTTATTTTCTGGATCATACTCTCTCTATCCTCTCTCATTCTTTTCGAAACCCTATTTTCACTTCTTGGCTGCTGAAATCAAACTAAGGCTTCTTCATCTCTCTCACTGATCTACCTAAATGGTGGTCGATTGAGTCCTGAAGTTGTTCTCTCCTACTAGGTCTATTAGATTTGTGTTATTTTCTTGAGTTTCGAATTAGTTCATTTCGGTAATTTCATGGATGATTCTCCTAAATTTGACGAAATCGCATAAGATTCGGAAGTTTTGTTCATTGCTGATACTCAGTTGCCAGAGCCGGCACTGAAGCGACTACAATTTCAGTGGAAGAGGTGTGTTCAAAGTAGGTTTCTGTTCCAGATCTTTCGGCTCCGAGCAATACTCTCTTCCACTTCCTCTTTTTCTACATCTCTAGAAGAATGATCGATTCGCTCATAGGTTTTAGCCGTTAAGTTCTCTTCCGCGGGCCACTTTCTTATACTTGCTTAGTCATGTACTATAACTCCTCCAATTGAGAATCTCGAGAACCTAAACAAAAATGCAGAAGTGAGCGTACCCCAAGGCTCTACTCTCTTCCCCCTTTTAGCTAACCACCATCAACCCCATTTTTCACCTTGAATGGGTCGTAAAAAAGGATTATGAATAGAAAGAAAAGAGATCATAAACGCGAATGACGTATAGGTCGGATGTTTCCGTGAGCAGTAAGTAGCAGATCTCCCTTGATTTTATTTTGGGAAAGCTGGCGGCCGCGTGTGAATTCTTTCAAGGCAAGGGGGGGGCCTGATTCGATATTGTTGTTTACTCGAGCCAGGAAATGAATCGGTGAAGTTAGCCAAACCACCTGCCGGCGGATAGTGTGAAGATTGAGTCTGGACACGAGCCCTTTGCTAGGATACTTTTTAGGATAGCTTTTGTTAGGTATTTTATACTCTAGATTGTGTTTAATCGTCATTTGTGATGTTAGCAATCAAGAGGAGTGAATCAAATTCTGTCTCAATTCACATTCTGAGTCTTTTTGAAATTCACTAAAGTTTAGTGAGTTGTTTTGCCTTGTAGCACCCACAAGTTGTTTAATACTTGTGGAAAATTTCACATCACTTGTTATTCAAGTTTCCGCTGTGTTTAGACTCAAGGTTGGGTAAACCTCGTACCCAATCTCAGTATTTTATGAAGCAACACACACTTTCAGTTTAAGTTTTTGGAGTTTCTAGTTTGCTTAACTCAAATTGACTTAATATATATATATATTTTTTTTCCTAGATTACTTCTGGAGTATAATTTTTTCCTTTAACAATTGCTATTATTGGAATCTGTTGTTGTTTTGCTATTTTTTCAGGTGGTTCCATATTCATTTGAGGATGAGAAACAAGGTTTGAATAAGCAGGTATATTCCTATAGGTACCTTTCATTTATATCATTGTATCGTTGTTTGAATTATAATGATAGTATTTAGTATTTTATTCTTATACTGGTTTTGCGAACATTATTTTTAAAGCCTTAAGGGAAAATTGGTATAAATGCCCTGTATGTTTCTCCTATTTAAAAACTAGAACACTAAGTAGATCACTTTTTAAAAATGCCTTCTAACTTACCAAAAATTGGTGAAAATGTCCCATGACCGGCTATAGGCTGTATAACCATTAGCCATTAATGAGGTGGAGCTCTTTTTCTAACGTGGTATTAATTTTTCGTTTTTCTTTTATTTTTTATGTGGAATCACTTGATAGGATGGAAAAAAAATTCAAAAATAATATAAAATATTAATTTGAATTAATAACAAATTATAATTCCCAAACTAAAATTCAAAATAATAAAATTTTTATTTTATTTTAAAAATTATAAAATACATTTAAAATTTAAAAAATTAAAAAATTATTTCTGAAAATTATTTCAAAAATTATAAAATTCATTTAAAATTTATTTCTAAAAATTATTTCAAAAAGTATAAATTCATTTAAAATTTTAAAAATTAAAAATTATTTAAAAAATTATATAATTCATTTTAAATTAAAAAATTAAAGAAATTACTTCTGAAAATTATAACAAAAATTATAAAATTCATTTTAAATTCTAAAATTAAAAATTTCTTTCTAAAGAATATTTAAATTTTTTATTTAAAATACAAAAATTAAAACGTATTTCAAAGTAGATATTTTGGATCGAATGTTGAGAGGTACAAAAATAATCAAAACCACATCCATCCATCATTCTCCCACCCATGCCTGTTCGAAACCTCTACAACTCCATAGCCATAATTAATTATGGAGAATTGCAATACTAAGCCAACAATGTTTCTCATCGCTGCCAATTTAAGTTATCGATTAAAGTTTTGATCCTCGCTTATTCGCTCCCTCCCTACCGAATCCGTTGCCGCCAAAGTCGACGACCTACGATCCACTCCTGGATCTGCTGCGGGTCTTCTAGCAAACATCGACGACGAGCTTGGGTTGCATAGCCGATGGAGGGAAGGGGTAGGGGGTGGGTGGGATCTAGATTTGGGGACAGGAAAACTGGGTTGGAGTTTGACTTATTTTGTTTACGTCTATGTGTATATATATGTCTGTATATGTTTGTGTATATATATATATGTGTGTGTGTGTGTGTGTGTATATATATATCTGTAAATAGTTGATTTTTTATAACTCTAATGAGTCAACATGGAAACACAAAAATCGTAAAACTAATGACACATAAGAAAATAAAAGACACATAATTTTTAAATTTTAAATAAATTTTATAATTTTTAAAATAATTTTTAGAATAATTTTTAGAAATAATTTTTTAATTTTTTAATTCAAAATAAATTTAATAATTTTCAAATATAAATTTTTAAATTTTAAAATTTTAAATGAATTTCATAATTATTGAAATAATTTTCATAAATAATTTTTTAAGTTTTTTAATTTTAAATGAATTTTGTAAGTTTTGAAATAATTTTCAGAAATAAAATTTTAAATTTTCAAATTTTAAATGAATTTTATTATTTTTTAATATAATTTTCAAAAATAAATTTTTAAATTATTAAAATTTAAATGAGCACAACAACAAATCTTGAAAAAGATGAAGATGGAAAGGATGTTGATATCACACGGTACAGAAGATTTATTGGGTCACTTCTGTATCTTACAACAAGTAGACCTAACATCCTGTTTGCTGTAGGAGTTTGTGCATGTTATCAAGAAGCACCTAAGAAGACTCATCACCAAGCAGCAAATAGAATCCTGAGATATCTAAGGGGTACAACAGAGGTTGGGTTGCGGTACCCATGGATTGAGGATTCGAGCTTAAAGAGTAATCAGATTTTACCTTCGCTTGTTGCAAGCTTGGCCGCAAAAGCACAGGTGGAAGCTATTAATTTCTTGGAAATAGACTTGTTTCATGATTTAACAGGAAGCAACAACCTATCACATCATCTACAGCAGAAGCAGAGTACATGCTACAGGAAGTTGTTTTGCGCAAATATTGTGGATGCAACAACAACAAAAGGACTATGGGTTACTCGCAGAAAAACTCCTATAAGTTATTCGAAAGGATATGGTAACCCTACTGGAGTAAGGGAAAATGTTGTAAATACTGCACAATGATGCATTGTATACTATAAGTAAGATAGATGTAAGTTGGATGGCAATAGATAGCTCATAGTCATTCACAAAAATGCCTACAACAGGAAATATAATAAGAAAGCCACAATAAGCTAAAATATGGCGATTCATTGCTTACTTTAGTAACCTTACTATGACATAATTGTTGTAACTATTTCATGTAAGTAGCATTTAGTGTGCTGAACATTAAAACGTGTCAATTTCTAAGCAGCAAACATTCATATCTTATCCAACTAAGCTTTCTCCGCATTTAATGCACATGTCATCTACTGCGTCGTAACAATTACCTTTCGTAGAGGTAATTATAGTGTTTATATTTGACCAATGCAACCATTAAATCTCAGCCACTAATTCAAATTCATTTTCCATCAATGAATCTGAATCGTTCAAATCACACGGATTTCTTGTGAAAGTGAACCAAGAGTCATTTCTGAAATCAACAATGAAAGGTTATATATACTTAAACTTAGAAAGTACGAAAAACTTTTTGATCACATCTCTTTGCGAAGAAACCCTAAAGGTCCAATCTTTAGATCTTCAACCTTCTGGACAAAAAGAAAATGGCACCAAAGAAATCTACTCCCGTAAAGAAGAACCCAGGGATTATCGATGGACGTCTTGCTTCCTCGGTGCCCACAAACCTAGATATCAAGAAGATTTGGTGGAGCAGTTCTACAGCATTGCAGAGGTCACAAAGAATCGAAAGTATTAATTAAACTGATCAGACAAGTATTCTCGCCCTCTATCAGTGTGTAAATCTTAAGTTTCCTATCTCTTCAGTTCTCAACCTCCTCTAAGAGTCACTTAAAGAAATCAAACGCTTATGAGCTGTGAGATAAGAGAAATACTAAACCATACCGCAAGTAGTCATCAATAAATGTGAGAAAATAGGATGTGTCGTGCCTCCACATTTACAAGTCCACATATATGTGACTAAACTAACTCTAAAGATTAAATAGCCCTCTTTGCCTTTTCAAAAGGCTTCTGGCAGGCTTTTCCTACCAGACATGGTTCACACACATGAAGGTTGACTTGGAGAGATTGCGAAAAAACCCTACTTGGAATAACCTAGTCATCATTTCTTGTCGTATGTGTCCTAACTTTGCAAGCCACTTAACAAAATAAAAAACAAAATCAATAGATGAAGAAACAAAAGAAGTGCATTTATTAGATAATTTCAACATGAAAAATCCATTTTTGATATGGCGCATGGCGTAAAGGTTATTTCCAAGAGAATAGACAACATAGTCTGATCAAATAGGAAAGAAAAACCATGACCTAAAAGTGCCGACACTGAAAGTAGATTACATTGAATACTAGGATCAAAGCACATCATTAAGGAGCAGCTCGCACCCAGTGTTAAGCTTGAGAAGTTATGATCCAGCTCCAACTACTTTCTCTTGCGCGTCTTTTCCCATAGCTATGTAGTGGTTGCCTGCTGATACTCGATGATAATCTACAAATCTTGTTCTATCTCAGGTGTAGATATCGGTTCAATTTCATCAAGTGTTTATGGTACGAAGTAGAGGTTTTTAGGATTCCAGAACCGGGTTCGAAATACAAGGAACCAGATCAGAGAACCGGGTTTTAACCAGATTCAGAAAAGAGGTTAGAAGAAGAACCGGGCTCGTGGTAGTTATAACCGCTGGTTACAACGGTTTTTATTCTGTTGCATGAAAAACCGTTGTAGAAGCTTTGCTGCAACAGTTTTTGAATAGCTTGAGTCAAATTGGTTACAACTTCCTCAACTCCCTGATTCGAGCTCCAGCATTTATATACATTGTAAACACTTGTAATTGCGAGCTAGTAGACGTAATTTTCCCTCTGTAAACATTACTCAATCAAGAGAATTAGATCTCTAGGGTTTTCTGCTCAAATCAAAGCTGTGATTTGGGGTTTTCTGGATTTCTGGCTAATTCTTGTAATTGGTTGATTAGTGAAGTGAATTGAGGTGTATAGAACCTCCGTGGATGTAGATCACATTGATCGAACCACGTAAAAGTCCTGTGTTCATCATTTTTCTTTCCTGTTCTTGGTTCGGTTGTTGTTGACCTATTTCTTGGTTGTGTTTCGTTCAAATACAATTGTGTGTTGTCTTGTGTGTGAGGTTGAGTTAATACCAACAAGTGGCACCGTCTGTGGGAAGCATTCTCACGCAACCAGAAGATAAACATGTCAGGAATGAAGATGGATTTGGATAAATTCTCAGGGAAGAATGACTTCTACCTATGGAAGATCAAGATGAAGGCCATTCTGGTGCAAAATGGGCTGGTGAGTGCTCTCAAACCTGAAATTGACTGGATAGAGACTGAGAAGCCCAAATATGCAGAAATAGACCAAAAGGCTTTGAGTTTAATCATCTTGTGCCTGGGTGATAAGCCATTGAGGGAAGTTTCGAGGTGCAAGAATGCAATTGAGGCCTGGACCAAACTGGAGGACCTTTATCAGTCCAAGTCAGTATCAAATAAGTTGTTCCTCAAGCAGAGATTGCTAGCTTTCAAAATGGTGGAGGAAAAGGACATTTCTGATCAATTAGATGAGTTTTCAAAACTTCTTGATGAGCTGGAAGACCTTGGGGTAACTATGGAGGATGATGACAGAGCCTTGATGGTGTTAAATGGTCTACCAAATTCTATGGAAGGGTTCAAAGATACTTTGATGTTTGGGAGAAAGGATAAACTGAGTTATGACTCAATCATTACTACCTTGAAGACTAAATGGTTACAGAACCAAGGAGACAAGAAGGTAACTCAATATGGTGAAGGACTAAATGTTAAGTTCAAAAACAACTACCAAAAGAAGAAGGGCCAAACCTCAAAGAATCCCAAAAGTGGCAACACTGCTCCAAAGAAATCTGGAGAATGGGTAGAAAACAGAAAATGCTTCAAGTGCAAACAGATAGGGCATCTAAAGAAAGATTGCCCACAGAAGATGAAGAAGAAAGAAGGTCAGGGTACTGAAGCTGCCACAGTTGAGCATGAAGAAGACACACCAGAGGTCTTGAATGTTACTGAGTCAAAAATGGAGGTGGAATGGGTATTGGATACTGGTTACTCCTTCCATATGTGTCCCCATGAAGAATGGTTTCAAAATCTCAAGAAAGAAGATGGAGGGTGTGTACTGCTAGGAAATGACCAATCCTGCAGAGTTCAAGGCACTGGATCAGTAAGCATCAATATGTTTGATGGAGTTACTAGAAAAATTACAAATGTAAGGTATGTGCCTGGACTTAAAAGAAACCTGATCTCCCTAGGATCTCTTATTTCTACTGGGTGTGAATTTAAGTCTGTTGATGGTCAATTACACATAACCAAAGAGAATAAACTGGTAATCAAAGGAAGACAACACAATGGCTTGTTTATCTTGATAGGAAAACCAGTGGTTGGAAATGTGGGAAATATTCTGGGTAAGGATGAATTAACACTGTGGCATAAGAGGTTAGGACACATTGGGGAAAAGGGATTGAAAGAGCTATCCAAAAGAGGTATAATAGGAGAGGTTGGAAACCAGACACTTGAATTCTGTGACAAATGTGCATTAGGCAAATCACTGAAATTGCCTTATGCTAAGGGGATTCACATTACTCAAGAACCTCTAGATTATGTTCACTCTGACATCTGGGGACCATCCAGAACTGATTCTCATGGAGGAGGAAAGTACTTCATGTCTGTTATTGATGATTTCAGTAGGAAAGTATGGGTGTTTATCTTAAGAAACAAGAGTGATGCCTTCACTAAATTCATGACATGGTTGCTTCAGATGGAAACATTGAGAGGAAAGAAACTCAAGCATTTGAGAACTGACAATGGCTTAGAGTATCTATCTACTGAGTTTACAACTTTCTGTAATGAAAAGGGGATTACCAGATACAGAATAGTTCCCATGAATCCACAACAGAATGGAGTGGCAGCAAGATTTAACAGAACTATTCTTGAAAGAGTAAGGTGTATGTTAATTGATGCTGGATTGCCAAAGGTGTTCTGGGGAGAAACAATCAATACAACTTGTTACCTAATAAATAGATCACCTACATCATCTCTAGGGTTCAAAACACCAGAAGAAGTATGGAGTGGAAGAGTTCCAAATTACTCAGGTCTAAAGGTGTTTGGATGTTTGGCTTATGCTCACATGAAATCAGACAAACTTGATCCTAGAGCATACAGGTGTGTGTTTCTGGGATATCCAGAAGGGATCAAGGGTTACAGGTTATGGTGCATGGAACCTGGGAATCAGAAACTAATGATAAGCAGAGATGTGAAGTTCAATGAATCAATTATGGGATATCACTTCTCTGGAAATCAAGAAGAACATGATGGAGGTACTGAATCAGAAAGGTTATCAGTTCAAGTGGAGACTCAGATGGATCATGGACCACAAAGAGGTGAACACTTGACTGAACACTCAACTGATAGTTCTTCAGAAGAAGAGGATATGCCACCCAGAATTACAAACTTGAGAGACTACAACATTGCCAGAGACAGACAAAGGAGGCAAATACAGAGACCAGACTTCTATGGACAGGCCGGAAGTGTACATTATGCACTCAGTATTGCTGAAGACATAGAACATCATGAACCACAGAATTTCAGAGAAGCAGTCAGTGGTGATGAAAGTGAATACTGGATTAGTGCAATGATGGAAGAAATGGAATCACTGGAAAGGAATGGCACCTAGAAACTGGTGGATAAACCAAAGGGGCAGAAGCTGGTAAGTTCCAAATGGATTTACAAGAAGAAAGTTGAAGCTGGAGACTCAGATAGGATAAGGTATAAAGCAAGGTTGGTGGCAAGGGGTTTTACTCAGAGGGAGGGTATTGATTTCAATGAGGTTTTCTCTCCTGTGGTGAAACATTGTTCAGTCAGACTACTTTTGTCAAAAGTAACACAAGAGGATATGGAGTTACAGCAGTTGGATGTAAAAACAGCTTTCTTACATGGAGACTTAGTTGAGAAAATATATATGAAGCAGCCTGAGGGGTTTGTGATTCCTGGAAATGAAGAAAAGGTATGTTTTCTCGAGAAATCATTATATGGATTGAAACAAAGTCCAAGGCAGTGGAATAAGAAGTTCAATGAGTTTATGTTAGAAGCTGGTTTTGTCAGAAGTCTGTATGATAGTTGTGTATACTTTGATAAGAGTACAAGTGTTGATCCTGTATACCTGTTGCTGTATGTGGATGACATGCTTACTGCAAGCAAGAGTACACATAAAATACATCAGCTAAAGAAGAAGTTGAGTTATGAGTTTGACATGAAAGACTTAGGGGATGCCAAGAAGATTTTGGGAATGAGTATAATCAGAGATAGAGCTGCTGGAAGTTTATGGTTGTCTCAGAGGCATTACCTTCAGAAAGTGGTGGAGAGGTTTCAGATGCATGAGGCTAAAACATTGAGTATTCCAGTAAGCCAACAACTCAGACTATCAAAGGAACAGAGTCCTAAGACAGCAGAAGAAGTGAGATACATGAGAAATGTGCCTTATGCAAGTGGGGTTGGAAGTTTAATGTATGGTATGATATGTAGCAGACCAGACTTAGCATATTGTGTGTCTTTGGTTAGTAGGTATATGTCAAATCCAGGGAAAGCTCACTGGAAGGCTTTGGAGCAGGTGTTAAGGTATTTAAAGGGGACAGTCGATCTGTGGTTGAAGTTTCAGAAGCTGGCAAACATGTCTATTCCATTGGAGGGTTTTGCAGATGCTGATTTTGCTGGTAATATTGACACCAGGAGGTCAATCACAGGATATTTTTTCACTTTATATGGCAATGCAGTAAGCTAGAGAAGTGTACAACAGTCTGTAGCAGCTTTATCAACTACAAAAGCTGAGTACATGGCTTTGACAGAGGCAATTAAAGAAGTTGTGTGGCTGAAAGGAATTCTGAAGGGTCTGGGGATAAAGCAGGAATGTGTGACTATATACTGTGCCAATCAGAGTACACTACATCTGGTAAAACATCAAGCTTTCTATGAAAGATCTAAGCATATAGATGTTAGGTTGCATTTTGCAAGAGATGTGATTGATGCAGGGTAGTAGAGGTTAAGAAGGTTCACACAAGTGACAATGCTGCTGCTTTCTTAACCAAAGCAGTGCCTGGAAGCAAGGTAGTTCATTGCTCAAGCCTGATTAGGCTTGAACGATGTGATTAAAAGATAAAGAGCAAGGCAGGTCTGAGGTAGTGAGATACACTTGAATTCATTCAGGTGGCGAATTGTAGATATCGGTTCAATTTCATCAAGTGTTTATGGTATGAAGTAGAGGTTTTTAGGATTCCAGAACCAGGTTCGAAATACAAGGAACCGGATCAGAGAACCGGGTTTTAACCAGATTCAGAAAAGAGGTTAGAAGAAGAACCGGGCTCGTGGTAGTTATAACCGCTGGTTACAACGGTTTTCATTCTGTTGCATGAGAAACCGTTGTAGAAGCTTCGCTACAGCAGTTTTTGAATAGCTTGAGTCAAATTGGTTACAACTTCCTCAACTCCCTGATTCAAGCTCCAGCATTTATATACATTGTAAACACTTGTAGTTGCGAGCTAGTAGACGTAATTTTCCCTCTGTAAACATTACTCAATCACGAGAATTAGATCTCTAGGGTTTTCTGCTCAAATCAAAGCTGTGATTTGGGGTTTTCTTGATTTCTGGCTAATTCTTGTAATTGGTTGATTAGTGAAGTGAATTGAGGTGTATAGGACCTCTGTGGATGTAGATCACATTGATCGAACCACGTAAAAGTCCTGTGTTCATCATTTTTCTTTCATGTTCTTGGTTCGGTTGTTGTTGGCCGATTTCTTAGTTGTGTTTCGTTCAAATACAGTTGTGTGTTGTCTTGTGTGTGAGGTTGAGTTAATACCAACATCAGGTCACATGTTTGGTTGCTCCAGTGTCCACAATCCAACAACGAAGAAATTTAGCAACGAGCACATGTGAGAGAATTAATGAATTAGAAGAGCTAGGAGCGGGTCTAACCTTCTTTGGCTCAGTACAAGTACAACCGAGCAAAGTGACCCCACTTGCCACAGTTATAGCAATTATGTTTCCTCTTGCCACCCCTCTTTCATGCTGACGTTTGTAGCCTTCTCACCTTGCTGGCCAAAGTTTTGGTTTTTACCATTGTCCAACATCTTTTTGCTTGTTCCAACATTTGACTTTGTTAGGCTTGCGTTGTGCAGCGTGTGCGACAAAAGAATTTGTTTATGCTCGTTCCGTCTCTCGACAGTCAGCCTCAAGTCCAATATGACTTACAACACTGTCAAAGGTCTGGATTTGCTTGTTACGTGTCTACACAAGCTTAACGAGGTAGTGAGCTCATTTCCAACATTTTGAAGCTCTCGAATCATATCTTTCATGACATCAAGATGTTGGCTCATAATGTGCTTTGGGTCAAGTACGTACTAGTTAAACTTAAGAGTAAGAGCCCTTAATTTAGTAACTGAGGTAGTGGCGGACATGATCTTTAATCCTTCCCATAACTCTTTAGCTTTATGATACATCTCAAACTCACGAATCAAATGATCCTGCATGCAGATCAACGTAGTATAGTGCATATAAATTGTCTTGATTAACCCATTTATTGTACGACGTCCATATCACGAAGATATTGGGCATTCTGTCCATTTTCTGGCTCAACATGCATAGTCATAGTGGTGGTGAGATGGTCAAGGACATTCTTATGGTGAAGCAAAAACTGAATCTTACGGTGCCACATGACATAGTTCTGGCTATCAAGTTTGTCAGAGCCGTAAAGATCAGAAAATGTTAGTTGTACATCCATGTATGTGTTTATGCGCAGATAGCTGTCTATTTAAGATTTTATTTGCATCTAAATAAAATTTTATTACTTCTCACAAGTGAATGAGATTGAAAATTTCACCACAAATGTTCATAATCATCTCCCACTCAATTGAAGAAGATACTAAGAAATTAAATAATCTAGAATTAAATTATTGTCCACATTATAATCATGCAAAATATAATGGTGAACTTTGGTACTCATGTCGAGACAATTTTCTTGCCTATAGTGGTGATCAAAGTATCCGAAAAACACATGGCCCAAAAGTTGGCCCCTCTAATACATAAATGCTAAAATAATAACAATTTATTGGACCTACTATAAGAATCTAATAATATAAAATTTGGTATTTTATATCACTGCCATCTCCATATATTATTTCTCAAATAATTAAGAAAAAAATACACACACGTAAGCATGAGCATAAAAAAATATCAAGAATCATTCAATCATAAGAAATTACACTTAATACATGCAGGGTATATGTGTGCACTATATCCAAATTTATGAACTTAAATGACCCATATATAATGGTATGGGTATCAACAAAGTCCATTCAATTCCCACTCATGAATAACCTCATAAAAGTCCATCCAATCATAATTTCATCCATGAATAATTGCAGCAACCCCACCAAACTATCAGTGTTTTTGCACATAAACCATTAGTGTTCTGTTTTTTTTTTTTTTGTTTTTTTTTTTTTGTTTTTTTTGTTTTTTTTTTCTGACTCCGATACATATAAACTAATGGACTTTGGCAGATAAACCTCCAAACTTATTTTTTTAATCATTTTTCGTCGGAATTCCGCATGTGACTTGTGTCGTAATACATTTTTAAAGGCTTATTTTTATCCAAACAACCTTTTTTATGCCAAAAGTGTAAAACTCCTTCACACCTTTCTTTTCCCTAACAATTCATTTGAATCACCATCGGTTTTCTCCCTCAATATCTACATCCTCTATTGTTGAAGATGAGGAGCTCCTCTACCTACTAAAAATTATGTTTGGACAAAAAACCCTTAAAATTTTATCAAGCACAAGTCACGTGTGAAATTTAGGCAAAAATGATCGAAAAATAAGTTTGAAGGTTTATCTACCAAAACCAGTATAGTTTATATGTATCGGTGCCACAAAAAAAGTTTAGAGGTTTATATGCAAAAACACTGATAGTTTGGTGGGGTTGTTGCAATTAACCCTAAGTATTATATAGAAAATACATGTGTAAAAATATTTGCCATTTCTATTTCTTTTTCTTTACAAAATAAGGCATGGAAAACCGAGGTTCGCCTTTTTCTTAACAAGTCCCCTAGCACTACGATCCATACCATTTTTGTCACTCGCTTCGATGAATACTACCAAAGAATCCACTGATTGTACACACCTTAGATTCTTGGAGGAATCATGGTCAAACTCCAAGAGAGAGATTAGAGAGAAAAATATGGCATGGGAGAGTTTTGTATTCTGTGTTTCTACCGTATATTTTGGGAGAGATAACTTATAAGAATAAGGAATCTCAACAAGTGACATACTACCATATTAGATGCAATCTTTTATGCATACTAAGCAATCAATAAATTAGATTGGTCAATCATTCCATATTTATAAGACATGTATTTTCCATAAGTTTGATGCTCGACCAACTGTTTGACCCATTTTCTAGTGCGTCATGCTATTTCATTTACTTATCCCATGAAAGTAACGCGGCCTATCCTGATTTCACTTAAACATGTTATTTCATAGGCTTTTGCTTAGTTTATATATATATCAAATATTAGCATTTACAAATGAGTTATTTACCAAAGATCCAAAGTTTGTACACAATGCAACCTTTGGCAATATTTTCTGGCAAAAAGACCAACGCCCTGCACATGTAAAAAGTGGGGTTTTTTTTTTTTTTTATTATTTTACACTTTTTAAGATGCCAATTTATATATAAAAAAATTAAATCTAATGAAAGAACCCTAAAAGAACTTAGGACACTAATTGATTTAATTTACAAGGAGAATTAGAGATCATGATGATAAAAATATAAATTTATTTTATTGCATTCTATTACCTAATCTTATCATAACACCAACAGAATTATCCTCTTTGAAACACATAAAACTTAGCATTTCAAGATTCCAACAATAAAATTGCTACAGTTTCCTGCTGATATGCAACATAGTTATAATTAGATTAAGGAAATCTGTTTAAATTACATCATTTCTTTAACAAAATTCGTCAGACTAAATCCCTAAATCCTAGAAAGTCAAACTTGAACCTAACTAAAATTAGAAAAATCATGATAAGAAGATGAAGAATTACCTGAAAATGACAATGGGGTTGGATGAAACGATTTGTTTGGCCTTGGCAAGATCCATTTCTATGTCTTCATTTGTGTGAGGTGAACCGAGAAGCGATCCCATTTTTACAGTTTCTTCGGGACCACTCATGCATCCATCAAAACACAACGCTCCCACAGACAAATTGGGGAGGGAGATAGAGAAAGAGATGGGGGAAATTAAATAACATTTAAACTTGTTAATTTACTATAATAGCAACAAAAATTCACAAATCCAAAGGCAAAATCTATCAATTGTACAAACATATATACCTGAACAACTTTGTAAGCGTGCAGAGTATTCTCAGCAGCCTCCTGCCGCTCACTCCCAACCTTAAACTCCACCAAGTACCTGTAATAATCCCCTTCATCTTCGACTCAACCAACGTTGCCGAGGCATCAAATAATCGGCAAGGATCTTTATTAGATTTATTTTTTATTAATAAATTATTTTATTTATGAATTGGCATCTGAAAAGTGAAATTAACAAAAAGACCCAACTTGGTGACATATGCAGGTCACGTGCTAGTCTTTTCGGCGGAGGTTTCAATGTGTAATAAACGTGAATCTTAGGTTACAATCTGTGAAAAAAAAATATTAGGTTCCAAAGCGTAAAACGTGGAAAAGTACAGGCTCATTTTTGTAATTAATCCTTTAATTTTTATTAATTATGTTTGGCATCTGAAAAATTGGGGAATAACAAAAAGATCCCACTTTTAACATGTGCAAGTCACGTGTTGGTCTTTTTGTCGAAAAATGTCGCTGGAGGTTGCATTGTGTAAAGAACGTGGACTTTAGATTGCAATATGTGGGAAAAAAAAAATTAATTCAAAATGTAAAAAGTGACAAAGTACAGGCTGATTGTGATAATTAACTCTATGAAAATTAACATGTCTATAGAATTCGAATTATTCCTTCCAACTCAAGTGTCTTTAAAATAATATGAAAGTACTATAGAAATTGAGTAAAACAAATAGATTTGAAGAATTTCATATAGCTACTTAAAGAAAGTAAAAAATACCCTAATCATCTCATGAACATTCATTGTTTACCTAATCAACTTTCATTAACGAGTTAGTCTAATTGAACCAACAAAATTTGACAATCAGAACATTATAATTCAAGAGCATTAAAATAATATTGCATATTAATATGACAAAGATGATGTGTTGATCTTTCTAAAGTATCCTCTTCTAAAAATTATTTCTCAACCCTAAACATAACCATTTTGTTTTATTTTCTCTTTCCTCTCCCTTGGAAGGCTTTTAGTCTCTTTAATTCGAAGTCTTTAACAAGTGAAGTATTAATCCTTGAAATAACGGAATATCTATTATTCGTGGTTTCTGGTTTGAAGATTCAGTCATCATTTAGCATTTCATCATTGATTTGATCGCTTTTTTGGGGCTTTCGCCAAAAGATTAGTGATCAATACAAGATCAAAACTTTTGTACGCGATTTGTCCAGCGGCGATTGATCTGATTTACTGGGTTTGAATATGTAGTTTAGAATAGGTTTTTACTTCAATTATTTTAGGGTAAATAGTTTTTTTAATTCATTAAATTTCACCATTTTTTGTTTGACGACATTATCATTGACCATATCAATTTTGGTCCTTTAAAGTTCGACAAATTAGTCTTTTAACATTTGAAATTGAAAAATTAGTACTCACCAAAAACAGTTATATTACCTGCTCTCGAAAGTTAAAGGAGCCATTTATCAAATTTCGAAAGTTAAATGACCAAAATTGAAATTGTCAAAGATAATATTCTTCAATAAAAAATACAAATTTGTGAAATTTGATGGACTAAAAAAACTATTTACTACTCCCTCCATCCCAGTTAACTTATCCTACTTTCCATTTCGGTCCGTCCCACTTAACTTGTCACACCCATAAATGGCAATTAAAGGCAACAATCTCCACCCTCAAAATATCCACATTCAATCTCCACCTTTAAAAAAGTCAAAGATTCCACAAAATCTATTTTTTTCTTAATGTCCGTGCCCGGTCAACTGTGACAAGTTAACCGGGACGGAGGGAGTATTATTTTATATTTTTTCTGTTGCTTTTAAGTATTTCTTCTTGTCAATCAATGATGACTGATCCGAGCAATTCAATATGTTTTATTATCTAAAAAGAAATTGACAACATGTGGTTAACAATCCACAATTTCCACTACAACAAAAGAGGTCATTTGTAAAATATTTTTTGGGCCACATGTGGTCAATAATAATAAGTAATTTGTAACAACTTATTCTTACAAATCTCTCTACAAATTATTTGAGACCGTTTTAATATTAGTTTTAGAGACAACTAGTTGCAAAAAAATACTGAGACGCATTTGAGACCACATTTATTGTCACAAATATATTATTTGCATCTGAGTTATTGAGAGCACTAATTAGTGATAGTGTCTTAAATAATAAAGTTGTGACAAATACTCATAAATTGTGACTAACACTCAAATAGTAAAAAAGAACAAAAGATATTTTCTTTGTAGTGTTCATTTTTATTACAGGGTAATATTGCTCTTGCGGTTCTTATTTTGAGATCTAACAATTATTGTAACAATATATGCCTAATTATTATATCAATAATAATATTATCATGCATAATTTATAATACTAAGTGTTGATACATAATTTTGTATCAAATTAGAAGCCATCGCATGTTAAAGTGATAAATATTAATAAATTAAATTACATTAATTTGATAATTATCCAAAGAGATTATGATAGATATCAAATCATAATGGACAAATCATAAGCCTCCATGTGCCAAGATGTTGCAGTAATTATTAAATTAATATAATTAAGTTAATAATTATCTCAAAGATATTTGATAGACATCAAATTACGGAGGACCAATCAAATTGCTCAATTCGGATCCTAGGCCTATTAGGATTTCCCCATCCTACAACAATAAATAGGGCCTCGTTGTTCCAAAGATCAAAAAACACCACACAAAGTTCAAGAAATAAGTTGAATTAGAGCTACAAAGCTAATCTTGAGATTTTCAAGGCGTTACAAGCCAATCTTGAGATTTTCAAGGCGTTACAAAGCCAATCTTGAGATATTCTACATTTGATCTGAGATTAATATGTTAAGTTCCTCCAATTGGCGTTTCAACTTGGAACTTTGAAGGTGTACTTCATTGTTCGTCGCGATCATCGAAGTTGTTCTTTGAGTATTCATCCAAGCACATCATTTAATTCATAAGTAAGCTTACAAGCCTTTGAATTAACGTTACTCAAGTCAAAGTCCAGAACAAGGGGAGACCAAAGTCAACTCCAAGTTTGAAGACATGATACTATTGAAGAGAAGAATCAAAAGAGAACTAGAGTTCGGACCTAAAAAATTGTAAGTTATATTTGTTTAATTCAAGAAATACAACTTGTAATTCTTTTTCGTGTTTATGTATAAAATATAAGAAATTTTTTGTTACAAATTTTTCACGTCCACTGGGACAATCTCTACCTTTCATATCTTCTCTCTCCAAGTTCTCAAGTTTCAAGAACTTTTAAGTGAAGTCCATGACGACCATTGAAGAGCAAATCACCAACGTAAAAAGAGCCCTTGATGAGCTCACCAAAAGTGTTCAAGCTTAAGATGTTATGATCACTAAGCTTATGAGCAAAGGAGATGGTGCGGATACAAGTCATCCGATGGACAACCAAGTCAAGAAACAAGATGAAGTTGAGGCGCTCACGAAGCAATGCTCAAGTGAACAAGAAAAGTCTTCACTCAAAATGCTACAAGTCTCATCGGATGGAGTGATTTTAGCAAGTCAGTTGAAAGAGCTCATCTTAGAGACTATCAACGACAAATTCGATGGAAGCTCCAAATCGTCTCCAACATACACCAAGTCATATACCTAAATGATTGACAACCTGGAGATTCCTTTTGGCTACCAACCCCCGAAGTTTCAACTCTTTGATGACAAAGACAATTCAAAACAACATATGGCCCACTTCGTAGAAACCTGCAACAATGCCGGAACATATGGAGATAACAGGATAAGCAGTTCATTCGTTCCTTGAAAGAAAACACGTTTGATTGGTATACCAACTTGAGGGAAAATTCAATCAACAATTGGGAGCAATTAACAAAAGAATTTCTCAACCGCTTCTACAGCACTCGAAGGATAGTCAACTTGTCGAGCTGGCAAATTCAAGTTAACTAAAAGATGAGTCTATAATTAACTACCGTTGACGAAGTTTAAATCTAAGCTGCAAGGAGAAATTGTTCGAAGCTTCTACTATTGAGATGTGCATTCAAGAGTTGACTAGTCGAGCTCATCATATGAGTTAGTATGGTTACAAGTGGGGTCGATCATCCACCAGCCCAAGAGCCTTAAGAAGAAGAAGAAGGGAGTAAAGCTTCTCCCGACACTACAAGTGAAGAAAATTGGATCATATGGTGCTCATTGATACGTGCCTAAACTATATATAATGCTCCCGAGTATGAGCCAAAACTATCTAAAGTCTCAAAATCAAGTGTTGTTCCTTGATATGAGTATAAACTATTAACAAATCTCAAGTTCAAGTTGACGGCTCCCAGGTACGAGTATAAAGTACATATTAAATTCAAATTTGAATTCAATTCTCCTTGACACGAGTTTAAAATGTCTACACATCAAGTCAAATGACGACTCCTTGACACGAGTTTAAATGGTCTACAACTCGAGTTTAGAAGGTCTACAAATATATCTGAAATCCAAATCAAGGCTCCTTGAGAAGAGTTTAAAAGATCTATAAGTCAAATCAAAATCAAGAACTCCTTGATATGAGTAAACTATCTGCAAATCTAAATTCAAATCAAGAAGTCCTTGATACGAGTATAAACTATCAACAAATTCAAATTCAAATCCAAATTAAAAAATCTTTTATACGAGTATAAAATATCTATATGTTTTGAAGAGGTTTTGCAAATGGTTTTGAGAATCATTCACTCCAAGATATGTTGTCCGTGAACAAGTCTTGATGGGGCATTTATTGATACACAAATTTTGTATCAAATCAGAAGCGCGCGCATGTCAAAGTGATGTAGATTTGTTAATTACCCAAAGAGATTATTATAGATATCAAATCATAATGGATCAAGTAGAAGGCTCCATATGTCAAGATATTGCAATAATTATTAAATTAATATAATTAAGTTAATAGTTATCTCAAAGATATTTGATAGATATCAAAATATGGCAAGCCAATCAAAATGCTCAATTCAGATCCTAGATCCATTAGAGTTTCCCCATCCTACATCTACAAATGAGGTCTCATTGTTCCACCAAAGATCACAACACAACACAAGTTCAAAAAGCAAATGGAATTGACGTTACAAAGCAAATGGAATTGGCGTTACAAAGCCAATCTTGGGATTGAGATTTTCAAGGCGTTACAAAGCGAATCTTGAGATTTCTTACATTTGATTTGAGATTAAGGTGCTGAGCTCCCCCCGCCCCACTCTCCCTCCGGTGGGCGTTTCAAGTTGGAACTTCGAAGGTGTTCATCGTTGTTCGTCGGGATCTTCGAAATTATTCTTTGAGTATTCATCAAAGTACATTGTTTAATCGAAAATTAAACTTATAAGCCTTTGAATAAACGTTACTCAAGTCAAAATTCAGAATTGGGGAAGATCAAAGTCAACTTCGAATTTAAAAATATTATACAATTGAAGAGATGAAAAACTAGAATTTGGCACTCATAAATTGAAAATTCTATTTGTTTAATCCGAAAAATATAATTTGTAATTCTTTTTGGTATTTGTATTATATATGAAATTTATTGTTACATTAAGATTAAAAAATTGCAAGGATGTAAGTACAAGACAGTGGCAGGCTTAACTCCTGGTCGAGCACAGTGGAAATTGTTGTGCGACTGTTGAAAAGGCTTTTCGGCCCATCAAATCAATCAGTCAATATTCATAGACCTTGCAGAAAATTGGAGTTGGGCTTTTAGTGGGCCAACGTAATTGGGCCATCTCCGTGACAGGGGGATATCTGGACGGTTAGTGTGGACCATTTGTCGAGTGTGATTGATGGGACTCTCATTGTCGTTAATTCTTGGACTTAAGCCGAAGAGAAGAGAAGTGTCGCATGCTGTAAGTAGAAATACGAATGTTTTACTGCCAAATAACCAACTTATTTTAGAAATTTAGGGCCCGCTTAATTGGGGGATTTAGGAGTAGGGAATGAGAATGAATGACAACTCATTGTGATTTATGGTGCTTGGTACATAATAAATAAGTTAATCATTACCTTATTTTATTAACAATTCTCCTCATTTCATTCCACAGTATGATTGACCCATTATTCATACTCATTACTATTATTATTGATGATATATAACTAAGCGGACCCTTAAATGGTTTGAGATGAGCATCATTTTCATATTTTATAAGAGTGTGATTACTGTTTAATAAGCACCTCATTTTATTTTATTATTATTATGTGTTTTCGATTCCAATCCTTTTTCCTACTTCTCTAGCTAAAACGCAAAAAACTGAAGTAAATAACTCAATACTCAACTTGAAAACAATCACTTGGTTGGATACATAGAATTAATAAATCTGAATATATTCGTTCTGTTTATAAATTTAAAGCTCGGCTTATGCTCGAGCTGAATAAGGGTATTTCTATTCACGGGTTTTTTTCGTCCGAATAGAGAATGAGTCGATCCGAATTTGCCTTTGGATTGAGACTTAAAATTAAGATCCTTAGTCTACTTAAATTTAAGTCTATTCTAGTCTTTCCTCTCCCTCCTTCTTCGTGCACTCATAATGAAACAACTTTTTAACACTTTTTTCATTATTTTCCTAGAACAATGATTACACCTTGTTATAACGGATGCAAGAAAGATAACGGAAACAAGGAATTAAACAACACATATTTATGTGGTTTATTAATAATGTGTTAGTTACGTCTATGGGCAGAAGAGAGGAATCACTATATTCAGATGTTATCAGAGTTACAAATTGACAGACTCAGACTCAGATTGTCCAAATTAACCCTAAGTCTAATTAGAGTTATTGTATATAATCCCTAATTGTCTGGGCCTAAAATAGGCCGACTTCAAAATATAACGCGCCTAACGGACGCGAGCACATTTGACATTGTCGCGGTCGCGTTCAGCAGTAAGTCGTCGCAACCTATCAAGCTGCTTTTGTAGCGGCTCGGTTCCTTCCATCGCTGTCGCGTCTTCCAGATGTGTCCAGACCCAGAAATAAATCAGATTCAAGGCAAATTTCAACAAATCTCCACCTTGACTTGAATCCTCTCACAGATCAACAGATGTTTTCAAATGCACTCTAAAAGTGCCCAAACGTGCGAGCAACCCCTCGTACACAGATTTGTCCCAACAAAGGAAAAATTAACAGCTTGTAACATTAAACAAGTCCAAACAATGTTGGAACTTGTTACTAGGAATCGGCTTAGTGAACATATCAGCGGGATTATCAGCAGTCCCAACTTCTTCACCTTTATTCTCTTCTCATCTCTCAGAAAATGATCCTGACGTTAATATGCTTCATCCGCTCATGATGAACTTGATCCTTGGCTAAAGATATTGCACTATGACTATCACAAACATAGATGCATAGTCATGATGTAGACCGAGATTACTAACCAATCCTTTTAACCAAATCCCCTTTTTGGATGCTTCCGTCAATGCCACACACTCTGCTTCTGTAGTAGACAGAGTAACTGTAGGCTGCAAAGTAGCCTTCTAGCTAACAACGGAACCACCAAGAGTGAAAACATAACCAGTCATGGACCTCCTACTATCCACATCTCCCGCATAATCTGAGTCACAATACACTAAAACAAAACAACTCGTATCAACTCCATAAATGAGACCAACATCAAACGTACCTCTAAGGTACCGAAAAATCCTCTTCACTACTGGCCAATGCTCCTTTCCAGATTGAGCCATAAACCTACTAACCACACTGACAGCATGTGCAAGATCAGGTCTAGTGCAGACCTTGCATACATCAAACTCCCCATTGCACTAGCGTAGGGAACTCTAGACATGTACTCCTTCTCCTCACATGACTTAGGTGCAAAAGCAATAGACAAATGAATATTAGCAGCATTTGGAGTATCAATGGGTTTAGCTATAGACATAACAAACCTTGATAATATATTCTGAATATATTCCTTTTGAGAAAGGAAAAGCTTCTTCTGACTCCTATGGTTGTGAATCTCAATGCCCAATATCTTCTGAGCAGAGCAAAAATCTTTCATCTCAAACTCAGCACTGACAAAACACTTCAACTTCTAAATATCCGACTTGACTTTAGCAGCTATCAGCATATCATCTACATACAGGACCAAATAGATGTAAGAACCATCTTCCAGCCTGTTGTGATACACACAGCTAACAGAAGGACTCTTGTTGTAGCCAAGATGTGTCATGTGGCTATCAAATCTCTTGTATCACTGCCTTGGAGACTGCTTTATCCCGTAAATGGGCTTCTTCAACTTACAAACATATTTTTTTTTTCAGAACGTAAAAACCATCTAATTGAGTCATGTATATCTCCTTATTTAACTCTCTATGTAGGAAAGTTATATTTACATCGAGCTGTTCAAGCTCAAGATCCTGATGAGTAACCATTTGTAACAACACCCTGATGGAATTATGTCTGACCACAGGTGAGAAAATCTCATCATACTCTACTCCCTCTCTTTGCTTGAACCCTCTAGCAACGACTTTGGCCTTATACCTGATACCTTCAGCCGATGATATCCCTTCCTTCTTCTTGAAAATCCATTTGCAAGTAACAACCTTTCTCTCCAAAGATCATTTGACTAAATACCAAGTCATATTCTTATGAAGGGACTCCATCTCATCTCCCATGGCAGCAAGCTATTTAGTGGACTCAGTACATGTAACAGCTTCTCTGTAGGTGGATGGCTTATAAGTGTCCACCTCTTCAGCAACCTGTAATGCATATCCCACCATATCCTCAAACCCATATCTCTTCGGAGCTTTAAATCCAATCCTTCTAGCTCGATCAAAAGCTATACTGTACATACTGTATAGACTAGCTTTAGTTAGTTTTGATTCTGGTGGTAAAGCATCTCTCAGTTTGGTGTCAGACTGCGAGTGTTCATCTTCATCACCTTTCTGTAACTCACTCGGCTTCACTTGTTTGTCAATACTATCATTTTCTGACACAACAATAGACTTCATCATGGGGTCAAACCATAAAATTCTCATAAAAAATAACATTCTTGCTGAGAATAACCTTATTTTCAGACGGATACCAAATTCTATACCCCTTAACAACATCCCCATAACCTACAAACTTGGCTTCAATTTACCGTCACTCATATCACAATAAACAGTACAACAAAAAACTCTCAAATTAGAGTAATTAGTAGACTTACCAGAGCACACCTAATAAGGTGTTTTGAGGTCGATACATGTGTGAGGTCCATGGTTTATCAGGTAACAAGTTGTGTTGACCGCTTCAGCCCAAATTCTCTGAGCTAATCTAGCATTAGAGAGTATGCATTCAGCTCTCTCCAGAAGTGGTTGGTCCATGCGTTATGCTACACCATTCTGTTGTGGTGTATGCCTCACTGCATGATGTCTTGCAATCCCCTAATTCTTGCAAAACTCATCAAAATCTGAAGAACGGTAGTCCAAACTATTATCAGCTCACAGCCTTTTGATCTTCCTCCCAGTTTGATTCTCCACCAACGTCTTCCACTACTTGAAACTCTTGAAAGCTTCACCCTTATGTTTCATCATAATTACCCAAGTCATCCTTGAGTAGTTGTTATTCATAGACACGATGTATCTATGACCTCCTAGAGAGTTAACATGTGAAGGATCCCAACAATCAACATGGATATAATCAAGCGTGCCTTTCATTCAATGAACTACCTTGAGAAACTTGTTGCGATGTAGCTTTCCAAGAACCTGGTTCACAAAACTCAAGGCTAATGACCCTATGGCCACCAAGAAGATCTCCCTTCAACAAAATCAACATCCCCCTTTCACCCATGTGACCAAGTCTGATATGCCACAACTTAGTCAAATTATCGTTGTGAACCTTGGATGATGAGTTCCCCTTTTCACACCTTTCAGAACCACATCAGAACCCTTGAAGACATACAAAACTCCACCTTTACCTCTGAAACTGAAACCCTTGTTGTCCAGTAGACTCAGTGATATCAGATTCTTCGTCATTAGTGGAACATGCGTAACATCTTTCAACATGCAGAATTCACCATCATGCGTCCTCAGGTTAATTGATCCTATTCCAACCGCCTTGCAAACCAAACTGTTGGCCATAGAAATACTTACCCCATCCATCTGCTCGTAATTCATGAACCACTCTCTGCGTGAACATATATGGTAAGATGCCCCAGAGTCAAGAACCCACACATTAGTGTGATGTGTTTGTTCAACAACTACTAGGGCTAAATCATCTTCGGAGCTGGTGTTATCTCCTTCAGCAACAACAACAGTGCCTGCTTTTAAATTTTCCTGTTTCCGCTTTCTTCTTCAGATAATAATTCTTCCAATACCCTGTCTTTTTGAAATAGTTACATGTATCGGTTGGTTTAGGACCTTTGGAGCCAGATTTATTCTTCAATTTCTTCTTCTCCAAATTTCCGAACCCCTTGTACCCATTCCCACTGGCTACTAGCCCAGCGGTCTGATTATCCGAACTCGTACCAGTTGCCTTATGGTACAACTCTCTGGTATGCAAAGTTGATCTAACTTCCTCCAGAGACACAGTGTCTTTCCCTACAATGAAAGACTGTACAAAGTTCTCATATGACAGTGGTGCGGAAACTAACAGAATTAAAGCAGCGTCCTTATCTTCTACTTTAACCTCAATATTACGCGATTCTAATAAAATTGTGTTCAATTGATCCAGATGTTCACAGAGTGACTAAACTTCGTGCATACGCAGACTAAATAGACGTTATTTTAATAGCAACTTATTGGTAAGCGACTTCGTCATATACAGGCTCTCCAATTTCATCGACAAACCTACCGCAGTTTCCTCCTCTGCTACCTCGGTAATGATATCATCTGTGAGACACAGCATGATCGTCGAGTGCGCCTTTTCCTCCGGACTGGCCATCTCAGCCTCTCCTAGAGCCACCAACTAGCCCTTCTTATCCTTCAATATCAGCGGTGCCCACAACCCTTGTTTTTTCACCAAGGCTCGCATCTTGATCTTCCGCGGACTAAAATTGTTCCTCGCCATGAATTTTTTTACTTTCTCGTTTATTCCAGACATCTTTCTCACCAAATTGCGGAAGCCCCTCACCAAGCTCTGGTATCAATTTGTTATAATGGATGTTAGAAAGATAACATAAACGACAAATTAAACAACACAGATTTACGTGGTTCACTAACAATGTATTACCTACGTCCACGGCAGACGAGAGAAATCACTATATTCAAATATTTTCAGAGTTACAGGCTGACAGACTCGGACTCAGACTGATTTAGATTAGCCCTACGTCTAATTAGAGTTATTATATATAATCCCTAATTGACCGGGCCTTAAATAGGCTGACTTCAACATATAACACGCCTAACGGACGCGACCCGGTTTGACACTGTCGTAGTCATGTTCCAAGCCCAAACATCGACGCCTTATATAGGCTTCAATTGTCGCGACCGCGTTTACCCTGACATGGCCACGTTCAGCAGTCAGTCGTCACAACCTTATTCAGGCTGCTTTTGTAGCGGTCATGTTCCTTCCGTTGCGGCCGCGTCTCCTAGATGCGTCCAAACCAAGAAATAAACTAGATTCAAAGCAAAATCCAACACACCTTTTTTAGATCTTACCCTATTTCATACTAGAATAAACACAAGTTTTACGCTACCATTAGAATTCACATGTTCTAGGATTTTAATGTCCAGATTTATCACGCCCCGCTCAATCCTTAAACAAACATACCCTAACTGTAAATGAATAATAGAAAAAGTACAAAAAGTTTAACCGTTTTAGCTCTACTTGTGTTTGTTACGATTAAAATTTGTCCAAAGTCGAATTGATCGATACTGAAATAAGTTTAAACATAATTCTTATAAAAATGTTACGTTGTTGTTACTTGTCAGCCTTAGCTTGTAGAAAAAGGGATGTATGGCTCGAATCATTTCCTCGGCCTTTCTTTATTATTATGATTCTAGGTATTCTTATATTTGACTTAAATTTTCGCGCAAAGCTAATTAATTAAATTGTTGGTACCTCCGTTATTGCTTTGATTTGAATCATTTGATATTAATAGAAAGGTTGATATTGTTTGTAGAGTGCATGATATACAATACAAAAATATGTTTAGTTGTCGTGCTTTTTATCTCAAGTAAAACATATTTGAAGTATCTTGGGTGAGGTTTTATTATTTTCATTGAAGCCACGTGTGAATCACTTTATGAAAATTAAAGATGAATATATATATAGAGATAGAGAGGGAAAGTTAGAGACACAAAGAGCAGAAGTTTGTATAGTCCACACATAATTAATTTAGTTAATTTTGTCATGTGTGATGGAGAATGGGTCTCCAATCATGTTCACTAACCAACCCTAGTCTACTCTACTAGTTGAAGTGAAGCCCCCCCCCTCCTCTAGCTTACCATACTTAGGGACCCAACATCCACTATTTTTGTCCTCATATAGATTTTCAATAATCCGCTAATTCAAAATGCACTTTTTATGTAGGCCAAAGGGGCCGCTCTTCTTGTAAAGCTTCTTCACGTGCATGATATCAAATGTTTCGTCCTAATTATGTCATGAATCTTTTTATATGTTATATTTAAATTCAATGTAATATTTTTAATCCCGAGGTATGGAATAATAAAATCAAGGATCATATTATAATGGATGCAAAAAAGTTAATGAAAAACGACAAGTAAGAAAATACAATTTACGTGGTTCACTAACAATGTGTTAGCTACGTCCACGGACAGAAGAGAGCATGACCGACCATAAGCATTTTGTAGCACTAGGCAAGATACTATTTGGGGCCCTTTAATAATAAAAAAATAAAATTTAGAAAAAAATCTTCTTAAAGTTGACTTTTCTTGATTTTCGAGATGCAAAATCATCAAATACTTTTTCGTATTCAAGTCGTGATTAAAAAAACTTTTTCAATTGACAAACTAGCTAATCCAATAAGTCTTCTTATGACATAATCAAACTAGCTATTAGGGCAATGTGATGATGACTTGGTTGATATGCAACCTAATCAACCAGATATCGAAATTAAATGGAGAAGAGAGCTCTAAGGGGCAACAAATTGTGAACAATCAAGAATTGATTTCTCAGTTCCATGCAAGAAAGAAACAGAGAGCTGCCAAATGACCAACCAAGGTAATACTAATTTAATTGTATTGTAAAGTGAAGAAATACTATCTTATTTATAAATTATTAATGAATTAAAATGCCCAGAAATTTTAGCATAGGGGAAGAAACACACGAAAAATGATCAGGGCTTCAGTTGAGGCATGAATCTCAAAACCTTGAAGAAGAGATTCAACAAGATAAGCCCTTAGGTGAGTTGAACAACCAAACGGCTACTACCTCAATCCATACACACTAAAATTCTAGTTGAATATGATGAGCCACCACTTTCTAGCCAAGTCGGACAAGACAAGTCCCAACACGTCCTTTTTGTTATCCATCCCTACACTGGGACTATATAAGAGCAGTTGCACCTGGACTGGAGGTATGCTGATAGCAAATTGGCTCAAATCCATAACTATTCAAAACACTACTACGGGTAAAGCTCAACGACAACACAAAAACAATTATGGTTTTTTTCAAAAAACCATTATCTTTAAGCGCACAGCCATTGTCATTGTAGAGTTCATTATCTTTGTCCGAATGTTTTCATTGAAAGACAACGGTTTTGGAACGCCGTTGTTGTTTAACTGTAGTCGAAATGACTTTTTCTTCTTGAATAATACGGTTATTATTTTTGTTGTTGAATCACCGTTGTCTATGTACTTATTTATTTTATAAAATAAAATAATTTGTTCAATGAGAACAACGACATCAGTTACTCTAACCGTTGTTGATTGAGTGTTGTCTTTCAATCTTTTTCTTAATTTGTTTTACGACTTTATAGGATTAGAATATTTCTTTATTTTTACCTTAAAAGTGTTTTCTATTATTATTATTATTTTTAACTGTTTTTTCATCGATGTCTATCAGTGGCCTATCAAGTATTTTGAAGTTAGGTTTACATTTTTTTCATCGATTTCATGTGCAGCATGTAATGTTAATTTTTAAATCATTATCAATTATTGTAATATATTTAATGGGCTTTCTTTTGATCAGATTAAAGAATCATCAGATATACTTACTTTGTCATGCAACAATTTGATAAATAAATGATTATGCTAATCTAACAACCATTTTTGCGACTTAGCTTTCGTGAGAGATGATGACTTCAAATACTCCATGTGTCTACAATAAAATAAATTATTGAAAGGTTGGAAATTTTACTTGATATAAGGATCATTATCGGGATCATTTCAAGAACATGAGGATGGGCTTTCACCCACTCCTTATGAACAATCGTTTCCAACAACGTGCCTGATAAAGGCTTAGTTAGATCATGGTTACGATTACTATTTGGAATCCCAATTGGTTGAACATTTGACAAGTACTATTCTAAGAAAAAATCAACTACATCCTCAGCAATATAACATTCAGCTATGTACCCTTCCGGCGGATTGCGATCCACATGTAACCCTTCAAATTTTTCATATAACATTCAAAAGGGTACATGTCACGCAGAATTTTACCTCCCTCATGAGGTGAACTATTAAATGGACCATGATATCAAAGAACGAGAGTGGAAAATACTTCTCTAGAAATGCAAGGTTTGCATAATCTTCTATTGCATTTCATCTAACTTTGAGACATCTATCACTTTGCTGCATAGCCCATTATAGTAGAAACACAATCAGGTCACATTATCAGGAAATACACCACGAATGGCCGATGGGGGCAACTATTGCATTAGAGTGTGGCAATCATGCGGCTTTAGTCCGATAAGTTTCAAATCTTTCATTGAGACCAACTTGTTGCATTGGACGAATAACTCGTAAGCACCTTCATTCTAGCAAGTGATGTGCAAACCTAACGTTTCTCTTCCCTATTTAGTGTATAACAAACCGGTGATGAAAATATTCTATTTCCCACTACAACTGGAGCCAACTCAGTCCTCAATTTCATATCCTCAAGATCTCGCTTCGCTGCTATTCCATCCTTAGTTTTTCCTGGAATATCAAGCAATGTACCTATAATACTTTCATACACATTCTTCTCCATGTGCATGACATCAAGAACATGTCGTCTAACATGAAGACTCTAACAATACTCAAGCAGAAAGAAGATTGATTTCCTCTTCCAACATATTTTACCCTATCTTGTTTCAATTTAGAACCACGGCTCATTTTTCCCCCGCTTACATTCAATTGATTCTAATTTATTTAACACATCATCACCACCCAATAGCTTTGGTGCCAGGTAAAAATCTTGCTCCCTATTAAATGTTGTATTTTGCCTTTGATAAAGGATGACTATAAGGAATAAACTTTTGTGGCCTGTGTATGACATATGTTCCCATACTTTAGTCGTTTTGAGCATGTTCCTTTACCAAAAATAAGAAAAGAGTAACATCCTTCACACTACACCCTGATAGGTTTCTATAAGCCGGAAAATAATTTATCGTCCATAACAGAACCGCTCTGAGTAGAAAAGTTTTTCGGCTATAACCATCAAAAGTATCAACATCATCTTCCCATAATTTTCTTAAGTCATCAATTAATGGAGCCATATAAACATCAATGTTATTCCCTGGTTTTTTAGGGCTGAAAACTAATAAAGTTAGCATGATGATTTTTCTCTTTATACATAACCATGGAGGAAAATTATATGTGATAAATAGAAGTGGTCAACAACCATACGTAGAAGACATAGTCTTATAGGGATGATCCCATCTGCTGATACGGCCAATCGGAGATTTCTTTTCCCGGAGGAAAAATTTGGCCACTTATAATCCACTAATCTCCAAGAGGGTGAATCAGTTGGATGACGCATATGACCATCATAAACTCTCCCATGAGCATGCCATGTCAACTCTTTCGACACAACTTTATTTCTAAACATTCTCTGAAATCTCACAATTGGTGAAAAATGCCATAATACCTTCACAGGAACTTCTTCCCTCATCTTGGAAGTCTTGCCCATTTTCTATCTTGAAGCCCCACAGGGAGGGCAATCACTTCTCTTATCATGCTCCTTCTAGTATAGGACACAATCATTTGGGCAGGCATGGATCTTCACATAACTCATACCAAATGTGGTCAAACTTTTCTTTATATCATATAATGATAAAGGAAATTCATTCACTTCTGGCACCATTTGTCAAATTAAAGGAAGTAGATCATTGATGATGGGTTGGCTCTGACCGCCCGGTTATTTAGATGGATTGGAACATAGAAATATAGGCGGGCCCAACAAGCCCGTTAAACTCTCCGGACTGTCACAAAATTCTTTATATATTTAAGGGGGATAATCTAAGACAGGCTCGATAATTTCTGGTCTAAAGGAATTTTGGGTCGGCCCTATCCGTCCGACATATGGTGTTGGCCCAATAGGCTGACCCCGACCGGACTATGGTGGCCTAACATGTATTGGGCCTAGTTTGGCCTAGTCCTTTTAGTAATTTAATCAGGCTTAGATTTTTTACGTACTAATGTAGTCAAAAAATACAAACTTGATCTCAGGTAAGACCTGAGAAACTGAACAGATCGACCTATTTAGAATTTAACTACATAACTAATATATTTTTGTTATATATACTAAATCCAAAATACCAAATATATTATTTTGTGAATTTTACGTAAATACATGTTTGTATACTTCAGTTGTTATAATCGCTTCTTCTTATGTATCAATTTTACTAACTAATTATCTATTTTTATATGTAGATTACTAAACATATTATTTTATCAGTCCTAGATTTTTTCGGATTTTCAAACATGCCAGATTTGATCATCAAATAAGGCCCAAGTCTTGGGTCTAGTTAGGCCTAGTCTCTTTAGTAAGTTAGTTTGACCTAGGTTTTTTTAGCGGAATGGTACCATGTATATCAGCCGCGGAAAAGATGAAGGAGAAAAGGTCGTGTGGAAACCATCTTCCTGATCAAAGTAGAAAATAAAAAGGAGAAAAGGATCGGAGACAAACCTCGGTTGTACAGTCCCTTCGACTGATTCATCGAACAACAGAGGTTATGTTCATGCTTGACTAATAAATTCATGGATTATTAGAGATTTAAGCAACGTGTTCCTGCTATTTTTACGAGCGATTTGACGTTTAGATGTCGTTTATTCCATATAGAAGATTGTGTATTTCACGGTAATACAATTGATTTGTTGTAAAATGGTATAGGAATTTATTTGATTTAATCGGCATATAAATTTTTTGTAGGCTTTTGCGCCAGTGTTTATCAACTGATCAATTATGAACCTTTAAATGGCTTTTATTACATTTTTAAATTTTAAATTGTATTTCCATTAGTACTGGTAGTCATTTAGACGTGACATTATGTTTGTCAAATAGTGCTCATGCATTAACGTTCCATTTTTTAGAAGTGGGTTTTTTGTCTGATTTGAATTTGATTGTCATCATTATATCTAGTTGCCTCTTTGGTAATGGGTCGTTTCGCCACCAAATTAATATATATATATATATATATATATATATATATATATGTATATATATATATATATCCTTGATCTACTACTCTAACTAGTAGAGTGGTAAATAAGGGTCGATCCCACGAGGAACGGTCGAACAAGATTAATCAATATATGTTACTACACGAGGAATAGTCGAACAAGATTAACACGAGGAACGGTCGAACATATATATGAATATATATATATATATATATATATATATATATATATATATATATTACTACCCGTTAGCCTTAGGTACCCTACTCCAAGATTAATAAGAAGTTCTATTAACCTTGTTTTCGCTTAAGTATAATTAATCAAAATAAACTCTTCAATTAATCCTACTCAACTTATCAATTCCTAGAACAAGCTCTCAAAGAATCCATAACCAAATGCATTAAGAATCAAAACAACGAAGTGGATACGACATAAAACTCACAAGCTCGGTTTTAGTGGTCGAACTATATGTTATCCCCATTAGAATAAATCCACTGTTCGTTACATGGGAATCGTATTCATAACAATTACGGATTACAAACCTAATTCTAGCAACACAAAAATAAATATCCAAATGGGTGATCAAACCATAATTCAATTCATAAGTGTGAATCAACAATCCCAAATAACCTAGAACATTCCAAAACATAATCCAATCCGTTAATAACCGTAAAAATTACATAAATATCCTAAATCCAAGGTTCAACTAATGATCAAGGGATAAAATTAGAGTGCTAATCACTCATATCATCTATTACAAAGATAAAATAAGTGAAAATCAAAGAAGACATTAAAATAAGATAGCCAAAAGATTGAGTTGATTATCTTAATCTTCGACCATCTTCCAATTCCTTGTTTCCAATGGTGAATAGTAGCTGAAGGTATGTGTAAAATGGGTGATATATAAGGTCAAATTCGAATTGGACCTTATATATATAGAGAAGAAAGTGTTTGGCTAAAAAATGGTCCAAAAAACGTGTTTCAAGATAAAAAATAGGGTACCTCATCGTGGCCGCAAAGCTGAGTCGCGGCCGCGAAACCCTTATTTTTTATCTTGAAATAGTGGTCGCGGTCGTGACCTCTTGACCGAAACTTTATCCCTTCTTGATTCATCATTGGCTCTTTCTTTGTTTCGGACTTCTTCGAGACATGTTCTTGGTCCTGTATTGTCTGTATTATCCTGAAATAAGCTCAAACATATTAAATGGCCCAACAATACAAATATAAATAATACACGATCGAATAATGCAAATTTCATTAAAACGACAATTAATTCGACCTAAAATGCATGCATGAACATGTGTACCAAATCTCCCCAAACTTAAATCTTTGTTCGTCCTAAACAGATTGAAGCAAAGAAAAGAAGAAAAAGGCACCTGCTAGGGAAGATTTAAGTGTCGAATTTAGTTTCAGACAAGTTTTCAAAAGCAAGGCAATCATGATAAGATGAGCATATATTATAACAACTTCAACTAATTTTGAGACTTGAAAACCCTCAACTAAAGATCCTCACCTGATGAGTGTATCTTGACTCTCAAGTGTATTAAATAGGTAGTGTTTTTCGCTCACATTGAAATGCATGCAATGACTACCATATGCTTGCCAATCTTCTAAAATTCGAATTTGTACTCGACAAGTGTGACAAAGAATAAAAAATATCTTATTTTTTGTTGTAATGTTGGCTTGAGGTAAGGTGGGATAGATATGGGCAAGAGGGACTAATTATTGGACTAATTGAGTTAGCTACTCTCAATCACCCCTCATACAACATTCACTCTTTCCTCGCTCTCTCACTTCCCTAGTAAACCAATCCAAAATTGATTTCTTCTCCCTACTACAAACTCACAACCTAAATGCTTTCTTTTGAATTTTCCAACTTTGAGAACATTGGTCAAGAAGCATTCATGTTACTAGTCTCTCCTAATCAAAAGCAATAAACTAAATATATACATCCGGCTTTTTCTTTCCTTTTTTGATTTTTTTTTTTGTAAATTATTCACAAACACTAGGAGAGACTAGTTTTCCCAATTCTTTGCCCATTGTTTCAATTCTTTTGACCCTTCAATATTTCCAATAGTTTTACCCTTTTAATCCTAAATTTTACCTGACTACCTTCCAACCACCTCCCTCGTACTCAAATAGTCCAATTAGGGTTAAAGACTAAGTTGAAAGGTGTTCGGCTTGTAGAGTTGGGGTATCAAATGAAAAGCTAAAAGCTCAAGGGGCTAGCTAGGGGCAATTTTTCAATTTTTGGTGAAAAGGTGTAACATTTACAAGTTTATAAATAAGCTCAAAATCAAGAATTTCCTAAGATCATTTTCTAAGTCGCACAATGTACCGACTTATTCAAAATAGAGAATCAAGGCAAGTTCTAGAGACAATCGCATGCAATCAATGAAATACACACCGAAAGAAGGTATAAGTAACTCCAAAATTGGGAGTACAATTGAAGCTCAAAAACTCACAAGGCAAAATTTTCTTGTTCAAAAGTTTTGAGTACAAGCTCAATTTCACCTCAATTGCCTATCATGCTCTACCATTTGACTTTTTTTAATTTTTTTGTGAAAATTGCCTCATCATTAACCATTCGTCAAATGTCAATCCCAAACACGATCCATCTAAAACAAGATCGAGAGCCACTAATACGTACATCTACCACCCTCTTCCCCAAACTTGGTTGAAAAACCAAAGTTTGTGGGAAAGAAAAGGGTACGAATTAGTGCTCTACAAAAGGTAATCAATCAATCAACACTACCAATTGGTTCTTATTGACTCAAATTAACAATGCAAAAGACTAATCCATACAAAGATACCAAATCCAATCCAAGTCTAATTTCCCAAAAGGAGGTAATAGAGTAGCATACGAAAATGAGCTCGTGAGCGGCCAAGACATCCCACTACCACCCCCTTCCGGAACTTTGTTGAAAATCAAATTTTGTGGGAAAGAAAGTGGTATGCCTTGGTACTCCAACTCACAGTGGATTTTGGGCTTCGTCACCCCTATTTGGTGCTATCTCTTTGCATTTCATGGCTTGGTCGGTTTCTTGTCATCATAATCCCTGCATACTAAAAGAAAATAATAAGAAAACATTTAATTATATAAGTAAACAATCTAAACTACGAAATTTAACACACAAAAGCGTTAAACATCGGGTTGCCTCCCGACAAGCGCCTTTGTTTAACATCGTTGGCTCGACGGAAGCTCTTTCCCTTTAGCGTTTGTTCCAAGGTGGTTTTCATATTGGCCTGAACCAATTCAAGTACTTTACTTCCTTTAACTTCTCACCTTCCTCTTTACGATGCCTCAAAGATGTGGAAATATTCAACTTATTCCTGCATCTCATCTCAAATTCTTTTTCAACAGGAGGGTTAATAACATCATGAGGAAAAACAGGATGGACATCTTCGGAAAACCGCTTGGCATAAAAAATATTAAACTTGACTGTGAGGGTGCCCTCATAAACATCGATCTTGGTTTGAAAAGTGTTTAGAAAGTGTCTTCCCAATAAGAACGGTATGGATATTGATGAGTCGACTTGCATATCCAACACATAAAAATCAGATGGGAACACGAGTTCGTCGACTTCAACTTGTGCGTCCTCGATCACCCCATCGGGATATGAAGTGCTTTGGTCGGCTAGTTAAATCACGACTCTTGTTTCCTTGAGTGGCCCCAAATTCAAAGAATGAAAAATTGAGCATGGTATAACCTTAATTGAAGCTCCTAACTCGAGCATTGCACGTTCAATCTTACAGTTGCCTATCTTGCATAGGATTGCAAACATTCCGGGATCTTTACACTTCTGAGGGATCTTCTTTTGGAAAGATAGCTGAGACACTCTCTCCCGTGATCACTTTTTCATTACCCTTTAGCTACCTCTTGTTAGTGCACAAGTCCTTGAGAAATTTTTCATACCGAGGAATTGTTTCACAACATCAATCAAGGAAATGTTTATCTCCAGGTTTCGAAATACCTTAAAATGTCATTTTCCTTGTTGTCCTTCACCGTCTTTGTCATTCTACTCGGAAATGGTAACAGGTGAGTCAGATAGGGAGCCAAAATTTGCTTATTGGTCAAAGCAGGGGTCGCGACTTGGGGCCGCGGTCGCGACAAGCTAATCGCACCTGAAGGGGGTGTTTCGCAGGCTTGGTCATGACCGCGAGAGGGTGTCGCGGGCACGACATCTTCTTCAAAGCCACCTTCAGTTTCAACTTCTTCTTCAATTTCCCCCTGAATTCCATCCTCCAAAGAATGCCCGAGCTTGTTAGGCTCTCCAAGCATCACTCCGCTTCTGAGGGTGATGACACTGACATTTCTGGGGTTGATTTATGGCTGAGCCGGAAGTTTGCCACCGTTTGTACTTTCAACTCGAGACACTGAGGCTGCAATGACTAACTTGCGTTTCAAGGTTCTTGATGCTCGATTGAGTGTCCTTCTGAAACTGGATTATGCTGGTTGCTAGGCTTGTCACAATGTCTTCTAGTGATGGATCGGATGATGATTCGGTCGATTGCTTTTGTTGGTATGTCCCTCTCGGTTGAGGTGCTCGATCTTAGCCTTAGTCACTTTGTTGGCCACATAGGTTACCATACTAAAAGTTTGGATGATCTCTCCACCCGAGATTGTAACTTTGAGAATAAGGGTCATACCTCCTTCCCTTGTTGAAGTTGCCAACGACGTTTGCGTGAGCTTCTATCTTTTCACCCAAGATTGGGCATGTATCGGTATTGTGCTCAGTGGTTTGACAAATCCTACATGGCCTAGGGGCTTGAGTGTTGCGCAAGGCATTTTTACCAAGTTAGTAAGCTGCTCCAATTTGTCATCAATGGTTGAATCATGTACCTCCCTAACCATCCTCGTTGGCTCACGACACCCAATTTGTTGGGTATTTGCAGCTATCTTGGAAATTAACGAATGAGCGGTTGTTGGAGTCTTGTCAACCAATGATCATCCACTTACCGAGTCGATCATGTTCCGGTGGGTCAAGGATAGGCCTTCGTAGAAGTAATGTATAAGAAGGTGATCAGTGATTTGGTGTTGTGGGCAACTAGCAACTAATTTATTAAACCTTTCCCGATATTCATACAGTGTCTCTCCTTGGCATTGCCGAATACCGCTGATTTGCTTTTGAATATTTGTGGCCCGAGAGGCTGGAAAGTACTTCTCAAAAAATTGTGTCTCCATTTGTTCCCACATTGTAATAGAAGCCGGTGGGAGGTAGCATAGCCAATCCTTGGCTAGATCCTGGAGTGAAAAGGGGAATGGCGTTAACTTTATTTGCTACTCCGTCACCTTTGTAGGCTTCATACTTGAACATGCAATGTGAAACTCCTTGAGATTCTTATGTGGGTCTTCTCCCAAAATACTGTGGAAAGATGGTAGTAAGTGTATAAGACCCGACATCAATTAGAAAATCGTGTCCTCTCCAAACTCGGGGAAGGTAATACATAGGGGTTGGTGTGTGACCCCCGTGTTAACTAGATCCTTCATGGTCCTCTTGGTTATCCTTTCATTCTTCATTTATTCTCTCGATTGTTCTTCGAGTTCAAGATTTAATCCTTCAAATTCTCCACAAATTTATTCAAAGCCTCTAGCTCTTCTCCTCAAAATACGCTCACGTAAGATGATGTCGGGTACAAATAGAAATTCTTTGTCCCCGTGAAAGTGCGTGAAAATCCACTGTATCAAGATAAAACAAAATAGCCAGTGATTATCAAAACAACAAAAGTAACAAAAACACTTCACTAGAATTAGAGAAATAGTGTTTAACACTAAAACAAGATAGTTCTAACACCGTTCCCCGGCAACGGCGCCAAAATCTGGTAGTTGGTCATTTCGCCACCAAATTAATACATATATATTAGAATATATCTATATTTATCCTTGATCTACTACTCTAACCAGTAGAGTGATAAATAAGGGTCGATCCCACGAGGAATGGTCGAACAATTTTGCTTTATCTATTAAACTATTATGATTAAGCAATATAATATAAATAAGCTAGAAAACAATAAAGATGGGGGGGGGGGGGGGGAGTTTTGATGTAATCACAACTAACACTTAATTGCAATTAAGCAAACCAAATAACAATTCCTCTAAAAGCACTTGACAAGTTAACAATTCAAGTAAACAAAGAAAATAGAATGATTTTTAGTTTTATAAATGATAAAAGGGTTCAACCCTTGATCGAGTATCCCCTTGGTCCGGATAATCTATATAATTGATGTTACTACCCGATTGATTTAGCCTTAGAATTCCTACTCCAAGATTAATAACAAGCTCTATTAACCTTGTTGTCTCTTAAGTATAATTAATCAAAACAAGCTCTTCCATTAATCCTACTCAACTTATCAATTCCTAGAACAAGCTCTCTAAGAATCAAGACAACGGAGTAGATACGACATAAAAACTCACAAGCTCGGTTTTAGTGGTCGAATTCTATGTTATCTCCAATAGAATAAATTCATTGTTCGCTACACCGGAATCGGATTCATAACAATTAGGGATTACAAACTCAATTCTTGCAACACACAAACAAATATCCAAATGGGTGATCAAACCACAATTCAATTCATAGGTGATAATCAACAATCCAAATAACATAGAACATTCCAAAACATAATCCACTCGATTAATAACCGTAAAAATTACATAAACATCCTAAATCCAAGGTTCAACTAATGATCAAGGGCTAAAATTAGAGTGCTAGCCACTCATATCAACTATTACAAGATAAAATAAGTGAAAATCAAAGAAGACACTAAAATACGATAGAATGAACCAAAAGATTGAGTTGATAGGTTAGGTCAAATTCAAATTGGACCTTATATATAGAGCAGAAAGTGTTGGGCTGAAAAATGGGCCAAAAAACGTGTTTCAGGATAAAAAAAAATAGGGTTTAGTTTCGAGGCCGTGAACCCTTTATGCAGCGAAAGCCAAGTTTTGGTTCGCTGAGTTGGTCACGGCCGTGAACGGTGGTCGCGGCTGTGAATCATACTTTGAGATTTTTAGCTCTGGGTTTCGCTGGATTGGTCGCGGTCACGGGCGCAACCTCTTGATCGAAACTTCCTCCTTTCTTGATTCAACCTTGGCTCGTTCTTCATTTCAGACTTCTTCGAGACTTGTTCTTGGTCCTATATTGCCTGTATTGACCTGAAACGAGCTCAAACACATTAAATGGTCCAATAATACAAATATAAACAATACACTGTCGAATATGCATGCAAATATCATTAAAACAACACTTAATTCAGCCTAAGATGCATGCATGAACACGTGTACCACTCTTCTATAATATAAGAGCAGAAAGTACATGAAAATGATTAGATTAGATAGACAAATTTATCACTCCATCTTACACATACATTTGGAACAATCACAAATAAAACAAATGACTTAGGTATGGTGATGCACTTGTGATATCATCGGATTCTAATAATGGGGGCAAAGTTTACTAGCTTTCACGGATAATCCAACTCAAAAAAGCCAAGCAATCTTATTGCACAAAATAAAGATACAACAAGGTTTTTTATGTGCATTAGATAGAGACCTAGCTTCCATAAGACCATTCTCCTTCCTTTTCCTTTCTTTCTCCTTTTACCCTCTATTTACATTGGCAAATAGAGATAGGTTAATTATCTAAATCGGTGATATAATTCCACTGGATAAGTTATAAATTGTTATCCATTTTCAATGCCTACTGTAACATATAACATCTGGATAAGGTTATTAACTATCCTCATCCACTTGTTACTATATGATATATAGAAGTTTAGATAGGGGTGATATTACCTAAAGATCCCTTTTAATAATTAAGTTTGCAAAAGAAAATAATGGTAAGAGATAAACATGTAATTTTCCTAATGTTATCCCAAGTATTGGTCAACTATCTTAGGGGGTGGCCTGGATTATTATAAATCTGAGATATTATCCAAATTTTAGAATTTTACCCTGGGTCGAAAAAATAACCCGGTTTTTTATTTTACCATAGTAAATACTAGATGAGCTAGATAAAATATCATTATCCTAAGTTATCTGAAAAAATAAACGGAGCCTTAGTATGTAAGGAGGGAGTGGAGATTCGGTATAACCTAACAAAATGAATGTATTCGAGTTGAGTGCAAAGAAAAATGATTTTAGTTTCATCATAAAAGTTACATTAAAACTAGCAAACTTTGTCATACCTATGGATATGCAAATCACATTCTTTACCAACTTGCCAAAACACTGAAACTTAGTGTAATTAACTGAAAATAAAAAAATAAAGTGTAATATAACTGGATAAAAACATGTACCCTTCTTTGAATTTTGCTTTCTTACGAAATTTTTTGCAATCGTGATGTGCAAAGATCTTATTCTTATATTTTTGATAAGATAATTCACCCCATTTACGAGTTATCGAATAAGCTGGTGGATATATTAAGTTGTGCTCCTGGTGAGTAGGGGAGCAAGACCGTGACTTCTTAATTATAAATTTGGAGAAATATTTGTTTTCAAATGGTAAGACCATGCTCGGAACCGAAAGTTAGTTAGGAGTGACTTATGTGTTGATTTGGCTTGCTTTATAATTTTTAGGACCACTGATTAGTAGCCAATTAAATGTAGGTTGTAGAAGTCGTTAGTCACTATTTTAGCGATGGGCTTAAGCTTATCGATTAGTTGGATGATAATCAGGGCATAGGTGTTTTTCATATATTAAATTTAGAGATTGTGGAAATATGTTTATAAGAAAAAAATTCATCGATATTATTCACTATAATCACATTGTTGATCATATTATTCTTATCCTATTTAATTACAAGCATTTTAAAATTAAACATAATAGCGAACTTTACAACTACTCAACAATGCAAACCTTATTAAGAAAATTAATAGTTTTACCATTAAAGAAACTATATAGTTGTAATACATTAGAGAAGAACATAACATACAGAAGAATTGATGTTTCCAATTATATAATTACATATATCAAAATCCAAGAAAATCTACTAAATTTCTTAAAGATATTTTTAATTAAAATATTGAGATGCTTGATGGTGAAGATTGTGGATTAGGAACTCATTTATAATTGTTTTGTTTGTGAATTATATGTAGCCTAGCGTGTCGGTTAGAATACAGAGAAGGCATTATGAATAGAATGTAGAATTTTATATAGTCTTGAGTTATTTCTAATTGAAACTCTATTTTGTAACTTTATGTCCTTTAGACCCAAGAATATTGGAGAAAAGATCAAATGTGAATCATGATATGTATATAATGTGGAGTGATTTATTTCAAGATAAGGGATTTGGTCGAATAAATAATTCTATAGTTAGAACACGGAAGGTAAATTAATTGATGAAGTTATATCACAATTCTTTATAATTTTTATAAGTGTGGCTAAACCCGACCCAACCTTAACCAGACCATAACCCGACTCGATCATAACTCGTCACCCAATGAACTACAAAAAAAAGACTCAATCCGGTAAATCCCGCTCGGATCGAGTCAGGTACCCCGAACCCGATGTAAACTTGCCCACCCCTATCTTTAATTGTTTATTCTTTTGTTTGCTGGTACATGAATGATATCCTGTAAAGGCATATAAGATGGATACGATCTATAGTGTTATTTGTTGGTGATGTGTAATAACCACTTAGTTTAGTTCCTTAGTCATTCCAAGGTTTTAACTAAATAGTGAAATTATACCACATGAGTATGGGGTTTCATGGTTTTAGCAACATGTAAGATTATAACTGCAGTTATTTTTTGAACTTACTAAATTTGAACATTTCATGCTTCTCAAGTTTGGGCAAATGGTGAATCGTAGGAAGCATAAAAGAACGGATGATCACAAGGAGACCACAAACAAGAGCAAGAAGTCAAGGCAACAATCAATCAATGATGAAGCTAAAACAACACTTAATGCGGGTAATCAATTAGAGTCACGGGAGAAATCCATTTTGGAAACCAATACGAACTCAGTCACACAAAAAACAATTACTCCGAGAGGCCGTACACAGATGCATTGCTTCTTCATACTATGGGCTAAAGGTGTCAAGAAAAACATGGATTTAAATGCACAGAGTCAAGCTACTATAGAAAATTCAAAAACCTTCAAAGCTACATTGGTGTTTTAGCAAGGGAGAAAGTGAAAATAACTTATGATGAGTGGCCAAAAGTCCAGCAAGATGTCAAGGATTGCATATACGCATCGATTAAGGTAAGTATTTCCTACACATAATATATTTCTCCATTAATTAGCTAGCGTTGGCTATATCTTACAAATGTATACCTTATTGTAGTTGGTCTGCAACATGCCAGAAAATTGGAAAAGAAAGTGTTTGATGTCTGCTAGAGAGAAGCGGAAAATTTTTAAAGGGACATTGACAAAAAAAGTTGTTACCGGGAGGCTTGACAATCTGGACTTGAATACACCGCCATGTATGTAATTGACCAAGCTAATTGGAATGTGTTTGTTATTAGCCATTTAAGAGAAGATTTCAGGATACATTGTTATTTTAGTAATATTTCCATCTCCTTACACTAGTTTGTATATTTGGTAACGAAAATATGAGATTATATATGGTTTTCTTGAGCTAGCGACAAAGTCAGCAACAACTGAAAAGGAGATCAGGTTCAAATGACTATCCTTATCGACTAGGTCGAAAAGGATATGCACGGTATGCTGCAGAAAATATAAGTATACAAATATATTTTTATGTCTGTCCAATTTGGATATTTATGCAGTTTGTTTTTGTATGAATATTTTATTTTTTCTTAAATAGCCTCAGATACTATGTGATGACGAGGTCAATAACCAAGCAACTCTTTGGTGAGAAGGTTAAAGATAAAGAAGGGATAGCACGAAGGAGAAAAGTTGATAAGAGTTGCTAATATTGTAAGCAATCATTTAATAATTTCAACACTTTAGTACTCGTGATACTTGTTTTTTTAATGTTCGTACTTTTGTTGCATACGAGAATAATTTATTGGAAAATTAGAAGCCGGCAAGTTGATTACTTCAGGTGCAAGTGATAACATCCTTACGCAAGGCCTTCAAAAATCAGAACACTCTAGACAATTGAGGGCTGTTGGAAGAAGTGTCGGAGTAGTGCAGAGAAGGAGTTAGAAGATGAGTTATTGGAACAAAAAAAAAAATGCCATTACAAATGCACAATTTGGAAGACTAGAAGCTGCAGTGAGCAAAATGGGTGGTTTGGACATTGACGCTGAAGATAAAGGCAGTTGTTTGGTGCAAATTCAGCGGGACTTTGGCGAAGATGAAAAGGAGATGAAAAATTAGGCTGCAAAAAAGAAATCAAGGTGATAATGATGGGAGCGGCAGTGATGATGTGAAGTTTATAGAAAACGAAGAATACTTAAAAATTTATGAGATATCAAATATACATTTTTTTAGTTGAAATTGAATTAAAACATAATTGCATATAGTCAAATATGATCCTTTAGGTATTCGTGGCATTGACATTGGAGCCAACCAATAAAGTTGCTGCATACGGAGTCATTCTAAAGACCAAAGAATGAAACAAACTCATTCATGGGAAGAAGTTACCCGATCATCCGTGTGTCATAGATGAAGCAGTAGATAAAAATGTCAGGTTGCCAATTCCAACGAGTGATATGGAAAGTGTCGGGCATGCGATAGGATCTTATGTGGCTTGACCCATCCATCTTATGAAAGTTTGAGACCAAGTAAAAAATATAAGTTACATTTTCGTATAAAATTTGTAAACTCTATTAACATATGAAAAAAAATCATATATCGTCCCATACTTTTTGAGATTATCCAATTTTCGTCCCAAAATTTAATTTTTTGCCGGAAAATGCACGTGCCAGCACAAATTTGGGGTTTTTGCCCATGTGGCACCGGAATTATGATCTGGATTTGCATTTTAATTGTTCTTTTCTTTTTTTAGTACATATAGGATTAATAAGTCCACATCATCAACCCAACTATCATTAAATCTTACTTGACCACAGTTATTCTAAAATTAACAGAAAAACTAAAAGAAAAACAAAATCATATCAAAACATAAAATCCTTACTCGTCCTAGAAACAAGAAACCAAAGAGACACTATTATCCTCTCACCAAAATCCCAAAATTATGCACGAACCCAACAAAAAATCTAAAAAAATTCAGAAACCTCGAATTAAGAATTTATCTTGCGACGAGGAGAGGATCCCATTCAATGGTGGCATTAGTTCCCACACAAAGCTGCTATACTTATATTGATAATTCAATACGTGCCAGTTTTGGTAGGCGGAGTGCTGCTGGTTTTCAGATAAGAGCATGTCGTAGGTGGCGGTAGAATCCACCTTGGAAGCAGTGGTTAAATTCTGGGAGGATATTGAGATGCTATTCTAACTAAATGGTGGTTGATCAAAAGAAAAGCCTCGGTTTATTTGCTTGAACTCGTTCTCCGATGAAGCGCATCACTGTCGCTGGCGGAATATAGTTTCTGCAGCCAGTGTTCTTGAGACCACACTGTCCTAGAACCATATTCCAACTGGAAAGTGGTTCTAATTGTACTGAAATCATCTTGAAGCAATGATTGGAAACTGCTCTCATCCTTGTCACCTCTACTATCAAAATTCGGCCCAACAAATTAATAGATTAATAAATAATGATTTCAAAAAATTATAAACAAAAAATATTACAAGGCTTACAATAAAGCTTGGTTATAATCCATGGTTTGAGAGGAGAGACCAATTTAGGGGTTTAGGGAGGTGGGAGTTGTTCTTCTGCAAATGAAAGACGAAGATGAGATATGAGGGTTATGGAAGATGAGTGAATTAAATTAAGTGGGAAATAATTATGTGGAATTATTAATCCTATTTGTACAAGAAAAAAAAAAGAAAAATTTAAATGCAAATCCAACGCAGAATTTCTGTGCCACGTGGGCAAAAGCCCCAAATTTTTGCCGACAAGTGCATTTTCAGGCAAAAAAATAAAGTTTGGGACGAAAATTGGATAATCTCAAAACGTAAGAGACGAAATTAAAAAAAAAAAAAAAAAAGCTACGGAACTTTTAGCAGAAGTGGCTATAGCTATGGGACAATATTAAAATTATCTTGGTCGCCTATTAGAAGCAAAAAAATGAAGATCAAGGAGCGCACGTGTCCCACATTGAACTCATCTAGTGTGCAAAGAAGTCTACATATGGTCTATGTATACTCCAAAGCTACTATTGAGTAAAATGGCAATATACTTATAACATTAAATGACGATGTCGTCAGGCACGAGAAGATCCTCTTTGTTCATTTTGAAGATATTGAACCTTTCTTCCAATTGCAACCAATATCCAGAACATGTGTAAATGTCTACATATGGTATGTTTTCTTAACATTGTATGAGGTACTTTGTTAATTTGTTGTTCTCCAACTAGTTTGTAATGGAAATATTGTGAACGATTTTATATATAATAGGTGGTTGAATAGAAAGTTAGAGAACAAAATTTGGAGAAGTTATTAATATAATTTCTATAAAAATGGCCGAAATTTGATCAATTAGCTATGGGTTTTTGTGCAATATATTAGATTCACATCTATGAATGATTATGTGTTTTTATATTTGAAATCAAAATTTGCATATGTTCTCGAAGTAAATGAATGTTGACTAAGATTGTTGGGTTTTGTAATTATGTTTTGGAACATCTTTGGTCCAGTGCAAATTTATTTATAAATATTTAGCTGTTACGACTTGGTAAGATGGCTTTTCTATGGCACAGAGATATGCCAGTTAGTTTACAAAATCATGTCAATAAAAAATTATTTATCAAAACTTGTATGGAGGTGTATATTTTAGAAATATTTCTCAACTTATTAGTGTTGTTTGGTGTGTATTTCTTTCTTATGTTTGCAATTACCTAGTACATAATTGATTTATTTTTGCAATTTTAGGCAGGAATGATAAAAGAATGTAGTGACAGTTGGGATTTGGAAAAAGTGACCATTGATGCTTTGGGTGTAATAGTGTGGTTCATCGTTATAGAAAGACATGTTGATATTTTTATTTTCTTTTGTAATTTATTTACTAGTTTTTTATATGTAATTTTTCCATGATTTGCTATTTAGATCTAGTTGTAATGGTGATTGTAAATGTTTTGAGATATTTGAAAGAATTTTACAATTAATATAAAATTATTTTTTAGTTATTTTACTGATAAAACTATGACGTGGTTATATGTTTAAATGTATATTAATTTCAGTAATAGAAATAAAAAAATATAAATTACGATTGTGAAAGAGCACCAAGTACCTTTCTTTTAAATAGAACAACATCTACGACAATAGTTGTAAGCCATTGTGTTTTAATAAAATAACAACTGTTGATGATTGTTGATAAAGCTCATCATCAACCATGATCCTACATACCGTAGTCTAATTATTGTTTTTACGATCAATAACAATGGTTATCAACCATAGTATTTATGGGGAAAAAATATGGTTCAGGTTGTTGTCAAAGAACGCCCCACTAATTATGGTCAAACGTACCATCGTCGTAGATGTCTCATCCATGCAACCATTGTCTTTATGGTTAATAATGCGGTTCAGAATGTTATCAAGGAACGCCACCAAATGTGGTCATATGTACCGTAGTGGTAGATTAATCTACGATTATGATTTTCAACCGTCGTCTTTATGGTTAATAACTACGGTTCACGCTGTTGTCAAAGAATGACACCAACCGTGGTCATACATACCGTAGTCGTACATGTTTAATCCATAACTATGATTTTCAATCGTTGTCTCTATGGTTAATAACTGTGGTTTAGACCGTTATCAAAGAACGTCACCGACCGTGGTCATACGTACCGTAGTCATAGATGTTTAATCTACGACTACGATTTTCAACCGTTGTCTTTATTTTCAATTACTACGGTTCATTAGACGTTCTTATTGATGATAGGTCTATCACTACGGTATCTACTACTTGGGTCCCAAAAATCCTTTAAATACGAGAAAAACTCGTTGTTTTTTCAACTTTTTTGTAGTAGTGAAATTAGATAAAGACATCAAAGATAATTGTTATATACAGACGACATAAGTTTTTGGACCTATCTCAGCCAAGCAAAAATTGAGATGTATTAGGCTTATTTCTGTATTTGCATATTTTATCAATATCATCCAGTCTTTTTGTACCTTAATAAACATTGAGCAATCAAGATTATTTTTGTATATTTTGATAATGACTGCCAAATTGTGTTTGTGCAGTCATTTTGTTTATCAGAATCCTATTCTTTTTTAATGTAACTTGACAATTCGATCTCAAGTTATAAATAACATACTTTTCAGGTGACTATTAATTTATTTTGCCAGATTTTTGTCTAGTATATTTTGCTAAAGAACCGTCCATATTGTGTTCTTACAACTTTTCCTGCCATTGTGTTTGATACTGAATTTGCTTCCGGAATGCTATAGTAGCAATTATAATATTAATTGTTAATCGTTCCAACTAAGATCCAAACATTAAGTTTAGGCTAGAACAACACAAGTGTTGAAACCCAAATTGACATAGATTTGCACTAAAAAATTACAAACGAGGGACACACACCACATCATAAGCTTTAATTGAGCACAACCTAAACAATTTCATACTAATTAACAAACAAAAATCTAATCACATCTTAAATAACCCTTAAAACACGATCAAGACTAATTAAGCATGTTTAATTTTTAGGAAGGCATAGCCAACATGTTTAAGGCCACAATGTTGCAAATCACAAATGGCTGGAAGAGTACAATTTTCCATCAACTCTCCTATTCGTGGATTTTAGCCGTAACATGCTCTCTTTTAGCTTCATCACCTCCTTTGCGAATCAATCAACTCCTTCCTTCAACTCTTTCTCTCCTTGCTTTAGGGCTTCATTATCACACCTCATTGCGAAGAAACCACAATTGTGGATCATTTCATCTGCCCACACAACGAAATTAGACCCCTGTCTACAAAGGAAAACATAATACTATCAAATTACAATTCATTAGCGTGGTAGAAAAAAAAATTAAGTTTGAAGCAATCTTATATTGTAGTTGACACATCCAATGAAGTGCCTCCATCGATTCTTTAACGTTCGTGACATACGGAGCACATATTGTAACCCACAATAGCAAGTAATGCACCATCCACAATAGTAACCACTTGAGAGGTGTGAGCTAAGCTCGAACATTGGGACATCCTTGTTTGATATATAGGAGAAATAGTTGCGAAATTCTTGGAATGAAGTCTAGAAGAAATAGCCGCACAATTTTTGAAACCAAAGGGCTGTATTTTGAGGTAGGATTTTTAATGGACGGGACGAACCTTTATTAATAGAGGTGAGGAAGAAGACCCCTGCGCAATTATCCCTCCAATTTACTTTACTAATTACTAAAGATGATGTGTTTCAATTTTTCATTCAATTGTTCTTAGATTCTGGATATTACATGTGGCAGGTCATGTCTGTATTAGTAGATACGTCAACAAATGCGACCGTAAAGCCTCAATTTTACTAAACATATGCGCAACATGTGACGATTTCCGGAGGAGTTCACAATTTCCGGCGAAAATATCCTCAAATTGGATATTTTCCACACACATAGGACCATAATTGATTTGTTATACAAATTTTTTTATTATTATTATACCGGCACATGGTGTTGAGATTTTGACCCACTCTCAACCACGAATACGACAAGATAATCGAAGAAGAAAGCAATAAATAATCACACAAAAACATAGCAATTTGGTAACGCAGTTCGTTACGATGTGTAACTACGTCTGGGGGCGATACCAAGCCAGGATATGCACTAATATGATGAATTTTCGGATTACAATGAGTGGAGAAGGAAACAACTATTTATAATAGCCCCAAAACTTGTCCCCCCAAGTTTCAGCCGCGTCAACGGGTCGCGCCCGTGACCTCGAGTCGTGCCCGCGAGGAGTATCGTCAAATATGACGTTCGCGCCCACAAATCCCCTTCGCGCCCGCGGCTGCCTGTTCGAACAAAGGCCCTGCTTCTTGCTTCGTTGGTCGCGGCCGCGAGCTCTGCTCGCGTCCAAAGTACCTCCCATCGCACCTTTGGTTGCGGCCGTGGCATCCCCTAAGAAACCTTAGGCTCCACATCCAACAATCTCCCACTTGGAAACTACATCCTCTCCATTCAACTCCTCTTGAGCTTGTCTTCCTTTTTCTGCTTGGTATCACCATCTCCTCTTCTTCTTCATGTTCCAAGGCCAATTGAAGTTATGCACAACTTTAATTTCTCTAAGATTACCACCTTATAAGTAAACATGTCAGTTGGATCCTCACTCCCGAGAATTTTCACAAGTCGCAAGGCTTTATTTTCCAATAAGTGCTGGATGAAATGATACTTCAATTCAACGTGCTTCATTCTCGAATGAAACGCCGGATTACTAGCCAAGAAAATTGCACTCTGACTATCACTGTAAAGTACACTATTTTCACGCTTCTTCCCAAACTCATCTAATAAAATTTGCAACCACACCATCTCCTTACTTGCCTCCATCACAGCTACGTAATCCGCCTCCGTGGTGGACAAGGCAACCACCTTTTGCAAGTTTGATGTCCAAGAAATTGACGTACCACCATAAGTAAAGACATACCCGGTTGTACTCTTTCTCCCATCAAGATCGTTCGATGCTAAGTCCGTATCAACGAAACTAACCAACTCAGAATTTCTTCCGTCAAAGCACAATACTTTATTTGTGGTATCTCGCAAATACCTTAGAATCCACTTCACCGCCTCCCAATGATGTTTCCCCGAATCACCCATGAACCGGCTCACTATTCCCACTTCATGCGCAATATCTGGACAAGTACAAACTATGGCATACATGATACTGCCAATTGCCGATGCATATGGAACATTCATCATTTGGGTACGTTCCTCCTTAGTACTCGGCGACTCCTTCGACATCTTAAAGTAACCCCCCAAAGGTACATTAACCGGCTTCGAATGCTCCATGTTAAACCTTTCCAGGACCTTCTGGACATAATTCGCCTGCGAAAGATACAACAAATTTGCCGGCTTATTTCTCTCGATTCTCATACTCAAAATTTGCTTCGTTTCTCCAAGATCTTTCATGGAGAACCTCTCAGACAATTTCTTCTTCAACCTTTCCAACTCCCTTGGATCGGCTCCTACAATCAACATATCATCAACTTATAGTAATAGGATAAGATAGCTTTTGTCAAACCTTTTATAATAGCAACAATGGTCATCGTGACATCTATGGTAACCAATGTCCATCATGAAATTGTCGAACTTCATATACCACTGCTTCGGAGCTTGCTTCAACCCATACAAGCTCTTCTTCAAATTGCACACAAGATTTTCCCCTCCATCTGCCATGAATCCCTCTGGTTGTACCATGTATAACTCCTCCACTAGATCACCATGAAGGAAAGTCGTCTTCACATCCATCTGATGCAATAACAGGTTCTCCACAACCACCATACTCAACACCATGCAAATTGTAGTCAACTTCACAACAGGAGTAAATACGTCCGTATAATCAATACCATACCGTTGCTCGAACCCCTTCACAACTAACCTTTCCTTGTAGCGCTTGCTACCATCGGCCTCATTCTTGATTCGGTAGACCCACTTGATGTGCAATGCCTTCATGCCCTTGGGAAGCTCAGTCAATTCCCAAGTGCCATTCACACGAAGAGACGCCATTTCATCTTCCATGGCAACCTTCCATCTTCGTCTATCACTAACTTGCTCCGCCTCTGCAAAGCTCTCAGGTTCACCAGCATCAGTCAACAATAAGTAATAGTTGGAGGGTGAATACTTATCTAGTGGCCTTCGATCTCTAACTGGTCTTTGAGGTGGTGGTGGTGTTCTTGGCGCATCACCAAGAACCTCCTCATCGACCGGACTCCCCTATCTCCCACTCGAGTTCAGATCATCTAACTCGACAGTGCGGGGCTTTGCAGCAGTAGTGCGAAAATCCTTCAACCTGTCCTTGTAAATAACCTGTTCATTGAATATAACATCCCGGCTACGAATTACCTTTCGGCTTTGCTCATCCCATAGCCTATAGCCAAACTCATCACCTCCATACCCAATAAACGTACACTTGATGGATTTAGCATCTAACTTGCTTCTATCAACATAATCCACAAGAGCGTAAGCAACACAACCGAAAATATGTAAATAAGATAAGTTTACATCCTTTCTAGTTCACTCCTCCTCGGGTATTCAATTATCCAAGGGAACCGATGGACCTCGGTTGATAAAAACGTAGCTGTGCTCACTGCATTTGCCCAGAACGATTTAGGCAAGCCGCTCTTCAATCTCATACACATTGCCCGCTCATTCAGTATTCTATTCATTCTCTCGGCCACACCATTCTGTTGGGGCGTTCCATGTACAATTCTCTTCGCACGAAACCCATGCTCAGCACAATAGTCCTTGAACTTCTTGAGTTCATATTCACCTCCATTGTCGGAACGTAAATTCACCTTCAACCCTGTCATATTCTCAACCAAGGCTTTCCACCTTTTGAAAACATCAAATGCGTTAGATTTATTTTTCAAGAAATAAATCCATACCTTTCTGGTTGAATCATCGATGAACATCATGTAGTACAACGATCCTCCAATAGATGCCACCGGCGCTGGTCCCCAATAGATCGCTATGGACCAACTCTAACTTTTGTTTCTCGAAGACACAGTCTTAACACAGACCAACTTCCACAGTTTGTAAGCTAGACAATCTACCTTTCGAATACATCAGTTTCATCCCTTTCTCGCTCATGTGACCCAGTCGATAGTGCCACAAATTCACATCACCATTACCATTCGCAAGATCAAGGAGATCAAGGAAATCCTGCAAATTACTAGTCAAGTACAACGTTCCTTCTTTCTTACTCCGAGCTACCACCATAGCCCCTTTGGTAATTTTCCAATTGCTACAGCCGAATGTTACCACGTAACCTTCCTTGTCAAGCTGTCCAACTGAAAGTAAATTTTGCTTCAATCCAAGGATATGTCTCACTCCATTCAACATCATCTTCGATCTGTTTGATGTCTCAACTTTTACATTTCCCTTTCCCACGATTTCAAGGGTTCATCATCCGCCAGATATACCTGTCCAAAATCGCCAGAAACGTAATCATGCATAATACTAATATTACCGCAAGAATGGAATGATACGCCAGAATCCAAGACCCAAGACTCCATGGAACTGCACACCCTCAAGACCAACGTATCGCCATCATCTTCATTCGTGGCTGTAGGGGTGTTCTCTGTTCGGTTCCAACCGGAAAAACTGCCCGAACCGAACCAAAATGTAAAATTCGGTTCGGTTATTTTTTAGTCGATTCGGTTTCGATTTTCAAAATTGGAATAATTTGGTTTTCGGTTCGATTCGGTTTATTGAACAAAAACCCATACACAAACCGAATAGACCGAATTAGGCCATGACCCATTTATCATTTCATCTGCATTTCATTTAATTTACATTTCATTTCACTTGCATTTCCTAATTACTAAGGAAGGCTGGAAGGGTTTCAAATCAGCTTTCAAGTTTCAACTCTTATTCTCCTTCACCTTATATCTTCGCCGCCGCACTGCCAGTCTGCCACTACCAGTCCTCCGTCGCCGTCCAGCAACAGCCCGTCGCCGTCGGGGTAGTCGCCTGCACAGTCCAGCAACAGCCCGTCGTTGTGGAGTCAACAGCTCCCGTCGTCGTGGAGTCAACAACTGCCGTCGCCTTCTTTTTCGTCGCCTCCTCTCCTGTCGCCTTCTTTTCCGTTGCCTCCTCTCCCGTCGCCACCTCTCCCGTCGCCTCCTCTGAGTCCTCTCCCGGACAGTCCGTCAAATTTCAGTTGGCGGAAAAAGAAAATTTTAAAACTTTATTCGGTTTTCGGTCAGAACCGCAACCGAACCGAAATATTTCGGTACGGTTGCTTTTGGTTTTCGAGTATATTCGGTTCGGTTTCGATTTTCAGTTTTGACATAATTCAGTTTTCGGTTTTGTAAATTCGGTTCAGTTCGGTTTTGAACCGATGAACACCCCTACGTGGCTGCGTTCGCTGTCTTCCTATCTGCCTGTTCCCTCTTGTTCTTCTTCGGCGCCTTGCACTGGTATTTGAAGTGACCGATTTCGTCACAGTTCCAGCACTTCACAGAACTCGCGTCCTTCTTTGTCTGACTCTTCCCTCTGGATTTTGACCTCCCTCTAAACTGCCTTCCCTTCGGTCTGCCTCTGTTCTCGGTATTCAGCGCCGACCCTGAGGACAATCCTGATCCTAATTCGTTCCTACGAGTCTCTTCCCCGATCATCAAATCCCTGACCTTGTCAAACTTTAGCTTAGCGTCTGTAGCGCTAACGACTATCACTGTACCAGCCCAACTGTCTAGCAGAGATGATATCATTATTAGGGCCCGAATTTCATCATCAAATTTGATATCCACCGTATCCAATTGTGAGGTCAGCATGTTGAATTCATTCAGTTGCTGTTGTACCGGGGTTCCCTCCGCCATTCTCATATTGAAGAGCTGTCTAATCAAATGGACTTTGTTCGCCGTCGATGGTTTTTTATACATCTCCTCCAAGGTTTTCAGCATCTCCCGTGTAGACTTCGCGCATGTGGTATGGTAAGCCACTTCCTTGGACAACGACAAACGCACCACGCTCATCGTTTTCCTGTCCAACAACTCCCACTCCTCCGCAGACATCTTCTCGGGCTTCTCCTTGAGAGGCTAGTGCAGATCCTTACCATAGAGGTAATCTTCAATTTGCATCCTCCAAAATCCATAATCAGTTCCATCAAACATCTCCACCGAAATTTTTTCGTCGTTCATCGTGAATTCTCCCAGGAAACTAATTTGATACTCTTGATACCAGTTGTTGAGAATTCGACCCACTGACAACTACGAATACGATAAGATAATCGAAGAAGAAAGCAATAAATAATCACACAAAAACAGAGCAATTTGGTAACTCAGTTCGTTATGATGTGTAACTACGTCTGGAGGCGATACCAAACCAAGATATGCACTAATATGATAAATTTTCGGATTACAATGAGTGGAGAAGGAAACAACTATTTATAATAGCCCCAAAACTTGTCCCCCAAGTTTCAGCCGCGTCGCGCCCGCGACTGCCTGTTCGAACCAAGGCCCTGCTTCTCGCTTCCTTGGCGCGGCTGTGACTCCCTGTCGGATATTGATTGGTCTTGGTTTGACATGGTTTACGCGCACCTTTGGTTGTGGCCGCTACTCCCCGTTGCAGCGGTGGCACCCCCTACGAAACTTTAGGCTCCACATCCAACATGTGGTACAGGACTAAAGATAAAAAGATTCAGGTAAAAAAATATATATTCTTTAACCGCTTTCTACGAGAACTCTTTTTTTCCTGTTAAATCTGAAAATACCTTGAGGGTGTCTGTGTAAACGTCTTTTTATAGTGCTTATCAGCTTCAGCGTTTGAAAATACAATTTTAGCTTAAAAAATAATTTTAGGCTAAAAGCTGCAAGATTGAATAAATTTGATACATATCTCTAGTTTTCATAAAAAAAAAAAATATCTTTTTTCCTAAAACACCGTCTATTCTTTGCATAAGTAATTTTTCCACAATCTTCAGTTTGAATCACTTTTTGTTTTTGAAAACCAATAAAATTAGAAACTGCCCTAACTCATGAAGAAACAATTTATTAGTTGTTAACGCTAAATTGGGGAGGTTGATACAAATCTGAGACATTTTCCGTTTGGTGCCAACCTTATAATTGCGTCAACCTCCATTAATCTCCTGTCAATGCCTGATTATAAGGTTGACACAAATATAAGGTATTGACCAATGATTTCGTCATTCTTTAAGTACGGGAGGATTTCGGGGTTATCTTTATAACGATGTACCTTTTTTACCACCCAAAAATTCCCACTCTTTCAAATTAATGGAGTTTTACAAAGAAGATCAGAATGGCCAATTATTATTATTATTATTATTATTATTATTATTATTATTATTATTATTATTATTAGATTATTATTTATTTATTTAGGATGGGATGATTATGACGGGGGAGAACATATGGTGTGTTTGTTTTAGATTGACCTCAATAGAATTAGATGATCGAATTTTAATGGAACGCGCTCATTAAAATTTTCAATCAAATTTACTTATCACTCCTCAACCTTAAACAAACACACCCATAAAATTTCACAGATACTAGATTGGGGGAGAAAAGAATCATCTTCTAATTAAGAATTCCACAATAACAAAAATGTCTTTTAAGACAAATATTAAAATATTATCACACAGGAGCAAATTGTACTCACAAATATAATTGTGCACGGAAATTCACTGCATCGTAAATAAGATTTATGTAATATTTCGTTTGTAATACTTTTAAAATTTTGATTTTTATGTAACATTTTTGTAACACTTATGAATATGTAATATTTTTATAATATTTGTGAATATGTAACATTTTTATGTAACACTTTTGGAATATGTAACGCTTTGAGTGTAACAATTTTAAATAAGTAACACTTTTTACGTCACACTTTTGAATAAATAACACTTTTATGTAACACTTATAAATAAGTAGCACTTGTAATTAATAAAATTATGTATTTATTTTATTTTAAACTAATTAAATATTCGTGGATTTAGTTTTCTCATGTGACTTTTATTTTTATATAGTTTTCTCATGTGTTACATCTTAATTATCAAAATAGAACATCCGTAATATAAGTGGTGAAATGATCGACTCAGACCTGCAAAAGTAACAATTTATTAGCTAGAGCACCTAAATATTTACTTATTCGTTATCAAGAACAAATCTTATTTGTGACTTTTGTGTGTATGCATCTAGGTATACACACACATTATATTTTTACTAAACAATAACAAAATAGACTTGTAACTTTACGAATTTGAATACATTTCTTAAGTGTCAGAACCTAGACTTTGGACATTTAGTCATGTCCTTCATGGTTGTAAGTTTAATTTTTTTATTTAAAATCTATAAAACACAATAAAATTAATTAATCACTTAATTACTTTTAAAGGTGACTTTACGGTGTCTCAAAATTATCTACGACAGGTAAATACATAAAATTATTGTAATTAAAATTAATGATAGTGTTTTAAAATTTATATACAATAATTAGATGTACAAAATTAATGTGATAAAATAAAGGCATTATACATCTTAAGGTCCTTAAAGTATTAATGTTTGTTTTAAATGGTCCTTAAAGTATCATTTTGTTTTAATTGGTCCTTGAAGTTATAAATTTTTAAATCAATTAGTCCCTGAAGTATTTTTTGTTTCAATTGGTCCCTTATGTTTTACAATTATTTCAATTGATCCTTAAACTATTACGAAATTCTATCTTAAGGCCCCCTAAAAGAAAAAAAGATACATAAAATATGTGAAATCGTCGATTTAATTCAAAATAATATCATAACATATCTTTTATTAAATAAATATTGTGTTATTTGTTTATGATACATTTACCATCAAACGAGGTGAATTATACTATAATAGGATTTGAACAAAAGTTCGAGATTATAATTTCTCAATAATTTTATCCAAACTTTGAGAAATATTTTGTGGTACTTTAATTTTAGTGATAATTTAGTTGAGATATTTTGAACTCTATCTATCTTGAATTTAATGTAAAACTGAACATTATTAACGAAAGGACTTTGAAATTTTATGTTTGAAGGTCTTTACAATATTTAAAAAAATTAAAGTTATTTCGTTGATAATGTTCAATTTTACTTTAAATTCAATATAATTAGAGTTCAAAATATCTGGATCAAATTAGCACGTTTCTAACTAAAATAAAGTAGCACAAAGTATTTTCTCAAAGTTTAGATGAAATTCTTGAAAAAATATAATCTTGGAGTTTTATTTAAATCGATATTTTAGTATAATTCACCTTCGTTTCAGGGGAAAAGCATCATAATGATAAATTACAAAACATTTATTTAATAAAAGATATGCTACAATATCATTTTGAATTAAATCGGTGATTTCACATATTTTATGTATTTTTTTCTTCTAGGGACTTTAAATATATTTTTGTAATAGTTTAAGGACTAATTGAAATAATTTCAAAACATAAGGGACTAATTAAAATAAAAAATACTTCAGGGGACCAATTGAATGAAAAAACTAGAACTTTAAGGACCAATTAAAAAAAATGATACTTTAAGGACTATTTAAAACAAACATCAATACTTTAAGGACTTCAAGATGTATATTGCCTAAAATAAATTATATATATGTGTATATTAGTGTGTATATATATATACATACATACATATATATGAGTGGATGAAAATGGAAAAATAACTAATGGAAACTTTGTGTCAAATTGACATAGATAACCTAAATAAAATTAAGTTTGATTGTAGTTTGATAAGAACTTAATTTTGAGAGTATCATATAGATGTTACAATAAAATCTTGTGTACATATAGTTTTTCTTAAAAAATAAACCAAAAAATGAATTGTAACCTAGGGATTAAGACATTGTGCTTAAGCTCCTACAATATAGCAAATTGGGTTTAAAATCCAGCATTGACAAATTTTTAATTTTTTTTTTCAATTGAAATTATTACATAAAGGGGATATATATAACATTTTTTTAGTATTACTATCAAGTGTTACAATTTAAAATCTAATGTAACCCTTATTAAAAGTGTTACCAAAGATCATCAAAAGCGTTACATTAGATTTTAGGTAGCACCGGAAAATATAACACCAATAAAGTATTACTTAAATTCTATAGTAACATATTTTAATATATATATATATATATATATATATATATATAATATTCTTTTAGTGTTACATAAACTCATTTATGTTGCGGTTGAAAGAAGCGTACGTAGACACAAATAATTTGTTTGAGTCAACTGTAGTCCGGAAGTTATTGAGTGGTAGCTAATTAGGAATGAAATAGCATTAATTAAATACGTTTTCCGGCGAAACAAAAAAGGATAAAGGGCGGTATTGTAGTATAATTAGGTGCATGCAAGTTCTGTAGGATCACATGAAAGAAAAATCTTTTTCTGGATTTTTTTACTGTTGTGGAAAATGACAATCATATTTGGATAATGTTCACAACTTATAAACATGCATCACCACAGTAATTTCATTTTGTTTTTTTATTTTTAAACAAGACCAACAAGTCATCATTAATTGACTAAGAAAATAACAACCAAAAGTACATGTCTCAAGATACATTATATAGGCTATGTATAAAGATTGGAAAATTTGCAATACTTACCCATCGACTATGGAGTTGCCACATGAGTCCATCGTGTTTGTACTGCGTAATTTATGATATCTTGTAGTAAATTTGCACAATTTTTCTCATTTTATTGTTGGGAAATACTAAAACACACGTAAAACATCACGTTCTCGAATTTCGACCGACAACACATTCACGTGTACTTTAACTCGGACAAACTAGCGAGCAAATTTTGAAAATAGAATATTGATGGTCAACTTTTGCTAACAACAATTCTAAAAAATTGTAAAAAGAATTGACAAATTATTAAAAAAATACCAAATAGAAAAAATTAATTACATAAAAATAATATTAATATGTAAATTTGGAAATTAATAATAAAAATATAAGTGTTTTAAATAAAACATATTTTTTTCTTAATAAATGTTATGTTGTATTTAAAACACAAAATATACTAAAATAATTTGTTAATTAAAAATATCTTTGAAAGAAATTAAAAGTAGAGCCCACCCCGCCCCATCCCACCTTCTTCTTCCCAAAAGAAACGAATCTCCAAGAATTTTTCACGTATTTAGCGAACACTTCTTGGAGATTCGACAGGTTTTTCGGACTCCTCAATGACGGATTTTAGTTATAGTTGAAGTTTCAACACCAGATTCGGAGATGGAGGGGACAGAGAAGTTGAGGGGACGGAGTTTCGGGGGAAGTGCAGAATGTTGGTGATACATGGAAGGCTTGGTAGAATTTTCTGGTAGCTTGGACGGAAGTGCATGATGTTATGGACAAGGAAGCTGTGAAGGAAGATGGTTTCTTGATTTGGAGATGGATAAGCATCAGCTAGAGTGGTTCTAAGTGTCAATGGTAGCTGGTAATGAAGGTTTAGGAATATGAAGGTGGGGGTGGTTGGGAAGGAGAAATTACTTAACAATTTTTTTTTAATTGTAACATAACATTTTATTATATAACTAAATTTAATTGTTCTTTTTAGATTTTAGATATAATTTTAGGTTTATTTAAAAAAATTATTAAATTTAGTTATGATCTTTATGTTTTTAATACTCCCTCCGGCACGGCTTATCTTGCATAGGGAGGGTCGACACGGGTACTAAGAAAAGTTGGTTTTTTGGTTGTTTGTTAACTTTTCAAATGTGGATTGAGGGTGGAGATTATGTTATAACTTTCATTTTTTAGGTTGTGCAAGATAAGGTGGGATGACCGTTTAAAGAAAGTGTGCAATATAAGGTGGGACGGAGGGAGTATTAGTTTTCAAATTTTACAATTAATTTTTTATATTTTATATTTATATTTGATATTTTTTTTTTTAATTCAGTATTTGTTACTAATTCAATATATTATTTTCCAAATTTGTTTAAAAAATATTGTTTGCAAAAGTTGTCCATTAGTTTGTCGAAGTTGAAGTACACGTGTACTGGCACATAAACATTTTCGGCCCGAATTCGGGCACGTAACATTCACATGCGTCTTAGTATTTTCTAACAATAAAGGGCAAAAATTGCACACACTAGCTACATGATAACCATAAATTGTGCATTCCAAATATAATTGTCAAAAATATGCCAACCTTGGGCAACTTTTATAATTTTCTGTATACAGATATTGTTGTTTCTGATCATTTCAAATCCTGGAAAAGTGTATGTGAAACGATTATCTAAATGGTTCCTATCTGACTTTTCCATAAAGTCAAATTTACTTGATATTGATCAATGTCCAAAAATTTATTTATTATGCTGTTGGTATGTATATAAAGTGTAAAAAACAATCACCGGCTGATTAGGAGAATTACATAATTTATTGAATAAAGGAGAATTACATATTAATCATATAAGTATCAATAACTAGCAATTTTAATCACAAACTAATTAGGCTTTTGCAATTTAATTCACTTTACTAAAAAAAGTCGTGTTAGTTCAGTTAAATCTGTCAGAAAAATCAAAACTTCGTCAGAAAAAGTTTTAAATCAAGATCGTCGTCCATTAGTTGACGTGGCGTGATGTAAAATGTGATTAAGAGAGACTAGGATAAAATTATGATTAGAGAAAAGAAAAGAAAAAAATATATCCGAAAATATTAAATAAAAGTTCCAAAAATTTAAAATAGGAATAAAAGTTTGAAAATTGGAAGAAAGAAGATTTGAGACAGCAAGTCGAAATTAATAGCATCGTTTTATTTATGAATATGTACTTGTTCCATATGTGCAGCAGCAGTACACAGTAGTGTTTAAATTCATAAAACAGCCGAATATTAGGTATAAATATAGAAGCAAGACTGCATGACCACAATCAAATTTGAAATATTGACTCAGAAAATCTCCCAAAACCCCGCCAATAACCCATTAATCCTCAGTTGCTTCCATCCCCACCTGCCTCATTCGGGTTGAAGTATCCGCCTCCATAACCCGCCCTCCTCTGTTGATTATGCAACACTACATTCATCCCAGAATAAGAATTGGTGTTCATCTCGTTTCGCGTATAACGCATTAGATCAGCGTTAGTAGCGTCTAGCTCTTTCTGTAGTTGAAGGACTTGGCGTTGAAGCACAGATATGGCGCCAACACAGCCGTAGACCGGATCTTTGAGGCGAGCTTCGGCCTCGTATGCAAGAGAATTCACTGCATCTTCTCTTTGGTAAGGCATGATCTCGTTCAGCAGCTTACTAACGTTGCTAGCTCCGAAGATCTTGTGCACGTTGGCGAATTTTGTGGGCTCTTCCGGAGGGAAATACGGAGCGAATAAGCAGCCCGGAAGGCATTTTCTTCTCAGGAATTTGCAGGCCGCACACGGAGGGTTTGAGTAGCTACTTGAAGATGCCATTTTTGTTTCTGCAAACTAGCAATGTTAATCACAACAAAAATCCATCCACATATGTAATTCACTTATGCACATCATCAGTATCTATATCTATATAGAATGATGTTATTAATTTATATCACCATATAAACAAGATGAAATTATAGAATAGAATCTAAAGTGCGAGTTATGACTATCTGAAACGATCTCAGTTGTTCAGAATAAATATGTTTGTGTGCGAAAGACTTGATTAAGTGTTATTCAATTTTGCCCTGATACATACGAGATCTTGGGAATTGATTATAAAGGAGTTAAATCAATGCTGGATACTAGAAGGAAACAAAATTGGCTTGCTCAATCCAAATCAGATTTTCATTTTTCACAACAAATATTAAACATTAATTTGCACAGAGCCCAAAAACTGCAAAAACGTCACTTGAATCTTAAGAAATCAATTTTGTTCTCTGAAAGGTATCCTGATTTTTAATTAAAAATACATGTAATTTGCAGAAGACAAAACTTGATAATATGCTCATGAATTTGGTGCATTAATTTCATGAACATTAAACAGTCAACAATATTAACGTCTCCTTTTCTTCAAATAAAATCTCCTGCAAGTCAGAATAGCAAAACGATCTTACTTGAAAGGACTGTATGGATGCAGAGAATTGTAAGGACCGTGAGAGAAACATACCCCCTTCACAAGATCTATCTTATCCTTCAAGTTAAGATGATTTAAGTTCTAAAAAATCAAGGTTTTCTAATACTACTGCTGAATCTGGAATATAAATTGTTGATGAAGTGTGAATGGAAAACCCTAGAAGGAAGAGAGAAAGAGAGAGAGATATGTATAGGTGAAGAATATGATGAGAGAGAAGAGTGGCAAATAAGAGTGAATGGTGGTAAAGCAAAAGCCTCCTGCTATTATTAATTAATCTAACTAGCTATTCTCACACAATCATCACTATCACCCTTTCTCTAAAAGATTGGAAAAATAAATTTCAAAATAACCTAAAAATAATAATGTAATCTTTCCATTTTTATCATACAAGTGCCTATGTACTATACCAGTTTGTGGCATGCTACCTAATTAAACTCCTCTATTAGCTTTGATTCCTTCCTCTCTGCTTATTGTATTTGCTCTATCATTCAAATACTTTCTTCATATATGCTACATCAGACAACTAGAGTGTTAACCTATGTAGCTGCTCCTACGCCCTTTAACCTAACATTTTACTTTTAGCTAGGGTGACACACAAACCACCTTTCTGGATTCTGTTTCCATCATCAATTTAAATAAACTTTGTTTTCTTTGTATAGTAGGTTCTTTTGTAAAAATCATCGACTAGCTCCCATTAATTTTCGTTCAGGTGCTAGATTTTTATTGGACGTCTATGTTTATATTGTCGATTCCTTCCGCCTATATCTCAATTAAACTTTTCTAGGCTCTGACTAGTCGTTAGGCTCCAGTCTATCATCTGAATAACGTCTACCGACTTCTACAACTTTGATAATGGAAATATGTAGTTGAGGCCTTTGTTGAGATAGAAATTTATTTTTTTTAAAAAAATTCTCCTAATCTAAGAACAAAGAAAAAACCATCCCCTCCTCCCACGGTGACTCGATTCCAGGACCAAAGGCCTAGAGAGTAGATGCTCTACCACTTGAGTTATCCAACTTCGTCGTTAAGATAGAAATTTATTTGTTAATTAAAAGAACTTGTTTTCAAAATTTAATCAACCTTACAATACAAGAACTTGAATTTATTGAAACGAGGATTATATATATTTCGGCGTGGTAGTTAGCTAGGATGTGTACACAAGGAGCATGAGGTTTTGGACTAGGTAGTTGACTTTATAAGTATGTTCTTAATTACAATTAACTGAAGGAATGGTTGAGATAAAAACGTTTTAACTAATTTAGTCGGCAGTTAAGATTGGAAATAGCTAGAGATGGAAAGAAAAACATGTAGCAGACATAAGCCATCAACATTAAAATTGACAGACATGTATACATATATTCCTCTGTAGGTCATAATTTGTGTCAGACATCAGTGTTCATAATTGAATTGAACTGTCCAACTGAAGAAGATCCTTTCAAATTTAGCCTTTCACTGTTCTAAGTGTATTATTGAATGCACATAAGAGGTAGATATGCTGAGTAATTCTCTGTGAATTCCCCAAAGAGTAACAAACGTTATTACAAGTATACAGTCACGCCTCTAATGTGTCTTTCTCTTTCCCGGATTTTATAAGAGAAAATATAAATGATCTCAAATCCAAATCAACATCTTAATTTCATGCATATGCAATTTTTCAGAGGTATTAGGTGTAGGAAATTTTAACATAATAGGATGAGTTATACCTCATCTTTTATGACTTAAATGAGTGGGCTCCGCATGTCGGAAACCTCATTTCTTTGTACATGCGCGCGCCACCTGCTTGATGTCCGATTGGGTCATTTCGGGTTTGGACCTGGTCCTGATCTTGAGCCGGTCCCGGCTGGGGGATCTATCTATTTTTTTGGAGGCCTAAAATAAATAAATTATAATTTACTTTCAATTGAATCCCGAAATTTAGATAAACTTTAATTTTGGTCCTGTTGAATAGAAATATTTCCGGATAAGGCTCACCGGGATATTTTGAAATTCAAAATCTATATTAGAATTCAAAATTAACAGAATAAATTGTCATTCTTTCCTCCTATAAATAGAACATTCAATGTTCATTACACACGAATTTTTTTCAGTCTTTCTCTTTTCTTTTCTTCGCCTGTGTCAATACACTATTTTATCTTGGGAGGCTATTGCTTAACAGGTAATTTTGTCTTAAAGACAGAGTGTCATCACTCGACTCAGTGTTGCTTTATTTCTTACACTAACCTACATTAGGCACTGGCACTACAAAAAAAACGGTCTTTTGAAACAATAACAATGGTCTCAAATAATGAGCATTTGTCATAATTTTATTGTCGTCTCAATAACTCGAACGCAAATAATATGTTTGCGACGACAAAAATTGGTCTCAAATGCGTCTCAAATATATTTTTTGCAACAACTAGTTGTTTCTAAAAATAGTCGTAAAATGATCTCAAATTTTATGTAGAGAGATTTGTGACAAGTGGTCACAAATAACTTATTATTAGTGACCACAATTATGATCTCAAAACATGTTATACACATGAGAATTGTATTGTGCTTATTGTGAATGATGGTGAGGAGATTTTCACCATTAACTGAGTATTGATACAACAGTTTGCATGGAAATACGATCACATCAAACTACAAAATATACACAAAGATATGAAATTATCTAAAATTTAATATTTGCTAGAATATTCCTTGTCACTCTCCCCTAAGCGAAGTCTGGGATTTATATCAACACGAAGCTTGGAGCGGAGGACCTCAAATGCTGGACGCAGTAGACTCTTAGTGAAGACGTCGGCTAATTGAAGAGCTGAAGGAACAAACCGAGTCTCAAGATGCTGATTACTGACAAGTTCGTGAATAAAATGATAGTCAATGTCAATGTGTTTAACACGTTTGTAAGCAATTGTATTTTGGCTCAAAAATAAAGTCTTTTTTTGTCACAAAGCAACAGTGAACGAGAAGACAGGAGAGCACGAAGCTCCTGGAGTAAGTGGTTTAACCAGACCAGTTCTCGGGCAGTGTTGGCAAGGAGGGCACGTTATTTCGATTCACAGCTCAAGCGAGCAACCATAGGTTATTTTTTAGCACTCTAGGAGACTAAGTTGCCGCCCAAAAATATGGAATAATCGTAGGTGGAACGACGAGTTTCTACTCAACGTGCCTAGTCAGCATTGGAGTAGTCGATGATAGAGTAATAAGAACTTGAAAACGTGAGATCGTAGTGTATAGTACCCTTGACATATTTAAGGATCCATTTAACAGTCATGAAATGTTCAATTGTAGGAGAATAAAGAAATTGACTAATGTGATTGATGGTGTAAAATAAACCCGGCCAAGTGATTTTAAGATATTGAAGTGCAACAACTAAAGACCGATAAAGAGTTGGATCTGTGACAGGTTCACCAGTACTACCAAGAGATTCACTTGCAGCCAAAGGTGTAGAGAGAGGCTTGGAATCAAGCAAAGTGGCACGAGTAAGAATGTCATGGGCATATTTTTCTTGACCCAAGAACAAGCTGGAATCGGTATGAGTGATTTCCAGACCAAGGAAGTAGCTGAGTTTGCCCAAATCTTTAACCGAGAACTCTTTGTTGACACGAGCAATGAAACGCTGAAGCATAGAAGGATTACTGCCTATAAGAATTATGTCATCAACATACATAAGAAGATACATAGTGTAATTATCACGATGCAAGTAAAAAAGAGAAGTGTTAGCTCAATCGCGAAGAAAACCCAAGCTGAGAAAAAAGGCACTGTATTTGTCAAACCAAGCACGAGTAGCCTATCGAAGGCCATAAAGGGATTTTCTTGAGATGAAAAACGTGATCCAGATACCACGGATCAATGAAACCCGGTGGTTGAACCATAAAAACTGGTTTGTAAAGAATACTGTGCAAAATGACATTCTTAACATCGAGTTGATGAAAATAACAGCGACGTTGGACTGCAAGAGATAAATTACAAGGACAATGGTGGCACGTACGACCGGGCTGAGTGTGTGAGAGAAGTTAAAACCTCGTATTGCATAAATCCTTGAGCAACCAACTGAGCTTTATATCCTTCAATGGACGCATCAGAGTTAAACTTTATAAGAAACACCCATTTATAGCCAACAATATTTTCACGCGAATAACGAGCAATGAGATCCCAAGCGTCGTTCGACTGCAATGCATCCATCTTCTCACGCATGGTAATATGCCAATGTGGAATTTTAATAGCGGATTTGAAACCTTTAAGCTATGTAGAGGCAAACAAAGAAGCTAAGAAAGCAGTAGAAGCAATATCAACGAAATATTTGGGCTTAAGTACACTTGACTTGGTGCGAGTTTCCATTGGGTGAATGGAGGTGACAGCCGACTGTTGTGCTGAGTAAGAGGCAGACGGATCCGAATCAGCCGGGACTGGTGGCGGATCTAGTTCGGTAGGAGAAGACTATAGTGGCTGCTACATGGGAGCCATGGGCGGCGGCTGAACGAGAGCTGGTGGCGGCTGCTGTATGGCAGGTTGTTGCTTGTGAGCTTTCGGCAGAAGCTGTTCAGGCGGAGAAGCACGACAGACACATGGAGCAAGGATCAGAAGAATGTGAATTTGAAACCAAAGAATCATCGTGTTTCACAGCAGATTAACGTGGAAATCGGGCCTGGGCTCAAGAAAATGAGAAAAAACCAGATCATTAGCAGAAGGTTTACCATGCAATCCAGAAAAATTAAAAACGGGCTCATCGTGACATGTTCGAGAATCAACGAGATCGTAACACTGGAAAACCTTGTGAATGCTACTATAGTTGAGAAAAATAAAAGGCTCACTACGATGAGTCAATTTATGTGGAGCGTAGTCACAAGAGTAAGGAGAAAACGACACCCAAACACCATAAAATTACCATATATGGGGATGGTTTCAACTAACAATTTGAAGGGTGACTTGTTGATAACAAAAATTGTAGGCAACCGATTGACGATATAAATAGCAGCGAAAAAAGCATCAAGTCAATAGTGCGAAGGTGCATGAGCATGAAATAATAAAGAAAGACCAGTTTCAGTAATATTTCGATATTTTCGTTCGGCCTGACCATTTTATTTTGGTGTATACGGGCAACAAAAATGATGCAGAATGCCAAGTAACGCAAAAAATCACGAACTCTTGCATTAGTGAATTCAGTCCCACCATTACTTTGAAATATTTTAATATTGATTACAGACTTAGTAACGCCTTGAAGCACATAGAAAAATTTAGACTTGGCACGCATGGGATAAAAACAAGAAAATCTTGAAAAATCATCCAGAAATACAACATAGTAATGAAAATCATCAGTATAGGCAACTGGAGCAGGGCCCTAAAGATCAAAATATACTAAACGCAAAACACGTACAACACGTTTGTCATTCAAAGGGAAAGACAACCTTTTGCTTTTAGCTAATTGACAAGAGGAACATATATACAGTCGGCTTGGGTAAAATGGACGTAACAGATTGATGACCCAACTTATTCAATAATTGAATAACGGAAATAGGATCATGTCCTAAACAAAAATGCCATAATTTAAAAGATGATTTTAAACTAGTAGAATGTAAAGTTGCGATTAAAGCTGAGGTGCCATGGTCCATACTAACTTGTTCAATATCATACTAACTTGTCCATACTAAATATGGTCCATACACATATTCATAACTTATTCAATATCATACTAACTTGTTATATCAAATTATTTTATATAAATATTAAGAAATTATCATTAATTGCAATTGTAATAAGTAGACAATTTTAAGACACTTTGAAAAATTAAGTAATTGAATACTTTTTTTTTTTTTTTTTGGTCTGTTTTATAGAATATAAAATTAATTTAAAAATTTAACTTACTAACATGAAAGTCATGACAAAAAAATATAAGTCCAATGTTTTATACTCAAAAAATGTATTCAAACTTTTAAGCTACAAAACTCATTTCTCGTTGTTAGTAAAATATGATTATCTATGTGTTGGAGAAAATAGTGTCACTTACATTCAGTCTAGCTTATAAGTGAATTTAGAAGTTGGGGAAAGCACTTTTTGGTGTGGAATTATAGCTGATGTGAGAATCACTTGGAAATAGCTTAAATTCTGCACAAGTTGGAATAGAAGCAAAAGACTACGGTTATAACAGAAAAAACTGCCAGAAAACCGTTGTTAAAGACCTGTATTTCCGTTGTTAAAGGCTGCGTGCAGATTTAAGCTTGAATAGTGTGTTGTTACCTGTTTCTCCTGATTTTACTTGTTCCAGTCCATGTACACGTGAAATAACTGCTACTTAAAGTTTGTTAGAGTTGATATATGTGTGATCAACAAGCTAGAAGGTAGTTAGACACAAGAGAGGATAGATTGAGGAATAAAAAAGGGTGGTTAAGCTCATTTTGAGGTGTATCATCTTCAATTTCTTTTGTAAATGTAATCTTCATCCTTGATTAGTGGTTTTTCCTCCTTTTGCTCGTGGATGTAGGTGTTCTTCACCGAACCACGTATATTGAGTGTTATTCAATTTAGTTTTGCACACACATACACATCAATTCAAGTGTTGCACTCTATGTGTTTGAACTTGTCACTACAACAATTTCATAAATAGACAACAGTTAAAAGACAACAGTTTTTTCCAGCAGTGTTGTCTATTCATGAATTAACAACAATTTTACCGCAATATGTTGTCTATTAGCGACAACACACGCTAATAGACAACAGTTTTACAACGGTTTTCAACATCTGTCGTCTATTAGTACCTTTTTCCACAGATAGACAACATTTTTAACGACAGTTGCCCAAATCTGTTATCTATTTGCAATACATTGCTCTAATAGACAACTTATTGTCAACATTTTTGGGAAACTGTTGTCAAAAAGGCATTTTAATTTATAATACTTTTATTATGTTGTAAAATTATATTGTGTTATTTAAAATTCTTAAAAATTACATACACAGGATATTTTAATAAACTCTTCAATATAATTTTAATAATTAGTAATATATTTGAAATAAAATAATAATTATGATTTTATTTTATAAATTCATTTTATTTTAATAAACTCTTCACTGTAATTATCGGACCGGCCCGATAATCTTAATATATTATAGGGGAATAAGTTGGGCCGTGCCAACTAATTTTAGGGACGATTAAACATAAAAAAGAATTGAAGATCTAAAATAATATTTTCCAAAATAATATAAAATAGTAATAAAAAAAGTACTTTCTTATTCCTTGGTGAGAAAATAAGAATCATATTTTACACTAGTTTTTTTTGACAAAAAATTGAATGTGAACTTATATTCACACTTATCTTATATTTTTCTTATAATTTTCATTATCTTGTATCCTGCAAATTAAATGTTTAGCTAAAAACTAGACATAGTTCATTTTCCAAATTGCAAGAGGATAGAACAAAAGGAAAAATTTATACAAGGGAAAAATATTTTGTCGCTCAAGTATTAACTTGGGTCATGAAAGAGTTTTTCTTTTTTTTTTTTTTTTTTTTTTTTTTTTTTTTTAATATTAGCTGAGGACTTGAATTATATTACAAATTATTTGTAGAAGTAAGCTGCCCTATTTCGAACCTCATTGATTATATAACAAGTTTAGTCCGTCTTCACATGGGCCTCGTTAATTCTGGCCCAATTTCAAGAACTATGAAACTGGCTGCTAAAGTGACTGAGCCTGGTAAATTCTAATTAATTCAAATAAAGCGAGCAAGAGCGCGCCCTTTCTTCCCTTCTCTCTCAAAAGGAATGAAGGATTTCAATTCTCCACCATCGCCATTATCGTCCTAATCTTCAACCTCATTATCGTCGGAATCGCCGCTCTCTTCCTCTAGTTAGTTTTCCGCCCAAACACCGTGAAATTCCACTATTTTAAGGCCTCCATTCCCTACCATCCCCGTCTTCGGAATTCTCTGCCAATTCTCGTATTAAACGATTTTAATTCATCTACCTACCTAGCTCTGCAAATTCTCGTGTTCTCCGTTCACAATTTCATCGTCAATGATTTAACGGAGGAAACTTCCCCAATTCCATTTGCTGATCTCCAATTCGCTGCCAATTTACATATCCCGTTCGATCTTTTTGTTTCCAAACAGCACAAGAGGCTTGGGAACCCAGGGTGTATCAGATTTACTGATTCGGATGGTAATTTGGTGTACACAGTGCGAAAATTATCACAGAAATCAGCTGATCACTCCGTAAAGCTGCTATCGGATTCATCTGGAAATGCACTCTTCTCTATAAGCCGAGTTAGTGTCAGTCCTCTCTCTCTCTCTGATTTTCGTACTGTTTTACAACTTTTGCATTTTTTCGATTTGTCGATGATTTTAACTCTTGAGTGTGTGGTTAGTTGGGGTTGGATTAATGTAAATTTCTGAAATTGATGAATTCGAAGTTAATTTCAAACTAAATTGTATCTAAACATAAACATGATAGTGAATTCGGTGGTCTATGGGCATATAATCTGAATTATTGCAGAAATTTAATTAATGTCTAGGATTATCAGTTGTGGTGATTTTGTTGTTAGAATGTTAGGTTTGTTATGGATGGTGCAATTGGAAAAGAAGAACTCACAAGTTACAAAGCTTGATGAATTTGAAACCTTAATAGTCACTTGTGGAAGAATGGTTCTCTTTTAGCCACAAATTTCAATTGTTTAGCCATTGTTTAAAGACTGCCTTTCTAAGTTTAGTTGTACGGGCTAGGTGGGACAAGATAAGGCAGGTTGGTTATGGCTCGGATGGTTGAGGCTGCAATAATTGGAACAAATTTATTCTATTGGTACGGGATAGGGGTGTTACGAACAGAGTGAAGTAGGCAGTATTGTGAAATGTAAAAAATGTCGATCTGGCTAGAAAAGTTTAGCAATCATTAGTGGATAACAATAATAATGCTCCCGAAATACTATGCTCTACAAAATGAATGGTGAATTTGCTCAAGATTGCGAAAACTAGTATGCATTGGTGAGGATAAGTTTTGCCAAATACCTGTGCATTATGAGAGGAATCACATTTCGTATTGTTCTTACTTTACTATTGTTGGACAAGAGCACTTTGGGTCGTAGGACTATTACGTAACTGCTATGCACCATGTTCACAGTAGTATTATAGTGTACTATTTATATACAATTTTTTTATAGAGTTATGAACAGAAAAGTTATAGAGTTTTATACTCCTTACATTACAAAAAATAGTTTACTTTTCTTCTCTTTTAATTCTCTGTGTATTAGAAATAGGGGAGGAGAGGGGTGTGAGGTGAGCAAGTACTCCTAACAGTAATCTTCAAATTGTGTTAAATTCCAGTTTTAAGCTGTGTGGTTTTTTGGGGGCTGTGTGTGTATACAAGTAATTCTGTTATAAGTTGTTTTGGGGTGAGTGGTGCTAAAGTTTTTCATAAGTCTTTCAAGTTTCCAAGATCTGCATATGAATGAAGCTTCTTTCATGCAAGAAATCATAATATTTTTTGTTACTTTTTATTTGTAGTTTGTCATGAGATCAGTTTTATCTTGTTGTAATGATTTTATATGTGTTTACATTTTCTGGGTATTACTTTTTCCATTATGGCATGTATTTACTTTTTACGTTAGACTTGTACTTACTATTCTCCACACTTTTATGCGAAAAAGCAGGTCTGTGAACAAAATGGCAACAGGTAGAAAGAAAAAAGCAGCGCATGATGATGATCAGAGTGAGGACACAACTGGTGTGGAGTCCGAAGTTACTCAGGAAATTAGAAGAACGAAAAGAGGTCATACACACATGGATAGGTTGGCTGTTCAAAGGGGAAAGGGCCTCAAGAAAGATGTTAGATTCAATAACAATGGAGTGCCAATAGGTCCAGAGGCTACTGAAATGAAAAGTTATATAGGCGTTCTTGCTCGGGGAAAAGTCAATATCAACTACGACTCATGGAAGCGTGTGCCCCGGCAGACTAAGGAACTGATATGGGAATCTGTTAACGTAAGTAAACACCTTGTTCGATAATATGCTTTCCAATATGCATGTTAGTATGTATTTCTGTTTCTTGTGTGATTATACATCATAAGTACAATATTAATTTTCATCTCTTATATCTTATTTCTGATTTTTTTGTAGTTAACATACAATGTTCCTATGTGGTGGAAGAGATCATGTTTGATGTCTGCAAACGATAAGTGGCGCGGATTTAAAACGACTTTAACTCAGAAACATGTTTACGCTAATATGGGCAATTCTGATAAGTTGAAGAAGCCACCTGTTGATTACGATATTACACAAGAGGATTGGTCATCTTTTGTGATCAGCCGCATGTCTCAAGAGTTCATGGTAAGAATACTTCTAAAATCCTTATGAGTCCAGCCAACAATTCATTGTGCATTACATTGTTAGTTAGTTTAGATGTTTATGAGTGATGGTATGTTTGTATGAAGTCTTATCCGGGATGGAAAACGAGCAAGAAAATTCGGAAATAGCAAAGAGATGTTGAAGCATGATCAGAAAGTCTGACTCGGTCGAGTTGTTTAGAAACTCGGTCGAGGGAGAAATGAAGAGCAAAACGTGAAATTGGTCAGAAACTCCAACTCGACCGAGTCAGAAACGGCCTCGACCGAGTTGGGTCAACTCGACCGAGGCAAAATCCCCCTCGACCGAGTTGGAGTTTCTGACCAATTTCACGTTTTGCTCTTCATTTCTCCCTCGACCGAGTTTCTAAACAACTCGACCGAGTCAGACTTTCTGATCATGCTTCAACATCTCTTTGCTATTTCCGACTTTTCTTGCTCGTTTTCCATCCGAACCTTGCCCAAACGGACTTTTTGGCCTTTTTATACCTGAATAACACTAAAACAAGCAGAAACACGTCATCTAGCTCAAAAGATGGATTTTAATCACTTTTCGCCCAAATACACATGCATATGTCCCATATTACGACCTTTAATTGACCTAATATACATGTAAAACTAGCATGTATCATTTACTTATTTCTACATCCTAGAAACGGAGCGAGGAACAGAAACTGAAGAGAAAAGCAGTCAAGCACCCCCATAGACTTGCTTGCAAGGGTTATTCAGGCTTAGCTGAAGAAATAGTAAGCATTGAAATTATATTTTCACTATGAATTCATTATCTTCAAATAATATTTTACAGTTACCATAATTAACATCCCTCTCTCTCTGTCTCTCTCTCTCTCTCTTATTTGGCAGGCTGATGAATTGTGTTCCGATGATGAAGTAAACAGAGCTATTCTATATAAGAGGGCACGCATGAACAAAAAAGGGGAAATTGATTCTAAAGACAAAAAACTTAAAGAAACAGTGAAGAAAATTGTAAGCACATATTTTATGTTAATTGCTCTATAATCCTATAGCAAAAGAATTGGGAATTGGTATACATACTGACTATTGGTTTTTGGTTTTTTTATTGCTTTTTGCTTCTTTGTTTATGCATCACAGGATAAGTTTATAGAAGAAAGGAGAAGGGGTACGCTAAAAATCACGGGAGTAAATGATGGTATTGTCCCACGATCGCTTGAGTCGAAAGAACATCCTGGCCGTGTGATGGGAGTTGGAGGTTATGTGACTCCAACAACCTACTTCAACACTCCCAAAAGAAAGAACAATCCCGACCTGACTCTTTTCAATGAGCAAAAGAGGGAATTAATGGAGACCAAGAAGATTATCGCTGCCCAAGACGAACGCATCAGAAAACTAGAGGAACGGATGGCAAAACAAGATGAGCAAGATTTGGAGGCTGATTTGGAGCATGACAAAGATTTGGATGATGTGCAGATTCTTGAAGTTGACGATGTAGCTTTGCAGGTAAAATTACCAGATTTCATTTACGTTACCTGTCTTTGAAAATATGGATCACTATATGCATATCTCTTTGTAATAGGGGGATCCAGTGGGTTTGAGATTAGAATCATCCAACGCCATTGCTGCATTTGGAACTATTGTTCCTGTTGGTGAGGAAAAAATGCATTCTGCTCCATTCCCAAACAACTGTGTGCGTGTATCCATCGATGAAGTAGTGAACAAATCAGCACTTTTGCCTATCCCAATCTCGGGTGAGTGTGAACTGCTTATTGATGCTGTGGGAACTTTTGTAGCATGGCCGAGACACTTGGTAATTTTGAAAGAGAAGGTAAATGTGACTCTTTATTTCAATACATATATATAATTGAAGCAAAACACCATTCTAACATGTGTATTCACTATATTAGAAACCCAAAAAGAAGCACAATCTTCAAGTGAAAAGGCATGCAAATGTTCCAAAATCATTGAAGATATTATTTTGCTATGCCAACCATGCTTTAAAGTACAAAACCGTACAAATCCCACTTGATTATGACGTGTTTGAGGTGGACTTTACGATTCATGTGCAACTAGAGGATATCTGTTTTGTCTACAAGTTGCAACCAGTCACATGCAATTGTATAGTTGTCTACATATGGTAATCCTTGAATTTTAAGTATTCTTTGCTACCTCGAGTTTTCATTGATTATTTATACTAACCTTGTATGTTTCTTAAAATACTAGGCATCTTTTTAGAAAGATGAAAGAAAAGGGCATAGAAGACAAATTCTGTTTTATGAATCCAAATAGCATCCCATATTTCCAAGATGAGAAAGAGACTGAAGACCAAAAGGCTGAAAGACTGAATAAAAGGGCACAGTTTGTAGCAAATAGGCTGATAAGTTCATCACCAAATCAGCTAGTCTTGGTGCCAAGTAATGTTGGGTAAGAACTATTTCTCTAATTACGAAATCTTATATTTCCCATTTTATAGCTGGAATTTTCTCATTAATGTACGTGCATAGGTATCATTGGATTCTCAGTGCCATCGACCCTTACAAGGAGATTGTCTACTTAACGGATCCTATGAATCATAGAATTCGAAGTTCCGATTGGAAATATATTGTGGACAAGTAAGTCTAGATATTTTTTATCAATTAAAAAATTTATTGAGTAAGTGACATTCTGACTTAAACACTTTTGAATGTATGAAGAGCATTAACAAGTTTTAAGGAAGCCAAGGGTATTAAAGGGAAAAAACGGCCAATATGGGAAATAATACCTGTAAGCACTTTACTTCAAATATGATTACATATGTATTTTGGTTTACATGTATTTTTATTAACATTTTTTAACTCAGGGTCCTCGCCAACCCGATGATGTTCAGTGTGGTTTCTATGTAATGCGTTTCATGAGACAAATCACTGAAGAAACTGAAACCATTGACCGGGTTTCTCTACGATCGATGGTAATTTTAACTAATGAAATTTTTTACATAAATAATATTACTTTTCTGTTATTTTTATGCATTCGTAAAATGGACTTAATTATTTATTCTTGTGTTAAATAGTTTAAATAAGCGGAATACAGTGTGGCAGACATTGAGGAAGTTCGTAGTGAGTGGGCAGACTGTGTCCAAGATTACGTCTATGATGACTGAATTATGCTGGTATGTCAATTGTGTTAAATAATATTACTTTTCTGTTATTTTTTCTTTTGTTGACGTACTCGTTTATAATATTTTCATTGGCAGGAAGGCAAAGAAGGTACATATCTTTTGAAGAAGTTGCTGTGGAGTTTCAAACATTTTTAGAAGTTGTCTTAGATTCAAATTAGTTAATATTTTGTGGCGTAAAGTGGCAAGGAGTACACTTGTTATCCTTTTTGATGAATTGCACATTTTTAGATATTACACAATCATGTTTTATCTTGGATTGGGGAGATTTATTTTGATCTATGAATGCATATTTGAGAGACGGGTAATTATTTTTCAATTTATAATGATTTTTTATAAATTATCTGTTAAATAGACACGATTTAAAATGGAGAACAACGGGTAAAAAAACAACAGCTAAAAGGAGCTGCTAAATTCGAAAATAAACACTAAATAAACAACGATTTAAATTGTAGAACAACGGGGAAAAACTGTTGCTAAAACTAACAAAAACAACAGTTTTAAGATTAAACAACAGATACAAACTGTAGTTAAAATTAACAAAGACAACAGATTATGTCTGTTATATGAAGTGTTGTTGTCCATGGAACAGACAACAGTTTTTACTTGTAGTAAAAATGGTACTTTTAACAACAGCACTATTAATAACAGACTTATTTATAACTGGACAACAGCTAAAATCTGTTGTCTATTTCAAAAATTCTTGTAGTGTGTTCTTGAGAAGCTTTGGGAGATTTCTTGGTTAATTCTTGTAACACTATACACACATACACAAAAAAAAAAAAAAAAAAAAAAAAAAAAAAAAAAAAAAACACTAAGAAAATTTATATAACTAATAAGTAAATCCTTAGGTGCTACAATAAATTTATATAACACAGAAATTTATGCCATAATTGATAACATAGGCATTTATCACTGCAAATTTGATTTGCAACATGCTGAAGTTGATGATTAGGCTTGATCCCTTGTAATTCGGAATTGCATGATGATCTAAAGTTTTTCTATTTGTTATCCTCAAGAATCTTGAAATAGGACGAATTTTAGTTTCAGTTGGAGTTCTTCTAAAGATCTGGACTCGACTTGAGATAATGAGAGATTGATTGGTTGATAAACATTAAGATAATATTGAAGATGGACATGCCAAAACTGTTTCGTGATGTTGGATGAAGAAAACATATGTGAATGCCTTTGAAAGTGGACTGCTTAGTGCAAAAGTGCACTAGACTAGTTGAAGAAGGCATTACATGATGCTTCAATCAAGGGAAAATGTACTGGAGGAGTAATTTTTCCGGAACTGTTGACCTTAGGGGGATTTTTTTTTCGCTTCATCATAAACACTTGAAATAGTTTTAAGACAATTAGGATATTTTTTCTGTTGCAATTAATCCACTGTGATGTTTTATGATTAACGATGTAATGGTTGATCATGGAGTCTAATCTCATGATCATCTTATGATCAATGTAATAGAGACATTATCAAGCAATCATTCGTTCTTCACACACATTTTTTACAAAATTGTGTGGTGAAGAGGGGGGAAAGATGTTGCTAGATAAATGTTTGGGGTCCATAAGGGTGCAAGTCAAGTATTTTTATTTCATTGAGCAAAAACATTGATTGTGACCCATACCTTGTATCAAGGTATTCATTGAATCATTAACTCAAATATATCGTAAACTTTTTGACTTATAGATAGTCAACCCTGAACAAATAAAGGTTTTCGGGGTCAATGGGGATTTTAGGGATCAATTGCTCAGGCAAGTGACATTTTCGAATTAAGTTTGGAAAGCAAAAAATCTCAATAGAGGAAAAGTATTACTAAGGGATACTCTGTCAGTCCAAAGGTGATATGTTCAAACATGAACAGTCGATAAGTTTGTTACTGAAGTAGAACCACAAAACCTAGTATTTTGGAGATATTTCTTTTAAATGTTCAAATGAAGATCTGCATCCAACTAAACTATGAAAAGTTCAAAAGGATATCCTGAAACAAGATTCCAGCGGAGGTAAACTTACGGTGATAACAGGATCTGCTTGAATCATTCAATTAAGCAGTGCTGGGAAATGCATACTTGAATCTATGAGATTGCAACGCATGTTTTAACTAGGGATCTCCAGAATTTGAGAATGAGTTGGACACTGTGTCATCCTTGGATGGATGAATGAATGAAAGCAAAAGAATAGTTGTCTAATTGGTGTAGTTGAAACTAGGTCTGGGAACTAGTTAATATTCCGTTGGACACAGAGAAATTGTGAACTAACGGTTCTCAAAGGCTATTAAAACTGACAAGGGCATGGATCTCAAAATGGTTAAAAGGTTACACTTCGAGTGTAAGACTTGTCTAGAGGGACATTTCCTATCAATGTTGAGTTTTACCAGGCTTCCTTAGTTAGCCTACTTAGAATTTGATTTGAAATTTTTGAGGTGGTTGAGTGACTGTATTTCTCAGTGGAGAACTTGACCGTTTACCAAGGAGATTTATGGTCAAAGGTCAAGAAATCAATTATGTGGCATGGTACAATACTCATGTCAATTGTATATGAAACTTTATGAAAGTATTAATCTCATGCTATCTCATTATGATGAGCAGATACCATAGAGAGTTGTAACACCACAAAGGAACATGCAATCTGAATTTTCCAGTGAGCACCATTAAAAGTAAGGTTGTCTTACAACTGAGTGTTAAAGGATATGGATGGGGTTACTTATGGGATAAGTGACGGTTCCAAGGGACCATCTTGATGACTACTTGTGATTGTATAAATATCACTTGTAAAAGTCTTAAAGTAATTCCATGTGGACACACCACGCATCTACTAATACTCTTATTGGTTAAAGGCAGAGTTTTAAAGTCACTTAATGTGCCCCAGTAACTTCTAAAGAGAAGTTTACAATGTCCATCGTACAATATTCTAGTACTGCTAAGATACAAATAACTTTAAGATGTGTGTGTTTTAGTGTAGGCTATGCTATAGGTCTAGTTGTTAACATTACTCAAATCCTAGTAAAAGTATTAGAGTACACTTGAAACGGTTCTTGTGATATCTAGGACGCATTGTAGATTCCCCTATGCGGAGGAACTATGATATAGTTGGAATAATACATAGTTGATACTCAGTACGGTGATATAGATCAAAGACTGTATCTAAGTAGTTATTCTTGCAAAGTGGCAAGATCATCTCGGGGACATGAGATTATTGGGTGAATGTATATATTTCTACAATCAGAGCAAAACTTGGCGTTTTTGCCTATACAATGCGATATTGTTTTGGTTGAGTAATTTTGGAGTAATAAGCAGTTCAGTGGGGGCACTGGCAACCCGCAACCCATAGATGTGGCATAGCTTATAAGAGACTCCAAATAATAACCAAGTACATCACAACTTGATTTTGTCTGGGATATTGTCCCATAATGTGAGTTGATTATGATACTTGTGTACACTTACGAATTGACAGTTCATTCAAAAGTATGTCAGACAAGTTGAGAATTGATTGGCTCTCTCACACGAGCAATCACCTCCAATGTCGAATGACAACTCAAGAAATTTAGGAAGGACAACTCAACCTCTATAATTGTTCCTAAGAGCACAACAACCAGACTTGACAAAGATGAAGATGGAAAGGATGTTGATACCACATAGTCCAAAAGACATAACGGGCCATTTCTGTATCTTACAGCAAGCAGGCCTGGCATCTTGTTTGCTATAGGAGTTTGTGCACATTACTATATAATACCCAAGGAGTCTCACCTCCTAGCGACTAATAGAATTTCGAGGTATCTAAGGGGCACGACAGGAGTTGAGCGGTGGTACCCAAGGGATGGAGCGTCAAGCTTAAAGGACACTCAGATTTTGACATCGATGGTTTCAAGATTAATCAAAAAAGCACGAGTGAGACTTGTAAATTTCCTAGAAATAGATTAGTTTCATTATTTAGCAAGAAACAACAATCTATCACAACATCTACAACATAAGCAGAATACATTGCTTCAGGAAGCTATTATGCGCAAATACTGTGGATCCAACATCAACTGAAAGACTACGGGATACTCGCCAGAGAAACACCTATAATGTGTGATAACAAAAGTTTGATTGCTATAACACATAATCAGTTTCTTCATTCAAGGACCAAGCATAAGGAAGTAAGACTTCACTTCATCTGCGACCTTGTGGAGAATAAAGATCTTTAGCTTGAAAAGATCCACACAGACATGCAGTTAGCTGATATATTCACTAAACTTTTGTGTTAATCATGTTTCAATATGCTTCAGACCGAATTAGGGATGCGACTTCTGTAGGAAAAGCCCCATGAAGGAAAGTTTTTTGTTGTGAGAAGCATCTAAAACAAACTTAAGTTGTCATTCAAAGGATATTGTAACCCTACAGGAATGAGGAGAATGTTGTATGCAAGGCACGCTGATACTTTGTACAGTGTAAGTATGAAAATTGTAAGTAGGATTGTAGTAGATAGTTGGCGTTGATTCACAAGAATGCCTACAGTTGTTGTAAGCATTTAATGTCTACAACATTCAAAGCTCACGTCATTATTACTGCAACTTTCATATTTCTTGTAGCATTTAGCGTGTCGAACCTTAAAAAATGTTAGTTTTTAAACGGGAAAACATTCATTTTTTATCCAACAAAGCTTCCCCCATATTTAATGCGCATGTCGTTTATTGTATTGTACCAGTTACCTTTTGCAAAGGTAATTATAGTGTTTGTATTTAACTAATGCAACCGTTAAATCTCAGCCACTATTAAATATTCATTTTTTCCATCAATGAAGTTGAACTATTCAAATTGACACACTAAAACTTAACTCTAGTATGACTGGAAGTGTACGATGTAGCTATAGCTAACAATGAGCGAGGTTGATCCCATATAGATAGGATCACTATGCAAATTAGATACCCTAATCCTAATAGCTCAACTCTATCTAGACTCTTGAAGTGGATAGACTAAAATCTTAAAACTAACAATTAATGACCTTGCAATAGAAAACAATAACGTTGGAACATGAATCAGATCAAGAAACATATTCTAAGGTTCAATTTCAGTTACACAACTTTAATGATAAATTATCCCAATTATCTAGAATTTTTAGACCGAATTCCAGTTTTTATTAGGCGATCACTTATGTTAGTGAAAACAACTCAAGAACACACAACTCCAAACAATATGAAAACGTACGAAGAAAAACACTCTGAATTCTCACTCACAGTTCGGCCAGAATGTAACCGAACTCAGCTTACGCAGAACAGGAAATAGAAATGGATCAAAAACAGTTTTAACGTGGTTCGTTCAAGATGAACTACATCTACGGAGGCAAGGCACACCTCAATCCACTAAGAACTCCAATCAATTATAGAGAATAAGCTCAAGAAATGAAATGCCCAATTCTGGATACAAATTAGGGCACGAACACTCAATCTCTAAATACTCTCTCTAATCTAAAGAACAAGGAAATTATGCAACGTAGTGATCTTCTCCTCAATGAGAGCTTTACAGTGATATATGGATTGAAGCTCGAATGCAACTGCACAGGAAGTTCTAACTGAAAGAAGTTAAGCTGAGCTACCGGACAAATGTGACGATTTTCTTCGTCACTAAACTGCAACTGCTTCGTCACAAATGACGATTATCCCAAACTACCTCGAACCCGATTTGTTCTGACCAGTTTGTATTCTTGATGCTAAAACCCGGTTTAAACCTCCGGTTCTTCACTCCCTGATTCCGGCTCCACATTCCCAACACACCATATTACAAAGTATAGGCTCACTTGATGAAATTGAATATCAGTCACAAATCTCCACCTCAATGAATCATGTGTGCCTCTTCCTGCCTCACCCCTGCCTTGTCTGTTAATGCTCTTCATGACATTGCTCAAGCTGCAGCAGGCTCGAGCAATGATCCACTTTGTTCCCAGGTACACCCTTAGTAAGAAAGTCTGCAGGGTTATGCAATGTGTGTACCTTCTTCACTTCCACAGAACCAGAATCAATGATATCCCTAGCAAAATGCAACCTAACATCAATGTGCTTTGACCTTTCATGAAATGCTTGGTGTTTCACAAGGTGTAGAGCACTATGATTATCACAGTAAATCGCCACACACTTTTGCTTGATGTCCAAATCTCTCAAAATCCCTTTAAGCCAGATTGCTTCTTTGATAGCTTCAGTGAGAGAGATATATTCGGCTTCTGTTGTTGAAAGTGCTACAACTGATTGTTGTACACTTCTCCAGCTGATGGCTGTTCCAAATAAGGTGAACACAAATCCAGAAATAGATTTCCTAGTGTCTATGTTTGCTGCAAAATCAGAATCAGCAAACCCCTCCAATGCAACAGTACTTATATTCACTTTCTTCTCAAACTTCAGTGACAAGTTCACTGAACCCTTCAAATACCTCATCACATGCTTCAAAGCTTCCCAATGTTCAACACCTGGGTTTGACATGAACCTGCTTACTAAAGAAACAGCATAGGCCAAGTCAGGCCTACTACAAATCATCCCATACATGAGACTTCCAACTCCACTTGCATAAGGAATATTGCTCATATGTATGACCTCCTCTTCAGTCTTTGGGCATTGTTCTTTGGTGAGTTTCTTCTGTAGATTAACTGGAGTGGAGAGAGGTTTGGATTCATGCATATGGAACCTCTCCAAAACCTTCTGTAGATATTGCCTCTGAGATAACCAAAGAACTCCAGCTTCTCTTTTCCTCAGAATGTTCATGCCCAAAATCTTCTTGGCATCTCCCAGATCTTTCATGTCAAATTCAGTGTTAAGTCTGTCCTTCAGCCATTGTACACTCTTCTTGTTCTTGCTGGCAATCAGCATATCACCCACATACAAAAGAAGAAAGACTTTATCTTGCTTTGAACACTTGTTGAAGTAAACACAACTATCATAAAGACTTCTTACAAAACCAACACTGATCATGAAGTCATTGAACCTCTTATTCCACTGTCTTGGACTTTGTTTGAGTCCATACAGTGATTTCTTCAGCAAACAAACCTTGTTTTCTTGTTCAGGTACAACAAAGCCTTCTGGCTGTTTCATATATATTTTCTCAATGAGTTCTCCATGTAAGAATGCTGTCTTTACATCTAGTTGTTGTAGTTCTATGTCCTCTTGAGTAACCTTTGATAAAAGCAACCTGATTGAGCAGTGCTTTACTACTGGAGAGAAAACTTCATTAAAATCAATCCCTTCCCTTTGTGTAAAGCCCCTGGCCACCAATCTTGCTTTAAACCTCACTTGTTTGGATCCTGCAGTCTCTAGTTTCTTCTTGTATATCCATTTAGAACTCACAAGTTTCTGACCTTTTGGTTTTTCCACCAATATCCAGGTCTCATTCTTTTCCAGGGATTCCATCTCTTCAATCATTGCCTGAATCCAGTGTTCTCTTTCTTCACAGTCTAGTGCTTCTTTAAAGCTACTAGGCTCTTGTGATTCTAGGTCTTCAGCAACACTCAAGGCATAATAAACACTCCCTGCTTGACCATAGAAGTCAGGTCTATTGATTGTTCTTCTAGGCCTGTCCCTTCCAATGCTATATTCTCTAACATTTTGTGAAGGTCCAGCTTGTTCTTCTTCTTCAGATGATGAATCACTATCTTGTAGATTCTCTTGTGGTTGAGATGTGTGATCATCTTCAACAGGATGCTCCACCTGAATTGATATCTCTTCTGTCTCTTTAGCACCATCAAATTCTTCCTTAGAGCCTGTTGAAGTATAAGCCATCACATTCTCATTAAACTTTACATCTCTGCTTGTGATTATCTTCTGATTTCCCTTCTCTAGACACCACAATCTGTAGCCCTTTATTCCATCTGGATATCCAAGAAATACACATCTTAGAGCTCTTGCATCTAACTTGTCTTGCTTGACATGGACAAAAGCAAGACAACCAAACACCCTTAAACCTTCATAACTTGGTTTCTGTCCACTCCACACCTCTTCAGGTGTTTTGAACCCAATCACTGATGAGGGTGACCTGTTAATGAGATAACATGCTGTAGCAATGGTTTCACCCCAAAATACCTTTGGCAACCCAGCATCCAACAGCATACACCTTACTCTTTCAAGAAGAGTCCTATTAAGCCTCTCAGCAACCCCATTCTGTTGAGGATTCATTGGGACAGTCCTATGTCTCTTGATTCCTCTTTCTTCACAGAAGTTTGTGAACTCAGTAGAGAGGTATTCCAATCCATTATCAGTCCTAAGGTGCTTCAGCTTCTTCCCTTTGACATTTTCCAGTTGAATCAACAATGTTTTGAACTTATGAAAAGCATCACTCTTATTCTTCATCAACATGATCCATACCTTTCTACTGTAATCATCAATCAAAGACATGAAATACCTTGCTCCACCATGAGTCTCTGTCCTTGCAGGACCCCATATGTCAGAGTGGACATAATCTAATGGCTCTTGAGTTGTGTGAACACCCTTTCCATAGGGCAGCTTCTTGGACTTGCCCAAAGCACACTGATCACAAAACTCCAGGTTTTGATTTCCCATGTTTCCAATTACTCCACTTCTTGACAGTTCCTTCAACCCTTTCTCTCCTATGTGTCCAAGCCTCTTGTGCCATTTGACAAGCTCAGAACTACTCAAGACCATATCAACACTCCCAACAACAGGTGAACCAACCAAGATAAACAACCCATTATGCTGTCTACCTTTAATCACCACTTTACCATGTTTAGTGATATGCAAGAAGCCATCCACTGAGCTAAACTGACAAACACTAGTTACCAAAGAACCAAGAGATAGAAGATTTCTTTTAAGGCCAGGAACATATCTTACATTAGAGATGATTCTGACCACACCACCAAACATCCTTATGCTCACTGATCCAATTCCTTTGACCTTGCATGATTGGTCATTTCCCAGGAGAACATTTCCACCATCTTCTCTCTTCAGTTCATCAAACCATGACTGGTGTGGACACATATGAAAGGAGCAGCCTGTGTCCAAGACCCATTCCTTCACCATTCTTGATTCAGTAACATTTAATACCTCTGGAGGATCTTCTTGGAGGTCAATGGCAGCAGCTTCTGCCCCTTGGTTTCCTCCTTTCTTGTTTCTTTTAGGACAATCCTTCTTCAAGTGACCAGGCTGCTTGCACTTGAAGCATTTCCTCTTCTCAACCCATTCACTTTTCTTCTTTGGATTAGAATCTCCTGCTTTGAAGTCCTTAGAGTTCTGTCCCTTCTTCCCTTGCCAAGGTTTCTTGAATTTCACATTCAAACCTTCTCCACTGCACCATGCCTTTATCACCTTGAGTCTGGAAGCATTTAGACCTCAGAGCCTTCACTATCCCATCATAAGATAGCTGCTCATCTCTCCCATACATCAAGGCATCCTTAAAGCTTTCCATGGATTTTGGAAGAATGTTTAACACCATCAATGCTTTATCATCCTCCTCCAATTTCACATCCAGGTCTTCCAATTCCTCAACCATCTTAATAAACTCATCAAGTTGATCAGAAATTACCTTATCTTCAGTGATCTTGAAGGCCAACATCTTCTGCTTCAAGAACAGCTTGTTGGAAACTGACTTAGATTGATACAGATCTTCCAATCTCTTCCATGCTTCTGAGGAACTCTTGCATCTTGAGACCTCTCTTAGCGGTTTATCACCCAAACACAGAAAGATAAGACTGAGGGCTTTCTTATCCACTGATACAAACTTGGGTTTCTCACTTTCTTCCCACGAATCAAGAGGTATCAAAGCAAGATCAAGGCCATTGTGAACCAAAACTGCATTCATCTTGATCTTCCACAGTGTGAAATCATTTCTCCCTGTAAACTTCTCAAAGTCCATCTTCATACCAGCCATTCCTTCCCTTCTTCAAGCTGTGAGAGTTGTTTCCCACAGACGGCGCCACTTGTTAGTGAAAACAACTCAAGAACACACAACTCCAAAGAATATGAAAACATACGAAGAAAAACACTCTGAATTCTCACTCACAGTTCGGCCAGAATGTAACCGAACTCAGCTTACGCAGAACAAGAAATAGAAATGGATCAAAAACAGTTTTAACGTGGTTCGTTCAAGATGAACTACATCCACGGAGGCAAGGCATACCTCAATCCACTAAGAACTCCAATCAATTACAGAGAATAAGCTCAAGAAATGAAATGCCCAATTCTGGATACAAATTAGGGCACGAACACTCAATCTCTAAATACTCTCTCTAATCTAAAGAACAAGGAAATTATGCAACGTAGTGATCTTCTCCTCAATGAGAGCTTTACAGTGATATATGGATTGAAGCTCGAATGCAACTGCACAGGAAGTTCTAACTGAAAGAAGTTAAGCTGAGCTACCGGACAAATGTGACGGTTTTCTTCGTCACTAAACTGCAACTGCTTCGTCACAAATGACGGTTATCCCAAACTACCTCGAACCCGATTTGTTCTGACCAGTTTGTATTCTTGATGCTAAAACCCGGTTTAAACCTCCGGTTCTTCACTCCCTGATTCCGGTTCCACATTCCCAACACACAATATTACAAAGTATAGGCTCACTTGATGAAATTGAATATCACCTCACAACTTATCTAGTTAAACCTCCCCTAGGATGATGCTAACGGGTATATTATGTGTAAATAGTCATCTTCTCCGACTAACTATTATATATGTAACTCCTAAAAGTGCACAAGATCAACTGTCTACGCAAGTATCTCACACCTCTCCGTCGTTACTGAATACCTACATATATGTCGTAAGCCTATTAAAAATCCTCCCCTCTCGGACGTTGGAATATTAGGCCTAACTTAATCTAAAAATTTCTAAATTATCAAATTCGTAAACAACATAAACACATACATAAAAATATAGAACGGATGTCTAGATAAATAAAATAAAAAATAAAATCATAAATTGTTGCAACCTACTTTCTAGCCCTAGAATACAATGAATAAATTAGCCACTCATTATTATAATCAAAGACATAAAAAAATTCATAGACAAACATTATATGTTTGATTAAAAAAAACGAACAAACCTGGATGTCGTGGTAAAATCTCGACCCTAGCTCTTCCTCTGATCTTCTTTTTTTTTTTTTTTTGTTTCTTGCTCTCTACTCTAAGGGTTGAAGCTTGTAGAATGAATAAACCTTTCATGTTTCACCCTCAAAACCCCTTCTTATAAGTTGGGACAAAGTTCGGTTGAAACGAGCCGAAAATAGCAAAAACTGGACAAAAACGTGCCAGCCCATCAATTGATCCAGCCCAATGAGCGAAACTGCCGAAAAGAAATCTTTTCTGCATCGCATCCAGATGGATGCAGAACCTCATCTGGCCGGATCAAGTAGTCTTTCCCCAGCTTGAAAATTCTTCTCAAATGGATCGACCGGATCACATTATTCTGGTCCGTCTGGATCGAGGAATCTAGATAGTTTTCTCCGACTTCCAAGCCATTTTTAAAGTCTTCTGGTCGAAATATGGCCTTGGCTATTTATGACAATTTCATAACCCTTTGAGTTAGCTTTATAATGCCACCAATTTCACTTTATTTAGACTTGTAAATCTCAAGATATGAGTACAATACTAAAGTCATAGCCCTTTTTTCATTGTTTCACCTCGTTTCTTGCTCGTTTCTTCTTCAAACTTCATCCTAATGGTGTTTTGACCTTAAAATTAAAAATTTCACTATAAAATAAACATACATGTCATTTGGCTCAAAATAATGAAAAATAATACACAAATCGGCAAAAATACATGCAAAAGCTATCGAAACGATCGTCTAAATGGGCCTAAAAGTATGCATACACAATGTGTATCATAAATCACACGGATTTCTTGAAAAAGTGAACCAAGATTCATTTCTGAAATCAATAATACAATGTTATATGTACCTAAACATAGAAAGTAAGAAAGATTATTCGATCACATCTCGTTGTGAGAAAACCCTAAGATCCAATCTTCAGATCTTTAAAACTTTTTTCACAAAAAGAACATGGCATTAAAGAAATCTACTTCTATTAATAAAAACCTAGAGATCATCAATGGGAGTCTTGCTTCTCTCGAGTATCTTCGGATACGGATGGCTGAGAGAAATAGAGGATCTCAGTTGATGGGGTCTATATGGCATAAGCTAGAAGCCAATCATCTAACCTTCATCCTCGGTTCCCACACACCGAGATATCAAGAAGATTCGGTGGAGAAGTTTTAAAGAACTGCAAAGGTTACCAAAAAAAACAAAAGGAGTGAACCAACCACCATTACATGCATGTTGGAGGAGCCAAATGTTGAGATCACTCCTTCCACACTCGCCAAACTTTATAGAATGCCAGAGGAAGGGCTTACTCTGACACAAGTGAAGATCTACGGTGAGGAGTTCTTACAAGAATGCTGGAAGGTGATTTTAGGAAACCAGCAAGCAAAGTACGTGCATGAATCCTGTACCAAGGTTGCTTTCATCCCTAAGTTTGGATATATGCATGGTATGTTTAGTCGCAGCATAGTATGAAGACAAGGAATTATGATCGTTGTACCAGTCCAAGATTCCGACTGATGATGGCAGTGTGGAAGAGCGAGTTGTGAACTAGCCACACTTTCTTTTCTCTCATTTAGTAGAGGAGATCACTAAGATGAAAGGTTGCAAGTGCAATCGAATCGTGCTTAACTACATACTGTATACTCCTAATATTGGAATTCTGGGTGGCATGGAACTGGGCAAGGGTAAATGGATTCGAGGTACAAGGGAAAACTCTTAGAGGAGGGGATATGTTGATGATGAGGGAGAGGTCACCCTTATGCAGGCTATTTTGATCAACAAGAGAAAAACTATTGCCTTGAAGCCCCCCGAATAAGAAGAGAAATCAATGAATGAAATGTATGAGAGAGTCGACCATTTCTTCTAAAGTTGTAGAAATAGAGGAAGTGGAAGAGGTCGGTGTTGAGGGACCGCCCTAACAGCAGAAGAGACGTAGGTTGGTTAAAGACCATGTCAACCAAAGAAAATTCAGGCAGCTCTTTGATGAGCCTGAGACATCACCTTCATCTCAACGGTCGCATTCTCTTAATCATGAGAGTTCATGTAACGGAGCAACAAGAGTTAACTACTCTTCATACTTATATTGTTCTCTCTATCCCGCCACTAAGCCAGAACCCACCCCCCTGCATCCTTACTAGCTTAGGAGGTTGTCATAGAAGCTTTGGTAACTTATAAAATCTTAAAAAATAAGTTGGACTAGAGGAACTTTTTTTTTTTTTTTTTTTTTTTGAGCTTATAAGCTCTAGAGCTTATTTTTACATCTTTTAAGTTATCTAACATCTTATTTTGACACACACATTTGAAGAACTTATAAGCTCTCAAACATCTTATAAGATGTTTTGAGAAGCTTATAAGCTTAGCCAAACACCCTCTAAATCTCTCGATTCTAAAGAAGTATGAGAATTGGCTTAAGAATTGTAGTGCTCAAGAGTATCAAGCTCTACGAGCCTCTTATATTCCACATGGATGAAATCTATCAAGAATAGAGATTGATAGATGAAGATAGCAGAGATTCTCAGATATTTTGAATACCTACTTTCTTATGGCATATACGATAATATTGACTGTGCAACTGAATATCATCTGCAAGCTTACACACAACACTTTTGTGTTGGGAGACTTCCATTTCAGATTGAGCAAAAAGGAGCCAAGTAGGAAGCAAAATATCCCCTTCTGTTGAATAGTGAGTGATGGAAGATCTAACTCGAAAAGTGCAGAACGAGTATAGCTAGTTTAAAAAAATTATATACTCAAAATGGTGGAGGTATACTGAGAATGACCCTGATAGATCCAGAAGAATGAGGCATCTTAATGATGAAGATAGAGTAAGAAGAAGAAGCAAGAAAATAACAATTCAAATTTTGTTACTGGAAGAAATACAGATACAATAGATTGTTTATGGGTATAACTTTTCATCCCTCTTATCTCTTGTAGTGAATTGTGTAAGATATGTTTTGTTTGGCATGCGCATCCTGTAAATGTAATAGATGTTATATTATCAGTAAAACAGTTATCATTCATTGTCAAATGATTACAGCTCGTAATCTTGCATCATATGTTCTTATTTTCTAAGGGTTTTGACATTATCAAAAAGGGTAAACTTGTTAAGAAATTTATGTATAATTTTGATGATGATTAAACCAAGGACGCATGCAGCAAGGAGTTTGCATCAAGAAGTAAGGAATAGAGGTTGTAAAGAGCGTGTAATAAGGAGCTTATGCTTTTGTAGCATACATCAATGCCTACTATAAGAAAGATGCAACAAATTGCTAAGTCATGATCATACAACATGCATGCAGAAACCATGTCAGTAATCGATAAGTCAAGTCAAAGTCAGAGATTTAAAGAATAAAAAATATAGCCAGTGGAGACAAGAAGAAATTCCGGTGTTGACTATTAAATTACGTGAAGACACGTGTTCTGAAAAAAGGAAAAGCAACACTATATCACTAACATCAAGGGTCACCAACTCTAACCTACTCTCTGTAAAAGGACAAAAACGGCTGGAAAGATGTACAAGGAGCATTACCAATGGGAAACTTCTCATTCTTCAACGAGAAGGAACCCCAATTACTATAAATAGAAGCAAACGGAAGACGAACAAAGACTACTAAAACTACTACGAATGGTGAGTACTAACACCTTCGAGCTTCCAAATTCAAACGTCCAAGCACTCATCACTCAAGATCATCTTAACTGTATGTCCCTAGTAACAAAGAGCAAATAGCAGCACGTAGCAGCATTCTACACAAGTAAAGATTCAACGTTGCAGCAATTTCTCAAGTCAAATCTAGCTAGCTTTCAAAAAGCTTTATCTCAATCCTAATCCATCTCATCAAGTAAACTTGTCCACATCTCAACTAATATTCAAGTTCAGAGGAAGCTACCAGAAGTTGAAGAAAAATATATCATTGAACCTACTCTAATGAGAGGTTTTCTGATGGGAGCCTTCGTTTGAATCAGGGATTCAAAGTAGACTTTGAGCTCTGAGAAACATATATAGTAGAGGAGTAGCCTTCCAGATAGAAAATAACTATTGTAAGGTGCTAAGTTGAACTATGACACCGGCATAGCTAAAATTGTACTATGTGAACAACTTATTGAATTTTTTCTGTGTGAGAGAGGAGTGGATGTAGAAGGATTGCCCCGACCTTCGAACCACTACTATATGTTGTCTATTTTCTTATTCTTTTTATAACTGTGAGTGGCAAATTTCATTACTTACTACATAGCTTTTGAAAAGTGTATTTGCATATTCCGTTGTACAAAACTCTACCTGAGCATTGCTTGATGTAACTATCCTAACAATAGTTTGTTGTAAGCTTACTACTTCAAGGTTACTTACTACTTTATCTTTTCCGTAGGAACTTATTTCCTAGAGTAAGAAGCATACTCTTACTCAAAGTATTTAAAAAGAAAATTCGAGATAGTTAGAGGTTTATTCACCCCCTCCCCCTCTAAACCTCTACCACTTGAGACTAACAAGAAGGGTATAAACTATCCCCTTCTGTTGAATGGTGTCAGGTGGAAGACCTTACTCCAGAAGTGTAGTATGAGTATAGACACTTTGGACAAATCATGTATACGCACTGATGGAGGTAACTGAGAATGACCCTGATTGATACAGAATGAGGAGGGATGAAAATGACGAAGACAAAAAAAGAGGGAGAAGCAATACAAAAACCAACCAGCAATTCAGATTTCGTCACTGGAGGAAACATAGATAAAAAGAATTGCTTCTAAGTAAAATTATTCATCCCTCTATCTTTTATACTGTATGATGTGAGAACCTTTTTTTTTTTTTTTTTTTTGGCATGTCCCTAACCGTAATAGATAATAGAACGTCTGAAATAATTATCATTCACTGCCAAATGATTACAGTTCATAATCTTACATCATTTGTGTCATTGTTACCTTTTCATGATTAACTGTTTTAACTAACAGTTTGTTGTCTTGGGACATAAAATTACGTTAATAGAGTTTTGACATCATTGGAAAGGGGTAAATTGTTAAGAAATTTATGTATAGTTTTGATGATGGAAAAACCATGTTGTGAGGTAGTAACTAGTGCCCCTAAATACTCAGTAATTTTTATAATACATAGGGACTAATTCTATTAATGCAGAAGTCACGGTAAACAATATAGCAAGATCATCAAGGACGCGTCAGCAAGGAGTCCGCAGTAGGAAGCAACAAACAAAGGTTGTAAAGAGCATACAACTAGGAGCTTACGCTTTCATAGTGTATACCAGTGTTTACTGTAAGGAAGATCCAATTATTCATATGCAGTTAAAATGTAGCAACCATTTTAGTAGAGGCATAAATCAAGTCAAATTTAGACGATTGAATTTTTAAAAATATGGCCAGTGGAGACAAGAAGTAATTCTTATATTGACTAAGCAATCACGTGAAGATACATGTTTTGACAAAATAAAAAACAACTCTAAAAATGCTGACATAAGGCAGCACCAAATGCGACCGACTTTCAACAAAAGGACAACAACTAGAATGTCATACGAAAAGCCTTAAATATTTAGCGGTAAACTTCTTGCTCTTCAACAAGAAGGAATCCCCAATACTATATATAGAAGGAGATGGAGGATGAGTAAAGATTACTGAACTACTGAAAATACTAAGAATTATCACCTTTGAGCTAACAAAGCTTCCAAGTATTGATCACTCGAAATCATTCTAAAGTGTGAGTTTAGTAAAACAGAGTAAAAGCAGCAACACAACATATTCTACACAAACGAAGATTCAAAAGTTCCACAACCAGCTCAAGTCAAATCCAGCTAGGTCTCAGAAAGCTATGTATTGGTCCTAATCCTTCAAATCAAGAAAGTTTGCCCACATCTCAAACATCTATTCAAGTTTAGAGGCAGCTTCCTGTCATTGAAAAATCTTTCATCAAACCTTCTCTTACGAGTGTTTTTTAATTGGGAGTTTTCGTTTGAATCAAGAATTTAAAGTAGACTAGGATTGTTGTGAGGAACATGTATAATAGAGGAGTGGCCTTCCGAGGATAGGCAAAAACTATTGTAAGGTGCCAAGTTGGACTTAGACATCGGTATAGCTAAGATTGTATTATGTGAGAAACTTGGTGAATTTTCCTTGTGTGAGGAAAGAGTGGACATAGAAGGAATTCCCCCACCTTCGAATCTCTATAAACTGTTTTGTATTTTCATATTACTTTTATTACTATAGTGGCATACCACATACTAAACTTACTACATTGCTTTTCGAAAACACATTTGCATTTTTCGCTACACAAAACTCTACCTGAGCATTACTTTGTTGTAAGAACCGAAATACAATAGTCAGATTTATATTACACTAATTATATATATTATACCATTAGAATAAATAAAAAAATATTATAATATCTACATTGTATTATATTTACGTAAATTATGCAATGGGAATATGTGAAGTCTAATCGCATCATCAGAGGCCTCATTTATCTTGATTGTATCACAGATTTCCAAAAATAGGGCCAGATGTCTATTAGGATCTGGATCCTCTGTAACATGTCCTCCAAATTGGTCTGTTGAACCATAAAAATCAGTGCGGGCTTGAGTTCGAACGTTTTTGCTTGTACTTGTGGCCTAGTAATACCACCAAAAATTGCAGTTTACCACTACCCTGAACAGATCTCAGATCGGTGGCTGGACTTCAACTTTCTACTTAATGTGTTGCCCATCACCAAGGGCCATCGGTCTTGGTTATCGACCATTGAAAGTAAGTTGTGTCTGATAATGCTTGAGTTTTGCTTTCTGCATGTTGCTTCAATTTTGTTGTCCATGGTATAAGATATCCTAGCTTAGACCGTATTTTCATACACTACTGCACACAAATCGCTAAAAGCATAACAAAGCTAAGTCAATAACCAAAATTTACTAAAGGATTAAGTAGTATAAACCGAATACAATTAAAATTTTAAATAAGAAAATTTTCAAAATATTTTAATGAACTAATAAAATTCAAAATTTATAAAAAAAATTAATATTAAATGAAAATAAAAATTTAATTAAAATAATAACTAAAATAAACTTGTAGACTACACCAAACTAAACACTGTAATATTTAATTAGTACCTAGTCCCTGGCAACGGCATAAAAAAATTGACCACTCTATTTACTATCAGTTTATACCGCAAGTGCGCGACATAGTTTAATAGCTAGTGTGAAGCAACCACAGAGACTAGTGAATGTGTCATAATTAAAGTACTACAGTAGTTAAGTCTTGATATATCTGGGCCTATGGAAGAACTGATTGTTGCGGTGTTCTTACTAACCTAATATGACATTTAACTAAAATTGTTTCAACACTGAGAAGCAATAATAAAGACTGGCAAATTAACAACTAAATTCAATTATAAAAATTGTTCTAGGATTATAGATTTCAGAATCAATTACACATGCGAACAAATATAGTCATCCTAATTTATATCATTCTTATAATTATAAGGCTTCGCTATGTGTGTCTCAATCTCCCTCGCCGAGCGATTAAGATGTAGATATACATAACGGACCAACCTCTAGGTTAAGCTCGTGTATACAACTCCAAACGGTGCCTAAAATTACCCCCACAATCATTCTCAACCTCCTATCTTTTGTATGACTGTGTTGTGTGTTGTATAGTCATCCATGTCCTCATCTCTACACTCTTTTGGACTCTAAACTATTTTACCGATATGTGGACCTTCTAGGTGTATCAGAGCCTTAGATTATTATAGGAGTGCATGATCTAGGTTTAGTGTGAGAAAACCGGATTTAATGGGTAAAAAAATATGTGGGACAATAGGGCATCCGGATCGGCCCGCCAAAAGGCAGCCTACATCTCGGCTAAGCCCCAGCTCGGCACGGTCGAGTGACGTCCTTCTGGCTTGTGCGTGATCTTCCTTCTTCATTTTGCCCCCCCCCCCCTCCCCCCCCCCCTCCCCGCCACCATTTTCTTGTGGGTCAGTCCAAGGTCATTCTCTAGGTCAATCACTTGATTTTCTCTTGTTGGGCTTTCTCTTCACTTAATTCTTCAACTGGACTTCATAATTAGTCTAAATCAACCCAATTTTGTACAGAAAATACTACAAAATAAACAAGCATGTGAAATCTACTCAATACATGGAATAATAAGGCCCATAAGTGCAATTTTACATACTTTTTCAATATTTTTCTATAATTTATTCCTAAAAAGCACATAAAACTACCGCTAATTAGGCAACGCCATTCTCTTATGAAGGAATATGTGATTCGGAATATGCTGACTTGTTTACCTTCCTAGAAGCTTTAAGTTTGCACGGGAACTTGGCGACTCAGACTTCTACAGTAACAGTGACTCAAGTGGTGTTATATTTGCTCCTATATGGGACTCTAATTGTTCTCTGATAAAAACTTGGGTGGCGGCCACACCATCCAATTCGATGTGACGAATATATTCTATGACTAAATAAATGACCCAAATTCCATATCCAAATTTTGACCCTATTAAAAATATAAAATTCCTTTTGATCACACGGAATAAGTTTCATGTAATCACTATACACAAGATCCACTTTTGTTCTATTTCTTGATTACCGCTCATATCTGTCGGCGAGATAAAATTATTTTGTATAGGTAGGAAGCATAATTTTATTGTCCATAGTATAATAAAATTTGTTAAATCTTGTCCTACATATTGATTATACGATTCACTTACAATTAAAAAATATCTTTTGTGATACATTTTATATATTTTTAGGCCACAATTATAGTTATTAATAAGTTATTTTTATTATTTATTGTCACAAAACTCTACAATTTATTTAAGGTCATTTTCGGACTACTTTATAGGTAACTAGTTATTATAAGATATATTTGGAACGCATTTGAGACAAGATGGCTAATGAGTGACGACATATTTTCTTTAATAATAAAGTTGTAACAAATACTCATTATCTGAAACCATTTTAATGTTTTAAAATGCCATTTTTCTTTTAATAGTGTTTGCACTTGCTGAAAGATATAGACTAGATTAGGATATGTGGGCTTTATTAATTAATAAGTCAGACTAATTAATTAATTAAGTGGACATGGATATTAGGCCCATAAACCTAGGGTTATATGGTACTGTATATACATATTCTCTATAGTAGAGAATCAAGGGTTTTTATCAGATAAAAATTGGAGGCACTATAGAATTTGATAAGTGATTTCCTAGCGATCACTTATCGAATAATTGTACCGAGGATAGTTCCTGCGGCGGACGATATACGCATGGATACCTGAAGTGGTGAATCATTCGCTCAACTCTGTCCGATTAATTAAGCACAAGTAAGTTGTTCCAACTTTAGCGTAATCAATGCTCAACGATTAATTCAGTTATAAATCATGATCTTAATTCTCGATTTATTATTCCGCTGCGTACATTAGATGTAGTCGAGAATTTCTAATAGTGGTATCAGAGCCTGGGGCTCGATTTATAATTGATTTAAACTTAGATTATTTGTGGATTAAATATTTGCTAAGTTAAAATTCTACATGTCTTGGAAATTGGTAGTAAGCCACGAGTTTTGATAATCTGGTTCATCTCAATTTCTGTGAGCTAGTTTATGATAATCCAAATGAAAGGGTTTTCAAGATTTCCTTAGATAATAAAACTGTTGTTGACAACTTGGTTGCCTTTTGCTTGAGCCGGAGTAATGAACAAAGATAATCATGAGGATTATCTTGATTCGATTTCATCGAAAAGTAACAGTTTTTGAATTTTTGAAACTGAATCCTTGAAACATTCGTTGTTGTCACCGTCAGCGGCGGCGGCGGCAGCAGCCTTCACCACCACTACGTGAGGCGATTGCTGCGTGGTGCGCAGTTGCTGCACACCCGTCAACGTCAGTGGCGTTTCGACACTGCTGCGCTGTTGCGCGACTACGACGCCAGCGGCAGCGGTCCCGCTGTGCTGCTGTTGCGACGACGGCGGCGCGTTTCCGCTGCGCTGCTGTTGCGATAGTGACAACGGCGGTCCTGCTGCTGCGTCGGCAGCGACGAGGCGGCGGCAGTGTTTAGGGTTTGTAGATTTGGTCTGGGCTGGATCTAGGTTACGTCTAGGCCGGGGTAATGGGATGGACTACCTCCATGCTGGGCCATGCAGGAGAAGTTGGGCCGAAAGCTGGACCAGACCATTAAACTAGGCTTGATTTAATTAATTGGGCTAAAATCTGGGCTAGGCCCATTCTCATGAATTTTGCATATACAGCCCGTTTGGGCTGTTCATATATTAAAAAAAAAAAAAAAACAAAATTTAAGCCTTTTGATTTTATTTAATTAATGAAATTAGATTTATTAATTAGATTAATTCTTAAGACACAAGCATGCACTTGGAGCTATGTTCAAATTGTACCCGCACTTTAATTCTTTTTCACAGACTATCTGTAACACACTAGGTGACCCAGTGTGTGTCATGAACTCAACATATGGCAGGGTACTGGACAATTCAGTGTGCGTCTTCAATACACTGTCTGTCAGCACATTTGATGACCCATACTGCATCTCGCCTCCAATGTGCATCTGTTCAGTCTAACTTTCAATGCTCTCTTCATTCTGCAGCACTTGTACGGGCTTTTCATCCTCTCTAGGCTGTTCTTCGTTCCTCAAAATCACGGCAAGTTCGTTCATTAGATTTTTCTTGGGTTGGGATGCCAATTTTTCTCTTTCTTGGCTTTCTAACCAGCATACCACGGTAACCAATTGACTAATTTGAGTCTCAAGGTTCCTTATTCTCAACCATGTCTCTTCCCGAAATTGCAGAGTGTTAGAAGCCAACATTTTCACCATATCTTCCAATGACATATTGGAACTTTGTTCCGTCATGACATCAAAAGAAACAGTAACAGTTCCGCAGAAAGTAGCACTTCGACAAGCACATAGGATGACCCAAAGATTACGAATAGTAATGAAAATAAATAATACTAATTAACAGAAGAAAATATGTATCTAAAATAGTAGAGAATATGGTTAACACAAGAAACACAACTAATTTCAATCGTTCCACGGCAACGGCGCCAAAATTTGACCGTACTGTCAGGTGCAGTCAAATAAGATGTTTATTCACCTAAATATTCCTTTCCTAACTAGTAGATAGGGCAAGTCAAGGTCGATCCCACAGAGAACAGGAATTAATCAAATAATTGTACTAACCAATTCTATATAAGTACTAATAATATAAATATAATGAGGGGGGAGTTTTGATTAGATTAAATTAACTAATGCAAATAACTAAAGACGAATTAACAGTGAATAAAAAGTATCCCGCCTTTAACCTAGTATCCCCCTAGCCTGAATATCCATGTAACTAATGCAACTACTTAACTAATTAGTTCTGAGACCCCTACTCCAAGAATTAACAGGTACGCTTAGCTAACCCTTGTTACCCCTTAAGTATAATTAATCCTAAGAACTTAGTAATTAATCATATCCAATTAAGTAGTCCTAGGAGACGTTCACTAGAACAATACTAATCAGACGCATAGGGAACTAAGGCAACGGAGTAGGTACGGTGTTGTACTCACGAACGCGGTACAAGTGACCGCGACTTTGTGTTATCCTAGCGAGTAACCAATTTTTGCTACTTTTGGGTACAAACGCATAACAATTACGGATTATGAATTCATGACCTAGCGACAGCTATATGCCTATTACTAGGGTGATCAGTCCACATAACAAACATATAAAAGATAGAGTAATTCAATAACACAAGTAATCTCAGAACATAATTAAATTAAGCAATTACTGAATTAATTACATAAATAAAAGTCTAGGGTTCAACATAGTCAAAGACGGGAAAATAAACGCTTAGCCGATCATAGCGATCGCTAAGAACAAACTAATAAAAGAAAACATAAAGCTATAAAACTATAAAACTCGAGTTGCTGAATCTTGAGTCTTCGTGTTCTTCCGAATTTTCATGTCCGCGCTCTTGAATCCATGTAAAAGTGTTTTTCCTTGAGTCTAGAGCCTTGAGATATTTATAGGAGTACATCTCTAGGATAAAGAGGGATAAAACCTAATTGGAATAGGAAAATAAGTCTAAAATTCGTTTTTGAGCTTGTGGGCCAAGTAATGGGCCGACACTGCATTTCTTTTCCAACTTCAAAGCTTTTTTTGAGGGCCTTCTTTCACGCAAAGTTGCAGCTCTTCGAATCAGCTTTCCAACGCCGCCAATTGCATCTCAATCGGAGTTGTAGATCTCAAGATATGGCCAAAATACTAGAGGTGTATTAATCTGTCTCGGCCGAGAATGACTGTCTCGGCCGAGACTCTTCTACAGCCGGAAATCCAAATTCTCTGACCTTCTAGCTCGGTCGAGACTCACTAGCTCGGCCGAGCTCAGTTTCCTGCAGATTTTGGGGTCATTTTTCTTGGTTTTTGACTTGTGGGACTTGTTCTCAACATCCATTCTTAGTCGAGTTTGACTTTTTTGTCTAAATTCACCAAAATAACTTCAAAACAAGTCACAAACATCAAATTGCCCAATAATACAAATACGAGCAATACACGATCAATTACACATGCAAATACCACTAAATAGACACTTAACTCGACCTATTATGCACACATAAATACGTGTACCAGTAGGCGGCGCCCAATATGTGTGGTCCGCATTTTCTTATGCTTGGGTAGGCGGCACCCAGTAATTGTGTTATAATTTAATATTGGATATTAAATTTAAACAATTAGTATCACATAATAATTCCCCACTAAAAACCAAGTCTTGTTTAGAAACAAAATGCATCGTCCATCATAATTGTTTGAGATTTCTAATCTTTTCGACCACGAGTTTTTCACCAAAGTGTTTACTCTAAATCAACAAGACTCGGGCTCATTCATAGATACATGCTTGGTATCGTGTGATGGAATTGACTTGCTTAAATTATTTTCAGATGCCAAAGCGACCAAAATAGTTTGAGGATGCAAATATTAATTGGATTAATAAACCAAGAATTGTAAAATTGTTGTTGCAATTGGCTTAGAGGCCTACCTAGTGATATTATTGTAGTCATCAGCCAAAGCAGAGGCTGCAGTAATATAGACTTGGATCTTGCACCACTAAGATTTATAATTGTTATAAATCCATATTTTGTGTTTGGGGGTGCAAAATATGTTAAAATTAGTGGGAGCTAATCATTACAATAAACTCTTGTTTTGATTAGTGATATGAATGTGATCTTTGTTTACTTTATTCTGATTTATTTTCCCATTTTATTATTTTCTCGTTAGATAAAATGTCGTTTTTGGCTTATAAATGTTTGATGGAAACAAACAAGTTGACTGGGTCAAACTTTACGGATTGGCTCCGTTGTTTGCGATTGGTGCTAAGGCAAGACGAGATTGAGTATGTCTTGGACAAACCAATTAGTGTCATCCCTGACAAGAATTCTCTTGAGTACGCTACGTTTGACGAAGAAGCTCATAAGAAACATGTTGAGGATGCCACATCGGCTCAATGCTTAATGTTGTCCTCTATAAGTATTGAACTGCATAGGCAACATTGGAGCATGTTCCCTTATGAGATGCTGAAACACTTGGAGAGTCTGTACGCTTCAAAAGCTCAGACCATGGAGTATGAGATACTCAGAGATCTCCTCAAGTGTAAGCTTCATGATAGGGGTCAGGATTCTGAACATATACTGAAGATGATCGGATTGATTGAGAGGTTGGAATCGATTGGAACGAAGCTACCCTCAAGTGTCTCAATAAATCTGATTTTGCAGTCTCTTCCAAGTTCATTTGAAAAATTCATAATGAATTTCAACATGAGCAACACGAAGGCAACACTGTCAGAGCTTCACAACATGCTCAAGACCTACGAATCATCTACTTCTAAAGGCAACTATGTGCTCATGGTGAGCTCTTCTACGAGATCTTCCAAACAGAAGAATAAGCAGAAGAAGGGGAAGAAAGCATCTAAGGATGCAGCCTTGATGCCTAAGAGTGGAGGGGTTCAAAGAATACCAAAGGATGAATGTCTGTTCTGCAATGAGAAGGGGCACTGGAAGAGAGACTGCCCGAAGTTCAAAGCACATGGTGCATTGGATGAGAGCTTAGGTAGTTTGTTTTGTACATTTAAAATTAGACTAGATTAGATCTTCCTTTGTGATACAAATTAGATTTATATAATTGATATTTTGTTCTTTAGATTTCAAAGAATATTATTTTCATTCGAATATTAGACATTTATGACTTTTTCTTTCTATTTTGCAAACAGTAAATGCTTGTTTCGCTTAATGGATTGTTTTAAGGAAGTGTTTTTCTTTCGAATGGATCATATATACTTGAATGTGAACAAAATATTCTCAATGTACAAGAATAAACGACCCAAGCTAAGTAATACGGATAATAAAACCTACCTGAATGAGAAAAGAATAGCAAGATTGAGAAAGTTAGACTATCTCACATCATTTAATTTCGAATCATATGGTGCTTGCGAATCTTGTCTCAAAGGAAAGATGACAAGTTAACCACTTTCTGGGAAAAGGGTTAAGTGCCAAGGTTGTGCTCGAGTTGGTCCGCATAGTAGTGTGCGGACCGTTCCAACTTAAGCAATAGGCGAATATTCGTACTTCATAACTTTCACTGATGATTTTTCAAGGTATAGATATGTGTATCTCATGAAACACAAATCTGAGGCCTTCGAGAAATTTAAGGAGTTTAAGTTAGAAGTTGAGAAACAACTTGGAAAAGTATTAAGACTCTCCGATCAGATCGAGGAGGGGAATACTTAAGCCGAGATTTTCTTGATTACTTGAAATCACATGGAATCCGGTCAGACTGGACACCTCCGAATACACCACAGATGAATGGAGTATCCGAAAGGAGAAATCGAACTTCATTAGATATGGTTCGATCCATGATGAGTTTCACCAGTCTTTCCTTATTCCTTTGGGGTTATGTCTTACTAACCGATGGTTATGTTCTGAATAGAGTTCCTCTTGAATCGGTAACGCAAATACCATAAAAGTTATGGTGTGGCAAGAAGTCGAGTCTTAACCATATGTGGACCTGGGATTGTCCTGTTTTGTTAAGAAGATGACGACTGATAAATTGGAGACTAAAAGTGAGAAATGCTATTTTGTGGATATCCTCAGGAAACTAAGGATATGAATTCTACTGCCCTGGAGATCACCAGGTGATAGTTCCAAGAATATGGCGTTTCTTGAAGATATTTATATCTCCGAGGAACAAGGTCACAACAAGGTAGATCTTGAAAAGATTCAAGAACCACAAAAATAACATAGAGGATGAGGTCTTGTCTAATGGAGTGGACAAGAACTCAGTGGGAGTTTTCGATGATCTATTGGGAGGGGAAATGACTCTTAGAGGGTCACCTCAAGATAATGAGATACATCAAAACAAGATATTGTATCAAACCCGCAAGATAACATAGAGGATGAGGTCTTGTCCAATGGAGTGGACAAGAACTCAGTGGGAGTTATGATGATCTACTGGGAGGGGAAACAACTCTTAGAGGGTCACTTCAAGATAATAAAATGCATCAAAGACAAGATATTTTATCAGTCCCACCTCAAGAGAATCATAGTGAAATTCTTGAGAATATTCTAAAATGTTGAAAACCAACTCACGATCAGAATAAACCGAATGAACCAACGCAAAATCAACTCAATAGGCCTCAAAGGAACCGTCATGCACCTCAAAGACTAAATCTATTGGTTGAGAACCAAGATGATGAAGTTGATTCAGAAGACGACGAATCTAAGACCTATATCGAAGCGGTGTGGGTGCGGCTGGCTGCCTTAACATCTAAAATGGACTCGATGTACCTCAACTAGTCCGGGAACTAGTTGATTTGCCAGTTGGGGCTCGTCCCATAGACTGCAAACGGATCTTCAAGAAGAAGAGAGATGCAGTTGGCAAGGTACAAACCTACAAGGCTAGGTTGGTGGAAAAGGGTTATAGTCAGCGCAAGAGCATTGACTATGATGAAACCTTTTCGCCAGTCACTGACATCAAGTCCATTAGGATATTACTTGTAATAGCTGCATACTATGACTTTGACATTTGGCAAATGGATGTTAAAACCGCGTTTCTCAATGGAGAATCGAAGGCACTGTGTATATGTCACAGCCTGAAGGTTTTGTATCCAAAGAAAAACCGAATGGAGTATGCAAGTTAAATAAGTTCATTTGTGGACTCAAGCAAGCATCTAGGAGTTGGAATATTTATTTTGACAAAGCTATCAAATTGTTTGATTTTGTCAGAAGCAAATAGGATCTATGCATTTATAGTAAATGTAAGAATGAAATGTTGTCTTCCTTATCACATATGTCGACGATATACTGATAATGGGGAGCAATCATTCCATGTTGCAATCCGTGAAAAGTAGATTTCAGCAAAATCTCGGTAAGGAATACTAGAGAACTGTCAAGGCTATTCTTAAGTACCTTAGAAGGACTAAAGAATATTTCTTAAAGTCTATGGTGGGCAGCTAGAGTCATCAGTTACTGGGTATACTGATGTTGGCTTCCAACGGACCATGATGACTTCAAGTCTTTGTCAGGATATGTTTTCGTTCTAAATGGTGGTGCAGTGAATCGGAATAGTTCCAAACAGAGGAGAACTGTCGATTCCAGCACTAAAGCCGAGTATATTGCTAAATCTAAAGCTACCAAAAAGGGGTTGTTGCTTTGTTAAACTTAGTTAAAGAACTAGGTGTCGTTCCAAGTGCCAGCAGTGCAATACCGTTGTATTGTGACAATGGTAAGTGCGGTTGCTCTAGCAAAAGGAACCGAGAGCCACGAACAGAAATAAGCATATTCCCTGTAGATATAATCTGATTGGAGAATAATAGATAGGGAGATGTGAAGTTAGATAGAGTATCCACTGACGATAACTTGGTTAATCCTTCAACCAAACAGTTGTGTATAGCAAGGCACAACAAGCACTTTGAGAGCTTGTCACATTGGTAGTTGGCTTTGATTCAGTGGGAGTTTATAGTTTGCATGTCTTAGAAACCTTATGTTTGAGACATTCATTCTCGATTGCATTCTATGACATTTTGATTGTCTTTTGAGTTTATGCATTTATTAGAATAATTATTTGATGGTTTGTTATTATTCTTAAAACTGTTCCCTTAAATCATGACTGTCATTTATGGTGTGAGACATAAATGATATAGTATGATTCTAAAATTTGCCATAACCGATGGTCATCAAGAATGGGATATTGATGACACGCGATAGGTTAACATGTGGTCTGCATCACATTCTCAGAGAATGTAGTAGCTCTCACGACTACGAGATATTAGATATTCGTGATGGACACATGGGAACTTTGGAGAGTATTGGTATACCCTACTATTACACCGTTTATTTTCGGTGTCTACGGTTTATTAGTGTGTGGAGTATGTAATGATCCTTTGACCTGAGGTCAATACTCATTTTGTTTGTTAAGTGATGAACTTTGACCAAGTACAACGCTTGCCTCCCAAAGGAGGATAAGACACGTCTTGTGTTGGGTTCATCATGAGGCAAATGAAAATGGTAGTTGAGCCAAGAATGGGATTCATTCCTCGATTGAAACTTGAGAGAACACTCATATTTCTCTATATTATTTGACAATAAAGTCATTGGCCAATGCAAAAGATATATTCAATTAAAGTAATTGAATATGATCGAATGTGTCATATAATAAAGATGAGAAAAATGATTGAGCTATTTGGATAGACACATGGCAGATCCTAGGCCCAATCAGGTGGTTCGTGAATGAAGGGATATTACATAAACTTCATATAAAGGTTTGTTTACTAGATTCACGTAAACGTCCTTCATATATCGAGTTCACTGCGCAACGCAGTCTAGGAGTTTTGTGCAGACTTTAATTAGATTATCGTCGATAATGGGGGCCTGAAGGGTCACACTTTATGTGTATTGTTGTTCCGCTCAAGGGTACAAGGTTAGTGCTTCGAATTATATTTAATGCTAGTCCAAGTGGGAGATTGAAAGATATGGACTAGATTAGGATATGTGGGCTTTATTAATTAATAAGTCAGACTAATTAATTAATTAAGTGGACATGGATATTAGGCCCATAAACCTAGGGTTATATGGTACTATATATACATATTCTCTATAGTAGAGAATCAAGGGTTTTTATCAGATAAAAATTGGAGGCACTATAGAATTTGATAAGTGATTTCCTAGCGATCACTTATCGAATAATTGTACCGAGTATAGTTCCTGCGGAGGACGATATACGCGTGGATACCTGAAGTGGTGAATCATTCGCTCAACTCTGTCCGACTAATTACGCACAAGTAAGTTGTTCCAACTTTAGCGTAATCAATGCTCAACGATTAATTCAGTTATAAATCACGATCTTAATTCTCGATTTATTATTCCGCTGTGTACATTAGATGTAGTCGAGAATTTCTAACACTTGCCACCCTCGTTTTTTTGTCAACTAACATTGGTTTACTCCAGCAATTTTTTTATTTCTGATCTATGACCTAAATTATATGATGCTCTACTAACTGAGGGCCCGCTTAGTTGGGGGGCTTAGGGGTAAGTAATGGGAATAAATGATGACTCATTCACATTTATGATGCTTGGTACATAATAAATAAGTTAATCATTACCCCATTTTATTAATAATTCTCTCCATTTCATTTCATATTATGATTGACTCATTATATGAACACATTACCATTATCATTGATGATATGCAATCAAGCGGGCCTTGAGTTATAATCGATTCATCTGATTCGGGCAATTATTAAAGAAGTTATTTTTCGGTTAAAGGAAATAGAAAAGAGGAAATAGGTTCTAGTACCCATGTCATAATAAAAAACCTCTATTTTACTTATTTAACTTTAAACTTGATAGAATGCCATTTTATCAAGCAAACTATCCATTTTGCCCTTGGGTATAAAAAAAAATAAAAATAAATAAATAAATAAATAAAATAAAAATCATTTCAATTCAGATTTTATAATTAAAATTTTAGTTGAGTCCAAACAAAATTTTGAAATCAAATTTTAGTCCTAATTAATTATTACAATTTAATAAATTGACCCTCTAAATTAAACTATCATGCAAGATCCGATCCGACGGTAAAAATGGTATCAGAGCCCTCGGTTTATTTAAAGAAATCATGAATTTTATTTATTATGTTACGTACTATCCTAACGGAGGAGACATACGAGTAAATATGAATCCGAACGAAAGTTCGAGAGAAAATACTCCACAGGAATACTTGAGTAAGGACTCAAGTAATCAAGAATATTTCCATATTTTGGAAAGACAGAAACAGAATTTCTTTGGAGAATTTATCCGAAGATGTGAACGGACTCTTGAAAGAACTAAGAGACTCAACCACGAGTTACGACAGCCTTTCAAGATGCCAAACGATGATGAAACGAGAGAGGAAATCAGACGAAAGACCCTTAAACAGGAAATTCCTGTTGAAGGGAATGCAGCTGATCTCATCCATTTCACCAGCATCCAAGGAAGATTTCCTACCAAGTAAATCTGGAGAAGGCGTCCAAATCAGTCCCCATCGGATATCCAGAAACCTCACTTACATTTCTGGAAAAAATCATGAAGGGACCGAATTGGGAGGAAGTAAGCGGAGAAAAATCTAAGATTACAGGTCTTAGAGAAATTCAGAGGACGGTCCAAAGCTATGGAGAGACCATCCTCGACCAACAGAAGGAAATCCTTGAAACACTCAAGGAGGTTCAAAGGAGATTGACCATCTTGGAAACAAAACTAAGTATGGCCAGGAGAAGAGAAGGTTCCCCATCTTTCGGCACAGAACCCCTATTGCATCAAAAGGGGAAAACTACCGAAGTAAAGAGAGAACTGACGGATACAGAAAAGATGATTGCTTTTCTAAACCGGAAGAGTCTATCCTAATGGATAGAATAAATCTAGAGGATTTACACGACCTTGCACAGTCCTTTGCAGGATTGGGTCTTGTAGATCTAAAAATGCAAGAAAATGTATCCACGGGGCAACAACAGATTCCCCGAAATACACCACAGAATCCAACAAATATGGCAGAAAGCGAGGGATCCCATGACCCTCCAACAGGCGGAAATATACCACCAACGGGGAATTTCTTTACTGGTGCTTATACCTTTCCCCTATCAGAGGCAAGAAAGAGATCCCCAAGGCCAAACTTAATGCAATCGCCTTATGGGAGATCTCAGTTGGAGCCAATACATCCATACGGAGTAGTTCTCAACTTGGATACATTAGACTTCAAGAACCGAGAACTACTCATAGATGAGTGGGCAAGAGCAATGAAGATTGCAGCTGGTATGCTAGAGCTGGATAAAGAAAACTTTATCTCACTTCTAAAGATAAGTTTAGAAGGATCCGTGAAAATTGCCTGGGAAGCTACTAATCTTGAGATAGTAGAAAATGTCTGGGCTTGCGAAGCTTTACCAGAGATCGTCGACAAGATGGCTCAAGTGCTTAAAGTAGGATTCGTTGGAGTAGGCTACTTTGAAGGAGCTGAAGACGATAAGGCCAGACGATACAGGCAAGCACTTCATAGCCTGGAGTTACGTGATATTTGTCACGTAGATGAGTTCATCAAACTCTTTACAGAGTATAGATGGAAATCAAGGATCGAGGAACGAGATGCCATTCCATTATTCTTTGCCAAGATCCCCAGTCCATGGAGAGAAATGCTGATTAAAGAATATCAGCCACCTCTAGAGAACAGAATGGATACCGTGGCAAGAAGGATGTCGTTCCTCAAAATCAAGCTTGCTGAGTGGTGCTATCAAGCGGCGCTCCATAAGAATTACAAAAGGCTAAGAGGAATAGACAAAAGTGTTCCTCTATGCTGTGTTGAAAACGATATTCCTACTATTGTGGGAGGTCAACCATTTAGGCAAAAGAAGATGAAAAAGAGAAATCATCCTTATGCCAGAGGAGATGGTAACCAGAAATCTAGGACTTCATGGAGACCTAGAAAGTTTTGGTCCAAACAAAAGGCCCGTAGTTACAAAATGGGGCAGAGGTCAGGACCAAGCCGGAGTAGAAGTTCCTCTTCAGGCTCAAATCAAATGAGCATGGGAAGATCATCTTCAACAAGGAAAACTTTCAGAAGGGCTCATACAAGAGCTAATGAAAGTTTCAAAGATTGCAATTGCTGGACATGTGGTGAAAAAGGCCACATTTCAACAGACTGTCCAGACAATCAAAGACGAGGAATCAGAAAGTTTGAAGCAACTCCAGAAATGGAAGAGGCTGTATACTTTCAGGATCTGATTCAAGTATATCAGTTTGAAGGAATTCCTTCAGATGAAAGCATATACGAAGAAGAAGATTATAGCGAGGATGAGTCTTCAGAATCAGAATCAGACTGAAGAAGAGGACGTCTTCCGACAGGAGACGCAAGAAGATCTCTCCGGGTTCTTCTCACAAATGTCAATTTCTCATAAGACGGTTATGAAAATTAAGAGAGAAGACCCAAAACTCCAAATCTATGATGGATTTGCAGTTGGGAGATTGGACAAGACTTTGGGACATTTCCTAAAGAAGAGAAAACATCATATCATTTACAAAGTCACAGCTGGGGAAATTGCAATTCCCATGGAATTGACAAGTAATGTTATGGAGATGCAGCTAGTTCCGATGAGAGAAATCAGAGAGGAACTAAGCAGGATGAATAGAGAGATTGCTCAGAAGATGCAATGGATCCATATCGGAGCCATTAGAATTCTGATCAAATCAACATTCAAAGAAGGAATTGATTCTCCGATTGATATTGCTATCTTCGACAAGAGAATCAAGAACTTGCGAGATGCAAGTCTAGGAGGAATCTCTGGAAATCTATATGCCGGGAAATTGGTATCCTACATTTATCCAAGGATTGCCTATAACTTGGCAGATCGCGATTTTAATAGAGTTCTAACCCTTCATCAAGATTTCAAGAACAAGGAGTTGATGAAAGAAGGGAATAGACCATACTCTATTACCTATAGTATTTCGTATGCACTGTCCAATACCCACCATTCAGAATTGTTTGTGGGAAAGGAGTTCATCGAAATACCAGATATCTTCGAGCAAGTGGCACATGCAATCCGTCCGGAGATTATGGAGTTGCCACCAATCCATGAGATGGATATGCGGATCGCGGATCAACCTATTATGACTAGAGCTACAAGTCAAAGGTTCGAACCAAGAAGAGTTTCTTTTCATGATAGTAGAATCATGAGTCAGAGATGGGAAAAGAGACCTATCTCACAAGAGAATCTGGAGCCAAAAAAATTCACAACTAAAGGTGAATTAAAATGTCCAGAGGGATGGAGAGAAGTGGAGATAGTATTCGATATCACTCAAAAGGATAACATGTTTCCTTGTGACGTCTTATATTATCTACAACAACCTTCATTGGGAAGATTTAAAGGACTTCTCCAGCTAGGAGAAAACGAGTTGATAATCCAAGGAATAGCAGGACGAGAAAATGGGCGTCTTATTCTTGGATTGGAATTTCTCGAGGGGCACAAACCTTGGGAACGACAGCCAGATAGGGTGGTCTTTACAGTGGCTCATAGAAAATATCAGGTTCTATGAAGAAAGAGGCCCGCTATTAATGGCTACTAGTCCATTCTCAATATACATCTCTATAGGGATGTTATATGAAAAATACCAAGCAGAATATTTCGCGGCCTACATTGACTCAGGCGCAAGAATATGCACAGCAAAGCCAGAAATCTTTCCTACAGGAGTAGGAGAGGATCTACCAGCTATTGCAGGAAGAGATTTCTCTAAGATGGTTCTTATCCTCAAACGAGGAATTAGGCAAGCGGAAATCATGATTGGCGGAGCCGGAGATACCCCATGGTACAAAGTCAAGACTCCACCAATTTATTTCCATGATACAGGGGCAGATATTCTATTAGGAAACAATTTCCTACAGACATTCAAGCGGTTTACACAAGAAAATGAAACAAGAAAGCTTATTTTCACAACCCTATGTGATCATAAGATTATTGTCCAGAGATTAAGGGAGGTATTTCATCGAAAAATGCCCATTAATTTTCGCAGCAAGCGTGGTGATGAAGGAAAACTAAGTCACCCAAAAATGAAGGATCAACGAAGATATGGAGATGCACTCCTTCAATACCGAGCTGAAACATTAGGAGGAGATAAGGATGAGAGAATGTCAAAAGAGACAATCCAATTCCTTAAGGCGTCTATGGAAGCAAGTCCACAACTTGATATCACCATTGAAGAACAAATATCTTTGGAAGATGTCAAGAAGAGGATAAAGAGGAATTTCAATGAAGATCCTCTAGCATGGTGGGACAAAAATGAACTCAAAGCAACTTTGAAGGTGAAAACCGGAAAAGAAAATGAGTTTGTTCGGTACAAACCAATCCTTATGAATCAGGCAGATCGTGAGGATATGAAGAAAATACTTAAGGAACATCTGGACCTTAAGTTGATTTCAGAAGGAATCTCTTCATACAGTAGCCCAGGATTTCTGGTGAGAAACCATGGAGAATTGAAGAGAGAAAAGCCAAGATTGGTGATCAATTACAAAGGGATCAACAATATCTTGGAATTCGACGGATATTATATCCCAAGTAGAGAGCACTTGGTAAACTGCATCAAGAATGCAAAGGTATTCTCTAAATTTGATTGTAAATCTGGTTTCTATCAGATTAAGATGGAAGAGGCCAGCAAGAAGTATACGGCGTTTTCCACACCACAAGGACATTATATCTGGAACGTGATGCCAATGGGATTAGAAAATGCCCCCCAGATATATCAAAGGAAGATGGATAATCTGTTTAAGGATTATTTTAAATTCATGTTCGTATATGTCGATGATATACTCATTGCTTCAAGGAATATGAAGGAACACATCAAACATCTGGAGATCTTTTCAGAAGTTTGTCATAAGGAAGGATTAGTGCTATCAGAAAAGAAAGCAATAATCGCCACTAGACAGATCGAGTTCCTTGGGATCGAGATCGATGAGTCTGGAATCATCCTTCAAAAACATATAGTGGAGAAGGTGCAAGGATTTCCAGAAGACCTCAAAGACAAGAAGCAACTTCAAAGTTTTCTTGGAGTTGTCAATTTTGTCGGGATGTTTATTAAAAACCTAGCAAAATACAGGAAGGCGTTTAGCCCATTGTTAAAGAAAGATGCAGATTTCAAATGGGAAAAAGAACACCAAGAATCAGTATTACAACTTAAAGAGATCTGTAAAGATCTTCCAAAGCTTGCAATACCGAACGATGATGAAGAGTTGGTACTCTATACAGATGCCAGTGATCATTGGTGGGCAGCAGTATTAACCAAAGCTACCCCGAATGGAGAAGTGCCATGCTGATACTGCAGCGGTCTCTTTGCAGAAAACGAAGCAGCAAGATGGCACATCAACGAGAAAGAATTCTTTGCAGTGCGAAAGGCCTTCAGAAAATGGCCGTTATTCCTACTGCCTAAGAAATTCATTCTTAAAATTGATAACACAAGTGTCAAAGCTTTCTTAACAAAAAAGATTGAATCTAAACCTGAGAAAGCTAGATTACTTAGATGGCATGCTGATTGTCAATATTTTGATTATGAGGTTTTCATTATAAAGTCTCATGAAAATGTTCTTGCAGACTTTCTAACGAGAGATGGAGTCCAGTGAAGCCAACTCCATCCTAACAGGATACAGGCATCTCCAGGAACGTTTGGAGGAGCTTGATAAGAGGATCAACGACTTGGATATTCAAGCCAAAGTCGCGGGTCGAGTACAACAGGGGGACTTGTCAAAAGTCCAAAGCGCGCTGAAGGCTACCAAACTTGCAAGTAATTGCCTTTGGGACAGCCTGATTATTCCTATCCGACGGGAAGCTTTTTCAGGAAAGCAAAAGGTCGAGTTTAGAGAACGGGACTCTAACCCGGTCGCCACAGATTCAAGTACTGTGAGCACGAGTTCTAAGTTGGATCCCTACACGGATCTAGCTAAAGAAACAATTGAGCAAACGGAGGATACTCCTCTTGATGTCTCAAGCCAACCCATCACCTCTGGGGTAAAAGAGGGAGAGATCAATCTTAGGCCAATGGCTGGTACCTCTAAGATTGATATTAACGATCTTAAAGTTTCTCCGTTTCAGGTTTATCAAAGAACATGGGAGAAAATTCTTACAGGGGCTGGAGTTAACCCAGCAAAATGCCAGATTGATCGATCTGGTAAATATCCGAGAATGTGGACGAACCCAGGAGCCAGTCCACAAGAAGTAAAAGAATGGTATGATTTTGGAGCTCTAACTTCGGTTCATACCGTTGCACCAAGTTCCCCCGAAATCTCAAAACTTCTGGGATGGATATTCAATACGGTGTTCGAGACATGGGAGAACAACAATCATCTCGAACGAGGAGATATTCTGGAGCTGAAGTTTATATCAGCAGCTCCAGAACCATACAAGAATGGGTCTTACCCAGCTTTTCATTTTATTAAGCTACAAAGACCTGATCCCAGACAGGCAAACAAAAACATGTCTGCCCCAGATCACAAGATTCCCCTAGTATCAACCTTCACGGAGGATGATATTACTACACGGAGAGCTTGGGGCATATGGGTTTGTCTCATGGAAATGAGAAAGATCAAAGAAAGTTTCAAAGTCTTCCACAAGACGGCGAATGGATCACTTTTAATCAATACCATGACATCCAAAACCTCTCCCTATGCAGAGAATATCTTTGAACAAAAGAGAGAGTTTTTATGGAAGAACGAGCTGCCGGCAAGTTCAGAAACCGCCAGAAAGTATTGCAATATGGCGCATAATGGACGGTGGACGAGTCGGATTTGCCCCAGGTGTCTAGAACAAGAGAAGGCACTATTCGGGCAAGCGTTCCCTGTCATCAATGACAAAGGAAAGAGAAACGAGAAAGAACCATCGAGAAAGCAAAAGATGCCAAGGGGACCACCCAGAAAAAATTAATAGAGTGGTCTCCGACAAGCAGCGATGGGTTGAGTCACGAGAATTGCATCCACCCAAAACGACAAAAGGTGGAGGCATGTGAGGCAAGGTCCACAACATGTGAACCATGTGAAGGAGGGACCACATGCATGTGATCCAGATAAGAAGATGCATCCAGAAAATTTGAGAGACCAATCAAAAGCTTACAACTGGACGCAATAATTCAAGGATAGGGGTCTCAAACCTCTATAAATACAGGGTAGAAGGAAGCAGAAGGCATCGACCATTCCCCTCTGTTTTCTTACAACAATAAAGATTGTAATAACTAGTTTCCAGTCTTTCCATTATAGTTTCTTCGAGTGTATGTGTGAGGAGAGCATAGCTGCTATGAGTAGCTAAACAAGTCGTCTCCTCCCAAAAGGAGATGTACTAATGTAATAATAAGTTCATGATTTCTTAATAAAAGTTGGGCTTTTTGTTCATCATCTCCCTAAGTTTTATTTCTGTTCATTAACCAAGAAGAATATTGTACGCCTCGAGGTAGGAAATGAAACGAGGTTGTGCTGGTTGCTGTTGAAGGAGTCTACGTCTGGAACCATCGGTTGCGATCGAGTGGTTGGGCTGTGAGGAGCAGTTCGTAAAACCCGGTGGATACGACCCGACGGCAATTCGGTCAAAAAGGTACAAAACTTGGTTTATATATATGTTTCAAGAATTTAAATGACGGAAGCATGATGGGCCTGATATGGTCGTAATGGACTATTTTCATATTTATACTAAAGATTAATTTTGCATGAGAAAATTAATGTTAGGGTTAATTTATAAATAAGTTAATATAGGACGGAAATTTATTTGGACAAAACCAAAAGGATAAGAATATAAGGATTGAATTGAAATAAAAGTATGCTCGCTCGTTTTAAGAAAAATCAGAATAAGGAAGAGCATTTTTTAATAAAAGAACGAAAGGGCAATTTGGTCATTTCGGAACATATTATCAAGAAAAAAGTCAACTAAGTAAAAAAGCAGGTTAGTATCCTCTGACAGGGGTACTATACCTTGTCTCCCAATAGAAAATATTAACTCATCCTAGCGAGAAATACTAAGAGGTGTTTTGTCCTTTTAGTAAAGCGAGTCTGCCTGTGGCTGAGAGGATTTGTGCACCAATTATGTACATAAATCAATAGTCAGCTCTAATTATAGAGATACATGTATCTACATTTATACCTTTTAGATCTTATCACTGTATTTATAATATATAAGCCATCATTGAATATGATTGAGACCCTACTTTTTAATAAGTTCCAACTCAATTTATATCACCTTCGTCTTTTTAAGTTGTCTTTTTAGCTTTAAATAAAAAAAGTTAAGGGACTCAAAGAGTTGACAAATATGTTCTCAACTACTTTTCTTAAATCCCTTAATTTTTTTAATCATTTCTATATATTGTTAACATTTTTCATAACTATAGGGCTATTATTGTAAAAAAATTGGTAAAAAAGTTTGAATGACAACTATTTACAAACAAAACAAATAAACTAGAATGACAACTGAAAAACAACAAAGATAGCATTTTTTTAGATATCTCTTTAAGTTTGGATAAAAAAATTAAGGGGTATGGAAAATGAACAAATAAGTTCTCAACTGCAATAAATTGATATGGTAAGTTAAATAATATTAGATTTTTAGGGATAATTAATTATATGGGAAATAATGGAAAAACGTGAAAGAAAAAACTAAAAATATAATTATTTATAAAGAAGACGCCAAAGCTAAAATCACATTAAAAACGAAGCAGGTAGTATATACATTATACTCGAGTTAGGTTTACATTAATATATTATTATTTGATTTAGAGGATACTCAGATAAAGGAAATACGACAATGTGATTCCCTTCACATGTTGATCATCTATTTAGTTATATTCTGATTATATATTTGAGAAGTGAGAATGCCTACAAGTTGTAATTTTGTAATCAAGGGCTCAAGATTTACTGTTATATTTGAGAAGTGAGAATGCCTACAAGTTGTAATTCAGTTCCGTCTGATCAAACTAATACATATATTCACGAACTTCAAGTATGTCTTGCCATATATAATTATATAACAGGCTTAAGCATGATTTTTTTATGCACTTAGTACACACAAGTGATATCCGTACACTTATTTAACCCTATTGAAATGAACGTCAAACTCCACTCAATTAAACTTGGAAGGTGAAACCATAACCAAAATGTTGCCTTATCCAGATAGTAAGGTGCGTTGAAATATTGTGATGTTTTCTTTAATTAATTATAAATTTTATTTATTACGTAATTATTTATTAGTTAAATAATATATTATTAACAATTTTAATAATGAATTTTTGTAATTAATTTACATTAATTATCATTTAATTAATTAATTAATTAATTTTATTTTTTTTATATTTTTATATTTGGATTTGTTTTACTTCATATTTTTTCCATTTTTTTTTTCAATTTTCTTAATGTTTATACATTTTTTTTTTTGTTCTGTTTATATTTATTATGTTTTATTATTTAACACCAGATATATTATTGAATTATTTAATTAAAAGGTATTACTTGTTGAGTGAGTCTTGTGTGTGGACGGTCACACGTGTGACGGAATACACTTTTACAGAAAACATTGATACTTTTACAGGAAAAGGTGATACTTTTACAGGAAAAAGTGATATTTTTACTACATTGATACTTTTACAGATAAAGGTAATACTTTTGCTACAACAAGTGATACTTTTTTTTGTTCCAAAAAGGTGATACTTTTACAAATAAACGTGATACTTTTACCACAAAAAGTGATACTTTTTCCTCTGACACCGTGTGACGGTCACATGCAAGTTTTTGCCTTAATTGTTTATCCTAATAATATTACTAGCTTGTGTTGGAGTTTGATTTATCAACTCTTATACAAAATCTCTATTTTATTTGTTTTGTCTTTATACACTCAACTAATAGGAAAATTGATAAAAATATCCTTAAGTTTGCCATATTTAAGAAAATATGATTTAAATTTGGCATTTCTTAAAAAAAACCCGTTAACTTACAAAAAATTGATAAAAATGCCCCGTCATGGGCTTAGGTGGATTGTTCTGTGTGATGTGGAAGCTCCCTTGACACGTTTTTTTTTTCTCTAGAAAATCATATTCGTTAAAAAAAATCACCACATTGCCAAACCAGTACAAAAAATGAGAGAAAATGTCATCCCCCCCTCCCCCCCCCCTCCCCCCCCCAAAATTCTCACTTCCCCTCAAGCCCTAGGTATTAATTTGAGTAGAAATTGAGGAGCTTCTCTATTCTCGCCCATTTCACAAAGAAATCAAATACAAATTAAAAGAAAGCAAAATCTCAAAGACTGAGCAATGTTTTACAAGTGTTTATACAAACCTAATAAGTAAAAAGTCAATATACAAATAAAAAAATAATAATAAATTAATTAATTAAAAAAAAAAATCTCAAAGGAAGAGCCTTATGCGTAGCACCAAGGCACACCAGTATATAAAAATCCCAAACCACCTATACACAGACCTCTCACACATATCTAGATGCTACAAAAATATATACACACTCCATGCCACCTTGCAACAATCGGCAATATGCACATCACACAATGTTATGCATTAGGTTAGGGGTAATCGGGGATGTCCGACATGGTTTGGTGGCGATACAACGCCGTTGATGATGATGATGATGATGATGATGATGATGATGATGATGATGATGATGATGATGATAACGACGACGACGATGACGACATTAAAGATGAAGAAACAGTGCTAGTAGTGGATAGTGATAGCAATGGCGTAGATTTTGATAGTGGAGCTCAGATCGTCTTCTTCGCGAAATGGCTGAGATGGAGAACTCTCCAATTTTTGCTGAAATTAATATCTAGCGCTTGAGGAAGAAGTGAGAATTGGGGCGAAAAGATGACATTTTCCCTCATTTTTTGTGCTAATTAGGCAATGTGGTGATATTATTTAATAAAAATGATTTCTGGAGAAAAAAACGTATCAAGGGAGCTTCCACATCACACAGAAAAGTCCACCTATGCCCATCGTTGGCTGAGTTACAGGTAATAGCTGGTGATGGAGCATTTTTATCAACTTTAGTAAGTTAGCGTGCATTTTTAAAAAGTGCCAAACTTAAAGGGTATTTTCTTAATTATGGTAAACTTAAGGGGCATTTTTACCAATTTTTCCTAACTAATATTTATTATTATTTGGTCGAAATTGTATTAAGATTGTATGAAAGGATCCTGGAAAAATTATAGGAATATGGTTAAGACCCTATTAAGTTGGTCGGAAGAGATTGAGAGAATGTAAGAAGAAGTTGGAGAGAGGTCGAGTCTCTCTCATGAAGATCGAGTCTACAACCGGATGCCCAAGTTTCAAGGTTGTTTTAACCACCAACTAACCACGTCCTAAACCGATGGAATGGTGGCTAGTGGAGAGTGTTGTCCAAGCTTCCAATAGGTCCATAGATAGAGCTCCAACCATAAATGGAAGACAATAAATATCTAAGAGAGAAGTAGTTGTCTGCATAATCGTTAGAGTTGTCTAGAATGTTGAGTAGTTCTTTGATCTAACCTAGTGTGTCCATTTTGTAATAAATTTAGATTTCTCACGAATCTGAATTCCTTTCTTTGGATATTTTTAGGATAGCTTTGTTAGGTTTTTTTGTACTCTAGGCTGAATTTAATCATTTGTTTAAGACGTTAGGGTTCAAGTATTGTAAATTGAACTCTGTCTCAATTCACTGTTTGAATTTTTGTTTAATTCACCATGCTATAGTGAGTTATTTCACCCTGAAGATACCCACAAGTTATTCAGGAATTGTAGAAAATTTTAAATATTGTGTCTTAATTTAGGGAGGTTGAAGAAATAGATTTTCTAACCTATATTTTTTCTTTGAGTTTGGTTTTTCAAATCTACTTTAGGTCAGGGGTTCGACGTGGTATTCTTCTAACATCCTAACCATAAATATCACCATTACAAAGTTCAAACCGAAATCTATAACAATTTGGACGTATATGACCCAAAACACCACAATAACGACAAATAGGCACAAAACAAGAATTTTTAGCAGTTTTTTACATTCCATGTTGCAACATAGCAGGATGAACAGTATTATTAACATGTGCATAATGTGGCCCTAGACCAGAAAGAGCATTAAAACACGTTTTTGAATTATTGCAGTGTGTGTGTATTGATCATGATCAGATTTCTCATTAAAGTTACAGTGAACTTTCTGGGTTGTAACATTAGGTTTTGACTCTACAAATATGTGTTGATTAGCATTAGAAGTCTCACCAGTGTAACCAAGTCCAGTAAATCACCATGATTTTTGCCTGACTTGACAAGTTTGGTTAGAGTGGTCTTACCAGAGTTCAATCGTTTCAGAACCCGTTTGGATTGTTCCAACTCAGTGGATAGCTTCTCAATTGTTTGATCTTTAGTTTTTGTACTGCTTTTACACATCACAAGCTCATTGTTAGCTTTCTAGAGATCAGTTTGCATGGATTTCACCTCTTTTTTCTTTCTTGACGAGCATATAATGGAACATAGTTCCAGCCTCTCGGATTTTTCCTACCACCACGGAATCCATCCTCTTCTGACTTTTTGCAAACTTCTCATTTAGATTGGTTATGGCTCGTCCTTCTCATTGGCTTATGTTTCCAATTTTTCAATTGTCGCATGTTATTCTTGAAGTTGACACTCCAATTGTTTGATGGGCATGCTACCTTGAAAACATGTGATTCAAAGATTATTGTACATATTCAGCATCTCCTTAATTGCGGGACCTATTCCTCCATCAGAAGCATTAGAATCATAAAGTTGGGTATATCATGTTGCAACATACCTGAGGTTTCTTCGGGATCAGTTTGACCCAGGAGACAAACGTAGGAAGTGGCTGCTAAGGATTTATTTTGCCTTCTTAAAAAAGTAGGGCACTCTTTCTGAAAGTGACCACAACCATTGCATTTTCTACATCTAACTTTGTCCAGAGTTGAACCTGCAAAAACTTGAATAAGAATTAGGGTTACTCATAGTACCTCGACTTGATTTCTTACCTAATGTGGAGGGATTCGAATTAATCTTTCGGAACTTCTTCATCATGCTCCCAAGAAAGTACATGATAGTGTAGACTTCCAGAAGCAACTGCATTAGGATACGGACCCGCTCTGATACCACTTAGATTTTATAGTATGTACTGACTATGTTGCAACACGGTAGCTGACGAAAATAAAATAAAAAAATGAACACCAAAATAAACATGGAATTGAATCCCTCAGGCCCCTCAAACCTTATTGTTATTGATAGGTATAACGATAGGTTTTACAGAGACTCGATTACCTAACAACTATCCTATACTATACCAACAATGTCTCGCAACTCCCCTCGACTTACTCGGCACTAACACGGTGAACCACCAAAGACCGGACGAGCTCTCTCGAACCTGCCTTGAAGTTCCTTCTCCCAAAAAATATGTTGCTAATATTTGCATATGCGTTTGATTTCATATTCACATCCCATTATTTTCTGGGATTGCTTTAGTTAAAAGAATATGTTGCTAAGATTTTCATATGCGTTTGATTTTAGTCAACTTTATTTACCTTGGTGTATTCTTAGCATTGATCTTAATAGCATATAATTAGGTTAATTATTTTTGTAATCCTTGTAATTTGTACATATCTCCTTGAATTGATTCTTTCCTTGTATATCCTGTTGTATCCAATTATTTATAGTGGAAATATACATCACACCAATTAAGGTGGATAATCTCTTCTCTTACATGGTATCAGCAGGTTCCTGGAACCCTAATTCTTTCTGGTTCTTCTCTGCCGCACTTCTGCCTTCTTCTCCCTTCTCGTTCTTCTTCTCTTTTTTTCAGTTATGGCAACAGACTCAGTACCTCTTGCTACTCTTCTTCATATGATGACCATCAAATTATCGTCAAGCAATTATCTGTTATGGAGAAATCAGATTACTCCTGCTCTTCGCCTTGACAACTTACTCTCAATCGTCGATGGCTCCGAAACCGCACCGCCTGCTACCATTACCACAGATGGATCTGAACAACCCCACCCTGATCACATGCTGTGGCAAAAGCGCCATGACCGCGCTCTCAGTTTGCTTCTTACGTCTTTAACTGAGGAATCCATGTCCGAAATCCTTGGACTCAATTCTGCTGCTGCCGTCTAGAAAGCTCTCGAACATGCTTTCTGTCCGTCTTCTCAATCACGAACTCATCAACTTCGTGACGAGCTACAGTTTCTCAAGCGCGGCTCTTCATCCGTTGCAGAGTTTTCACGCAAGTTCAGCAGCCTTGTTCACCAGTTATCTGCCATTGGTGCTACCGTCTCCGAAGACGATAAAGTTCGTTGGTTCCTGTGGGGTCTTGGTCCTCAATATCGCACATTTGCGGACGTCCACCTTCCTCTTCCATCCACTCCGACTCTTCGTGACTTAATTTCTAGTGCTCGTGACCACGAGCTTCGTCATAAATTGCTTGAAACTGAACCCGCCCCTTCTTCTGTTGCCTTCGTCGCTGGCCGAGGTCGTGGCAACAGTAGCAAATCTCGCAATTACAGCAACAATAATGCCACTGGTCGTGGTTCCTCCCATGGCCGTCCACCCTCGTCCGGCCCTCCCAACAGCAACCAACAGAAATCAACAGAAACTGGTGATTCTTCTCGGCGAAATTTCACCCCTCGGTGTCAAATCTGCCACGGCCCTCACTATGCAACCTTCTGTCCAGATCGCTATAAGGAAACGAATAATAATACCGCGCATCTCGCCCAAGCTTTTGACGCCCAATGCGTTGTGTCTCCAAATTCGTCGTCTGATTGGTATGTCGATAGTGGTGCGTCTGCCCATATGACATCCTCTACTGCCTCTTTGGATGACTTCGTCTCCTACAATGGTAATAACACTGTCACCGTCGGTAACGGTGACAATCTCTCAATTTCTCACCATGGTTCTCGATTATTAAATAATAATCTTCCTCTCCTCGATGTTCTTGTAGTTCCGCATATAACAAAAAATTTACTATCCATTAGCAAGCTCACTCGTGATTTACCTGTTACTGTTACCTTTGCTAATGATTTTTTTGTGGTTCAGAATCAGTTGACAAAAGAGACACTCGCAAAGGGTAGACGATCCGATGGCCTTTACATATTGGAGCAAGGCACCCCTGCTTTACTTTCTGCTTTAAACACTAAGCATTCTACTTCTTCTTTTGAATTATGGCATTCACGCCTTGGACATGTTAATTTTTCAATTATTCAGCTTTTAAATAAACTTGGACTGTTATCTCTTACTTCTGTTTTGCCGAAACCTCTTATATGTTCATCCTGTCAACTTGCTAAAAGTAAGAAATTACCTTTTACCTTGAATGATAAACGAGCACTGCATGTTTTAGATATAGTACATTGTGATCTTTGGGGTCCTGCGCCCATTGCTTCTCGAGATGGATATCGTTATTATGCTTTATTTATTGATGATTTTTCTCGATTCTGCTGGTTATACCCTTTGACTGCTAAATCTGAATTTTTCGACGTTCTTCAAAAATTTTATGCTTTAGTATCCAATCAATTTGGTACGTCTATTAAAATTTTCCAAAGCGATGGTGGAACTGAATTTACCAATTCCCTTGTTAAAAATTTTTTTGCCAGTCGAGGTGTTTTACACCGGTTTTCTTGTCCTTATACACCTCAGCAAAATGGTCGTGCTGAGCGAAAGCATAGACACTTAACTGAGACTGGTCTCTCTCTTCTTTTCCATGCTAAAGTTCCTGTGGAGTTTTGGCTTGATGCCTTTTCTACTGCTGCTTATATTATTAATAGGCTGCCTACACCCGTTCTAAATAATAAATCTCCTTTTGAAATTCTCTTTAACTCTTCCCCTAACTATGCTAATTTTAAGGTCTTTGGCTGTCGTGTTTATCCATACATTCGCCCTTACACTTCTCACAAGCTTGCGCCGCGTAGCTTGCCCTGTATCTTCCTTGGTTATAGTAGTATTCATAAAGGCTTTCGATGTCTTGATTACTCAACTCATCGTTTGTATATAACTCATCATGCCCAATTTGACGAGTCCACACTTCCCTTTTCCACCACCAATTATACACCTACTAATCCATTATACTTGCAATTTTTGGATTTTGCAGATTCTCATGCCCTTCCTGACCTTGCCACCTCCTCTTCCGACTCTACATTGCCTGATAGTACTCCTCACGCTCATTCATTTGAGCATAATCCTTGTTCTCTTTGCGTCCCACAAAACAACCATGTTGACGTCCCACAACACACCCATGTTGACGTCCCTCAAACTCCTCCCGCAGCACCCCAACCACAATCTCCTAATGCTCCTCATTCCCCTTCTCCCGTTCACTTTCCTTCACCACCTCCGCATAATAATCAACCGCCTCTGCTTCCTTCTCATCCTATGCAAACCCGAGCAAAATCAGGCATCTTTAAAACAAAACATTTCGTTGATCTTGCCTCAACTGCGCTCCTCACTTCTCTTTCAGTTTCTACTGAACCAAAGGGCTTTAAAACTGCTCTCAAATCACCTCATTGGTTGCAAGCCATGAAAGACAAAATAGAAGCTCTTCACTCCAACAATACCTGGGAACTTGTTCCGAAGCCCAATGATGAGAATATTGTGGGGTCGAAATGGGTTTTTAGAACAAAATATCATTCTGATGGAACCATCGAGCGATATAAGGCCCGTCTCGTCGCTCAAGGATTCACCCAACTCCCAGGATTCGATTTTTCTCATACCTTCAGCCCGGTTGTCCGTGCTGCTACAGTTCGCGTAATCCTAGCTCTCGCTGTTCATCGTCGTTGGCCATTACATCAACTGGATGTTAAAAATGCCTTTCTTCATGGCATTCTTAATAAACCAGTTTTCATGGCTCAACCACCAGGTTTTGTTGACCCTCGATTTCCTCATCACGTCTGCAAGCTCAAGAAAGCCCTTTATAGGCTTCGCCAGGCTCCGCGTGCATGGTTTGATCGTTTTAGTTCCTTCTTACTTTCCCTTGGTTTTTCTCGTAGTCGTTCAGACACTTCTTTATTTTTTCTCCATCAGTCTAACCACTCTATTTTTTTGTTACTTTATGTTGATGACATCATTGTTACAGGGAGTAATTCATCTATCTTGCAAAAGTTCATTTCTCAAGTTCACGCTGAGTTCGCTGTTAAGGATTTGGGTTCTCTCAACTATTTTCTCGGTCTTGAAATTTCTCACACTTCTTCCGGCCTCTTTGTTGGGCAGGCAAAGTACGCTCACGAAATTCTTCAACGGGCAACCTTGGTAGATTCGAAACCTGTTTCCACACCGTTATCCGCCGGAGAGTGTCTGACAAGTTCTGGGGAACCTTTCCATGATCCCACATTATATCGTTCCTTGGTCGGCGCCTTACAATATCTAACTATAACAAGGCCTGACCTTTCCTACGCTGTCAACCACGTCAGCCAATTCCTACATCAACCAACCAATGATCATTTTTTGGCTGTAAAGCGCATACTTCGCTATGTCAAAGGCACTCTTCACTATGGACTCTCCTTCACGCGCTCCTCTGATCTCGACATAGTGTCTTATTCAGATGCTGATTGGGCCCGTTGCTTGGACACACGCCGCTCCACATATGGCTATTCCATTTTTCTTGGTGGTAACCTCGTTTCTTGGTCTGCTAAAAAGCAACCAACTGTGTCTCGCTCGAGTTGTGAATCTGAGTATCGAGCCCTTGCGAATACTGCTCAAGAAGTTATTTGGCTTTCTCAATTACTAGCTGAGCTTCGTGTGTCACCTTCCACACGCCCGGTTATTTTATGTGACAACAAAAGTGCCCTCTTTCTTAGTCAAAATCCCATTGCCCACAAAAGAGCCAAGCATATTGACATTGATTGTCATTTCATCCGAGAGCTTGTGTCTGCACGCCGTTTGGACACTCGGTTTGTTCCGTCTCATCTTCAAATTGCGGACATCTTTACAAAGAGCTTACCTCGACCAATGTTTGAACTCTTAAGATCCAAGCTATGTGTTACACAAAATTCCACACTTCGCTTGAAGGGGGGTAATAGCATATAATTAGGTTAATTATTTTTGTAATCCTTGTAATTTGTACATATCTCCTTGAATTGATTCTTTCCTTGTATATCCTGTTGTATCCAATTATTTATAGTGAAAATATACATCACACCAATTAAGGTGGATAATCTCTTCTCTTACAGATCTTTGGATAATATGTGTATAGTAAATCTAGAGCTGCTATTTGGGCTTCCCGATTGGTAAATGATGGAATCATTTCTTCAGATAGGGTAAACGGGGACGTCACCGAAGGCTAAACGAATGTGGGGATGTCATTGAAGGCGAGACGGAGGAGGAGCCGCTGAATGGAGAAGGATCTCCAATGCCATGGTAACTATTTTTAAACCTTCATTCTCGATTCCCGTTATTTTTTAAGAGTTTGCATCACCCTCTCTCTCCGTCGATTTCTGGTAGAAACCGAAGCAATAATCAAACTTGATCGTTCTTATTTTCCTTTTTCTGTCATATTTTAATTTGTTTCTCTTTTAGGTTTTGACAGCCAAAGGTTGGATCCCCAAAGCATTAGACTATTCGTCTGTCCAATATTTAATATATAAGGTAAGGCGTTTGTTGTTTTGTTTGTCGGTCCAATATTTAATATACTTCCTCCGTCCACCTTATCTTGCACACTTTCCATTTTTGTCCATCACAGGCGAACTTGCACACCCCTTGAAAAGGAAAGTTATAACACAATCTCCACTCTCAAAATCTTCACTCTCAATCTCCACCCTCAATCAACCTTTGAAAAGTCAACAAAATTATAAAAACTAATTTTTCTTAATACTTGTGTCAACCTCCCCTATGAAAGATAAGGAGGGACGGAGGGAGTATAAGGTAAGGGGTTTGTTGTTTTGTTTGTTGTTTCTTTCAAAATTACTGCTGGAAATGACCATATATTTAGTGCATTAAAGCCCATCTGCCTCATCTAATTACTGTGCTTGCTTTCCTTTATGTCAACATGTCGATGCAGTCGACCAAAACAGTGAGGTGTGGAAAATGTTACAAGTAGGTGGATAATTTGGTTGACTAGCCATGGTATAGAAGGATAATTTGGGCGAGAGAGTAAGAATCAGTGGGAGGCTAATCTCCTACTGGGTATTCTAAATGTAATCTCATGTCATGATCAAGTAGAAGGTACATTTTCTCCTGTCAGTTTTTCCATGCTTTTCCACAAAATGGTGTTGATTTATGTGCTATTTGGTGACCTATCTTTCTCTTCGACTGTAGATCGAACTGAGATTCAGAGCATGGTCCAATTGGTGTCTATATAAGAAAACCTGACCAAGAATGCATGGTTGGTGTTGGCTTACCTTATTTTAATGATATTCAAACACAATTATGTCGTGAATACAAAGAACAACATTATGAACATAAAATATCTAAGGATTTAAGACCAAGGAATTAATGGAAAAAATTAGGATGTCCTCACTTAAGATTAGCAAACATGGTGTAGTATGGTGAATTTCTTGATAAAATTCTGGTAAAGATTGAGCAAGAAACAATTGGTTTCAAACTTTTTACACTATATTTTCATGTCCTTAGGTAATATAGCACCGTAATATATTAGGGAAGTGGAACTTTAAAACAAATTGTACTATAAGTCTCCTAAGTGTAGTTAATGGTTCAATATGGTCATTCCTACAATTTCTCGATTGCATTAAAAGTGATAGTGTTCATCTGAGCTTTGTGAATAAGCAAATATTATGCAATATATAGAGCATGCGTTTGGATATTCTCATTGCAATTCCAATATTGTTGTTGTACACTTACTTTATTTGCACGTTTTATTATTTTAAATTTGTTTTGTTGTTTGTCTTAATGAGACGGCCTTTAAAATATGTTATTAGTTATATTCCTAAAGATTGTCACCTCTTACATTGAATCTACTGTTCTGGTAGAGCTTACAATATTACAACAACCAATATATCCAAATATTGTTATTTAATAAATGATTTGATACAAGATTTAAGAATGTACTAAACTAGGATAGAATAAGTTTAGTTAAGATTTAGCTTTTCGCCTCTTTGTCCAATGGCTACAAAGAAAACAAAATGCCTTAAAAATTAGAACATATTGCTAGGCAGGAATGTCTTTCCATCACTCTTATTTGAACGAGTGTACAATCTTTGTAGAATTAAGATGGTTAATGCATTGATCATATCTATCCTTCAACGAGCTTGAAAAAATTGACTAGTTCTAGAGGACAAGAATTTTATTTGTTTCCATTATTTTTATAAGTGAAAATATATGTTTTTTATCGTCTTAGATGGTTTTATGTGTATGACTCATGATTCATGAATATGAAAAATAAAAAGCTTTTATCTTTTATTGCAGATTGACTAGGGTCAATTATTTGTTGGTCTCAATCACCACAAATGCTATAAATCATGCTCGCTCAATAGTTTTGGAAAAGAATTAAGTTGCGGAGAATACCAAGAAACAAGTTACCTCGCTCAATAGTATTTTAGTAGTTGTTGTATCTGAAAGTGATCTGGAGGCTATAGGTAATTTAATAGTCTTTAAAGATCTATAATATGTTTGGAATGCTAAAATTTAGCACATTTTGGTTTTAGACTTCAGTTGAAACATTTAGCAGATTTATATTGCAAGTGATACTTTTTCCTGTAAACTTATGTTCTCTTAGTTAGTTGGATCAGTAATGTGTTTATCATATTTCTTGTGCCCTTTTGTTACATAGCAGATTTTTAGAAGTGCTTTATGAGGAGACCAAAATGTCAAGCCAAATGAAGAGGATTCTGTCAGAATCCTACCATACCATGAACTGAAACAATTTTTGTTCCTTTCAGTAAAAAAATATTGAAAGACAATTTCTGAAATAACTTAATATAATACATTACAGATTGATCTAAATAGAAAAATATGTCGTTAATGATGCAGTTTTGTTTGATGCGACAAACATTAAAATCAACATATTTTAAGTGTGTCTTATTTGTTGATAGATGTTTCCATAGAAGAAAATGATGTTTATTGAAATACAAGGCATACCTGATTCTAATATTTCTTTTTGTTTTTCTGCAATCCTCTCTGAGTGATAATTAGGATATTTTTCTTATTGTTTTTATTTATGCAACCCTCCCTTTGAGTCTTACATTTTTATTTTCGTAATCTAAGAATAAAGAAAAAATCATCCTCTTTCTTCAGAAGGTGACTCGAACCTAGAACTATAGACAGTAAATGTTTTCATCACTTGAGCTATTCAACTTTGTCCCTCTTTTGAGTAATAACTTGGAGTTCGAATGGATGTAACAACTTTCTATTTTATGATTGGTACTTTGAATGAGCTACGTGCAATTTATGTTTGCGTGGACGAACTAATATGTGTATCACTTATTGGTTATGTAAATGTAATAAATTTTCACTTTTTAATAAACTACTAAAGTATGATATTGCAAATTTCTTGAAATGAGAATATACAAAACTATTTACGTATCAAGCAAGTAAATATTATATTTGAGATGTATTTTGAATCTTCACTGAGTTGTCGATTTTTCTTTTTTTCTTTTTTTTTTTTAATTTTTTTTACCTTCGTTGTTGTATTTAAGATCTTTTCCTTTTCTAAATTATTATAATTTGTTTTTTCATATTATGTTAATTATTGTTTATTCAGTAGGGTAGTTATCCCGTGTATCGCACGAGTGCACAACTAATAATCAATTAACCTGCCCAAAATGGTGGGAATGTTTACCAAAATAATTGGGAATATGTTCTCATATATATCGTGATTAGTTTACGTGATCATATATTGTTGATTCCATATCGGGAAAAAAATTAAAATGGTCCCATAACTTTTTTTTTTATTTAATCCCATAAGTTATTGTTTTTTCGATTTAGTCTCACATCTCTAATAATTGCTCAATTTTGGTCCAATTTTGACCCAATATTGACCAGCTGATCGGAAAAGCTCACGTGACCTTCATGTCCGGCGCAATTTTCGGCCAAAATGGTCCCAAAATTTTTTACTTTTTTAGATTTAGTCCCATAAGTTAATTTTTTTTTTATTATTTAGTCCACATCTCTAGCAATTGCTCAATTTTGGTCCAATATTAGCCAGCTGACCTGAAAAGGTCACGTGACATTCACGTATTGACGCGGTTTTGGAAATTCTGACGACTTATGACACATGTCGCCGGACTTTCGAGGTGAAATATTTTTTAATTTTTTTTATTACGAGACCGCATCAGCAAATCATTTACCATGTCACCTTATATTTTTTTTCTTTTGCCTGAATTGAATTTAACTCAAAAAACACAAATGCAAAATAAGAAAATGTAATACCCTATTGATCTAACCCATAAATCAGAATTTGCATCCCTTCTTCTTCTTCTTCTTCTTCTTCTTCTTCTTCTACAAGAAAAATGAGGGTTCCTGCGAAGGCTTAACGAGAAGAACGCTGAAAATGAGGCCCTGCATAATGCCCGCATAAATCTTGATAAAATTATTTCCATAACTGAGATAGAGAATGAGCTACTTGTTAAAGAAAAAAAAGTAGGTGGAGTTAAAAAACGAGGCGTTGGAATTCATCAACAATGAGTTGACAAAACATATAAGTCAGCGGAATTCCCAAAACTGCGCCGGCACGTGAAGGTCACGTGACCTTTTTCGGTCAGCTGGTCAACATTGAATCAAAATTGGACCAAAATTAAGCAATGACTGGAGATTTAGGACTAAATCGAAAAAACAATAACTTATGGGACTAAATTCGGAAAAAAGAAAAGTTATGGGACCATTTGGCTGGAATTTCCAAAATCGCGCTCGCACATGAAGGTCACGTGACCTTTTCCGGTTAACTGATCAACATTGGGTCAAAATTAGACATAAATTAAGCAATTACTAGAGATGTGAGACTAAATTGAAAAAAAAAAAGAAAACAATAACTTATGAGAGTAAATTTAAAAAAGTAAAAAGGTTATGGGACGATTTTAGGTTTTTTCCCTTCCATATCTATATACAAACTTAATGAATGCATTGTATTTCCCTCCAAACGAAGCTTTTATATGAGAATATTAATAGAAAAGATTAATTCTAGTGGGAAAGTGGAATTTTACTCGGTTTAATATTAAAAATAGGGTTAATGAAAATTTACGATTTTTTAGATCAATTATCATTTACACCATGACCTTTTAAAAGTAACGTAAAAATAAATAATCTTTATTTTTTTTCACTTCGATATACGCGAGCTAAATTATGGCACATATTACTGACATGGAGCCCAAAGTAAGAATTTCGGGCTTCACATGGATTATACCATTAAAAATAAATTGCAAGAACGAAACAATGTTGTTTCATACTAAAATTTAAAAAGAAAAACATCAAACTTAAATTGAAGTAACGACTTTATATGAAATCGTCAACTTAAAATTAAATCTAATAAACACACGTGAGTACAAAAGTCTGAAGAGTTAGAAATGATCGTGCTTATAAGCACTAATGAAGTTTTAGCAATGACGGCTTCATCCAATTCAAGCAATTTAGAATTTGGTTATTCAAGTCTGACCGTGAAGAAATTGGTATCCTCAAATTCCATCAGTTCTCTTGACGTCAAAGATGGATCTTAAATATTATACTCAAATTCCATTTGTTGTTTTGACGTGAAAGAGGAATCTTCACCCAACTCAAAGATTCTTACTTGCCGCTTGAGAGAGGTGAGAATAAATTAGTATTCAAGATCTTTTTTATATGGGTTGGAAGAGTTATTGATACTGATGATTGGTTCAAATGAGTGGGGGACAATTGCATTCGGTGGGATGCTTCTTTAATTAGTTAGATTATTTTTTTTTATTTTTTTTTATCCTTTGTATTAAATCGTGAACTCAATTTCATTCTTATGCCCTATTCTTTTTTTAATTTTATTATGAAACGGTGTTGTTTTATCCTAGCACATTAAAACAAAGTATTATTCATATGGGCCTCGAAATTGTCGGCACCTAACTCTAATTTAGAGACTTTGGACTATGAACCATGAATCCTACGACATAAAATCCTGAAGCGTGAATAAAAATGTATAGCTAATCCCTAAAATTTAGATTATGAATTTTAAACCTGGAAGCTAATCTACAAATGGAGCGTGGATGATGAATCTAAATTATAAATGATGAGGTTATTTTAATCTGAGAAAAAATAAATCAAAGTATTGGGGACACAAAGAATCCCACGCCGGTTTGGATAAAGATGCAAATTGTGGAGTAATACGTTGGACCTAATGATTAAGGAGCCCATTATTCGTCGGTATACATAACTATCCAAAATATTATATTATATTGTATTATATTATAGTAGTATTTGGCATGAAGAATGAAGAGCTTAGATATGGTTGTTGAATAATATAATAAATACTCCTAAAAAGAGTATCTATCGGCGTCGCACATTTATGGGCACAAACTTTTCATATTCGTATTTGGGCCTCAACTTCATAATTGTGTAATTATGATCGCCAAATCAGAACAACTCATCATCACTACCTCACAAATAAAACACTATTAATTATTCTCTTTTTTATTTTTGTTTTTAAAACAAGATTCTGGAACTATATCTTATCAATCTCTGCCTATAATCATCTTAATGACGAAATATAAAATTGCAAGATATATTTTTATTTAAAATAATACATAATATCAACTGATTAAAACAAAAATAAGTTCTATCAAACTTAATAATTATATAAGTAAGTTTCAAAATTTTAAATTAATTAATATTTAAATACTACCTGAAATAAAAATCCAAAATCACAAATTAAATTGAAACAAATTCAAAACCTATGTTAATCATACCCTCAAATATATATAATATTAATTATGCATTTAATTGTGTTCAACGTGAATTGAATACAAGACCTCTGATGTCAAAGTAAAAAGTCAACAATGCCAATAGGCTATTTATGAATTTTTAACAAACTCTTCACGAGCTTATTTATTAAATATTTAACGAACTCGATCTTGAACTATGCTCGTTTAATATGTTATCGAGTTTTTGTCAAATCGAATTTGAACTATTCATGAGCTTAGCATTTGCAAAACGAATCGAACTCTAACATAATTTTATAAGTACGAAAAAACTCGAGCCTCGTGTTATTTGACTTGATGGTTCGTGTACATCCCTATGTTTAATCATGTAGAGTGATTTGGAACATGTTCGGCAATGCCAAATGAAACAAAACAAATCCATAAGAGTAGTTTTGTAAAAGAAAAATTACAAGTGTATAAACTGGGTAAAACGCTAGGTGGAAAGAGCCGGCCCAATTCATTTGTATTCAAACATTGATGTGTCTAAAAATAATATTCATTGGTAGGGAATTTGAATGAAGGAATGATCTCAAAAGACTTTAAATTGTATTTGAGAATTCTACTTTATTATTGGTTACTGATTGATGTCTTTTTAAAAAAGACATTAATTGATTTGTTAATTTTTTTATATGAGTAGATATTTTTTATTTTATTTTTAAAAATCTATAACGTATCACTTTATTTCATCGGGCCCTTAAAGTGTATCTTAATAATATCAAAATTGATAGTCCATTATGACCAAATTCATTTCAGCATGCTTCTACCAAAATTTAATTATTTCAAAACATTTCTTGACTTTGAATGAAATTCCTGAAAAAATTTCGCATAATTATCCAGCGATGGGAATACTACTATCATTTGTGAACAAATCAGTTTTTTTTGTTTTTCGATATATTATGTATGAGTAGGTTTTGAGTGCACCCAACACACAATAAGTTTATTGTGCACTTTTTAATTTCATTTGAGAATTGGATATATATTAAGGGTTGCATTTGGATACTTAAAAACGTTGGTCGTCCAGTGGTAAAAGTGTTATGCGCGCGAGCTCGAGACCTCAGCCAGGATGTGCAACTTTAATTTATATATATAAAAGGCATGTTTGTTGGCATACAAGAGGCACTAGTCTAGGGGTATGTTTGCTTGGGGTTGGGGTGGCTGGGCTTGGGCAAGTGGATGGTGTTAGTGGCTGGGGTTGTGAAAAGAGTGATGTTTGGTTGGGTGGCTGGGGTTGTTGGTTGGTAGTTGAGAATTAATTATTACTTGTAAAAGGTGATGTGATGTGTGTCAGAGTTAGTTATTAATGATTGGAGGAGAGAGAGAACAGTGAACAGTGAAGAACAAAAGATTGAAGAGAGAGAATCAATTTTGCAGATGGTGGAGAGAAGATGGGGTAGTCACATCCCCTCTCTCTCTCCTCTCTCACTTAAGACGAGCGTCAGACTTTGAGGCGCAGCACATGGGGGACCTTATTTATGTCCCTCAAACCCTGAATATGAAACGACTTGGGCCAAGCCCCTTTAAAACAAACATCAAGTGATCGGTTGGGCCAACCACAAGCAAACATACCCCTAGGTGTTAAAATTTTGAATTGTTGGTTATTAGGATACGGGTTCAAATCCCATATTCTCCAATTTTTTTCTATATATGTGCACTTTTTATATTACTTTAGACAATATAACATATTATTTAGAAAAAATTATATATTATTAAAAAAATGTGTATACCTGTAACATAACATATACTATTACACAGTATAACATATATTATTACACAATATAACATATACTATTAAACAACATAATATATTATTAAAAAAATATATATGTAACTATAATATATACTATTATCCGATATAACATATATTATTACGTAATATACCATATACTATTGAACAATATAAAAAGAGATAAAAACAAAGCAACAACAGGGTTCGAACCGTGCGCAGGTGCGCCTCAAACGTAACCTCCGCGAATTTCACCGCTGCACCACATGTTGTGAATTCATCCAAACAAGGCTCTTATATCTATTTTTAATTTCAAATTAAATAGAAAAATGTACAATAAATTTATTGTGTGTTGGGTGCACACAAATTTAGTCTTTATGTATTGTTCTTTCTAGGAACTTCAACATAAGCAATTGATATACTTATAGGGATCATTTTGAAATAATTCCAATATACAAGGAACTAATTGAAACAATTGACCAATATTTTGTTATTTTCTGGACCAATTAAAAGATAGAGATAATGAGTAATAGGGTTAGAGAAGTTGATTAGGCCCCAGATTAATTTCTATAGATAATGGGCTTTAAATGATAGGTAAGAAAACCAAACAAGTCACTGATTTTCTTTTCTTGGAACCCAAAAAAAGGGGGTGGCCCATTAGATGGGAGGGCTCAATATTTGAAGCAGGGGTAAAATGGGAAGTACAACTGAGCGGGAAGCAGAGCCGTTGATTGCCACCACACCAAAAAGAGGCGCCAAAATCCCAAACGCAATTTCCTTCCAATTCCCACTACAATTCCATTGTATCTATATAGCTTGCACAAATCTCATTTTATTCAAGATAATATACATGTAATGATTAATTTATCTGGATTATATGCACAATTAAATTATTTTTTTAAGAATGGTCAAACAATTTCATAAGTCAAGAAGCAATAGCTTCTAGGTATATATTTAATAAGTCGGCTCATCTCCGATCATTTATATTTATTCGGGCAAATTAAAAGTAACTAAGCTACATGGTGTGCTAACATATTAGCAGACTATCTAACTAAGGAAAAAGAAATAGATTCAAAAGCAGAAATCAAAGAAATAATACTACTAACAGTCTCTTCAAAACGGATCAAGTTTCCTTCTTTCTTCTTAAACATGTGATAGAGCAAGAAATTTATCAATTTTCACAATAAGCTTAGAAATACCTAGTTCCGTAGCCACCTCTTCCCAACACCCAAGTACTTTTGCCACATCCATTTCACCCCCTTGTTACATGAAAACGATGACCGAATCAACAACATTTCTATTCAAATCACGGATCACTACCTCATGTCCCGTTCCTAGTCCCACAAAAGTGTACTTATTTTTCTTTTGAGAAGACACTTAAAAATTTTATGTATCCAAATAACAAAATAGGGTACTAGTGTAGGTGGTCTGTTTGTAAACAGAGTTGGATGTGGAAATGTATTACTTATATTAAAATAACATTTATAAGTTATTGTCAAATCATCTTTAATAAATACTTAAAATGTATTAAATAGTAATTTAAATTAAATTGGGTGGGCCTCTGAGAAAAAGGAGAAAGAAGCATATGACAATCCTAAACCTAAATAAGTTAAAAAGTAAAATATATATTAGTCTAGAAAATCCTGTTTGAAGCACTATTCCCTCGGTTTGGCGCCATCCCTCTCAATCTCTATTAAACTCCTGAAATCCCCCCTTTTCAGTTCTTGTATTTGCTCCGTGTTCATGGGGTTTTCGAAGAAACATCAAGTTGAAGTTCCCAAGGAATGGGAGTTGAAGCTTGTATCATTAAATATTAGCGGTGAAGATGAGAGCCCCACAACTCCGACGGCGCGTGACTGCAGGATACCAGAAGTTTTGAGCTGTCCGCCGCCCCCGCGGAAGAGCCGCCCTGTTTCAACCTGTCAACTGCTCATCACAGACTTCTTTCTACTTCCTCCTGATTTTGAATCGCTCTTCATTCATAGACCCAACTCATTCTAAGGTTATAATTTTAGTTGTTTCTTTTTACTAGTTTAGATTAGATTGTGATGATAGTTTAGCATCACCCTTTTACTATGTAGATATTTGTATGAATCTTCTACCTGATTTTATTTCTTTTTTTCAATTTACTGGACTAAATCAAAGTTCAACTTTCTTCATAATTATTTTCAAGATTTCACATTCATCTTCTGTTTTCTACAGAAATTGTTGAATTTTACCCTTTTATCTTTTGTTGTTGTTCTCAGTCTTTCTAACTAGTAGATGTGCACGTAATCATTCTGAGGCTCCCTATTTTTACAATCTTCTGCTATTGTTTGAGTTATTCTTTTCTAATTTTTATAATATTTCTTTTGTATTTTTTCTTGGAATGGCTTTTTTTTTTTTCTTGATAACAAAAAGTGATCCCAAATTTAAGTATTTGTCACAATTTTATTATAAGTGTTTGTCACTAACATCAGGGGCGGGATTTATTGCCATGGGTGGGGTGACCCGTGACCCTGACCCTCCATCCTCACCCCACCACATTAATTTTATGACTAAAATATGTATAATATCTATAATGTGTATTTATTTTGAATAATCTGTGTTTTGACCCCTCTCAAAGTTATGAAATATTAGGATAAATTTAGAATAATTTTCATAATATATAATAAAAACACATATATATAACTAATGATACATTTCGACATTTTTAATATTAAATATTATTGATATTTTATTTAAATATAATATATTTAATATTTATTATTACGTGTATATTAATGTCGGTCAGGAATTCTTTATTTGGCAGCCCCCTAACCATTTAGTCTGGGTCTGAGTCCGAGTCCGTCCTTGACTAATATGTCATCATTAATTAGTTGTCTAAGTAACTCGACACCAATTAGTTGTCTCAATAACTTGACGTAAATATATTTGTGACGATAAAAGTGATTTTAAATATTTTTTACAACAACTAATTGTTTCTAAAAATATTTTTAAAATGGTCTTGAATAATTTATAAAGAGATTAGTAACAACGTTAATATTAATAATTAAAATTGCAATCTAAGAAAATGCTATACAAAATACATCTTTTATTGCAACGGATTATTTTATGTTTTGCCTTAGACTTAGAAGGAAAAGTATAGTATGTAGATGACTATAAATCTTGTCTGATGGCTATGCTATCACTTGAGCTTAATTTATGGCCCTTATCTTATTCCCTTCTAAAATATTGAATACTACTATCATATATTTATGGAGAAGGATATGTTTTGATTTTATATATTTGATGATTTGTTTTACTGGTTTTATTTTCAATGAATATTCTAAAATCAACAGATTGGATTGGATCCTTGTTAGATCCTGTATCAACGGATAAGGCTCTTTGCATTAACAATTAAGAAAAAAAGAGAGAAAATGAACTAATTTTACATTTCCGAAAAAATAGAGCAACTGCAGAACACGTGCATGCAAACAATGACTATGACTAATCCAACAAAAAAGCGAGCACCACCTGCTGCAGCCTGCAGTAAAAAAGAGATGATGATGATTTAATTTCAATAACAAATCAAATCAAAAAGTTCATTTCAAATATATCGCTAGTAGTGATATATATCCTCCATTTTTAGTTATAAATATGATTAATTGAAATTAACATAAAAAAATAGCAATCAACTCCTTTTCGTATGATTAATGGACCGTTGTTATTAAATTAGCTAGTGTTAGTAGAACAACTGCATTATCAAAATTTTACTTTTATCTCATTTAGACTAAGTTCATTGCCGACCCTGAGGAGAGGGTCACCTGAGGGTCATGATTAAAGAAAAAACTAAATGCAATATATCTTACTACCATTTCACAACTCAATCATATTCCACAATCTATCACATGTTACTGCTCCATTGGTCGTATTAAATTATTTATTGGATATAATTTTAATAATAAATTATTTTTTTATTTTACAAAAAATAATTTTTTTTAGGAATTCTTATTTTTTATCTACAAGTAGAACCTAATTGACATTATGGTTATGCATGAAGCTTAGAGATTAGCGAAATTGGATCGAAACCCAAACTAAATTAGTTCCGAATCGAAAATATCCATCGACTATTTGACATTTCTGAACCGAACTGAACCGATTATTTACTTGTTACGAAGTTGGATATTGCTTAATTTTTCGAATCGAAAACTGTACTAAACCGTACCGAACAATACCCATGGAAATGTAGGCCCGAAATACTATTTGGCCCGATTAGGCAGGCTCGATGGGATAAAAGCTCGACGGGCCCCAGGCCGGCCCGAAAATCTAAGTATATTATAGGAAAATAATCCGGACCAGGCCGACTAATTTTAGGCCCGATCTAATTTTGGGCCGGCTGATCCGACCCGAAATATGGCGTTAGCCCGACCCGACCCGACCCAAAATATGACGTAAGAAAAAATATTTATTTTATTGGGAAATAGTTTATGTATTTGGATTAAAGGAATTAATAAATAATTTAAAATGTTGGATTGTGTTGGGTTGTTGATAAAGTATAAAAATGTATATTTTGGGTCGTGGAGTAGGTTGTGTATGTGGATGAAAGAGAAATGAATATTTTATTGATAGGTTGGATTGTGGGGGTTGTTGATAAACCTAGTCTAAATAAACCAACAATTTTTTTCCCGAAAAGAACATGGAAAAAGAAAAGAAGTATGGAAGACTAAATTGTTGGAAGGATTATTCAAATTAAAAAGGTTATTGGGGTAGAATGAACATCAAACTAATTAAATAAGAGATGAGCCTACATGATTTATTAAAAAGAAATACTCTCTTCGTCCCACTTAAATTTGCATAATTTCTTTTTCGGTCCCTCCCACTTAATTTTGCATACCTTTAAAAAAGAAATTTCTCTCACAATCTCCACCCTCAAAATCTCCACATTTGAAAACGTCAAAGATTCCCCAAAATCTGTTTTTTCTTAACATCCGTGTCCGGTCAACCGTGCAAAATTAGTTGGGACAGAGGGAGTACATGTTAGTGACCTGATATAGCAGGTGAAAAGTTAATTGTATTAATATAATGGTCCCATATTAGAAATAACCTGATGTAGCAGGTGAAAAGTTAGTTGTATCAATATAATGATCCTACATTAGAAATACCCTTAGGCCCTGCTTGTTTAGAGTTGAGTCAATCGGTTGTGGGTTGATTAGGTGTTTGTGTTGTGGTTGTGAGCAATAATTTGTCCACAACCTTAATCTCATCCTAACATATTATCAAACATCATTCGCAATACACACTTTAATTAATAATTTTTAATTTTTTTTTTGCCTAATCTAAGAACAATTAAAGAAAAAACCTCTTCTCTCTCCCCACGGTGACTCGGACCCAGGACTAAAGATTTAGGCAGTAGATGCTCTGCCACTTGAATTATCCAACTTCGTCTCACTTTAATTAATAATTAATCATTCACTAACTACCTCTTACATACATTAAATCAATTTTAACACATTTTATATCATAATCACCTCACAATTTAATTTCCAATCAACAAAAGCAAACACTCACTTGTTTATTCTAATCTTCATATTTTTTTATATTCCTCATAGCCTACGTTACTCTATCCATCCACAAACCGGTGGATAAAATGAAAATTATTTAGTTGGAGAGGATTGGAAGCAGGCAGGTAGCAAAATTGTCCAGGTGAATAGGGTTTAGTGGGGCCCGCGCGGCCGGGTGAGTGTGGTAATGTAATAAAAAAAGGACAGGCAGCGGCAACCACTTGCATAATTGTTTTAAAAATGAGATGAGAATCCGATGTGGGGTTTTTTGTGACTTCAATGCACTGTGTCCTAATTTATGGCTGCCCCACGTCATTCTTCATTATTTAAACCCTAATTTTCAAACATACTTTACTATCGTACACTGCAACATTTAGGGTTTGCTGCCTTCAAAACTCATTTTTCAACTTCTATACACTCTTTTCCAAATTACTCCCTTCCTCCCGCTCAGTTTTGCACACTTTCTTTTTTTGTCCGTCCCATTCAGTTTTGTACACCCTTAAAAAGGAAATTTCTCTTACAATCTCCACTCTCAAAATCTCCACCCCCAATCTCCACCTTTAAAAAAGTCAACCAAAAGCAAAAAACAAATTTTTCTTAATATATGTGCCCGTCCCTACGTGCACAACTGAGCGGGACGGAGGGAGAACTTTTTAAAAAACACATTATTCTTTTTTTTTTCTTTCTCAATTCATCATTTTATCTAACTTTAATTATGTCAATAGATTTCACCACTATGTACACGTTCATATAATATATGATATAATACATATATATTATCGATCATCACTAAGGGGATTATTGGACAGGGATGTAGTAGGATGTGCCCCGTCGGCTGTGGCACGTCCTAGGATGGTACATCCACTTAAATAGTGAAAAGGTATTTTTGTTTAAAGGGATGTGTAGGATAGGATGTGTACTGTAGATGTCACATCAGTAAGTTTTAGGGTGGTTGATAGTATTAAAATATTGTGATAGGTGATGAAGGTAATGATTGATTGATTGAGAAATGTGATAACTTTATAGAGGGGGATGTGGGTGGATGGGCCACATCCGTCTGAAGTGAAATTGTTTACGGATGGACCATCCCACATCCGGATGTGTCCATCCCTGTCCAATAATCCCCTAACGGAGCGCACTCCCAATATATTCTTTATGCGTCATATTTCATGGAAATATAAGGTATAACCTTTTAAATATATTTTTCTGGAAATATTCACAAACAATTTTGTTTATTTGTTTTCTCTTATACAGTAACATATAATATGTTCTTGAAATTCAAATTCAAATTTTGTCTTAATTAATAAGACAGATCAGTCATTTCTAAAATATACTCTTATTTCAAAATAAAAAGATATTTCTAAAGTACGACTTTGAATAATACGGCACGGTGGGACTAATAGTTACAATATTTTGCTCATATAAGGCGAGATGTTTTATATATAATCCATAGTAAAATATATTTTTGCACGCAGAATATACGATCAGGTCCTAAGAAATGAATTCATCATCTTTGATACTTATTTTCTACTTCAATAAATTGAAAGCAAATACAGTCTAATGGAATACGGTGTAATGAGCACTAATATATTTATTTACATTTATATTTATAGATTTAAAATAGCTTTATTGGCACCCGAGTCAACGTACTAGATTCAACACAAATAGTAAATAAAAAATGTGGCTTTGGCCCTACGTAACTAAGTTAAGTACTAACTATTGTGTTTAGTGTAAAAAATTATAGAAGATTGCTATTCTATAATGATTGAAAACAAAAAGGTTGGGGGTTCTTAGGTCTATTTTAAGAAACCCATTAGTTTTATTTTTAATTGTATCGATCAAATGCATTATATTCTTAGAAAATATATGTATAATTTTGGTTATGGAAAAATCACGATGTAAAAGTAGGAACTACCCCCCCCCCCTCCAGTTCTATAATCTTATGTAATAGATAAGACGAGTTCTACTTAGGCAAAGTCACAATACACATACAACAAAGTCATCAAGGTTACATGCAGCAAGGAGTCCAAGTAAACATTAGAGAACAGAGACTCGAGCGAGCATGCAATAACGTTAGCTTATGCTTCCAAAGCATATAGCAATGCTCGCAGCAAGGACAATCCAACTAGCAAGCAAACAACAACTATGTCAGCAGTGAGATAGTCAAATCTAAGTCAGAGTTTCCAAGATTAAAAAAATATAGCCAGTGGAGACAAGATTCAAATCTCTTACTAACTATCCAATCATGTGGAGACACGTAACCTAACAAAAAGAAAAGACAAAGACAACACTGCAAACGTTGACATTAAGTCGTAACCACTCCGACCTACTTTCTGTGAAAAGGATGCATGGCCTTAAATACGTATAACGAACATTAAATGTCAAAGGAATTCCTTTCTTACTATTCAATGAGAAGGAACCCAACAACTACAAATAAAAGAAGATGGAGGACAAGCAAACGCTATAAAAATGAAACAATGAACAACTGAATTACTGCGTATCAAGCATTCAACCTTCAAATTCTAAGCTTCCAAAGCATACGTCACTCTGATATCTTACAAGTGGTGATGCTTAGTAAACAAGAGCAAATAGCAAACACCCAACAAGAAATCAACCAGTAAAGATTCAAGCTGCAGCACGTTCTCAAGTCAAGAAAACTAGCTCTAAAGCTTTGTTTCGGTTCTATAGCTTCTTATCAAGGAAGCTAACCCACATCTCAACTGATATTCAAGTTTAGAGGCAACTACCAGAAGTTGAAGAAAAAATTTCATTAACCAACTCTTTTGAGCAGTTTTTGAATGGGGAATCTTCATTGAATCCGGAATTCAAAGTAGACTAGGTGTTTTGAGGAACATTTATATAGTAGAGGAATAGCCTTAGAATAGACACAAATTATACAAAAACTATTATAAGGAGCTAAGTTGGACTTAAACTTTAGCATGACTAAGTTTATATCGTGTGAAAAACTTAGTGAATTTTTCCTGTGTAATAGTGGACGTAGAAAGATTTACCCCACCTTTAAACCAATATAGTGTCTATTTTATTATTTCTTTTATATAGTTTTTGGCATACTACATATCTGCTGCATTACTTTGTAATAAAATAGATTTGCATATTTCGTTGCATAAAACTCTACCTAAGCATTGCTTACTGTAGGCAGCTTAAGTACAGTCTGCTTAATGCCTATTGCCTTAAGATTTCTTAATACATTAGCTTTGTTGCAAGAGCTAGTTCCTTATAGTAAGCAACATATTCACGCTCAAAGTATTTCAAAAGAAAAATCAAAGTTAAAGGTCTATTCATCCCCCTAAACCTCCACTCGTTGGGACCAACATAATGCAAGATCAAGGGTGCAAAACTCTTGATTCCTATGTTGTTTTCTCTATCCCGCCTCTGAGCCAACACCCATCCCCTACTACATCCACAACCCAAGAAGAGGCAGTAAGAGAGACACCAATGAGATTCATGTGGTTAGGTGGACCAGGAAGCTTGTCGCATCAACTTGCTAACTATTCCACAACAGAAAAACCAACTGCTGCTGAACGTTTTGAGGAAGACTAAATTTCACTATCTATTATATTCAGAACTTATTAGGATGCTAATGGATCAACTATAAGGGAGGACGCAGTAAACAAGGCAGTAGTAACCTCTCAAGGTAACCATGAAGCTACTACAAATGAATAACATGTAGCTGAGGCAAATGTTACGGAAGCTAATGAATCTACTATAGAAGAGATGGTAGTATATATACAAGTCTCAGACCGTCGATGAATATATTATAGGAGATATTGCAGTAGAAAATAATGACTATCTCTCCAATACAAAGTGTACAGGAGCCAGAAAGTACACAAGGTGGGGTCCAGGAAGTAGCGGAAGTTGAAGCAACTACTTTACCTAAGCAGCAAGCAGTTGAAGCAGAAACAGAGGAAGAACAAACACCAAGTACTCCTACTGAAGTTGCAACACCAATTGTTTCTGACCCAGTTCAAACTACTGATGGAGTACCAAACACTGAAGAAACTCCAAATACTCACTCAGTTGGACAAGCTGAAGATGAGCAGCTTTTGGATTACGAGGACAGTACATACTCCTTCCAAAAGTGATGCAGATGAGGAGGAAGACTATCTGTTGGAAGATGAGTACATGCAGATTGATCCAAAAACTAACACCATCGTTGCCAAGCTAAGCCGTAAAGTGAAGCCATCTCGTGAAGAGACACTAAAATCTATGGCACCGTTGATGGCGGAAGAAGAAAGATTGGCTAAGGAGAAAGTTGATGCAACTTGTGCTGAAGCAAGCTTAGCGAATGAAACAACAACTCAAGCCACAGAAACAGAAGAGAGAGTGGCTCAAGAGCAAGCTAATGTTGACAATACGGAAAAAGGATCAACAAATGAAGAGTAGCTCAAACCACATAACAAGAAGATTTGACTAAGGAGCAAGCAGATGCTACGTGTACTGAAGTAGGCTCAGCAAACGAAGCAGTGACTCACCCAATGAAGGATCAAGGAGATTAATCTAAGGAGCAGGCATATGTTGTTTGTACTGATGTAAACATCACAAATAAAGGGGTGGCACAAGATAAAGAAGATATTTATCATGTAGAAACTGAGCAACCACCTCAGCCTACTGAACAACTCTCTAGACCAGTTGAGGAGGAACAATAATCAGATGAAGGATTGCAGCAACATGAGCAGACCACTATTGATAGTGTGCCTACTAAACTAGCTCATGAAGAAATGAAGATATTGCTGCTGGAGAACAAGAAGTTGCAGGAGTAGGAGAGCAACAAGCTGCATAAGTAGAGAAGTGGCAAGCTCCTTCCCCAGCAACCTCAACAGAGTACATTCCAGAAGTAACCAAAATCTGAGGGAGAAATCGATCAAGCTCTCCTGAGGAATTTTATACATAGAAGCGCCTAAGGCACTTTTCTGTCATAGCCCAAGAAATGATAAAAGAGACGAGAGGATAAGTCTTTTAAGAGGGAAAATAAAATCATATTGGAAAATATATAACCTCACGTGGACCTAAATTTGCAAACTAGTGTTGTGATGCAGGAAGTGATTGAAAGATTTTTTAGCGTACGATTTCAGAAATTTAGCAATTAGTACAACATCTACGTAAACCTATGGGCAGCAACGCTTCTGCGGTCATCAAAGCTCTTGGATTGGTTTGTGAAGCAGTAACATTACTTCTAAGTAGCATAAAGGACCTGAAGAACCACTTTGTGCACGAAACACAAATAGAAAGATAATGGATGAGGACCTTGTCATCAAATTCAGTGGTTTTGTGAATGGAAAAATTGAAGATCTCGCATCGGGAGTGGTAGAAATGCTGAAAGAGCATAATACAGGACTATAGTCCTTACAAAAAGAAATCTCCTAGCTCAGGGAAGAAACCCGAGCTGACATAACAATATTGGTTAATATCAAAATAATGTTGGAAGCACATACTGGAATCAATATTGATGATACTAAAAAGGGGGGAGGGGGAAAGAGTTGAGACAAAGGTAGGTTGAACGCCAGTAGAGAGAAGCACATGAGGCTTTCTTTACTAAGCAGCTGAGACAAGATTAGGAGGCCAAGGAAAGGATAAGAGGGTGGAAAGCTCGTGAGCAACAAGAGTTTGAGAGATCCATGCAAGATTCACAAGCACGAATGAGGAGCATACTTGAAAGTAGAGATGTGCATGGAGCTTGAAGATTACCGAAATCGAACCGAAACCCGGACCGAATAAGTTCCGTACCGAAGAAATATGTTGATCATTGAACTTTTTCCGAACCGATTATTATTTTGGTACGAATTCGGTCGCACACCCCTACTTGAAATATCCAATTCTAATCTGCATGAGATATACCTTACTACATGAATTGTTCCTCCTGATGAAACTGCTTACTCACAACAGCCTGCCCTCTCAAGAACACAAGTTGCCGCTCCAAATTTATCAATTCTCTCGAAGTACGAAGATTGGCTCCTAAGTTGCTCACTGGAGGACTCAGAGGATCTTCGAGTGTATCAAATTCCAACAAGGAGAAATCCCTTAATGGATGAGATTGATAAATGAAGAATGGTTGAATTTCTCATATACTTTGAGTACCTACTGGATGAAGGAGAGTAGAATCATGTCGAAAGACCTACTAGACAATGATTGTGGGCTTACTCAAAAGATCAACATACTAGTAGATTTCCATTTCAGATTGACTTGAAAGGAGCGAAGTGGGAACATTACAAGATATCCCCTTTCGATGAATGGTGGCTGATGGAAGATCTAACACCGGATGTGCAGTACAAGTATAGAAACTTCGAAGACAAGATGTACTCTGAATGGTGGAGGTATACTGAGTACTGTAACTATAATAGATAGAGTATCTAATTAACGAACGTGAAAATTCTTATTTTTCTAATATATCTTACGTTCATATTTTTGTGTGAATTATGAGTATCTATTACGTATTACAAATTTGTGTTTAAGTATATTTTTAGGTTAAATTTCCTTTTTGAGTCATGTTTTGACAGTTAGGGAAATCCGAAAAATCAAGAAGGTCATTTGCAGTCATTTTCTCACTTCAACCCGTAAATTGAGGCCCAAACGGGCCCAAATTGGATCAGGTCAGACTCAAATTAGAGCTCGTTAAGTTAGAAACAAAATTCTTGAAGGAGTCGAGCCGAAAAAATAGGTGGAAAGGCCTCAAAACGGTAAAAAACGGAAGAAGAGGTTGTTTGCACTCAATCCCCAGTCAGGCCCACGAACCAAGGTCCAAACAGCCCAAATCAGACCCCATTAAAGCCTGAATCGAAGATCATCGAGTTATGAATAAAATTCATGAAGGAGTAGGATCAAGAAAACGAGAGAAAAAGGTCCAAAAAGGCAATAAACGTAGATAGCGCGCGATGGGTACACATTGCACACTCGGTGTACGGGCAACGGGTGGAGAATTGGGCACCACCGGACCCAGTACCAGCCAATACCGGTCTGGTACTAGCCCGGTAGCCCGTCCGCCACCCCATTCAGCGAGTTGGCCCAAAATGTAGCCACTTTGCCCTCTGATCGAGCAAAGCACTTCTGCATTTCAGTCATAACTTCCTCGTACAAACTCGGATTCGAGCGATTCAAGCTGTTATGTGAAGTCAAGACAAAAATATACAACTGTGTGGTTCAATTCAAGAGTTGATTCCGGACAGATTTGGCCAAGAATTATCTAGAAGGACGAATGAAATGTGATTGAAGGGTTTGTCTCATCATTTTAAAGGGTCAAGAACTCCCTTTTGTATTTTTACCCTTACTAAATGGATTTTTTTTATGGATTTTTTTAGGTCTTTTGACATTTGTAGGGTTGGGGTATTATAAATACCCCTTCCCCCTCTCATTTTAGAACAAGCCTCCATTTGCAACCTTCTCCTACACTCTTTTATCTCTTTCTTCCTACATTTTCATATTTCTAGCTTATAGTTAGGGTTTTTCTTCATGCTCTCAAGGAGGAAACCATTTTTGGAAGAGAACTCGGAGATTATTCGGAGGCTTATGATGCCCGTCAAGATTATCAAAGTTTTACAAGGATTTTTCAGCCAATTAAATATTTTATTCCTCAATCTTTCTATTTTTCAGTTTTATTATTTTCTTGCTTAATTTTGTTGATCATTGTTATTGCTTTGATAATTTGTGAGTAATTTTCTTGTTTCTCGAAGTCCGGGAGTAGCCCAAACTTCGGGGTTTATGAATCGTTGATTGATTATTGGATTTATTGCAGATTGTAGTAACCTAGGGTTAGGGCTTGATTAATTTATCATGATTTCCAATTGAATTCACGACTAAGTTCACATGCTTTCATTACAGTGGCTAGACTTTCGGTAGCTTAGCAATGATTTAGTTGGTTGTGCATCTAGGAGATGATAGTTAGCCCCCTAGGCTTGGGGTTGCTACTCTTTCGCGGCTTACCAACTAGATCTTGAATGAGTGTAAGAATCAATTACTATGCCCTAGAATGAGTGGCTAACGGATTAATTCCGAAAAATTAGGTTAATCGAGACCTAATTGGTAAAAGGGAGACCTATGGAGGAGAAGCTCCACAAAGAGGGGAAAAAGTGTCTAGGGGCGTCAGTTGGGAAGGATGAAATTAAGTTTAGTCTTTTACACCTCTACGTCGGTCTTTAGCGTAGGAAAAGTCGGGCTATCTTCTTCTAGTCTTACATAACCGGAATTCCAGGGCCCGAGGTTGAAGTATAAATGTTTATCTGTGTAGTAATCTACATAGTACCTTGTTTACTACCGATTCAAGGAGATTAGGGGCACCTCAACCTCTTTTCTAGAATTTACATCCAATTGGGACGTCGATTGGTTTGGAAATTCAATCACATAAAATTCACAACAATGTCTTATAATCATCTTCGATATATCAATTCCATCTTACTCTTGTGAAATCGGGCATTGAGAATATCTCCCGATCAATGGGTTCCCTCCTTGCTATATTTATTTGCTTTATATTGTTTAGTTTAATCTCCAGGTCAATTTACATTTGGTCTAGCTTACTTGAACGTGCCAATTAATTCTCACGGATAATCCTCCATGTGGATCTGATATCTTTCATACTACCTTTGTCACGAATTTGAGAAGGTCTTTTCTAATCCTAGTGATTTGGAGCAACTTTCGTGACTAGTTCACTAATAAAAACAATTATCATTTACTGCCAAACAATTACAGCTCATAATCTTACATCATATCTATTGCATTTATGTACATTCTGATAATCAACTGTTTATGACTAACATTTTGTTGTTTTGCGACTTTAAGTTCATTTTGCTTAGAGGTTTGACATCGTCATAAGGGGAAAATTGTTAAGAAATTTGTGTTTAGTTTTTATGATGGAAAAACAACAATGTAAAAGTAGGAACTAGTGTCCCCACAGATTCTGTAATCTTTTGTCACAGGTAACACTAATTCTACTTAGGCAAAGTCACAACACGGATACAACAAAGTCATCAAGGTTACATGCACCAAGGAGTCCAACTAAGCAATAAGAAACAGACACTGTAGTGAACATGTAGTAAGGTTAGATTATGCTTCCAAAGCAAACAGTCATGCTTGCAGCAAGGACGATCAAACCAACAAGCAAGCATCAGCTATGTCAGCAGTATCTACTGCATTGCTTTGTAAGAAAATGGATTTGCATATTCCACAACATAAAACTCTACCTGAGCGTTGCTACTGCAGGCAGCTGAAGTATAATCTGTTTTGTGCCTACTGCCTTAAGGTTGCTTACTGTATCAACTTTGTTGTAAGAACCAGTTTCTTACAGTAAACAGTATATTTACGCTCAAAGTATTTGAAAAAGAAAAATCGAAGTTAAGGTTTATTCACCTCCCCCTCCCCCCTAAACATCTACCACTTGGGACTAAAATTATAATATTTGTATTTGATTAATTATTTGTTGCCCCTATAAATAAATGTGGGTCTGACTATGGTTCCATCACTACCATTCCATAAGATTCGGTTCAATGGCATCCCCTCTTAGTAAGCCGAACGGGACAAGCAGTAAGAGAAAAAACACTGGTTATTAATATACCAATTTGTAGATGCTACCTCCAATAATTATAATTAAATAAGCCCATATTCACCTCACGCTTATGAGGACTTCCTTTTACAAGTGATATGGTTTCTTAATTATTACGTTTAAAGATACAAAACAGATAATCTGAAACTATTTTTGTACTATGTAATCCCCACATGTTCCCAGAGGCATGATGCATTATTTAAAAGTAAGGGGCAAAGAATGTAAATTTTATCGGGATCATCGCTCCCTAATTTGCAACACGCTCAACCTTACCTTTATCAGCTTCCTCCAATTTCGTTTCTTTCTCATCGTATTTAATTATTGTTGGATCAGGGAATACATCACTGTGTGTCTTTTTTGCGCCTATCCACTTTCACCCATCTCTTCTCCCTCCCCTTCCCTGCAAAATAGTCACGGACCCATTTTTTCCTTTACTTTTGGTTCTCTCTCATCTTTAATTATTTGTACACTTTTTATTTCTCTCTCCTTTTTTTTAGACTTCATTTTTGCTTCTTTCTCTCTCTTCTTTCTTCATATTACAGAGATGTCATTATCATTTTCAAGCTTTTATTTTTTATTTTCAATATGACACGATCGACATGACGTTAGAATATTATATTACTAGATATTAGTGGATACGCATAGAAACGATATTTCGTACTCGTGCCATGACTAATACACTTCGTGTCATAAAAATATATCTCGTGCCATGATATATCTTGGTACGATGGGAGAATAAACAATTGCTAGATATTAGGGGGCACACGTAGAACTTTTTTGTATACTCGTGACATGATAAATATACCTCGTGTCATAATAAAATATACAGCTTGCCATGATAAATATTACTCGTGCTTACTAAAATATATAAAATCACTTCTCTATTGAGCCATCGAAGGTGCCGACTTGCAGCAACGACGAAGATGATTTCCCATGTCGGAAACTTCACCGCACCCCATTTAGTCGCTTTAGGATCGCAGTTGAGCTTGTTGGGCAGATCCGTTGCCGCCTGGACAAATCCTCCATTAAAGAGATAGAGAAAAAGGGAAAAAGAAAAACGAAGTAGAAAAACCCCCAAATATGTTATGGATCTTCAGAGAAAATTGTGGAATTTCGAAATGGAGAAGAGATAGAAAGAATGGAGAAGAGGGAGAAATAAAGCGTCTTTTGGAAGATATAATAGGAAGAGAGAGAGAATACAGAGGAGAAAGAGAATGTAAAGGAGAGTGACGTGAACAGTATCAAAGTGATAAGTTTGATATTAATTGAGAAGTCGTTAAATTTTATATATTTCTTAGAAATAGTGATAGATAAAAAAAATTTCCCTTTTAATTTTCTTAAACTACAAGGTCTTTAGTAATTTGACCAAATGTTAAAGGTGTAGCAGTAATAATAATATTAAAAAAGTTGGTTGTGTTTAGGTTTTGGAGATCTGGGTACGCGAGGTGAAAGTTGTTGATTTGTTTTGCGTGTGGGGACGAAGGAGGAAACAAAATATTGACTTGGAGACATGCATGTTTTTATCCTAAGATGTCGGATTGATTAATTATAGAGAGTCAATGTTGTGTCTTCCTACCTCCTCATTCCAAGATTATTATGTTCATAATTAGTTTTCATAATTCTGTGTGTGTGAAAAATTGATATTTGGATCACTAGAGGTTCTAATCTCATGTGAGTACTTCATTTATCACAACGATGAATATATGCTACTCATATAATGTGATGATAAAAACTGAAATAAAACCCAATACACTACCAAAAAAAAGTCCGTTGAGACAGTAAATTGTGATTTTAAATAATGATTATTTGTCTCAATTTATGAGTATTTGTTATAAATTTATTATCATAAAAAACATATATTCGACAATTAATCGTCTCAATAACTCGGATACAAATAATATATTTGTGATGATAAAAATAATCTCAAATGCGTCTCAAATATTTTTAGCCAACTAGTTGTCTCTAAAAGTAATCTTAAAATGATCTCAAATAATTTGTAAAGAGATATGTTACAACAAGTGATCACATATAATTTATTATTAGTGACCATCATTGTGGTTTCTATTTTTTTCATACAAATGACTTCTTTTGTTGTAGTGAGAACATAACAATATGTATTCAACTCTTATTATTATTATTATTATTATTATTATTATTATTATTATTATTATTATTATTATTATTATTATTATTATTATTATTATTATTATTATTATTATTATTATTATTATTATTATTATTATTATTATTATTATTATTATTATTATTATTATTATTATTATTATTATTATTATCATCCCGTGCGATGCACGTTTTGTATATTTAACTTAAATATATTAGAAGAGTTGATATATTTTAATTATACTAATATAATAACAAAAACTGCCAGATTTAGAAATCATAGCAATTTCCCTCCCAAATCAATAGTACTAAATCTGGTAAATCGTTACTTCCAGCTTTCAAGCGCTAACTGATTGTCCGAAAGCGCATTTATGCATTACTAATATGGTAAATTAAATCGAACGAATTTTTTTACCTAAATTAGCCCGTTTAGTAATTACTAGTCAACAAATTACGCATGATAATTTTTAGATCCATCCTGAGGATTATGCATATCTGCAATTATCACGATACTAATTAATAATATAAAATAGTAAACGCATATGTGAAGTACATTTTGGGGGTGGGTGTGGAAGGTTATAAGTATAATTGAAATATAAAATAATAAAAATCCACCTTAAAAAAAAAAAAAGAAAGACAAGAAAAAGTAAAATAAAAAAATTGTTAATTTATATTTTATATAAAATATTGTTAAGAATAATTTCAAAATTATCAAATGCATTTTTAAATAAAAAATATATCCATTAATTATTAAACGATCATCAATTAACATCTTATACACATCACATCAATTTTTTCATATTAAATATTACTCCCTCATTCTATATTAATTGTCGTTCTAACTACTTCTTCCTTTTTCCAATTGATTGATGTTTTATATATTTTTCACGAATTATACCAATTTTATTCCTGGGCTCATTCCTATAATATCTCTACTTTTTAAACTATCACAGATAGTTTATTTGGTCAAGTCTTTATCCCATAATATTAGCTAAGGGTAAATCTATAAAAAAAAATCATCCTTAATTCTTTCATTATTTTCTAAAACGGCAATTAATATGGAACAAAAGGAGTATTATTTAATCTACAACTACTACAATTAACACCATTTTTTTTCATTCAACCACTTTCAGCCAATGTTTTTAAACCCGAACCGGCAATCAAACCGGACAATAAAGTGGGTCACTGGGTCACTGGTTCGACCGGTTGGACCGTTGTCAAAAAATCGGATGACTCGGATATCGATTTTTATATATGTATACACACACCCACATTACAAAATTCGATATTATGACAAAAAAATGCATAAAAGTATAAAATGTAATGCATATTCTTTTTTTTTTTAAACGCGAACCCAAACATAAAAATCTAAAAGTAACTAGATAAGATTCATATTATACCGTAGTTATGCCACATCTTGTTTTGACAATTAACTCCAATCCAATTGTCCATAAAAGTAAAATCTGAAATAAAGCTATTACAATTAAAAATGCTCCTAGCAATTACGAATATCAATCAATTCCAACCATACTCATCTTCTTCCATCATATTATTGGAATTACTACACTCCACATGATTAGGTCCACGAACATTTGAACCACTACCTCCTCCAACATCATATTGACGGCCAAAATTTTCAAGGTCACCATCGATAATTGCCTCAACTTCATTTTCTTTACCTGAAAAGAAAAATCAAGAAATAACGGGTATCAAATAATTTTAAGAACAATACTACCACATAAAAATAATAATCTAATACAACATGTACCTGGCTCAAAACTTGATTCATCAACATTTCTCAGCATTTCTTCCTCATGCATATTTTCCAACTCATCGTAATCAAGCTCACCATCAATTGTTTCTTCCATAATCCAGAATTCCATCTTGTCAATGCACTCATAATCAACTGGATCATATGGTCGCTTGCTATACTTAACCCTATGATGTCCAAAGAAAAGTGATAATATATGATATTGATAATATTAAAGTGAAAAAAAAAAAAAAAAAACTTAATCAGACATACCTGTTCTGTAAGCGCAAGTTATAGTGTTCAATCTTGGGTGTTCCAACCTATTCCTCTTTGAAGTGTGAATACGCTAAAAACACTCCAATTGCGCTCACATCCAAAAGAAGAATTGTTTGACTTAGTATTTTTATAGCTAACTTCTTTAAGTTTGGAGCATCAGTACCAAATAGTTTCCACCAATCATCTATAGCAAGAAAAACCATGATTAATTTGGAGAAAAATAAAATAGTTTATGCAAATTGTATAAAATAAAATTAATACGCACTTAAGATTTTCCCAAAGAAAAAAAAAACAAGTGAGTTAAATAAATCTACCTGGTTGAGTTGATCTAGCAGTCGCCAGAGCAGCTGGCCTTGAAAAACTCTTAAGTCTGTCTCGAAAAAGAGATATTTCGTCATATATTTTTGAATTCGCACCCCCAACTTTTTTATCAATGATATCCAACAACCCATTCATGATTTCAGGATTGTCACATAAAGATTCTTTATCATATTGGAAGGCTGGATTCAAATAATATGCTGCTGCATGTAGACTTTTTTGCAACATCCTATCCCATCTTCGATCAATGATATCAACGTATGGTTGATACAAATTTCTTTTATTTCTAAATAACTCTATGATACCTTTCCTCGCTCTATGCATGCCTTCATACACATAACCCATGGCTGGCTTCTCATCAGAATCACAAATACGTAGCAAACGTAGAAGTGGAGCACCAATCTTTACAGTAATGCTACAATTGTTCCAAAACCTTTCATCCAAAACAATTTGTCTGACTGCTTTTGCAATATCCTTCTTTAAGTATTTTTTAAAATCTTGAGATGTCACCATAACTTGCAAATCATCCTTATGGTCATCTAGACTTTTCAATGCAATAAAGGTAGACGCAAAGCGAGTATCACCTGGGCGAAGAATTTCCCTCCAACCTTCTCTTTTTCTCAGCCAATTCAGAGGCCACTTATTATTATAAACAAAACATGTGACCTTAGAAGCCAAAATAGTCAGATCCTTAACATGAGGTAATTCACCAATATCTTTCATGATCAAATTAATGCAATGAGCCGGGCAAGGTGACCACAGAATCGATGGGTATCTATCAAACAACAAGTGACCAGCAGCCTTGTAGTTACTTGCATTATCAGTAACTAAATGAATCACATTATTAGGACCAACCATTTCTACAATTTCAGAAAACAAATTGCAAAGATTTTCAGCATTTGTCTCAATTCCAGATGCATCAACAGATTTAATGAACGATTTTCCAGTAGGACAATAAACCAAGAAATTAATCATTGGTCTTTGTCTAGAATCTTTCCACCCATCACCCATTATGGTACAACCAGTTTCTATCCACGTACTCCTAAAAGAATCAACAATCAATTCTACTTGTTTCTTGGCATCTTGCAATAAAGAAACTCGCAAAGCATGATAACTAGGTCCAGTGTACCCATGACCCATAGTTGCAATCTTACTCATGACAATTGGAAAATATTGAGAATTAACAGCATTTAGGGGTATACAAGAATCATAAAATCACATTGCAATTGCTAGATCAGTATCATGCCACTTTTCTTTACTTTGTAAACAAGCTTTTATAGAAGGTTGAGAAGGATCAGGAGTACCACGTTTCAAAAAATTATCCAATGGAGATGTTGATTTTCTCTTTTTTAAGGAAGAGGATTGGCCGTCCTTTTGAGCGCCTTCTCCAATTGATATTCTTTGAGTTGGTGGATGCATATTTTCATTGTCATTATCATATGCCTCAAATTCATCAGCACCAATAACTCATTTTCTTTCTTTTGCTCTCTCAACCTTTTCTTTCAGAGATCCTTGAATCGTAAATCGAACATCAGCTGGAACTTTCTTGCAAGAGATTACATTTCCTTTTACTCCAGCAATATGCTGCTTCATGCGGTTGATGCCCCCACCTCTTAATGAAGTATGACAAAATTCACAAGTTAATGTCTTCTTTCCATTGGCATCTATTGCTTCTGTCACATATTTCCACGCTATGTCTCTCTTTTCCCTTGGATTATTATTGGGTAAGTGTCCCTGATTTTCTTCGATTTGAGATTCAAGTTGTGGATCCATTACTACAAAAGTGAACAAAGACACAAAAAAAAAAAAATATTAGCATACATTACAATTCTTCTACTAAACCACTAGTTGCTTCTATTTTAATCTACAATTTACAAGAATTAACTATCAAATTTAACGAAAGTTATGTATAAAGTTATGAATTAATTAGTTAAGGCTTTAAGCAAAATCTATTGAAGTTCAATGCAATTCAAAATGAAAAATCAATCGTCGTTAAACAAGACAAACGGCGGCATGACGAAAATATATACATCAATACATAAAAACATAATAAAGTACTTGATGCTCGAACTTATACGTAACACACTAACTAATGCTTGAATCAAATCATAAACACAAAATATACCAAAATAACAAATAAATAATCAAAATTTATATAACTATATTTCAAAAAAGATAAAAAAATAAAACTTACCGGAGTGATCTGGAGTAGTGCCGTTGTGCAATGTGCGCCGCCCAACAAAAACTAAAAAGATGTAGGCCTTTAAAGTTTAAACAATATACTGAACCATTGGTATTAGGGTATTTTTAATTTAGGTTGAATATAATAATAAGAATAAGAGAAAAGAAAGTTTAATAATAAATTAATAGTTAGTATATTTTAGGATTTGAATTTACTGAATCTTTGTTGAATTTTAGATGCCTTGAATTAAGTCTTCCTCCGTCTTGCATCCAGTTACATGATCCTTCATCTTCCTTTTTATTATTATTATTTTTTTTAAATATAAAGGTAATTACGAAACCGGGTTAACCGGTTCACCGGTTTTATCTGGTTTTACCACGGGTCAGACTGGGTTAGTTGTAGCCCCGCACATGTTAAGAACCGGACCGGCACCGTAGCCGGTTCCCGGTTAAACCGGTCCGGCCGGCCGGTCCGGTCCGGGTTTAAAAATATTGCTTTCAGCTAATAGTGTTACAGTTATCCTCAGCTCCAAGCAAATATCTTCACCAGTAAAAAACAATATAGTGCTCTCTCTTGTGTGCTTGTCAATAAATCCATTTACATTTTTCAATAAAATTATATAAGAAACTAAAAACAATTAATAATATGTGTTAAATTTTTTAAATAGTGGACTAAAGCATTCATATATCTTAAAAACTTGCCACATTCAACGTTAATTAAACGGTTATGACATTTAAGCATCGCAGGGAACACTTTGAAAGTCAAAGGCAAAGTTGCTATGAATTTAATCTGCTCACACTTAGAGCTATGTGCATTTGTTTACAAGAAAATTTCCACAAAGCTTACAAGCAAATCTCAACACATGTTCAGCTTAAAAATCATCCAAGTTCATGGCATGAAACAGAATATAGCGGTAGAACTCACCAACAGCAATATGAAAGCAGAAAATAAACCTCCGCAACAATAGTAATATATAATAATTATATTACTATATAATAAAAGAGAATCCTCTATAAGATATTTTGCCACTCATTATATATATATATATATATATATATATATATATATTAAGATCAAGCAAAAAAATTAGTTTGGAATTTAGAATTTTTTATTGGCAATTTTCGATACATAAAAAAAATAAAAAATAAGAGACAACAAATATTAACTTATTATATATATGAAAATCTATTGTCGGAAAATTAAAACATAAATTAGTTTTCATGATGTTTTCATGGTTTTATGTATAATATCAAAATAATCTTTTTGTAATTTAAATTTGAAATTTATATCACATTTTTTTACAGTAAGTTATAGTTGGTTTTCGATTATTTATGTTTAGATTTGTATATGCAGTATGAAATGGATTATCTAAATTGGGTTTGAGTTGCCGATAAAAATTAAATAAATATGTTACAACACACACACATATATATTATTAATATTTATTGCATATCTTTTAAAAAATTCAGCATGTTTTTTAAAATCTTAATTTTATTACATAAAGGAATATATACAATTTTTATCTTTTTACTATAATTATTTAGAAATAAAAAGAACCAACAATTTTTCAATTTCTAAAATTAGGAATAATATATTCTTTATATAAATGACGGAATTAAAAGGATCTGTGTGAAGGATAAGAAAATATAAAGATTTTTTTGTAGCTCTCTCTCTTAATTTTTTTTAAGCATTTTTTCTCAAAATATTTATGATGCGTTCGTAAGTTGTTTGGAAAAAATATTGGCAATTTCTTGTAATCGTGGCATATACCGTAACAATTAATAGAATCCAGAGTCAATCTTTATCTCTGTTCGCCGATTTTATAACCTAACGATCCGCAAGTGTACAGGTGCAAGTGTATATAACGGCAAGCAAGGTCGATCCCACAAGGACTGACTTAATGACTAGTTTGATACTCTAAATATCCTAAAACACTCCTAACTAGGCTCTCAATTGGAATAATTTTAGTATTAAATTAATTTTACTATACTATTACTTAACACTTAAATCCAAGAATAAGAAAATAATTTATCAAATACTCAAGATTGGAAGATAAATTCTAGAGAATTGATTTCAGAATTAACTAAGTATGACAATCTAATTATTCTAAACTAACAATGATTATTATCGTTATTAGACGGTACTTATATATATTAACTCTCCTTTCGAAACAATTAACTTGTAGATTCATTATCCCTAGCCACCCTTTCAAGTCGACTAGACCTAACGAACTCCCAATCGATCTTAGACCAATGCCTACGCACTTATCTCACCTCTTTTCATAGCGGTCAACAAATACGCTATATATTGTCTTTCCATTCACAAATTCCTCCTTTCAAAGCAAACTTATGAATTATGTAGAAATAGTTAAGTGATCAAGTTAACTATTCATGAAAATAAATCACAACACATAGATAACGAATAACAATCATTAACTAGAATAGAAAAACTTCAATTAATCAAATATTCATTAAAACCTACTTTCAAAACCCTAGAATAGTAAAGAACTACTCACTCATGTTCATATTCATAACACAAATATGTTCATAGACAAACATGATTTGAAAGAAAGAAATGAGAAAATGAATAAGCACCCTAATTGCCGTCTTGATCTTGATCCTTTGATGTTGCTTTCCTCTTCAATATGCCATGTAATGATCTCTAACCCCCTTTTTCGAGTTTGGGAACCTCCTTATATTGTTAAGGCTAAATTGGGCTCAAGATGGGCTTAAAATCATAAAACGTGCACATTCAGTTTTGGACTCGGAAAGCTGCCTCGACCGAGTCAGAATCGCCCTCGACCGAGTTGGTCTTCAACTCGACCGAGTTGGAATCCCCTCGACCAATTTGGAATCTCTGACCAATTTCACGTTTTGCTCTCCATTTCTCACTCGACCGAGTTGCTAAACAACTCGACCAAGTCAGATTTTCTAACCATGCTTCAAATCCTCTTTGCTATTTCCAACTTTTCTTGCTCGTTTTTCATCCGAACCTTGCCCAAACGGACTTTTTGGCATTTTTATACCTGAATAACACTAAAACAAGCAGAAACACGTCATCTAGCTCAAAAGATGGATTTTAATCACTTTTCGCCCAAATACACATGCATATGTCACAAATTACGACCTTTAATTGACCTAATATACATGTAAAACTAGCATGTATCAAAACCCCCAAACTTAACCATTGTTCGTCCCGAACAATAACACAAAGCATACCATCACAATGACCACAATTTTTTTTTAGGGCCATTAAATGACATTTCTGGTCTCAGAAATTATTTTTTCTCTTTCAAAACCAACAACATAACATTCGAGCATTAGTGACATGGCAGATTTCAACTACTTTCGTCACATTGAATCACATGCATCGTCTACCATATGCTTGCCTATTATCTAAATTAGACCTCATACTTGACATGTGTGACAAAGAATCAATAGGTCTTTAATTTTGGCTGTAATGTTGGCTTATGGTTAGGTGGGATACATTTAGATATAAGTGACTATGCATTGGACTAATCAAGTTATTCTTACCCCGACTACTCCTAGACTTTGTTCACTCAATCTCAATCTTCAATTCTCAGAAAAACCAATTAATATGGCTTCTTCACCTTACCAAAGCATTTATGCATCAACCAAGATTATTTATGCCCACTTTCACTCAGGTACCACTTTGGGACTACCCGATCGAGTACCACATTTGGGACTACTCGTTCTTCTTTCAACTCAAGCTCACATAGGCATATGTATATTTTCTTTATTAATCCCTCCTCCAACTTTCTCTTTTCCAAGCTTTTTTCTTTTTCCTTTTCTCTCTTTTTTTTTTTTTTTTTTTTTTTTTTAATAACTAGGACGGAATTTTTCTCTTCTTTCTCTTTTGCCTCCCCGAATCTCTTTACCACATCTTACCAAACATCCACTCCACCTTGATACTCTTACCCCTCAACCTTCCAGTACACCTCCCTCTTACTCAATTAGTCCAATTACTCGAGTCAAAGCTAAAAGAAAGGTATAAGCTTGTAATGTATGGCTTTGAAAAACAAGGCTTTAAAGCTCAAAATGGCTGACTAGGGATTTTTTCACTTTTTGGGTACAAAAGATTATTTTTAAAGGCTAAAAAATTGGGCTTTTAGAAAAAGAATGCCTAATATCATTTTCTATGCCACAACATGTACTCGACACATTCCTATAAAGACGCAAGACAAGTTCTAGAGACTAAATATTATGTGATCAATAACTTCACACCGAAAGAATGATAAAATTACTCTATAGATAAGAGTACATATAAAGCTCAAAACCTCACAGGTTAATTTGTGATTATTGTTCAAGTATAAGCTCAATTTTGTCTCCAACTGCCTATCATGCTCTGTTATGTGTCCTACCCTCATTTACTTCCAAAAATAAATTTCATCATTGACAAATTATCATCTACTATCCTTTTTATGCTTATCAAGAACCAAGTTGACGACTCCTAATCAACGAAATTTAAAATCAACCTAAAAACACAATAAAAATGCAAAACATAAAATAGCGCTAACTAATATGACGGATCAATCAAATCAGCTATTTGGGCACACAGACCTCGACACTACTCAATACTCAATAGGGCTCACAGACCCTTTACCAACTAACACAAGCAAGATATAAAATACGAAACACAACCAAGAACAATCATGACCTCAATAACACCGAATGAAATAACAACGGAAAAACAATAAAAGCGGCCAAGACGTAACACTATCCACCCCCTCCCCCAAACTTGGTTGAAACCAAGTTTGTGGGAAAAAGAGTGATACGTCTTGGTGCCTACTCACAGTGCTACTGAGACGGAGGTGGTGGGGGTGGTTTAAAACCCCATGGCTGCCAGAACTGAGCCATTGCATCCAACTGCTGCTGTTGATAAGCTTGTCTCTGCTCATGTCGGATCCACCTCTCATCTTGTTGTAATCTCTAAGTGGTCTCCGTATTCCATCGATCATCCTGCTGAGCCCACCGTTCTTCTTGCCGTACTCGCCACTGTTTGTCTTCATCAATCCTCTGATGCTGTTGTGTCATCAAATTGTTCAAAGATGTAATCAATGTAGGGAGCACCTGAGCCATGTTCTCTTGGCCTCCTTGGCCCGATCCACTAGTTCCTTCACCTTGACTCTCAATTCGGTGCACAGCTTGATAAAGTCGAGACTCATTAGGAGTAGGGTCAACTTCTTGTGCACGATGAGCTGAGGAGTGCATCTCCCAATTATCTATATCCTCAAGCCCCTCAATCTTAGTTAGTTGAGCATTAGGAAGACGAAGGAACCCACCTCGATTCTGCAACAGCAAATATTGATCCTCGTGTTTGCTCCAAAAAATCATCTTCAGCCTACAAACATCATCCAACGATATAACCCAGTCTCTGGGAACTATCTCAGCTGAGTCATCATCAGAAACAACTTGGAAGTGTTCAGCTATAGGAGTAATAAGACCCCCAATCGAAATATCCCCCGATTGTTTCACTGCTTGGCGATCAAACTGCTCCATCAGAATTTGGCTGAGATCAATCTTTCGTCCCGTTGCCACACACCATAAAAGAAACATCTCCTTCTGAGTCACAGTGCCCGTCTCAGGGCGAGCAAGCACCGTATAGGCAATTAAGCGATGCAAATACCGGAAGACAGGATTACAAATCTAAGACACCTTATTCCTCGATGGATCGCTCTTCATCCAAGGCACAAGTCCCGGGACTTCTACCATATGATTCCAGAATGTGTGCTCATTATATTCATCTGGCGGGGTGCAATCTCCGTTGTTTGGCAGCTTGTAGATATCATTCAGTTCAGCCCGAGTAAGTGTGTAAGTCTTGTTGCGAAGCCGGAATGACATGCTGCTCGGCTTCCTGTCTTGAGCAGAGGTAGGGTGTAGAACTAGAGTAGTGAGAAACTCTAAGGTATCATTCCGATATGTTACCCGACCTCTTCCCAATAAGTTCTCCCAACCGACCCTCTTTATGAGCATCCATAAATTCCTGTGAATGCCAAACCGGTCTTCCACTAAAGAGACAGTAAATTTAGTGGGGATGATCTTTCTCCCAATGATTTCTTCCATCGCCTCTCTTCTTCAGGTGATTGAATCTGATGTTGTAAAATAGAGGATTATCAGGCGAGAATGCCCGTGGATTAGCCGAAGATGTTTCACCTGCACCCTTCCGTTTTTTTTCCTTTAAGGTGGCATTATATACCCTATAAAACAACATTTTTTCAATTAGTACCATAGTACACACAAGCAACACTTACACTCCTAGGCTTTATGAACGTTTAATTCATTCTCCGACTATGTTAATTGCAAATTTGCATCAAATTAGCACACAAGAGAGGTAAACATCAATATCACTATCAATACGAACTTCTCTATTATTCTTCATTAACAAAGAACATAATTGAACCAATTAAAGCCTAGTCTTCACTCAAGAATCATAATGCACGCAACCTATTCGATAAAATGCCACAATGACCCTTGCATGTGAATTAAACGAAAATTGTTCTAAATTCAATTCCCACAAGCATAACTACTCAACTATATATGCAATTCACTCAAGTCTACTCATGATAAGCTTTCCCCAACCTAATTTGCTACAAGGTTTCACTACAAGTGCAAACATCAATGTCATGCTCAAAACTTATCAATAGCAACTACAATCCCAACTAATAAACACAAGAACTATCCTTGACAAACAAACAAGTGCAAGTTAAGCATTCTTACCGGAAATTCTTAGTTGCAAGACCCTTTTCGAAATTAAGCCCTAAGTGGAGAAGAAAGTCCCAATTTGTCTCTTTCCCAAAACCAAATTGGTGAACTTTGAAGATTATGAAGTGGGTTTGTGAATTTCATATGTTTTTGTAGAAGATTAGAGGTAATGAGGGGAAGGGAATGGAGGGTTTTCGGTTTTTAGAGAGGGAGAAGAGGGAGGAGGTGAAAAAATTGAAAGAAGAGGGAGAAAAATCGTGTTTAAACACTGGTACCTGCGACTCGACCGAGTTACCTAAGACTCGGTCGAGTTAGTCGTTTCTGAAAACGGCCCCGTTTTACCCTGTACTGCGCCTCGACCGCGTGAATATGGCCTCGGTCGAGTTATGGTTATGACTCGGTCGAGTAGCGTTGGCCTTGGTCGAGTCCAACTTGCTAGAACGGCTCGGGTTTTTTTCTTCAAATTTGCCTCGGGCGAGTTACTCACGCCTCGGCCGTGTTCTGGTCCACAACTCGGTCGAGTGTCGTTGGCCTCGGCCGAGTCAAACTTGCTGGAATTTCTCCGTTTTTTCCTTCAAATTCGCCTCGGGCAAGTGTGATTTTGCCCCGGGCGAGTTGAACTCGCTGAATCTCCCCTGTTTTAGCCTTTTTCTCCGTTTTTACTCCTTTTTCTCGCATCTTTTCACTTCTTTCCTTGCTTTTTCGATAACGTCGTATTTCCTATGCACACTAACAAACAAATTAAGACAATTCAAAACATAAACTTCAAAATACAAAAATTTAAAATAAACCAAAAGCATCGGGTTGCCTCCCGACAAGCGCTACTTTTATCGTCTTTAGCTCGACGACCTTTTGGATTTTTAGTTCAGCTCGGTCAACCGTAATTCATCTACGGTTGCAACTTGACTCGGGTTGCAGTATCTCTTGATCCTCTGACCATTTACAAGGAATGTGCTTCCTTGTGCATCCATCAATGCCACTACGCCCGATTTTCGCACCTGCTTAATTGTGAATGGTCCCGTCCATCGTGACTTTAACTTTCTGGGAAACAAGCGCAGCCGCGAATTGAACAAGAGAACTTGTTCACCGGCTTCAAAGTGTCGATTCTTTATCATTTTATCATGGATCCTTTTTGTCTGCTCCTTGTAGATGCTTGAGTTCTCAAATGCTTGTGTTCGAAATTCTTCCAATTCATTGAGTTTTAGAACTCGAGCTTGGCCCGCTGAATCAAAGTCGAAGTTGAGTTTCTTCACAGCCCAGCATGCACGATGCTCCCATTCAACCGGTAAATGACATGACTTTCCAAAGACCAATTGATATGGTGACATACCCAACGGCGTTTTGTACGCCGTTCTATACGCCCACAATGCGTCATCTAACTTCAAAGCCCAATCTTTATGGTTCCCATTAACCAATTTTTCCAAGATTTGCTTAATTTCTCGGTTGGCGAGCTCGGCTTGACCATTTTCTTGCGGGTGGTATGGAGTTGTGACACGATGCTTTACTCCATATTTAGCTAGCAGTGCAACCAACCATTTGTTGCAGAAGTGCGAACCCCCATCACTCAGTAATGCTCTTGGTGCTCCAAATCTTGCGATTACGTTCTTTTGAAGGAATTTGATCACCACTCGTGAGTCATTCGTTTGGGTTGGAATCGCTTCCACCCATCTCGAAACATAATCCACTGCAAGTAGAACATATTGGAACCCCTTTGATGAAGGGAAGGGCCCCATGAAGTCGATTCCCCACACATCGAATAGTTCCACCTCAATTATATTCGTGAGAGGCATCTCGTGTTTTCTAGAGATACCCCCGTCCTCTGGCAGCGATCACACTTCATGATGAACTCGAAGCAATCTTTATGAATGGTTGGCCAGTAAAATTCGCTCTGCAAGACCTTCGCCGCAGTTTTTACTGATGCAAAATGGCCTCCACTCGGAGATGAGTGGCACTGAGTGATGATGTCCCCTACTTCAGCTTGGGTTACGAAGTATGGTATCAGCGCACCTTCGGTAAAGAAAAGGATCATCCCAAACATAAAACTTGATGTCATGAAAAAACTTCCTCTTCTTATGGGTTGTCAAATCCGGAGGTGAAATTCCACATGCTAAATAGTTCACAATATCCCCAAACCATGGTACCTCATCCACTGTCAATATGTACTCATCCGGGAAACATTCATTGATATCCTCTTTCTGCCCTTTCTTGTCCTCTTCATTGGTGATCCGAGATAAATGGTCAGCAACCACGTTTTCACATCCTTTCCGGTCTCGAATCTCTACATCGAACTCTTGGAGTAAAAGAATCCATCGTATCAATCTCGGTTTGGAATCCTTCTTATCGAACAAGTATCTAATGGCCGCGTGATCAGTGTATACAATTGTTTGAGCTCAATCAAGTACGATCGGAACTTATCGAATGCGTATACCACAGCCAACATCTCCTTCTCAGTGGTGGTATAATTTTCTTGAGCGGAATCAAGTGTTTTGCTTGCATAATAGATAACTCTGAATAGCTTGTCCCGCTTTTGCCCTAATGCAGCCCCTACGGCCATGTCACTTGCATCGCACATCAACTCAAAAGGCTGTGACCAGTCAGGAGTGATCAGAATTGGAGCAGATACTAATGCCTTCTTCAATGTCTCAAATGCTTCCCTGCAAGAATCATAAAAAACAAACGCAGCATCTTTTTCTTATAAACGGGATAAAGGTTTAGTAATTTTTGAGAAATCACGAATAAATCTTCTATAAAATCCTGCATGTCCAAGAAAGCTCCTCACAGCTTTCTCATTTGCCAGAGGTGGTAATCGCTCAATAGCAACTACCTTTGCACGATCAACTTCTAAACCTGCAGCAGAGATTCTATGTCCTAACAGGATACCATCTTTCACCATGAAGTGGCATTTCTCCCAATTCAAAACAAGATTAGTCTCTTCACAACATTGTAATACCAATGACAAATTATTAAGACAATGATCAAACGAGGAACCAAACATAGAGAAATCATCCATAAAAACTTCCATTATATTCTCTATGAGTCCACTAAATATTGCCATCATACAACGTTGAAATGTAGCAGGAGCATTGAATAAACCAAAGGGCATTCTACGAAAAGCAAAAACTCCGTAAGGACATACAAAGGTTGTTTTCTCTTTATCCTCAGGTGCTATCATGATTTGGTTATACCCAGAATACCCATCTAAGAAACAATAAAACTCATACCCTGCGAGTCTATCTAGCATTTGATCCAAAAAGGGTAAGGGAAAGTGATCCTTACGAGTTGCCGCATTTAATTTTCTATAATCAATACAAACTCTCCAACCTGTAATTACCCTGGTAGCTATGACTTCATCATTATCACCTTTTACTATCGTCATTCCCCCTTTCTTAGGTACAACCTGAGTGGGACTAACCCACTTGCTATCCGATATAGGGAAAACTATCCCTGCATCTAGCCATTTAAGAACCTCTTTTCTTACTACCTCTTGCATCATAGGATTTAATCTACGCTGATTTTGAACACTGGGTTTATAACTATCCTCCATCAAGATTTTATGCATAATATAGTCGGGCTAATCCCTTTTAAATCATGAATTGTCCAACCTATAGCCGACTTATGTTTCCTAAGCACTCTCAACAACTTTTCAGTTTCTAACTCAGTCAAATAAGTAGAAATGATTACCGGCTGCTTTTTCTCAATATCAAGAAATTCGTACCTTAGATGCTCCGGTAATGGTTTTAACTCAGGTCCACTGGCTTTTTCTTCAGGTGCTTCTTTCACGACTTCCTTAGTGATATCTTCATGTTTTGCATCTTCCATCCTCTTTTCCTGCAAAGCGTTCAAAGCACTAACCCCATCTACGAGATCAAGATTAGTAGCATCTATGTCTTTCACATAAAAAATTGAATTTATGATACAACTCTTTATCACATCAGAATCGCTAAGTGTCAGAATGTCTCCATGCAATGTAGTATCTAAACTATCTATAGCACTAAATGTTTCAACTTGATTAACCTCTTCATCATCATGCATTTTCATGGCCTTATAAATAGAGAATGTTATTTGTTCCTTATTTACTCTAAGTGTGAGTTCTCCTTTTCTGGACATCAATTAAAGCACTGCCCGTTGCTAAAAACGGGCGACCTAGAATTAAAGGAACATCCTTATCCTCCATCATATCTAAGACCACAAAATCTGCAGGAAATATGAATTTATCTACTTGCACAAGAACATCTTCTACTATTCCGAGGATAAGTTAGTGATCTATCAGCCATTTGAAGTGCAATTGTGGTAGGTTTAAACGTGCATATTCCTAGTTTTTCAAAAATAGAAAAGGGCATAAGATTAATGCTAGCTCCTAAATCACAAAGTGCTTTTTCAAATGTGTCATTACCTATTTTGCAAGCAATTGTAAAGCTACCTGGATCTTTCCGCTTCAGTGGCAACTTCCTTTGAATTACTGCGCTGCACTCCTCAGACAGGTTGACAGTTTCATAATCCTCAAGCTTTCGTTTCTTTGCTATCACTTCCTTGAGAAATTTTGCATAATTGGGCATTTGTTGAAGTGCATCCACGAATGGGATATTGATTTGAATCTTTTTGAAAATGTCCAAGAACTTAGCGAACTGGTCGTCCACTTTCTTTCTTCTCAGTGCTTGAGGGTATGGAATGGGAGGAACATATTTTGGGCCACCTTCAAATGTAATCCCCCGCTCTATCAAGTTTTCCGCTTCTTTGCCTTTTTCTTCCGGCTCAACTTGTTCTTCCAAGTGCTCTTTCTCAATGACTTTGCCTTCCACCACCGGCTTCTTCGGTCCTTCATATTCAGTGCCACTCCTCAACTGAATGGCTTGACAATGTTCCCTTGGATTAACCACTGTATCACTAGGAAACTTTCCTTTCTTATGTTGAGCTGTTGTTGCTCTAATCAAGTGTTGGATGTCCGATGCCACACTTTTCGATTCTGCACCCATGCCCGCTATGTTTTTACTCAGCTCATTATGCTTTCTTTCCATTTTCTTCTCCAGCTGCGCTAACTTCTCCTCAAATTGTGCTGCTTGTGCCTCTCTTAACTCTTCTGGAGTTGGGTTTCTTCCATCATGTATGATTCCATTCGTGACTTTGAACCCTGGTGGAGGAGTAAGGGTATTCTTCGAATTTCCATAAGCCAAATTAGAGTAATTTCGATTTCCTTGCGGATATTGGTTACCTTGTGAATATTGATTATACCTTGGCTGATTACCTTGGTAATTATTGAAATTTCGCTGATTCACAAAGTTCACATCTTCCATCTCTTCTTGGGTTAGTTGCGGCTGTGATTGCTCAGAATGTTGTGCTAACGTCAGATTAGTTAGCAAGTTCATTTGGGTCGTCAAAGCTGATATCTAAGAAGCCAAATTCTGATTTGATTCCACTTCAACTACACTAGCAACTCTCCTCGGCTGATTACGCTCGTTTGGCCATTGATAACTGGTTCTAGACATAGCATCTAGAATAGCAAACGCAGAATTCACACTCTTCTCCATTAGACTCCCTCCTGCCGCAGCGTCTACGTGATCTCTAGTTGGTGCAAGTAAGCCGTTGTAAAACTTACAGATTTGTTGTTTCCTGGTGAACCCATGCTAAGGACAGCTTCGGAGTAAATCTCTGAATCTTTCCCATGCTTCACCCAGTGGCTCCTGATCCAACTGTCTGAACTGTGTGATTTTATTTTGCAGCTCTAGCATCTTGCTGGGTGGGAAGTACTTCAATTGAAACCTTTCCCTTAACTCATCCCACTCAGTGATATCCTCTAATGAATTAAACCACTGCAGAGCTCTATCCTATAAGGAAAAAGGAAAGAGCCTCATCTTCACTTGCTCATGCGGTACATGGTTGATTTTTATCGTATCAGTCAGTCTCCGAAACTTAGTTAAATGAGTGTTCGGATCTTCCAAAGTAGTACCGCCATACTGATTTTGTTGCACAATATTGATGAGCGCTGGTTTGAGCTCAAAACTGTGTGCATTGAGTGGTGGCGGTTGTACTCCTCCAGGATTCTGATTAGGCAGAGGACAAAGACAGTCACTTATTGGAGAAGTGTCCTCATCATGACTCTCATTGTTATTATGATTTCCTACTGGAAGTACTGGATTCTGTGGAGGTTGTTGTTGTTGGATACTTGTGGCTCTGTCATCTAAATTGGCCAGTGCCAACAGAATGCGGTTCATAACCTCTTCTTGGTTCGGCGGATTTTCCATCTCAACTGGTTGATTTCTCCTTGCTCTGTGTCTTCGGGCTGTAGCTTCAATTTTCGGATCACACGGAAGAAGATGTTCTTTTCCCTTAGACCTGGTATGCATGCACAATCCCTGAAAACACTAACAAGAAAATACCCACGTAAAATCGAAATAGATAAAAAATAAAAACAGAAATTAAATGTGCAAAAATAAATTGTTGCCTAGTCTAGTCTTGTTCTACTTATCAGAATAAAAACTAAAACATTAAACTCAATCCCCGGAAACGGCGCCAAAAACTTGTTCGCCTATTTTATAACCTAACAATCCGCAAGTGTACAGGTGCAAGTGTATATAACGGCAAGCAAGGTCGATCCCACAAGGACTGACTTAATGACTAGTTTGATACTCTAAATATCCTAAAACACTCCTAACTAGGCTCTCAATTGGAATGATTTTAGTATTAAATTAATTTTACTAAACTATTACTTAACACTTAAGTCCAAGAATAAGAAAACAATTTATCAAATACTCAAGATTGGAAGACAAATTCTAGAGAATTGATTTCAGAATTAACTAAGTATGACAATCTAATTATTCTAAACTAGCAATGATTATTATCGTTATTAGACGGAACTTATATATATTAACTCTCCTTTCGAAGCAATTAACTTGTAGATTCATTATCCCTAGCCACCCTTTCAAGTCGACTAGACCTAACGAACTCCCAATCGATCTTAGACCAATGCCTACGCACTTATCTCACCTCTTTTCAGAGCGGTCAACAAATACGCTATATATTGTCTTTCCATTCACAAATTCCTCCTTTCAAAGCAAACTTATGAATTATGTAGAAATAGTTAAGTGATCAAGTTAACTATTCATGAAAATAAATCACAACACATAGATAACGAATAACAATCATTAACTAGAATAGAAAACCTTCAATTAATCAAATATTCATTAAAACCTACTTTCAAAACCCTAGAATAGTAAAGAACTACTCACTCATGTTCATATTCATAACACAAATATGTTCATAGACAAACATGATTTGAAAGAAAGAAATGAGAAAATGAATAAGCACCCTAATCGCCGTCTTGATCTTAATCCTTTGATGTTGCTTTCCTCTTCAATATGCCATGTAATGATCTCTAACCCCCTTTTTCGAGTTTGGGAACCTCCTTATATAGTTAAGGCTAAATTGGGCTCAAGGTGGGCTTAAAATCATAAAGCGCGCACATTCAGTTTTGGACTCGAAAAGTTGCCTCGACCGAGTCAGAATCGCCCTCGACCGAGTTGGTCTTCAACTCGACCGAGTTGGAATCCCCTCGACCGATTTGGAATCTCTGACCAATTTCACGTTTTGCTCTCCATTTCTCACTCGATCGAGTTGCTAAACAACTCGACCGAGTCAGATTTTCTGACCATGCTTCAACTCCTCTTTGTTATTTCTAACTTTTCTTGCTCGTTTTTCATCCGAACCTTGCCCAAACGGACTTTTTGGCCTTTTTATGCCTGAATAATACTAAAACAAGCAGAAACACGTCATCTAGCTCAAAATATGGATTTTATTCACTTTTCGCCCAAATACACATGCATATGTCACAAATTACACATTAATTGACCTAATATACATGTAAAACTAGCATGTATCAATCTCATGTCCGGTTGTTCCTAAAAAAGCCATATTCAGTAAGGGTCAACTATATATTGCAGTTTCGAGAGTCACAAATCGAAGAGGGTTGAAGATATTGATTTGTCATAAATAAAATCAAAGTTGTAATAAAACAACAAACGTTGTTTATAATGAGATGTTTAGAGATGTGTAGATTTGTTACACTTTCAAATAAATGTGTCCAATATAAAAATATATGTTTTTTGTACCTTATGAATTCTTAATTTTTTTTCTTATCTATTGATTTCTTTAATATGTTTCACACAAAAAATATGATTATTGATACGTAAGTTCATCCTTATTTGTACGTCTATTTATCAAAATAAAATGCACTTAAAATCATCACATAATGTTATAAAATTTTATTTATAAAACATCTTATGACCGTGCATCGCACGGGTGGTTTACTAGTTTTTATAATATAGAGAAATATTATAACCAACATATAATAAGTCAAAAAATTATATGTTTGTTAATAACAAAGACCAATTAAAAAAATTAAAAAAATTAAAATATTTATATTCATTTATCTAAGATATGTATATTTCGTTCATCCTAGCATAGTGATCATGCTCATAACTTTTTAACATATATATATATATATATACACATACATACATATGATATATTTACTGTTATAAAAATTCTTAGAAAATTCATCATTTTTTGTTGCTACATGAAAAAAATGATTAATCATTTTAACAATTAAAAATCCAGGTACATGTTATCTTGGATATGTTCCAATACTTTCGCATCTCAATTTTTAACTTTATGAATGTAGATGTCAGTCCAATATCATCAAGTGTTCATGAAATGTAGTAGAGGTTTTGAGGATTCCAGAACCGGGTTTGGAATGCAAGGAACCAGGTCGGTGAACCGGATTTTAACCAGTTCAGAAAAAGAGGTTAGAATGGGAACCGGGTCCAAGTTTGTTATAACTGCCGTTTGCAACAATTTTAAACCGTTGCATGAGAAACCGTTGTAGAAAGCTCGCTGCAGCAGTTTTGAGTTCTTGAGTCAAAATTGGTTACAACTTCCTCAACTCCCTGATTCGAGCTCCGGCATTTATATACATTGTAAACACTTGAAGTTGCGAGCTGATTGACGTATCTTTCCCTCTGTAAACATTACTCAATCAAGAGAATTAGAATGCTAGGGTTTTGTGCTCAATTCAAGCTGTGAATTGGGGTTTCTGGTGTTTCTGGATATTTCTTGTAATTGATTGATTAGTGGAGTGAATTGAGGTGTATAGAACCTCCGTGGATGTAGATCACATTGATCGAACCACGTAAAAATCCGGTGTTCATCATTTTTCTTTCCTGTTCTTTGTTCGGTTGCAAGTGGCCGATTTCTTGGTTGTTTTTCATTCAATGCTGGTTTGTGTGTTGTTTGTGTGTGAGAGTGATTTGTTCATAACAATGAATATAGGGGGAATCAAGTGATGTTCGGTTGGTTGAGTCTCAAGAAGTCTGGCCAATAATGAAATTCGTTCTCTCCCAAAAATAAATGACATAATATGGTGTTTTCATTTATAGATAATATATGATTGGATGTATACAAATGAAATAAAAAAAAAAAAAAAAAAAATTCATTAACATGTACGATTTGAAGTCTCCTACAATAAATATCAGCAACATGTGCGGTTAGAATTTGGCAGAATATCATCACAAAACTTTAGTATTTTACTTAATAATGATTAGAGATTTTTCCTTCAATATGGGAGTAGTTTTTGGCAGATTATGACGAGTCAGTTTTATATGATTGGAGAACTTTTCTTAATATGGCCGAGTAATTATTGACAGATCATTACAAATATAGTTGATATGTGATTGAAGATTTTTCCTTAAATATAAGAGAATTTTTTTCAGATTATGGCCGAGATCAGTTTTGGTAGAATATCGTTATAAACGTAGCTAATATATGATTGAAATTTTTTCCTCTTTGTAAAGATTTTACCATAAATTTGATATTTCTAGATTTAATAACAACGTTGAGTAGGAAAATACTAAAGTTTCCACTTAAAAATGTTTTCATTATATATTAAGTAAGATTATTATTATTATTATTATTATTATTATTATTATTATTATTATTATCATCATCATCATCATCATCATCATCATCATCATCATCATCATCATCATCATCATCATCATCATCATCATCATCATCATCATCATCATCATCATCATCATCATCATCATCATCATCATCATCATCATCATCATCATCATCATCATCATCATCATCATCATCATCATCATCATCATCATCATCATCATCATCATCATCATTAATATTATTATTATTATTGTAACTTTATGAAATAAAACTCGTTCAAGACTGGAACATGATCATATATGCTTTTCCTTTCTAGGTTTTGGGCCAACATGTCCCAAAGCCCATTTAACAGATGCCCTAATTTGCCATTTGATAGACAGAAGTGGGCGCCGCATTTTCGTGTAATGATTCCTTCCCGACCCGCGAAGTTTAGACAGACAATTCGAACCCGGCACAACCCAATTCATTTTCAATTCGAATTTAAGAAAAAAACATCAATTTCCAAACTATAAATCTAAAAATGTCACAATATATACAGACGTTTAAAATTTCAAATAGATTAGTAGACAGTACAACACAACAACACGAAATACACATGTCCACAAACAAGTTGGAATTTTGAAAAATAAAATCTAAAATTATAAATATACATCAATCATTAAAAAGTATTACAAATATGTCTAATTTTATAAATATACTGATTTGTACTTTTTACTTTTTAAAAAAAATAAGTTGTGGGTTGACCCAACCCGACCCATTTTTACAGGTCATTCAATTTCGACCCATTTCTGACCCTAACCCTCAATTTCTGGTTGGGACGTGTCGAATTGTTCGATCGTGTCGGAAATCACCACTCCTATCCTCTTTTCTGAAAGTTTGTAGATGTGAGTGAGAGGAAATGTGCGAGACAAATGCTTCTCTCTTCAGTGACTGTTCTTTGTACTTTTATCTATATCTTTGTGACTATCTTCTCCATTCCTCCATCTTTGTTAGTTGAAGAATGGTGTTGTCTAATGAGGTTTAAGGATGCAGTTTAGAAAGGCTTAAGGCTACGGGTTTCACGTTGAAATGAAAATTCACCTGAAAATGTTGTTTTGGATGATCATCAACTTGTTAGGAATAGACATATAACTTAAAGAAACATAAGGAAACCTCTTAGTTTGATGGTCTTCTCACGCTTTAATGTTTTCGAGCAGTGACAAAATAGTTACAATTAACCGCGGCAACTAGAATTCATAGCAAATATTACTCAAAATAGTTTCAGGGTAGATATGTACATTTCGTGGCAATTCTTTGAAGAATGGCAAATTGGTAACCGCCATAGCTGGACTCTAGAGTTTAGAGAGAGAAAATTCTATTATCTCATTAGTTTTGGAATATGAAAAATACAACCAACTTTTCTATATTCTTCTGTATATATACAAAGCTACTAACTGAAGTTTCTAGAAGGTTTTACTAAGCTAACTAACAATTAATTACTAAACTATTTCTATTTACATATATACCAGCATACTTAATACCCCCTCCTGAATTTAGAACGCGGTGAAAGTCAGCGGCGCCCAACTTGGACAAGAAATATTGAAACTGTGTTGATCCCAAGTGTAAAAAAATATGTTGTTTGTTGCTTTGTCGAGACATGCTGTAGATCAACGACGCCCTCTTTGTACTTATCACGAACAACATGGCAATCTATTTTTAAGTGTTTGGTTCTTTCGTGAAAAATCGGATTAGATGTGATGTGTATTGCCGCCTTGCTGTCGCAATATAGTGAAATAGGAAGTGGTAAAGATAACTTGAAGTCCACAGCTAAAGATTGTAACCATTGAAGCTCAGCAACGGTTGCACTGAGAGCCTAATATTCGGTCTCTGTAGACGACCTCGAGACGGTAGTTTGCTTCTTACTCTTCCACGAAACTAAAGATCCTCCCAAAAATATGCAGTACCCGGTGATCGATCTCCTTGTGTCTTTGTAGGCCACCCAGTCTGAGTCACAGTAGGCTTGCAAGGTGGTAGAGCCTGAAGCTGAGTAGTATCGACCTAAGGCGGGACAACTTTTCAAGTAACGCACTATGTGAAGTCTAGCATTCCAGTGGCATGTAGTGGGTCTGAGAACAAATTGGCTAAGTTGTTGTACAGAGTATGTCAAGTCTGGTCGAGTTAGATTAAGGTATAATAATCTTCCTCCTATACTTCTCCGGATCAGGAAGCACTTCTCCTTCCTCAGCAGATAAATACAATCCTATTGGTAATGGAGTTGCAGCTGGTTTACAACCTCTGAGGCCCATATCTTTCAATATATCTAATACATATTAGCGCTAACATAGGTAGGTCCCTTTAGTGTTTCTTGCCACCTCCATTCCGAGAAAATAGCGAGCAAATCCAAGATCTTTAATCGTAAATGCTTGGTCTAGAAATGTTTTCAGCTGAGCAATGATAGATTCGTCTGATCCTGTTATTAAAACATCGTCGTCATACACGAGTAGTATTAGAAAAATATTTGGAGCAGAGTAAACAAATAGACAATGATCAGATGGGGACTATCAAAATCCAAATTCTTGTAATTTGGCACAAAATGCATGATTCCATTGTTGGGATGCCTGCTTAAGACCGTATAGAATTCTTTGCAGCTTACATACGTCTCCTTTCTTAGCTTTGCTGTAACCAGGGGGAGAGAGCATATATACCTCTGTGTCAATATCTCTATGCAAAAATGCGTTATTTATATCAAGTTGAAAAATAGGCCAATGTCTCATTGTAGCAACACAATATAACATGTGAATAGTAATAGTTTTGGCAACAGGTGAAAAACTCTCCAAATAATCTTCTCCATAAACTTGATTATAACCTTTGGCTACTAACCTCGCCTTGTATCGTTCAATTGTGCCATCAGGGTTCAGTTTTACTTTGTAGACCCATTTGCAACCAATAGGGGTCTTTCCATGTGGTAAAGTAGTAACAATCCAAGTCTCATTTTGCTCTAGAGCAGCCAACTCTTTATTCATAACTTCTACCCACTCCTTGCTTTTACTAGCCTATGGGTAGGATTTTGGCTCTTGGATAACAGGCACATTGCCCAAGAAAGTCACATAGGTATGTTCAAACATAGAATTAGTCATATAGGGAAATGTGTGTAAAGGATATGCTTTACCTGCAGGAGCATTAGAATGACTAGAAGAGGAGTTTGTGACTTTGAATTGATCAGTAACAACATTGCATGTGAAATCTGAAAGGTAAGTCGGTTTCTTCTTTTGTCTCTATCCCCTACCCATGGTTTTGTGTGGGAGAAAAACAGGATTGTGGAGGAAGTAATACACTCTGAAGCACTAGGAGTGTTGAAAGAATCTGGAGCACTATTTTGAGTAGAAATTGACTCTTGAGTAATTGGGGCTGCTTTGGGAAGTGGTAGGGAATTCTGAGAAATTTCAGTAACTTTGTATGGAAAAATATCTGAAAAGAAAGCTACATCTCTGGAAACTAATGTCCTTTTTTGAGATAAATCATACAATAGGTAACCTTTCTTTCCAAGTACATATCCCAGAAAAATGCTCTTGAAAGATCTTGTGTCAAACTTTGATTTATGAGGAGTCGTATTAGCTGCAAATGCTAAGCAACCAAAGTGTTTTAGGATATTATAGTCTGGTATTTTGGAATGTTAGATCTTGTGAATAATAGTTCAATTTTATCAAGTGACTTACTATATGAAGTATAAGTTGTGAAGATTTCAGAACCGGATTTGGTATTTGAAGAACTGGGACATAAAACCGGATTTGAACTCAATTCAGTGAAAAGGTTAAGAGGGAACCGGGTTGAAGTTGGTTATAACTTCCGGATACAATGGTTTTAATCTGTTGCACTAAACACCATTGTAGAAGACCTGTTTCTGCAACTTGGAGCAGTTGAGTCAAAGTTGGTTACAACTCTCTCGTCTTCTAGATTCGAGCTTCAATACTTATATACATTGTAATCACTTGTAAATGCAAGCTAGTTAATGTAGTTTTCCCTCTGTAAACATTACACAATTGAGAGAATTAGAAGTCTAGGGTTTCTGCTCCAAATCGGTGTGTGATTTGGGGGTTTACTAGTTTTTCTGGTTAATTCCTGTAATTGATTGTGTAGTGAAGTGAATTGAGGTGCATAGGATCTCCGTGGATGTAGATCATCTTTGATCGAACCACGTAAATCCCTGAGTTTGTTGATTTTGTATTTGTGTTTGAGCATGAACGCTGTTCGGCCGATTTTCATTTGATTTCGTTCGAATTTTGGTTTTCATTCATCTTGTGTGATCTTGAGCTGCTAATAACAAGTGGTGCCGTCTGTTGGAAGCATTCTCACATAAGAAGAAGGAAAGAATGTCAGGAATGAAGATGGATCTGGACAAATTTTCAGGGAAAAACGATTTCTATCTGTGGAAGATCAAGATGAAGGCGATCTTGGTGCAGAATGGGTTAGTAAATGCTCTCAAACCAGAAAATGAGTGGGTAGAGACTGAGAAACCCAAATATGATGATATGGATCAGAAGGCACTGAGCCTGATCATTCTGTGTCTTGGTGATAAGCCTTTAAGGGAAGTATCCAGGTGTATGAATGCAATTGAGGCCTGGACCAAACTGGAGGAACTCTACCAGTCCAAGTCAGATTCAAACAAGCTATTTCTCAAGCAAAGATTACTGGCTTTCAAGATGGTGGAGGAAAAGGAAATTTCTGATCAACTAGATGAGTTTACAAAGCTTCTTGATGAACTAGAGGATCTTAGGGTAACAATGGAAGATGATGACAAAGCTCTGATGGTATTAAATGCTTTACCAAGATCTATGGAGAGTTTCAAGGACACTCTGATGTTTGGGAGACAGGATAAGTTGAGTTATGACTCAATTATTACTGCTCTGAAGATCAAATGTTTGCAGAATCAGGGAGATAAGAAAGTAAATCAATCTGGTGAAGGATTGAACATTAAGTTCAAGAGAAACTACCCAAAAGAAGAAGGGCCAAACCTCAAAGACTTTTAAGAATGGGAATAATGTTCAGAAGAAATCTGGAGAATGGGTAGAAACAGGAAGTGCTTCAAATGTAAACAAACTGGACACCTAAAGAAGGATTTTCCACAAAAGATGAAGAAAAAGGAAGGCCAGGGTGCTGAAGCTGCTACGGTTGAACATGAAGAAGACACACCAGAAGTTCTGAATGTTACTGAGTCAAAAATGGAGATGGAGTGGGTATTGGATATTGATTGCTCTTTCCATATGTGTCCTCATGAAGAATGGTTTCAGAATCTCAAGAAAGAAGATGGAGGGTGTGTTTTGCTGGGATATGATCAATCCTGCAGGGTTCAAGGTACTGGATCAGTAAACATCAACATGTTTGATGGAATTACAAGAACTATCACCAATGTGAGGTATGTACCTGGTCTTAAGAGAAATTTAATCTCCCTAGGATCTCTCATTGCTACTGGATGTGAATTCAAGTCTGTTGATGATCAATTACACATAACCAAAGGGAACAAACTGGTGATCAAAGGAAAACAACATAATAGTTTATTTATTTTGATGGGAAAACCTGTGGTTGGTTGTGTGGGAAACATTCTAGGCAAGAATGAATTAACATTGTGGCATAAAAGGTTAGGGCACATTGGGGAAAGAGGACTAAAGGAATTATCCAAGAAAGGCATAATTGGAGAGGTTGGAAACCAAACAATTAAATTTCGTGATAAATGTGCATTAGGCAAATCACAGAAATTACCTTATGCTAGGGGGACACACATTACTCAAGAACCTTTAGATTATGTCCACTCAGACATCTGGGGACCATCCAGAACTGAAACTCATGGAGGAGGAAGATATTTCATGTCTGTAATTGATGATTTCAGTAGGAAAGTGTGGGTGTTTGTTTTAAGAAACAAAAGTGATGCCTTCACTAAATTCAGGATATGGCTGATTTAGATGGAAACTTTAAGGGGCAAGAAGCTCAAGCATTTTAGAACAGACAATGGTTTAGAGTACCTATCTACTGAGTTTACTAATTTCTGTGATGAAAGGGGAATTACAAGACATAGAACAGTCCTAATGAATCCTCAACAGAATGGTGTTGGAGAAAAATTCAACAGAACAATACTTGAAAGAGTGAGATGTATGTTAATTGATGCTGGACTGCCAAAGGTTTTTTGGGGAGAAACAATCAATACAACATGTTATTTAATCAACAGATCACCTAAATCATCTCTAGGGTTCAAAACACCAGAAGAAGTGTGGAGTGGTAGAGTTCCAAGTTATACAGGTTAAAGGTGTTTGGATGTCTGGCTTATGCACATATGAAGTCAGACAAACTTGATCCAAGAGCATACAGGTGTGTGTTTTTAGGGTATCCAGAAGGAATAAAAGGATACAGGTTATGGTGCTTGGAACTTGGGAATCAGAAGCTCATGATAAGCAGAGATGTTAAGTTCAATGAATCAGTTATGGGATATCACTCCACTGGAAGTCAAGAAGAAAGTGATGGAACTACTGAAGCATAAAGATTATCAGTTCAGCTGGAGACTCAGATGGATTCTAATTCCCAAAGGGTTGAGAACTTGAGAGAACACTCATGTGACAGCTCATCAGAAGTAGAAGATGTGCAATCCAGAAATTCCAATTTAAGAAACTATAGTATTGCCAGAGATAGACCAAGGAGGCAAATTCAAAGACCAGACTTCTATGGGCAGGCTGGGAGTGCACATTATGCACTTAGCATTGCTGAAGACATAGAACATCAGGAACCACAGAACTTCAAAGAAGCAGTCAGTGGTGGTGAAAGTGAGTACTGGGTTAGTGCAATGGTGGAAGAAATGGAATATCTGGAGAGGAATGGTACTTGGAAGCTGGTTGATAAGCCTAAAGGACAGAATCTGGAAAGTTCCAAGTGGATATATAAAAAGAAGATTGAAGCTGGAGACTCAGAAAGGATAAGATACAAAGCAAGACTTGTTGCAAGAGGTTTTACTCAGAGGGAAGGTATTGATTTTAATGAGGTTTTCTCTCCCGTGGTGAAACATTGCTCTATCAGACTGTTGTTATCAAAAGTAACACAAGAAGACATGGAGTTACATCAATTAGATGTTAAAACTGCATTTTTGCATGGTGACTTAGTTCAGAACATATTAATGAAACAGCCTGAGGGTTTTGTGATTCCAGGAAGTGAAGAGAAGGTATGCTTTATCAAGAAATCATTGTATGGATTGAAACAAAACCCAAGGCAGTGGAATAAAAAGTTCAATGAGTTCATGTTAAAGGCAGGTTTTATCAGAAGTCTGTATGACAGTTGTGTATACTTTGATAAGAATACTAATGTTGATCCAGTGTATTTGTTGCAATATGTGGATGACATGCTTATTGCAAGTAGGAGTAAGCATAAAATACATTTGCTGAAGAAGAAGTTGAGTTCAGAGTTTGACATGAAAGATTTAGGTGATGCAAAGAAGATTTTGAGCATGAGTATAATAAGAGATAGGAGTTCTGGAAGCTTATGGTTATCTCAGAAGCATTATCTTTAGAAGGTAGTGGAGAGATTTCAGATGCATGCGGCCAAATCGTTGAGTATTCCAGTAAGTCAACAACTTAAATTGTCCAAGGAGCAGAGTCCAAATACTACAGAAGAAGTTAGATACATGAGAAATATACCATATGCAAGTGGTGTTGGAAGCTTGATGTATGGCATGATCTGTAGCAGACCAGACTTGGCATATTGTGTATCTTTGGTTAGTAGGTACATGTCAAATCCGGGGAAAGCTCACTGGGATGCTTTGAAGCAGGTGTTGAGATACTTAAAAGGAACAGTGAACCTGGGCTTGAAATTTCAGAAACAAGCAAATGCCTCTATTCCATTGGTAGGATTTGTAGATGCTGATTTTGCAGGGAATGTTGATACTAGAAGATCTATTACAGGTTATGTGTTTACTCTATATGGAACTTCATTTGGTAAAACACCAGGCTTTCCATGAAAGATCCAAGCATATAGATGTAAGGTTACATTTTGCAAGAGATGTGATAGATGCAGGGTCTGTGGAGGCTAAGAAAGTTCATATTGATGACAATGTTGTTGATTTCTTAACCAAAGCAGTTTCTGGGAACAAGGTAGTGCATTGCTCGAGCCTAGTTAGGCTTGAACAATGTGGTTAATATTCAAGGAACAAAGATAGGATGATGTAAGGATATGCACTTGAATTTATTGAGGTGGAGATTTGTGAATATTAGTTCAATTTCATCATGTGACTTACTATATGAAGTAGAAGTTGTGAAGATTTCAGAACCGGATTTGGTATTTGAAGATCCGGGACATAAAACTGGATTTGAACTCAATTCAGTGAAGAGGTTAAGAGGGAATCGGGTTGAAGTTGGTTATAACTGCCGGATACAACGGTTTTAATCCGTTGCACTAGAAACCGTTGTAGAAGACCTGTTTCTTCAACTTGGAGCAGTTGAGTCAAAGTTGGTTACAGCTCTCTCGTCTTCTAGATTCGAGCTTCAATACTTATATACATTGTAATCACTTGTAAATGCGAGCTAGTTAATGTAGTTTCCCCTCTGTAAACATTACACAATTGAGAGAATTAGAAGTCTAGGGTTTCTGCTCCAAATCGGTGTGTGATTTGGGGGTTTACTAGTTTTTCTGGTAAATTCTTGTAATTGATTGTCTAGTGAAGTGAATTGAGGTAAATAGAACCTCCGTGGATGTAGATCATCTTTGATCGAACCACGTAAATCCCTGAGTTTTTTTATTTTGTTTCTGTGTTTGCGCATGAACGCTGTTCGGCCGATTTTCATTTGATTTCGTTCGAATTTTGGTTTTCATTCATCTTGTGTGATCTTGTGCTGCTCATAACAGATCTCAAAATGGGTTTTCCATTTGAGAAGAGTAATCAAATAGACAGCTAGTAATATAGAATGAAACACTAAGGCTCTTGCAATTTCTAAGAGATGCCTATGCTTTCTTTTGACAACATCATTTTTCTATGGTGTGTATACACAAGTGGTTTGGTGGATAATTCCTAGAGACACAAACATGTCATGGCATTCTTTGCCTATAAATTCCAGACAATTATCTGATCTTACCATTTTGACAGTGGTAGAATATTGAGTTTTAACGATAAGAAGAAATTCATGTAGAAATCTAGGTGTTTGAGTTTTTTTTTTTGCATGAGGTATACCCAAGTACAACGGCTAAAGTCATCAATGAGTGTGAGAAAATAAGGGGTATTTGTCAAGCAATCATTCCTGCAGGGACCCCAAATATCAATATGTATCAATTCAAAAACTGCACTAGTGGTAATTGAACTAGGAGAAAAAGATGTTCTATGTTGTTTAGCTTGAAAGCAAGAAGTACAGCTTTTAATTTGTAATACATCAGTTGCAGGAGACAATGACTTTAGAAAAGGTACATGAGACAAAGTACTAAGGGAAGCATGGCCTAGGACAGAATGCCAATACAATAGTGAAGCATTACAATTAACATTCAAAGCTTTATTCAGAGGATATCTAAGGGATGTAGAGTTACCTTGAAAAGAGGGCTGTAAGATGTAGAGCTTGTTTGTTAGCTGACCAATTCGAAGCACTCTTCTAGTCTTCAGGTCCTGCAGTAGACACTGTTGAGCAGTAAAAGTACATTGGATATTAGATGTACTTGTTAGTTGAGAAATGGATAAAAGGTTATAATGGAAAGAAGGGACACATAGGATATCATGTAAGGTAATGTGTTTGTCTAGGATGATTTTACCAGAATGAGTAATTGGCTTGGTTGAACCATCAGGTAAAATGATAGATGTAGGTGAGGAAACAGGAGATAATTGGGTAAAAGAATGTTTGGCATGACACATGTGCTTACTAGCACCTGTGTCTAATATCCAAGTTACTTCATCACTACCACTAGACATCATAAAAGTAGAATTTAAACCATAGTGTGCAACGATACTTGCAAAGTTGACTGAATTGGAAAAATCTACTGGTGAATCAATGGGACCAGTATTGTTGGCATTGCCCAAATATTTGGCAATCTCTTATTGGATCATTAAGGAGAAATCTGGTGTAACCATCGTGGCTTCTTGTTTGTCAGCAACCATATAAATAGCAACTTTGCCTCTCTATTCTTGAAGCTTCTTGTACCAGTCAGGTGTGCCATGAACCTGAAAATACTCACTAACATCATGTCGTGCACCTCCACAATGAGAGCATATCAGCTTGGCTCTTTCCTCTCTTTTCTTCCTGTATTGACCTTTCATTTTTCCCCCATCCCATGAACCTTATGGACCAGCAGGCTTAGACATATTGTTCTTGGAGTTAAATCGTTTTACCATCATAGCAGCTTGCTCAACAGACCCAGGGAATGAGATTTGCACCGAACGTTGTTTCTCCACCGTAGTGATCATGGAATAAGCCTTGTTTACTGTAGGTAATGGCTCCATGAGCAAGATTTGATTACACACATGATCGAAGCCATCATTCAATCCCATAAGAAATTAAATAAGCTTTGTCTGAGTGTCCATTTCTAGTGTAGCCTTGCTATTTGCACATGTACAAATAGTAATCGGAACTAAATTGGACATCTGATCCCATAATTCTTCAGACGTGTAAAATATAACTGGACGGATTCATTACCTTGAGTAATCGTCGCAATTTCCCGTTGCAGCTGATAGAGGAGTGGACCGTTGCTCTCGCCAAATCATTGAGCGATCTCCTCCCAAAGTTCTTTCGCACTGTTTGCATAGACAAAACCTTCCGCGATGTCTTTAGACATGCTATTCAGAATCCACGATATTAACATACAGTCAGCTTTCTTCCATGACTCGAAAGTAGCATCGGTTTGTGCAGGAGGTGAAATCCCGCCATCAACAAATCCTAGCTTCGATTTAGCGCCGAGGGCAAGAATCATGGGCTTGCGCCATGAATTATAGTTAGGACCAGTGAGCGGATGTGACACTAGTGTCATTCCTGGATTATCAGACGAAGCTAACATAAACGGATCATCCGCTTTTATCGCATTGCTCGATTCAGCCGCAATTCTGTTTGCATCAGCCAAAATGGGACAAGCTGACCTTGAATTGAGGTCCATTACGCAACGAACCAAAATGGAAATGAAGAATAGGACTAATGAATCGGAGTAGAATAGAGAATAACGAAGATTGGATGGATCGATACCATTAAACTGATACCATGAAGAATGGCGAATTGGTAACCGCCATAGCTGAACTATAGAGTTTAGAGAGAGAAAATTATGTTATCTCATTAGTTTTGGAAAATGAAAAATACAACCAACTTTTCTATATTCTTTTGTATATATACAAAGCTACTAACTGAAGTTTCTAGAAGATTTTACTAAGCTAACTAACAATTAATTACTAAACTATTTCTATTTACATATATACCATCATACTTAATATTCTTAAAAATGATCGTAGTTACACTTTAAAAAACACGAAAGTTACAAAAATGACAAAATACGACTAGAACTTATATAAAAAGTTATTTTCAGTTTTTACAGTTTTTGAGTGAACGAAATAGTTTATTCTACGAATAAGTCAAAACAAATAAATAAATAAGAACTACAAATGTTAAATAATGGTTTTTTTTTTCTTTTCAAAATTGTAACTTAATGACCAAAAATTAAAAGAATGTAACATTATGAAACTTGACTTCTGGATAGTATAAGTTTCAAAAACAAAACATAATAATGAGTTCAACTTTGATGTATTTGGGGTATCGGTGCATCTGTATGGTTAATTACCATTACATTAGGACTTTTGTGATCTTAGCCCTTAGATAAAAAATTAATCTCTTAATTTGCTCAAACGGTCATAAGAATATTTTTCCTCTTCTTCATCACCTTTCTGCGTTGTACGAGAACTGAACTTCGGCATCAACCATATACAATTGGGCTAGATTTCGAATGGGAAGTGGCCCTTTTTTGGTATTGAATTTATACTTAAAGCTGAATGACAATTTGGTGTTGAGGGCTTGATATAAACTCACTGTCAAGATTCTATTATCTGGATATAGTTGAGCATAACTAAGGGAACTTGATCAATTTCCCATCAGTGGCGTGATCAGATATAGTTGCTCTTGCTCATGAAAGATATAAGATATTCTATTGTTTTATTGGTTAAACATTTTTGGAGAAATATTGCAAAAAAACTCCGGCAAAATATATTAAAAGATGAGTAGGTCTTGGGTGCACCAACACACAATAAGCTTATTGTGCACTCCTCAATTTAATTTGGGAATTAGATATATATTAAGGGCTGCGTTTGGGTAAGCATAAAAGGCCGGTGACCCAGCGGTTTAAGCATCACGCGCAGCCTCAGCCAGCGTGCGCATTTTTTTCTTTTTCTTTTAATTCAAATTAATAATATATGTGTGTATATATATATATTAAGGCATGTTTGTTATCATATGAGACACTAGCCTAGGTGGTAAAATATTAAATTGTTAGATATTAGGGCATGGGTTCAAATCCCATCTTCTTCAATTTTTTATATATGTGCACTTTTTATATTATTTTAGACAGTGTAATATATTATTTAAAAAAATTATATATTATTATTCAAAAAAAATGTGTATACCTGTAACATAACATATACTATTACACAATATAACATATACTATTACGCAATATATATATTATTAAAAAAAAAGTGTATACCTGTAACATAACATATACTATTACACAATATAATGTTGCATATACTATTACACAATATAACATATACTATTACGCAATATAACATATACTATTAAACAACAGAATATATTATTAAAAAATTGTACATGTAACTATACCATATACTATTACGCGATAAACAACAGAATATATTATTAAAAAATTGTACATGTAACTATACCATATACTATTACGCGATATAACATATACTATTGCGCAATATAACATATACTATTGAACAACATAAAAAGAGGTAAAAACAGAGCAAAATCAGGGTTCGAACTTGCGCGTCCCGCGCGCCTGGACCCCGCGCGCGCGTTTCTCACCGCTGCACCACATGTTATTATTGGGAATTCATCCAAACAAGGCCCTTATATATATTCTTAATTTCAAATTAAATAGGAGAGTGCACAATAGTGCAATTGTGTGTTGGGTGCACACAAGTTTTTGCCTTAAAAGATATCTGAATGAAGAAGAAACTATTCTTAATTAAAGGATAATAATTATTGATATATTGTTTCTATAATGCCGATTAAATTAAGAGTGTAATCATATTTTTTAGTAGAATATAATATAATTAATAAGACTGGGTCATATTTAATTTATTAGAGCTTAATTTAATTGGGTCCGACCAGGTTCCTTCGGTGACTCAGTGTGAACTGGAATAAATTATGAGGATTATAATTTATTACTACAATATTTGAGTTATGATATTATGATATTATAGAGGATGGATATATCCTGTATCTTTTACGCTTATCTAGATATGTTATTTGGGGAGAAAGAATATTGTGATATATTATATATATATATCGGATACTTCTCCTACACACAAGTAATACACGTTATATTCATATCCAACAAGGTGTCCACACACCGGGTCACGAACTCCTCACGGAGTAGGCTTGCAGAGTAGGCTTGGAGGTTTGAAGCGTGATATAAAAAAAAAAAAAAAAAACACGCTACAAAGGTATTCCAATAAACCCCTTTTGTATAGATTAATTAGTATGTAGAACATATTAATTAGTATGTAGACATATAATAATACGATCGATCCTACAACGATTGTCCGATTATATCTAATATTGTGGATCGAATAGGAATCGTGGTTCTAACATATGGTATCGAAGCGTAGGTTTTAATATTATTGTATGTTCTCGATTAATTAATTTGATTATGCATGTGTTAGTGATGAGCGGTGTTAAGGATTTGTGATTTTATTGTGCTATTAGATTGAATACATTTTAATTTTTGATCAATTTACGATTTTAGAATTTTGTCGGATTACAAATGTATTTATAATTTTGAGTCTATAAATAAGGGGGTGGATTACGACTCCACATGTCTTCTCGTTAGATTTAAAATAGTTTGCTCCAAAAGTGACCCTATGGAAGTACATATGGCACTTGTTTGTATCTTCTCCAAAGTGACCGGAATCCTCCGCAAAAGGGTTGAAATCCTCCATTATTGTAGCTTGATGCTACGGCCTCAACATGAAAAATTCAAAATCTGAAAATTGGGGATGGCACAAGCTACCCCTCACTTCCCGCTGTTTTACGATCGAACGGAGACAGAGGCATGACGGCGGTGCGATGTGGCAGAAACTCCGGCAGCGGCCATGGATTCCGGTGAACCAGAAGGTCGCGATCTGATCTCTGAAAACTATTCACGTTTTAGCGGTGGCAGCACTGGGAAAGTGATGATAATGGCGGCGGTAAGCTACTCCCGTCCGTGCCCGCGGCGGGCAGATTCTGGGCCGCAGATTCAGCGAAGAAGATGATTGCAGCGTAACAGTTTTTCCAGAATATCGCCGAGCTGTTGGTGTTGTGCCGGTGCTGCATTACTGTTAGAATAATGAATTTTTATTAAAAGAATATTTTAGTTTAATTTTAAAAATACCTTTTTAATTTATTAAAGACCTAGTCAGTCCATTAACTGATAGGTCCGTTCTTCCCTTATTCCTCTCCCACTAAGTAACGTTAAAAACATGTTTCTTCCATTATTTAAGCGTGGGCGAGATAGTGAAGAAATACAGAAAATCAGTATTCTTTCTGTATTCTATATTTTTTTCAGTATACCAAGCAATAGAGGGAGGGAGTCAGTATTCCGGTGCCTTTCCGGTGCAGAAGGATTCCGAGACAGAGAGTTTCTGGGCTGTTTTATCCTGGGGACGACGGGGCTGAATACTGCTTGCACAATTTGGGCAGAGCCGCAAATCGTCTTAAAGAGAGCGACCTAGTACGCGACTCAACCCAAAAACTATCCAGTAACTTATTGTTAATTCTATTGTGCTCCAACAATTTTAAGACGATCTTTTCTGCCATGAACACCGAAATTGATTCCGTCACCGTTGACCTCAACAAACCCTTTCGTTTTGAGGGTCTCCATTTCAAAAGATGGAGACAGAAAATGTTATTTTTTCTCACTACCAGAAAAGTCTCATCCGTTCTCACCTCTGAAAAACCCACTTTATCCAATTTACCGGATATACCTTCTGATGAACAAATTAAGCAACAAGCAGCATGGGTGGAAACTGATTTCTTGTGCAAGAATTTTATTCTTAATGGGTTGGCGGACGATTTATATGATTACTACTCCTCCAAAGAGTCTGCCAAAGATGTCTGGGATGCACTCCAGAAGAAATATGACACTGAGGAGGCTGGAGCAACTGGGTTGCACTCCAGAAGAAATATGACACTGAGGAGGCTGGAGCAAAGAAATACGCGGTGAGCCGATATCTCAAGTACCAAATGTCTGATGATAAATCCGTGGAGGTACAATCTCATGAACTACAAAAAATTGCATATGAGATTATCTCAGAAGGTATGGCTTTAGATGAACAATTTCAAGTTGTTGTTTTAATTGATATGTTACCCCCTAGTTGGAAAGATTTCAAAAATGTTCTGAGGCACAAAACCAAAGAATTCTCACTGGAAAGTCTGATAACCCGCCTTCGTATTGAGGAAGAAGCCCGGAAACAAGATCAGAAGGAAGAAATTCTTGTTGTGTCTAACAACAAAAATATTCAGAAATACTCCACCTCCGCTGTTCTAAAACCAAAACCCAAAAATATGAAGAATCAAAATCGTCGTTATTTTCAGAACCGGAACGCTCCTCAGTTCCAGAATAGGAATAATCAACGCCCCCTTCAAGAAATGGACCCCCAGTGAGAAAAGATGTGGTCCATACGGGAGTCCCAGTGGGAGAATTTAAATGTTGGAATTGTGACAAACCTGGCCATATGGCTAGGAATTGTCGAAATGGGACTCAACGTGTGGCACCACAGGCTAATCTTATTGAGGAGCCATTTATTGCCATGATTACTGAAATCCATTTAATTGGAGGATCCGAAGGGTGGTGGGTAGACACGGGTGCTTCTCGCCATGTCTGCTTTGATCGAACTATGTTCAAGTCTTATTCTGAAACTGAGGATAAAAATGTACTTTTTGGTGATTCTCACACTACTATTGTTGCTGCGACTGGTGAAGTAGAGTTGAAGTTTACCTCTGGAAAGACCCTGATTCTCAAAGATGTTTTGCATACTCCAGAGATGAGGAAGAATCTTGTTTCGGGCTACCTTCTCAACAAGGCTGGGTTTACTCAGACTATAGGGGCTGATGTTTATACTTTAGCAAAAAACAATGTTTTTGTTGGTAGGGGTTATGCTACTGATGGGATGTTTAAGTTGAATGTTGACGTGAATAAAATTTCTCCATCTGTTTATATCTGTTCTTTTAATACTTGGCATTCTAGATTATTTCATGTCAATAAATGTATAATTAAAAATATGTGTAATTTAGGCTTAATTCCGAAATTGTCTGTAAATGATTTTGAAAAATGTGAATTTTGCACTCAAGCAAAAATTACTAAAACTCCTCATAAATCAGTAATACAAAAGGAAATTGAGCCACTTGACTTAATTCATTCTGATATATGTGAGTTTGATGGTGTATTGACTAGAAATGGAAAACGATATTTTATTACATTTATTGATGATTGCTCTGATTATACTTATGTTTATCTCATGAAACATAAGAGTGAAGCATTTGATATGTTTAAATTATTTATCACTGAAATTGAAAATCAATGCAATAAGAAAGTGAAAAGACTGCGCAGTGATAGAGGTACTGAGTATGATTCTGATATGTTTATTGAGTTTTTTAAATTACATGGCATTATTCATGAAAAAACAGCACCTTATTCTCCTGAAATGAATGGAAAAGCTGAAAGAAAAAATAGGACTTTGACTGAGTCTGTTGTTGCTATTTTATTAAATTCTGGTGCTGCTTCTTATTGGTGGGGAGAGATTTTATTGACTGCATGTTATGTATTGAACCGTGTTCCCAAATCAAAAAACAATGTCTCTCCATACGAAATTTTCAAAGGCAGAAAGCCAAATTTATCTTATTTTAAAATTTGGGGTTGTTTGGCTTACGTTAGAATTCCTGATCCTAAAAGGAAAAAACTTGCTAGTAGAGCTTATGAATGTGTGTTTATTGGCTATGCTGTGAACAGTAAAGCATATAGATTTTTTGATTTGAATTCTCATACCATTATTGAATCGTATGATGCTGATTTTTATGAAGATAAATTCCCTTTTATATCAAGGAATAGTGGGGGCTCGACTTCTAGTAATAATCCAATAACTAGAATAAGCGAACCTCGTATGGAATTGGAATCTGAACCAAGAAAGAGTAAACGTGCTAGAATTGCTAAAGACTATGGTTCTGATTATTATGTTTTTACTGTTGAACAAGACCCACAAAATATACAAGAAGCCTTGTCCTCTGTAGATGCTGAATTTTGGCAATAAGCTATAAATGATGAAATGGAATCACTTGCTTTTAATAGGACTTGGGATTTAGTTGATTTACCTCCTGGCTGCAAAACTATAGGATGTAAATGGATATTGAAAAGGAAATTGAAACCTGATGGTACAGTTGATAAATACAAAGCTCGCCTAGTTGCTAAAGGTTTTAAACAAAAAGAGAATATTGATTTCTTTGATACTTTTTCGCCTGTTAGTCGAATTACATCAATTCGTGTTTTATTTGCACTTGCTTCTATTCATGATCTTGTTGTGCATCAAATGGATGTGAAAACTGCCTTTTTAAATGGTGAATTGATTGAAGAAATTGATATGGATCAGCCTGAGGGTTTTGTAATTTCTGAGCAAGCAAATAAAGTGTGTAAATTGAATAGATCTCTTTATGGATTAAAGCAGGCTCCAATGCAGTGGCATGAAAAATTTGATAATCTTGTTATCTCACATGGTTTTAAAGTGAATGAGAGTGATAAGTGCATTTATTATAAATCAGAGAATGAGCTTTGCACTATTATATGTCTTTATGTGGATGATTTGCTTATATTTGGTTCTAATATTCATGTGGTTAACAATGTGAAATCTATGTTATGTGCAAATTTCGATATGAAAGATCTTGGTGAAGTAAACGTTATTCTTGGAATTAGGATAACTAGGTCTGTAAAAGGAATTTGCTTAGATCAGTCACATTACATTGAGAAAGTTTTGAAAAAGTATAATTATTTTGATTGTAAACCTGCATGCACACCTTATGATCCCAGTGTAAAATTATTTAAAAATACTGGTGATAGTGTAAGACAATCTGAATATGCGAGCATAATTGGTAGTTTACGCTATGTAACTGATTGCACTAGACCAGATATTGCATATGTTGTGGGATTGTTATGTAGATTTACAAGTAGACCGAGTATTGAACATTGGCATGCTATTGAGAGAGTTATGAGATATTTGAAAAGAACTATGAACTTTGGTTTATATTATGAGAAGTTTCCCGCTGTCCTAGAAGGATATAGCGATGTCGACTGGAATACTCTTTCAGATGACTCAAAAGCAACCAGTGGCTATATATTTAATATAGCTGGTGGGGCTGTCTCTTGAAAGTCAAAGAAACAGACTATTTTGGCTCAGTCCACTATGGAGTCTGAGATGATAGCACTAGCTACAGCTAGTGAAGAAGCAGGATGGTTAAGAAATCTGCTATGTGATACTCCCTTATGGGAAAGACCGATTCCAGCTGTATTGATCCATTGCGATAGTACCGCGGCTATTGCAAAAGTTCAGAACCGTTATTATAACGGCAAAAAACGACAAATACGTCGTAAGCACAGTACTATTAGAGAATACCTCTCTACAGGAGCTGTTATAGTGGATCATATACGGACTGATGAAAATTTAGCTGATCCTTTGACTAAAGGATTAGCACGAGAGAAAGTTTGCAGAACTTCGAAAGGAATGGGACTTTTGCCCTTAGATTGATTGATGAGTTACATACAATGGTAACCCAACCTATAGACTGGAGATCCCAAGAAATAGGTTCAATGGGTAATAACAAGTTGTAAGTAATATGTGTGAATCATGCTAATTTTATAATTTTGGAATCCTCTCGAGTGTTGTTGTGTTGAAGCATGATATCTTGAAGCGATATAATTAAGGTTGAGTTTATATTTTTTAACTCTTAATAGGTTCTATATATCCAGTTGGATTGGGGTACCTAGCTACAGGAGTACTCTTGATAGACTTACCTATGTGAATGTGGAAGTGAGGCCGCTTCCTATGAGATTGTGGGCAAAATCTCTATAGCATTCACTATACCGGGATACACGTGTATGGCCGTAAAAGCACGGTCTTTTGGACTACTCCCTGGTAGAGTTGTGTGTGGGATGTTGTTAGAGATAGAGTTCAAAACTACGAGTTACTCTAGTAAAATCTAAATCATCAACACTATGTAAAGGTTCAAGTTGATCAACACCTTTACTTATGCACAACTTTATAATATTGCTTGATGAAAATGTTTTGGAAAAATACTTTGAAAAATTCAAGTGGGGGATTGTTAGAATAATGAATTTTTATTAAAAGAATATTTTAGTTTAATTTTAAAAATACCTTTTTAATTTATTAAAGACCTAGTCAGTCCATTAACTGATAGGTCCGTTCTTCCCATATTCCTCTCCCACTAAGTAACGTTAAAAACCTGTCTCCTCCATTATTTAAGCGTGGGCGAGATAGAGAAGAAATACAGAGAATCAATATTCTTTCTGTATTCTATATTTTTTTCAGTATACCAAGCAATAGAGGGAGTCAGTATTCCGGTGCCTTTCCGGTGTAGAAGGGTTCCGAGACAGAGAGTTTCTGGGCTGTTTTATCCTAGGGACGACGGGGCTGAATACTGCTTGCACAATTTGGGCAGAGCCGCGAATCGTCTTAAAGAGAGCGACCTAGTACGCGACTCAACCCAAAAACTATCCAGTAACTTATTGTTAATTCTATTGTGCTCCAACAATTACTTCTGGCAAGTTTGCACGATGAAGATCGCGGCGGCGGCGGCGATGGAGTCTTGAACTATAACTAGGGTTTCAGCGAGTCAACTCAGAGTTGGTAACAGACTCGGGTCGGTTATTATGCTGGGTTTACGGGCCAAGTCAGTTGCTAAATGGCCCAGAACTAATAGGTTAGAATAATAGATTGAGCCAGTATCTTTTTTAAAGGAATGGGCTCAGGGTCATCTATTGGACAACCCATTATTTTGGGCTACTGAACTTTATAAATAAAGTCAAAATAAGTTAATTTGTAACCTATAAATTTAATTTTAATTGGGCTAATCAAATGGGTTTGATTTGGGTTAGGACTAGACTTGTCCATTGGCGAAATAATTTTTGATTGAGGCCTCATAAAATTAAACTAATGAGTTGCTAGAAAAATAACATTTTGATCGAAATATCAAAATTAAATATAAAATTATTGAATTAATTGTCATGGAATATTGATTGACTTAAATATTAAATTAATTCAAGTTAGACTTCAATTTTGGCCAAGGACATTAGCAGAAAATTTTATTGTATTTTGATGGGCCTAGTGAAGTTGAATTTTTGGCTTACGATTTTGATTTAAACTCAATGATTGAGTTCGGAAAATCAACTAGAAAGCCAAATGGATTTTAAATTACGTGGAAATTTAGACAAAAAAATTGAAATTAGCCATAAAATTATTTATGGACTAGAAATATTGATTGACTTGAATATATAATTAATTTATTCAAGTTGGACCTCAATATTGACCAGAGACACATAATTTTATAATTTTAGTGGGTTTGAATGTTTTTAACTTCCGGCTTGGGATATTTTGATTTGGGCTCAAAAGTTGGGCCAGGAAAATCAATTAGAAAGCTAGTTGGATTTTAGTTTTGGAGATTTGGGCAAGATACATTGGCCTTAGGCGTTGAGTTGAAGAATCAGTTTTGGTCAGACAAATCAGACACAAGAGTTGGCAGGAATATCTACCTAGACCAAGAAAGTTGCAAATGGAGGTTGAAGAGTTGAGTTGGCTTGTGGCTCAATTGAGAATTTCTTTATTTTTATTTTTTTTTTGTAATTTTGTGTTTAGGATGGGCCATAAATTTGTTCATAATTTGTTTAGTTACTGCTTTAATGCTTTGATTATCTGTGGATTAAATGCCATTCATATAACAAGTCATGTAGAATCACATGTACACTGCTCTAATTACTTAACTGTCATGCATAATTGATATATTTATTTTCTGATTTTGAATTAGATAAATAATAAATGTATTGATTAATAAAAGAATCACTATAAGCTGAGTTTGATATTATTAACCAGTGTAAAATCCCAAAATTTTCTCAATAAAAATATTAAGTGTGTGAGGGTTTATTTTATTCAAATGAACCTACGACCTCCCCTATTAGCCCATTAGTAAGAAAATGTGTATGCCTCGTGCCAAATTGGTCTCCCTAAAGGAAAGCTGCACTATTTCGGTTACTAGATAATACTCATTATTCAGAATATGTTTGTTCCTCCCTAAAGGAGGGTTTCAATGTTTCAGTTGCTAGATTGAGTTATTTTAATAAACTCATATGTAAGAAAAAATGTATGCCTCGTGCCATTTAATTGGTCTCCCCACCTCGGTGTTTTGGGAATTAAAGTGAAGTGATAAAGAACATATATTTACAATATTGGAATCCTTCACCTATTAATAGGCATGATCATGATCTCACGAGTTCTTCTATATAAAGTAAATTTGAGCTCAGTATTCGACATTAGTTGTCGAATCATATTGTGTGATGTAGTCACACAGGACTGTGGATAGAAGATGAATGTTGAGATTGACAAGTGTTTGAACATACGCTTATTAGTCATGGTAGTCTATTGCAAATACTTTAGTTGATCGAGGGGGGTAATATGTTGGATCGATCAATTAGAGGATAATAATTATTGATAAATTGCTTCTATAATGCCGATTAAATTAATAGTGCAATCATATTCTTTTAGTGGAATAGAATATAATTAATAAATTAATATGATAAGTCAAGAGTTGACTGAGTCATATTTAATTTATTGGAGCTTAATTTAATTAGGTCCGACCAGGTCCCTTCGGTGGCTCAGTGTGAACTGGAATAAATTATAAGGATTATAATTTATTACTACAATATTTGGGTTATGATATTATGATATTATAGAGGATATGGATATATCATGTATCTTTTATACTTATCTAGATATGTTATTTGGGGAGAAAAAATATTGTGATATATTATATATATCGGATACATATTCAGTTCTCCTACACACAAGTAATACACGTTATATTCATATCCATCAAGGTGTCCACACACCGGGTATTGTAGTGCAGTTCGTGAGAACACCGAAGAAGGCTTGAAGGTTTGAAGCGTGATATACACAAAAACACGCTACAAAGGTATTCCAATAAACCCCTCTTGTATAGATTAATTAGTATGTAGAATATATAATAGTACGGTCGATCCTACAACGATTGTCCAATTATCAATATCTAATATTGTGGACCGGATAGGAATCGTGGTTCTAACACCGAGGACCGGACGAAAGCTTCTCCGGTCTGCAGTGAAGCCGTGAATAGTAAATTGGAATTTAGTTTGATTGTTGAATATGAGAACAGTAACTGGAATTAAGGGGGTGTTTGAATTTATTTTTTCTAAGTGATTTTCAGTTTATAGCTTGAGAAAAATTATTTTGTAGTGTTTGTAAAGCCAACTTCTGCATTAAAAGAAGTGCTTTCAATGTAAAAGTTAGAAGCAGAAATTTAATGTTTTTCTTTACCCAATGACAATTCAGTAAATGATATGATATATATTTTTTTTAAAACATAAGTGATTCTACAGCAATTCAACTTCAACTTTTATTGAAAATAATTTTTTTGTGAACACTACCTACTTTTGACATAAGTGATTTTTATAGAATCTCTAATTTTAATCACTTTTTCAAAACCAAAAGCAATCGCAAACACCCCCTAAATTGAATTGTTGCTTCTCAATTATCAACCTTCTCCGGTGCTTTTCTCACCAACTATATATTTCACCAAAATTAAACAAATATTAACAAAATTTTGAGCTTCAATTTAATTTATTAATAGAAAAGGTAATAGTAACCTAATTGTTTGTCCCTGTATAAGTTTTTTGAAAATAGAATAATGAATTGAATTTATATAATTTTTTGTGGACCCACAATTTTATCAAAAATAATTTTTTAGACTAAATATTTTTTTTGGGCACAATCCATCCCACAGATGGAGGGATTTAGGTGAGATGACCTACCTATATATGTATAAGCTTTGAGAAAGTCATATAATACAATTAGGAAATCTAGGATAATCAAAACGCATAAAGCCTATGGGGGAAATTTAAAGCTTGGAAGGCCCAAGCCATCAATACAAACAAAGTCTTTTAAGGTTGAACATTCTGAAATATTACAAAAATATGCACTTGATCTTCTTTTCATTGCCAAGTTGGCTAGATGATCAGCTGCCATGTTTTCCTCTCGGTGTATATGCAAAACTCTTACCTTCATCTCCCTTGAAAGTTTCGTAAAATCTGCAAATGAAGCTTGAAGGGACCAATGAACCCTTGCATTTTTGCTCAATAGATGGTATAACACAAGGGAATCCACTTCAAGCCTAACCGATTTGATTTTCAATCTAAAACAAAGCTTAAGCGCTTGAACCACAACATTGAATTAGCAAATAATGTATCACAAGTGCCCAGAAAACAATAAAAAGTCAGCAATAAAGTTACAATGTGAATCTCTTATAATGCCAACATCCCCGGCTAAGCCGGGCCCCATCAGTATTGATTTTGAAAATGCCATCATTTGGGGGTTCCCAACGAACTAAAAATGGTTCTTTCTTTTTTAATCACCACATGGATCTTCCAAAGCCCAGCCATATGTGAATAGCCTCTCCAAAATCCAAAGAGGAGTAGATTTGCATTAGATAGGGTTCTAAGCTTGACAGATTCTATTCCTAACCCTTAAAAGAAAATGTATTCTAGAGCGTTGATTTCAGATATTACTTTCATGAATGATTACCTAAAAACTATAGAATTTTAAACCAGTTTTATTTTTATTAGACGACACTGATTTAACCTAATTCTTCTCCTGAAGCGACTAGATCGTGGATCTATTCAGACTAATTACTCTCCCAAGTTAATTAATATGAAAGACTCCTAACAGCCCCTAAACCTATGCCCACACGATCATAGACAGTCGTGCTATGCATTACCGTCTATTAACAATTTCCTTCTCCCGAAGCGAAATTGTTAAACAAGTAGATTAAACTTAGTTGGCCAGATTAAATTCAATCATAAGGATAAAAACAAACGCATAGATAAATATATTAAACTGTTTTCTACAATTTAAAAGTAAAATAAAAATATCATTGTAAAATCCTACTTTCTAACCCCAGAACACGAATATTTTAGCTATTCATAACTAATATATTGAATTCATACAACATTCAGAAAGAAACATTATATAAAAACAAACTAGAAACAAAATGATAAAATACGATTTCGTCAGCTCTTGATCTTCGTCGTTTCCTTCTCGATCTTCAATCCGTCTTTCCCAAGCGTTCCCAAGTGTTTAGAATATGAAAGTGCATCCCATTGTCCTTTTCCAAAAATCAATTTTTGGGATCATTTTTATAGAGTTGAGGTCATATCTTGAGAACATAGAGTCAAAATTTAATAAAATTAGGAAATTTTTGTAAATCTGACCTTTTGTTGCGGCCGCGAGCGAGCTTTGTCATGACCGCGACAAGTTTTATCCAAAAACACCTTAAAATGGTCGATTTTGTCGCAGTCGCGAAAGGTTTGTCGCGACCGCGTGCAGGATGCCCAGGTGAGTTTTCAGGTCTGACTTCCAAACCAATTTTTAGGGTCTTCTAGTCATTTTTGGGTTTTGTTTCTTTCAGGAAAAGGTGTAGCCCTTTGAATCAACTTTCTCATGCCACCAATTTCACCTCAATCGGTGTTTGAGATCTCAAGATATGGCCAAAATACGAGAGGTATGTCAAGCTGACAGAAAACTTCACTTTCGGGAGGCTTTTTGTCGCGATTGCGATGGTTAGGCAGGGCGTTTTGCACTTTCTATGTCACTTTGATGCGGCTGTGACCTTGGAACAGCCGTGTGACAGGTCTCTAATTCTAACCCTAAAATATCACAAGTATACTAGTGTAGATGTATATAATGTGAAGTCAAGGTCGATCCACAGAGAATATGTTAATGTAGCTTGATACCCTAATTATCGAGGACTATCCTAACTAGACACTGGATTTGGTGAATGATTGATTAACTATTTAACTATTAGTGCATATAAATTACCAAACTAAATTAATTAATAAAAATTGAGTTCCAATCAAAGAGAATGTATCATAGGTTTTCGATTTCAAGAATTACGCTAATGGTAATTAATCTCTAATTTATAAACTTTTAAACCAATTTATCTATCTATTAGGCAGCACTTAATTAGCCTAACCCTTCTCTCGAAGCAACTAAGTCGTAGATTAATTAAAATAATTACTCTCTCGAGTTAATTGATCCTAAAAACTCCTAACAACCCCTTAATCTTTGGCTACACGATCATAGACAATCGCGCTATGTGTTATCGTCTATTAACAATTCCTTTCTCTCGAAGCGGAATTGTTAAAAAAGTAAATTAATCCAGTTAAGGTCAAAGACTTAAATCTAAAGGTTTTTGGGTTGTAATGTCGGGTTTTGAGAGAATAGACTATTAAGCTCAAACGGGCTAACTAGGGATAAATTATGAACTTTTGGTACAAAGGGCAACTTTTCAAGGCTAAATACAAAACTTTCTAAGATCACTTCCTAAGTCACAACACATACTTGACACATTCATAGTAAGACTCAAAGAAAGTTCTAGAGACTAATACAATATCCAATCAAATTTCACACCGAAAGAAGTCATATTACTCAAAAAATAGGAGTATAATTAGGCTCAAATTCTCACAAGGTTAATTTTAATCAAATATTCTAAGTTCAAGCTCAATTTCGTCTCAAATTACCTCTTATGCTCTATTATGTGCCAATTTTGCAACAAATTTCCAAAATCTTTTCATCATTAACTTTTCATAAAAACTAGAACTAAACTACTAAGATACTCAAAATAAAACAATTAAACTAAAGACTACTATGACCCAACATGGCAAATAAATAACACAAATGGGCTCACAGACCCAACAACTCCATTAAAACAATAAAATGTGCTCACAGACCCAATACTCCAACTAAAGTAGCAAAAATAAGCAAGTAAGTGGGCACACATACCCGCAATCAACCCAAAAATAAGAACTAACGACAGCAAATAGCACAACAAACGAACAAGCAATAAGAAACTAAAAGGTAAAAATAACAACAAATATAAATAGCAGCCAAGATGTCCCACGGTGCACCCCCTCCCCTAAACTTGGATGAAAGTCAATGTTTGGAGGGAAAAGAGTGGTACACCTTGGTGCTAATTGTGGTACACCTTGGTGCCAACTTACATTCATTGTGGCGGGGGGGTGGGATGGTTGGAGTCCATGTTGGCTCCAAAACTAAGCCAATGCATCCCACCGAAGATCCTACTGCAGCCTCCACGTGCGTTCCTCGTTGCTTCGGTCGAGGAGGATATTCAAAATAGCTCTCTGATCATGTAATTTTGTACTGATGAATTAGACAGCCCCTCGAACCTCTGTTTCGTGCCTCTCCATATGGGTGCCAATCGACTGTGCCTCTTGGTGATAGAGCTGGACATCATCCCCGAGAGATGCTATAAGTCCTTCCACGTCCTCAGGTAGCTCGGACGCAGATGCAACTGTTATTGCTGCCCTCTTCTTCCTAGACGGCCTAGGAACTCTGTTGTTGTCTTCGGCTGCTTGCCTTGATCGAAAGACATCAGAGTCCGGCCTCTGGGAAAGCTCAAGATGTTCGACAGTGGATTGGGCAAAATTATTTGTATCATTGACACTTTTTATGGTCGTTCCTATATCGAAGGGGAGTCGAGGGTAGGGTCCCACATTTTGGTAAACATATGTGACCTTCCCGTCTTCTCCCATCACCACCACTTGCATATTTTCTAGCAACTCCCACGTGAACTAAACCTCTCCCTTAACCGGTATCAAATCATCTAAATCAATATTATCAAAAGCTGCGGCTATAGGTGTGATCAGTCCTCCGATCATGATGCTGTCTTTCTGCTTCCGGTTCTCGAAAATGCTCCATCAGTAGCTTGGCAATATCAACTTTATGCCCATAAAGCATATTCCAAATCATCTGCAACTCGGCCTGTCTCATAGCCCCTGGTTCTCTTCGTGCAAACAAAGTGTGGGCTAACATCTTCTAGATATACCGGATGACAGGAGTGCAAATCAAAGAAGCTTTAGCAGCATTAGCAACATACCTTTAGGGTTCTACAAGAGGTGGAGTGGTTGTCAATAGACCCCAAAACTCTTGCACATTGAACGACTCTAGCGGGTCCTCTCTGGTGGCCTTAGGGAAGCTATAAATCTGATCCAGTTGGGTATAAGTAAGTGAACGTTGCTTGCCCATCAACTGGAATGTAATGTCGTCCGGTCGGCGAGAATTTAGCGCACTTGCCACAGTGATGGAAAATCTGCTCAAAAACTCTAGTGTGAGCCTCCTGTAGGTACTCAGGGCTTGCATGAATCTGTACAAGCCTCCTTGGGCCAGTAGAGCTCTGACATTGTCATGAATGCCCATCGCCCGAGTCAAGCCGTCATTGCTGAACCTTGTTGCCAAAATCGGGTGGTGGCGAAGCTTATCAAACCAAACTTTGTGCTCGGCCCTCTGTAGTGTGAACATATACAATGTCTGGCTGTCATTTGGGTTCTAGCTGCCGATTCTACAACCATGGGTTGCTTGCCTTTTCTACGACTAGAGCTAGCCTTCTTAGGAGCCATCTTAATGAACCTGACTATCGCAGTTATTTAACCCTGATTTTAAGTTGTCGCAGTCGCGCACAATATGCATCGCGATCGCGGTGCTCTTAACCTAAAATTGGGTTTTCCAGGTGGTTTTGGTCGCGGTCGCGAGACAGATTGATCGCGGTCGCGTTGCAGCAAAAACTTCAAGAGTGTTAATGTAGCCAGTTTTGTCGCCGCCGCGAGGAAGGGTCCTCGCGGTCGGGTTTCTTCAACATGATATTTTCTTTATTATGCCTCTTTTGTCGCGGCCGCGAGAGGTGTGCCTCGCGATCGCGACTCCTCTACTTTGGTCCAGCTCGATTTTCTCCATCTTTCGACCCCCTTTTTCTTGCTACACTCGTCCATGTTGGTTCCTAAAACATCAAAAACATTAAAAATATGAGTAAAAACATAAAATAAATAAAAATAACAAAAATTACGAAAAATCAGTAAACATCGGGTTGCCTCCCGACAAGCGCTATATTTTATGTCTTCAGCTCGACGACCCTCCTTTTTTTGTTAACTGAAGCCCAAACAACTATCTTACTTGCCCTTGGATTAATTAAGAATTTATTTAGCAACTCAAGACTCTTCTCAGCAGTATAAACGACACAACAGTTGTCCTTTTCTTTTAGGCAGGCTCGACCCATTATAAATGGGGAATGTGACTACTTCGTTTTGGATACGACACTTCAACTTCCCTTTAGGCATGTCTATTACAGCTTGACTTGTTGCCAAGAATGGTCGACCTAAAATGAAAGAGACGTCCATATTCCCTTGCATGTCAACAACTAGAAAGTCGCTTGGGAATTCAAAATGTTCAACTCGAACAAGCACGTCCTGGACTACCCCTAATGGTGTTAGTACTGATCCATCCACCAATTGGTTAGTAGTACAGGATTATTTTACTACCCCTAGTCCTAATTGTGCAGATAATTTAAGAGGCATTAAATTGACTCTTGATCCTAAATCACACAACACATTTTTGAACACTTGACTACCAATAGAACAAGATATGGAAAACTTTCTCTTTGGTTCCCCTTTTTGTGCGAGTGGTTGTGTTCTTTGGGGAACTTGTGTCCTCCTTTGTCGTTGCCTCTTTCTCAGCGTGCATCATCTTTGAGTCCTTTACCACACAATCAACTTTCTCACACTTCTAACCGGGGACTCTTTCATGACCCCCTTATTCTCAATTTCTTCCTCGGGTTTGTTCTGCACTACAGAAAACGTACTAGAACATTCTAAAGAAATTTGATTAGCAGAGATATTATCATGTAAATCACATTCAGATGAATCATTAAAAGAAGAAAGTAGTATTTTCTTATCTTTTTTGTCGCTGCTTCTTTCTTTTGGTGTTCCGCTTTCTCTCTTGCTAATCTCTTCCTTTCTGCCCGTTCCTCCTTTGCCAACATCTTCTTAGCTTCATGTTCTTCCAAAAGCTTAGGATGTTTGATGCAAAGTTGGTCATTCCTCTTTTTAATGGCTGCTACAGGGAATGGAATGGGAGGTATGGATTCGGGGACTTCTTTTCTTTTCGGCTGTGTAAACTCAAATTCGACCACCTTCTCCTGGGTTTGTTCAATCCCCTTTTCAGCTTCCTTCGGCTCTTGACTCTCTTGTTTAGTCTCGCCCCTTGAGTAGACAACATTACACTTCTCCCTCGGGTTGATGACGGTGTCACTGGGAAATTAGCCCTACTTGTGTTGAGCCCCAACGATCTTTATCAACTGACTTGGGTTGCTGGATATTTCTTTCATATTCTCTCCCAATTGCTTGATCTCCGCTCCTTGACTAGTCATTTGCTTGTTTAGCTCAATAAGTCTCCCATCCATATTTCTCTCCAGTTGAGCTAATTTTTCATCGTACTTTGCAAACTGTAATTGTACTAAATCTTCTTATGTCGGCTTTTGGCCTTCATAGATCATACCATTTGTGACTGCGAAACCCCACGGTGGATTAAGCGAACTCTTCGTGTTTCTATAAGAGACGTTTTGGTGATTCTGGTTAGGTGGATACTGATTATGCCTCGGCTGGTTATTCTAGAAGTTACTGAAGTTTCTTTGATTTACGACGTTAACCTCTTCAACATCTTCCTGTCTCGATGACTATTGTGCTGAAGTATCAGTGTGTTGTGCTAACGTCAAACTAGTTAGCATACGTACTTGGTTTGTTAGAGCAGTCAACTGAGATGTAAGAGCATCAATTGCCTCATTCTTGAGGGCTCTGCTTCTACAACACTAGCCACTCATCTTGGCTGATTTCTCTCATTCGGCAACTGATAGCTGGTTCTGGCCATTGCATCTAAGACTGAGAATGCTACCCCCTGCTGCTACATCTACCTAGTTCCGTGTTGGAGCAAGCAATCCATTGTAGAACTTGTACTCTTGCTGCTTCTTTGAAAAACCATGCTGAGGGCAACTCCAATTAAGATCCTGGAACCGCTCCCAAGCTTCGCTGGATGGTTCTTGATCCATATGCCTAAACTAACTGATCTTATAATGCAAATCTAACATCTTACTCGGCGAAAAGTACTTCAATAGAAATCGTGTGCCTAAGTCTTCCCATTCTGTTATATCGTCTAATGAATATACCACTGTAACGCTTTATCTTTCAATGAAAATGGGAACAACCTCATCTTTTACTTGCTCGTGTGGCACATGATTTATCTTGATCGTTTCAGCCAACCTGTGAAACTAATTCAGATGCATATTCGGGTCTTCTAGTGCGCTCCCACCAAACTGATTCTGCTGAACAATGTTTATCAGAGAAGGCTTCAACTCGAAGCTATAGGCATCCAATGGCGGTGGTTGCACTCCTCTGAATTGTTGATTTGGCATAGGGCGAAGATAGTAACTTATGGGTGTGATGTCCTCATCTGCATCATCTTGCACGACTTGAGCACGTCTCTGTTGCTGTGGTGGAGGTTGTTGTTGCTGCAGATTCATTACTCTATCATCCAGATGGACTAAGGCCCCAATATTCGATTCAATACCTCCTCTTCGTTCGGATTCTGTAGAGCATTCTCCATCTCGAGTGTGGAATTTCTTCTCATTCGGTATCGGCGGGCAGTTGCCTCAATCTCAGATCGAAAGGAACAAGTTGTTCTTTCCCTATTGACCTAGTTTGCAAGCGAAACCTGAAAATACCACCAAAGAGAAATACCACGTAATACCAAAATTAAATAAATAAATAAAAATGAAAATTAAATAACAATAATTAAATTGCAGAAAATAAAATCTAGTCTAATATTCTCCTATTACTCAGGATAAAAACTAAGACGCTATACCTATTCCCTGACAACGGTGCAAAAAACTTAACAGGTCTATAATTCTAACCCTAAAATACCGCAAGTATACGGGTGTAGATGTATATAATAGAAGTCAAGGTCGATCCACAGAGAATAGGTTAACGTAGCTTGATACCCTAATTATCTGGAACTATCCTAACTAGACACTGGATTTGGTGAATGATTGATTAACTATTTAACTATTTGTGCATACAAATTTTCAAACTAAATTAATTAATAAAAACTGAGTTCCAATCAAAGAGAATGTAACCTAGGATTTCGATTTCATGAATTACGCTAATGGTGATTAATCTCTAATTTCTAAGCTTTTAAACTAGTTTATCTATCTATTAGGCGGCACTTACTTGACCTAACCATTCTCTCGAAGCGACTAAGTCGTAGATTGATTAAAATAATTACTCTCTCGAGTTAATTGATCGTGACACCTCCTAACAACCCCTTAACCTTTGCCTACACGATCATAGACAATCGCGCTATGTGGTATCGTCTATTAACAATTCTCTTCTCTCGAAACGAAATCGTTAAACAAGTAAACCTAATTAGCCAGATTAAGTTTAATTATAGGATTAGACCAAATACATAGCCCGATGATAAAACTGGAGTCTATAAATTATATGACTAAATAAACATTGTTGTAAAACCCTACTTTCTAATCCTACGACACAAGTAGTTTAGCTACTCGTGCCTACTACCAAATCTAAACAATAATCCAATGAATAAATTCTCAAGAAATAGAAAATAGATTAAGAATAATTAAACTCGAAACATCAGCTCTTCGATCTTCGCCTTGCTCGCTCTCACGCCTTCTACTCCAAAGTAAAAGTATGAGATATTCCAATGTGATTCTTTCTGATGATTTCTCGATGATCCTCTCTAAAATCGAGCTATCATGTCTTTTTATAGGCTTCGGGACGAGTCTAGGGATCTCTAAGCTTCGATTCTCACTTGGAACAGGAAACTTTTTCAAACGCGGCCTTTTGTCGTGGCCGCGCACCATGCTTCTCGCGGCCGCGAAGATTTGTGCTAAAACACCGCTTGAAAACGGGCCATTTGGTCGTGGCAGTGATGTATGTGCGTCGCGGTCACAATGCTTCAGTTCTAGACCAGTTCTAGACCAGTTCGGACCGGTTCAGGCTAGTTTAAGCTGGTTTTCCCTTCTCTTTGACTTGTTCTTTTTGTCCGATGATCATAAAATACGACTTTTATCCCTAAAATGCCCTAAAATGTTCAAAATACCTTTAAAATAAGTCAAACACGTTAAATGGTCCAAATACAACAAATCTACACAACTCTCGACCGAATATGCATGTAAGTGCTATCAAATATAATCCTAAATCGACCTAAATACATGCATAATTAACGTGTATCACCTTGGTCGATCCTTTTCCTCTTTTGACTCTTTTTCGTATGGTTTTGACCCTATTTGACTTGTTTCTTCTCCGAACTTCGTCCAAATGGACTTTTTTTTTTGCATAAAATCACCTAAATAACTTCAAAACAAGTTGAAACATGTCAAATGGTCCAATATAATAGATATAAACGAATACCGGCCAAATATGCACATAAATAATATAAAATATGATCCTAAATCGACCTAAATACATGCATAATTAACGTGTATCAAAGCTTATCCACAACCATCCTTTGAATATGGGAAACAAAAAGCTTTTGGTCTTGGAATTTGGATAAATTCCTTGTACACCAGATTTACCAACAAATCAGAAAGGGAAGGATAATGCAAATATGGTCGTGGTTTTCTTTTTTTAATTTTTATGGGGAACTCAAGTGTTTATCAGAGTTTTAGTAGAAGCATCAAAAGGGACAATAACATGGAACAGATTAGCAAAGGAGTTCCAAACATTCCAAGACACAGGACAATGAATATATGTATGGTTGGTCTCTTCACAGACACAATGACATAAATGACACCAAGAAGTGGCCTCAAATCCTTTTTCTCTGAGGTTGTCATCAGGGGTTGAAAAAATGTTAACTAACCTCCAAAGAAATATTGATTGGGAACTTAAAAGATATTTGGGCCACATCAACGACTGCCAAGACGTTAAGGGCTAGAACAGCCTCAAGGAATTATAAGCTGAAGAAAATGTAAAGAGACCATTATGGTAAAGCTTCCAAATAGGGATATCATCGACATTCTTATTAATGCGCAGATTACTACATGAATCGATAACACCAACAGGCAATAAGGAGCACAAAGAATCTCTGTTCCAATCCCTATTGCACCAATATGTGTTCACTTTATCGAAATAATTAAACACTCATATATTGACTAGTGGGGAAGCTGAGCACCAATTATCAAACTAGAAAGATATGTCACCCTTACCAAGTCTCCAAAAAAAACATTTTCATTAGTAAACCCTCGAACTTTAAAAATTCATTTCCAAAAATGAGACTGATTAGGGCCCATATCAGCATTGTAAGGGTGAGTGTTCTTTATGTATTCTTCTTTCAAAACTCTATACCAAAGGGCATTAAAAGTCCTGATTTTCCACCAAGAATAAACAACAAAAGTTTTGTTCACATAAAAAAGATTTCTGACTCCCAATCTCTCTTCCTTTTGGTGTAAATAAAGCTTTTTCCAAGCAGACCAATGAATTTGTTTGTGGTCATTCTTGGAGCCCCACAAAAAACCATTGAATAATCTATCGAATCTGTCAATGATAGATTTTGTGGCTCCAACTGCTCTCAAGGTGTACATGAGGATGGATGTTAAAACACTTTTTATAAGTTCTAATCTTCCACCCATGCTTAGAAAAAGCTTGTCCCAACCCAAAACTCTATTATTAATTTTCTCAAATAGCTCTTGAAAAGGGGAGTTCTTAACTCTACCTTTAAAAAGAGGCACACCCAAGTATTTAAAAGGAAGTTTTTCCTCTATGCAGTGAGAACTGTCCAAAATTCTTTTTTTCCTGTAACTAGAGGCGTTCTTAATAAAAACAACTATACTTTTAAAGTAATTAATCATCTGACCTATAACTTTTTCAAACTGAGTCAGAAAATTAATCAGCTTTCTAAAAGAAGCTATTTTAGTATTGGTGAAGACAATAGTGTTATCATAAAAAAAGAGAGAAGGAATCAACATATCTTTCTTGTTGTATCTCAATTCAGGGTAGATTTCAAAAAATTCTAGAAGACTACAAGGTAGAACATTAGCGAATATAGCAAATAAGGTGGGTGAAAGAGGATCCTGACACACACTAGATTAGCTACTAATGCGACAACTGCAAGTATACGGTGTTGCTATAGCACTAGGTGAGTATAAGATCGATCCCACGAGGATTTGTATCGATATCAGATAAGTAAATTGTAATAAACATCAAATATCTAACTAGACGATCGAATAAGTGATTTTGGTATTTTAAGAAATAATAGAAATAAACAAATAATTAAAGCTAATAAGATAAAATAGAGGAATAAAATCTAGGGATCAAATAATCAATTAAGGTTAATCTAGGCTTAGATTTCAACTATGGGCCTTAAGCACTATTAATCCAATTAATCCAACTTTTAAACCGAATGTTATGTATCAAGGAACGATCGAAAATATATGCAAGACCCCCTCTCAGAGCGAATTACGTGTTGATTGTATAGTTAATCGCCGTCTCTGGTCAATTAATCAAATACAACTACTAATCAATCCTAAGACCAAAGTTCCCACAATTTACTCAAACCACTCGGTTCTATTGTTTAATCACGTTAATTAATGTGATCTCGGATCAAATCTCCTCTTTTGATTCCAATTTAATCCTCAATAGATGTAAAACAAGTGATCAAATCATTCAACAAGCATTTTTAAACAATTAATCAATCAATAGCATAACACGGAGTTGAATTAATCGGCTAATAATCACTAATCACCCATAATCTACTTTCTAAACCTAGATTAAGCAAATTTAGCCAACCATAATCATAATAAAGATAAACACAAATATATAAATATAACCATGTTCATACAAATATTAAATGAAAATGGAAAGATAAAACCTATTTTAAAGTTGATCTTGATCTCCAGGCTCATTCCCCTTCTTTTTGCTCTCTAATTTCTCTCTGAAAGTCTAAAAATATGAAAGTGTGCTATGTAAGAAGATTAAAAGTAGGGCATCCATACAATATTTGGGGCTTTTCTAAGCCTCATGGGCCAAAAATAGAGTTTTGGGGCTAAAAAGCCCACATTTCCGCAGTTATGCACTGTCGCACGGTTCGTGCAAGGCTGCACGATTGTGACCGTGCGCCGAGCTTTGGGCATTTTTTCGCCTTCTGTGTGCACGGGGCCGTGCACGATCTTAAAGCCTTGCACGGTCGTGACCGTGCACAACCTATAATTGGTCTGTTTCTTCAGTCTTCAAGTTTTTTCTTGTTTTCTTCGACTCTCTTCTACTCGTCGTCTCTTTTCACACCTGTTTTACCTACAAAACACTCAAAAACTACTATAAAATCTCTATTTTGAGTGTGTTTTCATAACCAAAAACCTCATTTGTCAACCCTCTCAAACTGAACCCTTGCTCGTCCCTGAGGAAATAAGAACAAAAGAATGAGGAAATGTATGTCTCAGACCAAAAACACATTCTATCTATTTAACATCACAAGTTAAGGAACTTTTTGAATCATCACAATATCCTCATAGTTAAGTGTATCACTCCTGCACTCAAGTGTATATAACAGGGTTGTGTATCGCTCGAGTTGTATACATATGCATGCCCTACCATATACTTGCCTATTGTTATGGTTGTAATGTAGGCTTTTTGGACTATGTGAGATATGTTTGGGTGTAGAGACTTAACTTGGATCGATTGAGTTGCACTCAACTACCTCTCATATAAGTTTTACTCCCATTTTCACCTTTTCAATTCTTTTATATTTCTTTCACCTTCTCTAAATCACCAAAACCAACTAGTTTTCATAAAATGTGAGTTAGAAAATCTTCGAATTCTAACTCAACCAAAGTGACTTCTATCATTGGTTCATTTGACTCTTTCTTTGATCCTAAACTATAAACATTCAATCAAAATGAAATGTACACACATTTTTTTTTGGCTCGATTTTTCATTTTGTTTTTCTCTTCTCTTTCCCGCTTTATATTCATCATCTCACTCTCAAGATTTTCGTAGTCTCACTCATATCTACCTTCCAACCTCCTCTCTCAAACTCCATCGATCCAAATGTGGGGAAAAGGCTTAAAAGATGGATATGGCTTGTAATTTGAGCTATCAATAAAAGGCTACAAGTTCAACTTGGCTAACTAGGGATAATTCGTATAAAGGGGTAAGAAGATGAATTTTAAGGCTAAAAAATAGGTTAAAATCAAATTATCGCCTAAAATCATTTTCAATGCTCATAAATACATCTCATGATTTCAAGTAGACTCAAGGCAAGTTCTAGAGATGTTATGCATATAATCAACATCACACAAGTCAAGGAAAATATTGAACTCCAAAAATAGGTGTTCCTCATTTTGGCTCAAAACTCACCGGCTTATATATTGTGATTTATCCTTTTGTTCCAAAACAAGTGTGTGAGTGTATCACATTTTTAATCAAAACACAAATTTGTGTATCATCATTGACAACACTTCCAATACCTCATTAACCTAATATCTCCTCTTTCAAGAAAGGTTTTGAAAAAAATTTCCTCAATTTTGCCAATGTTAAAACCAACAAGACAGTTTATTCAAAATATCAACAACTAAAGAAAAGCATAACTTAACAAATTAACTAAAGTTTAACAATTCAAAATAAAAAAACATTAAAATCTAAACAAGGATCCAATCTGGCAGAATAAACATAAGGAAAACGAGCAACCACCCTCTGAGTTCCGCAACATACATCCCCCCCTCCAAAATATTTTAAGCTAATTTCCAAAAAGTGTTAAAATAGTTTGAAAATGTAGGGATGTTGCGAATGACTTACAAACTCCTCCTAAGGGGAGGGTGGAGTTGGCTCGTAGTTACCGGCTTTCACATTGAGGTCATCGAGCTTTTGCAAAAGTTTAGCTATCCATCTCTGCTCCTTTGAACTAACTTTCTGAGCTTCCGAAATTTCTGATAAGGTGCTCATAATGGTGGCCTGTCCTGTAGTCAGATTTCTCTGGGTGTTCATCACATCGGCCTCGTTCACTATGAGGACTTCTTGTTGTTCTTTAAGCTCGTTGATGGCTGCTTCCAGAACTCTCAATCGCTCTACGACTGTTGTGGATTCCCCGCGCTGTCGGGAGGAAGAATCCTCCCCTCACTGTCCAGGGAATTGTTCTTCAATGTTCCGGATCTCTTGATCTTCTTCCATTTGTTCTTCGGTTGGAATTTGTCTGTGCGGTAGTTGAGCTCCGGTTGGCCCCTTCTGTATCATTGCTGCATGGTTTGGGTCATCATTAGCCAATTCTTGGGCTTCATCCCTGTGGTCAAGGTGGTGTTGGGCAATGGAAATGGCCCGCCATCACGCTGCCGCCATATCCACACTCCCTCCTTAGATAAATTTAAATAATGAGCTGTCTTGAGGACTTCTGTTGTTATCTTGGAGTCACCGCTCATCTGTTGATATCTTGCTAGATTAACCTTGAAGTGTTGTGCTAACGCCGCGATGAAGCCTCCAATTCGTATAGCTCATGTTTCATGTGCTATCGAATGAAACTAGCCCATCAAGTGAGGTGTTTATCGCACCTTCTGGGGTACCATCATGCACCATAGCATATACAACTCATCCCCTTGGAGACCCCCTACTTCATGCCTTGCAAATAGAGTGTGTTGCATGACCTTGGCCATATATCGGAATGTTGAATTTCGAATTTCAGTTGGCTTGGACCTGCTAGGACTATAAGTGGGGTTAGATGGTGTAGCATCCGGTTAATAACTAATTCTTAGCCAGAAGTCTTGGTAATTAAAATCCTCATGTTGACTGAAGTAGCCAGTGGACCAAAACCGGAAGATACTTCCCAATTATTGAGAGTTCAGCTCTCGGGGCCGGTTTCCCAGCCGAAACGTCATGCTCAAAGGTTCTTCGCGGTGTATGACAACATCAAGTGTAGAGAAAAACACCAAGACCAATTCCTTGTAAGTCGGCCAACATCCATAAAGGAAGTAATTCCAATCCATTCGCGGATTAGTGTCTCCACATCCTTCCGAATACCCAACTCATCCATGGTCGATGGGTCTGGATATAGAGTTGGAATGATTCTTCTTTTGACCAGTTTACTCCAGCGCTCCCGGACTGTCTCTGATTCCCACATTCGTTCAAAGTTGATGCCATAAGCATCAATCAGATGAATCTGTTCGGGTTCAACTTGCACATTAGGTTCTTGCGTGATCTGTGAACTTGATGCTTCGACTCTCAAAACTTTTCTTTTGGGCCCCATGTTTGGTATGAGAAGACTTAACCTACAATCACCCAAAACAAGTGAGACAATTTCTCACTAAACCCCCCTCAAAATAGAATTGAGGCATATGTTAAAAAATAATGCATTCCTAGTTTGATGGTATATCAACACTAACAACACAAATAACACACCTAACACACCATACCCACAATAATGATTTCCATTCTTGAGCAAATAAACCAAATTCCAATAATGTTTCCCTCAAATTAATTTGTAGTATGTGTTTGAGATAAGAATATGCACAATATATCATACTACAAATTAGTTTGACTCAATTGCAATCAACAAATCAGAGCAATTAACACATGCCCTCAAACTCTTTTGGTGTTGTGTGCTTGAGATAAAACAAATTGTATTGCACTACAATCCAAACAAGTTTGAGCCATAAGATTTCAATTCCAATGATCAATAAATTTAATGAATGATAACCATGAAGTGCAAAAATGGATAAAAATCAGCAAAATCATCAAGAAAATAACCTATCTTACACCTACACATTATTTACACCTCAATGGTCACAAGTTCATTCATCACCACAATTAATTTGAGCATATAATTGGAACAAAACAAAAGAATAGGCACCAATTGGCCTATCATCAACAAAATAAGCACAAAAATAATTGCACACAAAGTGTTCGATGAAATGCCCCAAAGTATTTCTAAGTCCGAATTGAATGATTTCAAGTTCTACATACTCCATATGCTCAACAATCAACAATTTATAATTGTATCCACAAAACTTCAAGTAATTCGAATGTATATGTGAGATAGATGACTGAGCTCTAATTTGATAAAATTTTCTAAAAAAATTGAATTTAATTGAAAGTTAGTGGACATACCTTGCGCTTTTAGGGAGATTAGGCCTTGAGTGTTGATATTCCAAGTGTTTTGACTGAATTCGTGTGTAATGTGGGTGTTTTTGTGTGTGATTTGCGAAGAAAAATGGAAGGGGAATAAAATGGGGTGATTTCTGCATTTAAAATTGGTTCTGCCCAGGTCGTGCACGGCCCGTGCAAGGCTGCACTATCATGACCATGCACGACCCCAAAAATGCACGATACACTAGTCTATTGCACAGACTGTGCAATGATGCACGGTCGTGACCGTGCACAACCCTGAAATTGGAGAACTTACTGTTCTCTTGAACGGGTCGTGCATCGTTGCACGGTTGTGACCGTGCATCATTGCAAGGGTTTACTCTTTTTTTAAGCTCTTCTCATTCCTTTTGCATCCCAATCACTTTTTCTACCATTTCTTGCATTCACCTGCCATTATTACTAAAAATTTAAAAACACATTAATAAAAACATCTAACTAATCAAAACACGAGATTAGAGGAATTAACCGCTGGGTTGCCTCCCTACAAGCGTTATGTTTAACGTCTTCAGTTGGACACCTGTTTATCTAGACTCAATTCGGTTCAACCAAAGATAATTGGTGAACTTCTCTCACTTGTTCGTGGCAAAAATACCTCTTCACCCTTTTTCCATTTACCATAAACGTGCTTCCATCGGTATTAAGTAGCTCGACGACTCCACTTGGTAGCACTCTATTGCCTGTGAAGGGTCCCGACCATTTCGATCTCATCTTTTCGGGAAAGAGTTGGAGACGAGAATTGAACAAAAGGACTTGATCCCCATGGAAAAATTCTCTTTTGATGATCAGTTTGTCATGAAACCTCTTGACTCGTTCCTTGTACACGCTTAAATTCTCAAATGCTTGATTTCGGAACTCGTCAAGTTCGTTCAATTGCAACACCCTATTTGCCCCAGCCGATTGAAACTTGAAATTCAACTTCTTTATTGCCCAATATGCACGATGTTCAAGCTCCACTGGCAAATGGCATGATTTCCCAAATACTAGTTGATAAGGTGACATACCAAAGGGTGTCTTGTAGGTCGTTCTGTACGCCGATAATGCATCATCCAACTTCAAAGCCCGATCCTTTCGGTTTTCGCTTACTGATTTTTGAGGACTTGTATAATTTTCTGGTTAGCTAGTTCGGCTTGGCCATTCGCTTGAGGATGATACGGTGTAGTTACCCTGTGCTTCACACCATATCGGGCCAACAAATCATTAAGCCATTTGTTGCAGAAATGTGACCCCCCCCCCATCACTAACCAATGCTCTAGGTGCTCCATAACGGGGGATGATAATCTTCACGAGAAATTTTAACACCACCTTAGAGTCATTGCTCGATGTAGGGATAGCTTCGGCCTATCGGGAAACATACTCCACCACCAACAAAATGTATTGGTAGCTTTGAGATGATGGGAATGATCCCATGAAGTCAATTCCCCAAACGTCAAACATCTCAACTTCAATAGAATTGGCAAGTGACATTTCATATCTTTTTGAGATTCCACCGGTTCGTTGGCACCGATCACATTGCTTGATGAAGTCGTGGCAATCTTGAAAGATTGTTGCCCAATAGAATTCGCTTTGAAGCACTTTAGCCGTCGTTCTATTGACTGCAAAATATCCTCCACTCGGGGAAGAATGACATTGCTCAATAATCTCTTGGCCTTCTTCCTCGGATACACACCTCTGGATAATTGAATCAGCACATCTTCGGAAAGGAATGGATCATCCCACATATAGAACTTTGCTTCATGGTAAAACTTCTTCTTTTGATGTGGTGAAAGGTCGGGGTGCGGTTCTCCACATACTAAATAGTTCACAATGTTAGCATACCATGAAAGTCGAGCAATGGCCATCATAAGGTGTTCATCGGGAAATGTCTCTTTGATCACCTCTTGTTGACCTTTTGTGTCCTTCTCATTCTCAATTCTTGAAAGGTGATCTGCTACAGCATTCTCACATCCTTTTCGATCCTTGATTTCCAATCGAACTCTTGTAGGAGCAAGATCCATCGGATGAGCCTTCGCTTGGCATCCTTTTTGTCGAAGAGGTATCGAATGGCTGCTTGGCCCGTGTACACAATTGTTTTCATACCCACAAGATAGGCACGAAATTTGTCAAACCCATATACTACCGCCAGCATCTTCTTCTCGGTTGTTGTGTAGTTCGACTGAGTCGGGTCAAGACTTTTACTCGCGTAGTATATCACTTGAAAGATTTTTGTCCCTTTTCTATCCCAAGACTGCCCAAACTGCTATGTCACTCGCATCACACATGAGCTCAAAAGGTTGGTTCCAGTCGGGTGATACCAAGACTGGTGCTGAAACCAACGGTTTCTTCAATACCTCGAAGGCCTGTAAACAAGAATCATCGATAACATAAGCAGCATCCTTTTCTAAAAGGTGACATAAAGGTTTAGCAATTTTCAAAAAATCACGAATAAACCTTCTGTAAAAACTAGCATGTGCTAAGAAGATTTGGACTCCTTTCTCATTGATTGATGGTGGTAGTCTTTCAATGACAATCACTTTGGCTCGGTCTACCTCCAAACCTGCAGCTGAAACCTTGTGCCCTAACACTTATATCTTCTCTTACCATAAAATGACACTTTTTCAAATTTAAGACAAGGTTAGTGTGTTCACAATGCTGCAAGACTCGAGATAAGTTAAATAGGCAGTGATCAAAAGATGAACCGAAAATGAAAAAATCATCCATAAACACTTCCATCACATTTTCAATCAAACCGCTAAAGATAGCCATCATGCATAGTTGAAAAGTAGTTGATGCATTACATAAGTCAAAGGGCATTCTCCTAAAAGAAAAAATACCATATGGGCATAAAAATGTTGTCTTTTCTTGATCCTCCGGGGCAATCATGATTTGATTGTACCCGGAGTACCCATCCAAATAATAATAGTACTCATACCTGGATAATCTATCCAATATTTGGTCAAGAAATGGAAGGGAAAAATGATATTTCCTAGTAGCGGCATTCAACTTTCGGTAGATAATACAAACCCTCCAAGCGGCTCTCAACCTAGTGGCTACTTCTTCCAATTCACTCACCTTAACCACCGTTCTTCCTCCTTTCTTGGGCACTACTTGAGTAGGACTCACCCACTTGCTATTGGATATAGGAAAAACTATGCCATTATCTAGCCATTTCAAGACTTCTTTCCTCACCACCTCTTGCATAATTGAATTTAGCCTACGTTGATTTTGCACACTTGATTTATAATCCTCTTCCATTAGAATTTTATGCATGCAAATAGCGGGGCTAATCCCCTTAAGATCCGAGACAGACCATCCAATAGCACTCTTGTACTTTTTCAACATTTCAAGCAATTTTGCACATTCACTCTCATTAAGATAATGCATAAATGATAACCGAAAATTTCTTACCCTCATCGAGGTACTCATACCTCAAGTGGTTGGGAAGAGGCTTCAACTCAACGTTGGGTCCCTCTTCTTCTATTCCCTTAGGCTCCTTTAGCCCGGTTGAACCCATATCCTCCAAATTCAACCATGAAACTTCAACTTTGTGTACCTCCTGCAAAGAATTTAATGCACTAACACTATCCATAATATCAACATTGTCAGTTTCATTGTTAGTACATGCAAATGTAGAGTCGTGCAGATAAATCTCAAAAAAGTCAATTTCACTAGAAGCTAGGAGATTTCTTGTATCATTGATATCTAGCAAGTCTAAAGCATTACATTCCTCGATAGCATTAACCTCATCCACATTGTGAAACCTCATTGCCTTATAAATTGAAAAAGTTACCTTTTCATCATTCACGCGTAGGGTGAGTTCCCCTTTTGAACATCAATGAGAGCTCCACCTGTTGCTAGAAACGGGCGGCCCAAAATCAAGGGGACTTCCTTGTCCTCATTCATGACCAAGACTACAAAATCCACCGGGATTATGAACTCACCTACTTTGATCAACACATCCTCCAATATCCCTTTCGGATAGGTCAAAGACCTATCCACCATTTGCAAGGCGATAGTGGTATGTTTTATGGTTCCAATTTTCAGTTTATTAATCAATACATCCTCGAGATCACATAATGTTTTTTCAACTTTTAGAACACCAAAAATACAAGAAATTGTAAAACTACCAGGATCCTTCCTCTTTTGAGGGATTCTTCTTTGAATGACGGCACTACACTCCTCGGTTAGGTTAACCGTCTCATATGCCTCCAATTTTCGCTGCTTTGATATCACCTCCTTCAAAAATTTAGCATAATTAGTCATTTGTGTAAAACATCAATAAAAGGAATCTCGTCCGAGACGCAAGTGTGTCTCGGCCGAGACGTGAAAAAGGGCTTTTCAGATTGTAAACTGAGGGATAATCTCGGCCGAGATTGGGTTGCATCTCGGACGAGACGTGAAAAGGGGATTTTTAGGGTTTGGTTTATCTCGGCCGAGATTGGGTTTCATCTCGGCCAAGATCTTCAATTTCTCAAAACTCCAGGATTTCCCTGGAGAAGTATCTCGGCCGACATTGTGCCCTGTCTCGGCCGAGATCGACCCCTCAGCCCTGTCCCTTGTTTCTTCGACTGATCCCTCAACTCCGCGATCGTTTGGTGTTCTTTTTGGATCCTTTATTACCTGTCTTAACACAAAAACAACACAAATGTATTATTTTGCCCATGAGAATACAAAAGCACTAAATACACGTGATTATGCACATTATTGACACTAAAGTGCCCTAAAGTGCTTGCACGGGACACGTGTACCAAGGGGCAATTTAGATTAACAGATGATCTAGTTGTTGCAGGGGTAAATTTTGTGACATTTGAGGTGTTGTTTTGTTGTAATTGGAGTCATTATAAGCAATTCACTATCATATATTTTGGCTCTTGAAATCAAAATATGATATTGTTGGTTTGACCCAGGCCATTGGGCCCGGTCGAAGGCCGTCCAAGTGGGATTGCCCAATTACAGGAAGTGGGTTATTATGGGATTCCCATCTCCCATAATTGGAAGCCCACCTCTTCCCCTATAAAAACCCTATCAGTGTACTAGGTACACTTGATGGAGAAAGTGAGAACAGTTTCTCACTTACGTGAGAAACAGAAAGGGGTCCCACACCTAAAAGCACTTTTCCAAAAGTCACCGGAGATGTTAATGGATTGTGGATCGTGGTGGATTTTCGTTCGTGATTTCCACCCCGACCGAGAGTACAAATCATTGAGGTGAAGCCGTGGTTCGACCCGTATACCATCCGGGGTTCAAATTTGCTGCAATCAAAGATACCCCGACCTAAATCCAACATTGGTATCAGAGCCAAAAGGTTAGAATTTGGCTCTCGATGATTTTATGTTTCAATTTATTATGATTGAAAGAACGTGTTGTACAAATCTGTCAATTTTGTGATCTTTCTTTTCGAGATTCTACTTGCTATTGATTTGATGTTATAGTACTCGTTAATAGCTATGTTCTCCAACTTGAATCACTCGATTTTGTTAAGAAACGGATTTCATATGATTTTTTGAAGTTGGACCTGTGAATCTGAAAAATGTTGCGAAAATGATTTTTTGAATCTGTTCGGGTGCTTTTTTCGTCCAAAATCTGTTCTGATGCTTGCATATACTTGAACTGATCATGTTCTATGTTGAATGAGCTTTCTATAGACGTATTATACGCTTAATTTCGTTGAGAAACGAATGAGATATGAACCTTTAAAGATTGGACGAAAATCATATATTTCTGAAAAAAAATTGGAAAACTTGAAGATGTTCTTGTTTCTGTAAAACCCGATTTGAGCATGTTAATGTTTGATTTAACGCATGTATGTGGTATATATGCATAGTTTATCAAATGAGCTTCGTTTTGATATATTACTTGTGATAATCGGACCTGTATATTGTTAGATAACATGCTTTGAAAATGAAAAACGGATCTAATGTGTTCTTGATGAAGAACATGAAGAACATTCTTCACTCTCCAAGAACACATTTTCTGATTTGAATACATAGTTAGGGTTGTCAGATCGAGAAACCGATTGCACCGTTGGACTCGGAATGACCGAGAACGAAGGGTAGCCGGAGCGCCGCCGGCCAAAAATGCGGAGAAGGCGGCGTGTGGAGCCCACTCTTCGATCAGTGAGAGTGGGCCTCACTTGGTCAAAGGGTGATACACCAGTGCCCAGTCAGCACACATGGATGAATGAAATCGTGCCACGTATGCCACATCAACGCATATTCAGCATCACAGTCATCAGCCACGTAAGAGCCATGTAAGAGCCACGTCAGCACACGTGGACGAATCATATCGCGTCATGTGTGCGAGACTTGGCCGCATCAGCAGCCACGAGGCAGGACACGTTGCGACACGTCATAATGGCGAGGTGACACGCGGCATAGGTGCGATGTCGCACAGCCGGATCGAGTCAGTTCAGCAACCGGTTCATCGGCGGTCGAACTAGAATGCCACCGGTTCAAAATGGTTCACCATCCCTAACTCGTCGCTGGACCGCCAGACCACCGCCGTGTCGTCGCCGCCGAACCACCACCGGAACATCTTCGGCGCGTGGGAGCGTGTGACGGGCATGTGGCCCGTGGCGGCGCGTAGGAGCGTGTGACATCGCGTGAGACACGCCTAGGGCGCGTATTGTACTTGTTTCGCACGTGGGGCTCATCCCGACAGTGTATTAGTGCGTATGTTCGTGTTTTAACGCGTATGGGCGCATGAGACACATGTTTTATGCTTATGTATATGTGTGTGCGCGTGTACGGGTGCGTATGCGTGTATGTGAACGTATGATGGATGCAACAGAAGCGTGATATTGTGTGACGGAATGTGTATTGGTAATGAATATGCGTCAAGGGCCATGTTCATGAAATTTTTTATCTGAAAACCTCTATGACGTTTTTTTCACACCCTATTTTCTAATTTCAATTATCCTCCATGGATTTCAAAATTTGGAAATTTGAATCCATCTAAGAGTTTAATCAAAATCTAGAAACTAGGTTGGGATGTGGAAATGATACAGTATTTTTCGTGAGAAATTGTTGAAGTGTCCCCATGACCTTAAACTTGTTAGTACATTCAACTGGAAATAATGAGCAATGAATCACATAAGATTATTGGTAATGTTCCTTAGTGAGTGTTCTAAATAAGTTTACAACAACTTTTTTTGGATATGTCTAATCTAATCCAACCCTTATCGTTCGATATTTTCGAGTGGATTGACTTGCCTCTAAGCTGACTAATTATGCTCAGATCAAAGGTGATCGTAGAGCTAAGTCAACATTCGGATAGATATTACATCTACCGATGAATGAAGATGGACTTTATTACGATGCTAATACGAGCATCTTTACAGATGCTTCGTAAGCATCTAATGAGAAAGTCATATGTCATAAATGAGATATAGTTAATAGCATTAACTTGCTTTCAAACTTAATTTCCAATCATATGGTGCATATTTGATTATCTTTGACATTCCACTGTGTGTTGAACCTCATGTTATGTGTGATCAACTTGTTGTCTACACAACTTGAGTGTGATCAACATAGTAAAATCATGTTGAGAACATGATTGGTAATTTGAGTAGGGGTTATGGGTTGGAAGAATCCTTGCATTCTCACCTATAACAGTTGTAGGTTTTGTTTTCCTTCAGGATTGAGTTGTGGTAATATGACAGTTGGATATGGGTGATGATTGGGACATAGTGAACTTTCGAGGTCATACCTTCTGTTAAGTTACCATAATGTCAATTCTAAGAACAAAATCTTATGTACATTTAGTTTTAGTAAGCACATATGTGTGCATTCACCTCCCCTAAACCAAGACCATGGACTAGAACACAATTAGTTAGTTGCTTTTTAGTTTACCTTGTCTTTAGTGATAAGTAGATTATGACTAGGAGGTCATAACAATTAGATGTGTACTAGACTTAGAGGTAGTCTTGGATGGTTTCAACCAAATCATATGAACCCTAGGAGGGTGTTAGTGTTGAAACAGAGAAGAAACCGGAGTAGTATGGAATTTAAGACGATTTCTCTACTGACGAAACCTTGGATGATCAACAGACTCTGGGCTTGGTAGTAATTCTCATTTAATGAGAAAATACTTTAACTCAAGATACCAGGGTATATTAGAGTAAAAGTTTGGTATCTTTACCGCCACCAGTCAGAGGTTGTTACTCCAAGTCTTCTCTGTGAACAATAGATTAAGACTTAAGTTAGAGTCTAGTATCTTCCTGTTGAGTGGGGGCATCTAAAAACCGATCATGCCCATTGGGACAACTCGGGCTTTTAGGGATGCTGCTCATAATAGTGATTATAAGTGGCTAGAGGCTACTAATTAGTCAGTTACAAGTTCCCAGTTAAGAATTGGATTCTAAACATAAGAGGAACATGGTAAAGGCGGAAGATACTGACAGTGATTTTTCAGAAGAACATCTCCCAGTAAAGAAAAATAGGTTTTTTTTGGGAAACACAAAATTCTGAGCAAATGCAGTATAGAGTGTTTGACTCAACACATGTACTGAAACCAAATGGAAAGGCACTTAATCGTGCTAATCCAAAGTAAATTTCTTAGTTCTTGACACACCTGTCATATGAGACGACAGTGAGGGTTAAGCATATAGCATTATTCATTAAGTGTGCTAGTAGATACCTGAACACTTCTTGAGAAGCACTTGATAGTGCACTTGCAAATGCTAGACAGTGTCAGACTTATCAATTAATTCCTTTACTTCGGGTAAAGGGACTTAAGGCAGTGAATGTCAGAACTGGAAATTTTGTGGACATTTTTTTTGTCTATTTCAATAGGATTATGAGGATGAACACGGGAATTTATGTCATAATTGATAACTTAGGCATTTATCACTGCAAATTGGATTTGCAGCATGCTGAAGTTAATGATTAAACTTGATCCCTTGCAATTCGAAATTGCATGATGATCTAAAGTTTTTCTGTCTATTATCCTCAATAATCTTGAAATAGGACGAATTTTGATTTCGTTTGGAGTTCTTCTAAAGATCTGGACTCGGCTTGAGATAATAATAGATTGATTGGTTGATAAACATTAAGACAACATTGTAGATGGACATGACGATAATGTTTCGTGTGATTGGATGACGTAAACATATGTGTATGCCTTGAAAGTGGACTGATTAGTGCAAAGGTGCACTAGACTAGTTTACATTAGGCATAACATGATGCTTCAATTAACTGGAAATGCACTCGAGGAGTAATTTTCCAGAATTGATAATTCCACGGGGGATTTTTCCACTTCATCATCAAACACTTGAAACATCTTTTAAGACAATTAGAATAATTTTTCTATTGTGATTAATCCACTGTGATGTTCTGTGATTCAAGGATGTAATGGTTGATCATGGAGCCTAATCTCTCGATACATATGAGGATCATTCACACGAATTGGTCAAATTCATTTTATTAACTGAAAGTCTAGACACTGTAGTGTTTACGACAACGATCAAATGAATAAAACATAAGTGTCCTTAGACTAATTACAGGTGTGGAAAGTCTCATGATCATCTTATGATCAATGTAACGGAGATATTATCAAGCAATCATCCGGTCTTCACACACATTTTCAACAAAAATTGTGTGGTGAAGAGGGGGGAAAAAGATGTTGCTAGATAAATATTGAGATCCATGAGGGTGCAAATCAAGTAGTTCATTTCACTGGAAAAGAACATTGATTGTGACCCATACCTTGAGTCAGGGTATTCATTGAATCAGTAACTTAAATATCTCGTAAACTTTTAGACTTATAGATAGTCAGACCTGCGCAAATGAAGGTTCTAGGAATGCAAAAAAAAAAGCAATGGGAGGGCGTCCAACGAAGAACAATTGAAGCTTTTTGTAGCGTGGAGCTCATATCTCATGGATCTAAAGCTGCAACAAAGAAACTTAAGACAAAATGGAAGGCATGGAGGTGGGTCTTTGTAACTGTGGACGACCAGTTCGAAGGAGCCAAGAGAACGCAATGTTTGTGGCTTTGTACTGTTGTATCTAAAATAGGTAGCATATCACAACCTACTGACTAGGAATGTCAACGGGGCGGGGCAAGTCGGGTATTTGAAATACTTGCCCCAACCCGTGCATATGAGCTTCTGCCCTTACTCGACCTGTGCCACGCCACGGGTCAGTGACTATCCCGTGCCCCCCCCCCCCCTCCCCCCAATTTATTTTTTTTAAATATGAGAATAGAAGAAATGTGACAACATGTCTTCCACTTCGATCTAATAGCATTTGATTCAGAATTGCCGCCACAAAAGGCTTGAGAATCGTATCTAGTTGTGGAAGATAAAGAAGAAAGTTTCTTACTACGTCTTTACTCAATAATCGCCATTGTTATACCAAGATTGAGAGACGGATTCAAATCGCATATAATTTGTTTTACCATATTATCTCTCTAAACCTGAACTTGATGAAGCACCAAATTTGCGCGAAGGGAGACGACGCAATGGCCTGGAGTGAACAACGACGCCGGAGAATGGAGAGGGAGAGCAGCGATGGAGACTCGGTGAGTGGAGAGGGAAAGCGCCGCTAGAGTGATATTGATTTGAGAGTTAGGGTTATACTAACAGACCCAGGTAAATAAAAAAATAATAACAATAATATACCTCAGGTCGGGACGAATCGGGGCAGCTATAAGCATGCCGGACCTGCCCCGTCAATGGGTCGGGGCTGACCTGCCCTAAATGTCACTGGTCAGAGAGGGTCGGATCAAGATTAACATGCCTACTACTGACTGGCTATTAAGGAACAATCCTTGTTCTTATCTTTTTTCTAAGAATAGTAAATTCGCATCATTATGAAACTACCAAGTCCAATTCAAAAAGAATGAACCACAAGTATAAAAGAACACAACACTACTCAGAATACAAAGTTGGAAGTTATACACAACTACAAATTTTCATGGGTACAGAATTTCCTTATTCAGTTTCACAACACACAATCAGAATAATTACAATTACAATAAATAGCAAAGGCATAATCTTGTGCTCTTATCCCTCTGCAAATCATAAATCAAGAAATAACCTCAATCGATTTATTCAACGCCACCGCCCTGGATGCTTGGCTGATTTTGCTTTGCTCCACCTCCACCCTCCTCAAAAACAACAAATTCATCACTACTAATTCAACTCCCTCCACTTCAATGCCACAACATGAACCCACATCAACACTCTCCAATTTCTTACAGCTTTTAACAATCGAATCCATACACGCATTACTCAACCTAGAACACCCCCTCACCCTCAATTCCTCTAAAAGATTACATGAAACCAGCATTGATACAAGCTCCTTATCAATCAACATATCATTATTCGACAAATCTAGTTTCCTTAACCTCTTCAAATCCTGTCCTAGAGCGGTTAACAAACCCGATTCTCTCTCCACCACATCACAGTTAACCAACGCAAGCTCCTCCAGCCCGTCACCTATCGCCCTCGCCACAGATTTCAACCCTTCGCCGGCAACAAGACAGCAGCTTTCTAACCTTAAACTCGTCAAACCCCTGAAATTCATGTTCTGAGCTAAAGCAATCAAATGAGAGTTGTCAAGATCGAGTGGTAACCTTAAACTTAGCCTCCTCATATTGCAGTTGCTCTGGTTTATGAATTGAAGCAGACCCTCTTTGCTGCCTCCATCGTAGACTAATAAAGAATCAAGAGAGGCACAATTCTCAGCCAGTTTGAGTAACACGCCGTCTGCGATGCTTCGACATGTTCGTAACTCCAGTTCTTGCAGATTACTATTGTTATTCAGAAACCTCGTGAAGGAATTGTAATCGCCGACACTTTGACAGCTCTTCAACGTCAGTTTCTTTACATTCTTACAGTTTCTCCACAGGAAACTAATTTCATAATCCCCATACGAAATCCCACACAAAGTAAGACTTTCTAAACCCAGCCCCAAATCAAGAACTGCATCTTTGGTTTCTCCGGTGCCAGGATTGTAAAATTGTGTTGAAGGGCCCGACAGAAAAAGGCAAAGGCATTTCAAAGAATTAAAACAACGCAGCCAATCAAAGCTGAGAGGCCTAGAAATTGAGATAGAGATTGAGGAGAGATGTATACATGAAGCTGAGAGTGTGTAGAGAGAGAAGGGGGAAACTGGGGAGCTGAGGAAGCGGAGATGGCGGAGGTTGGGGCAAGTAGTGGCTACGGCGAGGAGGAGAGGGTCTCCGCCGTCGCAGCTGTCGCCGGTGAAGGAAATGGAAGAGAGGAAGGTATGGTGGGAGAGAAAGGTGGAATAAGAGGTGATGGTAGTGGGGTTGTAGGGAGAGGGGAAATTGAGGGAAAGAGAGGTGGTGGAGAGTCGGAGGAGACGGAGCCACCGCCTAGAAACAAGGGAGACAGCAGGTGAGGACGACGGCGGAAGGCGGTGGAAGATTTCTTGAAGTAACTCATCGCAAAGAAGCGTATCCATTTGGAAGTCTTGTGTATTCTTTTCGCTTTATGACGAATATTGAATTGGATAGGATAGATGATAATATAATGTCGCTGTTGACTACAAGATGCCATATTATTTTTACCTACCACATTTTTCTCACGATTAATTAATGAGGGTTTAAAATATTTTGACGAAAGTCTGTGAAATGATATTAAGCTGGGAAGCCCCTCTTTATGAATAAGATGAATTAATCTTATAAGCAATTATTTTGGTTAATCCAGTTCAATTTGCAAAATAAAATTGAAATATTTACATATTTCATATAAAAATTGATTATTAAAGTTGTGAATATATTCAAGCCGCCTCTCACTTTCGTCTGCTCGCGTTTTCTCTAAGTTGATGATGTTTTAAGCAAAATGAATACTAACAAATGCAGACTGAATTAACTTTATATTGTTATATCTTTCAATATTATAATGAATTTGAAATCAAGATAATCTTCAAGAATCCCAAATTATTCATTCTCATTCCGAGCGCAGCCTAAGAATTTTTGTGAAAAAGCAAGATTTGTTTTTCCAGGAATGATTAAAAAAAGAAAAAAGATGGAGCGCAAATGCAGATAGGTGAACTGGTGAAGGGTAACCTTGACAGCCATACCTAAGCTCAAATTTGTGCTGTGCGCTAAGAAAAATGGTCCAATGTTCCATTCTAAATTGATATTTCATCCTTTTCATTTTTTAAATTCTTTCTTTCCCTTTCTACAGTAATGTTACAATTACGTAGGATGGGCGAGTATAATTCAATCATGATCAAAATTATAAAATTATATCTTCATACTTACAGCTTTGGAAAGCACTATAATGAGTAAAAGTTTAATTAGGTTCCTAACCTTTCTTCTCATTTTTTATGAAAAACAATTTACACTGTATATATGTACTCATATTTGCATTTACAAGTGGTCTCAAAACTTTAATGCAAATGCAAATGAAAATATAAAGATCCATATTCTACAAAAGAAAACCGAATTTAAGCAAATTTAACGCAGCAAAGTCATTAAGAAAAGTACAAGTAAATAACAAAAAGGACAACCATCCTTTTACTCGTGAGAGTCAGGAAGTAACATGATAAGTTTTGATCCAAGGAAAACAGCAAACAGTAACAAACAAGACAAGTAAAAGATTCCTTAAAGGAACATCTCACCTGTATACTAAGGAATAAGATGCTAGTTGAAGACTCAAAAAACGCCGCTGCCACTTGGCTCCAGTGTCCTAAACAAGAAAACCTAAGCATAACAAGAACAGAAAGAGTGAACAAATAGCAACGTAGCTTACTCAAGACATGCTTCCATACCTTGTCCAAACAAAAAAAAAAAAAAAAAAAAAAAAAATTCTCGGGGACAAAAGCAGAACGGATTTCTTGTGCTTCCTGTTCCAGCAATTGCTAAATAACGTTCTCCTTGTTACAGAACCTGAATTTCTACAACTCACTGACTATCAAATCTAGAGTATGAAAAGCCTCATACAAGCATGAAATCCATAAACAATTAAAGCTTCAGACCTAAGCTGTGGCAGAGCAGAAGCAAAATATATGTATACTCTTTTGAACTGATACAACAAAGAGAAATCAGCGAACAAGTTTCCAATAAACTAGCAACGATGAAATAGAGTGTGAATACACAGAACCCAGCAAGGGATATGAACCATACATATGTAGATGTAAGTGGCACTGTTCCACGCCCAAAGAGACTCAGCCCAATTCCAAAACTCATCAAGATTAAATTTGTCATAACCATCTAATGCACCTTTTACCAAAAGAAATGAAGTTGGAGGGAACGCCAAAAATATCAATAGCACGCTACAAGCTCCTCGGAGAAATGCCCTTCTGGTATTTACGTTAACGTCGAGCCTCAAGGGTACAACAGTCAAGCACAAAGGAACTAGTAGCAGTGCTCCAATTTCTGCTGTTGCAAAGTTTATCACTGACATGAGACAGAGTCCTATAAAAGCAGCAGCAATAGTTACTGATTTAAGAAGAGTCCATTCTCTTCTCTGTGGTTGCCTTATACCCGAGAATGAGAAAGAACCAGATACTGTATATGTGAAGAAGAGACTAAACACTGAAAACGTGGTCCAAATTAGCAGGTTCATTGATGGTGAGAAATTAGGAATTTGGTCGAGGAAATAGGGGATTAATGTTACAATTGCACCCCATAAATGGACAACAAGAACAGTTTTTGCAGCATAAAGCCATTCCCAAGCAATAAAGTTTGGGATAGATTCGTCCTTCCCTAACTTCAATATACTAGCATCAGAAAAAAGAGCAGCAGCAACCAATGGAAGGGGAGCAATGAGCAGTGCAAAGGCGATCATGTAGACTCCAACTGAAACAAACCTACCGGGAGATGTCATGAGATACAGAAAAAAGGACTGATGAAACTTCTCAAGAAGATTATTCACGGACCGTATGACTCCTTCAACCAACCTGTAAAGTAGTGCAGATACGTCACCTCAGCTTGAGAAACATAAACTAAATAATGCATGCATATTCACCAGGAAAAAATATAGCAAATAATGCAAGAATATGGCGGGGAAAGAGCAAAGGAGACAATATTAATAAACACAAATGAGAATACAAACATAACCATAAGATATTACAATAATCAATATTAGTCTGAACTGTTATCATGAATTTACACAAAAAACAATCATGATAAGGAATCGTGGCATTGCTGGGTTCAACAAAGTTAGGGGACAAAGGAACAAGTGTACTAATTGACACTCACCTGCCAACATGCAGAAGAAACAGAACCCTTTGACCTGAGGAAAACTTCGGAGAGAATTCCAGAGTGATCGCATCAACTTGGTAATCACGGAAAGCACCGTGTGGGCCAGTGGGAACACCTAATGCCTGACATTAAAAATTAGAAAAAGATTAACAAATACAAGAGAAATATTGGGCATAGATGTCACTGGATACCAACTGTTGCCGACGTATTTAATCCTATGAAGAGAATAGAAAGAGTTAAAATTAGAGATCAATTGCAGTAGACTCATTTTATAACCGAAAAAAGGGAAATCAAGATGATTGGTTAATACTTAATAGCCATGTAAGAACCATAAGTTTGACCCTCCACATATGCTATCCATGTAACTAAAACAATTACCTGGTTATATAGGGAACTGGCAAGAGTGGCACATCCCTCAACATAATCTGAAACAGGTATGCCGAATTTCCATTCTGGGTTTAAGCTTTTAGCAACCTTTCCAAGCAACTCCAGAAGTTCACCAAGGCTGTAAAGCCACGATGAATTGAGCAAAGACCAAATTTTCTCCACCCTCACTTGCAAACCCTGTGCATGAACAGCCAAGTAATGAACAATATTGATGAGGTCCAGATTTGGCATCTGCCCATTAGAAGCTTCAGCGTATATATTGAGAACATCCTTCTCCAGATCCACACTGCTATCAGCAACCTTGATGACTAGTGCAGCTGCCATTGTTCCAGCACGTCGGAAGCCATTAGACACTACATCTCTCTCAATTGGAGTCAATCTATGTGCAGGCAAATTACTTGCACCACACATTTCGAGATTCTGTTTCAAGTCACCAACTGAAAGTGTGTTATAATCCCTCAGCCATGCAGCAACTGCATCATATTCCCCATGTCTCGAATCAGCAGCAAGCCATATAATATCTTTAGCAAGCCAAGTTACTCGAGAAAGGAGAGAGAAGACAGTGAATGCGACACTAAGGGATAAAGCTTCACTTGTAGATGTCCTAACGGAATTATAAGGTGTTACCATCACAATAGCTTCCTTCCCATCGCCGCGGGGAGCTCTTATTATCCCAACAGTATTGATCCCATAAGATGCACAACTGTAGTTCTCTTGGAATATACCAGCATCAGGCCCCAAGAAAAAGTGCAGTGGGTGGAAGTTATCAGATGAGGGTTGGAACTTGTGATAATTAACTTCACCACCCAACTCCATTACATGTTCTGCTATTATGCGTGGAATTTCACTGCATGAATAATGTAGAAGGCAGAGTTCAAGAATGGGAACAAAGTTGTAAGACTTAACAATTGTAAACCAAAGCCACTGTCATCACCCTATTCTGATGGTCGTAGTAGGAAAGGGGTAATGAAAGAGGGTGAAGGTTAAGGTGGTTATGAATCTTGTGATTCCATTGACAAACGACTCTTGTTGAAGTGATGACAGGTGTACGCATTTGATGCCAGAAAAGGTTAAGTAAGCATATGACGGAAGTTCAACTACGATAGGCAGGGAAAGCATGGAAGAAATGGAGATGACAGGTGATAGTAGGACAGTCATGAAATGGACATCTAATGTATAATAAGTGCATTCCACTAGGGCAGGTAGATTAGACCGGACAGGGGTGCAATCAGACCATTATATGACAACACAGTATAAATTGTAAAACGGATAATCTAATGCATGATAAGTGCATGCCTCCGGGCAACTGCAGATAAGTAGGTTAGACTGTAAGGCATTCAAATCAGACCATCAAATGAAAATGAGGCATCTGCTTGTCTGAATCACTCAATTTAAGGCAACATGACGAGTCTTCACAACACAGCTATTAAAACGGATACCTACTTGCCAGAGTTTGTAGTATCAGGTTCTAGATTCAGTATCCTGTTCAAAAATCTCTGCCCATCCGAAGCGTCATCCTTAGAGAGCATAGGGCTTGCAGAACCTACAAAGTTACGGTTCAAAAACATGGATAACATTATTATCAGAACTAAAATGTTCTGAAGCCAGGTTATTTTCTTATGAGATGCAACTGCCAATAGATTCAACTAATATCCAATTCAAGACCAACCAAAGTGCGTAACACTTCAAGCAGAAACTAAACTGAATTCACTAAAATTAACGACCACTACCAAAAAGGTCATCCAATCAGAAGTGTTTCCTGAATGGCTGCAAATTAAATCTTGCATTTGAAATTAAATAATATGTATCCAATAGACAAAAAGTAAACATAAAACCATAAGTACCCGGGTACTTCACAGACAAATTTCCGCTAGAGTTCACCATTATACATTACAACGAGAAAGGGAGAAGTAAAACAAACCAGGCATCAGGGCATTCTCGGAAATATATGTGTTTTTGGCTAGAACAGGCAGGAGGAGGAGAGCTAAAATTCCTGATATGCAACATACCAAACTGCAATTCGTACCAAAAAGGGTTTGTAGTTCATACCAAATAAGCCTTCCATTTATTCTAGAAATCAGTTTGCACAATATACCTGACAGGGAGACTGTGAGAAATGAGAAATAGTCCAATGCGAATAATTGGTCGAGGCTTTGGTTTGACAACTGATTCAGTTTCTGCCATCGTTGCTCGCCGATCGGCGTTGAGCTTTTCGACTCTCGCCCTCTGCTACACGGTTACAATGGTCTATTCGAGCTTTTTTTCCTTGATTTTAAGTACGATTTGCAAGCCTGAGAGAGAGTGTGCGTATGATTTCTTTTTTCTTTTTCGTTTTTTAAGTTGATTGAATTATTATTTGTCGCTCGGTAGTCTGATAATATTTTTAATCAAATTTATTTTATAGAGATTAAAAATATTTTATAAAATGTTTGAATTTTTTCTTCAAATATTTGGTAATTTTTTTAAAAAAGGCGACCCTGAAATATTTCAAAAATCACAATTTTTTTAAATTTTCATGCACACCACATGTACGGACTTTATATCCGTGTAGTTCAGATTGAGGTGAATTTGTGGGTCGTGTGAAACTATTTTAGAGAGCGATAATATGGTCAAATGTAGGTGAAGGTTTTTCCAATGATGAATAGTGATTCATGGAAGTCATTTAAATAAACCCTAATAGGGTGAAAAGACCAAAAGGCCCATATATCTAATATACTATAATACGTCTCCTAAAACTGAGTCAGGGGAAACAACAAAACATAACAAAGACACAACTTTGTACAAGGTTTGGTAAACCGAATATTGGACAAGGGCATGGTTAAAACATCAGAAATCTGATCTTCGAATGAGATATAATGAACATCAAGCTCTCCCGACTGTACCTTTTTTCACACAAAGTGAACATCGATTTCTATGTGTTTTGTGCGTGCATGGAAAACAAGGTTAGCAGCTAAGGTTGCAGCACCTGTATCATCACACTAAATAACAGAAATTGCATGTAGAATTAGCACAAGTTGAGAAAACAATGACCTTATCCAAACTAGATCCGTAGTAGCAAGGGTAAGAGCTCCATACTCAGACTCATTGCTACTACAGGGAACAACGTGTTATTTTTTAGAACTCCAGTTTATCAAATTAGGGCCAAGAAAAACAAAAAACCCACTTGTTCAACGCCTGTCATCGATGCAGTTGGCCCAATCTGCATCGACAAAGCCTTCAAGATAGAATTTCGAAACAGGTTTAAACAAAAGACCAAGACGCATAGTGCCCTTCCAATATCGTAAAACCCATTTACAAGCCCGCCATTGATTTTCAATGAAAGAATGCAAGAATTGGTTGAGCTTGTTAATAGAAAAAACAATGTCAGGCCGAGACATTTGAAGATATTGAAGGACACCAACAGTGCTACAATATAAAGTGGAATTATAAAATAAAGGTTTTTCCCCTAAAAAGAGCTTGGTATTGGTGCAAGCAGAGGTAGCAATAGGTTTACAAGAGGTCATATTAGTTTTACCAGAAGATCGAAAATGTATTTGGCTTGATTCCCATCAGACCGATAGTGAACTTCTAAACTCAAAAAATATTTCACACGGCCAAGATCTTTCAAAGAGAATTTAGAATCAAGGTTGATTGACTTAACCAGACCAGAGATAAGCATCTTGCAATCACCTGTAACAATTATACCATCCACATATACTAGAACAAGAAGTAACTTGCCATGAATAGTTTTGAAAAATAAAGAAGTATTCGAAACAGAAATACAAAAACCAAGACTTAACAGAATCTTTTTTAGTTTATCATACCAAGCTTTAGGGGCTTGTTTAAGACCATACAAGGCTTTAACGAGTTTGCAAACATGATTGGGTTTTGAGGGATTTTCATAGCACCAGTTTGGCAACTAGACTAAAAGTATCAAAATAATCAACCCCCGTGGTTTGTTCAAAACCCCTAGCAACTAAACGAACTTAAAATGCTCAATAGACCCATCCGGGTTCCTTTTTAACCCAAAAACCCATTTGTTAGAAATTAAACTCATGCTTGGGTCAAAAGGAACCAAGTCCCTGGTATGATTACAAAGCAAAGCCGAATACTCAGTATCCATTGCAGTTTTCCATTTTGGAGATTGAAGAGCCTCATCAACCCCAAATTGATAAGAAAAAATTTTGGTTTGTAGATATCATTTTTCGACCAAGTTACCATAGGAGAGGTAACAGGGACCTGTTTTGGGACGGTTAAGGGGGGTAAACACACAGGAGAAGAAATAATGGGAGAAGTGACCGAAGGCTAGAGTTTAAGCCACATGAGAAGAGACCAAAGACTTTGAGTTTAAGCCAGCACGAAGAGTCAGCAAGGAACTATCATTACCCATCCCATAAGTCAAAGAAATCGGTAAGACGAACAAGACCAAATCAACCTTGGGCAAACCCATCACTCGAGAAGGATCTCCAAAAAAAAGGATGGGATATGGTAACTCATCCTCATTACAGGAGATAATTAAAGATATGTAAAGTCTACCCGAGGGATGTAAACACATATAGCCTCTGTGCATAGAACTATGGCCTAAGAAAACACACTTAGAAGTACGAAACTATTAAAGTAGTGTGCTCGGCGCACCAATTAGATTGAATTATTATACTCTTTCACATATTATATGTAAACAATTTTATTGCGAATTACATTAATGAAGGCATTATTCTTTATCTTTTATATTATTTTTCATATATGCAAAATATTAGATAAAGTCCTTAGATCAAAATAAGTTGAGGGGCATGGTCACACATGTGATGGTGATCATGGAATATGCTCTAGAAGCTTTGATCTTAAATTAGTCCCAAGTCAAAGCTATTCAGGATGGGACATTGAGTAGCTGGTAAGACTTGTACATACGATGAATATTCGTGAGACGAGAATATTATATTCCACTAGTATTAGTATGGTGACACGAGTTCATGTATGCAGATGTTTGTTATAGAACAAGTTCATTGGACTTGATCCGCAGGAAATTCTTAATTGGAGATATCATGTCGAAATAAGAATTTCCTAATTGCACTAGTACATGATTAGTCTTCAGACTTGAGGCATGATGGTGTCTTATGTACATTATATAATACTTAGATATATCTTCTGCTTGCTTTCAATCACAAAGGGATATATTGGGTATTAAATATGTGTGCATAGAGACTTGTCGATGACCAACATAGAATCTGACACTTGTCATTAACAAGAGAATCTCCTGTGTTTTTCATTGTTCTTAATTCGAAGACCTTGGTCAAGGTAGGGTGAATATGAATTCATCAAGAATTATTGTAACTTGAATAGAATAACACAGTTATTGATTTAACGGGGTTTCAACTTATAATCCACACCTCAGTATCAATCATGAGATTAGTTGTTGGAAATGATAATCGCAAATATATAGGTTTACTCGCTATTACACCTTACACTAGGTGATCACGTTACTTGTTAGCTGTTCCCGTGATTTGTAGTTTTAGAATTAAAGAGTTGATTCCAAATACTCAGATAATTATTATTTGCAAAATTGCAAAAGTTGTAAGCCTACTACTAGTGTTAGTAGTGAACCTAAAGGGTCATATCTAAGTTTGAATGACAACATCTATCAATTAGTATAATCCAATAGTTGGATATAATTAATTATGGTTTATTACCAAAAGCAACCTGATGTATACCCGTTTTTACCACTTGCAACATATTTTAAAAGACGTCGCCGATTGCAATTAACCTGACTTACTCTCGTTTTACCGATTACAACCTATTTTATAAATTCCGGCCAAAATTAAGAGCGTGTGCCACACGCGCGTAATTTTGAGCAAGTGGTAAAAACTGGTATACCTCGGGTTGCTTTTGGTAATAAATCATTTTTCTTTTTTAGTTTTTCTTTTCTTCCCGCCATCATTTTCTCTCTCATCCTCCTTTTTAACAGAGCTAAATCGAATATCTAAGAGTTTGAGTTTGGTTCATTAATTATCGAGTCGAACTCGAGCTTAATTTATCAAATATATGGACGGCTCGTGAACTTACTCGAGCCTCTAGCGAGTCTAATCGAGCCCAAATGAATTCAATAAATATAAATTACAAATATGTTACTAATCATTATATAATTAAAAATAAACTATAAATTCTTAAAATTATAATATACCTACTAAGATTAATTAATTAGATATATACAAATGCATGATTTTAATTATATAATTCTATATTTTATTATAAGTACAACTATAAAATTAGAAATTAATTATAAGCATTAGCTAAATATTTACGAACTAGCTCTCGAGCCAACAAATAAAATTGCTCGCGAGCTAACGAATCAAATATCATCAATCTTAAGTTTGGTTCGTTTATTTTAACGAGCCACATTAGACTAGCCCGATCGAGCTTTTCACGAACCGAGATCCGAATAGTTTACGAGCGAATTGGTTGTGTACATCCCTATCCCTCCCTTCTCTCTCTGACCTAATTCTCCCTCATCCTAACACCAGTTCGTCTCCTCTCTCCACTAATTTCCGTAAATTTCTTCAACACGAATCCTCTTCTTCATTTATGATTTACAGATCCAGAAGAAACTAACTCTGAATCATCAAAAATTCGATCATTATCCAGAAGAAGTACTTTGAATAGTTCGGTGAAATTTTGGAAGTTGTGGTTATCACTGATAAAGCTACTGGAAGATTCTATGCTACTGTTGGATAAGAGTTCAATTCTCTTCGGTTTATTTCTCAGTAGAAAATCTAGCTTGGAGTTGTTCTTATTTGTATGTTTTTTTGTATCTATACTCATTCATTTCTTCAAATTATCCTGTTGAGGATAGTTCAATTTTCTTCAATTTATTTTTCAGACGAAGATCTAGGTAGGAGTTGTTCTAATTTGTATGTATTTGTATCTATACTCGGTCATTTCATCAAATTCTCATGTTGAAAATGATGGAGGGAAGAAAAGAAAAAAAAAAAAATAAAAAGAAAAGAGTTTATTACCAAAAGCAACCTAGAGTATACCCGTTTTTACCACTTGCTCAAAATTGCGCGTGTGTAGCACGCTCTTGATTTTGGCTGGAATTTATAAAATAGGTTGTAATCGGTAAAACACGAGTAATTCAGGTTGCAATCGGCGACGAATTTTAAAATAGGTTGCAAGTGGTAAAAACGAGTATACCTCGGGTTGCTTTTGGTAATAAACCCAATTAATTAATAGTGGTTAATTAATTAGATTCATATTGCGATTCAATTGTTGAATTAAATATAAATTCAATTGGATAATTAGATTATCTAATTGACATTAATAATCTAAAATAATTAATCAATTGACTTGATTAAAATTATTAGTGATTGGAAAATAACTTATTAATTGGATTAATTAGTCCAAGACCAACACTAAAATAAGTGGACTTTATTGTAAGAAATCCACTAATAAAAATTAAGGAGATAAAACTTAGATAAATGTGTTATCTAAATAATATATATATATATATTATACTTATATGTATGAACAACAAAATTGGAGTTTGACTCCATCCACCTCACGTGGATTTTGTTTCAAATGGGTGGTTAACCCATTAGTTGGATATCTCTATCAGTGGACTTGTTGAGTCCATGAAATTAGCAACAACTCTTTTTCAAAAATGTCGCAGCGGATTTGAAACCTAAGAGATTAGGTTTTCTATTTAATTAGAGACATATATATAAAACCACAAAAAAATAAGAAAGAAAAACGGAATGAGAGAGAAGCTATATCAAAAGAAAAGTGCTTATTTTCTTTTCGGCAGTTTTTGAGAATTGTTCTCAAATTTCATATCCTTCTACACTATTATACAATTGATATAAACAAATCAACACTACTAGCAAAAGTGTTGATTCTGGTGTTGTTATTTCAATGATGGACTAATTAGAGGGATCATACTTCGGATCCTTGCGAATTCAGGAATCAGACAAGGAATTGATTCCTGCTAACCTCGGCAAGAAACGAAGGAGAAATTTTAAGAGGTATGATTTCGCACATGAATTTTATGTTTTATGTATTCCTTTCAATGCCTGTTCCGATAATCGTTTTGAGCTATCTGGGTTGAAATATATATATATTTGATATATTGTATTTAATTAAAAAAATCAAATTCCGCTACGTTAACCCGGGTTTGCTATAACGAACCCAACAGAAACTGCAACTTAGAACTATTATAAGGACAAAGAAAAAGGAAAACATGCACACCCAAAAACCCGTAAGAAAGTATAATCAGGTTTAGCACAAAAAAGGTAACTTAAAAGGAGATAAATTACCCAAAATAGGGGACGGCACCACGTTGATGATAAAAAAAAAAAAAACAGTAGAGAAAGCATCCACCAATGTTTAAAAGGAATGGAGGCTTGAGCCAAAATACTAAGCCCCATCTCAACAATATGTTGATGTTTTTTGTTGGTGAGTGTGAGGATGTACAAGAGACATGAAAAAGGATTCCTAGACTCTGAAACAAAGGCAATCGCTTGCAGAATCAAATCCTGTTCCACAAGACCCCCCCCCCCTCCCCCTTCCCCAATCGGATTGAAAAGCCTTAACAGAGGCAGATAACTGATTTTAACATGTGCAAGAAAATTGAGAAGAATAGTCTTTACCTCAGACTTACATTGTAGAGGAAATATCCCAGTAAAGGGTGAAAAATCATCCACAAAATGCACATAGTACCTGAAACTGTTAGTAGACTGCACAAAAGCTGACCCCCATACATCAGAATAAACAAGGAGGGGGTCGTTGTTTTACATGGAACAGGGGGGAGATTCATACAATGCATTTCAGGCCTCAGAAAAAGAAAGTTTAAACGATGTGAAGAGTCGTCATAAGTTTTAAGAACAATAGCTAATTCATTATTGCATGGATGCCCAAGGCAATTATGCCACAATAAAGGATTAGAAGTAGCAGAAACAGTGTTACACAAGACAGAATGTTGTAAAGCTAAAGAGAGAGCAGGGGCAGCTGGCTTAAAATGAGACAAATCCAATTGGTACAAGCCATCCTTAAGCACACCCTTCAACAATACATGATGACTTTTTGTCCTTGACCAAACAAAAGGTGTCATGAAACTTAATATAAACAGTATTTTCTTTAGAAAATTTAGAAATACTAAGTACTTTTCTTGTAACGTCAGGAAAATAAAGCACATTATTAAGGCATAAATCAACCATGCGGCGTAGGCTAGGAAAAATAGTTCACCAACATGCGAAATAGGAAAAATGGAACCATTAGCAACAACCAGTTTTTCCTACCATGATATTGGGACTGGAGAGATAGATTGGACAGATTCTAGATAAATGGTGTGTAGCCCCGCTGTCAACAAAACCAGTCTGAATCTATAGGAGTATGCTGAGGAGGACAAACATTAGTATAAGCAGCATGACCAGAAGGATGAATATGATATGAACATTGTGACATAGGTGGGGTCCAAGTATAGATCCAAAAGACTGAGTATGAGGAGGAGGGGACGTGGACATCACACGAACTTGATAAGTGGAGGGGGGAGGACCATTGTGTTGAGTGGGGTGTAACGTGTTTTACGCGTTAATCCATGCAATGACATTTTGGAGTTAAATATAACAATTAATTTATTTGCACGATAACTTGTTTGAACTTACATATGTCCTTAGATTGTAGGAATATTATAAATCGAGTGTTTACGTTGTTGAACACGTAAATATGCGATTTATAACTCAATCCTAAGTATTTTGTCTGTGACCCTTAATAAATTTTGGACAATTTATTTTGATAAGATCGTCTCAATCTCATTGAAGTTTGTCTTTGACTTGGTAATGGAATTGTCGATACATGCACAGCGTATTGGGATAGGACCACGTGAAATTTAGATTGTGATTTGACCATACAATTTAAATTCATTGATTGGCGTACATGTTACCTTAATTTTGAGTGAATAGTGTACTTTTATTACCAACTGGACATTATTTGAGACACCAATGAGTGAGATTAATATATTAATCAATACCTTGGTATTTTGAAAATTAAAGTGCAGCGAAAAAGAAACATATATTTACAATATTGGAATCATTCATCTATTTAATTAGCATGATCATGATCTCATGGGTTCTTTTGTGAACAATAGATCTAAACTTAGTATTCGACATTAGTTTTCGAATCAGATTGTGTGATGTAGTCACACATGATTATCGAAGAGAAGATAATTGTTGAGATTAACAAGTGTTTGAACATAGGCTTATTGGTCATGGTAGCCTATTACAAATACTTTAGTTGATCGAGGGGGGTAATCTGTTGGATCGACAAATCAGAGGATAATAATTAATGATTTTGTTGCTTCAGTAATGCCGATTGAACTAAATAGGTAGTATTATAAATAAAGAAAAGAAAATAAAGGAATGAGAAATCTGGAGACCACAGGACAGACACTCACAAAAGACAAACCAAAAAATCTTTTCATGCCACAAGCCGGCAGATAAAGGTGTCCAGAAAAAACTGAAAATGGCTAGTGAAAATAAAGCAATTACAAGACAAAGCCAAATTAGTGCAAAGAAAGCTGGAACTGGGCGGTTCGGGTGGAGAGAAGATCCGATTTAGAACTATCGTCGAACAAACTACAGAAGTCGAGCTCCCAAACATGTTGCTCTATGTCACGAAACCCGAGCGTGGAGGATTAGCAATGCTCCTCACATTAGTTTGAGTCCAAAAATCGCTCTGATGATTTCAATGCCTTAGCTTAGAGCTGTCAAATCTATGAGTACGACCCGACGACAAATTCCAAAACGTAAAAAATCCTCACCAAAAACCAAGATCCTGGCGCCAATGTCCAAACAAAGCGACCAAACAAGACCGGTGGGCACTTTTGAAGAAATACCATAGTGCCCGATGCACCATAATCAATATCTCAGTCCTAAGTTTCCAATATAATCTCAATACAGACCAAAGGTAAAGTGATAATAATAATGAAAAGTAGCCTGGAATAAGCTGGAGCTGCTGGGCTGCTTGTGCAGAAGCATTTTTATGAAAAAGCTCCACTAGTGCCTTAAAAATCCAAGTGTCCAAATGTTGATGAAAGCAAGATAGAATCTCCCATACAGGTCAAAGCAGATATTCGAAGAATCACCATGACTATGACAACCCCATGGTCAAATCATAAGCAACCATCAGCAGCCCCATATAATATCTCAAGATAAACACGAAGCAAACATAAACAAGGGTGGTCTAGCAAAATCTGCGAATAGGTTCTGAAAGAGCTGCTGGAATGGAAAGTTGTTGCAAGATGTTGTAATGAACGAGGGGCCAGGAGACTAAGCGCAGTGGATCGACTCGCAAACATCCCCAGGTCCATGTCTGCAGAACTGAACTCGGAGACAGACTCAGCGAGTCCAATCGCAGTGAGAGCGTGGCCGCCGTGAAGGTGGTCGCCATGGTGGCAAGGCGGCGGACTCGAGAAGCAAGCCACCATGGAGATCAAGACGTGTCCGTTGGAGAGGGGCACAAGTCCTGTTCTATAGATCTGAAACTCGGAGACAGACTCAACGAGTTCGCCCGATTGACTCAGTGACTCGTCAATGGCTTCTTCAGGAACAGACGAAGAAGAAGGCAGAAATCAGACTCAAAAGCACCAACTCACCACAAACGAGGCGACCAAAATCAGTAGAATAGTGCCCAAAGCTTCAGGCTTCAAACACAATTTGAATAACAACAAGCACAAAGGGGGATCTTCGAAAAGCCCCAACAAAGAAGAAGCCCCAGATACGCCTCCAATGGCTTCCAAGTCGAAACCAAAAGAGCTCGCACCCAGAAGCTCGAAAGTCCTTTAATGGTGGCAACGTAAGACGTGGATTTGGTTTAGGGAAAATATAGGAGCCCCATATCTACCGCGCCCATCTAAGCTCGGTCATGACTCAAAAATCCGATTAGTAGTCTCAGAATGGCAACCGGATGCGAAGAAGAAGAAGGCTTGAAAGTCCTGCAAGACGCGACGGAAGCCCTGAACCTGAATCCTGATTATCAAATATAGAAATACCCTGATGGAAGAGAGAAACGGGCCTAGAATTTCTGTAAATAAAATTTGATTGTTAAGTCCTGGTGGTATTCATTTCGAACCACTTCAGACCAGAGAAACAACTAAAAAATTAAATAAAAGAGAATAATTCGTTGAAAAATAGTTTAAGGACGAAACGAGAAACTGGACTCTCAAATAAATCAACATCAAAGGTTAACATGAAAAGAAAAGCAAAGAGAAGCAATGTTGTCGCCGGCCAAGAAAGAGGAACCCTGGTTTTTACTTTTTGCTAGAGAGGGAAAAAAAAAAAAATTAGAGAGAGAAATTGCCCAAAAATTTGATAGATGAAGTCACCTCCTACAACAGTAAGTAATGCCGATTGAATAGGGAGTGCAATTATATTCTTTTAGTGGAATATAATATAATCAATAAATTAATATGATAAGTCAAGAGTTAACCGGTCGCATTTGATTTATTGGAGTTTAATTTAATTGGGTCCGATCAAGTCCCTTAGGTTGCTCAATATCAACTGGAATAAATTATAAAGATTATAATTTATTACTGCAATATTTGGATCATGATATTATAGAAGATGGAGATATCCAGTATCTTCTATAGTTATATATGTTACGTAGGGAAAAAGAATATGGTGATACATTAGTGTGTATATATATATATTATATCAGATACATATTCAGTTCTTTTTACGAGTCATAGACGCCAATATATCTGTTTTCCAAGATGTCCACACATCATGAATTGCAGTGTAGTTTGTGAGAATACCGGAGAAGGCTTGGAGGTTTTGAGCGAGATTTAAAAAAGCACGCTAAAAAGGTATTCCGTAAAACCTTCTTGTATAGATTAATTCATTAGGAGTACATATAATAATATTGTGGATCAAATAAGAATCATAGTTCTAACATATGACATCAGAGCGTAGGTTTTGTTGACATTATTATATGTTCTCGATTAATTGATTTTGATTATGCATGTGTTACTTTTGAGCAGTGTTAGGATTTGATTATATTGTGATGTGATTGAATGTGATTTTAATAATGAACAATTTATGGCCTTAAATTTTTGTTTCGAGACACTTGCATTTGTATTTTTTAGTTTATAAATGAGAGGGTGGATTACGACTCCATGTTTCCCCTTATTGGATTTAAAATAGGTTACACATTTATTCTGGAATCTGTTTTTGTTCTTGAAATCGAGTATGGGTGTAAATGTACGATGTTTTTAGTTTATGTGGCCAAAGTGAAGCCACACGAAGTTGTTCAAAAAAAAATGGGGGTCGTACTTCATCATTTTTAATAACAAGGGGACTGATTTGCAAAATCCACCAGATCTACCATTGTCAACGCGAAGAGCTTAGAGAGGAGGCTCTGGATCAACCAAAAAAAAAAAAAGGAAAAAGATAGCGCCTGCCAATACCCATCGCAGCCACCTCCTTACGGAGGCACTAAGACGACAGGTGGCGAGTTTTTGCAACGATGGGCCACAAACCAGAATTTTCGTTTTCTTCAAATCGCAAGTAGTTAGGCCACAGTAATGGTCGGGCAGCCTTGACTTCGTCAATGGCGGCAGGACAACCATGGATTCCGATAGAAAGCTTGAGGATTCCGCAACCCATCGAGTTAAGACCGAGTCAACTCATTGGTGGATCGGTTTTCGGGTCACGAGTCACGGGTTGTCGGGTTGAAGTTCAGATTGGGTGCATTCTAGGCAATTATAGCTGCAAATCGTCCTAGTTGCTAAGCATGTAGACACTTGCTCCAAGTTGTTAAAAATAATGGGCCAAATGGTTGTTTGTGTTGGTAAGATGGGTGGTTTAGTGGCCTGTTTTTCTTAATTAGGCAACAATTCATCTGTAGGACTGCAAATAAACATGGTCTTCACTTGAATTGTCTTGTTGGGAATGACAAATTAAATTTAACCATTAATTGAGAAAGGACAATTCAATTAGGCTATTTTCATGGAGCTCCAATTGGGTTGGACAGTTGAATTAGCATATAATGGACTGAACTTTCATTTGAATCAGAAAATCAAAATTAGATATAAAAATTTGTTAACAGGCCATTACATATTGATGGACTTGAATATTAGATCAATTTATTTAAGTTAGATTTTAATATTGGTCAAAAGTATTAACAAATAATTTTTCATTATTTGATTGGCCTAATGAAGTTGAATTTTTGGCTTGTGGTTTTGATTTGAGCTTGAGATGGTTTCAGAAAATCAATTAGAAAGCTTAATAGATTTCAATTACTTGAAAATTTGGACTAAAAAATTAAAATTAGAGATAAAATTATTAATGGACTAGAAATATTGATTGACTTGAATATATTAATTTACTCAAGTTGGACCTCAATATTGACCAGGGACAAATAATTTTTTTATTTGAATGGGTCAGAATGTTTTAAACTTTTACTTTGGACATTTTGAATTGGGCTCAAGGGTTGGGCCTTAGAAATCAATTAGAGAACCAGGTGGTTTTCAGTTTGGAGATTTTGGCCGGATAAATTAAGCTTAGGCGTTGCGCTGGAGGATCAATTTGGTCAGACAAATCGGGCACAGAAGTTGGCAGAAAAAACTACTTAGACGAAGAAAATTGCAAATGGAGAAGTTGAAGAGTTGAGTCGACTTATGGCTCAATTACGAAATTCATTTTTTTGTACCGCTTTAATTATTTGTGGATCACATGTCATTCATATAACAAGTCATGTAGAATCGCATGTACACCACTTTGGGTACTACATTGTCATGCATACTTGATATAGTTATTTTCTATTTCAAATTAGATAGATAATAAACATGTCTATTAATAATAGAATCATTTTAAGATGATTTTGATATTATTAATCGGTTTGATACCCATTTTTTCTTAAATTAAAATATGAAGAGTGTGAGGGTCCATTTTTCAAGTGAACCACGACCTCCTCTATTAGCCCATTAGTAAGATTATGTGTATGTCTCGTGCCAATATTATTAGTCTCCCTAAAGGAAAGTTGCATTGTTTCCGTTACTAGATTGAGCCCGTATATATAATTACTCTTTAGTAAGAATATGTGTATGCCTCCCCATAGAGGGTTGCACTATTTCAGTTACTAGATTGAGTTATTTTAGTAAACTCATATGTAAGAAAATGTCTATGCCTCGTGCCAATTTAATTGGTCTCTCCATAGGAGATATGCATTATTTTGGTTACTGAATTGAGTTCATTGGATGAACAACTCACAAGTAGATAATGTGTATGTCTCGTGCCAATTTAATTGGTCTCCCTATAAGAGGACTGCATCATTTTTAGTTACTTGATTGAGTTTGTGGTGATAATTTTCTTAGCGTGAATTAATTATGTATGCTCTATAGGTATCATAGTTAATTTACGGACTTAAAAATGATCAATATTGTGGTTTATGCACTTAAATAAAAAAAATGTGAGGACTTCCTATAGAATATCCAAACAATATTATTAATGGTCAAAATAATGCGATACAAAATCAATATAGCATGAGATGTAGATTATATTGGATTTAGTGGGAGTGTCACTGCCTAGCCGTAAATCAACATTTATTTCTCCTATAGAGGGGTATGTCTGATTTTGGGGTTTTTAGGCAGTCGCATAATGTAGTAGTTTATTGGGTCTATTCATCAAATTAATTTATTCGTTTGTTACTTACCTATCATGCTTGTTCATGTTAAAAATATTTAATTTTGGCAAGATGTCCTAAAATTTCACTATCCAAAGTCTTGCTTGAAGGCCAACTAGTGGGAGAAATTTTATTGTTCAGAATGTTGTTTAATATTTTTCTTCTTACTGAAAAGTGTCAAAACTTGTGTTGACTAAACTTTTTCCACCGTATTAGCTGAGGGGTCCAATGCTGAATATTTTGAGGCATATAATAGGTAAATTTATTATGATGTGTTAATTTGTTGCTACATTCGAGATTAATCTCAAATGTGATGCAACAGAAACATTAGAATATGAAAATTACCAAAAATCATAAAAAGTCTTCATAATATGTTCAAGTTTGGATGCTAATGTTTTGTTGGACTGTTATATGAACTAGTATGACCATGCACATGAAACCTAGATGCCCGTGGGAGATCATATGCTTGCATTGATCATCCGAAATAATGTGGTCGGGGTTTTACGGGCTGAATCAGTTGGAGATTCAGGTCGACATGGAATTGGAGACTCCTCAAAATGTTCTTGGAATTTAAATTTAGCTTTAAGTTGAAAATGTCCTTGAGTTAACTGATAAAAGGAGCTCAAAAGTGTTGAGAATGTTCATCAGACCAAATATGATGATGCATTAGTTGTTAGTTTTTTATGGATTGACATTGTTCAAGTCGGAAGACAAGAATAAGTCAAATCCAGAAAGTTCTCAACAAAGTGCAAAGGGAGTCATGACAGAAGTGAAGGATAAAGGAGAATTGTTTCCTTGTAGGAAGAAGGGTTGTTGGGAGAATAATTACCTGGATTACCTAGCTACTAAAAATGCAAAGTAATTTCATTGAGTTATATTTAGTGGTTGATTCTATGATCTCTTATTAGAATTCGGGCCCACTAATCATAGCTATAATTTGATTGCATGAACTCTTTCTTCAAAGGAAACTCGGTGAAGGTTAGAGACTTCCAAGGTTAACACAGATGCAATAGGGTTTGCAAAAGTTGATTGATGTGTTCTCTTTATTTAGAATAAAAAAATTTAGGACATTGATATTATCGTCGCAAACATTGGAGAAATACAATTTCTATTATTTTATTTAAACAAAGTTGTTTTATAATTATTTTTGAAAAATGTGTTAACACTATGTTTAAATAATGGTGGTGTTTCTGATGAATTATCTAATAATGCCTTACATGTCTTAACATTAATCAACAACTTACAATGCATTGCATCAAATAAATAGTACAAGTTATTTCTGCCAATAAGATTGATGATTATTAAAACTTAGTCAAGTTTATTAATTAAAGAAAGTTTTATATGCTAGAGTAAGATGTTCTTCAATTGCTTGAAGATGGAATCTTTATAAGCATATAGTTTTTTGTTTAAAACAGTAGTGTGACTGAGTAGTGTTCGTATTTCAATATTGGGGAATACTATGAAGTTGATAAGTTGTGAAACTTAGGCTAGTTTACTAATTGAGCAAAGTTTATATGCTAGAACGAGATATTCTTCAAATTGATTGAAGATGGAATCTCTGTATGCATGTGTTTTTGTTTAGAATGGTAATGTGACTAGAAGTCTTCATATATCATTCATGAGAATTAGTATTCGAACTCACTAAGTATCCCTTAAATGTTTGGTGTGGTTTGAGTTGAAGTAACTGGACATTGTTATACATTGTTAGAAAGTATGCGTTTTATTTCCATAGAGTCCTGGATAAAAGGGTATTGTGAAGATAAATATAATCTTCTTATAGGAGAAGAGTATGGAAGGATGTGAATTCAAGAGTATAGTTCTTTTGGATAAGATAAAGTAAATAGTTTTCTAATTTATCAAGTTTAGAGTTCTGCATTGAACATACTCGGCTGAATTCACATAATCTACTAATTGTACTTGTCAGATTCAGTAGGAGATGATGTAAGATTTTTAACACAGTACATCTACTGATTAACAAGTAGTTGGGACGGTAGAAGAATTTGATAGAGCAGTGGAAGAATAATATTAAATTCTATTCAATTAGGAAAAATTCACATCGAAGATGAAATGATAATTTCCGACTTGTTTTGTGTAAGAGTCTTTGGATTCTCATCACTAAATAAGGAAGTTTCTCAAGTTAATCTTGGTAGTTATGATGTTTTTCCATATTGACCATTGGAAAAGTATCATAGACCAAATCTATATATACTAACTACCTATGGAATCTTATAGAAGTTTCCTATAAGATGAGACCAGGTGGTTTTATCCAAAAGGGTCAGCTGCATGTAATATGTCGATTGATAGAGTTTTTTTCACAAACTAAATTAAATGTTTGTCCTTAAAGTGTTCTATATATTTTTTTTAATAATGTGGAAAAACAATCTTATATATTGCGAATAATGTAGGTAGACAGTCTTACATATTCAGAAAAATATAGAAGGGCACATTTTTTGTGCTAGTTGGTATCATCTTAAGATACGAAGGACTTGGAAGACAAACTATGTTCTAATTCTTAGGTCCATTGAGATAAAAGAATTAGATAGTTAATTTTGTCTGAAGCTTTATATGTAGTTTGTGGATAGTGATACCGTTTTGTGTGGGGGAGATATCAAGTGATCTCGGATTATTAATTCCACAGTGGAAGTAGAGAATGTGGCGACTTTAAGAAGCATATAAGACTAATACTATTCATAGATCATTGATTCCCAAACAATTGGGAGTAATATTGAAAGTATGGTGTCCTACGAGTAAATTAGTGTAAAGCTTACACTACTCAAAGATCATTTACTCTTGGAGTAGTGAGAGAAATATCGAGCGGGGTGTATGGTGCTTTATGAATTAATTCGTGCAATGAAATTTTGAAATTAAATATAACATTTAATTTATTTGCATGATAATTTGTTTGAACTTGCATATGTCTTTGGATTGTAGGAATATTATAAATTGAGTGTCTAAGTTGTTGAACACGGAAATATGAAATTTATAATTCAATCCTAAGTATTTTGTCCGCGATCAACAAATAAATTTTGGGCAATTTATTTGATAAGATCGTCTCAATCTCATTAAAGTTTATCTTTGACTTGGTTATGGAATTTTCTATACACGCACGGTATATTGGGACAGGACCACATGAAATTTAGATTGTGATTTGATCATACAATTTAAATTCATTGATTGACGTACATGTAACCTTAATCCAAAGTGAATAGTGTACATTTATTACCAACGGGACATTCTTTGAGATACCAATGAGTAAGATTAATATATTAATCAATACCTCGGTATTTTGGGAATGAAAGTGAAGTGATAAAGAAACATATATTTACAATATTGGAATCATTCACCTACTTAATAAGCATGATCATGCTCTCATGGGTTCTTCCATGGACAGTAAATCTGAGCTCAATATTTGACATTAGTTGTCGAAAGATATTGTGTGATGTAGTCACACATGACTATCAGATAGAAGATGAGTGTTGAGATTGACAAGTGTTTGAACATAGGCTTATTGGTCATGGTAGCCTATTGCAAATACTTTAGTTGATCGAGGGGGTAATATGTTGGATTGATCAATCAGAGGATAATAATTATTGATTTTGTTGCTTCAGTAGTGCCGATTAAATTAAAAGTGCAATTATCATCTTTTAGTGGAATATAATATAATTAATAAAATTAATATGATAAGTCAAGAGTTGACCGGGTCGTATTTGATTTATTAGAGCTTAATTTAATCGGGTCTAATCCAGTCTCTTCGGTGGCTCAAAATGAACTGGAATAAATTATAATCAGTATCTAATATTGTGGATCAAATAAGAATCGTGGTTCTAACACATTGTTGGAACAACATTCTCAAACCGCAAGCATACGATTTGTGACAGAGGTAGTATAAAAGATATTGTATCCATAGGGAGGATTTTCTGTGAGACTCGGCTTTAGCACTTTCGAATTAGTTAGGTCAAATGGAAATTGAGAGATGGACTAAACTAAACAACATAAAACAAATAAATAAAGCAAGAAGGGAACTGATCGATGGAGAGATATTCCCGAAGCTCGGTTTCACACAAGAAAAATAGAATTAACAATTTGAAGACGATTAAAGAAAACACGTGAGAGTCATATGTGGTTGAATTACCAAACCAGTCGATATCCTAATTGGGTGATAATTGCGAAATACGGTTGAGGTGCCGCATTCTCGAAGCTCGGTTTCACACAAGAAAAATAGAATTAACAATTTGAGCTCTTGTTGGCCAGATTCAGGTTCATTTGGGCCTCAATTTGCAGGTTGAAACGTGACATATGTGCGATCGACCTCTTCTTTTTTTCTCCAATTTGAGGCCTATTCATCCATTTTCTCGGCCCGACTCCTTCATGACTTTTACTCGTGACTTGATGATCTTCAATTTGGACTTGACCCCGACCTAATTTGGGCTCATTTGGGCCTCGAGATGCAGGTCGGAGTAAGAAAATGGATGCGAGCGATCTTCTAAATTCTTCCGAGTTTCCTAACCTTCAAAATACGACTCAAAAAAACCCAAAAGTGCATCAAATCATATTAAAAAGGAACATCAACCCGAAAATATAATAAAACACAAAATCGCACATAAACATAATAATTACACGTAATTCTCCATAAAATATGAACGTGAAAAGTGCAAGAAAAAAGGTAATTTTCGCGTTCATCATCCCCACAAACTTAAGCTTTTCTCGTCCCCTAGCAAATTAACCATTTAAGCACATAAAAAAACGAGGTTGGAAAGTTATTGGAAGCCCGTAAGACATGCATTTCTCTTTTTATTGAGCACTTTCCAGTTTTCGATTCACCACACTTGCCTTAATCATTTTCTTTCAAGGAATTTGATAGATGAGTAGAGGAATATAACGGCATAGGAATTTGGAAAGGCACGTAGTCTTTTTACTTCACTTAGTACCCTAGGCCACGCGCTAAGAGCTCTCACTCCAACCCCGTAATGTGCATATGTGAAGACCTTGGACGGCTCATTATTTTTTAAAATTCTCGACTCTAGGTGGTTCGACTCGGTTCTTTTCGAGGAAGATGCCACGCACTCACCTAGTGTAGGTGATGCGGCTCTTTTCTTCCTCAAGCCAACTAATTTTCAATTTTATTTTTCAATTACTCCTTTTTCCATCGGGCTTAGTCCAAAAGAAATAAAATTGTTATTCTAGCTTTTGTTCTTATAAAGCACAATACTCTTTTCGGGTTACACAAGATTTTCAACTATTTCACACTCTATTTTTTCTTGAGCTCTTTTTTTTCTATATTTCATATAATGTATTTTCTTTTTATGCTCATCTCAATACTTAGAGTACACAAATGTTACTAGAATTTCTTACAATCAATGAAAAACAATGACTTTGCCCGGTGACCTAATCCACCTTATAGCTCCTCCTACATCTCCTTTATTTTTTTTACCACCTAAAGCCAATTCATTCTATTTTTCACAAGTTCATCCTTAATCGTGTCGTGTGTGTTTTGGAATTACAGTAATACTCACAAGTAGCACAACTTCGGGCTTAAGTTATTTCATTTACACATGCAATCCTCCAAACTATGCCCAAATATTCATTTACCCTTAAATCGCATCAACTAATTAACCTCATTGATTTATAGGCAATGAATCCTCTAGTGTTTTATGCTCAATTTTTAAAGAATTCAATTTTGAGATTTAAAAAAAAAAACGGAACACTTCCAATACTTCTTCCTCATCAATCACACAATAAGCCAACTCAACAATTATTCAACCAAGCACATTATTCACGAAAGAAATAAAATCCTAGAAACAAAATATGGTGGAATGACATAGATAATAACTACGAGCAATTTAATCGAAAATGAGGAACATCATCTTCAAGCACATGAAAATAACAATCCTTCCATCCTCCGCACAAACTTGGGCGAAATTCTCAAGCCCAAGTAGCCAGGGAGGTGGAATTTATGTATTTCCCAAAGATCATCATCAAAAAGCTCATAACTATTCATATTTCCAAACTAACCATTTATTTAAACAAAAATTAAAAGATTCAAGAGATGTATAGGTACAAGATTTCATGATTGATTATGCAAATATGATGAGAGAACCTCAATGAATGCAAACAAATGTCTCTCCTCCCCCACAAACTTAAATGCAAACATGCCATTTAAGTAAGCATATGAATCAAGTGCAAGGAAAGACAAGTAGACATATACTCAAATCCACAAAAATCCCAATCATGGAAACTAAGGACAAGCAAAAATGACACCAATCAAGTGATTATGAATTATGCACATGTAAAAGGAATAATTATAGAGATAGAGTAGACAAACTCAATTGAGGTGTCGAATCCCTTTATTTCCTTTTTGCATTTCTCAAATGATCACTCATCTTGGCTTGTATCACCGTTTCTTGGGGACTTTTCTTCAAAATTTAGGCTATTTCATCGTGTCCCAAATATACCTACTCACACAACTCAAGAATTCATCAAATCTTAAGAGAGAAAATCTAAACAACTAGAAATAAAATCCTAAGAAAGCAATAAAAATTTTAATGCTTGGGTTGCCTCCCAAGAAGCCCTTGGTTTAAAGTAGACGGCCCGACTTTCACAAGTGTTATCTGGGATCCAAGAACAAATGTCTATCGTGCCATGCTTTTGGTCCGGTAGGTGGTCCGGCTATTGGTCTGGTTCAGTTTCCATCTTTGCACCTCCGTCTTCCGCCGCCGTTTCGGAGCCCTTTCTCGCATTTTCTCGACCCAACCCCTTCATGGATTTTGTTTGCGAGTCGATGAACTTTGATTTGAGTTCTTGTTGGGCCCAATTTGGATTCGTTTGGGCCTTGATTTGCAGGCTAGAACGTGGCATATGTGCGATCGACCTCTTCTTCTTTCTTTCTCCAATTTGAGGCCTTTTAATCCATTTTCTTAGCCCGACTCCTTCACGACTTTTACTTGTGACTTGATGATCTTCAGTTCAAACTTAATCCTGACCTAATTTGGGCCTGTTTAGGCCTCAGGATATGGGCGGGAGTATGAAAATGGATGCAAGCGATCTTTTAAATTCTTCCGAGTTTCCTAACCTTCAAAATATGACTCAAAAACACCCAAAAGTGCATCAAATCATATCAAAAAGGAAAATAAACCTGAAAATATAATAAAACACAAAATCGCACATAAACACAGCAATTACACATAAATTCTCCACAAACGGTAATTTTTGCGTTCACCAGCTAGCACGCATCCTTATACTCAATGAGCTAGAAGAGTATTAGAGTCAAGCTTTCAAGAATTTGAGCTTGTACAAGGAGCTCACTAAGAGATTTCATGATTGATTGCTTAAGAAATGAGTATTTGAATGACCAAGTCTTACTATTTAACTCCCGATTAAGGCTCTTTCCGGGAAAATTGAAGTCAAAGTGGTCGGAACCTTTAACGATCAAGTGTGTTCGCCACCCAGTGTAGTTGAGCTACTTAATGAAAACAGAAGTTCGTTCCAAGTGAATGAAAAACGAATCAAAAGATACTACAAGCTGTCACGAATGAAGACTGTACATGAAGTATAGTTGAATCAGCTTAACTAGAGTCCACAAGCGCCATCTGGCTGAAGAAGTAAAACTTAGCGCTTGTCGGGAGGCAACCGGCGGTTACTATTTTTCATTTTAATTTCTCTTACTTTTGTTTATGCTATTTTAATTTTGGGATACTAACATGTCGTGTGTGATAATGCAGTCCAACGGGCCAGAAAAATGCAAAAAAGGGGACAAGAATTGGAAAAGAATAAAAAAAATCCGAATTAAGGCCATTCCAGGCGAAACTCGGGCATGCCCAACGAGAGCGGCCGTGCACTAAATGACCTGGGAAGCTCTAAAACCTCTGTGCATGCAACGCGGCCGCGCTGCTGAGTTCAAACCGCATGCGCGTCGGGTAACGAGACCGAGCTAGGTCCTTAGCCAGTTTTAAAATGCGAACAGCAGCAAGTTTCCAGGTTAGTGTTCTTTCTTCTTTTTACGAACAGTCAAGAGAACTCATACATTCCCTCCAAATTTCCTTCTGCCTCTTCCTTCCACAAAAATCACACACACCACCATACACCCACTAAACCAAATATATCAAATCACACATTTCCCAATACAAAATCGGATTTAAGGGCAACTAGGGCAGAAATTTACAAAAGTCGAAGGGGGCGCGAAGTTCTTTGAATCTCTCAGATTAAAACCTTTCGGTAAGTAAAGCTAACCCTTTACTCGATTCATGGATCAATATTTTCGAAATTATTTGATGATTGGAGGTATTTTGTGCAAGAACATGTAGTTTATATGCCTAGTTTGATGTTGAGCACTTGTAGTGTTATTATCATGTAAATTGGTGTAATTACTTGCATTTTTTTACTATAATTGATAGGGATAAATGTGATTTTGATATATTTACATTATGGGTAGTAGGATTATTGCACCAATTTGAAATTTTAAGTTGAATATTCATTGGGGCATTTTATCAAGCACTTAGTGTGCAATGAAATAGAAAGCCTAAACTAGTTATTTTCTTTATTTGATTGAGTTATTAAGCAGATATTATTGATTAGAGTTGCTTCATGTTGATGAATTAATTATATGCTATAGGTAGTTCTTGATTAGTTTGGTTTATATTGAATAAATTGGATAATTGCTTACATAACTTGATCATTTATCTTGAGAATGACTAAGCAATTTGATTACCCGGGTGTTGATTTATTGAAAGTGTGTTGTGTTTAGGAACAAAAAAAGTGCCTCTTTCTCATACGGATAAAGGCAAGAAGAAAGTGACATAATCGGCGCCAGTTCCAGATCTTGTCCCGAAATCAATGCTAGAGCTACAGTGGACCCTATGGATAGCAGACACTTGGGGGTTATCTTGGAAAATGTAGAGCACCAGAAAAGATAGAAAAAGTTGGTGAGACGCAGTGTTGTACCAACTTGTTATACAGATGATGCTCTCACACGAGTTATGAGGATCCTCGAGAACATGTAGAGGTTTCCACATGGAATGGGCTTGGTATAATTGATGCGTGTCTAGCAGACCTACAAGTTGATTACGCTCGAGTTTTTGAGTACCCTTGAGCTTCTAGCACTGCGCTCGCACCTTGACTCACATTCAGCCGACATTACATTCCAGGTGCAAAATACATCTTTCGAATTGAGCCTAGCTGATTTGAGGGAGATCTTTGAGCTTCTAGACAAGGATAGAAGTCCTCCTCCATATCTATATGATGAGACTGAGTTTTGGGGGCTGATTATAGAGGCTCTGGGCTTGGTACCCAGATTAGAGAACCAGGGTCAAAACAACAAGATGTCGTGAGTCAGAAATCTAGTGTTCAAGTACCTTCAGAAGATGCTCAGTCTGAAAAGAATTTCCTCTGAGAGAGACCGATGCTTTTAAGCAGGGGAAGGTGTACCTACTGTGGTGCATATTAGCCAAGTACAAGGTGTACATGATCAAGCTCATGTTGGCGCATTTTGGCAGTGTGGGCAAGAGGCAGAAGGATGATATATACATTGGTGGCTTAATCACGCCAATAACAGGCCATGTAGGGGTCTCACTTGTTGATATGCAACCGGAAGTCAGCCCCACCTTACTGACTTGGGATGATCTAGAGCGGATGAGAGTAGTCGTGATGGGCTACTAAGAGGGACGACCGCATACCCCTGAAAATAAGATTGTCCCAGATGTGATGTGGAATGTTGGACCATTCTTGCGGTTGCCGAATCCTGAACTTACTTGAATGAAATGGTTTAGAGGACTGCCAAAATCGTTCCCTCTACATGGCAGCTTTGCAGTACAGTACCAGTACAGCCATACGAAGAAGAAGAAGAAGAAGAGATGGAAGTTAAGGCGGAAGGAAGCTGCCGGCCAGTAAGAAGGCCAAGGAAGAGGCCGGTGAGCCTAGCTAAGTCATTCTCAGAGGCCAAAGAGGGACTAGAAGGACTAGTTGAAGCTTTATAGCAAAGCGTTCAACTTTATAGAGATGACCTCCAGACTCTTATGGATACTCAATAGACACTTGCTCAAACGTAGTAGTTACTTGTTTAGAATTAGCAGTCCATTACTCAGACACAAGCAGTTCAGGGTGGTTTGATAGCGCAGTGGACACCGCAACAACAAATACAGAACACTAAGATTCAGCTGCAAAACACCCAAATTGCCCAGTGGGTGCAATGACGACAACATCAAGAAGAGATTCACAATAATTTGATGAGACAGCAACACAAACAATGAGAGCATATGAAGGAGTTCGTGGATAATTGGAATGTTCCACCATCCATTCGACCTCCCAATAGTATTGTAAGTAGCACCGGGGTTACCATGTCTTTCCCACAAACATTGATTTTTTATCAAGTTTGGGGGAAGAGGTATAAGTCGGACGTCTTGGTAGCTTTATTTTACTTTCTTTCAATTTGCTCCTTTGTTCTAGTGTTTGAATTGCTATGATTGATTGGGTTTATGAGCCCATTATACTTGTCGAGTCAGTTGTGTCATATTAGTTATGTTGTTTTTATCTTATGCATTTAGTTTCTTTTGTTGTGTCAATTGAGAAACCCGAACATGTATTTATCATGAAGAATGAATAGCTAAAAAGGATCAATTGGCGATGATGTGTCAATGATGAGTCGAGTTTTAAAAATCTTTATGACACATAGATGAGCATGATAGGCATAACTAAAATAAAATTGAGCATGCACGAAGAATGATGATCACATTAGCCCGTGAGGTTTTGAGCTTTTGATCGAACTCCCAATTTTGGAGTTATATATATTGCAAATTTGTTTAGGTGTGATTTGTTGGTCATCATATAAGTGTGTCTCTCGAACTTGCCTTGCGTTTGCTTAAGAATCGTCAAGTACACATTATGAATTTAGAAAATGATTTTAGACAGTTCTATCTTTAGCCCGTTATTTGAGCCGAAATTCACCTTTTTGCTAAATTTCATAAAGAAATTTTATAGTTAGACACTTTGAACCTTTAGCTTTATTTTTCATAGTCATATAATACAAGCTTATAACCGTTCATTTAACCTTTGTCTCTTTACTTGGACTAGTTAGGTATGAGGAGGTGGATTGAAATGTAGTAGCGTGAAAAGCAAAAAGATAAGTTGAAAGGATGATTGAGGAGAGTTTGGTGAAAAGAAATGTTGAATTATGGGTAGAAGAGTAGAAAAATAACCCCCTCTAAGTTATTGTTGTTTACTTTCATTAAAAAAATCGAAAAAAAAAAGTAGTATTTTTATTCTATTTGTTTTTTTTAGAAGGGGGTTAGTTAGAAAAAGTGCTTAAAATGCCTAAGTGTTTGAAAAAGATGAGTAGTCCCAAAGTGGTACTCAATTATTATTAGCATTAAGAGCAATTGGCTGATAAGGCAGTGTGATTGTTTATATGAGGTGAAGAAGTCATATTGTTGGCTTTTTAAGATTTGAAAAGTAAGGAAAAGAGTGAACATTAATTGAGGAGCAATTGAGTTAGGAATTAATAGCTTGATTAGTCCAAGAATGAGTCAATTTACCAAAAAATTCCCACCTTACCTTAAGCCTACACTAAAACAAAAACAAAGACCTTTCTGATTCTTTGTTCACACGTGTAGAGTATGAAGCATATGTTGGACAATAGGTAACCTATATGATAGACTGTTGAGATTCAAATTGAGCATAAAATCCTATTTATACACTTGAGAGATGAGCGATACACTTATCCAACGGGGATCATCTATTTGAAGTGTCATGTTTTAAAAGTAGTTGATATGTGTCATGTCAAATATACTCAATAGTCTATGTTGTCTGTTTTTCAAAAAAAATATGAGACTAGATTCATCGTCTAAATCGCCCTAATGCTTGAATTCTTATTCTTGACTACTTTTGTTGGTCGAGGATGAACAATAGTCTAAGTTTAGGGGAGTTTGATACAAGTAGTGTATGCGTGCATTTAGGTCAATTTATACGAGTATTTTGGTAATGTTTTCATATAGATTTGGCGGTATTATTTGATCATCTTGAGCCGAATAACATGTTTACTTATTTGTAGTGAAAATTATATATTTTAGGGCCAAATTTGTCGGAATAAGGTCCGGGAGAAAATAATAAGTCAAATAGGGACGAAAACGGAGTTAGAAGATGGACCGAGTGAGCTAAAATAGCTCAAAACCTGATTTTGGAGAAAATAAGCCCAACTCGGCCACGCTCATCAGCTCAGTCGAGCAAAAAGTATTCCATGCTCTAAAACCTATGTACACCGAACAGGACACAGTCGGTTCAGCAGAAGCGCATTTCTTGCCTCGGTCGCATTGCTCAGGCGGTTCAAGGGAGCTTCACATATTTTGGCCTCGAATCGGCGCGTTTCAACCCCAATCCTTCCCAAATTATAAATAGAGCCTCTACAAGTCCGAAAATAGGCATCTCATATCAGACGAAGTACTTTGGAGGCTTAAATCGAAGTTCAAGAAACATGAAGCGAAGACAACAAGATCGAAGACTCCGGGTTTGTTATTTCGTTTATTTTTATTATTTAAAAAAATATTTGTCTATGAATGTTCTTGGATGTTAATTATAAACATGAGTAGCTAAAAACTTGTGTCTTAGGGCTAAAGAGTAGGTTGCAATCAATTATGTTTTGATTTATTTTATTTATTCTAGACTCTATTATTTATGTTTATCATATCTATTGGTTCTTATTTTATGAGTTTTGCAAATTGATCACTTGTTTAATTGTACCAGCTTAATAACTCGACGCTCAAGAGGGGAGGATTGTAAAATAGGCATATATCATATAGTGTATGTATCAATAGTCATCCGAGAGGAGCGAGATATTTGTGTAGGCGTTGATTTTAGGGTCTCTTTGGAGTTGCGTATGCGATAGTTAGCCCGAGAGAGTAATTATTCATACGTGATCAACACGTTAGCGTGTCCGAGAAGAGGGCTAACTAGAGTACTGCTGCCTAATAAACATTAAAATTCACATTAAAGGTCTAGAATAATAAGATAATCATACATAGGAGATTGTAACTGAAATCAAACCTTAGGATACTTTATTTACTGCTTTTTAACACTTAAGTTAATAATCAATCACGATCACCTTACTTTAGAGTCTAGATAGGGTTGGTCTATACAATTAGGGTATTAAATTGAAGGGAAAATTGTCCATTTCATCTTGTATCTTTACCACCCTTGGGAAAGCATCCACTAAATGTTACCGAAACTCAAAAAGTCCTGTAACCTGCTAAAACATATAAAAAGACGTCCTGCGACCGTCAGAAGCTGGTTACCTAGCCGGTTAATGCTGACATGGACATGGTTTTAGTGATGTGGCACCAGTCTTTTCCGAAATTCTCCCTCCAACATAGATTTATTTTTTGGAGGGAATTGCTTTGCTAACTAGGTTTAGGAGAGAAATTCTTGCTCCAACATTACTTATACCTATATACATAATATGTAAAGAATTTGCAGGTCTCTTCTCACCCATTTTTATGCATAATCAATGGCAACGTCATAAAATTCCTAGGTCTTCGATCAGCAAGCAGGATGTCCGTCTCCTCTTACTCGTCTCCCGAGCATAAGTTCTGCACCGATTTTGGGAAAGGTACAAAATTCTGGACATAATAGACAAGACTGAACACTTTTCTACCTTGGCACTCTAACCACCTTTGTTATGCATTTCTCGTACTTTCCATTTTAGGCACCACATGCATCTTTCAACGTTTTCCACCCTCTTTACGACCTCATTTTGTCTCATTATTCATCTTTTCCATTCTCTCTCTCTATATTCCCAGTTCACCAAATCATTCCACATCCCTTAACCGACCTTCTAATGGTTGCTCACTTCTTTATTTTCTCCGTCCTGATTTCACTTGCTTTTGTAGAAATCGATGGTTCTGGAAATTCTTAAACCTTCGATGTTAGAGTTTAAAATGATTTGAACCCTTCAACTTTTCTAAATGTAGAACAGTGGTAAAAAGCCACTCTTCAAACCCTCGGTTCCAATTCTCTGAATTCTAAATCGGAATTAGAGAAATCGAATGAGTTTCTACATGTTTAAAGAACTGTTTTCCATGGCTTTTCTATTTGATTAACTCTAGAACAAACTAAAGAGCTCAAGGATCGGCCATGGGTTATTGCAATTTTACTAGATCACCTTTGTCAATTGTACATAACTCGTTTGATAAAATTCCTCTGGTTATCATCGACGAATCTGGCTGGTTTACTATCGGAGTCTAATTCAAGCTCCAATGTTGTGATGGGAATTGTTGATACTAGGATTTGGCTAGAACGACGTACTTTCCATGATGAAGGATTGGACCCCATTTATTTGACATGGAGAGGTGAGTGTATGGAAGTAGATAAGTGCACTAGTCAGCAAAGCAGTTCCCTCCAAAACATAAACTTGTGTGGCAAAGAAATTAAAGAAAAAATGAATTTTGGAAAAATTGGTGCCACATCGCCAAAACCGTATCCACGTCAGTGTCACCTAGCTAGGTAACCTGTTGCTGATGGTTGCAGGATGTTTTTAACAGGCTTTAATAGGTTACAAGACGTTTATAGTTTCGGTAATAGTTGGAGGATGTTTTTTCAAGGGTGGTAAAGATACATAAGGAAATAGATAATTTTCCCTAAATTGAACATAGGACACAGTCTCTACAGGATCGACCTTGCTCACTAATAGTTGCACTAGCACCCTTCACTTGCGATATTACTAGGTCAGGAAATAGTGTGTCAGCATATTGCCCTAATGGGTGCCTTGGCGATTGACCTCTAGTCTTTCAGCTTCCAATTTCAAATGATGATAAATGTCATTAAAAGTCTTGATATTCTCACTATGGGCCATAAGGAGTTCATGTGGGACCATTCCAGATTGTGTAGTGAATAAATCATAGCCAACACTTGATGTTCGTCAGTAAGGTCCACATTTGTTGCCCTAAGATCCCGAATCATGCCTCTTATAGCACAAAGATGTTTGGCCATTGAGTGTTTCGCGTCTTTTGTGTATTGTTGGAACTTCAAGTTCAAGGCATGAATCCTTGTGGCAGAAATTTGTCCAAAGGTAGCACTTAGCTGGTTCCACATCTCTTGGGCAATTTGATAATATTAAGTTGTCTAATAAGGTCATTGTGCATGCCACTCAACATGGTAAATCGAACAAAACAATATTTCTTTAACCAATCATCGTACACTTGTTTGTCACGACGACATTGAGGTGTTCATTCCTCAGGTGGCTGCATGACATTGGTTAGAGTCTCTAAGACTTCTTGTTCATTAAGAAGATGCCACATGTCACAGTTAGTGACATCAAATTTCTCACCCTTAATCAAATCGGCAACGATATTTTTGGAGGCCATTACACAGCATATGACTTCAAAAAGGAACATTAGGCACAAAAAAAAAATCAATTTCACAATCTTTCTTACGTCATAAGATAAAATTTTGCTAAGATCATAATCATCATCGATAAATGTAAGTCGTATGTGTAATTTAATTATTTTTTCATCATTTAGGAACTAATCCTTGAATTTTTTTATGGAACTTAATCACAATAATTTTATAATATCACAAAGATATGATGATAATGTCAGATAGATAATTATCATGCCTAGACAAATTTACAAATAAAGTCTATACCTGACATTTTTTTTAAATAACACACATGCATATACATATATATATGTATAGTCTTTATTATGAAGTTTGAGTGAATATATATATATATATATATATATATATATATTCACTCAAACTTCATAATAAAGAATGCATATGCATATAGGTTCATAGAAAATTAGACTAACTAATTTTAAATGACATTATTTATATAATAAATCAGCAAGACCAATTATATTGTAGATATCAGTTCAATATCATCAAGTGATCATAGTTTGTAGTAGAGGACTTGAGGAGTCAGGAACCGGGTTCAGTGTGTGGAAAACCGGGCTAGAGAACCGGGTTTTAGCCGGATCAGTTGTGAGGGTTAGAAGGGAACCGGAGTCAAGGCGGTTATAACTGTCATGTGCAACGGATTAGAACCGTTGCGAGTAAAACCATTGTTGAAAGCCCGTCTAACAATTTTGTGCAGTTGGAAACAGAATTGGTTACAACTGCTGCTACTTCCTGATTCAAGCTCCATCCGTTATATACATTAAAACCACTTGAAGATGCGAGTTGATACACGTTATTTTCCCTCTGAAAACACTGCTCAATCATTAGAATTAGTTAGCTAGGTTTCTTGAGCTCAATTCGGTCTGTGAATTAGGGGTTTCTAGTTTTCTGGAATAATTCTTGTAATTGATTGTTCAGTGGAGTGAATTGAGGTGTATAGAGCCTCCGTGGATGTAGATCACATTGATCGAACCACGTAAAATTCTTGTGTTCTTCATTTTATGTTCCTGTTCTGTGTTCGGTTTCATTTGGCCGTATTCTTTGATTGTTTTCATTCCCTCTTGGTTTGAGTATTGTTTGTGTGTGTGATAAGAGTTGATTACCCAACAAGTGGCGCCGTCTGTGGGAAGCTTGTGCACACACTCGAAGAGGAAAGGAGAATGACTGGAGTGAAGATGGATGTGGAGAAGTTTTCAAGTAAAAATGACTTCTCACTTTGGAAAATCAAGATGAATGTTGTATTGGTTCAAAATGGTTTAGACTCCGCACTTCTTCCTGTTGATCAATGGTCTGATGCTGAGAAACCAAAGTTTCCAGAAGTGGATAAGAAGGCTTTGAGCCTGATATTTCTGTGTTTGGGTGATAAACCCCTGAGGGAGATATCAAGGGGCAAGAATGCAGTAGAGGCATGGGGAAAATTGGAAGAACTTTATCAATCAAAGTCAATATCAAACAAACTATTTCTGAAGCAGAAATTGATGTCTTTCAAGATTACTGATGATAAGGCCATTTCTGATCAACTTGATGAATTTGTCAAGATGATTGAAGAACTAGAAGACCTGGGTGTGAACTTGGAGGATGATGATAAGGCTTTGATGGTGTTGAATGTTCTTCCAAAGTCTATGGAAAGCTTCAAGGATGCATTGATGTTTGGAAGGGATGGAAAGGTCAGTTATGAGTCTATCCTTTCAGCTTTGAAGACAAAGTGTTTTCAAAATCAGGAAGAAAAGGGCTCTACACAGGCTGGAGAAGGCTTGAACATAAAGTTAAAAAAGAACTACCAAAAGAAGAAGTTCCAGGGATCCAAAGACAACAAAGCTGGAACTCAGAATTCAAAGAAGAATGGAGACTGGGTTGAAAATAGAAAGTGTTTCAAGTGCAAGCAAACTGGACATTTGAAAAAAGATTGCCCACAGAAGAAAAAGAAACAGGAAAATCAGAGGGCAGAAGTGGCTGTGATTGAGCATCAAGATGACACCCCTGAAGTTTTAAACATCACAGACACAAAGATGGAAAAGGAATGGGTTCTTGATACAGGTTGTTCATTCCACATATGCCCTAATGAATCATGGTTCAAGGACTTAAAGAAAGAAGATGGTGGATGTGTAATACTGGGAAATGACCACTCCTGCAGAGTTAAAGGCACAGGATCAGTTCAGATCAAGATGTATGATGGAGTCATCAGGACCATTTCACAAGTGCGGTATGTTCCTGGTCTGAAAAGAAACCTCCTATCTCTTGGATCTCTTGTGGCAAATGGCTGTCAGTTCAACTCCATAGATGGTTATCTTCATATCACTAAACACAACAAGCTAGTAATCAAGGGAAGGCAACACAATGGCCTATTTATTTTGATTGGATCTCCTGTGATAGGTTGTGTTGAATCTGTGATAAGTAGAGAGGATTTCATGAAGTGGCATAAAAAACTGGGTCATATTGGAGAGAAAGGATTGAAGGAGTTGCCCAAGAGGGATATAATTGGTGAAATAGGAAATCAAACACTTGAGTTCTGTGACAAATGTGCTTTAGGAAAGGCCAAGAAGCTGCCTTATACTAAAGGGATACATCATATTACATCTCTCTCTATTTGGGATTCTCTCTAAAAAAGCACAACCTTGCGTTCTTCCTCTTTGGCCGGCGGCAACAAATCATTGTTTAGTTCTGCTTTTCTTTTCATGTTTTATCATTCATGTTTATTTATTATCCTGTTTTTCATCTAGTTCATAGGTTTCATCTTTCAATATTTCGTCTAGTTGCATTTCGGATCCAGGATTATAGATGCCGTGGCATATCGCCTTAGGACCACCAGATTCCTAGATTACAGGTCTTTTTGGTCGCTTTTTGGGGCCATTTTCTCACTTCTGAAGATCAGATCAGATCTAGATCTATATTCTGGCTTTTCTGAACTCAAGAGATCACTCTTCAGCAGAGCTCCTTTGGTTGAAATCACTCTTGGGACTCGCCACTGCTATGTGACAGCGGCCGCCATCGCCGGCTGTCTGCTGTTCTCAAGCTTCTTACTTCCCCCCATTTCTGGGTTTCTTCTCAAGGTCGAGCTTCATGGCGAGACTGGATCTGGTTTTAGACACGACATTCTCTGAGACGAATCTGGGTTCCTTGTATGAACCAGATTTGAAGGTCTCTTCTTCGCCCAACGTCCATTTTTACGGGAGGTCATCTTCATCCCCGCCGAGATTTTTGAAGGTAGCGAAACTCTTCTCATGACTAATTTCAGATGCGATTCCGGACATATGCAGGGGATGTCCTTGCACCTCGCGATTTTCGTCGCGATTCTTGGTTGGAGATCTTGTGACTCACAGATATGGAGGATCGATTCTGTTCTGGCTTCTGTGGCCTGGGATTCATCGACCGCCATGGATGGAGCACATTCAAGGTAGCTCTTGCTGAGCCAGCTGCCCTCACTCACTGTGTCGACTCGCTGAGTCGATGGTTTCTGAGTTGATTCACTGAGTCAGGCATGTTACATCACGGGTTTAGCACCGGGTCATCGACTTGACCCGGTATGAGGTGGGTGAATCAATCCGCCGTCACAGTCCTCGTTCAGGCCGCTGCTAACCAGCCACCGTCATCCCTGTGCCGAACTCATGGGTCTGAGGTGGGAAGTAGTTCACTTCAGCGTCTCCGCTGAGACTGAATTGGAACCGGTGCACTGGCGCTTCCCTATTGATGCTTTTCATTTAAGCTTGGAACATATCAGAAGCGGGTGACTAATTTGTTTGCTTATTCTGCTGATTTTGACGGCCTGTGTGCCTTTGTGTCGAGGGCCTATGTGCCATTATTTTCTGTTGATAGGTTTATGCTCATATGTCAAGAATTATTTTCAGCTCTGGTGAGGATCGATTATTTCTGGGTTATCATGATTTTGGTTGGTGATGCACCGAGGTGGCCTTCGCAGTCCAGGTTCTTAACCGGACATGATTTGAGGTGGAGATTTGAGGTGCTGGAACCTTGGTTTTGTCGCAGAGCTAACCCACTTTGCCTTCCAGCCTTTTCGCAGATTTTGATGATCTATCCTTGATGCTTTTATTTTTTGTGATATGATCTGTTTTTTCACATTGATGACCTGTATGGGAGACCTGTATTGAAAAACTGTTTGTGATCTATTTCCATCAGCGTCTGGAATTTTGGAATTTTGGATTTTAAGGCACTGGTAGATTTCTTGAACCCCCGCTCCATGGTCTCAGGCGGGGTGCTTCACAGCAGCTTCTGATCATGTGTTGGTAATTGATGGATTTCTTGGAATTGACTACAATTCCAACGCTTTGGCTCGGCAATCCCGGGTTTTGGTTGGAGGCAGTCCCTCCATTGTCTTTTGTAGGATTGGCTACATGTCATGATCATGTGTTGGTATTTGATGGATTTTCTGGAATTGACTACAATTCCAATGCTTTGGCTCGGCAATCCCGGGTTTATTTGGAGGCAATCCCTCCATTGTTTTTAGCAGGGTTGCTTTGCGTATGCTGTGTTTTGGGATACGTCATTTAGTTGTGCTTACAGATTTGACAGCTACGAGCTAATGCATTGAAATCTTCCCAGGGATTTTGGACTCACACCGATGTGAGAAGTGTTGGATTTCCCCCATGCTTGGATTTCGTGACATAGGGCAAGGTGCTTCGTATTTGTAGCACGCTAGAAGATAGTTCTATTCATTGCATCATATTGGCTTGTCCTTGACTTTGCTTATTTCGTTCTGTACACCTTTATCTGTCGACTTGTGGCATGAAAAGGTTTTTAGTTTGTTTTTTGTGTGTGACCGTCCTGTGGTCTCCACATTCTTCGCTCGTTTGTTTTCTTTTCTTTATTTATAATACTACCTATTTAAAAAAAAAAGGGATACATGTTACTCAAGAACCACTTGATTATGTTCACTCTGACATATGGGGGCCTTCAAGGACAGAGATACATGGAGGAGGAAGGTATTTCATGTCCATTATTGATGATCACAGTAGAAAAATATGGGTATATGTCTTAAGGAACAAGAGTGATGCATTCCTTAAGTTTAAAACATGGTTGAGCCAGGTGGAGAATCTAAGAGGGAAGAAATTGAAACATCTTAGGACTGATAATGGCTTGGAATATCTATCTACTGAGTTCACAAGGTTTTGTGAAGATAAGGGCATCACAAGGCACAAAACTGTCCCAATGAACCCTCAACAAAATGGTGTTGCTGAAAGGTTTAACAGGACTGTGCTTGAGAGAGTTAGATATATGCTGATTGATGTTGGATTACCCAAATCCTTCTGGGGAGAAACACTGAACACTGCATGTTATTTGATAAATAGATCACCATCATCAACTCTAGGATTTAAGACTCCAGAAGAAGTTTGGAGTGGAAAAGTACCAAACTATAATGACTTGAAAGTGTTTGGTTGTCTGGCATATGCTCACATAAGGCAAGACAAACTTGATGCAAGGGCACAAAGGTGTGTATTCCTAGGATATCCTGACGGCATAAAAGGTTACAGGTTATGGTGTTTAGAACAAGGAAACCAGAAACTCTTAATAAGTAGAGATGTAAGATTCAATGAGGCAGTGATGGGATACAACTCTACTAGAAGTCAAGAAGAAGCTGATGGTGTTGTAGAGTCTGAAAGAATTTCCATTCAGGTGGAGCCTACTGATGAAGAAAAACCACCAGTAAAAGATGCTCAAGCTCAACCAGGAAATGACAGTTCATCAGAAGAGGATGAAGATCAACCTGAGATTTCAAATCTCAGAACTTATAGCATTGGTAGAGATAGACCAAGAAGGCAAATCCACAGGCCTGATTTCTATGGGCAAGCTGGGAGTGTCTACTATGCATTGAGTGTAGCAAAAGACCTGGAGTTTCAAGAGCCAAGCAGTTTCAAGGAAGCAATCAATTGTAGTGAAAGTGAACATTGGATAGGGGCCATGATGGAAGAAATGGAATCTCTGAAGAGAAACCAAACCTGGAAACTTGTAGTCAAACCAAAAGGGCAGAAGTTAGTCAGCTCAAAGTGGATCTACAAGAAGAAGGTGGAGGCTGGAAAGGCTGATAAAATCAGATACAAGGCAAGGCTTGTGGCAAGGAGCTATACACAAAGGGAAGGCATTGATTATAATGAGGTATTCTCTCCTGTTGTGAAGCATTACTCTATTAGGCTACTTTTATCAAAAGTTACACAAGAAGACATGGAACTATAGCAGTTAGATGTTAAGACAGCTTTCCTGCATGGTGATCTCATTGAAAGAATATATATGAAGCAACCTGAGGGCTTTGTGATTCCAGGAAATGAAGAGAAGGTCTGTTTTCTCAGGAAATCACTTTATGGATTGAAGCAGAGTCCAAGGCAGTGGAACAAGAAGTTCAATGAGTTCATGATCAATGCAGGTTTCATAAGAAGCTTGTATGACAGTTGTGTATACTTTAATAAGGGTTCAAGGCTTGAACAAGTATTTCTGTTATTATATGTGGATGATATGCTCATTGCCAGCAAGAGTATGGACAAAATACAACAGTTAAAGGGAAGATTGAGCTCAAAATTTGACATGAAAGATCTTGGAGAAGTAAGGAAGATTCTGGGGATGGATATTATCAGAAGAAGGAAGTCTGGAACATTTTGGCTCTCACAGAAGCAGTATTTGCAGAAGGTTGTGGAGAGATTTCACATGCATGAGTCAAGGCCAATAAGTGTTCCAGTTAACCAACAAACCAAGCTGTCCAAAGACAGAAGCAGAGGAGATTCACATGAAGAATGTTCCATATGCCAGTGGTGTTGGTAGTTTGATGTATGGAATGATATGCAGCAGGCCAGATTTGGCCTATAGTGTTTCTCTGGTAAGCAGGTACATGTCAAATCCTGGAGAGGCACATTGGGAAGCTTTGAAGCGAGTCTTGAGATATTTGAAAGGCTTAGTCAGTGTAGGTCTGAAGTTTAAGAAACAAGAAGCTGGTGTTGTACCTCTTGTTGGAAATGCTGATGCAGATTTTACTGGGAACCTAGATACAAGGAAATCTATTACAGGATATGTGTTTACCTTGTATGGGACAGCTGTAAGCTGGAAAAGTGTGCGACAACCTGTAGTTGCTTTGTCAACAACTGAGGCAGAATACATTGCCTTAACTGAGGCAATCAACGAAGCTCTGTGGCTCAAGGGGATTCTTAAAGACTTAGGGATCAGACAAGGGTGTGTTACCATTCAATGTGATAATCAGAGTGCTCTTCACTTGGTAAAACACCAAGCATTTCATGAGAGGTCTAAGCATATTGATGTTAGACTTCACTTTTGCAAGAGATGTAATTGAAGCAGGATCTGTTCAGGTGAAGAAGGTTCATACTATGGACAATGCAGCTGATTTTCTAACCAAGGCAGTCCCTGGGAGCAAGATGGTTCATTGCTCAAGCCTGATAAGGCTTGAACAGTGTGATTAGACCTAGAAGACAAGGCAGTATGAGGTGATGAAGTACACTTGAGTTCATTGAGGTGGAGATTTGTAGATATCAGTTCAATATCATCAACTGATCATAGTTTGTAGTAGAGGACTTGAGGAGTCAGGAACCGGGTTCAGTGTGTGGAAAACCGGGCTAGAGAATCGGGTTTTAGCCGGATCAGTTGTGAGGGTTAGAAGGGAACCGGAGTCAAGGCAGTTATAACTATCATGTGCAACGGATTAGAACCGTTGCGAGTAAAACCGTTGTTGAAAGCCCGTCTAACAGTTTTGTGCAGTTGGAAACAGAATTGGTTAAAACTGCTGCTACTTCCTGATTCGAGCTCCATCTGTTATATACATTAAAACCACTTGAAGATGTGAGTTGATACACGTTATTTTCCCTCTGAAAACACTGCTCAATCATTAGAATTAGTTAGCTAGGTTTCTTGAGCTCAATTCGGTCTGTGAATTGGGGGTTTCTAGTTTTCTGGAATAATTCTTGTAATTGATTGTTCAGTGGAGTGAATTGAGGTGTATAGAGCCTCCGTGGATGTAGATCACATTGATCGAACCACGTAAAATTCTTGTGTTCTTCATTTTATGTTCCTGTTCTGTGTTCGGTTTTATTTGGCCGTATTCTTTGATTGTTTTCATTTCCTCTTGGTTTGAGTATTGTTTGTGTGTGTCATAAGAGTTGATTACCCAACATAATAGAAACAATGATCGTATAGCAAGGGAAGCACATAGCTTAGTTGGTAGAAGTTCATCTAAAGGACTATGGTGTTATGGGTTCAAAATCTATAGACCATAATCCTAATTTTCTATTTTTTCAACATTTCAATGAGTAGGAACAAAGTACATTTAAGATGCTAATAATATAAAGTTCAAGCTTAGCATAGTTGGTCAAAACTCATGCTTATAATGATGATGTCCTGAGTTCAAAACCCTAGTAAGGGAGTTTATTCCATGGGGTCAAATCCTTTTAGCGTCAATTATATATTGCCTTTTATAATATCATTATGTAAAGATCAAGAAAGATAGAAACATCGTTGGTGAAACACCACGCAGAGGAGTTCTACGTTATGGGATCCAATCCCATTGACGCCTTCAATTTTTGCCATTTAAACATGAATCCCTATTTCAATTAAAAAGTTTCTATTATTTTACTTTGCTAATCAATCAGGTGGACATGAAACCCTATGCCCATTATTTCGATTTTACTTATTTTTAATTATAGTATATGATAAATCAGTATAGCCTCTATCGAGCACAATCAAGCACGGACAATATTTTCCAACTATTGGAATAGTTGAGTCGTTGACTAATTATCAACAAATAAATACAAGATAATAGAGAACAAATCTTATGTCATGTAAACAATTATTTAATCAAAATACATAAACGAAAAAGAATCGAGTGGCTTGGATACTACAAAAACACAAACATACACATATGCTTGCATTAAACCAACATAGAAGAAGCGTTTTAGGAGTACCTGGATCGGCTTGATTTTGATAACTAATTGATGGATATGCTATTATATGCTCGTCCTCAGTTTGGAAGGCAACTAATTAATGTCTTATTCCACACAATAAAACTCTTCTCTCTCTCTCTCTCGGGATGGTGAATACCCTATTCTCAGAGGAAGATAGCGTGTATGGAAATGTCCATCTTAGTTGCATTTGATGATACTATTTTATAGAAGGATTAGGTGGAGCCCTATTCCAATAAGACTTTTAATCCCTAGTTTGGTGCAATATCCTTGACATGAGATACGTAATACCTTATGTTAATCTTATCGGATGAGTAACAAATATTCCATGTGGATGCCACACAATATTAGATTAAATATATATATATATATATATATATATATATATATATATATATGCGTGTGTGTGTAAACTTAGTAATAATAATTGATTATGTTAAATTATATATTTTTCAATGAATAGTGTTATTAATTTCAGAAGTGATGATGGATAGAAGTATTAATTCACACAAAAACTTTTTGATAATAATACCAGTCATAGTTTATATAAGTAAAAAGTAAATAGTACAACATTAAGTATTGAACTGCCAAAATAAAATTTAGAATAAAAAATTAAAAAATATAGTTTATGTTTATGGATTACATAATTTTTTAATTGTCTTTATATAACGATATAAATTTTAACTAAAAATTGTAAAAAGAAGATTAATTTGATATGTTATGCATAAACACTACAAGAGAAAACCAAATTAGAGGCAGATCATTTGGTTGCAATCTGTCTCTAAATTAAAGTAGTGACGGAATTGAGATGAAATATTTGGACTTTATAACGTTTGTCTCTCATATTTAGAGACCAATTAATTTGGCCTTTAAATTAAGTAACATAGTTTCCCTCTCTATTATGAAATTAGAGACCAAATTACCTATAAAATAGAGACAAATTATGTTTGTCTCTAATATTTGGTTGCTATTTATTCACTAATCGGATGTTAATGATTTTTTGCCACTTTCCAGCACTATTCTATTTCTATTTTATTTTTATTAAATGGCCGATATTATCCATTACTAGTTTCCATCTCTAATATGAAAATTTCGTGTACTGTCAAAATACTAGTTTTTACTTTGGATGGAATCAAATGATTATATTTAAAATTCTTTGTATTTGGAAATCCCTTAATTTCAAATCCCTTATTGGATGTTTGAATTTAAATGAGTGATCTGAATTGTTTGAAAAAAAAAAAAAAATTCTTGTATTTTTTTAAAGGAGTAGATCATGAAAGCGTGTAGTGTGTGTAAAGCATGTATGTCGTGTGTGTGTGTGTGCAGTTGAAATGTGCGTGTAGTATTTTTGTGTGTAAGTGTAAAGTGTGTTGAGTATGTGTTGTACGAGTATTTAATATGTGTGTGGGGTGTGAAGTATGTGTATTATAATATGTGTGTGTTCATAATGGGCAATCCAGTGAAAAAAATATATAAGGGAGGTTGGACAGAAGAGTTCCAACGATCACTTGGATTCGAATTATAAGGTGGAACATCTTGTTAGACAATAATTTGACCATTGTCTGCTTCTAGTCACATGGCATTCAGAAAAAAGGGAAACGTTTGTTGTCGAACTCCGAATAAAGGCGGACAAGCTATTTAGGTTTGAGATGATGTGGTTGCAAGAACGTGGGTGTAAAGATGTTGTAACTCGTGCATAGGAGGATAGAGAAGGGTGTTCAGATGTTGCTTTGGCAGAAAGAATTGAGCATTGTGGGTCCGCATTGCTAAAATGGGATGGTCTTTGTTTTGGGTATATAAACCGTGAGTTGAATAGCCTTAGGGATCAACTTACAAAAATTCAAAAGAGAACACCAACTATTGATAATATTACATGGAGGAGGGTGCTTGAGGATAAAATAATTAAGATGATGAAAATGAGGGAACTCTATGGCATTTTAAGTCACGCATAAATGGCATGAGAGATGGTGATAAAAATACATCATTCTTCCATAGGGTGGCTAGTGGGATGAAGAAACGGAATACAATTGATTACATTATTGATGATTCAGGGATCGGATGGGGAAAGAAAAGGATGTTGTCCGAGTCCTCCAGAAATACTTCGTTAACTTGTTTTCGAAGAGTGAGGGCCGCGGGATGGATGTTGTGATTGATACGGTTGACCAGAAAGTGGATACCAATATGGTGAGAAGTATGTCTGGGCCTTTTACCAAGGAGGAGGAGGTGGGGGCATCTTTGCCTCAAATGCGCCCTACAAATGCCCCGGGCCTTGATGGTATATCTGTCATTTTCTTCCAAATATCTGGTATATTGTTAGTGATGATGTTCTTTCTTGCATTTTGAATATTTCGAATAATAATGGTGATCTGAGTTTTATAAATCATACTCATGTTGTACTGATCCCCAAGAAGAAAAAAATAGAATTCATGAACGATTTCCAACCTATTAGCCTTTGTAATGTTATTTTAAAATAATCATAAACACCACTGCAAACAGACTGGAAGTGTGTCTTTCTTTTATCATTAATTCGAGCCAGTCTGCTTTTGTTCCTAACTGTTTTATAATCGATAATGATTTGCTTGCTAACGAGATTTTTCATTCGATAAATTATAATAATGCCAAAAGGAGAGGGCCGTTTGCTTTCAAACTTGACATGAGTAAGGCATTTGACCGCATTGATCGGACTTTTCTTGAGAGAGTTATGTTGAAACTGGTTTTAGGTGGGCCTCTTGTTTCCCTTATTATGTGTTATATTACCTTAGTATCATACTCCATCCTCATTAATGGTCAGCAGGGGGAGAAATATCTTCCTTCAATGGGTCTTCGGCAGGGAGATCATTTATCACCTTACTTATTTCTATTATGTGTAGAGACTTATTCTTCTATAATTAGGAAAATGGAGGTAGCGAGTACGATTCATGAGGCCTAAATCTACAGGGGAGCTCCGAGAGTTTCTCATTTATTCTTTGTCGATGATAATGTCATCTTTAGCAGAGCGAATCATCAGGAGATCTCAGTAAATAAAGAAGATGATTGGAGATTATGAGATGTCTTTGGGACAGTTCATAAGTAAAAAGAAGTCGGAAATTGCTTTTTGTGGAGGTGTCCCTAAAGAGATGGATATGGAATTGGCAAGCACTATGGCGTGTCGAAGGTGGAGAGACATAACGTTTATCTGAGGTTGTCGGCTAATAATTGGTCGAAGTAAATCTCAAAATTTTGGCATTGTGGTTAAGCGAGTGAGTAATAAGCTGAAGGACTAGAAAAGTAAAACATTATCTCAAGCAGGTAAGATGGTTCTTATTAAGTCAATCGCTCATTCTATTCCAACATATTTAATGGGATGTTTTTTTGCTACTCCAGAAGGTCTGTAAAACTATTAATTCCATTATTGCCTAGTTATGGTGGGTGAAACTTGTCGCCAAAATTGCTCTAAATTACTAGGATCAGAACGACTTTCTCAAACCACAAGCGCACAACTTGTGGTAGAGGTAGTATATAAGATTTTCGAACCATATGGAGGATTATTCCATGAGAATCGGCTTAAGAACGTTTGAGTAAGTTAGGCCAAATGCATACCACATAAATACAAAAATGTAGGCAAGGACGTAGGATATTGGATCGGGGGTTGATTTAGAATGTGGGAGTGGTCATTCAATCCAGGTTTGGAATGATAAGTGGGTACCGAATGATTCCTGCTTCAAAATTCAATCACGCTGGTTACATCATCCAATAGACATGAGGGTCCAGGCGCTAATATAGGCATCGTTGGAGAGGTGGGATGAGGGATTAGCTTGCTAAATTTTCTACCCAGAGGATGCTTCTTGGATTCTTGATATCCCAATTCGGGTCTAATATGGTGCTGATAGATTAAGCTAGTACGAATCAAAATAAGGATGTCACCAAGTCAAGTCTGGATATCATATGGCAAGGACAAGTATGGAGGAAAGGAGAAATGATGTGTCGAGTTCGACTCTAGTGTCACGGATATGGAGCTTAGATATACCAACAAAAATACAACTCTTCTTGTGGAGGTGTGTACACAATTTGGTTCCAGTGACTTACAACCTTGTTCATAAACATGTTGATGTCGATCCGAGTTGTATAAGGTGCGGGAAGGGGATGAGACGGTTATCTATGTGCTTTGCGATTGTCCTTTGCCTTCATTTTTCTGGAAATATTTTATTTTTCGTCTTTATGTTTTCGACGTGTTGGGACAAGGCAATATGGGTGATTGGCTTGGATGCATTGGTTAGCTAGAAGAAGCCCAGTTGCAATCTATGTTTGTGATTCACGCATACTTTACCTGGTACTCTAGGAACCAATTAATTTTCCATGCAAAAGAGATAGATTAGGTTTAAACAACTTCTCTCGTTTTCCAACACTATCACGACTTCCAGGCGGCGAAGCTGCCCATTCTACAGCGGCGAAGCTGCCCATTCTACAAAAACTAGCAGCTAATATGCTGAAAGTTAATTTGGATGCTTCGATTTCTAGGGGTGGGGGCACTATCTTGGGGCAGTTATTCGAGATGATACATGCTTGATTGTTAAGGCTATGTTTCACCGAGAATCAATCAAAAGGGACGTTAATATTATCGAAGCTTTGGCGTGTCAGGGTGATGTTATATTGGCAAAAGGGCTGCAACTTCGAAGGGTGATGGTAGAGATGGACTCTCTAGTCTGCCTTGAACAATAAGAGGGTGAAGTTATCCTACTTAGGTTCTGATGTTGATAATATTTTGCACATTTGCTCTTATTTTGATGTTCTTTTTTATTTATTTTTTGGGTCAAACGGTCTACTAGTAAGTTGGCCCAGAATTTATCTTGTTGTGCTTTTAGTTTTGCTTTTGATGGAAATTATGTAGGATATATCCTCAGGTCTTTGTTGAACATTGTACACAATGATACCAATATCCCTAGCTAATGAATTTGACTGTGCTTTCCTAAAAAAAAGAAACTTCAAAATCCCTTTACAAACATGATAAATCTTACAATATATAAAACTATAACCATCTTAAAATAGAAAGGTGAGCATTTTCCCAGCTAAAAATTGATACACGTTGCATATGCATGCATTTAGGTCTATTTACGTATGTATTTTGTAGCATTTGCATGTATATTTGGTCGAGAATCATTCATATTTTACATATTGGACTATTTGACGTGTTTTGACTTGTTTTAAAAGTTAATTAGGTGATTTCATTTCATTTGGACGAAATTCGAAGAAGAAACAAGTCAAATAGGATCAAAACGGACGAAAAGAGAGTTAAAGGAGTAAAAGGGTCGACCACCTATGGTCGCGGCTACGTCAAAAGTAGTATAGAACATGGAAAATCCAGAAGCAAGTGACACGGTCGCGTCAGAAAGTGCTCCAAAAGTGGAGTTTTCTGTCAGCTTGACACACCTCTAGTATTTTGACCATATCTTGAGATCTACAACTCCGATTGAGGTGAAATTGGTGGCGTTAGAAAGCTTATTCAAAGGGATAAAACATTTATGAAGGGACAAATCCCAAAAATGATCGTAAGACTCTAAAAAATGGCTTGGAAGTCAGACCTGAAAACTCGTCTGGCCGCATATCGACGCGGTCGCGTCAAAGCTTGACGCGGTCGCGTCAGAAGTCCTATTTTATGAAGATTTCCTAATTTTAGTAGGAAGTTATGCCAATGTCCTAAATCATGCAATCCATATGCCTTCAAATCATCTCTGAGAGAAATCATTTTACTCAACTCCCTAGGTCTTCCTCCCTCATTTTCATACCCAAAGAGAATTTCATTGAAGTCCCCTACATAGATTCACGGACATTGGAATACATCTCCTAATTCTTTTTGTAATTCCCAAGATAAGAACCCAATCACCCTCCATATCGAATTCACGTTATTGTTCTAATTATCGTATCAATGTGATGGCCAGAAGTCGAATCTATAGTGACATCAAGACCCTTATTCCATAACAAACTGGGTCCCCCCTCTTATGCCTCCACCACTCAGATCAGAATCAACTGCAACAAAACAATCAAAACCAATTTTTGTTCTAACCTCATCTAGCTCAAATGTAAACAACTTAGTCTTCATAAGAAAGACCATTTTGGGTCTTCTTTTGGACCAACTCTGACAAAATATGAATTGCTCGAGAGTTTCCAAGCCCCGACAGTTCCAAATCAAGCAACTCATTGGGCTCGAAGAGGTTGCTGTCATTGAATCCTTCAGATTTTTTATATTGAGTTGTCGCTTCACCATCAGAATCTACTATCATATCAATTGGTTCGTCAAGCAAACGCTTTAGAAGGATAGGTTTGCTGGATGGTTTCTGCTGCTTAGTGACTTTACGAGATGTTGTTCTTTTCCAAGTAGATTTCTTTAGGCAGGGTGGCTCTAATATATATGGTTGGGTATGATCAGTTTGATATAAACTTGGGATAGTTGTCTCATGGCAAGGTAGGTTCAGGGGAAAAGAGTTTTGTAAATCGGTAAGGGGTGTTAACCCAGATATTGCATACAGTTGGGATAAAGAGGTTAATAGGGGCATGAGGCTGTAATGGGTTATCGGCAGGATTTTTGGAAGTGGTAAGCAATAAGGGCGTTAGTAGACGTGTATGAAGGTTGAGGTTCAGTGTATGTAGGAGGTCTGTAATACTAGGTTTTGTAGTAAGTATATTATGGGGTTTCATGCCATGAAAATGTATAGAATAAGTTTCACGTTTGAGAGAGGGTTTAGGATTTGTAGGAAAGTTACGTGGTTTTGTATTAGAAGGATCTAAGGCTTTGTGTTTTTCTTTGGTAGTGTCACTTGTGTTTTCGGTCAGTGGGGTTAGGAATTAAATTTTGTATTTCACACAATATAGTACATGACTAGCTTACATTAGTAGATGGTATATAGGTTCGGGTAATGGGAGAATCGTATGGGATGCGATTTGCTTGAGCAGGGATTGTGAGAGGTTGGCTATTTCAGTTTCAATGTTTTCATTCGAGTGTGGCTGGTTCGAGTTATGATCTTCATCAATGTTACTTTTGAAGGCTTTATTTGAAAGACCAATGGGTACTATAGTGGTATGGTATTTGGTTTGCAGGTTAAGTAGATGAGTGGGAAAATGGTTAGTGTTATAGGACTAAACCGGTTTGCATGCATGATTGTATGAGGTGAGTCTTTCATCAACGGGGCGGTTTTCATCAGCATAGTACACATAATTTTAGTTCAATAACATACCAGCTGATGGCGTAGGAGCAAATGTACCAGCATTATCATCTCCCACAACAAACGACTCTCTTATTGCAGTTCCTCTTTGTTCTATGTTAGCTGTAAAGTTACGTAACCTCTTCAAAGGAGAGGCTTTTAGCAATGGCCCATATTTTATGTCCATCGGTGTGGGGGCAAACCTACGGTCATATTCATTATAAGCCTTGTACAAATGACCTATCATTCTACAGCAATAACAATATACCGGCAGCCATGTCTTTGTGCCTCGAAATCGAACCATAAGACCTCATAGCAATGGTTTTGATATGTCAATCGCACCTTAAGACACATATATTTTCCAACGGTTGCATTCCTTTCATTGTCCCAATCTTCCAACTCTCCCACCTAATTGGCAATCGTTTTAAGAATCCCTCATTATACCCCATCCCTAGGATATCATAATCCTGAACCCAAAGTGGGGAATTTGAAATATGCACTGATGAGGGTTGTCCCGTACCCGATAATTCCTGAGTAGCAAACAAATACCCCTTGAAATGCCATGGCTGACTTTGGAGTATCCATTTCTTCTCATCAAGGTATTGGAATGTGAAAGGAACATGTGCTCACTCCATTCCCTAACCGACATCTTCTTCCTTGCTTTCAATTTCTTTTTTTTCCTTTGAACAATTGCTTTCCAAAATTTAGTCATAACCTCTAACATTGAATACTTAGTGTAGGGCTTATTTGTATACAATTTTACAGCAACACACACAAACTATGTCAGATCCTTAATCAATTATGTAACCTTCCGCATCATCCCAGTCTAGAACCCTTAATTCCCTCTCTGTTGGCTGTTCCGTTATCCACCGATCAACTTCTCTCAACCTGACCCGATAGATGTTGTGATTGATATGTATGACTTAGGTGAAACAATCTAATATGAGATCTATCCAATCTGAACCTAACACAAAGGGAAAGAATGAGTAGTATCTTAAGTTATAATTATTTTTATTTGAGATTTAAAGTTTAATTGATAATTATAAATTTAAGTACTTATTTTTTGTAGATGGTAACGTGTATAATTACACCGGTAAATAAATATGACTACTAATTTTTCAGTTAGATCGACAATTCAACCTGTCCGACCTGTTGAACCGTCATCTATTGGTGAGATCAGTTTGGTCACGGTTCAGTTATAACAACATTGGACTAGATTGTGGGATAGCTTAAAAATCCATCCAAAATGAACTAAAAATTTAGGAGGGATTTAAAATCCTTTGATTTGATTTTCTTGCGAACAAGTTAAATGAATTTGATTGTGGATTTTAAAATCTATTCCCCAATTTGTTCTGTCCAAATGTAATCTAAGGGGCTGCTTGATTAAAATTAGGAATGATAAGGATAATGGGTGTGAACGAGAAGTCAATCATGCTATGTAATGATATGCGGGAGTAAATTAATAAAATAGGGGTAATGATTAATTTATTCATATGTACCAAGCATAAGAAATAGGAACGAAACTTCTTTTACTACCATTACCCATCCTCACTCTCCCGTACCAAGCAACCCTTAAGTGTATCTTGATATTTTGGAGAAAAAGAATTGAAGAGATGGAAAATAAAGCAAAGAAAAAGCTAAAAATATTTGTGCAAATGGCCGCTTGTATTATCCCATCCTCCTCCTTTTTGTTGGTTATGTTCTTTTTCTTCTAGATATTTTCGGGGGATCTACTTGTATATTGGTACTAGGTTCTAAATAAATAAAATTTTCGTTGAACAACTCGTGAACAAACTCGTTTATTTGGATAAACGAATAAATTTTGAGTTTGTTTTATAAATGAACATAACTTGAAAATTAACTGAATTATTCATTACTAGAGAAGAAGCTCGTTCAACACCCAGTTAATTAAGGGCACAAATGTTCAGGTGAAGGCTCAAACACGTTCGTGAATAAAATCACAATTTCAAACGCCGCTCAATTCAATTCGACTCGACTCGGCTCGAGTTTGATTAAAAATAAACAAACCAAACACGAACAACTACAAGTTTGGCTCGACTCGATTCGTTTAAAGCCCTAATTGGTACAAATGGTCAATTTTTATCTACCTAACTGGATATTACAATTTAGGTGGCAATTCGGGCTCCCTGCATAACCCGTCGGGCCAATACCACAAGTCGCCTCAAGCCGGGTCAGGTAAAAAATAAGTGAGCTCAGCCCAACATATCCCCCTAAAAATATACTAAGATTTTTGGCCCATCAAATCGAACCTGTTGGACTCGATTGTAGTTTGAACCAAAACTTCTATTGCTTAACTTGTCTAAGATGCCAGGTGGTTTGGGCCGGTACATCGGACTGAGCCATTTTGCCACCTCTTATAACTATCCCACTAACCCATTTTGCCACCTCTTATAACTATCCCACTTAAATAAATCACCATACATAACAAAAATGTATGGACATTGACGTTAACTTGATTTTGATAGACTTATACGCTTATCAAGTATATGGTGTTGCTTGAGTAAGTGTGCAGATAAGAATCAACTGACATAGACTACAAAAAAAATCAACATGCAATATATTTTTTTTAAATGTACTCCTTCCATTCTATAAAAATAGTTATGTTTTAAAATAATTTTTTGTCTCAAAATAAGAATTATGTTTCAAATGTTAATGTCTCGTTTTCTTAAGTAAAAAAACTTATTTTTTGTTATTTCACGAATTATTTATATATGATTGAATATGTCAAATAAATAAATAAAATAAGTCGTATGAATGAGAATTGAGGGTCTTTCAAGAATAATATCTTCGTAAAATTGACTAAAAATAAAATATTATACTATTTTCAAATATGATTTTTTTATAGAATCGAAAGAATATTATAATTTGATAAATAAAAAAAAAAAGAAAAAAAAAGTGAGAATTAAAATTTGTTTGATAGCGATCGAAAAATGAGTCTTGTGTTGGGAATATCAATTCCCAATTATCAAACATGGGACTAGGAGGCTCAATTTTCTATGTCCTACTTTCTTTGGGCTTGTTTATTTATGGTTAGGTGTATTGCTTTAGGTTGTGGTTTTGCTCAATGATAAAGTGTTTCAATAAATTATTTTAATTATTAAATAATAAAATATCAATTTATTAATTATCTCTTGCACACATCATCAATTAAATCTAATTTTCAATACAATTTTAATCAATAATCAATCATTCACTAATTACATCTTACATACATTAAATCACATTTATCACCTTTTATATTATAATCAACCTACAACTCAATCTCCAACCAATCTAAACAAACACTCACTTTTTTATCTCAATCGCATATTTCACTTTATTCTCCATAACCTACAATACTCCAGCCACCCACGATCATAAACAAACAGAGTCTTGGATTATTTTCTTAAAATATAAAAGTGCACCTACCTAATTGCTTTAGCGTGCAAGAAAAATAAGTAAAGTTGATCAATCATAATTAACAATATAACACGTTGTTAATTTAATTTGGAAGTGGTGGATGAATTTGATTGCTTTGTGATTTATGGACAGCAACATTTTGTATTTGTATGCTGTATTATCAAAAGCCTACGACGCAGTGATACATGCCCGTTTTGTTAGTCAAACTGTTCTGATACAAGTAACAAGTCAATTAGGTTTTGGCTTTTAAAAAAAAAAAGTAAATTAGGTTTTATGAATCTTTCTTATAATCAAAAGATGAAGTTTCTCTCGTTTTGTATACGTTTCCTAATTTCACGACACACTAATATCTGCGTGTTTGATTTCAGCTTAACACATATGATAGGGATAACCCGATCACTTCGGGTCGGACTCATACTTTGGCCCACTGACCGGCCCAGCAACGCGTAGGCCCAGCAGGTCCGAAAGCACGCGTCGGTCCAGTAGCATACGCTGGCCCAACTTATGGCCTGTTCCGCGACTCAAGGCCCATTCCCAACTGCCATGCAGATTTTGTGGGCCAGATTATAGGGATTTAGTTAGGGTTTTGATTTGATAGTATAAATAGGTGAAAAGAACTCTGAATTAGGGTTCGCACTCTGTGTACTGAATTACTCCGTGTAAACTCAACATTCTAGTAAAAGAAACACCTCGGCAAGAGGGATTTTCTGCCCGTGGACGTAGATCTCCGGATCGAACCACGTAAATCCTGTGTTTTTACATTCTGTTTGCGTAGATTATTGTTTAATTGTGTGGTTACCGGATTGCGCTTTATCAACATACAAATTCTTAATATCAAAATATTTTAAATTGCATTAGTTTTTTTTATATAGAATTGCATTTTCAATTTCATAAAATTATACCATATCTGTCTACCTTAACCTATCATACCAATAAAATAATATCTTCCTCCATTTATTTAATATTATTACTCACGTCTTTTTACTTTTTTTTTTCTTATTTGCTAGGAATCCGAATTAATCATTTCACAATCCTCCAATTAATACTACAACCAATAACTTTTACAATATTTATACAACATCTAAAGTATTATTTCGCAATACACTATCTCAAAATAAACATACAATTTCATAAGTCAACTTTAAATCAATATTACAACGATAAACTTTTTAAAACATTAACATCATTTACACAATACAATTCTATACTATACAATCTCAAAACAAATATATAATTTCTTTTTTTTTTTTAACTTAGTTTCTATGCTTCAAGTTCAATAGCAGGATTTTCCATGATCACTTTATCCTAATCTAGACATACTAAGTGAAATTTCTAGACTGCACAGTTTATATTCCAACACAGAAAACGAGAACAGAAAATAAACTACACCACACGTAAAAACACGGGGACTGAATCCCTCAGACCCCTCGGATTTATATTATTGATAATCCGTATACAATTAAGTTTTACACAGAGATCACAACTTCCTATCACCTAGCCTATACTATATCAATAACTTCCGTCGACTTCTTCAACACTTACTCAGCAATTCATCGAAGGTCGGACGAGTCCTCCTGAACCCGTCTTGAAGCTCCTTCTCTCGAAGGTTCTTCGAAAATGATAGCTAATCTAATAATTACTCTATGACTCTATCAACAAACTCATATACAATTCAATAATTGCAGCCTTTACAATAACTGCTCAAGAATAATCTAAGACTCAATATGTTTGTTCTACTCAAAAAAACTTTCACGCTGCTGCCTAGCATAAATAAGCATCTCCAAGATTTGGCCTAGTCATTCACCCGCCAACTCACAAGGATCTTGCCAAATCTCTCTCCAAATCTATCTTCACTCTTCAAAGCCATCCATGTCTTTTCGTTATCAGCTTCAAGATATCACCTAATTAATTTCTTATAAAAAGAAATATATATATATATAAAAGCGAAACCCTCTACTAAATTTAGACATTTTGTGTTTTTCCCGCCCATTTACACTTTCCACATCAGGTAGGACACGTGTCATCATCAGATTGGTAGGTCTAATTTTAATTATGTTTTTAATGCAAAAATTATTTCATATATTAAAATTTGGCAGATTTTAAGGGATTTTTTCGAGGTATTTTTGGTAAGTTTTAAGAAATGAATCAATTAATCTTTAATCTACAATATTTCCCTTATTTTAAGGGATTTTTGGCAAGTTTTAAAGAATGAATCAATTAATCTTTAATCTACAATATTCCACTTATTTAGAATTGTCAAACTTTCTTAAAAAAATCAATCAAATAAACCGCATAAAATAAGAATAGAGTATTTATATGCATTCAAAACTCAATTTCTGCAATTGGTTTCTCTAAAAAAATTCCAGGTATTTATTCGTCATTCAATTAGTAATTTTTCTATTCATCATTCAATTAGTTTGTCTAAATCATTCGATTTCTATATAGTGATTTGTAGATTTTGAATTTGTTATATGTAGATTGTAAATTTTATATTGTTGTTTTGTTTAATTTTATATCAACATTTTCAATTTTTATGCTTGTGTTAAAATTTTAAGGTATTTTTTTATGGTTTGCATGATTTTATATTTTTCAGTTCATTTTTTTCTACTATTTTCTGATTTGATTGTCTAAGTTTATGGTTCAGCTTAATTGCTTTGTTATGTAATTTTATTTTATGGTAAGTTTGCCTGCTAATTTTGCAGATTTTCAGAAGGATTGCTTAATCAAGAATATTAAGGTAATTTTTTTTAGGGTTTGCATGATTTTATATTTTTTAGTTCATTTTTTTCTGGAATTATTTGATATTGTTATATAAGTTTATGGTTCATTTTGATTGCATGATTATGTTAGTTTATAATTCAGGGTTCAATTAGTGGGTCTAAATCATTCAATTTCTATACAGTGATTTGTATTTTCTCATTTTGTTATATGTAGAATGTAAATTTTAGATTTTTGTTTTGTCTAATTTTATATCAACGTTTTCAATTTTATGCTTGTGTTAAAATTTTAAGGTAATTTTTTTATGGTTTGCATGATTTTATATTTTTCAGTTCATTTTTTACTGCTATTTTCTTATTTGATTGTGTAAGTTTATGGTTCAGCTCGATTGCTTTCTTATGTAATTTTATTTTATTGTTCGTTTGGCTTCTTATTTGCAGATTTTCAGAAGGATTGCTTAATCAAGAATATTAAGGTAATTTCTTTTTAGGGTTTGCATGATTTTATATTTTTTAGTTTGTTTTTTCTGATTTTTTATAGAAGTTGTTGGTATTCTAGGGAAAAAATCATTTTTAGTCCTATGTATTTCTTGTCTAGTAAAAATCCTGTATGTTAGAAAATTTCAATTTTAGTCTTCTATGTTTAAAAAAATTGTCCAATTTAAGGACACTGACCATCATAAATGGCCAATTTGGTCACAATTAATCATGTGCGACGCACGTGACTAATAATTTGAGAAAGATGAAGGAAGAAAAATAAAATAAAATAAAAAATGAAATGCACCTCATACGAAAATTAGGGTTTACCTTTTTTTTTTCTTTTTTTGGGCGAGCTGTAATTTAATGATTTGACATGTTATCTGAACAAATACTTAATACATAAGCATTAACACTCAAAAGCCCTAAATTTATTAGTCTATTTCCAGCTAAATTGGTCGTTGGTGATGGTCAGTGTCCTTAAATTGGACAACTTTTGGAACATATAGGATTAAAATTGAAATTAACCTATCATACAGGACTTTTACAGGACAAGCCTAACATACTGGACTAACAATGAAAATTTTCCTGGTATTCTATAATTTTGTTGATTGTGGTTTTGTTTAACATTGTAACGAACTTTTACTTCTTCTTTTTCTACTAAGATTTGTTTTTCTTTTTGTACTTTAGTTGTAGGTTTATGAATTAATTGTTGGTGTTTGTTACCGTGTTGAACGTGATCAATATATAAGGTTTTGTAATTCATATTGAATTTGTTCGTGTGCATTTGATCATTTTGTGCAAAACTAATCTTTGAAATCTATTTTTGGCTCCTTATTTTCCAGGTCTTAAGAAGGATTGCTTAATCAAGAATATTAAGGTAATTTTTTTAGGGTTTGGATGATTTTCTATTTTTTAGTTCGTTTTTTCTGGAACTTTCTGATTTGATTATGTAAGTTTATGGTGTGTTTGGCTTGATTTCTTGATTATGTAAGTTTATAGTTCGTTTTTTTTTTTTTTTTCTGAATTTTTTTGAATTTAATTTATAGATTGTGTGTTTAACGTGGCAAATATAAGGGTTTGTGATTCATAATGAATTTGTACATGTGCATGTTAACATTTTGAGTAAAACTAAAATTTTCCCACATTTTATTGGATGCTTATTTTACAGATCTTTAGGTGTAATACCGGATCAAGAATATTAAGGTAATTTAATTTGTATGCTTTGTAAGTTTTTCATTTTTTTTTTGGCGATTTTCTGTTATTTTATGGTTTTTTTTTTGGGAGGGGGGGGGGTTGGATTTGATTGTTCTATCATAATGTTAAACTTGATTTGATTTGTCAAAACTTTATGAATATATCGATTAAAAAGACTAGACTTATTTATTGTCCAGATTTAATAAAAAAAATATTTATACAAATCATATTTTTTTATCAATTTTAATCCAGTAGGAAATGGTTAATAATAATATTTTTCATGAATTCAGCTGATTTTTTGGATATCAATATTAATTTTCCATAAGTTTAGTTGTTGTTATGTTGAGTTAATATGTATTTAATTTTGATTTCGGTATTTTATGATCAATTCTTTTATTTATTAATCATATATTTTATCAAAAAGGTTGGATATTTGAACAGTAGATATATGACTTATTCTGGTGTTTTTTGTAATTGGTTTTGATTGTAGATCATATTCTTAAACTTGATTTGCTAAATCTATCACCTTATTAAGATATTTATTAAAAAAAACATCACTTATTAATTTTTCAGAATTAAAAAAATATGTTTTTTCTATCATTTTAACTTACTATTGTTTGGATATAATAAGACAAATACTTGATAGTGTTGAGGTCTCTACTTTACATAAAATATAGAAATAACATATAAAACACTATTAAACAATCACATAATTTGTTGTCCATGCAAATTATTAAGATATTCACAAGCAGAGGATGTTATAGTATGAGGATCAGTAACCATAGCCTCTTTCACTTTAATTTCATAAATCATATTCTTAAGCCTTTTTTTCTTTACTAAAGCATGGTTATATGTTGTATTTTTTCCCCCTTCCTTCAGCCATTTGCAAACTGCTTTTTGTTTCCAAAAAGACTCTTCCAAAGATAACCAATGAATAAGCTCAGCTTGTCTTCGTTTGAGAAGGCAAAGTTCAGAGTCATTTGGGTTATTAAGATAAGAATATTCTTACTCAATCAATTTATCCTTAGTTATCTTAATCTTATCCATAATATTTCAAAAACATTTTTGTTCCATAGTTTAAGGCAAGATATAAGTCTAAAAAGCTTATGTTGAAAGTTAATCATGCCTCTTTGACCAGTGGGGAAGTCCCAAGACTCCTTAACCACTCTAAAAAAATCCTGATGTTTAGACCACACATTAATAAACCTAAAGGAGGGTCTGTGGTTGCAACTATTAGAAAGCAATGACAGTAATAGGGGACAGTGATCAGAAGGGCCCTTAGTTAATTGCTTAACTTCAAATTTATTAAAGAGGTTAACCCACATTAGAGCCCTATCCAGTCTGACAAACACATGGTTTGCATGCCATGTGATGTAGACTCACAGTACCCTGCGTCCTCTAAACCACAATCCAGAATCATTTTACCAAAACCATCCATGGATTTGAGCTTAAGGGGACCTCCCCCTCTTTTTTTCCTTAGTTGTAAGTGTGGTGTTAAAGTCCCCACTTACAATCCAAGGATCAGAAAAGTGAGAGTTCAACCTAAGCTCCTTCCATAAAACCAATCTCTCTTTTCTATTGCAAGAAGCATAAACAAAGGAAGTAAAAAAGTTACAACCAATGACACTATTACACATAGCAACATCAATTAACTGATCAGATGCAAACAATAAATCCACTCTGACTGGGTCTTTCCAAAGAACCCAAATTTTAGCATTTTTATTTATCAACACATATTGAAATCCTAGACTGAATAAGGAACAAATCAGGGTTATCAGACTTAGTTTCCAAAACAGCCAATATATCAAGCTTCTTTTTTTTAATGAGATTTTTCAAATAAGTTTGGGTTTTCCTGTTATTGATACCTCTTAAATTCCAAGTAATTACAATCATTTTTTAGAGGCAGAATGATTACCTTTTGTGAATATAGTGTCTATTCTTGTGTGCATCACAAGAGGGCATGTGCTCTTACCTTTCATATTTCTCAGCCTTTTCATTTCCCCCAGTTTCTTCTTCTCTGCTGCCATTATCTATCGCATGCTTCCTCCTCTTCCTTATCCTCCACCGTCTCATGCAAAGGAGACATTTGTAAAACATGGTCAGAATTTAAATCAAACTCAAATATACAATTATCAACACTAACATTAAGTGCCAATCTGGAAAAATGATTTTCATGCACTTTAATTTGTTCAAGAGGGTCAAATCTAATTGAGCTTGACCCCTCATGCTTCCTTACAACATTACTCCAAGATAATGTTTCTTGATTTTCCATGTTTTTTTAATTACAGTTGTTCATGGGAGGAGTATCAGCAAAACTTTTCCCTTTATCTGGTTAAAAAGTGTTGTTGTGCTCTCACCCTTCCCTCACTCTAGGGGCAGCCTCCTCCTTTTCCAAGGAAAGAGCCACCTCCTCTAGACACAGCCCCTCTTCCCCTCCCCCCCTGTCAATTTCTAATTCATTAAGCACATCATTGGGGTCATTACTATTAGTCACAACATTATCAGGGGTATCCTGTCTCATAGGCTCATTTTCCTTACCACTAGATTTAGCAGCCAATTTCTTCTTATATTCATCGCTGAAATAATCTATAGCAACGTGACCTAAGTGTTTACATTTTGAACAGTAGGTAGGGATTTTCTCATAGATCACTTTCTGAGTAATTAAACTCTCCCCACACCCTATGAATCTTTCATCTGGTCTAGACTTTGATAAATCAAGCTCAATGCATACCCGTGCCACACTTGGTCTAGATGTATCAGTCGTATATTCATCTATCCTTAAGGGACCCCCCACAAGTGAAGCAATTTTATACAGAGCTTTTTATCAAATAAATGCAGAGGAAGTTCTGGAAACGATACCCAAATCGGAACAACAAAAGATTCTGATTTGGTATCGAAGTTCTTCGTCCATTTAAAAACACGCATTGGATATCCAAAGACATGCACAAGTTGCTTTGCCCACAATCTCTGAAAATCTTCCTCATTACTTAATCGAATCATGATATGTTTTACATTAATAGCACCGATGAACAAAGTACCCACAAATCTAAATCCTACCAGACTCGATTGTAAAGATTTAAAAAGAGGGCATCCATGCTAAAATTGATCCATAAGCACAAATTTGCATTGATTCGCCAGTGAATCTATCTCAGCTTCTGTGAATTGAACAATTGTTGTACCATGATAGATCCCCGTCGTTCCAAAATGCCTCCGTTTCTCTCAGATCGAAGAGTTTTTTGGCGGATCTTCCCTCTAGCATCTCCGCCACTGATTTCTCTTGTACCACTCTCAGAAAGGAAGCGGGCATAGTAGTAGTCTATATGTGGTTAGAACCAGGGGAATGTCCTTTATTTGGTAAGGAAGGGTAGTCTCCACCCTCGACGATCGGCGGGAGCGAGGAGCTCGTCGCCGTCACCATTAGGGAGAGAAAAAGGGCTACGAGATCTCAGATCTAGGGTTTCTAGAGAGGGATGAGAGTTTCCCACTGTAGAATCGAGCAAGAGTGATATTTTAATTTCCTTGAGATTTACTCTTGCTTGATGTAGAAGGTTGTATTGCCTCAATTGAGGTTTTGCGTATATTCACTCTTCAATATATAGATACAAATAGTGAACAGATATGTACAAGATATCTACCAACTAGGAAAGAAGATAAATACAAGGTATAAAGAATATTTACATATCTTCTAGTCTAACACCCCCCTAGAAGCGAAGCGTGGGATTACTAGTCACGTGAAGCTTGGAACTCATGAACTCAAAGATAGGGCGAGAGAGACTCTTAGTAAAAACATCCACCAATTGAAGAGAAGAAGGTACAAACTGAGTCTGGATTTGGCCACTGTCAACAAGCTCCCGGACGAAGTGATAGCCGATATCAATGTGCTTTGCACGCTTATGGGACACATGATGTTGTGTAAGAAATAATGCACTGCGATTATCACTGAGCAGCACCGGTGGTTTAGGAGGAAGAACGTGCAACTCGCGAAGTAGATTAGTAATCCATACAATCTCAGCAGCCGTATTTGCCATAGCTCGATACTCAGACTCGCAACTAGACCGAGAGACCGTGGGCTACTTTTTAGCACTCTAGGAGATGAGATTATCACCCAAGAAAATAGAGTATCCATAAGTCGATCGACGAGTGTCAATACAACGGGCCCAATCAGCATCAGAATAACCAAGTAATTCAGATGATCCTGGAGTGAAGGAGAGACCAAAATCAAGTGTGCCTTTCACATAGCGAAGAATTCTCTTAACAACATGGAAATGATCATTGGTTGGACGTTGCTGAAACTAGCTTACAATATTGATAGAGTAGGCAAGATCAGGATGAGTTATAATAAGATATTGCAAAGCACCGGCCAGTGATCAATAGAGAGTAGGATCAGAGAAAGCAGGACCATCAGCCATGAAAGTAGCATTAGCAAACAGAGGCGTTGATACTTTGAATCAAGAAGATCAGCGCGAGTGAGGATATCACGAGCATATTTGGATTGGCTGAGAAAAAGGCCAGAAGATGGATAAGACACTTCGAGGCCAAGAAAATATCCAAGACAACCTAAATCTTTAATTGTGAATCCAGTTCGAATCCGACCCAATAATAAGGCTAGAACAGACCTATCATTTCCTGTGAGAATAATGTCATCCACGTAAACAAGCAAGTAGAGTAAAACCGAGCCTCTAGAGAAGATGAACAAAGAAGTGTTAGCAGTGCTGCAAACAAAATCCGCTTTTAGAAGAAAAGCGCGAAACTGTTGGTACCAAGCTAGCGGGGCTTAGCGAAGGCCATACAATGCCTTTTTCAGATGACAGACATGATTCGGTCAAGCTGGATCGATAAAAGTAGGGGGTTGTTCCATATAGACCGCTTTAGATAGAAAGCCATTCAAAAATGCATTTTTAACATCCAGTTGGTGCAACGGCCATCCGAACTGTAGAGGCTTTAATAACCGGACTGAAAGTATTCGTAAAATCAAATCCAGGAAGTTGTGAAAAACCCTGAACCACCAATCGCGCTTTGTGTCGATCTATAGAGCCATCTGCTAAAAATGTCGTACGAAAGACCCATTTAGAGCCCACAATATTAGTGTTCGAAGGTCGCGGAACAAGGTCCCATGTCTGGTTGGATCGGAGTGCCTCCATTTCGTCATTCATAGCATGAACCCAACGGGGAAATTTCATCGTAGTTTTCACACCCATAGGTTCGGATGCAGCGAGAAGAGCTAAATATAAAGGATGGGACTTAGTGAGAGCAATGTCAACAGGGTATTTGGGTTTGAATATGCTGGATTGAGCCTGAGTACGCATGGGATGGACACGAGGTAGAATAGCCGGAGGTAAAGGCTGCTCGGGCAGTGGATCGGGTGAAACTGCTGGAGCTGGTGGCGTGGGCAGCGGTCAGGAGCTGCTGGAGCTTGTGGCACTGCTGGCAAATCAGAATTGCAAATAGCACAAGGTGTAGTAGGATCAGGTTGCGTGCGATGCTCTAAAAAATCACTGAAGGAATGGATATCAAGTTCGACAGGAGACCGAGAGTTGATAGATTTATCATAGGGAAAACATTGCTCGTCAAAGCGGGCATGACGAGTAATATATGTGCGAGCAGTAACTGGATCATAGCATTTGAAACCCTTATGTTGTGGATTGTATCCAAGAAAAACACATGGAGAACTCCGAGCAGAAAACTTGTTGGGAGCATAGTCTCGCAAACAAGGAAAAACTCGACATCCAAATACTCGAAAATAGTCATAAGCAGGAAGCACCCCATAAAGCAATTCGAACGGTGACTTGTTAACAAGCACAGACGATGGCAAGCGATTAATTATAAATACAACAACATTGAAAGCCTCAACCCAAAATTTCATGGGAACCGAAGAATGAAAAAGCATTGCTAATCCAGTCTCAGTAATATGGCGTTGCTTCCTTTTCGCACGGCCATTTTGAGCAGGAGTATAAGGGTAAGACATTTGATGACGAATGCCACTAGAAGCAAAAAGAAACTAGAGACGATTATTTGTAAATTTCGTTCCGCCAACGGTTTGAAAAATTCTTATTCTTCGGGAGAATTGATTTTCAAAAAAATGTTTAAATCGAACAAAGACATCATACAACATAATGTTTATAACCAGTGTGAGATAAGACCGGCGCAGGGCCCCACAAATCGCAGTGTATTAAATCCAAAGCATGCATAGAATGTTTCTCATTATTTTTAAATGGCAAATGAGTGCTCTTGGCCAACTGGCAAGGAGAGCACAAAGTTGGCGAAGGCAAAATGCTAGTAGTAATCAAACAACCAAGTTTTTGTAGTAAAGCAACAATAGAATGGGAAACATATCCAAGCCTAGAATCCCAGACATCAAAAGAAGCAGTAGGAGAGCTGGACCGTTTTACAGCAGCAAGAGCATAGCAATGCGAGTCCAGTCTGTACAAGCCACGATCACGGCTACCTTGGGCGAAAAGCTGTCTGTTGGCCCGATTCAGTATGCGGAACTGATTAGCAGTAAAAATGACAGTAACAGGATAGTCAGAAGTCAATTTACTAATAGATAATAAATTTTTGGTGAGGTTAGGCACAACAAGAACATCCTTCAACGTGAGATCTAGAGAGATAGAAAGCATGCCAATATGAGATATAGAAAGGGGAGCACCGTTACCAATGACGACATGATCGGAGCCAGTGAAAGAAGAAGAGGCATCCAATTGCGAAGAATCTGGAGTCATGTGTGTGGAGGCTCCTGTATCAAGAAACCAATCAGAAACATCAGAATTAGAGATGTTACAATTTGAAGAAAATGCCTCGGCCAAGTTTGCAGAATTAGCCCGGGAATTGCGATCATAATTTCTGTCAAAATATTTTGGGCAATCAAATACGTCGTGATTTTCATCACGACAGAATTGGCATTTCGGTGTGCAGGAGCGACGCCCTCGTCCTCGGGACGACTGAGTTCCACGTCCGCGAGAAGAAGAGGATCTGCCACGACCTCTATCACTGGCGACAAAAGCAGCAGGTGCAGGTGCAGATTCTTCTAGTCCGCGTTGGAACAGTTCATGACTAGTGGCACGAGAGAGAAGGACCGTGAGGGATGGGAGAGGGTCCTGCGCCATCTGCGCTGCAGTAAAGCTGGAGAAGGAGGGCGCGAGACCCCTTAGAAACCATGCGATTTGTCCGATTCATCGATCGGACGTCCAATAGTAGCCAATTGATCACATAAGTTTTTAAAGTGACGTCCGTATTCAGCAACCGGATGCGAGCCATGCTTGGTGGAGAGGAGATCATCCTTCAAACTCAATTCACGAGCCTTCGATGAGTGACTGAACGCATTCGATAATGCGACCCAAACATCGCGCGTTGTTTTGCATCCAACAACATGAGACATAGTTTCCTCGGTCAGTGTGGAAACAAAAAATAATTTGAGTAATTGATCTCGGTTGGTCCACGTGGTAAATTCAGGATTGGTCATGCCATTGTAACCGATGACTGTGGCAGAAGGTGGGTTGGAGAAGCCATCGACAAAAGAGAGTAACTGCTGACTCATGAGCAAGGGCATAACCTGCGTGTGCCACAGAAGATAGTTGACGCCGTGAGTTTGATGGTCACCATGTGAACCATCGTAGAGAGAGGAAGGGAAGTGTCCGATGCAGCCATGGAGAGAAGAAGATGGCGGCCACGAGAATCGGGCTAGGGTTGTTAGAATCTGGCTGATACCATGTAGAAGATTGTATTGCCTCAATTGAGGTTTTGCGTATATTCACTCTTCAATATATAGATACAAATAGTGTACAAATATGTATAAAGCATATTTACATATCTTCTAGTCTAACACTTTGAAAATATAACTTTTGAGAAATTTGAGTCAAATTATTTCCAAAAAAAGAAAAAACTATTTGTGTTTATATCTATACTCATAATGCCAATTCATTTACTTTCACCATGATTGAATAATGGCTGTTTCTACAATAATAATTAAAAAATAAAAATTACATCACTTATTTTCTTATAATTTTTGTGATATATATTTAAATATTAAATAATATTTATTTATATATATGCTTAAATAATCTATTGCAGTCCATTTTTAAAACAATTGTATATCCCAGCCAACTTAACCTACAACTAACATAACCGAACACACAGCTATAATTATGGAAGTAGTGTAGTTTTGTGTTGTGTGGGACAGAGTTAACAGACTAGTTGAAATATAAGATTCCACTATTGCGGACGTCGTCGCGTGTTGAATTTTCTGTTTCTAATTACCATCATGAGTCGTGAGATTTACATCTAAACCTTCCGGGGGGAAATGCGCATTCGGCATCCCTCTCTTTCTCTCTCCCCAATCACACAAATATCTCTCTTTCTCTACTCTCCAAAACCTCTCGCCATAAGTCTTCCAAAAACCCCGTCCAGATACCGTTTCTTCTCTCATTTTTCTCCTCAATCGTCCTCCATCTTCACCATGGCCGGAGAATCGGAGAATGCGAAGTACGGCTTTGACCGAAGTGAGATGTACAAGGGCAACCTCGCCGGTTCAGTTGACCCGTACGATCGCCACGTTTTCCTCTGCTACAAGTCTCACCAGTCCTGGCCTGCACGCGTCGAGGATTCAGACTCCGATCCGCTTCCTAAGCTGCTAGCTTCCGCTTTGAAAGCTCGTAAAAACGATATCAAAGTCAAGGTCCGTACTAACGACAAAAGGCTTATTCGACTTTTTTTCCCATTGTTTTATCATTTATGCTTTTTATTTGTCATTCGCGAGGCAATTTTTTAAACAACCTTTGATTTGTCTGTTAATAGTCATCATTCGTTTATGTTGCTTTATTACTCTGTTTTTGTCAAGGCCACATAATTCAGGTCAATGTTTAGGTTCGGCAGGTTTTCATTAGAGAAACCTGATTTTTAGTACTGTTGTCACGAGCTAGATTTCTTTGCCCGACGTTGTTAGTAGCTTACTTTAGTTTTGGTGGCTTTACTTGGAGATGAATATTAGTTATTTGTAGACTTCATGTTTATTGGTGATGAATGATATTTAGTTTCCCATGTTCCTGATCCGTTAGTTTTATCTATTTTTTGAGATTGAGTATTCTGTAATATCTAAGAAAATAATCAAGCGCATTTAAGTTTTGATAATATTAGCTTTAATAATTGTTGAATTGTAGACCCGTTTGACCATATGCGAAGCAAGCGATGATTTGAAGTTGTTGGATGGAGATGTTCTCGTTTTCCCAGAAATGACTGTGTTCAGGTATAAATGTAGTTAGTTTATGAACTTCAATGCTTCTGTCTTTTTTTAGCTTGGGATCTTTGTTTTGCTCTATTTCACTTTGTATATTAAGCTCTTTTCAATTAGTTTGACTGCTTCTGGGGTAGTGAGAATCTACTTAATACTTCCAGATTACTACACTTTGCTTTTGCTTCATATGATTCCCGGTGCAACTGCTGCTTTGCAGAAATCTGAACTCATCTAATGATTACGGTGCCTGTAGCATATATTGGGGATCTGGTCATGGATGTGTTTGTAAATGGCTTCTGATTGACTACTGATAGCTTCAAAAATTATATCTATCTTTTTATTACTGAAGGGGTTTAAAAGATTCAGACGTTGATAGCTTCGTTGAGGATGTGCTTGTTAACGGAAAACCTTGGCTCTCTGGAGTACAGGAGGAATTGAACGGTTCATATGTTTTTGTTTGTGCTCATAACAACCGTGACCGTAGATGTGGTGTTTGTGGCCCAGTTTTGATTGAAAAATTCAAAGAAGAGATTGAATCCATGAAATTGAAGAATCAAGTATTTGTGACTGCTTGCTCACATATTGGAGGGCACAAGTATGCAGGCAATGTTATAATTTATAGTGCAGATGCTGATGGAAAAATTGCTGGTAACTGGTAAGTCTATCCCTCTAATTGCTTTGTTTTTCTATTCTCAAACTATCAATTCAAGATTTTGATCCGGACCATCTGGTGCTTGAAAAAAGCTCAAACTTTTTTGACTGTTGCATGAGTGCCAACATCTTTGATTATATATATCATTGATGGCAGATAAATTATGTTTGTATCTCTGTGCAGGTACGGGTACGTCACGCCTAATGATGTACTTGAATTGCTTGATAAACAAATTGGGAAGGGAGAAGTCATTGATAGGATTTGGAGGTTTGTGTTCTCTCCTTCTTCATCTTGGCTTGATGATGAAGATACCATTTCATGTTAAAGGATGAAAGCTAGTTGAAGCAACAAATTTCACTTCTCCGGGCAAACAAAATTATATCATCCTTATTTTTCCATCTCTTATGCTCAGGAAAAGCTACAATCTGGTTTGGGATCATATCTTTCAATAATAAACGTTCACTTATGTACATAAATTGAAGACATCTCAACGGCAGAAAGCTATAAGATATAGATTTTACCCCGGTGGAAACAACATCCAACACTACTTCCTTCTTGAAAACTTGAGCTGTTTATAAGTTTTGACATATTCATGATCATAACCATATGGAATGTTTGCTTTGCAATTATGACAAAATTTTAATGGTTTAGAATTACCACATTTATGTAAACCTGGAATCTATCATGGTTATTTGCAGGGGGCAGATGGGTGCAAAAGCTAAAGAAGCTGAAAAGGTCGAGGAACCGAAGCTCGCTAATGGAACAAATGCAAACGGCAACATGAAACAGCCTCAAGAGATTAGCAGTGAAAAGAAGTTGGAAAGTGTAGGAAGTTGTTGCCAAGGTGCTAATGGGGTCTCTTGCTGTAGAGAAGAGAATGCTGAGAAGAAACCGGGTAAGAAAGAAGTGGGAGGACTCCTCTCTTGCTGGATGGGGAAATTGGAGCAGCGACCCGTCCTCACAACTGTTGCTGTGGTGGGTGCAGTGGCTACGGTTGCTGTGGCTTACAGTGTCTATCGAAGAACAAGGTGAAGTAACTATATTTGCATATGAAGTTGTGGGTGCTCTGTTTTAGTAGAGATGCTTATGGATATGAAGTACTCTCTGAATACTCCCTGATACAAGGATTCTAGTTATGTAGAGATTTAATATACTCTCTTGATTGGTTTGCACCGTTAGTCTGCTGCTTTCTCTTTTTGAAGAAAAGGGTGCGCCCTTTTATAGGAAATGGAGTGACAAGTTACGTTTTGCCTTTACAATAAATGAAAATGCTCGCCTTATACAACTTTTCTATGGTTAAGCTTGTGGTAGCATTTGTATACCATGGTTATGCTTTTGCTCACAGCTGCCTTTTCATTGTTGCTGAAACAAATGTTTTAGCATTTATATGGTGCTGAAAAACAGCCTCGGAACTCTTTGCTTATATTGAAGTTTTTGGTGTTCTCTTTACCAACACTTTGTAGTGTTATGTGCATATCGACACTGGTGGGTGATGTGTTGAATAATGGTGGACATTGTAACCGCGATAATGTATGGTGTAGGATTTAGGGGATTTCTTTGACAGCCCTGTTGGAGTCATTTTGGAATTCTATGACTATATTTAATATGCAAATTATGTATGGTCTTGTTGATGCTGCACTTGGTAAAATATACTCCCTCCGTCCCGGCCCAATTTGCCTATCTTGGCCGGGCATGGAGGTTAAGAAAAAACAGATTTTGTGGAATCTTTGACTTTTTCAAAGGTGGAGATTGAATGTGGAGATTTTGATTGTGGAGATTGTGAGAGAAATTTGTTATTTATGGGTTGACAAATTAGATTGGGACAAATCGAAAAGGAAAGTAAGCAGAGTGGGACGGAGGGAATAGTATTTGTTGGAGAATCTACTACATACCAACGGATATATAATCACGTGCACTGTGCGTAGATGGAAGTTGGATAGTTCATTTGCAGTCGTAAAATTATTATGCATGATATTCACCCATTTTTAAGCCTTTCCTTGTTGCTGCCGTTTTCTTGCACAGCAATTTCTGTATCAATTACTTGCTCATCATTTACGTAAAATCACCATTGCTTCTGCAGGAAAAAATTAAGTTTGGTATAAACTTGAACAATAATGGCTTGACACATATACAAGAAACTACTACGCAGTAATAATTGAGAATTATGCAATTATATTGTCATCATATCACATGATTCATGCATTGTAATCTAGTGGTACAAAGTGCACGGAAATAAACTTTCTGCTGTTCTATTAAGCTTTTGACTTGTATTCATTTTAACAACGATCCTTCTTAATCCCCGAATGTCTAAATTTTGTGAGTTAGGTATTTTTTATATTCTCTTTCTTTTATGAATCCCGGTTGTAGTGAACTGTTTAGCAAACAAGATCAAAAGTTTAATCAAAATTTTAAAGTTTCTTTTTCTGAACAAGAAAATTAAGGTTTAGTAAAATAAAATAATTAGAATTTAGTAACATAAAGTTTGAAAGGTTAGGGGGTTAATAAAAGAACAAGTAAGGTCTAGTAAAATAAAGCCAATTTTTTACAAAAGTTAAATAATATACATGAACTCTAAACTGAAAATACAATTTCTGACATCCTAGGGTTGGGATTTGATTGTTGGCTCCACAGAGACTAGCTCTGTTAGCGTATGCCTATGCATAATTTGTTTAAAACAAGTTGAAGTTTGTGTAAGACATATTTGCATCTCACCTTATTAGAGGGACGTTGTTATAGTGCCACACCAATTCCACGTTGGCGAAATAAGCACTTCTGTTGAACTATTATTTGGACAAAAAAGAAAATAGTCGAAGTTATCTTGATTGAAAAACATGAATCCACTATTTAATTTCTGTACATAAAAGAAGAAAGATACAAAAAATCAAAGGACCTAATCCCCAACATCGTGGATAATGACTTAAAAAACACAGAACATGTCATCATGTCCTAAGTCTGGCGATCATCTCCTCCACCAGCTCAACAGAAGTTCCACCCCTTTCCCCTCCATCAATCTGTCTCATCGCCTCTTCCCACACCACATTCTTCTCGGACGACGATGACGTCCCACCATTGTTGCAATCTCTAAGCAACAAAAGCAAAGCTTTAGCCTTCTTTCGTGCAAGCCACGTCCCATCAACACTCAATTGCAATACCCCTGCCATTGCCCCTTCTCTCAATATCATCCCTCTGTATCTCTCCCTACACCTTTTGCATATCATCAGCAGAATTCCCACCGCGTGCTCTCGACATGCTGCCGTGCCCTCTTCCACCGCCTCAACCAGCATCCGGATCACGCCCGCCGTTTCACAAGCCTGATATTGCAACATTAGACTGATGCATAAGAAGAAAATTTTGAATGGTTTAGTACCTGATTTAAGGCAACTTCCGAGGAAGAAACCATTGACTCTAACAAGGCAACTGCCTTCTCCACCAAATCTGATGATTTCTCTGACTCGCAGATCAACTGAACCATCGTGATGAAGCCGCCAGAGATCACAATCAATGGTATGATTTGAGGAGAAGTTGAGAGATTGTGCAATGTGGATATTATGTCAAACTTAGCCTGATTGCTAATGAATGAATTAAGTAGTTCCAAGAGAAGTTGAATCACCCCTGAGGAGGCTATTCCGGACTTATTTTTCGTGCAAGAAGAGAGAGTCAACAGAGCTGCCAGTGACAGTTCCATTAGAGACTCGTTCCGCCATTGGAGGACCTCCAATATTGCTGGTATTGCCCCTGCTTTTACTATCAGAAGTTTGTTCCTGCAAATTGCGAAACCAAAACTTTGTTCAAATCTCAGTGAAACTCTTATCAGGAGGGGGAGAGAGAGAGAGAGAGAAACCTTTCACTTCCAAAGGCAAGATTGAGCAGAGCAAAGAGAGCAGCTTCAATGGACTCATAATCTTGTGTATGAAGCATTGAAACAAGTTGAGAAATGATCCCATTTTCAGCTAATTTATGTTTTTGTTTAGAGGTAAGGTTTGAAACCTCTCTGGCAGCAAGGATTTGATCATCTCTTTGGGCGAATAGAAGGGCTTCTTCTTGTGCCATGGCAGCTAGTCTGGAAGTTAGCCCAAAGTATTGGCCCTTGTGTATGAATTATCTGTGGAATCTTGTTATTTGTATAGGAATGTAGTTAAGTATATGTAGAGTGTAATATGATCAGTAGATTGATTGCTTCAAGACGATGCAAGGTGTTTTTGCTTTTTTTCTGGTTGATGTGTGTTTATTTTTATATATTTTTCCTTTCTTTTGTATATTTGTATTGTTGTTTGAGCTTGAAGCAATGACTATTCCCTCTTTACCTTTTGGCAACTACCCTAAGTGGAAATGCCTTGGATTAAATATTTACCTTACTTTATGTAGGAAAAAACACTGCCCTGGCTGTCAATTATATCAACATTTCATATTATTGCATTAATACGAGAATTATTGAATTATTAAACCATTCATTTGGGCACCTAAAGGGAGTAGCAGGGAGCAGATCCTCGGCAATTATGCTGGGCGGTGAACAATAGGGTTTAATATTTATTTCGTTTTCCCTACGACGCTGTGTTCTTAATAATCCCGCTATTTGTTTTCTCCTCCAGCCAAGAAATAGCAAGTTTAAGGAGAATAACGATAGATAATCGTGGAATAAAATTTGGGCCCTTCTATTTTTTTTCCTATAATTGTGAGCATATGTGTCAGAGGGTTCATTTTATTCTTCGGATTCCTATAACTGCTATATTCAAAACATGATTTTTGTATGAATGGAGAATTTGCCTCAAATCACATACTCCCTCCGTCCCAGCTAAACTTGCACACTTTCTTTTTTCGTCTGTCCCACCTAAACTTGCACACCCCTTAAATGAAAATATTTCTCACAATTATTACCTCTCATTGTTACCAAAATTACAAAATTGTCATTACTAAAACTAACTCTAAACTAATTTAAACCCATAAAATTCCATTATCCAAAACATAACCCAAATCCACTTATACTAATTTTGGACCTAAAACCACTACCCAGTCCACCCCATTACCCACTTCTCATTATTCTGGAACAACCCTGGATCCTTCTCGATCCAGAGCATTCTCTTTCTCTCTCTCATCAAGAACCCTAAACTGGTTCATTGTCGTCTCTCAAAACTATCCAGTCGCCTCCCTCTTCCATTTTCGAAACCCTAGCCAAATCCCCACCAAATCCTCCCCCCACATAGTTTATTGTCTGTTCTTCTCCCACACATATACCAAACGAGTCCGTTGTTGGTTCGAAACTGCTTTTTCCGATCCATAATTTACCTTCTGTTTCCATGGACGAGAATTGTGATTTGGATCGAATCATCTTCGATTCCGAGGAAACAATCGTTCCTGAAACTCAGTTCAGCCTAAACGCGCCCGAAATTGAAGATGTGCAGAAGCCAGATCTGGTTTCGGATCTGGGTTTCCCATCTGTGGTTGACGGTAATCTTCGCATGCCGGTTGATTTCGTTGCGGCATCGAGCACATAGATGAGTTCGTGGTTCGATTCGGAGGAAAAACGACTGTTCTTCAGGAAGCAATTGACCCTATGGTTCCCTATTTTGGCTAAGGTGACCCTGTTTCTGTCTATTCTTTTGTGAAATAGGTCGATCTTGGGTGATTTGCTTGTTTCGAAAATATAATTGTTGTGTGTGGAATCTGTGTGGGGTATTGCTGATTTGGTGCTTATTATGCCGCTATGGTGAAATTAGAACACAACATGGTGGCTAATATTTTTGGCTAGGGTTTTGGTCAGTTTTGGGGAGATTTGTATATTCTTGCTGTTAGGCTGTTGCTGTTTCAGCCTTTGTTATATGCTGATGGTTTTATGGTTGCATATTGCTTCTTGTATCTGTGGGCTCTTTATGAGATGCCATCCTAAATTAAATGATGTTTTCTGTGCCTGATAGTTTAGGTTTCTGGTGTCCATATGATTATGTTTTAGCTGGCTGTTGGTTTGGGTTATGTGTACACATTTGTATGTCCTCACTGTTGGTTTAGTTGAGATGCCACCCTAAACCGAATGATGCTTTCTTATAGGCTGATGGTTTAGGCCTTTGGTGTCCTTGTGATATCAGTTTCGGTTTAGTCAGTGTTTGATGCCATTCTAAACTCAAAATTTGCTCTTATACAGCTGTTGGGTTTAGTATTTGATGTCATTACCTTTGGGATGTAGCGTTTACTTTTGCATGACCTGTAGGGCTCGGGTTCTTCTTGCAGTTTGTATGTTCTTTCGCTGGTCCGTTGCATATAAAATCATTTTTCATCGATATGTACCACATTATGCATTGTATCGTACCTTATCTTATTTGATTGAGATTCAACATGCAAAGATGAAAGGCTGTACTTCAGCCTTTGTAGTTTGTTGGGCTCGGTTAACACCGATTTTATAGCACTAGTGTGGGGCTTAATCTTTCCAGCTTTTATCCACTGCCCCACCACACTTTTGCTGACCTCTAGTTCTGAGACAAGCCGCCTTATGCTGCCCCTATTGCAAAATGGTATACTTTTCATCTTCACTATGTTTAATTCAGTGCTTCTTATACCTGGATTCTGCCCTTTATTGTTAAAACTGATAGGAACATTTGCTAACATTTGCTTTCTTGTAGCCGCCCATATGTTTTGAATCGTTCGCCGACTGACTCCGAATGATGTAGCCGCCTCTCTGATTTTGCCATGATGTACGACCCTGTTCGAGCTGTTCTCGATCAAAAATTGAGCAACCAACGAGCGGTCTGACGGAGCCAAATGATTAAAACCCTTCCGATTGCAAACCATAACTCCCAAGCTTTAATTCTGTTGTTTTTTGTTTTTTCCAGAAGAGAGCATTGAATGTGGTTAAACCACATTCAATGCTCATTAAATAGGCCTCCAATTGTAATTCAAAATTTGGTGGGAATCCAAATTTTTGTAATTTTGGTTTTAGATTATTGTAAACTCTGATTTTTGGGTGAATTGTATTGGAGGGAAAAAAAATTCCCTTATTTTAAGTTGTTTGGTTTCGCTACTTTCAGTGTTTAAGCATTTTTGGCAGTTTTTTAATTCTTGCCATTTTCCTGGTTTCTGGTATCTGGTTTCTGCAGAATGCAAAAATGCAATTAATCACACTAAGTACCTCTCTAATAATCAGCTAATAAAGCAAAAAGCAACTTTGAAAAGTCAACAATAATTAAAAAAACATCTTTTCTTAATACCTGTGCCAACTCTCCCAGTGCAAGTTTAGCTGGGACGGAGGGAGTATTTGTTTTATTTACTATTTTCATTTTTGTATAAGATGGCAGGGCTATATCATTCATTTGGTTTTATTTAATTTCTTGTATTAAATATACAACAGACAAAATCTCATTGATTTAGAAGAATTTTTTATGGATTCTATGTTAAATGATGATTTCAACCCTAAAACTAGTGTGAATTTGATAGTTTAGATGAGACATGGAATTTTTGGGTTGAGTAAGGTGGGATAACATATTTTGGAGTAAGAAAATATTATCCTAACAAGAACATAAAGACTGGCTTTATAACTTCATACAAATATGTTTGTTGCAAATAGGGTGTCCAGAGAGAAGACAAAAGAGATTCTTTAACCTTTAATCCCCGTCTTGAGACTAAAACAAATTGTAAAGTAAGAATGAGAGCCAAGTATGTGGATGGTAAGTATGATGAGTATGAGTTTATCGAAGATCATAATCACCCACTCCATCTTCGAGAGACTATTCATATATTAGCTTTCCTACGGAAAGTTACAAAAGTTCAAGCACATGAATAAATTTGGCAGAAGATGCTGGACTTAAATAGAAATCAATTTTTCAGTTGATGAGCAGGCATGCAGGGGGTAGGGACAACTTTGATTATACCAGGATTGATGCTAAAAATTATCTCCAGTCCAAGAGACAAAGAAGCATGGTGAATGAGGAAGTCGGACCTAATGCAATATTTTCAACAACAATTATCTAACAATCCATCAATTTACCACACATGTCAGATGGATATGGAAGAATAAGTAAGTAATGTTTTTTGGCTGATGCAAGAATATTAATTGATTATGAGAACTTTGGTGATGTTGTATCACAAGATTCCATATATTGTACAAACCATGCACACCGGTCCCTTGCTATATTCTCAGGTTTCGATTATTATAGAGGAGCAGTGATTTTTGGTGCATCACTTTTATATGATGAGACTGCCGACCATGCACACCGGCCTATATTCTCAGGTTTCGATCATAAAAAATGAGCAGTGATTTTTGGTGCACACATTTTTTAGAGGTGCACAAGCTAAAAAAACCTCTGATTATATTCACCAACCAAGATCAAGCTATGGCAAAGACGTTACGTTAGGTGATGCCTGAGACATTCCAAGACTTGTGCACATGGCACTTAATGCAAAACAAAATCAAGCACTAGGGAAACCTGATGACAGATGGGTTGTATTTCTTAACTGATTTTAAGAGGTGCATGTATGGTATTGACTATGTAACCAAGTTTGAGGAAGCATGGGGTGTCTTACTAGAAAAATTTAATGTTCAAGAGAACACGTGGCTGCAATCTACTTACAGTGTAAAGGAGAAATGAGTCTTCTCTTACATGATGTATGCTTGCACTCTTGGTATGAGGAACACACAACTTAGTGAGAGCATAAATTGTGATATCAAGAGCTACATGAATCTGCGCTTAGATATAGAGCAATTTTTTAAGCACTTTAAATGAACCTTGGAGGATAAACGATATAATGAGCTACAATGTGAATTTGAGACATGTCAAAAATTGCCAAGATTAAAGTTAGAGAATTCTCCTACGTTTAGAAGGAGTTTTATTTGTTCGCAGTTGATTATAGAAAGTCCAAAAAAGAAACTCAATCCCTATTTGAATATCTTTTCGGGCTTATCGATAAAGAAGGGGAATGGATGGTGAAATTTGATCCTGGCACCAATATAATTTCATGTAGCTGCCGAAAATTTAAGATGGTAGAATGATGTGATGGATGCAAAAAATTCCTGAGCATTATATCTTAAGGTGGTGGATAAGAGAAGCTAGAAGTGGGGTGGTGTACAATTATATGACCAATGAAGTCGAGGAAGATCTTAAGCTACAAAGTACACGGCGATATAGGAAACTTTGCATGATGTTTGTAGGGCTGGCGACAACATTCGTTCACCCATCAACTTTCTCTTTGGTGCATAAGGCGGCGTGTGATCTAAGAAAACAAGTCATGGAAATGTGTCTGACAGAAGAGAGCCAAGACAACAACTTCAGCGCCAGAAAATCTTCGACAAGGTTTTCCAAGACACAACCAAAGGGATTCAAGAAGAAAATTAATTTGAAAATATGAAGGCGACTGAAGAGTTAGGTAGAACTTCAACAAAAAAAATAAAAAAATAAAAAATAAAAAAATAATAATAATAATAATAATAATAATAATAATAATAATAATAATAATAATAATTCAAGAGTAAAGGCATAGGTTTAGAGATATATTGAATTGATTTTCTTAATTAGTTGTTTCTTTTTTTATGTTCTAAATTTAAGGGGCACTACATATCTTATTGCAATTTCAACTATTTTAAATTTTTGTATCTTTATTGTTCATATGTTATATAATAATATGCATTTAGAGAATTATGAAAGAATCACTTGATGTAATAAATAACCACATGACAAAAAATAACAATACTTGCTAAAAATAAAACAATAAAAGAAGAGGTACAATGAAAAAATGAAAATGTAAAATAAAAGAAATAAAAGTGGATACATGCAATATTTGTCTATGAAAGATGGGGCATAAAAAATCAACTAGAAAAAAAAAAAAAGAATTGCGGCTTAAACGTAGTGTATCGGTGCCTAGCAATAATTGTTGGTTTATTTGCCCAGCATAGGATCTGCTCCCGGACTAGCATGACCCAAATGGCCAAATCCACATTCAGGCTAGGAGTTTTCCAAAAACGATTAAGTAAAATGCCCAGATCGCGTACACGAAAAAATGCATAAAAGAAAGGTTGAGGAGAAATATGCAAGTTTTTAGAACGTCATGCATATACATTTAAATAAAACATTACTGTGAGGGGGTGTTTGGATAAGAATGTGCCCATCCAAAATGTGGCTTATTCACTATTCAAAACCTTATCCTCCTGCAAATCTCAATTTTCTTTTTTTAATTATTATATATACCACTTTTTACAATATTAGTAAAAATCACATGTCACCCATGTGATCACTACATATGGAAAGATATTTTTAAAATCACATGTCACCCACATAAATTACGTTTATCACTTTCCACCTTGCTCATCATCTTGGCAATTTAGAGTCTTGCTCTTGAACGTGCTTTATGAGCCCTTTAGTGATCCGAGTTAAACTTGCAAGCTGTTCTTTAATAGTTGAAGTATTTGTTGTCATAGTCGGGGCTGCGTCTGAACTTGATGAATAACGAGGACTAGAGCATGTCAAGCTATCCTCCTCATTGGTGATGTTGGTGGCAAGATGTTGTGAAACCTTCTCAATAGCTTCACAAGATTATGATTGTGATTGAATAGTCTTAGACATCCTTTTTGTGACGACCCCAATGCTAGCACTTGGAAAACTTAAAAACTTTGAGGAATTTATCTTGATCATCAGAGCCTTTTGATTGGCCATTGGTATGGATGGTCCCCTTAGGCATGCAAAAAATTTATAAAAATAATTTTGTGTATTAAATAGATAAACAGAAAAAGATGTACAAATTTATTTCTTTTAGTCGAAAAATAGAATTTAAAATTCATGAGTTTTTATTTTGAGTTCTCTGATGATTGTTCTCTTAAGAAAATAATATCTTCAATCTTTGGAGCAGATTAATCAGCTTTGATCTTCTCCACAACAAATTTATTCTTCAATAACGTTGTTCCGAGACTTCAAAGCCTTAATTTCATATCAAACATAGAAAATCTCAAGAACTTGAAGAACAAAAATTCTTGAGTCATTAAATATTTTAATGAACTTTGGTCTTTGATCACCACCAAATTTGATTGCTTCAATTTATAACGTTAAATTCAAGAACCAAAGTCAAATCTTGAATCAAACGATATTTCTTGAGTAGAACAACACTAGAAATGTCGTTAGATCTTGCTAGAATGCCTTGGATCTCCTTAGAATGCCTTTGGATCTTTGCTAGAATGCTAGAAAGAATTCTCCTTGCTTCTTGAACTTGTGTTCAGGATTTTGGTGGAAATCAGAACCACTATATACCGTGGTAGAATAGAGATTCCTAATGGGCATGGGATTAGAATGAAGTAATTTGCTTGGTCCCCCGTAATATCATATCGATCAAATATTAAGATAATTATCAAATTACTTATAATATTAATTTAATATTTTCACCATATCACAACTCCCAATTTTGCTTCCACGTCGATAAATATCCTTAAGAGATATGATTCTAATTAATCAAATTTATTCAAATCCTTTTCAACATCTTTCGAGCCTCAGATGATTTTTTATGTCCTAAATTCTAATTTAAGGTGTATCGCACATCTACTTCGATGGAGGAGTGTATGTAAACAAAATCCTTATATACGGAGTGCTCTGATTTGTCCACCATAATTTGATATGTTCCATATCTCTTTGGATAATTACCAAATTAATTTAATTTAGTAATATTTGCATCACTTTGACGCCAATCGGCTTTCAATAGATCAATAAGATATAGAATAAATATCAATAAAATTGGCCATATAATTTAGAAATTTCAATAATTCCTAATATTAAAATAATTAATGCAAAATTAATTTTCAATATATACTTTATTACGTGGCGCATTTTAATTAGATACTAAATTTTTGTATCTACATGTCCTTTACAATTTTATTGTTTTGTGAGTCCATTTGTTTGCTATTTGTTCATTGATTAAAGTCCAATGTCTCAACAAGAATTTAATTTATTACATTCTCAATTTTTTTTCCGGTCATCTTATTACAAACCCTTACCTTGAAACTCAAGACTCAAGCCCAATTTATTAAAATGCAAAGGCCAATGGCTTGAGCTCAAAGGAATCTAAGGTTCCAACAGATCTATAGTTACGCATTATACAACGATATAATTCATAATATCTAAAAATATAGAATTATCCCCTTGTAATCTCCATCAACAACAATTCTAACCCTAAATACAAATAGGTTATAAAATAGAGAGTCAATTACACATCACATACGCGGTCACCCATCTATAATACACAATCTGCGAGATTATTAGGAGGTAAATAACTTTCTCCTTTTGGATCACTTATGGCTGCCAACCACTTCTCTGTCACTGTCACTGTCACTGTCATCATGACTTGTTAAGTGTGTATGTGACTATCATCACTCACTGTCATAAATAGTCCGTCAACATACCGAATTCCATATTGTAAATAAACCCAAAGATGTGTCACCAAACTCTCGGTTCCGTCGCTTCTATCCGGCAAAGCCATCGTATTTGTCAAACCTATTTCTGCACTATACGTAGCCACGACAGCACCATCCAGACCGGTGGGCGCGTCTGAGTGTTTGTATGTGTGTAAACCTTTGATTTCGTGTGTGTGTGTGTGTGTGTGTTTCTGTGTGTGAGTGTGTGCATTAGACATTGCGTGTGTGTGTGTGTGTGAAAATTTGTGGTTTACTATGTGTGTGTGTTTTTGTGAACCATTGTGCGATTTAGTTTGTGTGTGAGTGTATGCATGAGTTAGTGTGTGTGATAGTGTGTATGTTAATGTGTGTGCACATTATGAAGAGGAGAAAGAGGAGAGAGAAGTGATTCGTGTGAAAAACTGCATGTGTGTTAAACAAATGATTGAGTTGGAGAGAGATGATGATGGATGAGAGAGTACGAATATTTCATTTTATGAGTGTATTGAACGTGTGATGTGGTGGAAATGATTAAGGGTGTATCAAGTGAGACAATTAATTGGTGCTTTTGCATAAGGGAATTAATTTTAAGCACCAATATACCCATATTACCTAATTCCAATATGACTCCTCAAGTTTTTAAAAATCCCAACAATTGATACTATGTCTTTATAAGCTTATACCAAGCTACTCTTTCTCCTCATTGCTTTAAATTATATTAATTTCAATTCTTTTTAAATAAGTTTGAACAACAATAATATTGAAACACGTGGTTTGTATGTGTAGGTTACGAAGAACGAGGGCCTTGAACTTAGCATTTCATTGCATTGAATACTCATTTTTTGCATGACACTCGAGGTGGGGGTTTTGTTTCTCATTGGCCTAATTGTATTACCTTGAATTTTTACGTGTGCTTTTATTTACCATTTGCTACTTGCCAATACAAGTTTAGTTCATTATCAATATGCTACTTGTCAATACAGGTTTTATAATAACTGTTACATGGTATGTCTCTTTGTTTTTACAATTATTGTGATAAATTGTAACTCCCACGAGCTGACGTAAGCTCAACCCATATCACTATTTAGCTTTTCAAGTTAAATTGGAGTGAGCGGATGGAGCCGAAAGCATATAATGAACGAGGATTCCATATTAATTCTATTAACTTTAGCTGAGAAATTAATTGTTGACAAATATTTGTTGATTTTATTTGACTAGGTAGTCTTGAAAGTGTCAGCGTTAAGTTTTAATGCAAATACATTAAGCCCATTTGTGATGGAGATTAATACGAATCTATTAGCATTATTTCTTATGTTACAAAATTAAATTGTTAGGCTTGATTGACTGGTTGCATGGTTAGGAGATGTTTTAGACTTTATAAATATTATGATAATTTAGATATTTATATTGAAATGTGAAATGATATTAAAAGCTTGTTAGGTGTAATTATTGAACTATTTACTTGTGACATATTTGAACTTACTAATAATTTATTTGTGGTGATTTAGTAGTCGATCTACGAATTCTAAGCATGTTCTGTTTAGAAAATTTTCTAATATTATGTTGTTATGAATGATATTTCTTATGTTATAATTGAGGTTAGTATTAAATTATCGTAACTGGTATTTGTGACCGTCTTCCTTGATTATCTTAGAATTCGTTTATTTTATAAATTCCATCACTTGAAACCATCTCACTTTCAAGTTTGATATTAGTACGAGTATTCTTATTATTTTATTTTAATTTCTGTTTATTCTCTTTTGCTCAATCTGAAATCTTGGCTATTAGATGAACCTCTCTTGGACAACCTCACTACCACAAAATGTTATTTTTACTAGCATGATATCACATACTTGTCGTATTTAGACCGCTGATTGCAGCAGTGTGTGCTCATATGCGTGTAGTGACGTGCATTCATGATTGGTGCAGTGCAATGTCGTAGGTTAGAGGAGTCGACATTAGGATTATTCTAATAAATCAAAATTCGAGTGAGAAAAAGAAAGCATTTTTTTGCAGGATATATCGGCAACAAAAGAATGCAAGATAACTTAGGAAAGATGGATGACAAGGCTAAAAGGAGAGCGTGATGGAAGATTTAACTATAGATGTGACAGTTGCAGACTTGCCAACCGCAAAGGAGTTTGGGAATGTATTCCAGAATATTTTCAAGCAACCAGAGATAATTTTAACAAAGGGTTCACAAGTTATGAAACATGGAGTCAAAAATACTGAGAGTTCAATGGAGGAAGCCACGTAGGAATATGAAGTGGAATTGGTATGTTTACAATTTTCGAGGACAATTTTTTTTCCAACAGGGATATGATGTAATGCTCGAATTTTTAAGCTTAGTATTTTATTATATATATATATATATATATTATTTATCATTATTTGTTTATTTACTAAATTGACTAATTTATTTTATTCATTAATCCAATGTGCGGGCTTAGACCCAATAACAATTCAATTTGGCCCATTTCATATTTCTATGTCCAAGTTTTATCAAGGATCATTTTTATTTTGCGAGTCCAATTATTTGCTTTTTGTTCATTTATTTATTGATTTAAGCCCAATGTCTCAATAGGAAATTAATTTATTACATTCTAACAATTTATATTGTTCATCGTATTACAAGCCCATGCCTTTAAGCCAAAGAATCAAGCCAATGCATTAAAATGTAAAGGCCAGTATTTTGAGGCCAAAAGAATCCAAGGTCCAACAGATTTGTAGTTACGCATTATACAACAGAAGAATTCATAATATCTAAAATATGAAATTATCCCCCTGTAATATCTATCAACAACAACCCTACTCCTAAGCACAAATAGGTTATAAAAAAGACGGTCAAGTACACACCACATACGCGCTCATCCATCTATAATACACAATTTACATAAATAGTACTCACTCCGTCCCACCTTATCTTGCACACTTTCCTTAAACGGTCGTCCCACCTTATCTTGCACGGCCTAAAAAAGAAAAGTTATAACATAGTCTCCACCTTCAATTCACCTTTGAAAAGTCAACAAATAACCCAAAAGTAACTTTTCTTAATATCCGTGCCGATCCCCCGTGCAAGATAAGCCGGGACGGAGGGAGTAGGAGGTAAATAAATTTCTTCGTTATGATCACTTATGGCTGCCAACCACTTCTCCGTCACGGTCATCGTGATTTATTTGTTGCTCAAAGAAGCAAATAGCTACCTACATCATTTTGGCCCTTTACTCAATATCAACTCTGAACCACCGTTATACAGTTAGTCACCATATCCAAATTCCATATTGTAAATCAAACCCAAAAATCTGTTACTAAACTCACGTTTCAGTCCCTTCTATTTTGACAAAGCCACCATCTATGTAAAACATATTTCTGCACTGCGTGCGTAGCAGTGACAACACCATTTATGCCAGTGGGCGCATCTGGCTGTTTGTGTGTGTGTAATTTATGATTTAGTGTGTGTTTCTGTGTGTGAGTGAGTTATTGCATGTACATAACTATGTGATTTATTGTGTATGATACTGTGTGTGAACCAGTGTGTGATTTAGTCTGTGTGTGTTGTGAAATTGTGTGTGACAATGTGTATATTAGTGTATGTGCACATGGTAAAGAAGAAGTAGATGAGAGAGAAGTGATTTCTATGAGAGAGTGTATGTGTGTCAGCAAATGATAAAGTAGGAAAGAGATGATGGGTGATGATGATATGGAATTGTGATGTGGTGGGAGAGATATATGGTGTATTCATTGGAGTCATTAATTGATGCTTTTGCAGAAGGGAATTAATTCTAATTCCTAATACCCCATAATCCATATACATTTCCCAATTCCAATATGACCCCTCCTAGTTTATTAAAATCCCCACAATTGATACACTGTCCTTATAACTTTATACCAAAACCACTCATTTTCTTCATTGCTTTAAATTCTATTAATTTTGATTCTTTTAAATAAGTTTTGAATAACAACAATAATGCATGCCTTGTACATGTAGGTTACGAAAAACGAGGACCTTGGACTTAGCATTTTCATTGAATTGATTTTTCGCAAGACACTCGAGGTGTGAGTTTTATTATTTATTACTTTAATTGTATTTACTTAACTATATACAAGCGCTTTATTTTTCAATTTGCTACTTGTCAATACAAGTTTAGCTCATTATCAGTAAACTTGATAATACAAGTTTAGCTCATCATCAACATGTTACTTGCCAATACATGTTAGCTTCATGTGTCTTAACAATGTAAGCACATCATTATAATAACTGTTACATGGTATGCCTCTTTGTATGTATAATTATTGTGATAAATTGTGACTTCCACAGCTGAAGGAAACTCACCCCGAACCACTATTGAGCTTTTCAAGTTAACTTGGAGTAAGGCGATGGAGTACAAGACGGAGCCGGAAACATATGATGAAGGAGGATTCAATTTTAATTCTATTAGCTCCAGTTGAATAATTAATTGGTATTTATTGATTTTATTTGACTAGCTAGTTTTGATAAGTGTCAATGTTAAGTTTTAACTCAAATACATTAACCCCATCTATGGTGGAGATTAATATGAATCTATTTGAACTATTCCTTATATTACGAATTTAGTTATTGTTGGGCTTGATTGACTGGTAGCAGGGTCAGGAGATGTTTTAGACTTGATAAATATTATGATAATTTAGATATTTATATTGAAATGTGAAGTGATATTAAAAGCTTGTTAGGTGTACTTATTGAACTATTTACTTGTGACATACTCACTTCGTTTCAAAATAAGTGACATTTTAGCTTGTTAATGATTTTTCAAATTAAATGATGTTTTAGATATATTTCACGATTTCTTCCAACTTTGTCCCTATCACTATCCTAAATATCTCTTAGTATCTTTTAAACTACCAATAAAGTGCGCTAATATAAAGGGAGAAAGGAAAGGAGTATAACGCGTAAATATAAAGGGGGAGAGGAAAGATAATTATTAGAACGTGAATTTAGGAATAATAGATGAGAGAAAGAAGATTCGTTGAGGGATATATCTGTCAAGATTTTTTATTTTTAATTCTTCTCTTTCATACTCCCTTCGTCCCGACACAATTTGCAATTATTAATTAATACTCCCTTCGTCCCGACCCAATTTGCCTACCTTGGCTGGACACGGAGGTTAAGAAAAAACAGATTTTGTGGAATCTTTGACTTTTTTAAAGGTGGAGATTAAATGTGGAGATTTTGAGGGTGGAGATTGTGAGAGAAATTTGCTATTTATGGGCTGGAAAATTAGATTAGGACAAACCGAAAAGAAAAGTAGAAAAATTAGAGCGGGTTCTATTTATTTGTGGTGATTTAGTAGTCAGTTTACGTATTCTGAGCACGTTCTATTTATAATTTTTTCTTATATTATGTTGTCACGTATGATATTTCTTATGCTATAATTGATGTTAGGTTAGTAGTTAATTATCGTAATTGAGTACTTGTGCCCTCTATTTATTCTATCATGGATGATTTATATTTGAATTTATTATGTTAAAAGATAATATGAAACTATAATATTGAAGTTAATTATTTTTACATCAATTTGTTAAGAATATGCCTGGAATCAATTTTACTCAATTGATTTAGTTATTGACAATATTTGTTAATAAATAACATAAGTATGATAGTCTATGATATGTATTAATCAAACTTTTGTGTTATGTTTATCCATTTGTTTTGGGTAAATTTATTCTAGTTGGTTAGACTTTGCTAGATAAATAGGTACTCTTATTTTAGTTTCCGTTCGTACGGCCACTGATACTATTAATAGACAAATATTTAATTTTATTAATTGATTAATAGAACTTCTTGATGTTTGTGATGTTGTAACTTATGTGTTGCCAATTTTATTTGTTATAAGCATGTTTAGGTTTAATGATGGAATTACATATTAGAGGTTTGTCTAGGAATAATACATGTTCAATTGAATGATTTTGTTAGTAACGTGTCTAAGTACGAATATTATTGATTGTGTTATTCAAATTTTCTATTGTTCAAATTGATTTCGGTGTTATAAACATGAATATTATTTGGCGGAGACTATTAAAATTTTTTTCTCCTAATTTAAGAAACAAAGAAAAAATCCTCCCCTCCCCCTACGGTGACTCGAACCCAGGACCAAAGGTCTAGGTAGTAGATGCTCTGCCACTTGAGCTATCCAGCTTCGTCTTATTTGGCGGAGACTATTCACAGCTCACAAAATTTCCCAACACAGCCCAATGCTTAATGTAGAGCACTTTTATTTAAAAATCAGTATAAAATTCTTAATACAACCCACCTAAAACTGATTATAACCTTTCTTTATTTAATTAAATTATTTACATTTAAATATTAAAATAATATAAATTAAATATTAAAACATTAGAAAAAGCACAAGAAGAAGAAAGAAAATGCACACGACAGTGACAAGGAAGAAAGATGAATGACATTTGAATTCCCGTCCATCCGTTGTAATTATTTCTGGTGCTTTAATAAAGAAACCTAAAGTGTTTGTTTTTTTACCTTGTCTTGGAAACTTGTCTCGGCAACACCAATTGATAGAAGAGTTTATGGAAGATTGGCGAATTGGAGATTCTAAGGGGACTCGCAATTCTCCAAATTACAGAAAAAAGATGAACTAGAAGAAAACTGTGTTCCCAACTGTTCGAATATGTCTGGTGTGAACGGCGACCACGATAAGTTCTTTTTATATATTAAAAAAAATAACATCATAATAATACATAATAATCACAGGATTGATGAACACAAGTAAAAGAAAGTTACTTTTATTGATATTAAGTGGTTTTTTTGTTGTTATTTATGTCCTCCATTAATGAACCTTGAAGAAACTAGGGCTATGAAATTGTGGGAAAAACAGACACGGGCTGATTGAAGATGACGCATAAAAAGAGTTTTTTTTTTAATATTTCTTAGTTTTGGAATTTACACACACACACATATATATATATATATATGTATATATTGATATTATTTTAATTGATTATGTTAAATTTTCATTAAGGGCGTTGTAGTCTTTAATGAATAGTATTTTTATTTATCATATTAGTGGGCTGCGTTGAAAAATTTTGTGGGTTGCAAATAGTCGCCGCCATATTATTTAGATTTTTTTTTCTTTCTTGAATTGTTACTATTATAAAATGTGACTTTAGGAAAAATATGAAATTGTTATGTGGAGTTAAATTGTAAGGTGCATATTTAAGAATAGTTTTACTTAATTGGTTTATCTTTTATTTCAATTCTCTTGATAACTTATCTCCTAAAGAAAATTCGTCTAAATATGATTAAAATTTGTTATTTGCTCGCAACAATCTGTGATAGAGTTTTTTTTTTTCATGTACATAATAGATTCATGTGACGTAGGTTTATATTTGAGATTAAATTCTAAATTAATATTCAGTATGAAAATAACTTTTAATGCATTTTTATGTGGTTCTTTTTAATATTAATTGCCTTTAAAAAATCTCATGTTAATGAAAATAACTTTATAATTGCATTTTTATGTGGTTCTTTTTAATATTAATTGCCTTTTATAAAGTCCCGATCATTAATTGCCTTTAAAAAATCTCATGTTAATGAATACTTCTATATTTTTTTTAAAATAATTGTTTTATGAAAATTGAATTGTTACAATAAACGTCTAATTGTAGATTCTATTTAGTGCTAAGTGTTCGACAATTAATGTATGTAATTGTGTATAGTTTGAATAGTAAAGTGTAATTACCACAAACAAAACTTCAGATGTTGCTTGTAAGTAATTCATCATCATTACATATAGTAATTGTTTTTTAAAATATTGAATAAATAAGTCTTGTAAAAAGTTACAGATCATCCCCCCTCCTCTCTATGCACCTACCCAAGGACGAAAATATCAGTGATTACGGCGATTTCGGTGTTTTAATTTAGAGAGATTTCGGTGAAATCTCGATTAATATCGAAATACCGGTGCAATTTTTTTAAAATGCCAAAAGAATGTATTAAAATAGATAATTTATCACGATATTTTATAGATTGTTATAAACCTACTTAAATTTAAATATTTAATCTAAAATTGAGCAGCATATACAACTAGTTGGTAAATAAGAAACAATATTTTAAAATTACAGTGAGAGTTTAAATAGGCTAAAAATATAAAAGAAAATTAAAGTCTTTATTAAAATTATTTCATCATTATGTAAGTTAAAAAATTTGAGAATATTTACAATATATAAAGTTTTCTTGATTGACCTATAACAATTTTTATTGAAGAGCAACACTAATTAAAAGCTAAGCCCAAATAAATAAGGAATATTTAAAAGTTAAGACTAAATAAAATTAAAAAAGGTAGTAGTCATACCAAGTTGTTGACTTGGTTTGATGGTTAAAGCTTGGAGTTTCATTCAACAAGTTATAGGTTCGAATCCAACTATGGACACAAATTTTACAAAATATTGCTGAACTAAAAAAAAAAAAAAAAAAAAAGGAAAAATCGCAAGATTTTAGCGCAAAAGAACACAGCGCGTTCTGAGATTTCTAAAGACGAGATATACGCGAGAATAAAACTGGGACAAATTTACATTACAGCCTGTTCTGAGATTTCTAAAGGCGAGATATACGCGAGAATAAAACTGGGACAAATTTACATTACAGCCTGTTTTCGTCTCGGCTTCCCCAAGTTTTCGCAATATCGGCGAGATATAGCGATTTTTTTTATCACTGCACCTACCTTTGTTTTTGGACACTTTTTTTGATTTAAAATATTTTATCTACTGTTATTTTAAACCACTTATATGTCGAAGATTAATTCGAAATATATGGCGAATTTATTTTATTTTATTTATAATATTTTTATAAAACATCATAATCCAGTATTATCTTCTATGAAGCATATAACTAGATGAGTGAATCTAGAATAAATGAAAATGTATGATTGGTTAATCTGCCACACAGAAAAGAACGAATTCCACAAAAAATAAAGTTTTCTCAGATAAAATTAATTCTTTTTAAGAAAAACGACAGACTATAAGGTGAACTTGAAGTGAAGTGGTAATTATACTAAAGTCACCTATTACTCTACTCAGTTTCTCTGCTTTTTGATAAATTAGTATTATAAATTAATAACTAAAAAAATATGGGTAAAAAAGTAAAATATTCTTGCATATCATGAAAATATGATTTAATTTTTCTTTTTATCATAAATCATAGTTGTTGTTGTAATTGACAAGCATCCGAAACGAAGTTTGATGGAGATTGAGTGATTTTTTCGATTCGATGCTTGTTGTGCATGTAGTCACGAGGCACGAATCGGGACTTACTACTATTGGCCTTCATATGGATGTTCTTCAGTGTAGGCTTTTTACGGATAATTTATTGTAATTTCTCATAAGCTTACGAGGTTTTTTTTTCGGCCGATCCGATTGTATGGATGAGTCTTGACTTTCCTGAATGGTTTAAGAGTCTTATACTTGATTTGGATTGATTAATGAGGTTCTCGATTTAAAAAAATATTATATTAATTTGTTGACAAAAAGCTTGATATTTCGTTTCTCAAGAAGAAAATATTACACATGAAAACTTAATTGACGTGATATTAGATGAGAGAATAAATTAGGAAAAATGTGGATCTTGTTTGGCTAAATTACCGTATTAATTGATATTATAGTGATTCATTAAGCAGGGATAAAACAAACACTTCAATAATAATAATAATAATAATAATAATAATAATAATAATAATAATAATAATAATAATAATAATAATAATAATAACCCTTTGATATTATATTTAAACTGGGTAAAATATGTCAAACAAAAATAAACTAAAATTTAGGACACTTGGATTTTAGTTTAATTTAATTGGCGTACAATCATTCATTAAGCAGTGTTAGAAAATTGGGCACGTAATTTACACATAAACATGTATATAAGAATCGATATATACGTTTCAATATCAGCGGAAGAAGTTGATCGATTCACTTATCTTGGATCTTTAATAGCCTGTCTACTAGCCCGCTTTAATGGATACTGCAAGAGCGTCCACTATCTTATGCACACCTTAAATCCTAAAGGAATGTTGGTGAAACTCCAAGGATGAGACGTAGAGAGAAATGAGGAATTAGTTCTTTATTTCTTTTTGAGTAGCACATCTATTCTGCTAGGTGTATGTAGTATTTAAACTGTGTATGGGAGAGATATGTATATCTATTAGATAAGATCTTCATCCCCTATTGGAATATATTCATAAAGATTGACTAAATAAATCTTTATCAAATACATATCCTAATGATATTGGGATCCACCAAATTTGGATGCCACCAACATCTCCCACTCATATAAATCTGATCCGACTTATTCGAATAAAAAACAACTCGACAATTCTCATCATCAAATTTATCCTTTCATACAAGTAATAAGGAGTGCGAAAAAGCGAGACAAGAACAAGTGAAGAGAGTTATATTAAGTTATCCAACTAATAAAACTCTACAAGTGAAGAGACTCGCTATGCACCCAAACTCTGTGGTCGTACTAAGTCAAACATCTCTGACCCCTCAATATATGTAAAGCATGTCTGATCACCCAATTTATGTATCTATGCTCATGACTATTTCAAAACATATTTTCAACTTAGTCGGCCGGCCTATGAGCCATAGAAAACAGGTGCGTAACCAACTCAGTTTTTTCCTTGGCCTATCATCCAATCATTTTGGTCTCGATAGCTTTTTTAGTCATGCTCCGATAGACCGAATCATTCATGGCCATTGGATACATGCTAAAGTAGCATCATCAAGCTTACACCTCATGACAAAGTCTAAAGTCACAAAGGGCACTAAAAACATAAGAGCTCACACAGTGACGAAGCAGGGATCTATTCAATCACTCAACTTATAAAGATCGTCACATAGCACATGTAGTATGAATACATGCCATGATGGAGCTCCCACACACTTTTTGGAATGTCACTCTCCAAACATCATACGGACCTTAGTCTAGTCGCTCTTATAGCGACAGACTAGCGTATCAATTAGAAGAAAGTCTCCAAAAAAAATGTCCTCATAATTCGCACATCTAGCTGCTAATAGGCTTTTATGAAGTTTGGACATTCTTCATAATCGATTAAGTACAATCTCATCTTGGCCTTATGACAAGGAGACAATAGGTAATAGCCTCTTGCATTGTTCCATATACGAAAGCAATCATTCACATCTCTTGCGATGATCTACTAGTCTCATCCTGCTCGCTACATAAGCGCCAGGGTAATTTCTCGTGTGAGTAAGACAATCAAAGCCTAGTGACATTCATAATAGACACAATACCTTAACAAATTTAATAAGAAACATCAATCTCATTAAACATATATTGTTCATCAGATGTCTACAAAAGAACTCAAATCCTACGAACTCCCATACTATTTGCATGCCTTTGGAACACATCTCTTCTCAAAGAGATCTCCTCAACCAGATCGCCTCTTGAACTGCTGAAGTACAAGATATGTATTTAGCTTCCACGGTGGATATAGATATACAAGGCTGCTTCTTGCTACTCCAAGTGATAGCACCACCTCCCAACAAGAAAGCATATCCCGATGTGGATTTGCACTCATCTCTATCTGCTGCTCCATGATAGCACAAAGCACAATCACTAGTCCCTTTCAAATATCTCTGTATCCTCTTAACTGCAACCCAATAGTCACGCCTAGGATTACTTTGATATCTGCTCACCATTAACTGCAAAGCACAAGTCCGGCCGAGTACACATCATTGTGTACATCAGACATTCCACTGCACGTTCATAAGGCACATCTGCCATGTGTTTCCTTTCTTCATTTGTTTTAGGACATGTCTCATTGCTAAGAACGCAATTTTTGTCCATGGGTGTGCCTATAGGATTAGCATTATGCATACGAAATTTCTCATGAACATTCTTAATGTAAGTCTTGATACAAACTCAAGAGTTTTCTAGTGCGATCACGGTGTATCTTAACAACAAGTATGTATTCAACCTCTCCCATGTCTTTCATGTAAAAACATAGGATAGCCACTTCTGAGTGGCGAGAATCTTCTCCATGTCATTCCCAGCTAACAAAATGTCATCCACATAAAGTGAGAGAATTAAAAAATTCTTTTCACTTATTTTGACGTACACGTAGTGATCCTCTTCGACCATCACAAAGCCTATCGAGATGATAGCTTGATGAAATCGATGGTTCCACTGTCTGGATGATTGTTTCAGACTATAAATGAAACGCTTTAAGCGGCAATCTTTGTGCTCTTTTCCATTCTCCTGAAGCCCTTCTAGTTGATCCATCTATATCTCTTGATCCAGTTCCCCATTAAAAAATGTAGTCTTAAAATCCATCTGAAACAATTCTAGATCTAGGTGGGCGACTATGGCTAAAATGAAGCGAATAGAGGCAAATCTCACCACAGGATAAAATGTCTCTTCATAGTCTATACCCTCCTTTTGGGTATAACCTTTCGCCACAAGTCGAGCTTTATACTTGTTGATCGACCCATCTGCCTTACGCTTAACCTTTAGAACCCATTTGTTTCCAATGGTCTTACGTCCAGGTGGAAGATCAACTAGCTCCCACACATGGTTCTTAGCCATTGAACTCATTTCTTCCTCCATAGAAGTTATCCACTCTTTAGCTTTTTGAGAAGTCATAGTTTCTGCTGGCTCATAGATCCAGAGATGCCCACATGAAAGATTCCCCCTCAACTTCAAAACATCGTCGGGGTACCAATCCATGATTACTTCTTCATATAAGAGAGACTTGATCTAATGGAAAACTCCCACTATCTCTTAGATCGCTTACATTATCTTCTTCAATTACTGGACCATCACAAGAAATTGCATAATCACATAATACATGTTGTCAATATATAATTACATAATGCCAGAGGGGGAAGATTGTTTGGTCAGTAGCAGCCGAAGGATGTGTACGTTGTTCGGTGTGTCGCCAACTACAACCGAACAATGTACACGTTGTTCAGCCTGTCACAGTCGAACACTGTAGAGGATGTTTGACCAACGACAATCAAACGTTGTACACATTGTTCGACCGGTAACGGCCAAATGGACTTCATATACTAAAACATACTAGTTAGACATAAGAACCTACTTCCTATATCCTTAAGAAAGTATCCAGATCAAAAAATACTCAGAATCATCATATAATGTGGCGGATTTTCACAATCTGAATATTTATTAGACATCATATGTATAATTTACGAATTAACATGGTTAAGCAAATAATTAATAAATCAGGCAAGAACGAGCCTTAATGGCTCTGATACCACTGTTAGAAAATTGGACACATAATTTACACATAAACACGTATATGAGAATCGATATATACCTTTCAATATCAGCGGAAGAAGTTGATCGATTCACTTGTCTTGGATCTTTAACATCCCATCCACTAGCCCGCTTTAATTGATACTACAAGAACGTCAACTATCTTATGCACACCTTAAACCCTCAGAGGAATGTTGGTGAATCTCCAAGGATGAGACGTAGAGAGAAAGGAGGAATTAGTTCCTTATTTATTTTTGAGCGGCGTATCTATTCGGCTAGGTATAAGTAGTACTTAAACTGCATATGGGAGAGATTTGTATATCTATTAGATCTCCATCCCCTATTGGAATATATCCACAAATATATATTAAATCTTTATTAGATATATATCCCAATGATATCAGGATCCACCAAATTTGGATGCCACCAACAAGTAGGAATAAAAATAGACTCTAAAAAGACTGAAATATACAGTAATAGCATTTTAATATTATATTACAAAAGAGTGAAACAGACCGAATGAAAATTTGCTGAAATTTATGACACACTTATTAATTTGAACAACCTTATAAACTTTAATTATTTTTGTCCATCATACATAACAACAAAATGGGTTGTTAACTCAATTAGAAATAAGTTGTTTTGCCACCCATTTTCACATGCCATTTTTTGCAAGAAAATGTGCAAAATATGTACATATGTAACACATTAAAAAATCCGATTAAATGGAGAAGTTTAAGGAAATTTGTTTGTATTTTAACACTTATTCTGAAAAATAATCTCATTTATGTTTAGCAAATCCCATTGTTGAGATATTTACTCTATTCTTAATGTTTTACAGAATTAATCCAAAATATTATTTATCAATTTGTCTACATTGATTTCCACGAAAATTGGGATTTTGATATCAAAGCTGAACCCTAGAATTTTCTATTTAAATATAAGAAGAAGCAGGCATCAAATCACTTATTCAACGATCAAAAGTCGGATTTCTCTATCGTCCTTCGATCGCTGTGAGTTTAACTATATTTTTTACATGTTATCTATCATATTGTTGGCATACATGTAATATATCATATTTTTTGCCATGTAATTTATTTGATAGCGTGTTCCTCTGTGCTATTCCATTATGTTTGATTGATGATTTTCTTTTCTTTGTCTCATGAAGTGTTACTGGAAAAGAAATGTGGAATCACAATCTATCGTGAATCTTCTTCAAGGGTCAGAATAACATTGGATTATCGCATTGCGATATTCTTTTATGTCTGCACTTTACAAAATCAAGGAAAGCAAAAGAAATTATTAGTTTGCATGTTGGTCTTTCATTAAAACATATACTGTTTTTAAATTTTTATATTCCACTGAAAATGAAGAACAACAAGTTTATAAAAATGTTGATGTTTGACTAAAAATGAAAATAAACAAATAACAGAGTGCATTGATTTGGCTCAGAAACTTTCTCGTTTGTACTGCTGAAATCTGCAGATTAGTTCCAACATATTTATTCATATTTTTCTGGAAAAGCAACTCCATGGCACTGCAATATAAAAAAAAATGACCTATCTGATTAGTTACTTCAGTTATTATTTATCCTATTTAAATGTTGATACATTTGATGCAATTACCTTCAATATTTAGTAATCAAAATTTCAATCATGTAAGAGTTGATTGAGTTGCCTTATTTGGTGTTATTAGATGACTCCGGGTTTTTTCAAAGATCAGTGATGTCAATGCTACGAGATCTAACTGGGCTCTAAAGCTGAGATTGGTTCGGGTTTACAATATACATGTATTCAAAAATTCAAAACATGTTTATACCTTTGATTGTGTGTTCAGAGGTACTAAGGTAAACTAACACATAAATATACTGTGTCACTCTCAATATTTATTAATTTTTTTCATATATTCTTATGTGGTTGTACTGAAATTTCTGGTGTGAATTTCCAGTATCAGTTGGACAGTAAATTTACCTAATTACAATGTATGTAGCTGCTAGATTTGTTATTTCATTATGCCTTATCTTTGTGTAATAATCAGTATGCTAAAGTTTAACTGTACAATAAAATAGGCAATGTTATTACAAGAGATGAAAATAGAACATATTTTATAAATCTATCAACAAACATAAAATATCAACATATATTGTCATGGTTGATGGTTATTTGGTCTAATACAACAACAACAGTTAGTATGGAGTCATAACAATCATAAAGTGAGTTTGATTGACATAAAAAATAATCCACATTTTATGATAACATGTATGGATTATTGAATGTCATTTAATAAAATCTATTTTCACATTTTGTTTGAGCCACTAATTTACAATTATGTATACCAAAGACGTGCTTACATATTTTTTAACATACAAACTCACATAATGGGATGTTTGTTTATTTTGAAATGCTTTTTGAACTAATGAAATACAACCAATAGGGAAAATAAGTATTCATCTCGCATTAAAAGATATGGAAAGTTATATAGAAATATAACATGTTACCTTAAATAATTGTAGGGTTCAACTATTCGAGAATCTGCAAGGCCGCCCCATATAAACAAATGTTTGTTTAAACTTCCATGAAGGTAATCTTTACATTATAAGTAACTTTATGGTGTCAAATAATAAGCTGACTGCAACTCATACACACAAGTTCTCATTCTATGGTGAGACTATCATTATATAAGACTGCAACTCATACTCACAAGTTCTCATTCTATGGTGAGACTATCATTAGGCATACTCGTGACCAATCGTTTCCAAATAACAGATGTATTTACAAGCCGTTCAATTAGATTGCTAAGTTGAAGGATGCCGATGAGAATCTATTTTTCGGTAAGTTCTGTATGATTTGCTCATCCTATTATATAAATTTTGGTTGCTTAGATTTTGAATTATACAATTGCATGATTATGATATGAATTTGTAATTGAAAAGTTGGTAGAGATGCACCCTCCTAGAAATATGCCAACACACGAGGGCAACAAACTGCTTATGGAAATATAAATTGAAGACATGAAGTATAATTTATAGTATAGATCGATTATATATTTATTGTATGTGCTATATAAATCATTTATTTTTATATTAAGCACTAATTTGACATAATTCGTGGTTATATAGTGGGCGTAGGTTAACTATAACACGCCCTAGAAAGTATTCGTCGATAAATTCATGCATATCTATAATCAACAAACATTGGAACCAATCGTGATAGGTATGTAATTCTGCAGACCTAAGGTGTTCAATGGTAATGTGTAAAACTAAATTATCATTGCAAAACTACAAGTGACTTATCTATAATTAATCTTGTAATAATTAACAGTTAATGATAGATGAAAATATTATTTTTTATGCAGAAAATGTGAAGGTTTCAAATACCTATAATTGCAGTCAAATGTTGAGAAAAGTATCTGACTTATCTCTTTTAAGGATTGCTGCATCCCCCTCTGTTGCAAGGCCGATTGCTATTACTTAGTCCTCAGGTTCTGGAGCATCACCCAGTACTGAGTTTGCTTTCGGTCGGGTAGTTGTTAGGAATCTGCAGGAAATATGTGAAGGGGAAGGTAATAATAAGTATGTTTTAAAAACACAGAGTGTCATCACCATAAAATAAGGGTGTTTGCAATTTTTAAGTAATAGTTCAAAATTTTTTTGAATGCAATGAAATAGGGTGGTATGTTCTAGGTGTACTGCACTGCACTGTTGTAGAAATTGAAAACCTAAAAGATGTATGGTATATGGCATGTGTCACATGCCATCGCAAGTTGTCCTCTGTGATAGTAAATGAAATGCATGCAATGTGGAGACGTGGAATCAAACACTAATTACAAGCAAGCACTTTTAATATATCTAGATGTGTACATATATATAACATTATAATGTGTGCATAAAAATATAATTTTTTATATTAAAACTTAAATTATTGTATGAAAACAGGCTCAAGTTTGAGGTAAGAGTTGTCGATGAAACTTACAATGCACTGTTAATAGTTTGGGATACTGAAGGTCAGATGATTTTTGACTAAGCTTCCTACCAACTAAAAATGAGGATGTGAGTACCCCCTATGAAATTAGTAACATATCTAAATTGTTTATTTTAAATCAAACCTATTCTAACGATATGTTTTTTGTAGGATGCTGAACCTGGAGCTTTAGACTATTTCATAGGTAGGTTAGTGGATCGCATGATCCTTTTTAAAGTGTCTTGAAAGACTGATCACATGCATGGAGCACGAGTTACTTACTCTATTGTGAAAGTTACTGATGACCCAGAACTGCTGGCAAGGTTTTGTAGGTCATATGTGCATAGTCAGGTAATAGAGCGAACAACTTCGTGTTTATGTACTCAAAATAAAATAAAAAATATAAAAAAAATAATAACATAAAGTATGTTGCAGGAATCTAATTTAATATCAAAACTAGGGCGTATGTCTAGGATGCTGATGATGGATCGTCTATGGATTATGCGACAACTCCAGACAAGAAACTGAAAGGAATTGAGATCAATGATGGCCATATTGAAACAGTTCCTACTGATAAGTATAATGTTGAACAGTTGGAGTTTGATCCAGAACCTAAGGTTAAACGCAAGCTCATAGACGACCTTGACAAGAATTCGACCAACCGGAAGCGGTTGAGCAGGAGAAAATTGAGATACCCTAATGTTCTATAGTTTTAAGTTTTGTTGTTTTTGTCATCTTCTTAGAGCTTTGGGTAAAAATTAAATTTTGGTTTCATGTTGGATTTCCTATTTTGGTATTTCAGTCAGTTTTCATCTACGTTGGTATTTCTAAAAAGATATGTTTAGTTACATTGAATCTTATACGTGCCACAACACTTGATAAAAATTTTGGATGTTACAACTTTTAAAGGAATAAGAATGCCACATTTTTTTTTTATCAATATACCAGTTTGTAATCCGTCCCTGAGTATACTTATGCAACATGATATCCATCTTGGGGGGAAAAAAACAAGTTACACTCCCTTTTCTATGTATAAATTGTACTCTTTCAATAAATACATTCAAAGGACACGGCATTGAGTTTCTAAAAAGATATAATGAACTTCAGACTTAAAAAAATGTGACCACAAAGAACTTATATTCGCCTATTTAACATAAACTATCTTGTGAGAAGATTTACGCAACAAAAACTGTGGAGGTTAGTCCCTATATCTGTTGCCACATTTAGGTATGTATATTGCAAATTGTCATATAAACTGATGAATGAAATTAATGTGACATAGAAAAAAAAATTATGATACTTAATACTAACTGAATTGAAATGAGTTGCATATCATTAAACAGATAAATATGTTATAAGATATTCATAATTGAATCTAGATATATGATAAAAGAATTACTTGCAACAATAAGTTATAAAATGTTAAATCCAAATAAATACATATTACTTTATATATCGAATAAATATGTTATGATATATTCATAACTGAATCTAGATATATTATACAATAATTACTTGCAACAATAAGTTATAAAATATGTTGACATCAAATAAATACATATTTCTTTATATGTAGAAAAAATATTAACAAATCATCACATATTAAAATATGAATCTCTATATTTGCATAATATTCCGATAATGAATAGATAATATATCTTTCTACATTTTAGATTTCCGAGTCCCGCATTTAAGTGACCCAAACGTCTCATAAAAGCAGACATCGAGGACAACTTTCAGAGAAGTTGATATCTGCAAATAATCGTGCTTAGCTATGGGGGAAGGGTAAGTTGTTCGCTTGATTTGGTTTTTTCTTCTCCTTTTCTGTTGTAAACCAACAAATGATGCACTAATTTGGTCGTAGGTCGCCCAATTCAGTGATAATCATAGACGACGATGACTATACAAAATTCACTTATGAGGTTACCTAAGAACACAAGGCAACTAAGCGACTGGTATGATTTTCTATTTATCTTATAGTAATCAAATTGGAAAATATATATGAATAGGTGTAAATATAGCAAAATAACAATTTTGATTACTTATGGAAATTGGATGTTATTTTTTCCAATGTTGTAGGTGATACCTAAGTTGTTTTCATCTGGTATGATCACGAAGGATGATACTATTGGAGATACTGCTACTATGTCCAGGAAGAAAGTACTGGAAGCTAGGATTGGCGATTGATGGGGGTGATTCAGCGAAGATAACTGAATAAGGATAGTTTCTAAGTGACAATAATCTAACTATTGGTAGAACTTTCATCTTGGAGATAAACCCAGATGAAAGCTAACTCTTCGTGTTTATGTCTACTGAAGTTATCTATTAAGTCGTTTGTTGGTTACCTGTGTTTCTTAAAAAAAAAAAAAAAAAAATTGGTTCAATCTCTAAGATTGAATACTGTTTATTATTGCTAAGTCAATAAGGAATAAAAAATTTGCCATTGATTTATTAATTTTTTGCAAATATGTTCTGAATACTATGATCTACGTGACTAAACAGTTTCCAACATAAAGTTCATTAGATAATTTTTTGCACAAATTTAACTAACGAATAAAAAAGATTTATACTACCAAAAGATACATATCTTATTTTATAACGTACACGCACGAATTTTGTTCAATAAAAAAGTATCTAACTTAAACATATTTTAATTAACGAATAAATAAGATTTATTTTAATTAACATATGTTATTTTATAATGTACACTCACGAAATTTGTTCATTAAAAAGCACCCAACCTAAACACATTTTGGAAAAAAACATAACAAATTGAAACAAACGATTGTTTAATATAGTGCAATGTTTGTAAACATGTATATATGCCAAATAATAACTACGGTGTCGTATCTACTTCAATTCATATTCACACCATTATGTTCCACGGATCGTCTATTTTATAAGTTGATAAAAAAATTATATTTGAAAATGGACATTGATATAATTATTAATATATAAAAGAAAAATCTCATACAGTGTGGCAGTTTGGAAAAGATTGCAAAACGAACAAATATATGAGCAATCGTAAAATATCTTCTTCAATTTATTATCTACAAAGTCAACCATGAAATATGTATATATGTAGATATGAAATATTTATATGCAAATATTTTATTTGTTTTAGATATTGATAGGTATGGCCCAGTAATTTCGGGTCGGATTGACACCCCGGACCAGATCAACCCGACCCGAGCAACTGAGCCCAGGAGGATAAGCCCAACAACCGGCCCAGAAACGTGTGCTCAAAATAGTATAGCCCAATACTGAGCCCAGGAGGATAAGCCCAACAACCGGCCCAGAAACGTGCGCTCAAAATAGTGTGGCCCAATTGCGGCGTACCCCACGTTCTTCTCCCACGATCTGCTCCCAACCTCCATGCAACGATAATAGGCGCGATTGTAGGGAGTTAGTTAGGGTTTTGAGTTGAGTAGTATAAGTAGGATAATTGTACTCAGAGTTAGGGTTGGCTTTTTGTATTCTGAAACAGTTGCGTGTAATTTCAAAAGGATAGTGAAGAAACACCTCGGCAGGTGATATTTTCAGCCCGTGGACGTAGATCTCCGGATCGAACCACGTACATCCTGTGTTCTTTAAGTTTCTTGCATTGATTTACGTTGCAAAAGGGGTTTTACGTTCGGGGTTTATTTGATAACCAGATTACGCCTTATCAATTGGCGCGTCTGTGGGAACCGACCGTGAAAACCCTAGTTTTTCATCATAGTCGGAATGGTGAATACTCGTAGGTCCACTAATCCTACTCGGTCCCGTCGCGATCCTCCTGTGGATCAGATTCCGTTGCCTCGTCGACGACACCAGAATCCTCCTGCGGAGCATACTAATATTCCGAATCCTCCTCCTGCTGAGGACCCAGTGCAAGTTAATCCTCCGCCAGCTCCCGAGCTGTCGCATGTCCAGCAGGCCTTCCTTCAGGAACACGCTGCTTTGTTCCAAGAATGGAATAACCGTCGCGCACACTCAGGTGAGCGTGCCAACAATGGTGCTGAACGGGCAAGAAATCTGCCTTGGGACTCATCGCGTGACTTGGATGAGGATCCCCCTCATCGAGCGAGACTTGAACGCCGGAGACAAAGGACAGTTTCTCCGGTAGATAATCGCAGCTCTAATGGATCGAGGCCCCGAGACGTATATGACGGTGAACATCGCCGTCGACCTGCCGACGTTCCGAAGCGTCCTCGTCTTAACCCATCTCGTGTGCTGGATCCTAGACCGCGTTTTCCGAGGTCAAATTGGTCGCAATGTTGAGGTTTACGTTGATGATCTAGTCATCAAAAGTACCTCCAGTCTTCATGTGTGCAAGATATTGTTGAGACATTGAGTACTTTGCGGCGTTATAATTTGCGTCTCAATCCAGCAAAATGCACCTTCGCTGTTGGCTCCGGAAAATTCCTCGGTTATATGGTTTCGCAGCGTGGCCTCCAGGACAATCCGGCCAAGCTTCGGGATGTGTTAGACCTGCCACCACCGAGGACGGTCAAAGACGTTCAACGCCTCACTGGCGGTTTGGCGGCCTTAAACCGTTTTTTATCTAAAGCTGCGGAGCGTCAACTCCCATTCTTCAAAATTTTGCGGCAGGCGAGATCATTTGAGTGGACCTCGCAGGCACCGAAGCTTTTGAGGCTTTAAAGCATCATATTAAGCAACTGCCCACTCTATCGGTCCCTCCCTCCGGAGAGCCGCTTTACATATATTTGGCCTCCGCCGAAGAAGCCATTAGCGCTGCTCTTGTGCGCGAAGTCAATGGTGTGCAGCACCCGGTGTATTTTGTAAGCCGAGTACTTCACGGGGCAGAAACTCGGTACTCCACGGTGGAAAAGACAGTGCTCGCTCTCATCATGGCGGCCCGACGCTTGCGGCCATATTTCCATGGACGTGAGATACTGGTTCTAACTAATCACCCAATTCGTCAAATTCTTGTCAAGCCCGAGGTGTCAGGGCGCCTCGCTAAGTGGGCTGTCGAGCTAGGAGAGTATGATATTCAATTTCTTCCACGCCGAGCTATCAAGGGTCAAGCACTAGCCGACTTTTTGGCCGAGACCCCAGTGGATAATCATGAATCTTCCGCAGATAACGATAGTCATCACCCTGTTGCCCTTGGATCTCCACCTCGCAAGTGGCAACTATATGTGGATGGTGCTTCCACGGCTCGAGGGAGTGGTGCTGGGGTGCTTCTCATTGGCCCCGAGGGAGTTGAAGTTAAGTATGTCATTCGATTCAAATTTAAGGTAACTAATAATGAAGCAGAATACGAGGCAGTTCTCGCTGGGCTCCGGCTCGCTCAATCCTTAGCAATCCCCCATCTTGAGCTCTTCACGGACTCCGAGGTTGTTTCTAATCAGATCAAGGGCACTTATACCGCTAAGGATGAAACGATGATCAGGTACCTCGCTTTAGCACTTAAACTTATGTCAACTTTTGATTCGGTTGATATCCAGAAGGTACCACGTAAACAGAATGTTCAAGCTGACGCTCTCACTAAACTGGCCTCTGCGGTCCTCACTAATGTGTCTCCGGATATTATAGTCGAAGATGCCTTTCATCCGGCGATTCATGAGGCAACGGTCTCAGTATTGACCGACAGTGGTCCCAATTGGATGACCCCCATCGTTCAGTATCTCCGAGATGGAACTCTGCCGAATGACAAGCTGCAAGCTCGGCGGATAGTTCTCAAGGCACCCAAGTACTCATTCCATGATGGAATCTTGTACCGACAGTCATACTCGCAACCGAATCTTCGGTGCCTTGCTCCTGCCCAGGCCGATCAGGTTCTTCGGGAGGTTCACGAAGGGGCCTGCGTCAGTCATATCGGCTCATGGACGTTGGCCAAAAAAATTCTTCGGTGAGGGTACTACTGGCCAACCTTGTTTAACGATGCCCATGAATTAGTGACCAAGTGTAGCAAGTGTCAGCTACACTCCCGTGTGAAACATCTGCCACAAACCGAGCTCACTGGAATACAAAGTGCTTGGCCATTTATCCAATGGGGAATTGATATTGTGGGCCCGTTTCCAGTCGCTCCGGGTGGACTGAAATTTCTTGTAGTCGCCGTTGATTACTTCACCAAGTGGGTAGAAGCCGAACCTCTCACTGCCATCACTGGTCAGAACATCTTGAAGTTCGTCTGGCGAAATATTATATGTCGCTTTGGCATCCCGAGCACTATTATTTCGGATAACGGCAAACAGTTCGCCAATGATCCCTTCCGGTCATGGTGCAAGGAGCTCCACATTAAGCAAATTTTCACCTCGGTAGCTCATCCGCAAGCCAATGGTCAAGTTGAAGTCACTAATCGTACACTCCTTATGGGTCTAAAAAAACGTTTGGATCACGCTAAAGGTCTTTGGGCCAAGAATCTTCCGCAGGTTCTTTGGGCCTATCGCACTACGCCACATACCTCTATTGGGGTGACCGCCTACAGTCTTACTTACGGCTCCGAAGTCGTTATTCCGGCGGAAATCAGCGTACCTAGCCCCCGCCTCGTCTTGATATACTGCAACATGTCATGGTACTGACTCCCGAGGATAATGACGAAGCTCTCCGTACAAACTTAGATGAGCTTGAATATCGTCGTGATCAATCTTTCATCCAGCAAGCCAAGTGTAAGCAACGTGCAGCTCAGTATTACCACCTCCGGGTTCGGGGTACTCAGTTTAATGTCGGGGACTTGGTACTCCGACTCAACTCAGCCAGCAAGGCTGCCCCCGAGGGAAAATTGCATGCTACCTGGGAAGGTCCTTATCGCGTCGTTGCTGCGCACGATTCCGGGTCCTACCAGTTGGAGCATCCTGATGGAACCCCGATCCCCCGAAGCTGGCTTGTTTCCAACTTAAGACGTTTCTATCTATGAACACCGAATGACAAGTATCGTTCCTATCTTTACATTCATTGTACATTTCTTTTTCGTTGTGATTTCTCTTTGTATTTTTTAAGTTGTTCCGGCACTCACCTTGAATAAAAGTTCTTTATTTGTGCATCTTACTGTGCTTTCTTCTACGTTACGGGGACGCCCTAGCGTAGTCATACTATTATTATTCGTCTCCGGACAATTGGATCTCTCACCCGGTCCGTCCTGGGAGATTCACGTTTGGTCCCCGGACTTGTGTCCCCTCTCGTCTGTTTAACCGGAGAGGTTTTTCACTCCCGCCCGATCCGTCCAGGGAGATTACATGCCCTGTCCATATGGTGTTCCCGAGCACCTGTTAAGGCAACTATTATTGCATTCTGGTTAAAAGTTCATTATTTTCCTTTCAAAGTACACAACTTTACAGACCAAAATGGTTTTTTACATTTTTTCGATTACATGCCAAAAGGTTCTATACATATTATTTGGAACAAACAAAAAGTAAAAACTATTTATGGCCTCCGAGCCAGTACTCGGCGCTCCGGCGTTGAGATCTGCTTCCGGACCTACTTCGTGTCCGCCGGGATTCTGTGGCTTCCCGGCGTTGAGCCCCGGCTCTTTCCCCGTCGCGGCCCCCTCGGCGTCGCGGACTCATCCTTGATACTTGTCTGGGGGCTTCGCCTCTTGTGCGGCCCCGAAGACTCGGCTGCAGTGTAAACCTCGGTGTTTGGGCCCATTTCATGGGATCCCACTCCGCGGGGTCCATCACTTCGATCTCTTCAGCCAGCTTCTCGACTTCTTCTTCGGCGACGACCACGGGACCTTCTTCGACTGCAGTTACCGAAGCCGGCTCTTGAATTACAATTCCTTGGCTTTTCCCCACTGGTTTCTTTTTACCCTTCCGGGGGGCTTTTGTAGTACCTCGGCTCCAGCTAGGGCCCGCGATGTACTCCTCGGCTATGTGCCGCCACCTGCCGCGGCCTTTCAGTCCTTCGTACATACCTAGCAGTAATTCCAGCACCTCTCGCTTTCTTATAAGCTCCGAGGACTCGGCCGAACTCGTCGCCATCAGTGCTGAAATTTCACTTTGAATCTCGGTGACCCGTTCCTCAACTTCCTCAAATGTCAGCAAGCCGTACTCTGTTAGTATCCGGTCATACTCCCTTTGATGGATGAGGACGCGGTCCAGTTCAGCAACTTTCGCCAGGTACTTTAATTCCTGGTCTCTGGCCCTCTCCGCGGCTCTAGCTCTTGCCTCCTCGTCTTCCTTCGCTCTTCTCTCCGCCACGGCCACCCGTTTCTCTAACCTCGGCACAACTTGCCTTTGCAAGTTATCTTTCTCTCAGTGGAACCAATCCAATGATTGCATGAGCTTCTTTATCGTGTTATGCAGCTCCGCGATGTCCTGAGCGGGCAACAGAATCAGTGGGAAAGATGAATTTCAAATACATCGTTGGACAGCTATTCAATTATTCAACAAACACTTATATTCAACAAAACCAGAGTACATTATCGGTAGTGTGGTACAAGGGATTTACAATTATTCCTATCATCTACTATATCAAATTTGCGGGGAACGACTGACCTCCTCCTCCTCGGTCCCTTCAACATCATCGGGCTCCACCTCCTGCCGATTTTCCGCCGTTCCTGCCTCCTCTCCTGCAGCTCCTGCGGCAATTTCCATGCGGGGGGGGTGGCTCTTTGTTTCGGGGCTCAGAGACGAAATCACCCCGGCGGAATGCCAGGAACTCCTGGTCTTGGTCCGCCTCACAGCTTGCAACCTCCTCGGCCCTTAAAATCTCTTTCTTCTCTGCTAGAGCCTTCACGAGGGGCCACTCCGGGAGGTGCGTCAAAGCTTGATAGTAGGCCTCCTCCACCCCGGCCACGGCATTGTAGTCATACCCGAACTCTGGGCGATAAACGTCCACGTTCGGGTAGATTTCTTTGATCTGCTACAACAACACCGATCGCGTGGCCGTATCCCCGACAGCGATAAAGTTGGTCTGGAAGTGGAGAAATGTGCTCGTTTGGAACAACTTCTCGGCAAACGCTTTTAGCATTGCCTCTTGACCTTCAACAATTGCCGCTTCTCGGGCCTTCATCTCTGCCCGCAGTTGAGCCGTTTCTCCACGAGAGCCCCGGCCTCCGCCTCCACTTCGCGCAATCGCGCGACTTCATTCTCCACCAAGGCCGCCCTCTTGCGCGCTTCGGCCAGATCATGCGTCAGTTTATCGTTGCACGCGCGCAGCTCCCTTGCCACCACGACCAGCTCTTCTTTGGCCTCCTTCTCGCTTTTCCGGCCGAGCTCCATAATTCCCCGTGCCAAGTGCAACAGCTCCTCGGCGTCCGTCCCCTCCAATCCCAGCAGACTTGTGGGCCCTTGCTCCTTCAAAAAAAAAAGAATATACCGGAATCAATACTGGTAACATACACTTCATTTACGCAATATCAACTCACAGAGTCAATTATGTCAGCTTTACCTCAACGCTTTCCCCCGTGCGGGGTTTTTTGGCTGCCGCCGGCGGTGTCCCGGATGGTTCCGACCTCCTTTTTACTCCGGGAGTTGACCCCGCCGCCACCACTCGCTCCTCCGGCCCACCAGAGGGTCTTGGACTGGGTGACATCTTCCCCCGGGGAGATACTTCAGCCGTTTTCCCTTTCTTCTTGGCTGCCGCAGCCACAGCGGGGCTTCCAGCCGGCTCCTTTCCAAAGCGTCCCACTGCATACAGAAATTGGAGTTAGTCCTGCACAAGGCAACAATTTTACACAGATATAAGAACTCCTACCCTCCTCGACAACCCCGGCTCCCGACTCTTGAACCCGGGCAGACATCCCCTCCGCATCGCCCGAGTAGTATGGGCTCAGTCCTGCCTCCTCCAGCTCCGCCTCGGTGCAAAGGGTCTTGAAAGTCCCCACTGCACGGAATGGGTCCACCACCTCAGCCTCCGGATCCCCCACCGGGGCAGTATCTAACACCTCCTCCCTTCTCCACCTCGGGAGGGCCACTTCGGTCTTAACGAAGATGAATTTCTCCTTCCACCCCTCCACCTTACTGGGGTTTTGTACTTTGAAACCACCTCGTGCTCGGGGACTGAAGGAGTACCAGCCTTTGGATTTCCCGAATGCTTTCAGTTGGAAAAAATACCTAAACAGCTCTACAGTTGGTTTCACCCCGGCATTTTTGCATACCACGGTGAACCCGACTACTTACCTTACGGCATTTGGTGCTAACTGGCTCAGGGCAATATTATAATATCTCAATAGGCGGATAACAATGTCCCAAAGGGAGAATCTCAAACCTATCCTCAGTGGGTCTATATATACGCCAATGAAGCCCTTCGGCGGGCAACAGGCCCTATCGCCGGGTTCTGGCACTATGTATTCTAAATTAAATGGGAAATAGAAGGAGGGGATTAAGGTTTCTATCTACACCCGCGTCATCCGTGGCGCTATAGTAGACACTTCGAAGTCACTCTCCGTACATTCATAAAAACCGACGACCCTGATGTTGGTTTCCATGCCATCGGCTCTTTCCGCTGTCCTAATTTCACTCCTCTCTGGAATAACGAAGCGTAGGGATGGCACATCTAACGGAGACCTCTCGGTCCCTACTTTCTTAATTGAAGAAGAAGATGATGAAGAAGGCATACTTACTTGGTTTGTATTTGAGATGAATCACAAAAGCACAGAAGATTCTCCTTTTTTCCCGCTTTCTGTAACTTGCAAATCGCAATGAAGAAGATGAAGTATACTGTGTCATTATTCCTAATATATACTCGTGAAATTAACGGTCTAGATATGGCCTTTTCAAATTCTGTGTTTCAGATTTGAACGTACTGGACACGCGCCTTACAGTTCCCAAGGCGCGTGGGGGACAGGCTCTTTGGAAATTACAAAGCGTGTCACTTCACATCCCTCTCTCTCATGATGGCGCCGCCAGTCACATCAACCTCATTCTTGGCCAGGAAGTTTTGGGAAGCTCTCCGGTGCCCCCTTCACCTCGACCAGTTTACTGTTCTCTTCCGCTACACTTTATTGCCTTCGGGGTGCTCTAGTTCGGCTCTGGTCAATTTCCTTCCTCCGGGGGGCTTCACCATAGATCGGGCCCTCACCGTCACCTCGGGGTCATTCAGTCCAGTTCGTTTTGGTCCCCGCGGACCCCACCACGGATCATCTCAGTCTCAGCAAATTCTCAGCTCCCAAGAACACTTTGACTCACAATTAACAACAGCTCGTCTTGCTTACTGCTTCGCCGCCTTGCTCAAACTTCCACTTCACCCTGCTCATAACCGTAGCTCCCTCCTCGCTCCGGCTGGGGGGGGGGGGCATCTGATAGGTATGGCCCAGTATTTCGGGTCGGATTGACACCCCGGACCAGATCAACCCGACCCGAGCAACTGAGCCCAGGAGGATAAGCCCAACAACCGGCCCAGAAACGTGCGCTCAAAATAGTGTGGCCCAATTACGGCGTACCCCACGTTCTTCTCCCACGATCTGCTCCCAACCTCCATGCAACGATAATAGGCGCGATTGTAGGGAGTTAGTTAGGGTTTTGAGTTGAGTAGTATAAGTAGGAGAATTGTACTCAGAGTTAGGGTTGGCTTTTTGTATTCTGAAACAGTTGCGTGTAATTTCAAAAGGATAGTGAAGAAACACCTCGGCAGGTGATATTTTCAGCCCGTGGACGTAGATCTCCGGATCGAACCACGTACATCCTGTGTTCTTTAAGTTTCTTGCATTGATTTAAGTTGCAAAAGGGGTTTTACGTTCGGGGTTTATTTGATAACCAGATTACGCCTTATCAGATATAGATACTCCTTATATGATATCTACATACTGTTAATAATTTATAAGAAAAAAAAAATCCACGTTTCTAGATATCCATATAAAAAAGGTAATTGGATAGACCAAATCTTGCAAAATATTTGTTTTTACCTGTAACTTTGGTAGTATTTAAGTAGACAATATTTAAATATAATATATTATTATTCACCTTAGATCTCAATGATATCTACGTGTGTGTGTGTATGAATGTCGCACTATCTCACTTACCTAATATCTACAAAATTACTGTAAAATCTTCTAATGTTGGAAACTATTAAAAAATGAATATAATGCATATCATAAAATAATTTTGTATCAAATATAGGTTTACAATTTTTCTGCATCTTTCGGTGGTCACGATATCTGCGATCTATACAATCTTTCCTATATAAACACTCATATTCTTAACCTAATTGCATAGAAAACATATCTACTCCATATTGGATCGAGTAACGAGAAAATGTCTAGGAGGTGAGAAGATAACAGTATAACAAATCCCCTTCTTTTTCCAACCAATTGTATGGAATACTTGGTGTTGATGCCGATAACATCTATTTTGGGTTGTTGTTTAAGGTCAATGGTGTCTACAATGGTGGTTGGTGCTATTGATTATCCGTCTTTCACTGTTGTAATCAGGCGGAAGCATATTCAAAGTGGCAAATTGGTAAAATCCAAGACATACTCTGCCTACTTATTTGTATATATTTAGTTTTACACACTTGATTAATTATATATCTTTTGGCTCATGCAGAAAGTTCCAAAATAGTTTAGGCATCATTGACTCAATCTAGGACATGTAATAAATGGAAGAACAACACTACTCAGAGGTAACAAAGAATGGACAGTTGGATTAGAACCCGACGAGGTTGAAAGAGGGAAGTGGCCTATTTAACCGGTTGTAAAGACTTCATGGATGAATGTTTGATTGGACATGGTACTGTGGCCCCCTTTGAGAAACAACATCCTAAAAGTTTATATTCTAGATATGTCGTTTAGGATTTTTGTTGATTTATCTATTTCAAAGTTATCTTTTTTGGTGAATGCTAAGTAGATTATGTCTAATGTAATATTTTTTTTATCTTATAGTTAATCAAAATATGATCTCTAATATGATAGACCAAAATTACCTAAATTCTGTTATTGTTTCTACGCTTTATATGATATTATTGTAGTACCCAAAAAAAATATATATATATTGGGGGGGGGGGGGGGCGGAAGACAAATGGTTTAATCAAACAAAGTATTAAGTATGCAAAATTTGGTAAACTAAATAAAATGTTTTAAAAACATAAGAGTATTCATTCCAAATATATATCTATCAATGAATTTGTAGCAAAAGGTTATTCGTAGTTATCTAAAAAATACATATTATCCGATGGGAGAACTTGGCTCACTGAAAGATCTTTTTTTATTTCCTATTTATTTGAAAAATATATACAACTATATTCACAGATACGGGAGGCCCGATAGAAATCTAATTGAATCCATACATTTATAACGGGCAAAATGCAAAAAAATCTAGCAACACAATCAACAGTGACATCTTTGCCAAAGTTCACAAGCAGATCTATTTATGGCGGAGTCAAAATAATAGTATTTAAGGGGCAAATAAATTTCAGATCACAATGAAACTCAAACACAACAAATAATCATCAACAATCACAAAAAAATCATCACCCAAAGCAAGTGAAAGATGAGAACAATCACAAAGAGTCCATCAGAACAGTGCAAGTTAAAATAAAGATGGTTAAACTCTCAAGATCAGTAACAATAGGTCAAAAGGATCTACGAGATGGTAAGTTTTTTTATACTTTGATTTTTATTAATCTTAGATTTGATTTTAAGAAATAAAGTATATGGGTACTTATTCGTGTTTTGTGAGCCTACTTATTTCATATATCCTAGAGCTTTGAATATGGTTCTGTTTTTTCAAGATCGTAAGACAGTATCTGCATTACATACGACTTTTGGGTTAAATATGTTTTGAAGAACAAACAATCAAATAAAAATTATTCACAATCTGAAGCATTTGATTCAAACATTTTGTAAAACAGTATAAATAATAAAAGTGCTTCTGGCTGTGTAACCAAATATAGAAACAATTGTTTAAACCTTCATCATTGCATCAGAAATAATGATCTATGTTTTTACTTGAGTTGTTGAAGATGTTAATTTGATGATAAAAAAAAAAAAAATGATCATATCACAATTGTTCAATCATTGATCAACAGTAATATGTCTTGCAACCGAGCACATCAAATAACATAATATAGGCATATTAGTATTAATCAATTAAAGATCATGTACGACTTAAAAAAATTTACATTGCTGAAGTATTCTTAATACAAATCAACAAAATATGTTGCATATTATCTGAAGTACTCATAATAGTAGTAAATGAATATGTGAGCACATGCAGCTGAATATGTTACATAATGAACATATAGATCAAATGTTATATTTCATTACGTTGTTAATCATAAATATGATACTTGGTTAACAAATGGATGAAATGTTTAAATAAAATACAATTTGTATTCAATTCATTTAGTATCAGGCAAAGTCATGAAAATATAGAACACTGTAAAACAGATCATATCAAGGATTTGTAAAAAAAATTAACTTTTAGGAAAACTAGACACTAAAAACAATAATCTGTTATATAGTACTATATTTTCCATAACTCACTGAAGACTAAATTAAAAATCAAAAGGTGTACTTATATGTGGCTTTGTGATTCGGCAAAATGGACAGCCTGCTTATTTCATATATCCTAAAGCTTTCAGTATGATTCCGTTTCTTCGAGATTATAAGACAGTACCAGCATTACATGCGACTTTTGTGTTAAATATATTATGAAGAACAAACAATCAAATATAAATCATTCACAAATTGAAGCAACAGTTAGTAGTTTGATTCAACCATTTTGTACAACGGTATAAATAATAAAAGTGCTTTTGGGTGTGTAACCAAACAAGGAAACAATTGTTTATATCTTCATCATTGCATCAGAAATAATGATCTATGTTTTTAGTTCAGTTGTTGAAAATGTTGATTTGATGATAAAAAAATACATAATATCATAATTGGGCAATTATTAATCAACGGTATCTTACAACCTGGACTCATCAAATTTGAATAATCATCATGTTCCAGTTTCACCAATGTGTCCTCATTGTTACTTCCCCGAAGCTAATACTATGCATGGCTTATATTTTTGTGGTCTAGTGATGTTGTTTTGGAAAGGTAGTTGTTTTTGGAGTTTGTTAAAGTCTTTGAGATGGGTTTCATTTGAAGAATTTAATGCATGATTATTTTTATTTTTACCGATTGGACTACTAGTTGAACTGGTCTGATCGGGTGAACCTCGAACCGTTGGCTAGGTCAGTTTGATTTCTGGTCCGGTTCTACAAACAATATCTTACTCCATCTAAAAGTGTTCAACCTTGTGCAACATCCTGAATACATTGACACTCTCACACACTGAGATTAAGGGGATACTTGTGCTGGGATTAGAGCTGTCAAAATGAGCCCGGCCCGCCCAACCCGAAAAATAGACTGAGTTGGCCTGAGTTGTTTTTGTCCGAAAAAAATTGGGTCTTCTTGGCCCGACCCGAACAGCTCGACGGGCTAGACGGGCTCAGCGCGATTGGCCCGATGGGCCAAATGGCCCGACTTTATTTTTTTTAATTATTTTTTTACTTTTTTCTCAAATTTATTTTTAGAGGGAAAACTCCCTCCATATTTATTTTTTGAGGGTCCATTCAATAATCATATACACAAATGAACAAAATTAATTATTAATTTTTTTTTTAGTGGACAAAATTAATTCATTTGAAACCTCAAACCTAGCAGAGGAGAGAGAGCACTGCACTGGTGAAAAAACTGGATTCTTTCCTCCCCCAAGCGCGCCGCAGCGCACTCATCTTCTTCACCCTTCCCTTCTCTCGCGTCGTCGTGCTGCCGCCGTGTGCGTAAGAATCAGCAACCTCCGTCTCTAACTCCATCATTTCTCAAGTGACAACGTCAAGGTTGGTTTGGCAATCTCTCTCTCTCTCTCTCTCTCTCTCTCTCTGTCTCTCTTGTTAGGTATTCTTCTTCAATTATGTACCTATAAACTCTTATTTGCGTTCATCTTAATTGTGTTCATCTCATTATTTTATTTTTGGGAAATTTGTAGTTATAGACTTACAGTTCAGAATATTTATCTTGACTAAATAAATCATAATTAGATGGTTGCATATTCTGATGAAATTCTTAAAAATAAAAAGAAGAATTCCTTTTAACATAATGGAAAATCTCTAAAAATTCTTGATCAATTATCCTCTTCTATGTGAAGGAAAGATACTTGAGAATATTAGAACCGGCATATTACTGCGTACTTCATTTAGGTAATACCAAAAGCTAGTAAATTTGTAATTAATGGAATAAGTCGAAACCTGACTTCAAGTATACTTATTAAGTTATTATGCTAAGAAAAAGAAAATAATTTCTTCCAGGAGGTAAAAGAAAAGACAAGGACAAATTTGATGTATTAAAATTATTTGCATTGAATAGTTATTTGTGGTCTACACTTTAATTATGTAACTTGTTGTACTCTTATAGATCATACCAGATTAGCAGTGTTGCCTCGATGCCTATGGAAATCATCTTTTTTACTTTTGCTTTAATTATTAATCTTCTTTTTCCTTCCCGGTTGTTATGTTTTAAGATAACAGGGGTCTACCTCTATAATCTATCCATATTTAATTGTGTTTGAACAACAATAGCAACATCTTTCTGAAATTGGATTAGTTTTTCTTACAAAATGTTCCTTGTATATTTAACAGCCTTACAAGGTTTCTTTTTTTTTTTAAAGTTTTGTTAACAGAATGGATATGGAGCCCAATTTTGTGGGTGTTATGGATGATGAGTTGGAATTATTAGCAAATTCTCCTCATGCTTTTACTCCAAATCCAAGTACTGCAAGCACTTCTCTTGTTTTTACGTCAGCTGACAGTACAAACAAGGGTAAGAAAGGTAGGACTCAAAATGATAAGGAAGATGGTGGAGGCACAGGAGGGGCTAAGAAAGGTAAGCCTAACGATGATAGTACAAATCCTAATGTATCTAAAGTGTGGGAGTTTTTTCCGAAAGCTTGGTCTCGTAGATGGGGTAGAAAAAAGTGAATGCAAGGCTTGTGGTACACGATATTGTTGTAAAAGTACATTGGGTACTAGTCATATGGCACGTCATATTCCTATTTGTCCATTGACTCCTAGTCAGAATGTGGGGGGCATGTCGGGTAATGAGTGCCATTTTGATAATAAGGTTTATCGAGATGGAGTTGCTAAAGCAATAATTATGCATGATCTTCCTTTTACATATGTTGAATACGAAGGGGTTAATGATGTGAACAAAATCTTGAATCCTGAATATAAATTCATTTCTAGAAACACTGCTATAGCTGATTGTGGTTATGTGTTTTTAATTGAAAAGGCAAAGTTAAAAGGTTTGTTAGCTTCTATTCCTGGTAGAATCTGTTTAACCTCAGATGTATGAACCGTTGTGACCATTCAAGGTTATATGACTGTGACTGCTCATTATGTTGATGTAAATTGGAAGTCAAATAGTAAGTTGCTTGTATTTTGTGATGTGGAGAGTCCACATACTGGGTTAGAATTATCAGGAAAAATGTTTGGAGTGCTTAAAGATTGGGGGATTGACTCCAAATTTTTTTCTCCTACCTTGGATAATGCCTCTAACAATGAAGCATGGTAGGAATCTTGAAAGAGAGACTTAATTTGCAAAATGGATTGTTATGTAAAGGTGAATTTTTTCATATAAGGTGTTGTGCACATATCTTAAATATTATGGTTCAAGATGGATTGAAGAGGGTGGTTGGTGCTCTGCATAAAATTAGAGAAAGTGTGAAGTATATGAAGGCAAGTGATGGGAGATTGAAGCAATTTCATAAATGCATTCAGGTACTTAACCAATGTAAGTGGTGGTTTCTTGAGTTTGGATGTGTCGACTAGATGGAATGTGTAATATCCCAAATTTTTAGTCTATTATTTAATTCTATAATATTATTTTACATGCCCGTATAAATAATTAGATATTATATAATTTATTGCGTTTTTCTAAAGTTGTTCATTGATATTTATTTGTAACACAAAAAGTGAAACATAAATATTATTATGTAAATTTAGCCAAAAATTCTATTTATATTATTTTGATTCCAGGCTAGTTATAAAATTAAGATTTTATATTCAGCCCTCATTGTGATTAAATAACGCCCGGTATTTTTCGAATTATTATTATTATTATTATTATTATTATTATTATTATTATTATTATTATTATTATTATTATTAAATTTGGCCAATCATTTTATTCATTTAACCATTTGTTGGGCTTAGGCCCAACACTAAATCAATTTGGCCCGTTTAATATTTTCGAGTCCAATTTATATTGGGAATTATTATTAACTTGTGAATCCATTTATTTGAAATTTACTCGTTTATTTATTAACTTATTTAAGTCCGAAGTCTCAATAGAAATTAATTTACTGCATTAATTCATTTATTCATACATGTCATAATAAGCCATCTCTTTGAGCCCAAGACTCAAGCCCAGTTCACTAATGTGCAAGGGCCCGTGTCTTGAGCCCGAAAGAATTCAAATTTCTGCAATACATAAAGCTATACCGCTGATTTCAAGCTCCTAAATAATTGGGTTAACCCTGCTAAACTCTATCGGTAACACTCCGAACCCTATCATCTCCCAACCCTAGCTATATAATCACGAATGAGAGAAACCTACACCTAAGTATTCTCTATTTCTTTTTTATCTTTCCGGTTTGTCCTTTGATGGAACTCCAATATCCACCATCCAATCTCGCGGCCGCTACGCCAAGCCGCCTCAAACCACTACCATCACGCCACCACCCTCAAGCATCCTTCCAACCCTACAAACCAAATAAAGAATCCAATCCCAAGACCCGAGGATCAGATTTATACCCAGATCGACAATCGGTCTCGCGCCTGGGTTGGAACACCGAATCAAGAGAAGGTCGAAGAGGTACAGCTATTCATTCCCTCTCAGAACAAACAACTTTATTTCCGACAATTTTACTGTACCAACACCAATTTTCCAGCCTTGTTCAACTGTACCATAATTTTGTAAACAAAAATGAATTTCTTCCCACTCCAATTCTATTATCTCAATCGGACAATAATGAAATCATTTTTCTCTGTTTAGTCGAACCCAATAAATTTTGGAGAGGATAATGAGTGTTGTGCGTGTGCATGTTTTAGTGTGTGTGTGCGTGAGTTGATGTGTGTGTGTTTCAGATGTGTGAGTGTTTGTATGAATTAGTGTGGATTTAAATGCGTGTGCAGGTGCGTGTATAAGGTTAGTATGTGTGTTGTAGTGCATGAGTGTGTGCATGTTTTAGTGTGTGTGAATTGGTCTACGTGTGTGTACATGTGGAAGTGTAGGTGTGAGACAGTGTGTGTGTGTCCCTGTGTATGCGTGAATAGTTGTGTGTGTGAGTGTGTGTTATTCTAAATGATGTGTGTGTATCAAGTGAGGTGAAGGTGTGTTTATGTATGTTGATGTATGTATATGAGTGTGTGTTGGGAAAAGTGGTAGGAGACCACCATAAAATAATTATAGAAAGAGAAAGAAAATAGAGTTGATGGAAGATGGTTTACAGGAGTAAAAAAATGGGAATTGAATTCTTAATTCCCAATTATTATCTAAACCATTCCTACCAAATTCCGAGATATTACCAATTAGACCCACATCCCTCTCATCCCACTTTGCTACCCTAACCTTATGTTCATATTGCTTTAAGTTTTCACTCTTATTCCAATAATTAACCTTAATAACGGTAATAATAAAACACGTGCCTTGTATTTATAGGTTATACGGAATAATGATCACTGGCTTAGCATTTGCATGACTTTTCATCAAGTTTATTCCAGACAGTCTAGGTGGGGGTTTATTGTTTATCGCTCTAATTATATTTACTTGATTGCCTACGTGTGCTTTTATTTTCAAGTTGTTACTTGCCAATACAAGTAATTATTCAATTTGCTACTTGCCAATACAAGTTTAGCTCATTGTCATTATGCTACTTGCCAATACAAGTTTAGCCCATTACCAGTATGCTACTTGCCAATACAAGTTAGCTCTATGTGTCTTACCAATACAAGCACATCATTATGATAATTGTTACATTGTATGCCTCTTGTAATTGTAATTATTGTGATAAGTTGTAATCCTCCACGAGCTAAAGGAAGCTCACCCCAACCCAATATTGATCCTTTCAGGTTACCTCGGTGTGGGTCTGTGGACTTGAGGCGGGGCTCGGAGCATATGATAGTCACTAAAATTTTAGTAAATAATTTACCATTTATATGTAGATACTTGAAATTTATGTAGAGATATTGAAATGACTTGTTGTGACTAGATTAATAGATAAAATATTAATAAAGTTACATGGCTATTTACTTAATTATCTTCGAAATATGTGATATTTGCATAAATTACTTGCTTGAATGTCTATCTAGGTTTCAAATATTATGTGACAATGCATGAGTTAATTATTATATGATCTCTCATTGAAATAAAAGAAGTAATATGCTTATGTGCTTAGACTATGACTTGATTCTACCTTGAATTGATTTGCATTTTATATAGGCTTGTACATCAGGTATGCTTGTACATTCACACACACAATCACTTATACTTAATAGGATAAATTGAAGTACACTCGTATGGGTCTCCTTCCATACGGTCAATGTAAGTACACTCGTATGGGTCTCCTTTCATACGATCAATGTTATATTATGTGTTGTTAATTAATTATATTATAAGCATGATTAGATGTGATGATTGAATTATATTTTTGTTGGAGGTGCGATAAGTTTATCTTAATAATTTTATTCGTGACATGTTTATTAATATTATGTTCCTATAATTTAACTAATAAATAAATTATTTCGTGACAACTTAGTTGCTGATTTGCAAAATCCTGAGCATGCTTTAATTATAAACTTTACTTGTATCTATGTTGACGGTTGTTTTCACTTTCGCTACAATCTAGGTTGTGTAGGTACTTATTTAATGACTTATGACTTGTGTCCCCGTTGTTACACATGATTTATATTTGTATTTATTTAGGTAATAAATAATAGAAAATTGTGATACAAGTTTATATATGTTCTAAATTAATTTTTATAAGCATGTCAATGTATGATACTAAATAATCCCTTATTGAAGATAATTGTGTTCTCAAATAAATTTGATACAGCTAGCATGTGTATAACTAGTGAAATATTTTTAATGAGGGTATTTCTTTTAGGGATAATACAAGCTTATTTGAAATATTTTCTTAGTGTCGTGTTATGTAAAAAATATGTTTAATTGTGTTATTTGGATTATTCAACGTGCAGTAGATTTTAATATTAAAGTATTGACTAGAATATTGTTTAGTTGTTGATTTTTGACCAAATGTGCTGATGTAATACATTCTAGATGTGGCTAGTAATTATTCAAATATTCTTGAATAGTTAATATTATGAAATTTGTCTTAGATAAAATCATGATTATTATGTGAAGTTGATTTGTTAGGGAAATGTTTATGAATGATGTTATTTTATTATTTAAGTTTAAATTAATTTTTCATGATCGCTTATTTGCTAATAAATGATATGAGTTTGACTAGTAATTGTATATTTGTTTTGTTGTTACATGTGTTATGAATTTTCAAGTGCACAATGATGTTAGTTGACATAGGATATTAACCGGGATTTAATTTCTAATTTAATAATACCGGTAAAATAAATTCATATGCATTATTATTTGGTTCTTTTAACGGCCTGTCTAGTATTGTCTTTTATAGATATATAAAAGGAAATAAAAATTACTTATTTCTATCTAAAATTGCTTTAAAATATTTATTGAAAATCGGGTCGTTACAGAATGCGACCTATTTGATGCTTGAAAGTGCTATTAGATATCGTCGTGCATTTACTAGTTTGTCCTATAATGATTGAAGTTATAAACTTTGTCCAACGAATGAAGAGTGGGAAAAGGCGAAGAAAATATGTGCATTCTTGGCCCCATTTTACCAAATTACAAACTTGATATCCGGGTCGTTGTATCCTAACTCCAACTTGTATTTCATTCAAGTTGCAAGCATAGAAATGAAGTTGAATGAAACTTTGCTTAGTGATGATGCGGATCTTAGAGATATGACACCAACAATGAAGGTCAAATTTGATAAGTATTTGAGTGATTATTCTATCATTCTTGCACTTGGATGTGTTCTTGACCCAAATGCAAAGTTGCGGTTTTTGAACTTTTGTTATAAAAAGCTTTGTCCAACTAATTATCAAGAGAAGGTGAATAAAGTGAGGGAAGCTTTGTATAAACTCTATAGTGAATATGAGATTTCATCAATCTCATCGAGAGTTGGTCAATCTCATGGGCATCAACATTCAATGACAAGTGAAACAGGCCCACCAGCTATGCCCACATCCATGCTTGATGTAAGCTAAAATGATGTAGGTATTTTTTTGTTCTATTAATTTATTTCCTATTCTACCTTATCTGTTTTGGTAATGTTAATACATTTGTATTATTTTGGGAATATCATCAAGAATTGAGGCAAATGACATTAAATGATGGCAAGTTGAAAATCGATATATACTTGGAAGTAGTGTGCATTGTTGGGAATGATGTCGATGTCCTTGAATATTGGAAGGTTAACAAGCAGCATTTTCCTCAACTTTCAATTATGGCTTATGATGTTTTAAGCATTCCAACCACTATAGTCGTTTCAGAATCATCATTTAGCATTGGTGGTCGGATCTTGCATAAGTATAGGAGTTGTTGCTACCAGCAAATGTATAATCTCTCATTTATACACGTAATTGGTTGCATGGTTTTAAAGAAATTGGACCTTTGATAATCTTATATCAATAATCTTTCTTTTTAGTTGCAATTTGCATTTAACTTAAACTATCGACTTATCTATTTTTTATTTACATAATTTCAAGATTCAAAGGAGAAACAGTTGTCCAGAGAAGATTCGAATGCCACAACTGAATCATCATGAATGTGCCTGGGACCTATCATCTGTTCAAAGAGTGGAAATTTGTGTCTACTTTTAATATTTGTTATTTTGTGTTGTGTAGAACTTGAAGTTCTAACTTTCTAAGTGTATTTGATTTCATGTACATTGAATTTGTAAGTTTGGAATTTTAATAGGTTTAATTTGTGTAATTGATGCACGTTCTTCAAATAGTTTTCCATTGTGCTAATTTGATACCAATTTTATTCATCCAAACTAAAGTAACCAATAAAATTGAGAGGAAAACAACTTCCCTCATTAATTTTATTATGGGATTGATGTGAATTTCAAAATAAGTAAAGTCTTTCTATAACTAATTAATTGTCTCATATTTTTCCTAATCCACAACAAAGCGATATTTTATTTTTTCTTTCAAACAATTAAAAACTCGAAAGAAAGTGACTGTTTGTCTATAAAAATATTTTAATTATAGTTCATAATACTCGTGTTATTTATTTATTGTATAAGCGTATTTTAATTTTTAATAATTTTATTTTGTGTTGGGGAAGGACTTCTGCTCTAAATGAGCTGAGTAGATTGATGACTCATAGACGACTTCTCTTTCGTTCTCCCCAGGTATCAACTGACCGACTGGATGGACTAACAGAAAAAGCTCGAAGAGCCTCCTTCGGACCCTTTCCTTTTGAGCGTGGATCTGATCGGGGGCAATACATACCAAAAGGTTCGTATTTGGTATTAAACAAATTTTCTTAGAAAAAATGCGAAAAATGCAGCGGGCCGAAACTGGCCCGACAACCCAATGGCCCGAGGATGGGTTGAGCTGAGCCTGAAAAAATGTGGTCCGGCCCGGCTTGACCCGATTTTATCTGCTGGCCCGACTGGGCTGGGTTGGGCTGGCTCGACCCGACCATTTTGACAGCTCTAGCTAGGATGTAGTGACATGTGTCATGTCCGTTGTGGAACATCTTTGGATAGTACATCCACTTAAATAGTGAAAATGTATTTTTGTTTAAAGAATTTGTAGTGTGGGATGTGTATTGAAAATTGGAAAATGTAATGTAGATAATAGGGTGCATAATATCAAGGGATGAACTATCCAACTGTAAAATAAAATATATTGAGATTAGGGCTGTGCATCGGTCGGTTTCGGTAACCGAACCGACCGAAAATTCATAACCGACCGAAAACCGAATTTACAAATTTTAAAACCGAACCGACCGACCAACGCTTTATGACCGATTCATAACCGAACCGAAAGTGTCGGTCGGTTTTGCGTCGGTTAACCGAAACCGAATTTAAATTTAAAAAAAAAAATATTTTTTGTCAAAAAATAAGAATAAAACTGTTTTTTTACTAACAAATGTTAACGATACAATAATTTTTCACTAGGGAAATCATTCAACATTTCAAAAAGATTCCAAAGTTCCACTAATTCAACATCAACACCAATTTTTAAGTCTAAAAATCCATCATTCAATACTTCAAATATGAAGAACAGTCCAAATAAGTTAAATAAACATAAAACATCACAAGTCACAACCGACCGACCAAAAGTTACAATGTTACATAACAGTCTAAATTGCGAATACATAATAAAATTCGTAACAGTCCAAATTAAAATTTGTGCGTCCAACTCGGCAACTTCACCACAAACTAACTCGGCAACTTCTCAAGTTCGGCTCCAAGCCTCCAACCGTCCAAAGTTTCAACCAACTTCACCATAAACCAACTATCAAACAATTAAATCTTCTTAATGAAAATAATACAAAATTCTTGAATAATGTTATGTTAATGAAATAAATGTACCTGAACCAAGATCTACATGTTTGATATTGTTTGTCCAAGTCCCACATTAGGCAACTCTAAAATAAAAATCAACGTTTAGCATGTTAAAATTTATAATAACAAAATTTACATAAGCCAACATAAAATAAACATTGATAAACAATTACTAATTCACATATATGAAATAAGTACCTCTTTCAAAGTTTTCAAGCTCCTCAAGTTGTTCTTCAACACAAACCGGGAGGTCTTCATTTCGTAGCCAATCTTGTGCACATATCAAAGCTTCGACAATTTTTGGAGTTAGAGAACTCCGAAATGGATCTAGTACCCTACCGCCGGTACTAAAGGCCGACTCTGATGCAACAGTTGATATAGGAACACACAACATGTCACGAGCCATCCTTGAAAGAACGGGAAATCTTTCACAGTTGACCTTCCACCACTTTGGCACATCAAGATTTTCGCCCTCTACGATTTCCTCATTCAAGTAGATTTCCAGTTCAGATTTCCTATTAGAATAACCTCCACTTTCCAATTTTTGTCTCTTGAATTTGGCTTTCAAGAAAAAAGAAGGCTTGCCACTAACAGAATCACAATCTGTAACACTACCACTTCCGGCTAAACTTGAACCACTTCCACTGTCCGAACTTGTGGTTCCATCGTTCTCCGGCTGAAATTTCCGCTTATACTCATTGAACAACTCAACAAGTTCACCCTTCACATTTTCCAAAATCCTATCCCCCTTTTCCAAGCCATACATCTCATGTAACGAATAAGCCATATACTCAAGCTTATCACGTGGATCAAGAATATTTGCCCAAAATATGATTTTATTCATTTTTTCCGGCTCCCCCCAATATTTATCAAATTTCATTTTCATAGACTCACCTAAACTCTTGACCAAGAGATCATCACTCTTCCTCCACTCATTTAGAATGCAACATAAATCACTAACCTCACTAAAAAACGTATTTGAAGTGACATACAAAGAACCTGAAACACGTAATGTAATGTCATAAAAATACTTTAAGAGGCTAGCAATTTTGCGAACGCACGACCAATCACAAGAACTTGGAACCCCATCGTTCCCTAAATCACCAACAAAGGAAGTATCCTCACTTTCATACCTATCAAAGGCCTTCTCAAATTTTCAGCTGTGCTAAGCATTAAATAAGTGGAGTTCCACCTAGTAGCCACATCCAAACACAATGATTTCTTAGTTTCTATCCCTTCCCACTCAACACACTCCTTGAACTTCCTTAGTCTAGCTGGGGAATTCCTAACATACCTAATTGCATCTCTGACACGCTTAACCGAAGGGTTTACTTCTTTTAAACCCTCAGACACAACCAAATTAATTATATGTGCTATACATCTCATATGAAGATACTTGCAATTTGCTACACTCCCACCCCAATTCAACATTCTTTTTTTCAGAAATGCCAAAGCTGTATCATTTGAACTTGCATTATCAACGGTTATGGTGAACACATTCTTCAACCCCCATTCAAGGACACATGTTTCTAAGGACTTGCCTATGTAATCACCCTTATGACTACTGACTTGCACAAAATTCAAGATTCTTTTGTGTAAGTTCCATTCATTATCGATGAAGTGGGCCGTAATGCACATATAGTTAATTCTTTGCAAAGAAGTCCAAGTGTCAGTCGTTAGACTAACTCTTTGACAGTTACTCTTCAAAAAGGATTTCAATTTTGCCCTCTCGCTAACATATAAGTCATAGCAATCTCTAGTAACAGACCATCGAGAAGGAATGTTAAACCTAGGACATGCTTTACTCATAACCCTAGTGAACCCTTTACCCTCAACAAACTTAAATGGCAATTCATCAACAATAATCATATAAGCAATTGCTCCTCTAATTTCATCATAATCATATTTCCATGTGGTCAATGTGCCTACCCCAGAACCACCATCTTTCTTATTTGGTTGTAAATTAAGTAAGGCTTGACGAGTTTCAAGATTATGTGGGTTTTTCATACAACATTTCATATGACTCGTAAGTGATGAGGTGCCATTTTTTTTAGAGTGGGCAGCAAGCTCACCTTCACAATAATTGCATCTTGCCTTTCTAATGACTCCGTCCGGGTCTTTGATTTTTTCGAAATGATCCCACACTTGGGATTTCGGCTTTGTGCTCTTTCTTGTCTTTGGGGCTGTCGAAGATGCATTTGAATCTGCCGGCGAATTTGGTTGGTCATCAGAAGACCCTTCTAAGGGCTGACTGGCACCAGTTTCCCCAAGAGCATCATTACTCCCACCTAAATCTTCCGGAGTCGACATCTAAAATAAATAGGCAAGAAGAATGGATTAAAATACTAAAAATCAGCAAAATACATATATATGATTCAATTAGTATCAAGTTTTTTTTTTTTTTTTTTTTATATTAATTGGAAAACATCAAGGAATCTTCTCAATTTGTCTAATTATTACTAAACAATCAAAAAAATCAGAATGATAACAAAAGCATATTAAATTGCTTATAATTAGAGCCGATCACATTGACATCCATATTAGGAATATGTTCTAACTTCTAATTATAACCCTACCAATCCTAAAGACAGTATAAACTGTCAAAGATAAGAGATTATGCCGGCAAATTATGCAAAAGACAATCTTCATTTTGGAAAAGAGCCCTCTGTAATGGACCGGCTGAATATTCAATTAAGTTGCAAAATGTTATATGAAACTGATGTATTAGTACTCAAATGACTAATTTAGGAGAATCCTTGAAAATTAGATAGAAACCCCTTTTATTGTATCTCTCATGTTTACCAACAACACATGGGGCATCCGCATCACGTATTCACGGGAATGAGTAAAATGAAAACTGTACAATTTGGAGCATGATAACAAATTCATAATGATAACAAAAGCATGTATCAATTATGATGAATTTTTTAAAATCAAACATGAATTATACAAAAGCATACATACAAAGCATACATACAAATTACATACAAAATGGAGTGCGAGAATCTGACATACTAATCCCAACAATATACAATACATAAAAACAAATTTCTTCAGATTAATACAACACACTGAACCTAATTACACACAACTAATATAGAAAATTCATGTTACTCACTAGTCACTCCGACGCGGCCACGCGAGCGGCGAGACAGGTAGGGCGCCGAGGTGTGAGCGAGGTGGCCCAGACGTTGTGAGCCTGTCGGAGTACGCGAATCTGAGAGAGTAGAGGGTGACTGGGTGAGGGTTTGAGAGAGCTGAGGACTGAGGAGTGAGGAGCGAGGTCGAGAGCCGCGAGACTGTGACTGTGAGAGGCGAGCGGCTAGGGAGTAGGACTAGGGAGGGAAGAATTGAATTAGGGTTCTGTTTTTATACTTATTATTAAATCGGTTCGGTTCGGTTAATTCGGGTTTTCATTTCAGAAAACCGACACCGACCGACTAAACCGAAATTTTTCATTTCTGAAACCGACAATCGATATTTTTGTCTAAAAACCGAACCGACCGAAAAAATTCGGTCGGTTATGGTCGGTTTTTTCGGTCAGGACCGAAATCTGCACACCCCTAATTGAGATAGGTCATGTCCCATCCGGATGAGAACATATCAATCCAATTATCCCCTGAAAGTCTGGGTTGCATCGAAAAGTGTAGCTGAGAGTAAAACGAAAAGATCCCTTATCCGTTGGGAATGATCTCAGCTTTTGTATCTCTTCCATTTATACGGCGGCTAATCCTCTTTAACCCATCAATCCAGTGCAGTCGCATACGAATCCTCTTTAACCAATTTTCTCTACTGTCACTGCCTGCAAACCACCTTTCAATATTGTGGGCGCCTGCCACCGACTTCCACGTCAGATTTATATAGGAAATATAAATATGCTTGAAAGTTTTTAGCAGATGGTGCAAATCCAATGAAGATTGGATATATTACCATCACTCTGAGACTGAAGTAGGAAGTTTCATATAAATGTCAATTGTTACTCATAAATAGAGCTGTCAAAATGGTCGGGCCGGGCCAGCCCAACCCAGCATAGTCGGGCCAGCAGATAAAATCGGGCCGGGTCGGGCCGGGCCGGGCCAGATTTTTTCGGGCCGAGCTCAGCCCACCCTCGGGCCGTCGGGTTGTCGGGCCAGTTTCGGCCCGCTGTATTTTATACATTTTTCTAAGAAAATTTGTTCAATACCAAATTCCCACACACAAATTAAAATTATTAAAAATTCAAATACGCTTATATAATAAAGAAATAAGACGAGCATTATGAACTATAATTAAAATATTTCTATAGACAAGCAATTACTTTCTTTTGCTTTTTTAATTGCTTGAAAATGAAAATAAAGTATCCCTCTGTCGTGAATTAGGAAATATATGAGAATTAATTAGTTATAGAAAGACTAATTGTTTTGAAATTCACACTAATCTATAATAGAACTTATGAAGGAAGTTTTCCTCTCAATTTTACGGACAATTAATTTTATTTTTTATTAAAAATTTAATGACATTATTGGACATTTGGACTCTTGAAATAAAAAATGAACTTGTTATTAAAAAGGCCCACTCAAAAAATATGGAGGGGGTTTTTCCTCTAAAAATTAATTGGAGAAAAAATAAAAAAAGAAAAGAAAAAAAAAAGAGTCGGGCCACTTGGCCCATCGGGCCAAGTCGGGCTGAGCCCATCGGGCCAGTCGGGCTGCTCGGGTCGGGCCAAGTAGGCCCAACTTTTTTTCGGGCCAGAAAAATTCGGGCCAGTCCAATTTTTTTTTCGGGTTGATCGGGCTGGCCCGTCGGGCCGGGCTCATTTTGACAGCTTTACTCATAAATCAAATTCCAACGACCGATTATATTGCACACAACTAACTCAAGGATAAAGGAATCAGATGAAACGTTGAGATGTTACTCCTTTCTAACAGCTTAACCTTTTGGATAAGGTGGTCACTGCCCCTTGCAATGTCCATGTAAACTCGGCCGGGCCAAGTTCTTCATTCCCAAGATCTACTTACATTCTTCGGCCCGAAAGATTATAGCAACCTCTTAGTTTTGCAGGTAATATTTAACCTCGAAGGACACCCTTTGATCAAACACCACAACGTTAGCATCGACCCTGTTTGGCCGAGGGTGCATGAAGCGCAACTGTTACATTGTTCAGATTAACGACATTCCATCAATTTCGTGCAGCATTAATGTCTACACCCAAACATTATACTCCTCTTTCATCATCCATTGTAATATAATCAACAATCCGTAAATCTGCTTGGATTCTTGATGAGATTTATCATTAGCTACGAAAGTGCAGACCTCATCTCTTACCTCAATCACACTTTGACCCCACACCTTCTTCAGTTGCTTCTCTTTAACTATTTTCCTAACTTCAGCTACATTGCTCCACTTCTCGTCAACAGCATATATATTCGATAACAGAACATAATTTCCAGCATTGCAGGGATCCAATTCAACCAGCTTCTTCGCTGCAATTTCACCCAAATTTGTATTATGATAAATTCGGCATGCCCCAAGAAAGGCTCCCCATATATCGGCCTCGACAGGTTCTGGCATTTGATTAATAAACCCGATGGCCTTCTCCAGCTCTCCAATGCGGCCAAGGAGATCAACCACAATTGCATAATGCTTTGAATTAGGTGTTAGTTGATAATCATTCACCATTAAATCGAACACCTTGATTCCTTCTTTTACAAGACCAGCATGACTACACGCTGATAAAACAGAGAGAAAAGATACATCATTTGGCCTAACTGCTGAATGCTTTATCATCTGATCCAGTAACTCCAGAGACTCGTTGCCTTTACCGTGGAACCCGTATGCTGCTAACATAGAGCTCCAGATAACGACGTCTTTATCATTTATTTGACAGAAAATCGTTATGGAACCTTCCAAGCTACCACATTTTGCATAAGATTCGATAAGCGAAGCACCAAAGAAAGAATTACTGTCTAGGCCTACTCTGATAGCAAACCCATGGATGCAACTAGTTTGTTGAAGAACACCTAGCTCTGAACAAGCTGTCAACATCCCAACCACATCGAAAACATTAGGTTGGAAATCATTGGCCAACATATCGTGGAAAATTGCAATGGATTTGCATACCTTCCCATTTTGAATGCATCCATGGAATAGCGCTGAACAACAAACAGTGTCTTTCTTAGGCATCCGTTCAAATACTTCAATCGCTTCATCAGGGGAAGAGCAGTTCATGTACATGCCAATTAGAGCTGTCGAGACCAAGATATCTAAATCTAATCCTTTTCTAACAGCAAGTTTATGGATTCTTTTACCCTCTTCTAGATTGTAAGTAGCTTCACATGCTTGAAAAGCACTAATCAGAGCAACAACGGAGGGCTCGATTCCTCTAGCTACCATTTCATCGAAAAGATGAAGCGCTTCTTCCGAACCCCCATGATGAGCATAGCAAGCAATCATACAACCCCATGAAATCACATCTTTGACTTCCATTTTTGTAAACAGTTTCGCTGCAGCATTCACTGAACCCGTTTTTCCATACAAATTCAACAAAGCATTTGACAAAGATAAGCCACTCTCCAATCCCATCCTGATCACATAGCCATGAACGCTCCTCCCCGGCTTAAGGTCCAGCAACTGTGCACAAGCAGATACGACACAAATGAGCATGATAGGGTCGGGTTTTACTCCTTCAGTCATCGTCATCTGCGCATAAAATTCAAGCGCCTGTCTAGGCTGACCATTCTGCTCGTACCCTGTAACGATTGTAGTACGCAGAACTGTATCTGGTTCAGGATAATCATCAAACACCCTAACTGCATCGCCCATTTCCCCACATTTTGAATACAATTCTATCAAAGCTGATCCAAGAAACAAGTTTCTACCAGTCCCATCACACTTCATAGCGAACCCATGAACTGTCTTCCCAATATCAAGTGCTTTTAGCGCAGCACATGCCTTAAGGGCTATGTGTATTGTATAAAGATCTGGTTTTCCAGAAGAAAACAAATCAGAGAAAAGCAGTACTGATTCTTTATACTGTTTGTCGCTGCAATAGTATTTGAGAATGCGGTTCCAGAGAGATACAGCCCGGTTTGGAGTTTCGTCGAACAGTTTGCGAGCAATTTGAAGATGGGTTAATTGCGAGTAGAGATCAATCAGTTTCGCCGCAAAGAAATTTTCATGCGTGAGACCAGTTTTGATGGTGAGCGAATGCAGTTGGATTAAGCATCTCCGGTTCTTACAGGCTTGGAAGAATTTGATGAGTACCTCACCAGTTATCATGACCCTTTCCTTGTCATGTTTTCATGAAAAATCCTAATTTTGCAGATGTAGATGTGGTATAACCGTATGACCTTTGTTAAAACTTAAAACCAACGCACGTGAGCCTAGTTATTTTTTAAAATTTATTGTTATAATATTTATCGCTATATATATAAAAGTAAAATGAGGGTTATTTTTGTACTTTACCTTTTTTCGCCTAAATATATCTTTAGTGCATCCTTAATTTCTTCTAAGACATTAATTATATTTTTTTCTTCAAATTAATACAATATTAAGTATTACCTTCCTTAATAAATGAATACATACTTTATTAAATTAAAAGTAAAAGTTAATGTATAATTTAATGATTGACTAATTAAATATTATATTTACAAATATTAATGTATTATAATTAATCATGGGACTACGACTTTCACATATATTTATATATGATAATTAATCCTGAAATTATTTTTTATTACATATTCATATTTTCTATTTATTAATATTATTTTGTTATATATAATAATTACACTTTGCAATCTAAACTATGAGTTACATGTGCTACAATCTATATTTCTATTTAAAAAATAAAATTAATATGCTTGAGCTACTAGGTTTTTTAGAGTTCTCAATATAAACAATACTTTATCGCATTTTTTCATATTTTGCAACCTAAGCAAAATATACAGACATATATATATTAATTGTAACTTTAAATAAATTTCAACATATACATATATTATTAAGATATATTGAAGAATTCATATGCTTTATTTTGTTAGTTCAACTATAGAATAATCATTGAATTTTATTTGATTAATATCAAGATTTATTTAAAATCTAAAACGTATTTGAGTATATTAAACCACCATGTCAAATATTAAAACTAGAAAACTATTTTTTCGTAAAATAAAGTAAATAGTTATAGTTAAAATTTGAAAAATTATTTGGATAAATCAAAATATTTAAAAAAATTGAAAAATATAAAATAAAAGAAAACACTATTTTTCTTATAATACAATTCAATTTATTTTATTTGATATATTTTGGCGTGTCACGTGATATTTATGTGTTTGTGTTTGTGTTTGTTTTAATATTCATTTTCAATTAAGCTATTGCGGGTTCGCATAGGTTAAGGTGGATACACACACACTAAATATATGTTTGGGTTTCAATATTAGGAGATATTCATTCTTAAAAGTAGATATGATTTATTTTTTACACAGAATATTTTATCTTAATGTAAATTTATAAAATAATATATTTATAAAATGTAAGTTATATTAAATCCATATATCACTTATGAGAAATTGATATTTACATTATTTATATTTTGAATTTATATCATTTTACAACATGTAGTATGCGCGTTTTTGAGTTTTTTTTTTTTTTTTTTCAATCACAACCTGAACTATACGTTTTTTCACGTTTGCAACGTCTGTTAGCAATTTAAGTGCGAAAAATAAAAGAATAGTTAAAAATATTTAAATAACATAAAATTTTTACAAAATCTGAAAAATATTTTTTAAATTCTAAACCTCATTTAAAATACCAGAAAATTAACTTAAACATGTTGAAAATATATTAAAGAATTGAGTATTTTTATAAAAAAATTCAAATCAAATCATTTTAAGCAAGAAAAATAAAAAAAGTTATTATTTTTTTAAAATCATAAAACTATTATAAATTTCAGAAAATTATCTTTTAAATTCTAAAAAATTATTTAAACTATTTGAAAGTTATCTTGAAAAATTATTTTAAAATCTATAAAATTCCGTTTAAAACATGTGGAAGTATCTATGAAAAGTCAAATTTTATGATATAAGTATCTTTTTAATTATTTTTTTGAAAAAATAAATCCTTTTAAAAATATTTAAAGTTATTTGAAGTAATATCAAAATTATTCGATCTTTTTTTATGAAAATAATTTCTACACTTTTTTCAGTTAAGTTTATGATATTTTAAATAATTTTTTAGAATTTAAAAATAAATATTGTATTTTCTAAACATTTTTATTATTTTTAAATAGTTTCTTTTCTCTCCGAAAATTGCTACCAAAGGTTGCAAAGGTAGGAAAGCGCAAAGTTCAGGTTGATCATAAAAAAAAGAAAAAAATGATTATTCAAATATTCATTTAGTTAGAATATAATAGTTCTATTTTTTTTATGTTAGATAATATTATATTTAATTTAACATGATAATTACTTTTTAAATAAATTTCCGTGCATCGCACGGGAGCGATACTAGTTAGGGAAAAGGTACAAATTATCCCTCAATTAATATTCTAGGTTTATATGGGATCCTAAATTATTTTTTTGTTTAAATAGGCACTTGAACTTTTTAAATGGGTTAAATAGACCCATGAACTTTTAAACTCATGACAAATAAAATCTTTCTAAATATTAAAATAACTAAATAAATTTAAAAAAATATTTAATAAGTCTAAAAGTAACAAATTAAATAAAAAAATATATGAAAATCAAGAAAATGTTTAAAATTATTTAAGAATTCTACGAAATTATTTAAGTAAAGTATAGAAAAAAGAAATAACACCAAATTCATAAGTTATTACATTATTTTTGAATATTTTAAATTATTTTTATTCATTGAAAGGTATTAAATAAATTGTAAAGTCTACGTTGTTAATTTCTTACTTTTATATATATTTTTCATTTAATTTGTTATTTTTTAAATTTATTAAATATTTTTAAAAAAATTAGTTATTTTAATATTTTAGAAGGTCCTATGTATCATGAATTTAAGTTCAGGAGTGTATTCTTTCTATTTAAAAAAGTTCAAGTGTCTATTTGGACGAAAGAATATTTCAGGATCAAATTTGAACCTCAGGTATAAATTCAAGGGCGAATTTGTACCTTTCCCTATTTATTAAATTTAACTTAATTTTTGACCTTTTTGAAAAAATGAATTAGCATTAATTTTTTTTAATCCGAATTAGCTTTAATTTTAAACATATGAGATCAAGAAAAATAACTCTCCATACCCTATTTTAAGATTAATCAACTAAATTACTTCCCCGAGAAAAACGCTCTGACTTCTCTCTAGAAACTCTAGAAATCCCGTGCACTCTATTCACCTCCACCGCCTCCCTTATGACGGCGACGGCGAGCACATCGCTTTTGTCGGCCACTGGGGGGGGGGAGAATTTCCACCTTTACCATCTAAAGTACCAGATCTAGGCTCTACCCAAGGGATGCATGCTCATCCGCCATCGTTTCTGCGAGTTGCAGGCTCCTCTATTGCGGAGAAGCTAGAGAGCAGATTCGCTAAAAAGCTGTTCGATCTGTGAGCAGCGGAATCTTTTGGATTTACAGGAGTATACAGAGGAGCACCTAGCTTCCTGTTCTCTAAGACGGAGATCGATGAGTTAGCTTTACAGTGCAAATTCGTCCTGATCGGTAAGTTTTCGCACCGATGCCCTCCGTTTAAAACATTACAGGCTAGTTTATCTGGTTTTGGTTTCGTTGGATCTCTATTCATTGGGGCCATTAACAGTAAACATATCATGATTAGACTGACTAATGAGGATGATTTTCAAAGGCTTTGGGCTAAGCAATTAGTCTATGTTTCTGGATATCCGATGCGCATGTTTAAGTGGACGAAGGAATTTGATACCAAATCGGAGTCCCCAGTGGTCCCGATTTGGGTGTCTTTTCTGGAGCTTCCCCTGCATCTCTTTGATAAAAAGGCATTATATAAATGATACGTGTTGTGAACAAGACTTGAAGATCTAATCACATAAAGTCTCAAAACTGTGTTCGGTCGAAACTTGAAGTAATTGGGCCGAACAGCTTTGAGGTGTTCGCTCCAAAACTGAGAAATTCTGGCCGAACAAACAACAACGCAGAAACAAAAATGAAATTGGACAATTCACACTTTTACGTGGTTCGATCAAGAAGTTCTACATCCACGGAGGTTCACTGCACCTCTATTCACTAAATTGTTGAAGAGATTACAAGAATTAAGTTGAACTAGAAAATACCCAAATCTGGAACCGATTTAGGGCAAACGAACCCTAGCTTCTAATTCTCTCTCTACAGTAACAGGAATTTAGGGAAAATAATACAACTCTAATCGCACGATTGAGAGCAACAAGTTTAAGTATGTGGTTCAACTCGAATCTTCAAAGGACGGAAGTTATAACCGCTTCTTGAAAACAGGCTTCAACTTGGCAAGTGGCTGGCAACGACAACGGTTCGGCAATAGTTATTATCCGTTGCAGATTTCTTTTATGAAACTTAATCACCTAAGTCCGAACCCGGTTTAAGCATACACCTTCCACTGACTTGATTCAAAACCCCGGTTCCTGTGACCTTGAACCCGGTTCTCAAACCTACACACCCCATACTACTTTTGTTCATTCACTTGATACAATTGAACCTTATTCCATAAATCTCCACCTCAATGAAATCAAGTGCAAATCATCACCCTTTCTGCCCTTCACTTCAATACTTCAAATGCAATGTTCAAGCCTAATTAGGCTCGAGCAATGCCTCAGTTTGTTCCCAGGTACTACTTTGGTTAGAAAATCAGCAACATTTTCATTAGTATGCACTTTCTTCACCTCTACATTTCCAGAATCAAGCACATCCCTCACGAAATCTAATCTTACATCAATATGCTTTGACCTTTCATGAAAGGTTTGATGCTTTACCAAATGCAGAGCACTTTGATTATCACAAAGTAGTGTGACACACCTTTGAACAATACCCAGATCCACAAGGATCCCTTTCAACCAGACAACCTCCTTAACAACTTCAGTGATGGCAATGTATTCAGCTTCTGTAGTGGATAAAGCCACTATAGGTTGTTGTATACTCCTCCAGCTTATTGTTGTTCCATACAATATGAAAACATATCCAGAGATTGACTTCCTTGTATCCACATTACCAGCAAAATCCGCATCCACAAATCCAAGCAATGGAACAGCGATTCCTTCTTGTTTTTCAAACTTCAAACCTAAAGTTACTGACCTCTTTAGGTACCTCAACACTTGCTTTAAAGCATTCCAATGTTCTTTCCCAGGTTTAGACATGAACCTGCTTACCAAGGACACACTGTAAGCTAGGTCAGGTCTACTGCAGATCATTCCATACATCAAACTTCCAACCCCACTAGCATAAGGTATAAGTTTCATGTATTCTTTTTCTTCAGTAGTTTTAGGGCATTGCTCCTTGGATAACTTGGTATGTTGACTCACTGGAATACTGAGAATCTTTGATTCATGCATGTTAAACCTCTCCACCACCTTTTGAAGATAATTCCTCTGAGATAGAAACATGATTCCAGCTTGTCTATTTCTTATGATATCCATTCCAAGTATCTTTCTTGCATCCCCTAAATCTTTCATGTCAAATTCTGCGTTCAATATCTTCTTAAGTAACTGGATTTTCTGCTTACTTTTACTAGCAATAAGCATATCATCCACATATAGCAACAGATACACATGATCATCCTTTGAACTCTGGTCAAAATAGACACAACTATCATATGAGCTTCTAGTGAAGCCTGTATTCAACATGAACCCATTGAATTTCTTGTTCCACTGTCTAGGGCTCTGTTTTAACCCATAGAGAGACTTCCTGAGGTAGCACACTTTCTCCTCATTCCCTGGAACCAAAAAACCTTCTGGCTGTTTCATATATATATATATCCTCAACTCAGTCTCCATGTAAGAATGCAGTCTTTACATCTAACTGTTGTAATTCCAAATCCTCTTGAGTCACCTTTGAAAGAAGGAGTCTGATAGAAAAATGTTTCACTACAGGAGAGAACACTTCATTGAAATCAATGCCCTCTCTTTGAATGAAACCCCTTGCAACAAGTTTTGCCTTGTATCTGATTCTTTCAGTGGCTCCTTCTTCAATCTTCTTCTTGTAGATCCACTTAGAACTCATTAGCTTCTTCCCTTTAGTTTTATCCACTAGTTTCCAAGTGTCATTTCTTTCCAGGGATTCCATTTCTTCCACCGTAGAACCAATCCAATGCTCAGATTCACTTCCACTCATTGCCTCTTTGAAATTTTTAGGTTCTTGGTGTTCTAAGTCTTCAGCAATACTGAGAGCATAGTACACACTTCCAGCTTGTCCATAGAAGTCTGGCTTTTGAATTTGCCTCCTTGGTCTATCCCTGGAAATACTATAATTTCTGAGGTTTGGTGTTTGAGGCTGAACTTCATCATCTTCGGAAGAACTTAAACTTGCTTGGTGATCCCCTTGTTCTTCTTGTGGTTGAGTGTTATCAGGTGAACACTTCACCTCAACTAATATTTTTCCATCTTCTACAGCCTCTTGAAACTCCTTCACACTTCCATTGGAAGTATATCCCATGACACCCTCATTGAACTTCACATCTCTACTTACAATGAGCTTTTGATTTCTAGGCTCTAATCCCATCTGGATATCCCAAGAATACACACCTAAATTGCCCTTGGATCCATCTTATCTTGCTTGATGTGAGCAAAGGCAAGACAACCAAACACTTTCAGGGCAGTATAATCACTTATTCTTCCATTCCATACTTCATAAGGTGTCTTGAAACCAAGTGATGATGATGGTGATTTGTTGATGAGATAGCATGTTGTGTTCACTGTCTCTCCCCAAAACACCTTAGGCAATCCAGCATCAAGCAGCATACGTCTCACTCTTTCCAGAAGAGTTCTATTGAACCTTTCAGCAACACCATTTTGTTGTGGATTCATTAGCATAGTTTTGTACCCTGTTGTCCCCTTCTCTTTACATAGCTCATTGAATTCAGTGGATAGATATTATAGGCCATTCTCAGTCCTCAAATGCTTAAGTTTCTTGCCCCTTAAGTTCTCCATTTGAATCAACGATAATTTGAACTTCATGAATGCATCACTTTTGTTCCTTAGCACAAACACCCACATCTTCCTACTGAAATCATCAATAATTATCATGAAATATCTTCCTCCACCATGCGATTCTGTCCTTGAGGAACCCCAGATATCAGAATGCACATAATCAAAGCATTCCTGAGTTGAATGTACACCTTTTCCATAAGGCAATTTTTTAGACTTGCCTAGTGCACATTTATCACAAAACTCCAATGTTTCTGTCCCTATACTACCAATTACCCCTCTTCTTGATAGTTCTTTAAAACCTCTCTCCCCTATATGAACAAGCCTCTTATGCCAAAGCATAAGGTCAGATTTACCCAAAACACTATCCACTCTAGCAAGAATAGGCTGCCCTATCAAGATAAACAAACCATTGTGTTTCCTACCCTTGATAACCAGTTTCTTGCCTTTGGTGATGTTTAGAAGCCCCCCTACTGTGTTGAACTCACATCCAGTGGCATTAAGGGACTCTAGGGAGAGTAAATTTCTCTTTAAACCAGGAACATACCTTACATTGAAGATGGTTCTAGTCACACCATCAAACATGGTGATCTTGACTGAGCCAATGCCTTGAGCTATGTAGGAGTGATCATTTCCAAGTAGAACACATCCTCCATCTTCCTTCTTGAGCTTTAAGAACCAATGCTCATGTGGGCACATGTGGAAAGAACAGCTAGTGTCCAAAACCCACTCATTCTCCATCCTTGAATTTGAGATATTCAATACTTCTAGATTATCTACTTCATGTTCAACTGCTGCAGCTTCAGTTCCTTGGCCTTCCTTATTCCTCTTCTTCTTTTGAGGACAATCTTTCTTTAGATGTCCCACTTGTTTACACTTGAAACACTTCCTGTTCTCCACCCAAGATACAGATCCTTTGGAACCATTAGAAGTACCTTCAGAATCCTTTGAAGATTTGGCCTTTCTTGTTTTTATTGTTTGGCTTGAATTTGACATTCAAACCTTCTCCAGATTGGCTTGGTTTCTTGTCAGCATGATTCTGAAGGCATTTGGTCTTCAGAGCAATGATTATTGAGTCATAGCTCAGCTTGTCTGTTCTCCCAAACATAAAAGTATCTTTGAAGCTCTCCATTGACTTTGGGAGTGCATATAACACCATCAATGCCTTGTCATCCTCTTCAATTTTGACCTCCAGGTCTTCCAGTTCATCAATCAACTTTGTAAACTCATCAAGTTGATCAGAGAATACCTTGTCATCCACCATCTTGAAGGCTAACAACTTCTGCTTGAGGAACAGTTTGTTTGACACAGACTTTGATTGGTAGAGTTCCTCTAATTTTCCCCACGCCTCCAATGTAGTCTTGCATCTGGAAATTTCCCTCAATGGCTTGTCACCCAAACACAAAATGATCAGGCTCAGAGCCTTTTAATCCACCTCTGCAAACTTTGGCTTCTCAGCTTCAACCCATTGATCCACAGACTTGAGAGCATTGGAGAGTCCATTCTGCACAAGAACATCATTCATTTTGATCTTCCATAATGTAAAGTCATTCTTGCTAGAAAACTTATCCAAATCCATCTTCATCCCTTCCATTTTTCTTCTTCTTCTTGTGTGAGAAAGATTCCCACAGACGGCGCCAATTTGTTGTGAACAAGACTTGACAATCTAATCACATAAAATCTCAGAACTGTGTTCGGTCGAAACTTGAAGAAATTGAGCCAAACAACTTTGAGGTGTTTGCTCCAAAACTGAGAAATTCTGGCCGAACAAGCAACAACACAGAAACAGAAATGAAATTGGACAATTCACACTTTTACGTGGTTCGATCAAGAAGATCTACATCCACAGAGGTTCACTGCACCTCAATTCACTAAATTGTTGAAGGGATTACAAGAATTAAGCTAAAACTATAAAATACCCAAATCTGGAACTAATTTAGGGCAAACGAACCCTAGCTTCTAATTCCCTCTCTACAGTAACAAGAATTTAGGGAAAATGATACAACTCTAATCGCACGAATGAGAGAAACAAGTTTAAGTATGTGGTTCAGCTCGAATCTTCAGAGGACGGAAGTCATAACTGTGTCTTGAAAACGGGCTTCAACTTGGCAAGTGGCTGGCAACGACAACGGTTCTGCAACAGTTATTATCCATTACAGATTTCTGTTATGAAACTTAACCACCTAAGTCCGAACCCGGTTTAAGCATACACCTTCCACCGACTTGATTAGAAACCCCGGTTTCTGACCCGGTTCCTGTGACCCTGAACCCGGTACTCAAACCTACACACTTCATACTACTTTTGTTCATTCACTTGATACAATTGAACCTTATTCCACAATACGGATAGGGATAGAGACATTGGACCCGTTAGATATAATGATCTAAGAACCTAATGTATAAAATAAGCAACGGTCTCCCCAGATCGAGAATCCGGTTTGATCTTACTTAGAGCTTGATAAACCTCGATCGATTGGCTATATGATTAGCCAAGAACCTCGGTATGGTGGAACGCCACAGCATCTTGCTCAATGACCTTGATAAGTTCTTGAATATTTGAATACCTCACAAAGAGAGAATCCAAAATATGAAAAAAAAAAAAAAAAAAAAAAGCTAATTTTCGGATTTGATTTAATGGTGATTTTTACAACCTTTGTAGGACTATTTATAGGCTAGAAAATGACTCCAGAGTGTCCTACATGCATGTATAGTACTTAGGAGCATTTAAAAGCCCTTGACTACCTTCAATAACTCCTAAAAGACTAGATAAGACCACTTGACTACATTAAAGATTCAAGGAAGTCTAGATGAGGACCCTTGACTATATTGGCATACAAAAGGTTTATTTGACTCATATCCTATCCATTCTAATGGATCTCTTCTTGGGCTTGAGGTGCAACCCGAAATTGGTGGCCCAAGGTCTTCAAAAAGTGTCTTCCAACTTAGTTTAGTTGCGGCCCATCACTTAAATTGAGCCTCAACCCAATAACATTCACCATTGGGCCTTCTAAGCACTTTTCTTGCACATTTTCTTGTATTTCAGCAACAAGATTCGACATGGCCTTTTTAATTTGTTTTGCTCGAGCTCTAGTTATTGGTCCTTCTTGAATTTCGAGCGGACCCTTCTTTCTTTGATTAGGCGGCTTGGGACGGTCTCCGTCATTCCCTCCCTCTTTGAAAGGATTCGTCCTCAAATCTGAACCTACCTCCAAAGGAGAAAGATCAGTGACATTAAAAGTAGCACTTACATTATACTCACCAGGAAGGTCAAGTTAGTAGGCATTGTCATTGATTCTTGCAATCACTTGAAATGGCCCATCTCATCTCAGTTGGAACTTAGACTTACGCTTTGTCGGAAACCTTTATTTTCTCAAGTGTAGCCAAACCCAATCACCTGGTTCGAATATGACTTGCTTTCGGCCCTTGTTGGCATGTTTCACATATTGCTCTGTTTGCTTCTCAATGTTGAGCCTCACCTTTTCATGCAATCTTTTAACTAATTCTACCTTCGGCTTACCATCGAGACTTGCACACTCATCAATTGGTAATGGTATCAAATCAAGAGGGCTCAATGGATTGAAACCATACACAACCTCAAAAGGAGAATATTGAGTAGCAGAATGTGTACTCCTATTATATGCAAACTCAGCAAATGGCAAACAATCCTCCCAATTCTTTAAGTTCTTTTTTATCAAGACTTTAAGTAATTGAGACAAAGTTCTATTTACTACTTCAGTTTGTCCATCAGTTTGTGGATGACAAGTAGTAGAAACAGAAGTTTGGTTCCCAATTTACTCCACAAAACACGCCAAAAATGACTAAATTTTTTTGCATCTCGATCACTCACAATAGTTCTTGGTATTCCATGCAAACACACAATTTCTCAAAAAAATAAGTCAGCAATATGAGTTGCATCATCACTTTTATGACATGGAATAAAATGTGCCATTTTTTAAAACCTATCAACTACCACAAACATAGAATCCCTTCCCCTACTCGTTTTAGGTAAACGCAAAACAAAGTCCATGGATATGTCTACCCAAGGTTTACTAGGAATAGGTAGTGGTCTATAGAATCCATGAGGTTGTGATTTTGATTTAGCTTGTTTACAAGTTATGCATCTTTCACAGATCCTCCTCACATCATCACGTATACCCGGCCAAAAGAAATAGTCACGCAAAATTTCCAAAGTTTTGTGCATACCAAAATGTTCCATTAACCCTTCCCTATGGGCTTCATGAACAAGTAATTCTCTCATAGAACATTTAGGAATGCAAAGTTTATTTTCACGAAACAAATAGCCCTCATGTCTATGGAATTTGTCAAATGCAGCATGTTCACAAGCCAGATAAATAGAAGAAAAATCAGAATCATTTTCATACATGTCCTTAATAGACTCAAAACCAAGCAATTTAGATCCCAATGTAGCAATTAAAGCATGCCTCCTAGATAAAGCATCAACTACAATGTTTTCTTTACCTTTCTTGTACTTGATCACATAAGGAAATGACTCAACGAATTCCAACCATTTGATATGCCTCCTACTCAACTTACCTTGACCCTTGAGGTATTTTAGAGATTCATGATTTGTGGAGATGACAAACTCCTTCGGCCACAAGTAGTGTTGCCAAGTTTCCAATGCTCTTACCAAAGCATACAACTCCTTATCATAAGTCGGATAGTTCACCTGAGCTCCTTTCAGTTTCTCATTAAAGGAAGTAATCGGCTTTCCTTCCTGCATTAGAACAACTCCTATACCAACTCCAGATGCATCACTTTTAATTTCAAAGGTTTTATCAAAGTTAGGTAATGCAAGAATCGGTGCAGAAGTAAGTTTCTCTTTTAAAAGATCAAAAGCAGTTTGTTGTTTTTCTCCCCAATGAAAACTGATTTCCTTTTTCACAATTTCATTCAGTGGTGCAACAATGGCACTAAAATCTTTTATAAACCTCCTGTAAAAACTTGCAAGACCATGAAAACTTCTTACTTCAGAAATATTTTTGGGAATTAGCCAATCTAGAATAGCCTTGACCTTTTCCTTTTCCACTTCAGTCCCATCACCACTAACAACAAATCCAAGAAAAACAACCTTATCCATGCAGAAAGAACACTTCTTTAGATTAGCATGCAAAGAGTTTTTCCTAAGTGTATCCAAAACAAATTTCAAATGGACAAGATGTTCTTCAATGTTCTTACTATAAATAAGTATGTCATCAAAATACACAACAACAAACTTTCCAATAAACTCTCGTAAAACATGGTTCATTAATCTCATGAAAGTGCTCGATGCATTAGTTAAGCCAAAGGGCATTACTAACCACTCATATAAACCATATTTTGTCTTAAATGCAGTTTTCCATCCCTCTTTGATCTGAATTGATGATATCCACTTTTCAAATCGATTTTGGAGAATATGATAGCACCATATAATTCATCAAGCATATCATCTAACCTAGGAATAGGATAGTGATACTTTACCATGATTTATTAGTGGCACGATAGTCGGTACACATCCTCCAAGACCCATCCTTCTTTGGTACCATAATCACTGGTACAGCGCATGGACTCATGCTTTCTCGGATCTTGCCCTTACTCATTAATTCCTCAACCTGTCTTTGAATTTCCTTCGTTTACCCCGGAATAAAGTCAATTTGATGTTCAATTCCTCTCAATGGTGGCAAACCACTTGGCTCCTCTTCCGAAAAGATGTCATTTTATTCCTGCAAAAGGGACACAAAAGAACTAGGCAAAGAAGGTGTTAGTTCGTTAGTGCTAAAATAGGACTCCTTGTATACCAACACCAACACACTCTTTTTAGGTTGCTCCCTCTTGCAAAGAAATTTAATCTTTTTTTGTCCTCACTTTCCTCCATTTTCTTTTCTCCCTCGGAAACATTCAATGCCGCCCTCTTGTTTTTCTCTCGACTCTTTTTTTCTTTCGAATTTTGTCCCTCAATCTCGCTTTTCTTTCCCTCTATCTCTCTTGCTCTCCTTGCTTGGGACATTTTGTTTTGATCCTCTTGAACTTGCGGTGGAGTCAAAGAAACAAACATAAAGGTTTTATTTTGATGCTTCAATGTGTATCTGTTAAGATACCCATCATATGTCACCCTTCGGTCGAACTTCCATGGTCTTCCCAAAAGAATATGGCTAGCATGCATCGACACCACATCGCACAAAATTTCATCCTTGTAGCTTCCAATGGAAAATGATATCAAAACTTGTTTAGTTACACGGATTTCCCCACATTCATTAAGCCATTGAAGCTTGTAAGGATGGAGATGTTTTGAGGTAACTAAACTCAGTTTCTCCACCATTTCAATACTAGCAACATTAGCACAACTACCACCATCAATAATCAACATGCATACCTTCCCTTGGACCAAACATCGTGTGTGGAAGATGTTCTCCCTTTGTTGTTCAGTCTCAGCTGCTTTTATTTGCATGTTTAGAGCTCTCCTCACCACCAAAAGTTCTCCTTGTTTGGGCGTAGTTTTCTCGAACTACGCATCACCACTTTCTTCATTTTCACTTTTGGATTCAACCTTTCCATTGCCCCTCATTATCATGACCTTTTTGTTCGGACATTCTGATGCAATATGTCCAAACCCCCAGCACCGAAAATATTTAATATCTCGAGTTCTAGTAGAAGCAAAGACACCTTTCCCCTTTTCAGTTTCATTACTCTTGTTTTTTGACATCTCATGTTGGGACCTTGAAGTTGTCCCATAGGTAGTTTTGGGCGTCCCTTCCTTCATCTTGCTTGAAGATGGAAAATTTGATGTTCGACTCTTTTGGAATGACCCGTCATTCTTCAGTTGTTTTTCCACCTTCATGGTTGTATATGCACCATATCCTCTAACTCCACGTAGTGCTGAAGTTTCACTACTCTCGCAATCTCCCGATTCAGTCCACTCAAGAAGTGAGCCATGGTAGCCTCCCTATCTTCTTCAACATTTGCTCTAATCATGGCAATCTCCATCTCCTTATAATACTCGTCCATAGATTTATTTCCCTTTTTCATAGTTTGAAGTTTTCGATATAAATCACGAAAATAATGAGAAGGTACAAATCTCTTACGCATTATTAACTTCATTTTAGCCCATGTATACACCGACCTCTCTCTGCAGCGTCTTCGATTTGTAACCAATTGATCCCACCAGACTATGGCATAATCCATGAATTCAATTGCAGCAAGTCTCACCTTCTTATCTTCGGAGTAGTTGTGACAACCGAAAATAAGATCTACCTTCTTTTCCTACTCCAAATATGCTTCCGGATCTCTCCTCCTTTGGAATATCAGAATGTTCATTTTTATGTTGCTCAAGTCTCTGTCAACTTCATTATTGTGCCTTCTACCTCCTCGCCGAACTTGGTGAATCAATCCCCTCTCATCTTCTTCACCCGTCTCCAACTTCTCTTCATGTCTTCTTTGGTAGGCATGATTATTTCCACGCCCTCTTGGAATTTTCAGCCTCTCCAATTGATCGTTGATGTCATTAAGAATACTTCCCAATTATTGTATGGCCTGCGCAGTAGAATCTTGTCCTGCAAAATTATTTTCAAAAGTTTCTTCCATGACGTAAATAATCCTCACAATTCACTCGTGCATCACTCAAATTTTCACTCTATTGTTATTCACAAATCACTCTTAGGCTTTTACCTCCCCTCTAATGATCTCACCGCTCAATGCCTTTTACCACTCAATGTTCAAGAACAAACCAAGTTGAACAATCTCAAGTAACGTTCAACAATCCCTTAGTCCTATTATAAAGAAACAAGGAATTATCGAGCACTTGTACAATATTTTTCCTTTATGACTACTTGCTGAATGTGGTAGCGAATGAAGTGACTAACTATAACGGAGTTTTTATTTTTTGGTACTTTTTTTTTTTGAAACGAACAACAAAAGATAAAAGATAGAAGATAATTAGATCAATACCAGATTGCTCTGATACCAAACTGATACGGATAGGGATAGAGACATTGGACCCGTTATATATAATGATCTAAGAACCCAATGTATAAAATAAGCAGCGGTCTCCCTACATCGAGAATCCGATTTGATCTTACTTAGAGCTTGATAAACCTCGACCCGTTGGCTATATGATCAACCAAGAACCTCGGTATGGTTGAACGCCACATGATCTTGCTCAATGACCTTGATAAGTTCTTGAATATTTGACTACCTCACAAAGAGAGAATCCAAAATATGAAAAGAAAAGCTAATTTTCGGATTTGATTTAATGGTGATTTTAACGACCTTTTGTAGGACCTATTTATAGGCCATAAAATGACTCTAGAGTGTCCTACATGCATGTATAGTACTTAGGAGCATTTAAAAGCCCTTGACTACCTTCAATGACTCATAAAAAACTAGATAAGACCCCTTGACTACATTAAAGGATTCAAGGAAGTCTAGATGAGGACCCTTGACTATATTGGCATACAAAAGATTTATTTGACTCATATCTTATCCATTCTAATGGATCTCTTCTTGGGCTTGAGGTGTAACCCGAAATTGGTGGTCCAAGGTCTTCAAAAAGTGTCTTTCAACTTTGTTTAGCTGCGGCCCATCACTTAAATTGAGCTCCAACCCAATAACATTCACCATTGGGCCTTCTAAGAACTTTTCTTGCACATTTTCTTGTATTTCAGTAACAAGATTCAACATGGCCTCTTTAATTTGTTTTGCTCGAGCTCTAGTTATTGGTCCTTCTTGAATTTCGAGCGGATCCTTCTTTCTTTGATTAGGCGGCTTGGGACAGTCCCCATCAATAAAATTGCTTTCCTTGTTAGATCGCCTCTGCGAATTGATGAGGCAACAATGGAAAGATCTAGACCTAGTGTAGCCAGAGTTTGTATTAAATTGGATCTGTCTAAACCTAAAATTGAGGAAATCTTTATAGGCTATGGGGAAAACTTGATAACACAGAAAATTATTTTTGAGAAAATACCTAACTACTGTTCAAAGTGCAAACATCTTGGTTACTTAGCGCTAGATTGCTTTAATGAGGAATATAAAAAGAAGTTACCTACTAAAGGTATGAAAGAACCTGAAATAAGGAGAACTGAAAAACAATGGGTGCCAAAAGAATCTGATCCAAAAGCTAATGAGCCTCCAGTAACTGATCCCAACGATAATGTAGTGATTTTTGATGCCAATATTAATGCTTAGTTAGGAGTCGTCAACAGAGAGGAGGTAGCCTTCTCTTTAAATAGAGTAGATGTTGCCCCTATGACTAAGGAGAAGGGTGGGAAGAATAGTGGTAACACCAATCCGCTAGATAAAGGGAAAGGTATTGCCTATTCACCCCCAATTCTGCCTTATACTCAAAATGGGATAGAATCTGATAAAGTATCCTGGAGTGATGTTGTCCAAAAACTTGGGGGATCAGGATCCTTAAGATTTGATCCCTTGGAACAAATTGAAGTGCATGAGAATGCTTTTGATAAACTGGATATAGCAATTGATGATGATGCTTGCATCTTGAGAATATTTCTGATACTAACCAACTTGTTCACATGTATCCCTTACATGAGATGATTGAGGACAAGGAGGAGGAGGCTCAGTGGGACGAGGATTGGGAATTGGACACAAGGAAGCTGGGGAAATGGAAGAAGCTCAAGAATATGAAGAAAAAGAACTCTAGCCCTCTTGTTATGCATACAAGAAGAGGGATAATTTTCACAAAAGGTAATCACTCTGCTTCTTAAAGATGATAGTGATAACTTGGAATCTGAGAGGGATTGGTAATAAAAAAAACTCAAACATATTTGAAAAATCTTATAAAAAGGAAAACACCTGATATACTTGTTGTGCTTGAGGCTAAGTGTGATAAGTCTGACCCTTTTTTGTTACAATCTTTTGGATTTCAGTATGTGTTAGTCAATAAAAATGCTAAAATTTGGTTGATGTGGAGAGACCAGTGAAAGTTAATTTGTTGTTTACTTCTGACCAGTGTCTGGATGTGGAAATTTGCAATGATGTGCTGGGTGTTAAATTCTTTGCTACTTTTGTTTATGCTTCTTGTAAGAGAAAAGAAATAGTTATGCTGTGGGATGATCTTAGGATGTTCTCACACTCTTTTGACCCTTGGATTGTGAGTGGTGATTTCAACACTATACTCACAACTGAGGAAAGAAGGGTGGGAGACCACTTAAGATCAAATCTATGGATGAATTTGGGAGTATGATTTTAGATTGTGGTTTGGAGGATGCTGGCTTTCCTGGAAGTTCTTTTACTTGGCATGCAAATCATGTTTTTGTTAGACTTGAAAGGGTACTGATTTCTCATAAATGGCTAGATCTTTTTTCCAAATTTGAAGTCAAGCACCTGGTTAAAGGTCCTTCAGATCATTGCCCTCTCTTAATGTCTTTTACTTCTAACAAGTTGGTTCAAAAATCCTCCTTTAGATTTTTAAACGCTTGGACAAAACATCATGATTTTTATAGGATTGTGGAAGAGCCCTGGGCTTATCCTGCTGGCCAATTGGGCATGATTAATGTTCAACAAAAACTATTTAGACTTAAAGCTTGTCTTAAACACTAGAATAAAACTGTTTTTGGGAACATTATGGACAAAGTAAAATATGCAGAGTATAGCCTACAGGAACAAGAAACTATCTATCTTAATAATCCAAGTGATTCTGAGCTTCTAGTGCTTAAGCTAAAACAAGTAGAACTAATTCATTGCTTGGCTTTAGAGGAATCCTTTTGGAAACAGAAATTTGCTTGAAAATGGCTTAAGGAAGGAGAAAAGAATACAACCTATTACCATACCTTAGTAAGAAAAAAAAATATTTAGAAATAAAATTAAAGATATTAAGGTGAATGATGTATCTGTTGCTGACCCCTCTCTTATTGCTTCATCAGCTTGTCGCTTTTTTGGAAAAATGTTCACTGCTGAGGGATGTAATTTGAGCAGCCCTGTCTTTAGCACTATTAAAACACTCCTTAACAGTGATGATGCACTTGGGCTAATTGCTAGCCCAGAGCTGAATGAGGTTAATGAGGTAGTGTTTAGTATTGACAAAGACAGCATGGCAGGGCCAGAAGGTTTTTCAGCTTTGTTCTTTCAATTCTGTTGGGATATTGTTAAAATAGATGTTAGACAAATCAACTCCTAATCACACAACACTAAGAAACTGGAACGAGTTCGAAAATGAAACTTCTGAAAAATACACAACTGTTCGGCCAGAGTTGTGGCCGAAGTGAGCTTCGCGCAGAACTGAAAATAAATGAATCACACAATCGATTTTACATGGTTCGTTCAAGATGAACTACATCCACGGAGGCAAGGCACACCTCAATCCACTAAGATATCCAATCAATTACAGGAATTACACTCAGAAATGAATATGCCCAATTCTGGAACAAATTAGGGCAGAAAACTATCACTCTCAAATTCTCTCTGTAATCTATGAAAACTGGAAATTGCTCGACGTAGTGTTGTTCTCCTTGAAGAGAGCTTTTCAATGATATAGGTCTTGTAGCTCGAATGTAACTGATGGAAAAGTTCTAACTGATTGAAGATGACTGCTGCTACCGGACAAATGTGACGGTTTATTCCGTCACAAACTGTAACAAACTCGTCACAATTGACGGTTATCCTCCAACAACCCTGAACCCGGTTTATTCTGCACAGACTCACTTCTACACGCTAAAACCCGGTCTATCCACCCGGTTCTTCACTTCATGATCCCGGTTCCATATTCTAGTCACATCCTATTTCAAAATATAGCTCACTTGATGAGATTGAACACTTCCTCACAAATCTCCACCTCAATGAATCAAGTATGCCTCTTCCTGCCTCTTCACTGCTTATCTGTTATTGCTCTTCATGACACTGCTCAAGCTGCAGCAAGCTCGAGCAATGATCCACTTTGTTTCAGGTACACCCTTTGTAAGAAAATCAGCAGGATTATGCAAAGTATGCACCTTCTTCACCTCCACAGACCCAGAATCTATGACATCTCTAGCAAAATGTAATCTCACATCAATGTGTTTTGATCTTTCATGAAATGCTTGGTGTTTCACAAGACGTAAGGCACTTTGATTATCACAGTAGATTACCACACACTTCTGCTTGATGTCCAAGTCTCTCAACACCCCTTTCAACCAGATTGATTCTTTGATAGCTTCAGTTAGAGAGATATATTCTGCTTCTGTAGTTGATAGTGCCACAACAGATTGTTGTGCACTCCTCCAGCTGATGGCTGTCCCATATAAGGTAAACACAAATCCAGAAATTGACTTCCTTGTGTCCACGTTTGCTGCAAAATCAGAATCAGCAAACCCCTCCAATGCAACAGTACTTCCATCTGCTTTCTTCTCAAATTTCAGTGACATGTTCACTGATCCTTTTAGATACCTCATCACATGTTTCAAAGCTTCCCAATGTTCAACTCCTGGATTTGACATGAACCTACTTACCAAAGATACAGCATATGCCAAGTCAGGCCTGCTACAGATCATTCCATACATAAGACTTCCAACTCCACTTGCATAGGGTATATTGCTCATCTGTATGATCTCCTCTTCAGTAATTGGGCATTGTTCTTTGGAAAGTTTCTTCTGTAGATTAACTGGAGTGGAGAGAGGTTTGGCTTCATGCATATGAAACCTCTCCAATACTTTCTGTAGGTATTGTCTCTGAGATAACCAAAGTACTCCAGCTTTTCTGTTTCTTAGAATGTTCATTCCCAATATCTTCTTAGCTTCTCCCAGGTCCTTCATGTCAAACTCAGCATTAAGTCTATCCTTCAACCATTGTATCCTCTCCTTGTTTCTGCTGGCAATTAGCATGTCATCCACATACAATAGAAGAAAAACTTTATCTTGCTTTGAAACTTTGTTGAAGTAAACACAACTGTCATAAAGGCTTCTTACAAAGCCAGCACTGATCATGAAGTCATTGAACCTCTTGTTCCACTGTCTAGGACTTTGTTTAAGTCCATATAATGACTTCTTCAGTAAACATACTTTGTCTTCTTTCCCAGGAACAACAAAACCTTCTGGCTGTTTCATATATATTTCCTCATTGAGTTCTCCATGTAAGAAAGCTGTCTTTACATCCAGTTGCTGTAGTTCCATATCCTCCTGTGTGACTTTTGATAGAAGCAACCTGATTGAGCAGTGCTTTACTACAGGTGAGAAGACCTCATTGTAATCAATTCCTTCTCTTTGTGTAAAGCCCCTGGCTACCAACCTTGCTTTAAACCTCACCTGTTTGGACTCTGCAGTTTCTAGTTTCTTCTTGTATATCCACTTGGAGCTTACAAGTTTCTGACCTTTTGGTTTCTCCACCAATATCCAGGTCTTATTCTTTTCCAGAGACTCCATTTCTTCAGTCATTGCCTGTATCCAGTGTTCACCTTCTTCACAGTCTAGTGCTTCTTGAAAGCTGCTAGGCTCTTGTGATTCCAGGTCTTCAGCAACACTTAAGGCATAGTATACACTCCCTGCTTGGCCATAGAAATCAGGTCTGTTGATTTTTCTTCTAGGCCTATCCCTTCCAATGCTGTATTCCCTGATATTTTGTGCAGGTCCAGTTTGTGCTTCTTTTTCAGATGATGAATCACTGTCTTGTTCATCTGCTTGTGGTTGAGGTGTGTGATTATCTTCTGTAGGTTGCTCCACCTGAATTGATATCTCCTCTGTCTCTTTAGCAGCATCAAATTCTTCTTTAGAGCCTGTAGAAGTATAAGCCATCACATTCTCATTAAACTTCACATCTCTACTTGTGATTATCTTCTGATTTCCTTGTTCTAGGCACCACAATCTGTAACCCTTAATCCCATCCGGATATCCAAGAAACACACATCTGAGAGCCCTTGCATCTAATTTGTCTTGCTTGATGTGAGCATAAGCAAGACACCCAAACACCCTTAATCCTTCATAACTTGGTTTCTGTCCACTCGACACCTCTTCAGGTGTTTTGAACCCAATCACTGATGAGGGTGATCTGTTAATAAGATAGCATGCTGTAGCAATGGTTTCTCCCCAAAACACCTTTGGCAACCCAGCATCCAACAGCATACACCTTACTCTTTCAAGGAGAGTCCTGTTAAACCTTTCTGCAACTCCATTCTGTTGAGGATTCATTGGCACTGTCCTGTGTCTCTTGATTCCTCTTTCTTCACAGAAGTTTGTAAACTCTGTAGAGAGGTACTCCAGTCCATTATCAGTCCTCAGATGCTTCAGCTTCTTCCCTTTGACATTTTCCAGTTGGATCAACCATGTTTTGAACTTATGAAAGGCATCACTCTTGTTCTTCAGCAACATGATCCATACTTTTCTGCTGTAATCATCAATCAAGGACATGAAATATCTGGCACCACCATAGGATTCTGTTCTTGCAGGGCCCCATATGTCAGAGTGAACATAATCTAATGGTTCTTGAGTTGTATGAACTCCCTTTCCATAGGGCAACTTCTTGGATTTGCCCAGAGCACACTGATCACAAAACTCCAGTTCTTGATTTCCCAGATTTCCAATTACTCCACTCCTTGCCAATTCCTTCAGTCCTTTTTCTCCTATGTGTCCAAGTCTCTTATGCCATTTAGCAATCTCAGAATTGTTCAAGACCACATCTACACTTCCAACAATAGGTGAACCAATCAGGATAAATAGTCCATTATGCTGTCTTCCTTTTATCACCATTTTTCCATGTTTTGTGATATGCAAGAATCCCTCTACTGAGCTAAACTGACATCCACTGGTTACCAATGAGCCAAGAGATAGAAGATTCCTTTTAAGGCCAGGAACATACCTAACATTTGAGATGATTCTGATCACCCCATCAAACATTCTTATGCTCACTGATCCAACCCCTTTGACCTTGCATGATTGGTCATTTCCCAGGAGAACATTTCCACCATCTTCTTTCTTTAGTTCATTAAACCATGACTGATGAGGACACATATGAAAAGAACACCCTGTGTCCAGGACCCATTCCTTCACCATTCTTGAATCAGTAACATTTAATACTTCTGGAGGGTCTTGTTGATGATCAATGGCAGCAGCTTCTGCCCCTTGATTTCCAGCTTTCTTATTCTTCTTAGGACAATCCTTCTTCAGGTGACCTGGCTGTTTACACTTGAAGCATTTCCTCTTTTCAACCCAGTCACTCCCCTTCTTAGGATTTGAATCCCCTGACTTTGGATCCTTAGCATTCTGACCCTTCTTGCCTTGCCACGGTTTCTTGAATTTGACATTCAAACCTTCTCCGGATTGCACCATGCCTTTATCTCCTTGAGTCTGGAAGCATTTTGATCTCAGAGCCTTCACTATTCCATCATAGGACAGCTGCTCATCTCTCCCATACATCAAAGCATCCTTAAAGCTTTCCATGGATTTTGGAAGAATATTTAACACCATCAATGCCTTGTCATCCTCCTTCAGTTTCACATCCAGATCTTCCAATTCTTCAATCATCTTAATGAACTCATCAAGTTGATCAGAAATTACCTTGTCTTCTGTGATCTTGAAGGCCAACATCTTCTGCTTCAGGAACAGTTTGTTGGATACTGACTTTGATTGATACAGTTCTTCCAATCTCCTCCATGCTTCTAAGGAACTCTTACATCTTGAAACCTCCCTCAACGGTTTATCACCTAAACACAAGAAGATAAGACTTAGGGCCTTCTTATCCACTGATGCAAACTTAGGTTTCTCAGTTTCTTCCCATGATTCCAGAGGTATCAGTGCAAGATCAAGGCCATTGTGAACCAGGACTGCGTTCATCTTGATCTTCCACAATGTGAAGTCATTCCTTCCAGTGAACTTCTCAAAATCCATCTTCATACCAGCCATTCCTCCTCTTATTCAAGCTGTGCGAGTTGTTTCCCACAGACGGTGCCACTTGTTAGACAAATCAACTCCTAATCACACAACATTAAGAAACTGGAACGAGTTCGAAAATGAAACTTCTGAAAAATACACAACTGTTCGGCCAGAGTTGTGGCCGAAGTGAGCTTCGCGCAGAACTGAAAATAAATGAATCACACAATCGATTTTACATGGTTCGTTCAAGATGAACTACATCCACGGAGGCAAGGCACACCTCAATCCACTAAGATATCCAATCAATTACAGGAATTACACTCAGAAATGAATATGCCCAATTCTGGAACAAATTAGGGCAGAAAACTATCACTCTCAAATTCTCTCTGTAATCTATGAAAACTGGAAATTGCTCGACGTAGTGTTGTTCTCCTTGAAGAGAGCTTTTCAATGATATAGGTCTTGTAGCTCGAATGTAACTGATGGAAAAGTTCTAACTGATTGAAGATGACTGCTGCTACCGGACAAATGTGACGGTTTATTCCGTCACAAACTGTAACAAACTCGTCACAATTGACGGTTATCCTCCAACAACCCTGAACCCGGTTTATTCTGCACAGACTCACTTCTACACGCTAAAACCCGGTCTATCCACCCGGTTCTTCACTTCATGATCCCGGTTCCACATTCTAGTCACATCCTATTTCAAAATATAGCTCACTTGATGAGATTGAACACTTCCTCACAATAGATTTACTTGCTGCTGCAAGAGACTTCTTTCTGGGGATTCCCATGCCAAGGAGTTTCATTTGCACCTCCATTTCAATTATCCCAAAAAAAGAGCATTCTGATAAATGGTCTGATTTCAGGTCTATTAGTCTTTGTAATGTGATTAATAAGATATAAACTAAGATGGTCAATAATAGGTTGGCTCATCTCCTTCCTACATTAATACCCCCACTTCAGAGTAGTTTTGTCCCTACTAGGAATATTTCTGATAACATAATCTTAGCTCAAGCATGATCTTAATAATAAAATAAAAAATGGGAGGATGATCTTGAAAATAGACCTGCAGAAGGCAGATGATAGAATTGAGCGGGGGGCTTTGCAATGTTGTCAAAATCTCGAGTTAACTCTTATGATTCTACGAGTTTACGAGTTACTTCTCCCTAAACGAATTTACTCGTGATAAAATCGAGATCTGATGAAATCGGAGTAAACTCTCGAGTTAGCTCATGCGATTTTATGAGTTTTACGATTTTGTGTACGAGTTTAACAGTTTTACAACATATTACTTTTTATTCTATTTTACCAATTAAAAAAACATATAATATGAATTGTAGAATTTATACCAACTTAAAATTGAGATTTTAAAACGTTTCTAGAGTCATTTATACACAAAGAGAGCCAATTTTGCTGATTTTTTTTTCTAACCACCAAGTTCTAAAATAAAATCTAAGCTTCATAAAAAATATACCTTATATTTTCTATGTAGTACTTAATTTCTCTGAAGTTATTTGTTAATTTTCTCTTAAAATTAAAGTATTTATAATTACAATTTAGGAATGCTTTACTAAATATATATATATATATATATATATATATTTTATCAAAACTCGCGACATAAGATCATTGCACATTTACAACATTTGAATGATACAAGCACTGTAACTTGAATGCATCAAAATACCAGTACAAATAGGACAAGAGAAACACAAGATAAATCCATAATAGCAACTGCACCAGTTAAAAGCCTCACAAATTAGTGACAGCATAAATATTATTACAGCTGTTTTCTTGATTTTATTACATAGATTGATTCCCACAACTACTCAAACTTTAGGCCTGAGTGGTTTGTTTTGGAATTGCACCACACTCAGCAAGCATGGGCACAAGTTTGCCCTGCTGATGTTTTGCCAGAACCGCATCACAGCCACCTATGTGTTGACCGTTGATGAAAACATTCGGGATGGTTCTCTGCCCCGTCCACTCCAGAAGGGCAGCCTGAATTGCATCACCATCATTTTCTTCATCAAGTTCAATGACTTTGTGAGTTGCTTTTAACTGGGACAGCAACTGCATCACTCTACTACTATATCCACACCATGTTTTGCTGAAGATCACAACGGGATTGGATGAAACGATCTGTTTGGCCTTGGCAAGAGCCATTTCTAAGTCTTCCTTAGTGTGAGGTGAACTGAGAAGCGATCCCATTTTTACAGTTATTTCGGGATTATATATTTTCTGCAAAGTCAGCAGAAGAAAACATGTGTGGGATTTACTAAATATATATATGAACCATGATGCCTAAAACAGTTCTCCATATTGTGCTTTTTTTATTCTTTGATTAATTGTTTTTTTAATATGTGTATTTTTTATAAGTGATATCTATTCAAAACTTGTTGTAATTAAAATATATTTAGAATAATTTATATATATGGTTATTTTGTATAGGCAGTAGAATCTTACGATTTTACGATCCAATTTTACTGACACACCACCGATTCTACTGAAAATCGCGAGTTTGACAACCTTGGGGCTTTGTATAAGGTGCTTGAGCTCATACGATTTCCTGCTTTGTTTATAGCTTATGTGAGGAATAGCATAGAGAACTCTTGGTTTTCTTTGATTATTAATAGTGAGTGACTGGCTTCTTCAAGTCTAGTAGGAAAATTAGGCAAGGAGACCCACTATCTCCTAGTCTATTTGCTCTGTTCTCTGCACTGCTCACTAACGGTTTAACTGAACTTTTTGAGATTTACCCTGGATTGAGATTCTATAAGAAAGGATTGTTGATACCCACTTGTGAAAATCTGATCCCGGGCAGAACACGAAGTGTTGCGCAAGATGTTACAACAAGTACTGCAACACCTTGGGTTCGTTTGTGCAGTAAAAAGCAGAACAAGCAAACAACAGCGAAAACAAACAAACACAACAAAAAGGACAAATAAAGAACATACGAAATAAGTTTAATCTCAAGCAATTCAAAAGCTTGAGTCAAACTTTATACTCAACAAAAAAGTATATTGCCGATACATCCCAAAATTACATAGATCAAGATGAAAAGACAAAATCATCACTGATCTAATTCCTAAAACTAATTTGCACACACACACACACACACAAAAGATCCTGACACAAGGATCACACAACCCACAAAGAAAAAGTGGGAATGTGTGTGTGCAACTTGAGGTGTTGCTGCAGATGCTGTAACACTTTGAACGCAGGGACCTTGACGGAGTGGTTCACTTCTACCTTCGTGGGAACTTGTGTTTATAGAGTTCCACACCTGCAGAATAGTTATAATGAGTGAGAAAAACGTGGTAGCTAGAGAGAGAGAAATGGAGGGAAAATGAATAATGGATAAGGAAGTCATATTTGAAATATAACTTTCCCATGATCTTATCCCTATAGGAGAGAGACAAAAACGTGGAGAGGGAAAGAGAGACGAATTTGTGCTTATAGAATCAAGTATAGGAAGTTCCTTTTGGATAATAACTTCCCTTGGAAGTTTATCTTTTGGTAAAAAACTTATCGTTGGAAGTAATTTAAGAAAATAACTTTCCCATGATTCTAGATAGTAAAAACTTATAAAAAACTGACAATAATAAAATAAAATAATAAAACACGAAAAAGATCAGTAAGACAAAATCAAAAATAAAATTCAGAAATAATGTGTGGCAGAAAGTGTTGAAACATTTTCTGTAACACCTTATTTCTTCAACACCCTCCCTCTCCTTTGCTGAGGATACTGTTGTATTCACATCTACTGATATATCTTGTTTAAAAAAACTGTTGCATTTCATGAACTGTTTTGAATCTGCTTCTGGTAAAAAAGTGAACTATAATAAAAGCTCTGTCATTTTTGGTAAAACTGTCACTGCTTATAAAAAGAGGAAGATTTTGGAGCTTTCAAATTTTGTAGAAGAGGCTTTGCCTTTTAAGTATCATGGTGTTCCCTTATATAAAGGGAGAGTTAAAAATAGTCTTTTTCAAGAGCTTTTTGAGAAAATAAAATCCAGACTTCCTGGTTGGGATGAACTATTTTTAAGCATGGGGGGCAGGGTAGAACTCATAAAAAGTGTACTTGCTTCAATTTCTCTCTACACCTTAAGGGTAGTAAGCCCCACAAAAACTGTTGTCAATAGAATTCACTGACTTTTCAACATTTTCTTATGGGGTTCGAAATCTAATGGGAGGAAGATACACTAGTCCTCTTGGGACAAGGCGTGTCTTCCCAAAGAAGAGGGTAGATTGGGCTTAAGAAATCTAAATGACATCGTTGTGGCATTTGTTGCGCATGCTTAGTGGAAATTTAGAACCACAAATGCCCTTTGGTGTTAGTTTTTACAGCAGAAATACCTTAAGCTCAATCACCCCTTCAATGCAGATGTGGATAGGAATCAGTCTCATTTTTGGAGAAGATTACTTAAAATTCAGGAATTTGCTGAACAAAATGTATTTTGGAGAGTGGGCAAGGGGGAACTTTCCTTTTGGTTTGATAACTGGATGATTGGCTCTCCCCTGTGCAGATTTGTTGGGGTGTTTAATTGTAATGAACTTGTAAAGGATTATTGGGACATTCATGGCTGGAAAATTGATGTTTTGTCCACTTTATTACCTGCTCAAGTGGTTGAGAGAATTCTTTTGATAGTTGTAGACCCTAACAACCTTGATGTACCGGTCCAGAACTTACCACCAATGGCCTCTTCATTTTCTCTTCGGCCTAGAATGCCTCGAGAGTGCATAAGCCCTTAGTAGCTTGGCACTCAATGATGTGGCCCAAATCCATTTTGAACACGCATAAAAAAATTGTTTGGAGGTTAATCAATTCTTTTGTTCCCTTTGATGATAACCTGAGAAAATACGGATTTGAGCTCGTCTCTGTTTGTCCTTTCTGTTTTAAGTCCTATGAAGAGGCTAATCATACCTTGATAAACTGCCACTACTTCCTATGAAGAGGCTAATCATACCTTGATAAGCTGCCACTACTCTATTTCAGTCTGGCAACATTTTGCAATTCTTTTTCAGATTGAAATACCCAATAATTGCTCTGTCAGGAGAATACTTGAAATCTGGTTTACAAATACTTCTGAGCATATCAGATCTGCATTGCATTTCCTTATATTCTGGTTCATCTAGTATGCTCGAAATATGGCTAAATTCCAGGACCAAATCCTGCCAGCCAACCAAATTCAACGTTTGGTGGTGGACAAGCTACGAGTTTCCTCACTGGCTTGTTTATTGCCCGTGGGATCTTGGAAGGGCAGCTGGAACTTGGCAGCTGGATGACAGATTCCTTTGAGAATCAGAAAAGAAAAAAAATCATTTTTAGTTCGTTGGATCCCCCCAAATGATGATTTTTTTAAACTAAATACTAAATGAGGCGAGTAAAGGTAACCCCAGCCTGGTCGGGGTGGGTGGATTGATACATGATCAGCACAACAATCTTGTTGCTCGTTTTTGGAAGTTTCTGCACGTTATAGATAATTTTACAGCTGAACTAACATCAATAGTAGAAGGAATCTAGCTATGTAGAAAGTTGAGGATAGCCAGAATTTGGCTTGAAGTGGATGCGATGACGGTGTTGAAAATGCTAAAAAACAAAGGAGTAGGGGGCTGGAAATATCAGGGGCTATACGCAGAATTTCTGCGTCTCACACAAGAGATGGAAATACCAGTATCGCACATCCACCGAGAAGGGAACAAGGCAACCGATCACTTGGTCAATAAAGCCATCCAAGAAACAAGCATATTTGAATTATTTGAGATTGATCAATGTAATAGCTTGAAGGGTTTTCAATAAAGCCGTCCAAGAAACAAGCATATTTGAATTCTTTGAGATTGATCAATGTAACAGCTTGAAGGGTTTTCTCTTGCTAGATGCTTTAGGTTTGCCAAATTTTAGGTTTCCTTGATTTACATTTCTTAAATGTTTGTTCTTTCCTTTTGCTCATGTAAACTTCCAAGAGATTATTAATATACAGGTTTTGGGTTAAAAAAAAAAAAGATTAATCAACTCGATAACATGGTTCTTTAATTTTGAATTGAGGTACTAGCCTAAATTGTAATTGAAATATTTAATCATTTCAATAAAAGACAAATCCAAAGTAAATGTCTAATGATAAAACATCTACCTTCAATAATAACAGAAAGTTACAAAAAAGTAGGGGAAAACACGTTTCTTCTCCTCATAAATTCTGCTTGTCACGTATTTCAATATTTAAGATTCAAATTCTAGTAAAAGAATAAAGAAACAAAGTATTTAAATAGGTATGAAAATCTAATGATCTAGGATTCCTAATGATCTCAGGAGTCTAAGAACTGTAAACAAGAATACAAATAATTAAAATTCCTATCTTAATCGTGATAGTCAAGTAAGGGCCCCCTTTGCCTTTGTTTAAATTCAGGAATGGTAATGGTAATGTATATGAATGAGAGGTCAACCATACCATGGAATGAGCTGTTAATAAAATAGGGGTAATAATTAACTTATTTATGTGCAGGAAGCATAAGAAATGAGAATTGAGCCTCTTTTTTACTCCCATTAACCCAGCTTCACTCCCCTTACCAAACTGCCCAAAGATATATTCTTCTACTTCCATCTCATGAGCTTAAAATAATATTTGAAACCCTTCTATTGTCGAATATTCACAAGACAGTGATTGAATTACTTAGTATGAGTGTTAGATGTGTAATAAATATACATAGAGTTAGTCAGGGCAGTTACAAAAGGTTGTTAGGAATAGCTTTATCCCCAAGCCAAACCTTTCCCCCCTTTTAGCTATTATATATACATATATATATATATATATATATATGTATATGCTCTTCTCATTCTACTAATGAAAAATTAGAGGAATATTTCACATGGTACCAGATTTTGCCAATCGATCCACAAACTCTGAGAAAATTCAGTTCCAGGTTCGCACTAATCTTCTCTTCTCTTTCTTCTTTCTTGCCTATTCTAAGATTCTGGAATGGCGACCGGTGATGGTGTCTTGCCGAATCACACGGTTATGGCTCTGATCGCGCGTCGTCTTGAGCGTTCTAACTACACATTTTTGGAAGAATCAAGTGATGGTTGTTGCAAGGGCGCATGGCTATGATGGAACTCTACTCGGAGTGGTGCCGATACCTGATCAATTTTGTGGAATCAATCTCAATGAACAACAATCGCCAACTAAATCCTCAATATTTGACATGGCGAAGGGATCAGCTTCTTCTTGGGTGGCTCCTAGCCTCGAGATCTGAAGGTATGCTAGGACATGTTCATCGGTGTAAAACACCTAATGAGGCTTTGTTGGTTTTGGAGTCATTGTTTAAGTCATCTTTGAAAGCTAGAGCCATGAACTTATGTTTTCAACTACAGACTATGAAAAAGGGTAACATGATAGTAGATCAATACATTTTAGTGATGAAAGGAATAGCAGATAGTATAATAGATGCATGTTCGAATATAACCGATGATGAGTTGATAGTGTATATCTTGAGTGGGTTTGGACCAGATTTTGAATCTATTGTTGTTAATCTTCCAACTAAATCTAATGATATAACTCTTCAATTACCTTGCAAACTCACAAGATGAGATTGCATCAGATGGCGCAGGCTCATGGAATATATTCCAATGTGGAAACTGTTCAGGCTAACTATCCTCACAGTGGTGGTTATCAGAAGAATTATCAGAAGTCTTACGTGCCTAACAACTTGAATTATGGCAGAGGGAATGGAAGTAATGCCAGAGGTGGCAGACCTCCAACTAGAGGTGGTAGAGGTAGAGGCAGGTTTCCTGCCAAATTCAAGAACCCTTGCCAAATTTGTGGCAAAACTAATCATCTTATGGCCAGATGCTATTGTCCATTTGATGAAAACTATCAGGGTGGTAGTGCAGTGCAAGCTAATGTTTCAGAAAGTGAGGAGGATCCTGGTTATCTACCTTCTAAGGCAGACCTTCCACAACACCCAAAAAATGCATTCTATGATCCTTTACTTATTGGGGGACAGAATCAAGATTCAGGAAGTTCCAGATGGTGTGTGGATTCAGGTGCCTCAAGCCATATAACTTCGGACCTGTCTCAGCTCAAGAATCAAAATCCTTACAAAAGGTCGGGTAACGTGATTGTGGGTAATAGAAATAAGCTTGCTATTTCACGCACTGACACTACATCATGCATTACAACTGATAAACCATCTCCTATTATACTCAAGAACATGTTGTATGTCCCAGATATCACAAAGAACCTACTGAGTATTTCTAAAATAACACAGGATAATAATGTGTATGTTCAATTTCATGCTAAATTATGTTTTGTAAAGGATGTCAGAACTCATAAAGTACTGCTGAAAGGCTATCTTAAAGAAGGTCTATACCAATGGATTTAGCTCAGCTTGAGAGATCTACAAGAGCACAAAGTGGTTCTACTACATCCAAGAATCAGTATGATCAGGAAGTTCGAGATCATCAATCTTTTGTGTGCTTGAATAATGATGCCAACTTGTGACATCTTCGAATAGGGCATTCTTGTGAATCTACTGTGAAAAATGTTATGAACCTATTACATGTTAAGTCGGACAATAATAGAGGACTAGTTTTCTATGAATCATGTAAAAAAGGCGAGATGCACAATATGGCTTTTTCTATCCTGTAATTGACAAGGCTAAGAGCCATTTTGATATAATAACATCTAATATTTGAGGACTTGCTTCCACTATGTCAACTTCTGCTTTTTTAAATATTACATGTCTTTCTTATATGAATTCACTAGATTCACTTGGCTATTTCATATGAAAATTAAGTCCGAGGCTCTAACAGTGTTTAAGCAGTTTTAAAAGAATATGTGTATTCAGTTCAAGACTAACATCAAAATTTTCCAATTTGACATGGGTGTTGAGTCTACTCAAATTGCACAATTTCTTAGTGCTGAGGGAATACATGTTAGATACTCTTGTCCCTATGTTCATCAACAAAATGGTAAAGCTGAGAGGAAGCATCATGCTAGCTCACTCAGATTTACCAATGAGTTTTTTGGGGACTCTTATTTAAATAGTTGTCTATGCTATAAATAGATTTCCATCTCCTATATTGAACAACATAAGTCCTTTTAGAAACTGTATGTTGTCACACCAGATTACACATTTCTTTAGCCTTTTGGTTGTAGTTGTTTCCCCTATTTGAGGCCATATAATAGTAGTAAGCTTTAGTTTAGATCAAGTGAATGTATTTTGTTGGCTACAGTCCCTCTCACAAGGGCTATAAATGTCTACACTCTTCTGGGAAAATCTATATAGCAAGAGCTGTCTCATTCAATAAGATAGAATTTCCATACAAGGAAATGTTTGTCACTAATGTTTCTAAAGACAGTGTTCCTCACCTACCATTGCTGCCTTCTCTAACTGGTGACTTGTTTCAAAATACTGGGGATGTGTCTTATAGTCCTACTACTCACTCCTCAGTAGATCAAACCGCTAGAATGGATTTAAATGCTGACAGGCACATAGCAAAGGCAAATCATCAGGGAAGAACAGAATCAAGACATCACATGGTTACAAAGTTAAAGTTGGCTATTCACAATACCCAAAGCCTACATCTCAGCTATACATAATTCAAATCCTATAACTACAGAACCAACTACAGTAGATGAAGCTCTCAATAATGAGCAATGGAAGCATGCCATGGAGGAGGAATATGAAGCACTGCTTAGGAACAACACTTGGAATTTGGTGCCATATTCTGATGATGTGAAAGTCATTGATCATAAGTGGTGTTTTAAAGTCAAGCAGAAGCCTGATGGACTATAGAAATACTAAAAGCAAGATTGGTGGCAAAGGGCTTTCAACAAGTCCCAGGAATTGATTACTTTGAGACTTTTAGTCCAGTAGTAAAACCCATTTCCATCAGGATCATGTTGTCTTTGGCTGTTTCATGAGGGTGGATTATTCATCAGATAGATGTGAATAATGTTGTCCTTAATGGAGAATTAAAGGAGGAAGTTTACATGTCACAACTAGTTGGGTTTGAAGACAAACAGAGACCACACCATGTGTGCAAACTAATCTAATCACTATATGGATTAAAATAGGCGCCTGAGTCATGGAATGATAAGCTTAAAAGTGCATTATTTTCTTTAAATTTTAAGTCAAGTGTTTCTGACACCTTTCTGTTTTTTTCAGCATAATGAAGGGGAAATACTAATGGTACTTGTCTACGTAGATGATATACTAATAATAGGAGATGACTCACAAGCAGTTCGAAAACTGATTCAAATTCTCAACAATCAGTTTGCCCTGAAGTATCTGGGAGAAGTTCACCACTTTCTAGGATTGGAAATACACAGGTCATCAGCTGGCATTCTCCTCAAGCAATACAAATATATTGCAAATCTGATGCAGAAAACAAACATGGCAGGAAGGGAACCAACGGCGAGTTCTTATTGCATCAGTATAAAATTGTCTCAAGGGGATTCTGAGTTGTTTGACATGCCTACCATCTATAGGAGCACAATGGAAGCACTGCAGTACTTAACAACGTTTAGACTAGACATCAGTTACATAGTAAACAAGCTAAGCCAATTTTCTTCAAGTCCTATAGTCTAGCAATGTCAAGCATGCAAAAGGATTCTCAGATATTTGGAAGGCACAATAGATCAGGGGCTCTCTTTTGTTCCCTTAGCAACAGATAGACTAAATGCATACTCAGATGCAGATTGGTCAAGCTCATTGGATGACAGAAGATCTACAAGTGGTCACTTGGTTTTCCTAGGAAAGAACTTGATCACATGGAGTGCAAAGAAGCAGGATGTGGTGGTCATAAGCTCAGCAGAGTCCGAGTATAGATCCTTAGCTAATGCATCAACATAAATAGTTTGGATTGATTCCTCGTTTAAGGAATTGGGCATCAACATCAAGCAATCCTCTGTAATGTGGTGTGATAATAGCAGTGCAATAGCTCTAGTCTCGAACTTAATACATCATGCCAGAACTAAGCATATTAAAGTTGATATCCACTACATTAGAGAGTTAGTGAAGAAGAGTATCATTGATATAAGATTTGTAACCTCGGAGGAACAACTGGCAGATATACTGACAAAACCGCTTGCAGTAACAAGGTTCAAAGTACTAAGCTCGAAGATAAGTGTTTGTCAATCACTGGAAGACACATAACTAGGGAGTGAAAAGGAGTGAAGCCTGAAGCAGAAAGAAGTTTGAAGACAACTAAAACAGACAGAAGTTTGAAGATAACTGACTAAGCAACATGTGTATTTTCTTACATTGTGCTATACTCCTAGCTTATGCAATCTCAATTTATGATTGTTGTTTTCTATTTATGTTCTCTAGTCCACATTGTACAAATCTACCGGAGAACACTAGAACACACAAAGGGTGTCTAGTTTCAGGGGAGTATGTTAGATTTATAATATATATACATAAATAGTTAGGGTAGTTAGGAAAGGTTGTTAGGAATAGCTTTATCCCCATTCTAAAACTTCCCCCCATTTAGCTATTCTATATATATCATGTATAATCTTCTCATTCAACTAATGAAAAATCAAAGGATCATTTCACAATGAGGGGTTCCGTGAACATTTTTTTTCTAATCATCGATTTTTTATTGAGAAATTATCTAGTGCTACAAAGTTGACATGTATTTTTAATTTGTAAAGATAAAGACAACAACAACCATTCTCAGAAAAGAGTCAGCAAGGATGCCCAAAAAAAAAATTCCTTGGTTTCTTTGTGGAAAGGATCTTACCCTCGATACATATATGTATCTGCAGAGTATAGAATGAATTATAGTGGCAACAATTTCTTCTTCAAATAACCACATGTGATGAATGATATATATCTATGCTTCCATCAGTATTTTAGCTACTAAGGAAAGACCATGCTCCCAATATTGGACTTGCATGACAATCCATAAGGATTTGTGGTATCATTATATAAGATACAAATACATCCTCCCAACTACATATAAACTCTTCAACTATATGTTTTTTTTAAATCAACCCATTAAGAAAAAAATAAGTTGAGTCCGTAGGCCATGTTAGAATATTAAACGCCTTCTAAAAACAATTTATTTGGTCAGAGTTTTTAATTCGAATTTCCAAAAATTCAGGATTGATTGTAGTAAAAAATATTAGAAATATGTATTTGTTCTTTGGGTGTAATTGAAGGTCTATTCATTTAAATACATAAAAGTTGGACTGGGCCTATGAAATTTTTTGATTGAAGTAGGGCCTCTCGGTGTAGGGATAATAAGGCCATCGATAAGTAAATTCATTGGAGGTGCCTCCAAAAGCTGCCCTCTGAAAATTGAGCGAACAATATATTTGTTCAGAGAATAAGCCGAGTAAAAATGACGGAGGAGCAGCCGCGGAGCAGGAAGAGGAAAAGGGGACGCCGTCACAAAGGGAAGAATATCTCCGCCACCGAAAATGAAACTTCTTCCATTGCCGCATCGAAAGTTGCTGCTTCTCCGATTAAAAGCAGCACAAAATCGAATTCATCTTTCCTAGACAAGGTACAAACACGTATTTAACTAATTCGGAATAACATGAAAGCTCGAATTTTTTTCTTTTAGTTTATCTGTATAACTTTACATTCCTTATTTTAAAGATGAAAGCTAGATTGTCCGGAGGTTATTTCCGTATGATTAATGAGAAACTCTACACTTGCAGGTACTAATTACTATCCACTTCCATTTTGTTTAATCTTTTGTTATTATTATTTTTTCTTGCAAGTTGAATTTACCCTGAGAAGTTCTATTCTTTATGGATAATCAGTGGAGATGAGGCCCTGAACTATTTTAAAGAGGATCCATCGTTGTTCAATGTGGTATGATTTCTCTGATAACTTTACCATGTTATACTATTACTATCGTTTTTCTTTTCTTTAGCTGGCTGCGATAGATAATCTCCATTGTCAGTTAACAAGTTCAACTGGCATCGTAGAGAACATGAACATCTTGAACTTAAAGATTAAGCTTTCATGTGTTTGGCTGCTAAATTCGGTCGCCTCTGTAGAATGCCTATTTGAAGTTGATCAAAGTTCATATATTCTTTAGACAATGCCTATGCTGATGCTGTTCAATTGCGATGAACAGTGAAACCTATGGAATATGATTTGAAGCAGCAATATCTAGTATCTACTCTGTATGTTAAACTGAAGTATTGGCTCTGTTTGATTACACTGCATTAGTATAAAATAGCTCTGTTAGTGCACATTACTAGGCTTGATCAGAAACGTTACTTGGTTACATCGGTTAGGCATAAAGCTATTATTTATACTGCCATAAGTGCACACACGTCTTACCTGGTCTACAGACTGACATGAATCCATTCCTTGGAATTAGCATCAAGCACAAGCCCTGCCCTTCGGCAACAGTTCTTCCCTGCCACATGACTTAAATGAGGCCACGCCGTCTTAACCTTCTTTACATGCCTCTGCTTTTATCTGTTTTATCTGTCTTTGCTTGGTTTATTACTTTATTTACTTCTGCCCCTCCCCCTCCCTGTGCATGTGGGTGCCTGTGTGTGACTGTCTCCCTCCACTGTTAAAGGTCAGAAAGATGTGTTAGATTTGACTTTACTGTCCACAGAATCAGTTATAAGAGCGTTTTTAGTTATTATTTCAAACTCATCCTGCATTGCAGCTTACCACATTGTAACTTAATGTTTACGTGTTTTACCAGTATCATTCTGGATACCAGACACAAATGTCACTTTGGCCTGAACAGCCAAATGATATTATCATAAAATGGATAAAGGATCGAAGCCCTTCTTCAGTTGTTGCAGATTTTGGTTGTGGTAAGATTTTTTTTATCATTACCTTGATAAAGAAATTTATGTCTTGCTCACTTTAAAATGATGTCTTCTGACCTAATTAGGGGATGCACGCCTTGCCCGAAGTGTGAAGAATAAAGTTTTCTCTATTGATCTCGTCTCAAATGATCCTGCAGTAATTGCATGTGATATGTCCCATGTATGTGCAGAGCTTTTTCCCTATTTTTATCTGGGGTTCTTTTTACTGACATCTTTCATGAAATATGGGGTATTTGGATGATAGCTTATTTGTATTTTAGTATACTTCCTTCCTTTCCATATATTTGAGTGTTTATAAACATTGTCACTGTGACATGCAGACACCGCTCGACTCTTCCTCAGTGGACATTGCTGTCTTTTGTCTCTCGCTTATGGGAACAAACTTCCCAAGTTATCTTCAGGAAGCTAACCGGGTTCTGAAGCCTAAGTATGCATTGGACATCTTCTTTGCATAATGCTTTGATATTTTTATATTGTTATAGTTTATAGTTTAAGTTCTTCTGGTTGTCTGCAGTGGATGGCTTTTGATAGCTGAAGTGAAAAGTAGATTTGATCCTACTACTGGAGGAGCGGACCCAAATAAGTTCATTAAAGCCATTTGTGAACTAGGATTTACCTCGACATCCAAGGTTTTACATTGTCTATTTGGCAAATTACGAATAACTATCCTTGAAGTTTGGCCTCAGAAAATAAAAAACTTCATGACCTGTTAATGCATTGATATTACGCTACACCCTTGAGTTTTATATTTTTCTCCTCGAGATAGCTGATGTCTTTTCCTTTTCATGTTTTTATATTAAAATTAGGCAAAACCATTGGGGTAGTTTCTTCTAATCATCCCTTTTTTTATTGTATTCCCTCATTGTTAGAGGTCTTAACGGTCCTTTCTAAGAGATGGTTATTCTTTGCAGGACTTCTCCAATAAAATGTTTATACTATTCTTCTTTCAGAAAAAGGTGCGCTGCCATTTCACTTGTTTGTTCTGAAATGTGTTCATTGCAGCTGTTGTACCAGTTATTATCTGACATTTTAGAAAAAGTAATAAGTCACTAACTTTCTGTTTATTCTTTGCAGGAGAAACAAAAACCAAGGGACATCCAGTGGCCTGACTTGAAACCGTGTCTGTACAAGCGACGTTGAGCTTTAATACTAAAATTTTGTCGTCACTATTTGTTTCTTATTCGTCAGAGACAGTTCAATTATGTAATTGTAATGTAGAATGGATGTTGAGGAGGTATATAGAAAGATTGTTGAAATTTGATCCATAGCTGGCAGTATACAAGATCTTATATTCTCAGTCCATTAGGACTGAGACCAAGGATATCCAATCGATATTGTTCCTAGAAACTTGTTTGAACTCTATTCATAGGAGACGTGACAAGTTTGACTACCCTTTATGTTTTATAAATTCTAACATTCAGCTAAACCTGACAAGTTAATAATTATATAGCAGAGTTAAAGATCAGATTACTCGAGCTCTTTGGATTTGATAGAAGGTTGTTCAACTTCAATTAGATAAATAATCAATCGTCTACAGTTTTAAAGCCGATATGTACCTTAGACAGAAGTGTTTAATCACGAAAATCATCTGCTTCCACCTCTTATAAAACATAGATTTCGAGTTATTGTGTAAAAACCCAAGATAAGTTTTTAACCCAGAGTAAGTAATTCGATCCTTTCTGAAATTTTCTGACGTTCATGTGTCAATAATTTGTTTGTAAATGCTAGCAGAGCTAAGGATCTCTAGACAAAGATTGTGTCAGAAGGAGTTGAAAACACAATCAATCAACAAATAACGTAGTCTATGAAACATGAACAGTGAGATTCAGGCTTCTAATTTCCATGACTGTTCCCAAATTATACTAACTCCCTAAATCTCTGGGCTTCTAATTCCCACGACTCTTCCCAAATCATACGCAAGTTCCACAAGCTATCTGGGAAGCACCTTTGGATGTCAAAGAACCCGTTATCGGGGTTGTTCAAAGATAACATGCCAACTGATTTTGATGAACCTAATAAATTGGCTAAAGTTGCACCTAATTAGTCAAATCATGACTAAATTGGCAATTGCCGTTTTTGGTAAACATGGCTAGAATGACACAAAGTTATGGCTTTTTGCTGTTGGCCTATTTACAGTGCGGATAAATTTCTAAATAACCTCCTTCTTAGCGTCCAACTTGGCCACTGGCTCATGCGATTTCTGCTTAATCAACATCCTATATAAATCTCGTGCCAACTCAAATCCAGATAGGTGTAGGAGGACAGCGGGAACAAAGAAGCCAATCAGTCCAACAAAACTCGCTATTGATACAGTGAGAAGCTCTTTCATCAAATCATACCTGTGGAGAAAAGTTCGTCTAGCTGAAATTTGAAAGTTGATATGAAGAAAACCGCTGGTTTAGAGAACTATATTAAACACACAAGAAGCAGACCTTGCAAGGAAGGTGGAAGCCATCAACTTGCACGACAGTTTGTAACCGGCAGATGCGGTGAGGTTTGATATAATGCAGCAGATCAAGAGCAGCATCGCAGGGTAGGTCATTGCTGAATAACTTGACAGTCCTGAGGATTTCGCCACAGTTAAATATGTACAAGAAGTGTGCTTTCGCAATTTATGACGTGGATTCTCAGGATTCATACCAGGCAGCTTCCTCTTGAGGAGATGAAACAGAACAAAAACGGACAGAGCAGCTGTAAACAATGTTGTGAATGCCTGAAAACAGGCACAAACTTAGAAATACTAAAACATGAAAAATGACATTTTTTTCACTTACTCATTAACTATCAGATATGATCATTTACCAGTCCCTTCACTCCAAGGTTAAAACAGGAAACTGAAAGCCAGTCCAGAAGGGCATTCAAAGCAACGGCAGCTGCACTGACTAGAAAAGGCCCCTTTCCGTCTCCAAAGGCATAAAAAACTGCAACTAGTATGTCTCTGGCGAAGAAGAAAGGTGCACTACAAGAATCTGTATGCAAATAGCTGTATCAGAAATTTTCCAAAGATGCTTAGCCAGAGATTTCTTTATAATATTGGTATGCATTCAGGAAACTTTTGAGATTTACAACGTGAAGATTTTCTTTTTTAATTCTGAGCTGTGACGTCAAGTCTACATTAGTATATATAGCAACGTGATCTTTGTGGTAACCACCAACTACCTTTATAATAAAAGCAATAAAATAACTAATAGCTGGGGTCACCAGCAGTTCTGGATACTATAAAATTTAGCTTTGAGACTAGATGTCATTCTCTTTCAGAACAAATGAGATATGTTCCATTACTTTATACAAGTAATATCAGTGAGCAAATACACTTGCAGACAATGCCGTAAACCGATGCAAGATTCACCAAGTTCCTTTAACATGTAATAATCTTCTTAAAGACAGTAAAAAATCAAATTGAATATTAAGGGACGCTTCTGGGAGTTGATGTTAAAATGAAATCTGAAGCATATTCCTAGAGTCTAGAAAACTCCTAAGCATGTACAAGGTTAAACCAGAAATACGGTACCCCTAAAATAAGTTTATTCAAGAATCTGAGAGATAAATATCTTGATACTCACAAGAACAAAAGAGCGTAGATACTAGAGCACTAGCTGAAGAATCACATGCAAAACGCTCGAACAAGGCATGGATGACGGGCTCTGCCAAGACGTGCATAATTGAAAAAGTGGGCAACAGGAGCACCTGTGTCATAGGAAAGCATATGCAGGAATTAAAGATACATTCGTCACTTTCCAGTCATTAAAGAAAACATAAACTCAAAAATGCTAGAGTCCAGGCCAAATTTGCTTACCTTTCTTTTTAACCCTTAGTTCTTCTCAGATTCAACGGTTCTCTTAAAGTTAACACTTAGGTATTAAAGATATTGTTTATATTACAAAGTGGTGTTCTAAATTCCATATATTCATATGCTTTACTCTGATAGGCGGGGGAGGTGGTTCAAAGTGTCATGATAATTATACATCTATGTGGTAAATATTATAAGTGAGACAAATGATGTTCAGTTGCGAATGACCTACCATGCATAGCAGCAGAGATCTTTCTAAATTGTCTTCTAAGCTTTCCCATGATGATGCCTAAAATGGAATCGATCAGTAAGAAAATACAGAAAAAGAACTCAAACAGAAAACATATTAATTGATGAGAACAAAGGTGATTATAACGATGCTGTACCTTCACAAGTTTGCAGAATGTAGGCACAAGAGGCAGTATGATGATGCTGGAAAGAGCACCCAATGGTGCCATGACCATAAGATACGCATCTGAAAATGCGTTCATTAATGTATTACGAATTATGGTATTCAACTTGAGGGAAAATAGTCTATAGAGACCACAAATGTACTGTACTCATTGTGCAGCTCACTAGAACCCAAATTGGCCTAAGGGAAACATACCCCAGCTTAAGAAACATTGTTTTGCTTCTGCAAATATATGCTAAAGTATCTAATTAGAGATTAAACCAAAAAAATCTAGACCAATGTTATGCCTGTTTAATATCTTAATATTCACTCGCAGGTTTTCCTTCAAAATAATTTCCTAAATGCTGCTTCAATCTGAAGGAAAGAACTAAGTTCCTCTTCAGTTGCAACTTCACAAAAAGACAGAGTAGCAGACACAGTTTTCATCTATCTGTCCTTTTAACTTGCTAGCATATTTTGTTCTTATATATTTCTGAATAGCCAAATATTCATCTTTGTTAAGTGCTATGTCCTCTTTCGTTTGTGTATGGATGTTTCACAGTTTATTGAATATCTGAAAATCAAACTAGAAATTGCACCAAGAAGTCACTTACATGAGAGACCGGCAGCAGCACCAGGAATAAGGGATGCAAAACAAAGATCAGTAAATGATACAATTTGTGCCAAGCCTGAACTTACAGTTGCTGGGATCAACAATGAGCAGAACTGCAGCCAGAAATTTAATGGACAGAGTTAGCGGCAAGCAATGCTGGCATCTGGTTGAACATATAATACCCTATGAGTCTTGAGCCTGCACCTCACGAACATCTCCACTTTTGAAGATGTTAACAAATGAATCTGGGATAATATAAGACCATACTCTTCTGAGCACTATCACCTGATATTAAGAATAAGATGCCCATTATAGGACTATCAGAAACACTTCGATCTCCATATTATGGCATCGAAATCTTCATACAATGTAAAAAAGTGTGTCAAAGAATTATGTCGTCAGTAAATAAGCTCCAGGAAAGAGGAGCAGAAGCACCGGTTAATCACGTTAGACCTGGATGAGCCACTGGAGGAATAATCCAAGAGATACTGCAAATGAAAGAAGTCTTCCACCTAATGACATGAGTAGGAATTATATGAGCAAGATTTGTATAAAATACTAAAAGGAGATAGTGAACGTGTTCTGTTACTGACCACTAGAGGAAGCATCTAGCCGTCTTGTAAATGTATAAAAGAGACACTGCAGTATTATAAATATGTAAGTTCCTAAATTAGATAGATAATTTATAGATGTGTGAGCAAATGAGAGAAATAGCTCAATGTGTACATGAATTGGAAGTCACTTACACTAACAATCAAGAGTGCGCTGGATAAAGCAGGACTAATAGAAGGGAGAGCATCATTTCCCTCTGCACTGATCGGGTTCGGAGTGGTGTCGTTAAATAGTGGGTAATCACATGCTGCGTGGAACAATTAAGAAACTAGCCTACCTCATGTATCCAAAGCCAAGTCCAACAGGACCTGCAAGGACTATGCATGGCGTCATTATTTTCAGCTGAAAAAGGAAACACAAAATAAGAAAACAATTCATGGAATCTGGTCAGAGAACCACTATTTTGAGGAATTACTTCCAGACACTTAAAATTTCAGCTGCTGCAGTGATTCTGATTATACGAAGTCCAAAAAGGCCATTACTCTCATCTGCTCTAGAGGATGCAGCAACAAGGAAATAAAAGAGAAACCAAATAATAAATGGCAAGACTCTGGTTATTTTTGCAGTTTTTCACTTAAAATGGAGCATTAAGTGCAAGAAAACACTTTTCTACCGAGGTTTACCCGTAATCCTATGATCACAATCATTACCTGCTCTATAGCCATTTCTCTTATGATTTGGCCTTCTGCCAAGATCCATAAACTGTAAATTAATATCATTGTATGGAAAGCAGTCAGTAAGATGATAATATCATTTTACCATCGGCAAAATATGGAAACAATGAGTTAACAAAACTTATAGTAACTTCTCCCCAGTGTACAGTATTCATTATCTTACCCAGGTGCATAAGTATGAATTACGAATTCTGGGAAGATATAAACAAGAACACCTGAAATACCTCCGACCTGCATGGTGCCACTGACCGTCATGCACTTGGTTAAGGGCTTAAATATAGGACTTTTCAACTGCCAAAACGTATATCAGCATACCAGAAACATAATGGCAGTCAGATGTTGGAATAGCTTCTTTCCACGCTCCTTTGGGAGTTTACTGATCAATTTTCAGTTTCATAAATGCCAAAACAGCGAAATAAATATCAAGTATCCTTAATGGATAACAGCAAAGTGTTAGACTAATGCCAGGAAATAAAAGAATTTACAAAATTAGGCTGCTAATTCTGTAGTCCCATAAATTCAGGGAGGGAATCCATGAACATTTGTTGTAACACCCATTTATCTCGATGCAGGAATAGATGAAAATAAACACAAATAGAAACTACAATGAAGCCCAGTGAAAAGAAGACACAAATTATGCATAAAAGAATTTTTTTATAAATTTGTGGGATTGAGATTTTGGTGGGATGATTAAGAAGCATAAATACAAACCGTGAAAATGTATTAGATGGCTAATAAGCAGAATCAAGGAGGATTTATTACCTTAAAGTGGTGGACATAATAATATGGATAGGACCATTTACACCTGTCACAAATAGTTGGTTACAAAGAAAATGTGGTAGCTGTGGGAAAAAATGAAAAAATAAAATAAAATTGTGAATTGATACTAAATGTTTAACTTTCACCATCTATGCAACAATTGTCTGTTTGATTAAATAACCTTCGGCTATAACAGCCAATAATATGGATTTGCTTTCAGAATCTATTTTTTTGTATATCCCCATCACATATAAAGAATAGCAGAGAAGTATCAACTATGTCTAACAAACAAATAAACCGGCAATAAAACCAAGAAGTTCTACACAAAAATTAACGCTCTACAATGTGAATCAATAGTGACTAACCACCAAGAAGCAATGACGAGAAACCAGGCAATACCCAAGCATACCTGAAAATGTCACCACAAAAAGTCAAATGAAATAGAAAGTTTTTTCAAAACCATGTTACTACTTTTCAGCTGAAGCTTAACAACCACAGTCTAACTAGTGAAATTCACAGTACTTGAAAGCAGTGGCAACAGGACCAACACCATAGACCGAAGCCATTGTAGCCTCTCTAAGTATACCCTACAAACATCCAGCAAGTAAGTTATTCTTGCAATACAGAAACATTAGCATGTAAATTGGCACCAGGAACAAGAATAAACAACAGCCAGTGACAAAGACTATAAACGATCACCAATATCTTGCTTGTAAGAGTAGCCACGCCAACCCATGTAGCAGCATTAGCTGATTCAACGCCTGTTTAATAATTGTATATTTAATAAGGAGCGCATATAGAAATTGAAAGGACAGTTTAGGTTTGTCAATATGCGAACCAGAGGGTACTGTAACTTCAGTTGGGGACAAATCGCTGGCGTGCGGCGAACCAAAAGAATTCCCGGTACAATGTGCGATCTGAAATCTTCTTAATCGGCGAGGAAATGAATTTCCCGACGGGAATCGTATAATCGGCGAATGCAAATTGTGGGGCGGAGCAGAGGGAAGATTGAAGGCGATTGGCGCTTTGATCATTTCAGCTGGGAAGAATGATGGATTGTTTATCTCACATTAGGAATTGGATGACGTTGTGAGGGGATTGAAATGCGATGATCGACGGCGCATTTTATACAGTTGGCGCCAAAAACGAATAGGCGGGGCCAAATTGAACTAATCGAGGCTGCCGGCGGAACCGAACAACTGCTTTGTACGGCTAAACCCAGCTAATGCAAACCAACCGGCCCAACTCACCCGCTCCGCCAAATAGCTTACAGAATTATCTTCCACTCAAATTTTCTGTTAACTCATATATGTGGTGCAATTTATTAAAAACGTAAAACTGCTTATTTATTTCATTAATTGTGATAATATTTATCCAACTCATACTAGCTTAGGGAAACTGCTTTTAATAACTTTTTCTAACTAATAGCTTTCCTAATTGTACTTGCTAACTTAATTAGCTCTAACTAACTCTAGTTTATATTCTAATACATCCCTGTCAAAAGTAACTAGGTGTGCTAAGTTCTTTATACATACTCAACACACCCTTGTCAAACATAGCTACTTGCTATTAGCTTATACAAGAAACAAAATAAACTGCTAAAACTTATATAAGAAACAGATCAAACTGTTTGAATTTGCTTATTTTTCTTTCAGGTTTTGATGTGTGTATCCAAGTGGTTGTGAGAGCATGAACTTTGAACAGAGATGATCAAATCTTTGAATGGCAAGAGGTTTGGTTAACACATCCGCAATCAGATCTTCAGTTGAGATATGTCTTATCTCCAATTGTTGTTGCTGGACCTTTTCCCTTACAAAATGGATGTCTACTTCTATGTGCTTTGTCTTGCTGTGAAACACTGGATTAGAGGCTAGAGATATAGCTCCCATGTTGTCACACCAGATTATAGATGGAGTTCGAACTCCCAATTCTTTGAAGACAGATTTTAGCCATATCAGGTTAGTAGCAGCAGTAGCAAGGGACCTGCATTCTGACTCAGTGCTACTTCTTGAGACAACACTTTGTTTCTTGGAACTCCACGTGATCAGGTTTGAACCAAGGAAGACATAAAAGCCTCCTGTTGATCTTCTATCGTCTATGGAGCTCGCATAATCTGCATCTACAAAGCAATGAAAAGATATACTAGAGAATGGTTTGAATGTTAGTCCAAGAGCAACAACCCCTTTAATGTATCTAAGAACCCGTTTACAAGCATTCCAATGATCGATAGAAGGAGCTTTTAGAAACAGAGACAGCTTATTAAAAATAAAGGCTAGATCAGGCCGTGTCATTGTTAGGTATTGAAGAGAGCCCACTGTACTTCTATAAAGAGAAGGAAAATCAAATAAAGCACTGTCATTAAGATGTAACTTCGGTGCAGTGTTATAAGGTGTAGGACTAGGCTTGCTATCGATCATATTTGTATCTCTAAGTAGATCTATAGCATATTTATGCTGATTTAACAACAAGAATTCTTTGTTTCTGTGAACTTCCAAGCCGAGAAAATATTACACTTCACCTAAAGTTTTTAAGCCAAATTTCGTATCAAGAGCTTTTATGACTTTGCTGATTTGATTATTATCTTCTCTTGTAACAAGTATGTCATCAACATAAACAAGGAGAATAATAATCTTAGAGTTAATGTGATGATAGAAGAGAGAATTATCAGAAATTGAAGTTTTAAAACCAAGTGACAGCAAGAATTCTTTAAGAGTATCTGTCCAGGCTCTAGGAGCTTGTTTAAGGCCATAAAGTGACTTAACTAGCTTACAAACATGATTTGGATTTTTAGAGTCAACAAAACCTTTGGGTTGGGTCATATAAATTGTTTCTTTCAAAGTACCATGCAAAAAAGCATTATTTGTGTCTATTTGTTGAATAGACCAGCCTTTGGTAATTGCAAGAGAAAATATAGTTCTAATGGTACTAGGCTTCACTACAGGACTATAGGTCTCAAAATAATCCACCCCTGGACTTTGTTGAAACCCTTTTGCAACTAACCTAGCTTTAAATCTTTCAATAGACCCATCTGATTTTTGTTTAACTCTAAAGACCCACTTGTTTTGCACCACTTTCATATCGTGTGTTCTTGGAACTAAAACCCAAGTTTTATTATTTTGAAGTGCTATGTATTCAGCTTCCATAGCCTTTTTCCAGTTACTATTTGCAAGAGCTTCTTTAACAGTTAAAGGTTCCAAAGGATTTACCTGTAAAAGGTAGGCTTTTGGTTTGAATATACCTACTTTTGACCTTGTTATCATGTGATGTGAAGAGTTGCTTAGTCCAGGTGGAAGTGATTGAGTTCCTGCAGATTTTGTAGAAGAACTATAGACAGACAAGTTCTGTTGTACAAATGTGTTAGGCTGTACAGAAGTGTTAGGCTCATGTTGAGCACTATGCTGTGAGTTGTTTACATAAGGCACAATTGCAAGAATATTGTTAGTAACATGAGCAGAAGCAATTTCATGACCACAAGCAGAATTCACACTATTAACAGTAGCAGTAGTATCATGACTAACAGGATTCACACTAGCAGAGTTTACAACATAACCATTATCATAGGTAGTAGGATTCCTACCAGTATTTGCACCACCATTTTGACCAGTAGAGTTGCTACTACTATTTTCATTGTTGTTATAATGAGTAGGAAGTGGTAGTAATGGCAAGAAAGACTTATAACCATGTGCAGAAGGTGTAACATTAGTAAACAACTTTTCATAAGGAAAATCATGTTCATCAAAGGCAATTGTTCTACATATATAAATTCTGCCAGAAGCGCTTAAACATCTATAACCTTTGTGAGAAATACTATATCCTAAAACAAACATTTAGCATATCTAAACATCAATTTTTGATTATTATACAGTCTGAGGTATGGATAGAAAGCATTACCAAATACCCTAAAAGAGCATAATCTGGTTGTTCTTTGTATAGTTTTTGAAAAGGTGAAACACCTTCAAGCACTCGCGTAGGCAGCCTATTTATCAGAAATACAGCAGCAGCAAATGAATCCCACCAGTATTTCATAAACATTTTGGCCTAGGCAAGCAAAGTTAAACCAGTTTCTACAATATGTTGGTGTTTCCTCTCTGGCAAACCATTTTGAGGATGTGTGTGAGGACATGGATGCCTCACTCTAACACCTAATGAGTTAAGAAGTGTAAAAACTGGCCTAAACTCTCCACCAAAATCAGCTTGAAAGGTCTGGATTTTAGTTTTGAGCTGTCTTTCTACTATTTGATTGAACTGATAAAAAGCATTTTCTACTTGATCTTTTGTTTTCAATGGAAAAATCCAAGTACACCTTGTGTAGTCATCAATTAAATGTACATAATATCTAAAACCATCTAAAGAAATAGCTGCTGCAGGGCCCCAAACATCAGAGAATACCAATTGGAAAGGCTCTGTTGTTTTGGACTGAACTGAAGGAAAATAAATACTATGCAATTTGCCAAGCTGACATGAACTACAAAAGGAAAGATTCTTAACAGATGCAGAGTAATTCATGTGTTTCAAGACTTGGGACAAAACTTGAGTGCAAGGATGACCTAACCTACTATGCTACAAGTCAACATCTCCCTTACTACTAAACAATACTTGAGAGGAACCAGAATTTGTCATTTTATTGCAAGCTGAAGTACCTTGTTTATAAGAAAACCAGAATCTTTACAAGAAGAATTAGAAACATTACAAGCAAGAACAGAAGAACTACAATCAACACCAGAAACATTACAAGCAATTTCAGTAAAATTACTAGCAATTTCAGTAGAGTTACAAGAACCAGAAAATTACTTAATTTTTTCAGTAGCAGCAGTATATGGCCTGGTTTTGGCAGCAAGATGTGCAAGATTTAGCTGATAAAGCCCATTTTTAAGCGAACCTGTCAGAAGAATCCTGTTGGTTGCCTTGTCCTTGACAAAACAAACAAAAGGATGAAATTCCACATAGACCTCATTATCTAAAGTAAACTTTGAAATACTCAGGAGGATTTTCATTATATCAGGAACATATAAAATATTTTTCAAAACAAGATGCTTAGAGGAAACATATGAAGGCAAATGAGATATACCAAGATGAGAAATCTTGAGTTGAGAACCATTAGCTACTGTAACCATGTCCTGAACATTGTAAGAATGTTGAGAAGACAAATTTTGCACATCAGAAGTAATGTGATTTGTGGCTCCACTGTCCACATACCAGGTTGGATCACTAGCAAAACCACTAGGCTAGCTTTCAGCTGCACCACAGTTTTGACTATGAGACACATGAGAAGGTTGACCTGATTGAGTTGAATTGTTGTTAGAGAACACATCATGTGCCTGAGCGGAACCAAGATTAACCCCTAGAAAATTATGATCATACCTTTTGAAGCATTTAGATGCAATGTGGTTATTTTTCACACAAATCTGACAGACGAGTTTATTCTTGCCCCTGCTACGACCTGAATTAAAACCTCCCCTGCTAGAACCACCATCATCTCTTCCTTGATTATAACCTCCTCGTCTTGGAACATTATTTGTAGCAGCAAGATGAGCAGACGGCATACTAGAACTAGACAACTGATGAAGGCACATTTCATGGGTATGAAGCACATACTGAACCTCATGTAGAGCTAAAGGCTCATTCTTAAGAGACAAATTAACCACCACCGACTCAAATTCAGAGCCTAACCCAGCTAGGATGTAAGAAACTAACTCATCCTTTGTAATCTTTTGACCAGACGCCAAAAGACCATCATAAATTCCCCTCATCTTTAACATATAGTCATCAACACTAAGACCCCCTTTCTTAGTATTCTGAAGAAGAGAACGTAAATGCATAGCCCTAGAATTAGACTGAATCAGGGAATCAAGACTTGCCAAATTTCAGAAGAAGTCTTACATTAACTTATGTAACCCATCATCGACTCCGTGAGCGATTGAACCAGCCAGTTCAAGAGAAGCTGATCACGACACTGATAAGAACAGGAATCACAAACACAAAATCAAACGGAACACACCGTTTGCCCAATAGCCTCCAGGCTCCAAATTCAACTAATGATTTTATGATCCAAACATAAACCCTATTAAACATATTTATACCCTGCTAATCAACTTCCAAAAATAGCAAAAGACAATAATTAAACCAAGCCCAACTAATAACAAAATAACAACAATAAAGCAGCCCGCCCACGAACGTGGGCCTAATTCCGAGCTCGCCGACGATACACCAACAATGGTCGCGGATCCGGCGACTCAACGAGGACCAAATCCTGCTCCCTATCAACTCTATCCCCCGTTGAATCAACCTTGTCCTCAAGGTTGAAGTCGGGAAACTGCCGACGGAACCCAGAGGCACTCATCCACGTGGCGTCATCTTCGGATTGGCCCACCCATTTCACTAGCAGCTGATCTTCGTCCCCACTGCCTGCCCGAACATTTCTCCAAGCCAACACCGACTCCGGCTCGAACTGAGGCACCACCGGAATCTGCAAAGTCTCCGGCAGCTCCTGCTCAACCGGATGCTCCCCAATCACTTTTCGCAACCGCGACACATGGAACACCGGGTGAATACGACTCGACGCAGGTAAAGTCAAGCGATAAGTGGCCGGACCAACGCGCCCTTCCACGACGAACGACCCATAAAACTTGGCCGAAAATTTGTTATGATTTTTCTTACCAACCGAAAGCTGCCGGAAAGGCCTTACTTTCAAGAAAACTTTATCTCCCACACTGAACTCTAAGTCTCGGCGGTGTTTATTAGTTTGCTTCACCATCTGCTGATGCGCCAGTGCAAGATTCTGCTTTAAATGGGACAACATCTCATCACGGCTCTCCAGGACATCGGCTACAGCGGTTGATTGGCACTCCCCCGGCAGGAAACGGCGTAAGGTTGGCCGCGATCTGCCGTACACCACTTCAAAAGGTGATAATCGAGCGGCAGTTTGATAAGACGTGTTGTACCAAAACTCAGCCCACAGTAACCATTGGATCTAGTGTCGCGGCTGCTCAAACGTGAAACGCCTCAAATATGTCTCTAAAATTCTATTTAGCACCTCCGTTTGCCCGTTCGTCTCCAGGTGGTACGCCGAACTAAATTTTAACTGCGTCTTGGACATAGAAAACAGCTCCCGCCAAAACGTGCTCATAAAAATAGAGTCTCTATCGCTCACAATCGAGCACGGAATCCCATGTAGGCGGACAATCTCCTTCACAAGTCAGCTACTGTTCGCGCTGTAATAGGAGGCTTCAGGGCGATGAAATGCCCATATTTGGACAATCTGTCAATTACCACTAGAATAGAAGAATACCCATGGGACTTCGGCAACGAAGTAATGAAATCCATTGAGACGTCCTCCCAAACCAGCTCAGGGATCGGTAGTGGCTAGAGCAAACCGGCCGGAGACACTGCTTCATACTTTGATTTTTGACAAGCGAGGCACTGCGCTACATAGTTCTGCACCCTATGGAACATCCCCCTCCAATAAACATTTTCGGCCAACTTTCTATATGTGCGAAAGGCGCCGACATGCTCTCCCGACGGAGTGTCATGAAATTCATGTAACAATATCGGTATCCACTTTGAATCTGCCGCCAACACAAGGCGTCCTTTATAAAATAGCCGCCCACCCAACATCTCAAATCCCGGTCGACTCCCCGGGTCAGCCTTTACCGCCTCCATGATCGCCCGTACCGCCTCATCCCGCTGCTGCTCTTGCCCCACATCCACCATTCCAACCCATTCCGATAGATTGATTGCCGACAACTCCACCTCCCCACACCTACGAGACAGCGCGTCGGCTGCTGCGTTTGACGCCCCCGTTTTATACTCAATCGTGAAATCATATCCTAGCAGCTTCGCAACCCACACTTGCTACGACGGCGTCACTATTTTCTGGTTGAGTAGATGTTTGAGACTACAGTGGTCAGTTCTAACCACAAACTTGCGCCCTATTAGATATGGGCGCCAATGTTGCACTGCCAACGCCAACCCCATCATTTCATGTTCATAAGCAGACTTGGTTAGAGTCCGGTCAGCTAAAGTTTTACTGAAATATGCGATGGGCCGTTTATCCTGCATCAACACCGCGCCGACACCCATTCCAGAGGCATCACATTCAACTACAAACGGTTGATCGAACTGTGGCATTGCAAGGACCGGAGCCTCTGTGAGGGCCCTCTTAAGAGCAACAAAGGCACCTTCTGCCTCGAGAGGCCAACTAAAATTCGGTGGCGCCATTTTCTTCAACAAAGCAGTTAACGGTCGTGCGATCGTGCCATAATTCTGTACAAATCGCCGGTAGTACTCGGTCAACCCCAAAAACCCTCGAACTTCCTTTATCGATCGCGGTCTAGGCCACTGAAGAACTGCGCTGACTTTTCCCGGGTCCATGGCGACCTCGGCTACCGAAATGATATGCCCGAGATATTCTACCTTCAAACACCCGAAAGCACACTTTTTATAGTTGGCCTTGAACTAGTTGGCCTGTAGTAGAGTCAGCGTCTGGGATAGATGAGCTCGATGTTCCTCCCACGACTTACTATACACGAGTATGTCGTAGAAAAAAACACCAACACAAAACGTCGAAGGAACGGCCTGAATAGGTCATTCATGGTAGACTGAAAGGTTGCAGGTGCATTTGTTAGCCCAAACGGCATCACCAAAAATTCATAATGTCCGTTGTGGGTGCGAAAAGCTGTCTTAGGAATGTCTGACTCAGCCACCCTGATTTGGTGATATCCTGCACGCAAGTCGATTTTAGAAAACACTGCCGCCCCCGCTAGCTCATCCAGCATTTCCTGAATCACAGGTATCGGATACTTGTCGGGGACAGTAACTTTTTTTAGCTCTCTATAATCAACACAAAACCTCCAACTGCCGTCTTTCTTCCTCACTAGCAACACCGGACTAGAAAACGGGCTCGAACTTGGCCTGATGATACCGGCCAACAACATATCATTCATTAGTTTTCAATTTCATCTTTTTGCAGGTGGCCATAATGGTATGGTCGAACAGAAACCGGTTTTGCCCCGGGCACATCTCAATGCGATGGTCTATGATTCGACAAGGTGGCAGCCCCGTCGGCTCCCCAAACACCTCCGAAAACTCCTCCAAAACCTCCTGCACACGCCCCTGATCGCCTTCAGACAATCTTGCCGCCTTAGACTCTACGACAACAGCCCAAAAATCCACATCACTGGTGTGCCTCAAGGTTCGCAGCCCTACTGGGCTTCGACTAATCGAGGGGTCCCCCCTCAACACAACCTGCACTCCGCCTTGCCTGAAAGACATTGTCATCGTCTCCCAATTGGTGCTAACTTCCCCAAGAGTCGCGTGCCATGCCACCCCTAAAATCACATCCACTCCGCCAAGACTGAACACAAAATAATCCGCCACCACTTCGCATCCCGACAACGTCATAGCGACGCTCCTACACACCCCCTCCGATTGTTGCCGCACACCATTCCCCAGTTGCACCCCAAATTTAACCGACTCATCAGGTGTAATTTGCAGTAAGGGAATTAAAGATGAGGATATAAAATTGTGGCTAGCACTACTATCAATTAACATTGTTACCGTCAGTCCTTGGAGGATACCATGCATGCGCATCGTTCCCGGGCTAGAAATGCCCGCCATCGAGTACACGGGTAGAGCTCCCTCTTCCTCCGCCAAGTCATCCTGCTCCTCTGCCAACTCCTCAAGATCTGTGGTGCCCACATATTCCGAGTTTTGCAAATCCATCTCCTCATCGGGCTCCGCTATCAACACTCGAAGTTCTCTCAACGGGCAGGTCTTATTATGCCCTGGAGAGTATGGCTTTCTACAACGGAAGCACAATCCTTTCATTCGCAATTCTGCCAACTCGTTAGGGGACAATCGCGTGAAACGCGACCTAGTCGTGGATTTCCCCGTCATGCCAGACGAGGCTGGAGTGTTTCTGTCAGGCGGCCTGGTGGAACGGACGCCGCCACCGCTACTCCCTTAGCTGGATACAGTGCCCGTAGGACCGCCGAGCGGCTTGGTAAAAGAGGTTTGCCGCTGCCCTGGTCCTTGAAAATTCCGCGACGATCACTCCATGCCCTGCGCGATCAGGTTGTCTTGAATGTCGCGGGCCAGCTCCATGGCAGTCTCCAAATCAGCCGGACGGTGAAGGCGGAGTGACCCCCTTATCGAACTCTTCAATTGTTCGCCTATTTTATAACCTAACGATCCGCAAGTGTACGGGTGCAAGTGTATATAACGGCAAGCAAGGTCGATCCCACAAGGACTGACTTAATGACTAGTTTGATACTCTAAATATCCTAAAACACTCCTAACTAGGCTCTCAATTGGATTGATTTGATTATTAAACTAATTCTAGACTATTACTTAACACTCAAGTTTCAAGAAACAAGAAAACACTGTGAGGTGATGTTCAATATCATCAAGTGAGCTATACTTTGTAAAATGGAGTGTTGTGAATGTGGAACCGGAATCAGGAAGTGAAGAACCGGAAGAATGAACCGGGTTTTAGCATCAAGAAAATAAGCTGTTCAGAATAAACCGGGTTCGAGGCAGTTGAAGATAACCGTCAATTGTGACGGAGCAGTTGCAGAATTGTGACGAAGAAAACCGTCACATTTGTCCGGTAGCTGAGCTCAACTTCTTTCAGTTAGAACTTTCTGTACAGTTGCATTCGAGCTTCAATCCTTATATCATTGTAAAGCTCTCATTGAGGAGAAGATCACTATTTCGAGTAATTTCCTTGTTCTTTAGATTAGAGAGAGTATTTAGAGATTGAGTGATTCGTGCCCTAATTTGCATCAGAATTGGGCATTTCATTTCTTGAGTGTATTCTCTGTAATTGATTGAATTTCTTAGTGGATTGGGGTGTGTCTTGCCTCCGTGGATGTAGTTCATCTTGAACGAACCACGTTAAATTGGTTTTTGATCCATTTCTATTTCCTGTTTTGCGCAAGTCCAGTTCGGTCACAACTCTGGCCGAATTGTGTGTTTGAATTCACATTGTTTTTCTTCGTACATTTCCAGATTCTTAGGAGTTGTGTGTTTCTGAGTTGTTCTTCACTAACAAGTGGCGCCGTCTGTGGGAATTCAACTCTCACAGCTTGAAGAAGGGAAGGAATGGCTGGTATGAAGATGGACTTTGAGAAGTTTACAGGAAGAAATGATTTCACACTGTGGAAGATCAAGATGAATGCAGTATTGGTTCACAATGGCCTTGATCTTGCTTTGATACCTCTGGATTCGTGGGAAGAAAGTGAGAAACCCAAGTTTGCATCAGTGGATAAGAAGGCCCTCAGTCTTATCTTTCTGTGTTTGGGTGATAAACCGTTGAGAGAGGTCTCAAGATGCAAGAGTTCCTCAGAAGCATGGAAGAGATTGGAAGATCTGTATCAATCGAAGTCAGTTTCCAACAAGCTGTTCTTGAAGCAGAAGATGTTGGCCTTCAAGATCACTGAAGATAAGGTAATTTCTGATCAACTTGATGAGTTCATTAAGATGGTTGAAGAATTGGAAGACCTGGATGTGAAATTGGAGGAGGATGACAAAGCATTGATGGTGTTAAACATTCTTCCAAAATCCATGGAAAGCTTTAAGGATGCCTTGATGTATGGGAGAGATGAGCAGCTATCTTATGATGGAATAGTGAAGGCTCTGAGGTCTAAATGTTTCCAGACTCAAGGTGATAAAGGCATGGTGCAATCTGGAGAAGGTTTGAATGTTAAATTCAAGAAACCTTGGCAAGGCAAGAAGGGACAGAATGCTAAGGATCCCAAGGCAGGAGACTCTAATCCAAAGAAGGGAAATGAATGGGTTGAGAAGAGGAAATGCTTCAAGTGCATCAGCCAGTCTCCGAAACTTCGTTAAATGAGTGTTCGGATCTTCCAAAGCAGTACCGCCATACTGATTTTGTTGCACAATATTGATGAGCGCTGGTTTGAGCTCAAAACTGTGTGCATTGAGCGGTGGCGGTTGTACTCCTCCAGGATTCTAATTAGGCAGAGGATGAAGGCAGTCACTATTGGGGAAGTGTCCTCATCATCGTTCTTGTTGTTATTCTGATTTCTTCCTGGAAGTACTGGATTCTGTGGAGGTTGTTGTTGTTGGATACTTGTGACTCTGTCATCCAAATTGGCCAGTGCCATCAAGATGCGGTTCATAACCACCTCTTGGTTCGGTGGATTTTTCATCTCAACCGGTTGGTTTCTCCTTGCTCTTTGTCTTCGGGCTGTAGCTTCAATTTCCGGATCACACTGAACAAGATGTTCTTTTCCCTTAGACCTGGTATGCATGCACAATCCCTGAAAACATTAACAAGAAAATACCCACGTAAAATCGAAATAGATAAAAAATAAAAACAAAAATTAAATGTGCAAACATAAATTGTTGCCTAGTCTAGTCTTGTTCTAGTTATCAGAATAAAAACTAAAACACTAAACTCAGTCCCCGGCAACGGCGCCAAAAACTTGTTCGCCTATTTTATAACCTAACGATCCGCAAGTGTACGGGTGCAAGTGTATATAACGGCAAGCAAGGTCGATCCCACAAGGACTGATTAATGACTAGTTTGATACTCTAAATATCCTAAAACACTCCTAACTAGGCTCTCAATTGGATTGATTTGATTATTAAACTAATTCTAGACTATTACTTAACACTCAAGTTTCAAGAAACAAGAAAACACTTTATCAAATAATCAAGATTGGAAGACAAATTCTAGAGAATTGATTTCAGAATTAACTAAGTATGACAATCTAATTATTCTAAACTAGCAATGATTATTATCGTTATTAGACGACACTTATATATATTAACTCTCCTTTCGAAGCAATTAACTTGTAGATTCATTATCCCTAGCCACCCTTTCAAGTCGACTAGACCTAACGAACTCCCAATCGATCTTAGACCAATGCCTACGCACTTATCTCACCTCCTTTCAGAGCGCTCAACAAATATGCTATATGTTGTCTCTCCATTCACAAATTCCTCCTTTCAAAGCAAACTTATGAATTATGTAGAAATAGTCAAGTGATCAATTTAACTACTCATGAAACTAAATCACAACACATAGATAACAAATAACAATCATTAACTAGAATAGAAAACTTCAATTAATCAAACATCGTTAAAACCTACTTTCAAAACCCTAGAATAATAAAGAACTACTCACTCATGTTCATATTCATAACACAAATATGTTCATAGACAAACATGATTTGAAATAGAAAAATAAGACAATGAATAAGCACCCTAATCGCCGTCTTGATCTTGATCCTTTGATGTTGCTTTCCTCTTCAATATGCCTTCTAATGATCTCTAACTCCTTTTTTCGAGTTTGGGAACCTTCTTATATAGTTAAGGCTAAATTGGGCCCAAGATGGGCTCAAAATCATAAAACGCGCACATTCTGTTTTGGACTCGGAAAGCTGCCTCGACTGAGTCAGAACCGGCCTCGACCGAGTTGGGTTAACTCGACCGAGGTAGAATCCCCCTCGACCGAGTTGTAGTCTCTGACCAATTTCACGTTTTGCTCTTCATTTCTCACTCGACCGAGTTGCTAAACAACTCGACCGAGTCAGACTTTCTGACCATGCTTCAACACCTCTTTGCTATTTCCGACTTTTCTTGCTCCTTTTTCATCTGAACCTTGCCCAAATGGACTTTTTGGCCTTTCTATACCTGAATAACACTAAAACAAGCAGAAACACGTCATCTAGCTCAAAAGATGGATTTTTAATCACTTTTCGCCCAAATACACATGCATATGTCCCATATTACGACCTTTCATTGACCTAATAAACATGTAAAACTAGCATGTATCATCAACCATTGAATAAAATAGCCCAAGTAATGGGCGTCGCTCAGCCCGGGTACCTAGCTGGCCAACTGAATGAAGACCGACACATACTCGTCCACAATGGACGTCATCCTGGCCGCCGACAGCCTCTCGTAGGGGCTTTCCTTGAATAGTATATCGAATCGTGCCACTAGTGCCTGGGAAAATTCAGCCCAAGTCAAGTTCGATTTTCGTGATCGAAGCCACGTAACCCAGTAGAGGGCGTCTCCCTCCATGGCCACAACTGCCACAGCAACCTTCCGCCCTTCAACGGTTTCATGTAATTCAAACTGCTGGTTGGCGCGAGCTAACCAACCAATCGGGTCAACCCCTTTGAATGTTGGCAATTGAATTGGGCCCTGTGGTGTGTGGGGTGCGTTAGCCACACTCGTCGCGGTTGTCTGTTCCACTGGTATTGCCTGCGACGTCGACCCCTCATTAGGCTGAACAACGGTCGGATTTTGCGTTCCGGCGGGTTTCAGGATCGCCCGCGAGAGTCGGCTAATGTGGCCGAAATCTCCTCCAATTTCATTGAACTGTTGCTCTGCCCAGCCTTGAATTCACGGACTTGCGCCGCCGTCTCCTGAAGTTGTTCCTTGATCGCGGCCTGATCACTCTCCAATTTGTCCAGCCTCTCCCCAGTAGAACGAGTGGTAGTCATCGTCGGCGGTCGGAATCCGGCAGGTCGGACCAATTGATAAGAACAGGAATCGCAAACACAAAATCAAACGGAACACACTGTTTGCCCAATAGCCTCCAGGCTCCAAATTCCACTAATGATTTATGATCCAAACATAAACCTATTAAACATATTTATACCCTACTAATCAACTTCCAAAAATAGCAAAAGACCATAATTAAACCAAGCCCAACTAATAACAAAATAACAATAATAAAGCAGCCCGCCCACGAACGTGGGCCTAATTCTGAGCTCGCCGACGATACACCAACAATGTCGCGGCTCTGGCGGCTCAACGAGGACCCGATCCTGCTCCCTATCAGACGCATCCAGAAAACATAATCAGGGTTCATAGCTCGCGCACGAGAAGCCGAAACCAAACTCCCAGACGCATTAGTCGAAGCAGGCGACTCATCAAGAAAACGACCTGGAATTGGACTTGTGCCAAACAAGAAATCGTCGAAACCTTGAGCACGAACAGTTGAGAGAATCTGAATTTTCCAGAAGGAAAAATTCATCCGATCCAATTTTAGTGTGACAGTTGGAAGAATCGGTAAAGCAACGGAAATTGCAGCAGCATTCACCATTGAAGAAGTAATTGACCTCAGGAACAAAGAACGAAAGAGAAGGTTTTAGAGAGAGAAAAAAACCAAGGTTTTAGAGAGAGAAAAAAGGATGAGATACCATATTAAAAACGTAAAACTGCTTATTTATTTCATTAATTATGATGGTATTTATACAAGTCAGACTAGCTTAGGGGAAGTGCTTTTAACAACTTTTTCTAACTAACAACTTTCCTAACTAATTGTAGTTGCTAACTTAATTAGCTCTAACTAACTCTAGTTTATATTCTAATACAATTTGCCTTTAATCTATAGGAAATATAGGTTATTGGGTTGAATAATTTGAGCCAATCCATATTTAGTTCCTAGAAATTAAGCAAAAGGGCGGAAGTTTGATAAGCTTGTTGAGCCCCACGTAAACATACAAATATGTCATTAAGATTCACAAATTACGATTTTATGGGTTATGTAGGGATTTTTTTATTGATAGTGGAGTAATTTAAAATTATTTTTCTGGGCTTAGTAGGTTTACACCATACAATACAAATGGCGGTGAGTAAAACTCGATCATCAATTAAGTTAAAATAAATTATTTTGACAATTTCTAAGTAACAAAAAGAGTTCCAAGGATGACAAATTTCAGGCCATTTAGACCATACCGAGCCTGCAAGATTATTTTTACTTTTCTGTCTCACTGTTGCTGATATATCCAAAACCAAAAACAATAATTTTAATTTTGATATTTCTTTTACACTTTCTATCTAAAACTGACGGTGACATTTTCATGATTCGGTTCCAAGATGTTTTTCTTTTCCTGTTTTGAGGTCCAAAATAATGAATAAAAAATTCATCATTTGAAGAAAGATTGCATGTCATCTGCTTCATTTGAGCCTTATAAATAGGGGCAGAGCCACCTATCACGGTGAGGTAGCCTTGCCTCCACCCCCATCCCACTACATTATTTTTTACACAGGAAATTTATAATAGGTGTGTTATATATTTTTTTCGAAGAAAGTGCGTTTTGACCCCTCAAAGTTATGAAACTTTGAATAAAGTTAGTTAATTTTCATAATATGCAATAGGAATACTGTGAGATTTAATATATGTGTATTTTAACATATTTAATAATAGATATTGTTAATTTTTATTTAATAATATATTTAACATATTTAAATTCTATTATAGTATTTAAAGTTTCGAAATGTGTATTGTATTATCCGACAATATTTATATAGTTTAATAATTATATATGTATTGTAAATATATCGTTTTGTTTATAATTTTAGGATACAATATATATGTGTGTGTGTGTGTGTGTGTGTGTATTTTATCTACATTAGTTCTAACATCATGTAAAAATCATATTAGAATTTTCAGATTTTTATCATAATTCCCAGCATCTTTGTTTATATATACCGATATTTTCAGTTATATTTATACAAAATTGAAGTAAGAATATTTTGACGAAAATCGAAAATTTGGTCGTTGACAAAGACACGGTGTATGTGGCAAAGCTTAGACATAAGAGTATAGGCATAATGATAGCTAGTTCGGAAACATAAATGATTAGAGAAGTCCAAAAGTAATAAAGGAGATCGGATGGAATGTGGCCCATAATGGATAAGTCCCTCCCTCTCTCGATCAATATAGACGTGTGTGTTATAGGGTGACAAAATACTCAGTACTTGAACCATAATTCGTCCTTATTCCAAATTCAATAGGATACTCCCTTCGATCATGATAATAGAATGGGGACGAGTTTGAGTCCTCCCGCACTGAATATCCATGCATTCTCTAAACACATACACACACACACACATATATATTATTTATGTTAAGTATATATGATAAAACGTTGCTATTATTTAAAAAATATAACTTATTATAGTAGTTAATTGTTTAATCTTTAGTGTATTATAAAATACCAAATGGTACCCTGGCAATGGGTGGGAAGACTCTCGTTCTATTATATGAATGTTGTTTAATTTAAATATTACTTGCGTACACACTACTGTGCACGTGTAATAAATTATAAATTCATCATGCTTATGAACAAAGAATCAAAGTTTAAGTGCACAAAAAAAAAAAAAAAAAAAGAAAAAAAAAAAGACATTTATCTAGTTGGGCCATATTTTTGTTTGAGCCCAAGACATTAAATAAAAACCTGCATTTTTTTTTTATCTAGAATATAATATTTGATTCAGCTTGATTTGTGACTAGTACTTGATCTAGAAAATAAAAAGTCCATTACAACAAATAGCCTTATATTTTATTCAATTGGATTTGAGACGTATATAAAATTTTATTTGCAGAAAAATAAAAAGTAGATTGAAAGAACGCTCTAGAATTTGACTGCTTCACATGAGAAATGTGCAGACCCATCTAGGGGATGTCTGTCGGACTTCTTCTTCCCATCTTTAATTCTGATCTAATTATATTCAGCGAATGGTTTCATCTCTTCAAGCTCCGACTTTGATTTCAAGCCTAAAATAGTCTATTAATATGAATCTCTTAAATTGGGTGACTGTTCTTTAACCCGATTTGCGTATGAGGATAATTTCTGGATCTCGACCATAGGAAGAAGAAGTATAAGCAAGGTCGATGATCACATGTCTATCGATGACTTCAATCAAATCGCTTATGAAATAGAGGATTCATCCATGGGTAAGAATATGACAATGCTTTTAGAATAAATCTATAATTTATATTCTTTGTTTATTAAGATTTGAAAGTAAATTCTAATTTTTTGTTAAGTTTGCAGACGAATAACATTATTTTCGGAGATTGCATGTGTCTAGATGCTGGCACTGATAAGGCGACTGAGATATGGGTTTGTTCCATGGGTGAGGATTGAGGAATTGATTAATTTTTACATTGAATAGTTTTTATTTTGTTTATAATATTTTTTTTTTCACTGATTGTCTTTGTTCCATGAGTAAAACCATTATTTAGTCCTATTTAGTTTTTTTAGGATTGTCCTATTTAAGTTTTAAAATTGACTGAACTTTTTGCCATTTCTCGATTTATGCATGTCATCCTTGCGCAGGGGTCATGCTAATCTTCTCTATATCGTTTCAATTTTGTTGGATGTCCCTGAAGGGACTTTGATTTTATTTTTTTACCCTGATTGCTCAATTCGTTGAGAAAGCACATGGTTTTAGTCCCATTTAGGTCATGGAATTACATATATATATAGATGTATATATATATGTATATATATATATATATATATAACCTTGATTATTATTTTTTTGAGTAAACACATGTTTTAGCCCCATTTATGTTTTGTAATAGCTTCTAATTTCTGATTTTTTTTTCACCTCTGCTTGTTCTTTCAAGTGACTAAATACATTGCTTACTCCCATTTAGGTTTCAAATTATTTCTAGTTTTTTAGTTTCTTGTCTTTTGATTGTTACCAGTTGTGAGTAAGCACATGTTTCACTCATATTTATTGAACTTCTAGATTTTCCTTTATTAAATCAAATCTTATATTAATGAAAAGGAGAATGTGTCTAGCAGACAACAATACTAAATTGAACAATGTGAACAATAAGAAGGGTTCTTCAACAAAACATGGAGCTTTATATCAGATACACAGATAAGCAAAACTAGCAGTTTATTTTATATCATTTTGGCACATTATGCTCAGACTTAAGCCCAACTTTAGAGTTTATGGTGAATAATCAGTTATTCTAGTTTTTGGTGAATAATCTATTATTCTAAATAAGATCATACACTCTGAATCAGTAAAGAATTGGAAATATTGAAAAACATGAACATACCATTTCTTACATGTTTTTTACCTATTGTAATGGATCTGTGAGCTTCACTATATTGTTGCTACTTTCTTTCTCTATTGAAGTATATGATGTGCTTCATGTAGTTCTTGACATTGCACAAATCCACTATCTGTTGTTGAAAAAATGGTCCTTGAACTTGAAGTAATTCCTCTATTTGTGTACCTGATGGTCAAATATAGCATATTTACTTTCTAATCACTTAATTCTTCAATTTGGCAAGTATCATTTTTTAATTGATTATCTTATTATTAACTATTTTCTTGGATATGCGATGAAAACTATAAATTAGCTATTTAGGTTCATTTTCATAAAAATACCTCAAACCATAGCTTAATAAGCATGATTTTGTTTTAGTATACACTGTAAACTGAACTTCATGTCAAATTCTCATAATACCTATATTTACACTTCTTATGATTAGAACATTTGATTATCAACACATTCATAATTGTTCTTCACTGAATATGAAAATTCCATGAGTTTGATTATTTTTAATGCATAACATATCGACAATGAATCAACAAAATGTTATAATAACCCTGAGTAATAATTTAGTTAGATCTAATATCATACTAATAACATTGCAGGTACTACAACATCAAATTGAAGAACATGAAAAATATGGAGAATTCTTCATCAAATCATGAATAATTATAGCAGTTATTCAGATAAATTCACATATAATAGATGTTTTCTAATTTGCATAATATGGTAGAACTTATGCATCAATATAGCGTTAACATGAAAATGATACAATCACATGTTACTATATGATCATATACCATCATTTATGTTAAAATATATGTTGTGAATCCTTTTATCACAGGTAATTCTTCAGTGCAATCGTTGCACCTATGGAACTTATAGTATTTTTGTCATTTTAAGTGTTGTACTGAGACCTATTATTATTTTTTAATAATTTGAATCCACCCCGTTATTATTTTTTAATCATTTGAATCGAGGACCTTTGTAAAAGAGGATGTCCCGACGGAGGTGGGCATGGCTGTTGGGATCGACGTCGGGAAGGCTGTTGGAGGAGGCCTTGCTCTCGTTCGACATGGTACGTCTATGTGAGGGGGTGACGACGGATTGGTGTAAAATCGCAATATGTTGCGCAGAAGCAAATAGAAAAAATTGTCTGAAAAACTTGGCTAATGGAGGATTATTTTCGAAACAGACGGAGATAGAGTGTTGAATTTAGTTTTCATAAAGGTTTTTTTGGGACTTGTAATAACTTATGGGGAAGAGGAGAGAATAATTTGACATTTCAGCCCTTTTTCTTTTTTTAAATTATTCGAATTAAATGAACGTTCAGATCGAAATGGAATAAATCTAACAGTGAAAAAATGAGGGTTGCATGAATACAACGGTTGCGCAGAAGTTGGACTCTTTTATCACATACCGGTGATTCATCTACATAGCACTATAGCCATCGACATGAAACTGTTTAGATAATTTGATTTCATATTTATAAATGGTTAGGGATTACTTGTTTATGTTGGGTTTATATTTTCTGAATCAGAGGTTTATTGGAATGTTATTTTAAATTGGTTGTTGCTTTAACTATATGAGTGCATATGGTTTAGGTGTTCATTTTCCGTATATGTATGACATTGGCTGAATAAAGTCTCGATTTATGAGATCTGACAGTTGTGAGTATTGCTTTTATTTAGTTTTCTTTTTATATGTTTCAATGAATACCATATATCTTTAAATATTTACTTGATATCTTTTTAATTTTTATTTTTTTGAAAGTGTTTTTGGGTCGAGTGTGTAGTTGTTGTAAAGTCTTAGTTAAGACTTATACATATCATAGATAAATAAAATACTCAATTGTATATATTGGATATTTATATAATAACTTAAGTTACACCTCTTACAATTTAAAGATGTATGAATCTGGTTATTTTGACACTTAATAATTGATAATACTACTTTTTGTAATTGAACATACATGTATTGAATGTGATTTTGTCATCTCTGGATATTACAAAATAAGGTTACAACATTCAAATTTGCATCATAATCTTGATCATAGTTTTGGGATTTTGCACGCAAATCTGTCTATATCTGAATTGTAGAACTTGTTTATTACTTGTATAATTTCAGAACACTTCATATACCATCTTGTTTGATGTACTCTAAAGTGATGCTTAAAATTGTATACTGATTTTGGGAGTATGTTCTATTGCTTACTTAATCACTTTTTAGCTTATCCCTAAATTTAAGTAAAATTTGAGTATATGCAATTTATAGCTTCTGCTGAAATAAATCAGTTTTTAGTCATAAGCTGTAAGGAGCTACAATCCTACTTTCGCCTATTTTTATTTTCTTTAGAGGATAGAATTACTTATTTATCAAACACTTCAATTGTAAAGTTTTGATCAAAATTTGTAACGCCCGATTCTTTCGTCTATTATTTTATTTATTGCCATATTATCATTTTTCTATACATATATTTATATGTTATAATTTTGATTTTATTTTTCCATGTTTTGGCCTAATTATAATTCTAGGCCCAAAAATATTATTATATATTATAAGTCAATTATAGTTCAAGAAATTATATCTTGAATTCATTATTAAGCCTGATATGTATGATATTATTTTTATGTTTATGTCTCATATTAGTTAGCCCATTTCATGCATCGCTATTTATTAGGGGTCATAATCCTTATTTATCTGGGCCAAAGTTATCGTTTTAATTTTATGAGCATGCCCATTAGTTGGCCTAGATCATGAATTATTATTTAAACTGCATATCTGAAAGTCTCAATAATAGGGTGTTCCTTGATCATAATCCGATATATACAAGAAATATTTTTCCCAATCTTTTAAGATATGAATAGATATTAATTTCTTAAACCTAACCCTAGCTAATAGGAGATTTAACCCTACAATTAATACACTCCTAAACACATCCATAGAAAAGAAAAAGAAAGAACGAAAGAAAGAGGATACTGTCAATGCTCGTGGAGGCGATAGTTCATCGCCTTTCATCTTCTCCAAACTTATCTGGTCAGTTCTCTTACTTTTCATTTAAAATCAATCTCTTTAGTTTAGGAATTAAATTCATCTTTTACAAATTAGTTTTCTATGTCAAATTCCACAGCAACAATTTATATATATAGTACATCCTGTTAATTAAAAAGAAAAAAAAAAAACGGGGAGCAATATGTGGTTGTATTTTAAGTGTGTTGCTATGTGAGCAAGTGAGTATATATATATATATATATATATATATATATATATATATATATAAATGATTGTGTGTCTGTGTGTGTACTACGTGTGTGTAGGGGTGAGTGTGATGTTGTACAAGTGTCTGTGTATGCGTGTTTCTTTTGGTGCGGCACTCTGTGTATGTGTGTGAGTCGTGAAGGTGTGTTTGGGTGTATGCAGGGGTGTGTGTGTGTGTCTAGTTGTATGTGCGTGTGTATGTGTGTTTATGTATATTTGCATGTGTGTGTGGTATTGCAAGTCTTGAAAGAGGGAGTATCAATTGGAGATGGGGATATATGGTTGGTGACAGCTAATGGAGAAGAAGGTTACAACTCTTTAATAAATTTTCCTAATATTGCAATTTGATCCCCTGGAACATGTAAAATTTTAGGACATAACCTCAATTCTAGTTTAGTCCCATGCTCTACAATTCGGACACATTTGTGCTTAATTACAAGATATTAACCCATGATATACTTGGTTCTCCAGAATGGGCCATTCAACTTATCTATATACCTTTTGGATGCCAATTCAAAATACAATACCATTTCCTTCGCTTTATCGTTATTCTTTTGTTAGGTAAGACCTCAATTTATTTTAGTTAAGCTTTAATGAACGATGAAGTAAGACACATTATTTATATTGTAGGATGATCTGATCAAGAACACGGTGATTAATCTTTGTTTGAAATTTCAAGATTTTACTCAAACTGCTCTATTTAAGGTGGGGGTTCTTACTTTCCTTAATAATTGTATATGCTTGTTTCATTTACGTGTTATGATTGGTATCTTATGAAATGCAAAATATAAGTTGCATTGTATGTTTTGAAATGCAAGACCTAAATTGCATTTATATGTTTGATTGATCAATCCCTATAACAACTTATGATCTGGGGCAACCTGTGCACACATATGTTATGTTGTAAGTTGACAATTGTTCATGCTTATGTTTCAACATATATTCTTGATATGGACTTGTAAGAGGCTAGTGGTAGCTTACCCCCCACAATTAACATTTTCAGGTTGACTTGGAGTTGCGTGATGGGAGTCGAGGCGGGTGGTAGAGCATATGAAACTTTTAGGGATATTTATGTTTAATAGCATTATTTATTTTTCTTTCTTATGTTTATTGTTGGATTATAAATTATCTTAATAGTTATTAGAATTATTTGAAAAGTGCTTATACTTTGATTTGTATGAACCTACTTTTGGAAACTTATGGATATTTTAATTATTAATTAGTTAGAAATTATTTCTATTTTTCTTCCGCTGCCACAAGTTAATATTTATGAAATAGGATTATATTATATGTTTTGCGTACGAAAAATGACAATTTGAATATTTTTTATGAAGTTATTTACGCTCAAAATATTTTTAACGGCATGATTTATGAATAATCTTATATTAAAATTAAGGGATTTTCAATGATAGGATTATTTGCTTTCCTGAAATGCTTAAAATATGAAAATTGGGTCGTTACACAGTGGTATCAAATCATGTCTACATTTCTATAGACTTGTTGATATGTGAAATTTTTATTTGAATTATATATATTGGGACTATATCATATGCTTACGCCACCTCAGCTCGGTCGCTCAGCTCCAAGGTACCAAAGTCTATTTTTGCATTTATTTTGCAAATTCATTGTAATGATGCATAAGTACGATATTCACAAGACATTTATATATGACATCCATGCATACAAGTTTCTAATTATACGATACTAATTATTTATATTATGCATGTGAATTATTATTATTATTATTATTATTATTATTATTATTATTATTATTATTATTATTATTATTATTATTATTATTATTATTATTATTATTATTATTATTATTATTATTATTATTATTATTATTATTATTATTATTATTATTATTATTATTATTATTATTATTATTATTATTATTATTATTATTATTATTATGCATGTTAATATTGTCATTATTGTTGTTGTTGTTGTTATTGTTGTTGTTGTTGTTATTATTATTATTAATAGCATTATTATCATTATTGTTACTTACTACTTCTGCTAGACGGTTTACTACTGATACATTTTTGTTTTTATGATAGTAATGATTTTATTATATTATAAATGTAATTTTGGTTATGACTATTATTGTGGTTATGATTATGGATATGGTTGTGGTTATGATTAAGATTGTTATTATATTGTATTCTTTTTGTTATTTTATTTTATTTTTATCCTCTACTCTCATCTACTTTCTTGATACGGCGTCTTACGAGTACATCCACCCGATGTCAGGGGCATGGCACCAAAACGAAATAGGGGTAATCGAGCGAGAAATAATGCTCAGAATGCTCAACCTGCTTAGAATGCTCAGCCTGCTCAAAAGGCTCAGAATGTTCATAATGTTACAAATGCTCCGAATGTTCCAGCTGCCCCACCTTATGCACCACCGGATCAACAACAATTGTTAACGGGCTTGGCTACACTACTGCAAGGAGCTACCATTATGCCGCCTGCACCTGAGGAACAAGTCCAAGCTCAAATAATAAACCAATTCAACCAATTCAAGCCACCTGTTTTCAATGGGCATGAAGGACCCTCTGCTGTGGAGGAATGGATCTCAACTCTTGAAGATATTTTTGAATACATAGCCTGGGATGATAGGCAGAAGATATCATGTGCGATATTTCAACTTAAGGAGGATGCACGAAAGTGGTGGAACAACTATTGGAGGCTTCGGGGGAAAGGTGAACGTGAAACCTTAACGTGGAATGGATTTAAGGGTCTTGTAATGGGGCAATACTTTCCACGTGTTTACAAGCAACAGATGATACGGGAGTTCAGTGATCTCAAACAAGGAGGGATGACAGTCGCTGATTATGAGCGCAAGTTCAACAATATGAGTTAGTTTGCTCCACACCTAGTCAACACAGAGGATATGAAAGCTCATAAGTTTATTGATGGACTCCAATCAGAGGTCCGCTACCTTCTTTCCGGCCATGGTTCTATGTCATACTCGGAAGTTGTCACACGAGCTAGCAACATTGTGGCTAGCATGGATCTAGATAAGTCCCTAGCACCCGTAGCCAAGCAATCAAATAAGAGAAAGTGGACCGAACCAGAGGATGAAAGAAATAACAACAAGAGAGGTCAGGACAATGGGCCATCTGGGCCTAGGGGATTAGATTTTCCTACATGCGACACGTGTAACAAGAAGCATAACGGTGAGTGTATGAGAGGGACGCATTGATGCTATCACTATCACGAAGAGGGTCAAATGATTTCAGACTGTCCTAAGAAAACAGAATGATCAGAAAGGAAAGTCATGTATCAAGGAACGGGTGGAAGAGCTCGTGCTTTTGGGATGGTCTGAGCAGAGAAAGAGATAGAAAAGGGTCCCGGTACTAAGTCAGGTATGTCTATGTGCAATTCTCGAGGACAAAAAATTATTCAACATGGGTAGGATGTAAGGCCCGACTTTTTCGTCTATTATTTTATTTATTGCCATATTAACATTTTTCTATACATATATTTATATGTTATAATTTTATTTTATTTTTCATGTTTTGGCCTAATTATAATCCTAGGCCCAATAATATTATTATATACTATAAGTCAATTATAGTTCAAGAAATTATATCTTGAATTCTTAATTGAGCCTGATATGTATTATATTATTTTTATGTTTATGTCTCATATTAGTTAGCCCATTTCATGCATCACTAGTTATTAGGGGTCATAATCCTTATTTATCTGGGCCAAAGTTATCATTTTAATTTTATGAGCATGCCCATTAGTTGGCCTAGATCATGGATTATTATTTTAGCTGCATATCCGTAAAGTCACAATAATAGCGTGTTCCTTGATCAGAACCGATATATACAAGAAGTATTTTTCCTAATCTTGTAAGATATGATTAGATATTAATTTCTTAAACCTAACCTTAGCTAATAGGATATTTAACCCTAACTATTAATACACTTCTAAACACATCCGTAAAAAAGGAAAAGAAAGAAAGAAAGAGGATACTGTCATTGCTCGCGGAGGTGATACTTCATCGTCTTTCATCTTCTCCAAAATTATCTGGTCAGTTCTCTTGTTTTATATAAAATCAATCTCTTTAGTTTAGGGGAATACTTCAGTTTAGGAATTAAATTCATCTTTTATTATGTCGAATTCCACTGCAACAATTTATCTATAGAGTACAACCTATTAATTAAAAAGAAAAAAAAAAAGACGGGGAGCAGTATGTGGTTGCGTCTTGAGTGTGCTGCTATGCTTGTGTGTCTGTGTGTGTACTGCATGTGTGTAAGGGTCCGTGTGCGGGTTGTACAGGTGTCTGTGTATGCGTGTGTCTTCTGGTGCGCAACTCTGCGTATGTGTGTGAGTCGTGAATGTGTGTTTGGGTGTATGTAGGTGTTGTCTAGTTGTATGTGTGCTAGTGCGTTGTATGTGCATGTGTACATGTGTTTATGTATATTTGCATGTGTGTGTTATTGCAAGTCTTGAAAGAGGGAGTATCAATTGGAGATTGGGATATATGGAACCCTTTAATAAATTTTCCTAACATTGCAATTTGATACCCGAGAACACGTAAAATTTTAGGACACACCCTCAATTATAGTTTAGTCCCATGTTCTGCAATTCGGACACAATATATATATATATATATATATATATATATATATATAAATGATTGTGTGTCTGTGTGTGTACTATGTGTGTGTAGGGGTGAATGTGATGTTGTACAGGTGTCTGTGTATGCATGTTTCTTTTGGTGCGGCACTCTGTGTATGTGCGTGAGTCGTGAAGGTGTGTTTGGGTGTATGCAGGGGTGTGTGTGTGTGTCTAGTTGTATGTGCGTGTGTATGTGTGTTTATGTATATTTGCATGTGTGTGTGGTATTGTAAGTCTTGAAAGAGGGAGTATCAATTGGAGATGGGGATATATGGTTGGTGACAGTTAATGGAGAAGAAGGTTACAACTCTTTAATAAATTTTCCTAATATTGCAATTTGATCCCCTGGAACATGTAAAATTTTAGGACATAACCTCAATTCTAGTTTAGTCCCATGCTCTACAATTCGGACACATTTGTGCTTAATTACAAGATATTAACCCATGATATACTTGGTTCTCCAGAATGGGCCATTCAACTTATGTATATACCTTTTGGATGCCAATTCAAAATACAATACCATTTCCTTCGCTTTATCGTTATTCTTTTGTTAGGTAAGACCTCAATTTCTTTCAATTAAGCTTTAATGAACGATGATGTAAGACACATTATTTATATTGTAGGATGATCTGATCAAGAACACGGTGATTAATCTTTGTGTGAATTTTCAAGATTTTACTCAAACTGCTCTATTTAAGGTGGGGGGTTCTTACTTTCCTTAATAATTGTGTATGCTTGTTTCATTTACGTGTTATGATTGGTATCTTATGAAATGCAAAATATAAGTTGCATTGTATGTTTTGAAATGCAAGACCTAAGTTGTATTTATATGTTTGATTGAGCAATCCCTATAAGTTGGTGTGATCCGGGGCAACATGTGCACACATACGTTATGTTGTAAATTGACAGTTGTTCATGTTTATGTTTCTTGATATGGACTTGTAAGAGGCTAGTGGAAGCTTACCCCCACAATTAACATTTTCAGGATGACTTGGAGTTGCATGATGGGAGTCGAGGCGGACGGTAGAACCTATGAAACTTTTAGGGATATTTATGTTTAATAGCATTATTTATTTTTCTTTCTTGTGTTTATTGTTGGATTATTGGTACACGTGATCATGCATGCATTTTAGATCTCTTTAAGTTTCGTTTTAATGTTATTTGCATGCATATTTGATCGTGTATCATTTCAAGACAATACAGGCAATATAAGGCCAACAACAAGTCTCGAAGAAGTTCGAAACAGAGAAACAAGCCAAGGATGAAATAGAGAGGGAGGAAGTTCGACTAAATGGTCGCGACCAGGTCGTGCCAGTGACTGACCCCACGAAGTAAATCATCGACAAAGTTCAAACAATGGTTCGCGACCGCGAGCCTATGCCGCGTGTGCGACCATGTCCGGGAACCAAATTATGTCCCAGCCTTTTTTTAATCCTAAAACGCATTTTTGGCCATTTTTCAGCCTAACACTTTCTCCTCTATATATATAAGATCAATTTCAAATTTGACCTACCCAAGCACCCATTTCTCACACATATTTAACCACCATCACCATTGGATCAAGGAATTGGAAAAGGGTTGAAGATCAAAATCATCAACTGAATCTTTTGGTTCATTCTATCTGATTTTAATGTCTTATTTGATTTTCACTTGTTTTATCTTTGTAATAGTTGATATGAGTGACTAGCACTCTAATTTCAGCCCTTGGTCATTAGTTGAACCTTGGATTTAGTATGTTTATGTAATTTTTACGGTTATTAATCGATTAGATTATGTTTTGGAATGTTCTATATTATTTGGGAATGTTGATTCACACTTATGAATTGAATTGTGATTTGGTCACCCATTTGGATATTTGTTTGTTTGTTGCTAGAACAGGGTTTGTAATCCGTAATTGTTATGATTCTGATTCCCATGTAGCGAACAATGTATTTATTCTATTGAAGATAACATAAAGTTCGACCACTAAAACCGACCTTGTGAGTATTATGTCGTATCTACTCCGTTGTCTTGATTCTTAATGAATTTGACTATTGATTCTTAGAGAGCTTGTTTTAGGAATTGATTAGTTGAGTAGGATTAATTGAAGAGCTTATTTTGATTAATTTATACTTACGAGACAACAAGGTTAATAGAGCTTGTTATTAATCTTGGAGTAGGGATTCTTCTAAGGCTAAATTAGTCGAGTAGTAACATCAATTACATAGATTATCCGGGCTAAGGGGATACTCGATCAAGGGTTGAATCCTTTTATCATTATAAAACCAAAAAACATTCTCTTATCTTTGTTTACTTGAATTGTCAATTTGCTAAGTACTTTTAGAGTAATTGTTATTTGAGTTAATATTTTCTCCAAATTCTGATAGTAGTTGAGGTCTTTAATTAGATATTAGATTTTAAAAAGAAAAATCGATATTCAGGAAAAAAATAATCAATTAGACGTTTAAAGTTGAAGTTCAAGAAAGAATTAATCAAGTAAAATTGTAGGATTACACGTAAGTTATTTACATAATTAATTAACATGGGTTATTACTTAATCGTCCTTGTATGTAGCTTTATAGTATAAGGGTATATTAGTCCATACATTATTTTGTAAGAAATACCCATACTTTTATAGGTAGAGAGATTTAGGTGTTAGTTATGATTCCATCAACCCCTCCCCCCCTTCTTTATTGTTTACTAGCTTATTTATATCATATTGCTTGATCAATATAGTTTAGTACATAAAGCAAAATTGTTCAACCGTTCCTCGTGGGATCGACCTTTATTTACCACTCTACTAGTTAGAGTATTAGATCAAGGATAAGTGTATATATATATGTGTGTGTGTGTGTGTGTGTGTATGTATATGTATATGTATTTAGTAAGGCGAACAATGTGCTTCCTACCAAATTTTGGCGCCGTTGCCAGGGAACGGTGTTAGAATGGTTTTGTTTTTTAGTGTTAAACATTATTTTTATCATTCTAGTTAAGTGTTTTTGTTACGTTTGTTATTTTGATAATCATTTGCTATTGTTTTTGCCTTGATACAGTGGATGTTCATACGTGCTCAAGGGCACAAAGAACTATTGTTTGAACCGATATAGTTCTTCGAGAACGAGTTTGAGGAGGCAAGCAAGAGAAATTAAGCAATTTTGTGGAGAATTTGAAGGATTAAATCTTGAACCCGAAGAAGAACCGAGAGAAGAAATGGAGAATAAAAGGGCACTCGAGAGGACCATGAAGGAGCTAGCAAACACGGGGGTCACACACCAACCCTTATGTATTACCTTCCCCGAGTTTGAAGAGGATGCAATTTTCAAATTGAAGTCGGGTCTTATACACTTGCTACCATCTTTCCACGGTCTTTCGGGAGAAGACCCACATAAGCATCTCAAGGAGTTTTATATTGTATTGTTCAAGTATGAAGCCTACAAAGGTAACGGAGGAGCAAATAAAGTTAAGGGTATTCCCCTTTTCTTTGTAAGATCTAGCCAAAAGGTTATACTACCTTCCACCGGCTTCTATTACAACGTGGGAACAAATGGAGAGACAATTCCTTGAGAAGTACTTTCCGGCCTCTCGGGCCACAAATATTTAGAAGCAAATCAACGGTATTCGACAATGCCAAGGAGAGACACTATACGAATATTGGGAAAGGTTTAATAAGTTAGTTGCTAGTTGTCCACAGCACCAAATCACTGATCAACTTCTTAGACAGTACTTCTATGAAGGCCTGTCCTTGACCGACGGGAACATGATCGACTTGGCAAGTGGAGGAGCATTGGTTGACAAGACTCCAACAGCCGCTCATTCGTTAATTTTCTAGATGGCTGCAAATACCCAACAATTTGGGTGTCGTGAGCCAACAAGGACGGCTAGGGAGGTACATGATTCGACCATTAATGATAAATTGGAGCAGCTTACTAACTTGGTAAAAAAGGTGGCCTCGAGCAACACTCAAGCCCCTAGGCCATGTAGGATTTTTCAAACCACCGCGCATAATACCGACACATGCCGAATCTTGGATGAAGAGATCGGAGCTCACGCAAACGCCGTTGGCAACTTCGACGGGGGAAGGAGGTATGACCCTTATTCTCAAAGTTACAATCCCCGGTGGAGAGATCATCCAAACTTTCGGTATGGTAACCAAGGTGGCCAACAAAGTGATCAAAGCCAAGGTCGAGTTCCTCAACCGCGAGGGATGTACCAACAACAGCAATCGACTGAATCATCATCTGGTCCATCATTAGAAGATATTATGAAGAGCCTAGCAACCAACACAGTCCAGTTTCAGAAGGAAACTCAATCGAGCATCAAGAACCTTGAAACACAAGTGAGCCAACTTGCAGCCTCAGTGTCTCAACTTGAAAGTGAAAACAGTGGCAAACTGCCAGCTCAACAGGAAATCAACCCTAAAAACGTCAGTACCATCACCCTCAGAAGAGGAGTGATGCTTGGAGAGCTTAACAAGCCCGGACATCCTTTGGAGGATGGAATTCAAGGGGAAGTTGAGGGAAAAACTAAGATAGAGGGTTGTTTCGAAGGACCCCTCACGCCCGCGAATCTAAGTCGCGCCCGCGACCATGTCAGTGAAAACCCATCTCCAGCTACGTCTAACTCGTCGCGAGCGTGACCCCCTGTCGTGGCCGCGACCCCTGTTGCCCAGAAATTTGAAGTTTCACCTCCTATCTCGACTCAAATACTCCCATTTCCAAGCCGAGTCGTAAAAGTAGTGGATAAGAACAAAGATAAGGAGATGCTAGAAGTGTTTCGGAAGGTGGAGATAAACATCCCTTTGATTGATTTCGTAAAACAAATCCCGAGATATGCTAAGTTCCTCAAGGAATTATGCACTAACAAGAGGAAGCTAAAGGGGAATGAAAAGGTAATCATGGGGGAAAATGTCTCCGCAATCTTCCAAAAGAAGATTCCATCAAAATGCAAGGATCCCAGAATATTCGCAATCCCATGCAAGATAGGTAACTGTAAGATTGAATGTGCAATGCTCGACTTAAGAGCTTCAATTAATGTTATGCCACGCTCAATTTTTCATTCTTTGAATTTGGGGCCACTCAAGGAAACACGAGTCGTCATTCAACTAGCCGATCGAAGCACTTCATACCCCGATGGAGTGATTGAAGACGTGCTTGTTGAAGTTGATAACTTAATATTTCTGGCTGATTTCTATGTTTTGGAGATGCAAGGCGATTCATCAATACCCATGCCTATCTTATTGGGGAGACCGTTTCTAAACACCTCCCGAACCAATATAGATGTTCGTGAAAGCACACTCATGATGGAGTTTGATGGAATAACCGTGCAATTTAATATTTTTTATGCTGAGCAGTTACCCGAAGATTTCCATCCTGTTTTTCCTCATGATGTTGTTAACCCTCCTGTTGAGAAAGAATTTGAGATAAGGTGCAGGAATAAGTTGAACATCTCCACATCTTTAAAGCATCGTAAAGAGAAAGGTGAGAAGCTACATGAAGTAAAGTGCTTGAACTGGTTCGGACCAATATGGAAACCACCTTGGAACAAACGCTAAATATGTTATAGTCTCTTCCAATCAAAAGTAATGAACTAAATATATACATCCGACTTTTTCTTCCCTTTTCTGATTTTTAAATTTTTCGTTTTTTTTTTCAACTATTTACAAACTAGGGGAGACTAGTTTTCTCAATTTTTTGCCTGTTGTTTCAATTCTCTTCACCCTTTAATATTCTCAATAGTTTTACCCTTTTAATCCCAAATTTTACCCGACTATCCTCCAACCGCCTCTCTGGTACTCAAATATTCCAATTAGGATCAAAGACTAAATCGAAAGGTACTCGGCTTGTAGAGTTGGGCTATCAAACGAAAAGCTAAAAGCTCAAAGGACTAACTAGGGGAAATTTTCAATTTTTGGTGAAAAGGTGTAACATTTTCAAGTCTACAAATAGGCTAAAAGTCAAGAATTGCCTAAGATCATTTTCTAAGTCACACAATGTATCGGCTTATTCAAAATAAAGAATCAAGAGAAGTTATAGAGACAATCACATGCAATCAATGAAATACACACCGAAAGAAGATTTAAGTAACTCCAAAATTGGGAGTACAATTGAAGCTAAAAAATTCACAAGGCAAAATTTTCTTGATCAAAAGTTTTGAGTACAAGCTCAATTTCACCTCAATTGCCCATCATGCTCTATCATTTGCCATTTGTCAAAATTTTTGCAAAAAAAAAAATTCATCTCAACATTAACTATTCGCCAATTATCAATTCTCATCACTATCCATAATCAAGACAAGATCGAGAGCGACCAATACGTACACCTACCACAATCTCCCCAAACTTGGTTGAAAAATCAAAGTTTGTGGGAAAGAAAAGGGTACGAATTAGCGCTCTACAAACGGCAATCAATCAATCAACACTATCGATTGGTTCTTATTGACTAAAACTAACAATGTGAAAAACTAATCCATACAAAGATACCAAATTCAGTCCAAGTCTAATAAATCCCAAGGAACAAAAAATAAGACATTTTTTTATCCTTTGTCACACATGTCAAGTACAAATTCGAATTTAGAAGATTGACAAGCATATGGTAGTCATTGCATGCATTTCAATGTGAGCGAAAAACACTACCTACTTGATACACTTGAGAGTTGAGAGATATTCTCACCCGGTGACGATCTTTAGTTGAGAACATTCCTTTATATACGATAGAAAAGAGAAAGCTACCTTAGTGACTCTAATTCGATTGAGACCGCATCCAAACCACCTTCGAATCTCACTCGATTCTATTCGGGGACCCCGCCCAATGGAAAAAGAAGTGGAAGTGGACCTATCCATGAGAGAAAGCACTATCACTTATTCTTTTTATTGATTAGGTTGTACACCGAACACTAACGAGGGGATACCAGCGGATGATGAGTTCCTATTTTTAGGAGTTTGCGTGCCCCCAAGCCTTACCGGAGTTCTAAGGAGACACTTAGCCACACTAGAGAGGACCCGAGCTATATGCTGTAAGCCGGTATAAAGTCAGTGGTAGGCCGCTACGAGGCAATGTCAGGTCGCTTTCGCTTCCGGTGATAAAGATTAGGCGCTTTAGCCCTTAATGAAAGCTTCAACCTTGCCGACCCGAGTAGGGTGCTCAATCAATGGAATGTTTGCTTTTAGATCACTTCTAGTGCTTATATCAAATAAAAAGATGCGTGGCGAAGCAAGCTCGTGAACAGGAAAGGCGCTTAGACCAGAGAATACGTTCTTGCATCCAATTCTTTGCAGAAAGCTTCACGGCAAGTTGCCCAGGCCGTTCCTCTTGTCCCAGAGCAGATTCGAATTAGAGATATTTATAATAGATATCTTATCCTTAATGTAGGGGGAGATAACAACCAGCCCACGGGAAAGCCTCTTCTTTCTGGTCTACATTATGAAATGAAAGAAAAGGTTTCACCTTCGGTCCTATGCACTTCGTACAAAAAGCTTTCTTGTAGTTCCGCTTCTTTCTCCAAAAATAAAAAAGAAGAAAGACTTGCACGATTTGGGTTTTCAAGTCTCAAAAGTAGTTGAAGTTGTTATATCATATATGCTCATCTTATCTTGATTGGCTTGCTTTCTTGTGTTAATTGTTAGATAAAAAAATTGTCTTAGTAGTTATTAGGATTATTTGAAAAGTGCTTATACTTTGATTTGTATGAACCTACTTTTGGAAACTTATGGAGATTTTAATTATTAATTAGTTAGAAATTATTTCTATTTTTCTTCCGCTGCTACAAGTTAATATTTATGAAGTAGGATTATATGATATGGTTTGCGTACGAAAAATGACTATCTGAATATTTGTTATGAAATTATTTATGCTCAAAATGTTTTTAATGGCCTGATATATGGATAATCTTATACTAAAATTAAGGATTTTCATTGATAGGATTATTTGGTTTCCTAAAATGCCGGATAAGATCCCGGAATCGCTCCCAAGCTTCTCCAAATGGTTCTTGGTCTGACTGCTGAATTGATTGATCTGATTCTGCAGGTCGAGCATCTTGCTCGGTGGAAAATACTTCAACGGAAATGAAGTACTCAAGTCCTCCAAACTTGTAATGTCCTCCAATGAATTGAACTATTGTAGGGCTCTATCTTTCAGGGAAAAGGGAAACAGTCTCAATTTGACCTGCTCGTGCGGCACATGTTTTATCTTGATGGTGTCCGCCAGTCTACGAAACTTTATCAGATGCACATTCGGGTCCTCTAAAGCACTTCCCCCATACTGGTTTTGTTGCACTATGTTGATTAGTGCAGGCTTCAACTCGAAACTATTGGCATTGAGTGGTGGAGGTTGTACTCCTTCTGCCTGCTGATTTGGATTAGGCTTCAGGCAGTCACTGATGGGAGTATCATCTTCATCTCCTGCATCTGGTTTTATCTGAATTGGCCCGTGCTGCTGTTGCAGTTGTGGCTGCTGTGGAGGTAGCTGCTGAGAAATAATAGTGACTCTGTCATCCAGGTGCACCAGAGCTGTCAGTACTCTGTTTATGGCTTTATCCTGGTTTACTTGTTGTTGTGGTATGTTCTCCATCTCAGATGAGAGGTTTCTTCTAGTGCGGTTCCTGCGGACTGTCGCTTCAATTTCTGGATCGAAAGGAAGAAGGGTTTCTTTCCCTTTTGATCTGGTGTGCATGCGAAGCCTGAAAACACCAAAAACAACGAATACCACGTAACACTAAAATTAAATAAAAAATTAAAAACGAAAAATAAATAAAAATACTAAAAATTAAAATCTAGTCTAGTTTCCTCCTATTTTTCAAGATAAAAACTAAGCGCTAAATCCTATTCCCGGCAATGGCGCCAAAAACTTGACACGTCGGTTTTCTAACCTAGTGTACCGTAAGTGTACGGTTGTAGGTGTAGTAGCGGCAGTCAAGGTCGATCCCACAAGGAATAGATTTTAGGTAGTTCGATACCTCGATACTCTAGGATGTCCTAACTAGATACTAAATTGCAAGAGGTTGATTTTACCAACACTAAAGAATTTAACTAATTAACTAAATTACTCAAGTAACTATGACTTAACACTTGGCAAACAAAGAGGATTAACAATCAGTGAGAAAGGGTATCCTAGGGCTTTGATTTCAGGATATTACTTCAATGTTGAAAATGATTAACCTATATATTTACCAATTCTAGTGTTTATTAGGCGGCACGACAATAATCTAACCCTTCTCTCGAAGTGATTAAACCGTTGATTAATTAAGCTAATTACCCTCTCGAGTCAATTAAACCTAATAACTCTCAAATGATCCTAAGTCACGGCCTATACAGTCATAGACAACTGCGCTCTATGTCATAAGGCTGATAACAATTCCCTCCTCTCCAAACGGAATTGTTAAACTAAATTACTAAATCTAGGTGATCAAGCTAAATTTAGTTATAAGCACAAAGATAGAGATAAACACGTAAAGAACGGAATCAATAAATTAAATCATAATAAAAACATTGTCATAATAATCCCTACTCTCTAACCCTAGAACACAAATAGCTTAGCTACTCATGCCTAGCAATAACCCAATACAAGATTCTATGGAAAACATTGTAAAAGATTAAACCAGAAAAGAAGGACTAAACCCGGATAAATCCATCTCAATGATCTTCGTCTTCCAACTCGTTTTATAGGTAACGTCGATGATGATGTACTGATTCTCCTTAAAACTCAAGCTTGGGGTCCTTTTTATAGAGTTGGGGACGAATCTTTGGGAAGATAGGATCAAAATCCTACTAAAATTAGGAAACTTTCATAGAATAGGACTTCTGACACGGCCACATACAAGCTATGATGCAGCCGTGTCTATTTGTACCCAAAATACCTCAAAACATGTGATTTTGACTTTCAAGCAATTTTTTAGGGTCTTTCGGTCATTTTGGGATTTGTTTCTTTTAGGAAAAGTTGTAGTCCTTTGAATCAGCTTTCTAACGCCACCAATTTCACCTCAATCGGAGTTGTAGATCTCAAGATATGGCTAAAATACTAGAGGTGTGTCAAGCTGACAGAAAACTTCACTTTCGGGATACTTTTTGACGCGGCCGTGTTGGTTAAGTATTGTATTTTCCATGTTCTAGGCCATGTTTGACGCAGCCGTGTTGTGTATGTGACACGGCCGTGTCATTTCTGCTCTGGTTTGTCCTCTTTTCGTCCGTTTTGACCCTATTTGACTTGTTTCTTCTTCGAACTTCATCCAAATGGAATAAAATTACCTAATTAACTTCAAAACAAGTCAAAACATGTCAAATGACCCAATGTGATATATATAAATGAACACCAGCCAAATATGCACGTAAATGATATAAAATATGATCCTAAATCGACCTAAATACATGCATAATTAACGTGTATCAGCAGCTTGATAAGCAGGGTTACATGGTAACATTCAGCTGCAGCACTTGGAAGATTACCAGAGGAGTTATGGTAGTGGCTCGAGGTAAGAAGGAAGGTACATTGTATATGACAACGACTACAAAAGATTGCTTTGATCTTCTAGATATAGCAAGTGATGTGAATTTATGGCACTGTCGATTGGGCCACATGAGTGAGAAAAGGATGAAGGTGATGAGCTCGAAAGGTAGAATGCCTGGCTTAAAGACTATTGAAGTTGGCCTGTGTGAAGATTGTGTGTTTGGGAAACAGAGGCGAGTGAGTTTCTCAAGAGTCAGCAGAAACTTGAAGGCTGAAAAGTTGGAGCTGGGCCTTAGTGATCTATTGGAACCAGGGCCTGTGACGTCGGTTGGAGGATCATCATACTATATGACCTTCATCGATGATTCCAAGAGAAAGGTATGGGTTTATTTTATGAAAAGTAAGTCTAATGCGTTTAGGAAATGGAAAGCCATGGTTGAAACTGAGACAGGGCTGAAGGTGAAGTGTCTAAGGTCTGATAATAGAGGTGAATATGACCTCAAGGAGTTCAAGGACTACTTTACCGAGAACGGCATTCGCATGGAGACGACAGCGCGAGGAACTCCCCAGCAGAATGGAGTAGCAGAAAGGATAAACAAAATGCTGAATGAGCGAGCTAGATGCATGAGGCTGAAAAGCAGGTTGCCAAAGATGTTTTGGGCAGATGCTATTAACACAACTGCATTCCTGATCAACAGAGGCCCATCGACTCCAATGGAGAATCGGATATCGGAGGAGGTATGGACTGGAAAGTAGGTAAACCTGTCCTTTCTATGTATCTTTGGTTGTGTTGCATGTACTCATTTTAGTTTTGTTGGTATAAGTAAATTAGATGCTAAATCTATTAAGTGTACGTTCATTGGTTATGGTGGCGATGAGTTTGGTTATAGGCTCTGGGATGATCAGAACAGAAAGGTGATTCACAGTAGAGATGTGGTTCTTAATGAACAAGTAATCTACAAGGATAGATTGGAGGCATCGAGTTCTGACAACTCTAAACCCAAGTTAGTCGAGTTAGACATCTCAAACTCAAGTGGTAGTAAGGAGGGTCAGAATGAAGAGAATGTTCTTGAGAATGAGCCAAGAACTCCACCACCACCTCAGAATGTTGTTCCACTGTAGAGAGACTGACTAGAGAGAATCGTGCACCTAATAGGTATTCGCCCTCTAACTATTATTTATTGCTTACTGACGGTGGTGAACCTGAGAGCTATGTAGAAGCAGAAAAGGTTGATGATAGATGAAGACGGAAAGCTTCAATGGAAGATGAAATGGCATCCCTTTGTGTGAATAGCACTTGGGAACTAAGTGAGCTTCCCAAGGGAAACAAGTCTTTGCATAACAAGTGGGCCTACCGAATCAAGAACGAAGCAGATGGTAGGAAGCGCTACAAGGCTAAGATGGTTGTAAAAGGGTTTGAGAAGCGTTTTGGTATTTATTATACTGATGTGTTTACTCATGTTGTGAAGTTGACGACTATTCGCATGGTATTGCGTATGGTTGCTGCAGAAAATGTGTTGTTACATCAGATGGATGTAAAGACAACAAACCTTCATGGTGATCTAGTGGAGGAATTGTACATGGTACATCCAGAGGGATTCGTAGCCGAAGGGAAAGAAGGACTTGTGTGCAAGTTGAGAAAGAGCTTGTATGGGTTGAAGCAAGCTCCGAAGCAGTGGTACAAGAAGTTCGATAGTTCCATGGTTGAAATTGGTTACCATAGATGCCACGCCGACCATTGTTGTTGCTACAAGAGGTTCGTCAAAAGTTTTCTTACCCTGCTATTATATGTTGATGATATGTTGATCGCAGAAGCTGATCCAAATGAGTTGGATAAGTTGAAGAAGCAGTTGTCCGAGCAGTTCTCTATGAAGGATCTTGGAGAAGCAAAGCAAATTTTGGGTATGAGAATCGAGAGGATAGAGCGACAGGGAATTTTTATCTTTCGCAGGCGGATTACATCTAGAAGGTCCTGGAAAGATTCAACGTGGAGGAGTCGAAGCCTGTGAGTGTCCCGTTAGGCAGTCACTTTAAGCTGTCGAAGAAGGATTCACCAAGTACTAAGGAGGAACGTGCCCAAATGAAGAAGGTTCCCTATGCATCGGCAATTGGCAACATAATGTATGTTATGGTGTGTACTAGGATGGATGTTGCACATGCAATGGGAATAGTGAGCCGGTTCATGAGTGATCCGGGGAAACAACATTGGGAAGTTGTAAAGTGGGTTCTACGGTACTTGCGAGGTACCACAAATAAAACTTTGTCCTTTGATGGAAGGAATTTCGAGTTGCTTTGTTATTTTGATACGGACTTGGCATCAAATGATCTTGATGGAAGAAGAAGAACTACCGGGTATATCTTTACTTATGGTGGTACAACAATTTTTGGACATCGAAGTTGCAGAAGGTTGTTTCTCTATCCACCACGGAGGCTGAATATGTAGACGTGATGGAAGCGAGCAAAGAACTGATATACAGCATATGAATGACAGTTACAGCCTAAGAAAAATGTACACTATATTGTGTTTATGCTTCAAACACTGTCTCAAAATGCAATTCCATCTGTTAAATGGCCCTAAATGTGCCCTAATTCTGTCATCAAACCACCTATGTCATATGTACTAGTTGCTTGTTCATTTGCAATTGAAAATCCTTTCTTTTAATACCTCCTCATCCACTTCTAATGTGGTTGGCAAATTCCTTTCTCTTTCTAATGCAGCCTTTCCACTGTGTGGTAACTTGTATCTATTGTGTCCCTTAAGCTTCATCACTTCAATCATGCATGCTCGCAAACTTAGGAACACATTGTTTAGTTTGCTTACCTCCAAGTCTTCAAAAGACTTCAACATATTGTTCACCAATTGTTCAACTGTGTTAGATGGTTTATCCACTTATAATGATTGTATGTAGAGGTGGAAATTCAGGCGGGCCGGACCCGTCATGTCAACGTCATATTTTGGATCGGGCTAAAATTTAGTCGGGCCTAAAATTAGTCGGCCCAATCTGGAGTATTCCCTTATAATATACTAAGATTATCGGGCCGACTTGGGACATGTCAGGCTTTTGGCCCACCAGACCGGCCTGATCGGGCCAAATAGTACTTCGGGCCTACATTTCTATGGCCCGGCACATCTAAAATATCAGGCCTACTGGGCCAGGCCGATTTTGCCACCTCTAATTGTATGGCCCTGAAATAACCCCAATCCAGTACATTGGTGTCTGGTGAATTAGGTGGCTGACAAATTAGTTGAATCTGGAACCCATCTGATGATGCATCAACTCTAAATTCTTGATCCAAATTCTTGATATCTGGCTTGGCATTGTCTTGTTGTATTATGATGTTTTTGCTTCCATTTGCTGGCCACTTGGCTTTGATAACTGGAATAATATGTTAAATGGAAAAACATGTGATAGTAATGTCACTATTGGTTTTAACAGCTGCATAAGCATGAATCCATTATGGAGGCTTACTAGAGCAATAAGCTAAATGATGAAAATATAATCTGATAGCTAAACTAATACCCGTAGCAAAAATGCATTCTTTGATAACCTCTTTGGTTATTGACTCAATGGGTTTAGTCACCAAAGTACCTCTACTCTGTTTCTGCTATTTCTTTGAGTCGATGCCTGTGTTGTGAAGGGAAAAATATCGAAATTCCCATCAAAATCAAGTACACATTGGCTTGAATATCTTGGTCTTGCAACATCACACATAAACATAACTTTTGGTATATATCACTTGCTTTTACATGACGTATATGGTTTTGCTTCATCTTGCAACTTATATGTCCTCTCGGTGCACCTTTGCATATAGAACCACTTTTCATCTATGTGAATGACATTGTGCATAGATTCGTATCTGATCATATTTGTTTGACTGTCAAAATGCTATCAGGAAAGCCTATACTTGAGCCTTTGCAACTTGTTGGCTTCAGTTAAGGTAGGTTTTATGGTATTGGTGTGTGGTTTTATCTTTCCAGATTTAACCCCCCTCCCTACCTTACTTTTGTTGACTTTTAATTCATTGGCAAGCCTCCTTATTGTACCCCTATTGCAGAATGGTATGCTTTTTATAATTTCTATTTCTAGTTCAGTGTTAACTACTCCAACACCAAGCTTCTTTGTTTCGAAACTGACAGGAACATTAGATGTCATTCTCTCTCTTGCAGCCTCCCATATGTATTGAATTGTTCGACGGCTGACTCCAAATGATGTAGCCGCTTCTTTAATTTTTTCGTGATGTACAACTCGGTTCCGTGCTATTCTAAATTAGAAACTGAGCGATCAATAAGCAGTCTGATGGAGTCAAGTTCTTCCAGCCCTTCTTGTCACAAACCATGCTTTTTTTACTGATTTTTGCAATTTTAGATAATGACCATTGAATGTGGTTCGATCACATTCAATGCTCATTTTATAGGGATTTTAGATGTTGTTAAATTTTAGGTGGGAAATTAAATTTTGTAATTTTTTAGTTTGGAGCTGTAAAACTACTGTAACTTTGTAATGAAAAGGAGGGAATGTTTTTAAATTTTCAGCCTTATTCAGTTTCCTTTTTTTTTTTTTAAGTGGTTTTGTGAACTTGAAAACATGTGATGGTTTTGTGTTATTCAATTGGGCTGAAATTTTAGTGAAAGATTAACACATTAATCTCTCCCTTAATTTTCAACTAATAAAGCAAAACAAAGATTAATATTATTTTCTTAAAAATAAGTGACACATTTAAGTATCAATATTAATATCTTTCATGAAAAAATACACATAACGTATAGACCCGCCCACAATCCGTATTGTATCATACAACTGGTATATGTGAAAATATTTTTTTTCAACGTATATATGAATATATTAATGAGAATCGGGTCAATTTTAACAATAGATTCAGCGATTTTAAGCGGTTCTAGCAAAGTTGCATTTGGTCATTATAGCACAGGTATGGGATCCCGTTTGAACCGTAAAAGGCTAATCTGGATCTAAAAACTTAGCGTAGTATTTTTAAGAATTATTTTATGTAATTTGGCAAAAAAAAAAAAAAAAAAAAAAATTGTCCACCATATTTTGTTTAATTTATCTTATTTTGTTTTTTTTTTCTGAAACTATTTAATTCTCTTTAATTCACAATAATCAAAGAAAGGTCGTGGATTTGTTAATTTTGTTTTTAGTTTATACAAAATATGAGGCAAAAGTTGTTTGCTTTTTGCTAGTAATTTCGGGCAAAGAAAATTTAATACGTGAAAACTTTCCTATTATAGGCAATCAACTGACATCATAAAAAGTACACGCTCCATCGAATGAAATAAAGAAAAAAATTCTACCTAATTCTCCAAAATATTGCCCATGCTAAAATAAATTGATATATCCAACCCATATATCGGAAATAAACACGCCGGGAAAAGGAGTTTTTTTATATTGACAAAACAATCAAATATAATACTTCCATTAACTTTTATATAAAATCTATGAAGGTTGTAAAAAATTATAGATTCTGGCATATTTTGTCCTTCAACATCACACACCCCTTCCCCTTCTCACCTCGAGATTCAACCCCCTCGCCCTTTGTCAATTTCACAGTTTCTAGAATAACTTTTCATGTTTTCTTTCTCCCTCTTACTTTTATGGAGACAACTTTTCTCTCTCCATTTTCATTTTCAAGTTTTCCCTATTATATTTTCCTTATCTCTTACTTTTACACGAGAACTCATCTCTCCATACTCAATTTCAAGTTCCCTCATTCTCTTTTCAATTTTCTCTCAAAATATATTGTATTCACTGAATTAAAAGGTTAAGATGAAGCGTAGTCACGACATGACACTAAGTCGTGGCACGATATATATTTATAGTGAGACGACATATTTAACATGACACGGTATATTCGACACGACATGAGAATATTCTATAACCATATATTAGTTGGCACGCATGAAAAATGATTACAGACAAATAACTGCTCTAAAATTTACAGACAAATAACAAGGTGCACGAAAAAATAACACTCTTCATGTACGTGCACCCAAAACTCTATATACCAGACATTCGTGCTATTAAATATATGCACACACTAAAGAAGGTGCGCATGGAGGTAAATTAGTCAGATGTTAGTTTTAATAAGTTTTAAAAAAAATTGTCAAATTCTATACATTTGTTATATATATTTGTTTTATTTTATGTTGTTCTGATAAATTCGGCAAATCAAAAATAATTTTTTTATAGAGTGCAAAAAGTATAGTAGGCCTGCAACAGATTCATCTATTAGATTTTTCAGATATGTTAGCATGTTGATATCAAATTTTATAACAATTATTTAGAAAAAGTGTCTCGCATTTCCATTTAATTCCTAAGATAAATTATGGAGGCGTACAAAAATTGAATTGATGATTGTAGATTTCACGTACTTAAGTGCAACATTTTAATTATACATCGTAGAATCCTTTCTCTTATGAATTGCAAAAATGACTGATAGAATCTTTTTTTTATCAAATTTCTTCTTCTTCTTCATCCTCTTCTCTCACTTTTCTTTCCTCTTTCTCTGGTAACCCGTTTTCCTCTTCGTTCTTTATTTTTTTGTTTTCTTTTTCTTTATTTTTTAATATTTTATTTATAATATCTTGATTTAAGTAATTTAATATTATAAAGAACGGGAATAATTAATTTTTAGTGGGATGTATTAAGAATTTTATATTAATTTTTAAATAAAAGTGAACGTTGAGAATTTTTGTGGGTTGCGAATAGTCGTTGCCATTTTTTATTAGGTTTTCTTTTAACTCTAGGCCTATATTCACTCCATCTATCATTGTTAAAATTTTGAAGTAAAAATTGGTGAGAGTCTTGCACAACAATTCATTTTTTTCCGTGAATACTTATTTTCTATTTTTTTTTTTGTCGAACTATTATATTTTTTAAAAACAATTACGTGGTCCCAACCATAGTAACAAAACTCTCCGAGTTTATCCCGTATTTATCAGGCATTTTTAAATAAAATTTTAAAACACGATTAAAACTTGAGATTTTCGAAATATAGCAATATATATGATTATCTCGTGAATAATATTCGTATTTCCCGTAACATTTTCTGCACTACTTTCACTTTTATTCTTTACATTATAGTTTTGTAAATTTCAATTTCAAAGCACTATATTTTAAAAACTCATAAATTAACAGACAATTTAGAATTATAAATTTGTCAAATGAGATAAATTTTAAAGGATTTTGTTAAATAAGTAATAGTAATACATGTAAATTCATAAAATAAAAATAAAAATACGCAGTTACTTGACTCAACATATTTTTTAAAAGAAAGAGATAATTAGTATTTTAAATAATAATCATGGTTGAATTTTTTTCATAAGATGACTTAAAATAAATAGTATAAAATCTTAGCGGTTAGATAAAATTTATATTTTATAGTGCTTGCGAAATTAAAAGAACTAATAAAAATAATAATAAAACATGAGATAATTAATAAAAATAAGAAAAATTATCATGATTATGAAAATTCTAACTTAACATAGTAAATTCGATTTATTCACGAGAAATTTGCTGAATTTGGTCGGCCCAACGTTATTTTCCAAATTTTATCTATTTACAATAGATTGATTGAGCCGAATAAAATTCGTTTCCGAATTTATTAATATGGTCTCAACATATATTCTGACTACTATATGCATAATAACATCTATTTCGCAGTAGAGGTTGCAAAATCTGGAAAAAAAAAAAACCAAACTTGTGATTATTATAACTAAGAAAATAGAGGTTGCAAAATCTAGAAAAAAAAAAAAACCAAACTTGTGATTATTATAACTAAGAAAATAGTGGAGCTAGTTATCGGTGGATATTATACAAAAATAATCACATTTTCTACTTACCTTTTGAGACATTTAATTTTCATAGTATGACAATTAATAGTAATTTCTCTGAGACATTAATTACTATGGTGATAACTACTAAACCCACAAACAACAAAATAAAAATAAAATTGTGGATTGGTGATTTATTATTTTGTTTTATGATACCTACCTTTTTGTGTTGATTTCAACAATTAAAGACATGAGACATTGATTTTCTTTTAATAATTCCATATTCGGTTTCGAATCAACTACTGCAAATAAAATTATGGGCAAGTAACTTTTACTATTTGGAGGTCAAATGACATTATAACATTGATTCTATTCACTACAAGAAAAATGCTAATAGACAACGGTTTTTATCCGTTGTCTATAACAGAAAAGTAGTGTTGTTAAATCTAGTGTTAGTAAAAGACAACAGTTTTAAACCATTGTATTTCCCGACAAATACAACGGTCCTGCATCGTTTTAGATCCGTTGTCTTTCACCTTAAGTACAACGGTTTAAACCGTTGTATACACCGTTGTCTTTTCCTATAACAACGGTTATAACCGTTGTTCATCCAAGGAGTAAAACACAACAGTGGATTTAACAACATTTTTTTTATCAACGACAACGTTTATATCCATTGTCTTTTATAATAATATACATCAAATTTAATCGTTGTCTCAATTCATAAGACTCAATCATCTAAGAGTAATATTATGTGTAAAATATATGAGATGCAATTGAAACCTTGTCCAACAAAGATGTGAAAATAGGCCAAAAAGTGCTACAACAATAGCAGGGTGCATGGCAGTAAGAAAATAATCACAAAGGCTAGAGATTTTATTTGATACAATATTATACGAAAAATACAACTTATAATAGCAAGAATACCAAAATGATGAAGAAATTCGTAAAAGGTCTTACGAGTAGGGTAGACAAAACAATTATTTCTAATTGCCTCTAGGATACCAAGACGGAAATGAAATAACTTAGCATTAACAAGAAAGAGAAAAAGATTCCAAGATTCTTTATTTATTTTAACTGAAGCGAAAACAAGAAGAGAAAAACAAAACAGCCAATATTGTTAATCAACAGGGTATATTCACTCGCACACTATTGTAGTTGCTACATGATAATATCGCTTCGGATCCCCTGTTACCCTTTTCCTGTTACATCTAGTGTTACACTCCTAAATGACTGCCACGTCGTAATCTCCCAAAAGCAAGTCATAATCTCTCAAAAAGCACTTATTCACGCAGCGCAGCTTCTTGAACGCAGACTCCCGCGACACAAAGGAAACAGATTAACCATATCGCGGGATTAGCGGAAATCTCCCAAAACTGAATCTCGACACCGCAGCAACACGATTAGAGATGAAGATATTCATGGCGCCCTTCCATTTCGTACAGAAATTTACAGAACGACGACAGTGGATCGCAAGATTACTCAATATTTTTCAATTTCGCTTCAGCAGTCCCCTCGTATTCAAATTCGTACAAGAATCACGAAATCTTTCTTCCCGTAGGTAAATTAATCTCTTTCAGTCTTACAAAGTAGGATTATTATGAACTACTCTTCAATTTTTAATGATGCCCGCAAAGTGTTTGATAAAAGTCCTCAGCCAGAAAATAAGCTATAATGTCCACGAACGAATTTGCGTTTCTACACTTCTCGTGGCTGCTGTGTTTTGTATGAATTATATTTACATGCTTGAAGAATTACTTTTGTTTATGCCTAATTCTTTTGTACTTAAAGATAACTACTGATTAGTGATTGTGGAGAGACATTAACTAAATACTCACAATAATCATCAAAGCTTTCCAAGTTCGCTTTCACCCTCAATTCAAAAGCCGCTGCTTCTTCATCATAAGGGAGGATGAAACAGTTGAGGACTTTAGCTTCAGGAAGTGTGTTGACCACATACGACCATTGCCTGAAAACATGCAAGTCAAACACGAAGTCAACAAGGCATTGCGTGGGAAGGGAGGCGGGCGTGGGCGTGGGCGTGGGCGTGGTAATATAGTATAGTAAATATAAGGATCTTCAAGAAGTGCAAAGAATACAGGCAGTTTTCTAGCAAATAAATGATATCCAAAACCAAAACTACAACGATAAAATGATTATTGTGAGTATTTAGTTAATGTCTCTCCACAATCACTAATCAGTAGTTATCTTTAAGTACAAAAGAATTAGGCATAAACAAAAGTAATTCTTCAAGCATGTAAATATAATTCATACAAAACACAGCAGCCACGAGAAGTGTAGAAACGCAAATTCGTTCGTGGACATTATAGCTTATTTCCTGGCTGAGGACTTTTATCAAACACTTTGCGGGCATCATTAAAAATTGAAGAGTAGTTCATAATAATCCTACTTTGTAAGACTGAAAGAGATTAATTTACCTACGGGAAGAAAGATTTCGTGATTCTTGTACGAATTTGAATACGAGGGGACTGCTGAAGCGAAATTGAAAAATATTGAGTAATCTTGCGATCCACTGTCGTCGTTCTGTAAATTTCTGTACGAAATGGAAGGGCGCCATGAATATCTTTATCTCTAATCGTGTTGCTGCGGTGTCGAGATTCAGTTTTGGAAGATTTCCGCTAATCCCGCGATATGGTTAATCTGTTTCCTTTGTGTCGCGGGAGTCTGCGTTCAAGAAGTTGCGCTGCGTGAATAAGTGCTTTTTGAGAGATTATGACTTGCTTTGGGAGATTACGACGTGGCAGTCATTTAGGAGTGTAACACTAGATGTAACAGGAAAAGGGTAACAGGGGATCCGAAGCGTGATAATATAATCCAAACACGACATAATGGTACAATTCAATTATTATTTATAATTAATTATAATAACTCACTATTATAATATTATGAATGAATATGAATTTTATAAACCGGGGTGAAATACTAGTCTTGTTAACAGAAACAAGAAAAGGAAAAAGGAAAAAACATGGAGCAGCCTTCATCTATATTTGGGCCTACACAAAAAGTCCAATAGTGAGACAGATAAAGGAGCTATTTTCCCAATTTTAATTTGGCAAGAGAAACCCAAAATAAAAAAGAGAGGAAAAAATACAAATAAGAGTTCATTTTCTTTTTTTCTAGTCTATATTTCTAAGATCAATTTGAAGAGTAACTTATTTCTATAATGATCAGCCCCTCAACCAAAGGACCACTAATATGTAACTATATTTGCATATTTACATTAATTAATCGTTCAAGAAGGAACTAATTTTAAGGAAAACATTCAACAATTTCAAAATATATCTCGATCTTAGGTTTTGTTTCATTTTTAGGAAGCAGAGAAAAATAATGAATATTGAAATTTTGAAAACAAAATTTTATATGAGAAACTGATATTATTCCTAAATTAATTTTTTTATTTCGTTTTTTACTTTTACAAACCAAAATTTTATTTCCTACTTTAATATAAAATTCATTCAATATATATATATATTGAAGCATCTCATTCTAATAATATAAGTTGTAGTATAGAAATAACTTTAAATAAAAGAAATGTGTGGGCATATGACAGCCACCACTCTTAATGTCTGCTTCACACAAACACAAATACAACTAAAAATATATTACTACAATTAATATTGGTGTTGAAGAAGAAATTAAATTCAACTAAACAAAACAAAACGGGCTTTCCTCATTGCAACTCATCTCCAACACTAAATTTCTCATTCAGTTTGTTGTTGGAGTTTTTGCCTTAGGACTCATCGATGTCGGGCACCTATATTTCATTTTTTTTCATTTTTTTCTTGTATATAATTAGGATACATCTATATGGGTTTTGAATTCTCAGGTATAGTGGAGATTGGTCAAGAACTGGTGTAATTTTTAGAGGGACAGAAGATTTGCTGAAAGTTGCTGCCTTTTTAATAGTCCTTCTTTGCATTTTTCTAATTATTTTATTGTTTAGGGAAGATAATGAGGCATGAACTTAAGACTACTTGGGATGGTGTGTTCATCAACTTAATTGATCTTCTCTAAATCAAAATTTCCCCTGCACCTCATGCATCTTGCTTCACTTATAACCATCTAATTATTTGTTTTCTTCCTGTAGTTTGGAAAAGGAAAAGGAACAAGGTCATGTAACAATGTAAATACAACTCAACAATCAGAGCTTGAAAATGCAGATTCTTCTCACTTTCAGAATTTGGCAAGAATTTGAAGCTCCGCACGAGTCTTTACTCCAGTTGACATGAACAATAAACAATCCTCTAATAGTATAGCAATTATAAGTTACCTTTTCAACAAGATCGAGGACACCTTGGTTATCAATAAATTCAATATAGCTCCAGCTAAATTCAATACATGCTGAAAATGGAATTTGTGCAATTTCAGTATCGGCTTAGAAAAATCAATTTATAGTTGCAGCAAATGTGTCACTGATACCTGATGAAAATGTTGTTTTAGCTTTTCATAGGTAAAATTATGCAAAACTGTTCGAAGCTGAGCATTTAAAATTTTGAGTTAGCTCTGACATAAATAGAATTTTTCAGTATAATATCACGTTGCAGTTGTCCAATCATTGCTTATCTGTTAGTTTTAAAACTTTTGAAACCATAATAACAGCATTAAGATTGTACCTACTCTTTCTGACTTATTCCAACAATGTCATCGCCCTTTTTGTAGCCAAATAATCATGAGCTTCGCTTATGCCAAAAGTTCATGACAGTTAGATTGATTAAGATAGCGAAACGTTTTTGGGTGTTCCAGCTTATATTTGTCAATATCCTTATAAGATGTAAAACCATTTAGAGAATATAATGAATATGATTTTTGCAGGATATTTATCTGAAGAGAAGAAAGATACACTGTAGACAATTAGATTACCTCCTGTGGAGCTGCACAAAGAAGGTAGAAGCAATGATAATTGCATTCAGGATCTGAAATTGGCAGACACGTGATCTCTCCAGAAGATATGTTTTGATAGAGCGCAATCCGGTAACCACACAATTTCAACAATAATCTACGCAAACAGAATGTAAAAAACACAAGATTTACGTGGTTCGATCCGGAGATCTACGTCCACGGGCAGAAAATCACTCTTGCCGAGGTGTTTCTTTTACTAGAATGTTGAGTTTACACGGAGTAATTCAGTACACAGAGTGCGAACCCCTAAATCAGGATTCTCTCCTCCTATTTATACTATCAAATCAAAACCCTAACTAAATCCCTATAATCTGGCCCACAAAATCTGCATGGCAGTTGGGAATGGGCCTTGAGTCGCGGAACAGGCCATAAGTTGGGCCAGCGTATGCTACTGGACCGACGCGTGCTTTCGGACCTGCTGGGCCTACGCGTGCTGGGCCGGTCAGTGGGCCAAAGTATGAGTCCGACCCGAAGTTATCGGGTTATCCCTATCAGATCCCCCCCCCCCCAGCCGAAGTGAGGTAGGAGCTTCGGTTGTCACCGGGGTGGAATCGTGAGTAGGAGGAACCGTGGTCGCTGGTGGGCCGAAGTGTTCATGGAGGACTAAGTCTATCCGCGTCCCTAGGCACTCCGCGGAACAGTCTGTAGACTCGGAGTCGAGCTGAGCCGAAGTGGACAAGACATATAGCCGATATACCGAGTAATAGCCTGGCCGAGGTGGAGAATACACCGGAGTATAGTATTATGACCGAGGTAAAGAGAACACCGGAGTGCAGTAGCCTGGCCAAAATGAAAGGAACACCGGAGTGTAGTAGCCTGGCCGAGGTCTACTCCGCAGCCGAGTCGTTGGGCTCGCTAAATCTCAACGCCGGAGCGCCAAATCCGGATCGGTGGAGGGTACACCGGGGTGATTATTCTGGCCAAAATGGAAAGGACACCGGAGTGTAGTAGTTTAGCCGAGGTCTACTCCGCAGCCGAGTCGTTGGGCTCGCTAAATCTCAACGCCGGAGCGCCGAATATTGGCTCGTAGGCCGTAAATAATTGACCAGAAATAAGAACTTCCTTATCGGGTGTTCGGGAACATGACATGGACATTGCCAATGTGAATCTCCCCGGACGGATCGGGGAAGAGATTTGATCGTCCGGAGACGAGATGCAAATCTCCCCGGATGGATCGGGGGAGAGATTTAATTGTCCGGAGACAAGAAGCGAATCTCCCCGGACGGATCGGGGGAGAGATTTAATTGTCCGGAGACGGAGGTTTAATTGTCCGGAGACGAGACCATCTGATAGGGATAACCCGATCACTTCGGGTCGGACTCATACTTTGGCCCACTGACCGGCCCAGCACGCGTAGGCCCAGCAGGTCCGAAAGGACGCGTCGGTCCAGTAGCATACGCTGGCCCAACTTATGGCCTGTTCCGCGACTCAAGGCCCATTCCCAACTGCCATGCAGATTTTGTGGGCCAGATTATAGGGATTTAGTTAGGATTTTGATTTGATAGTATAAATAGGAGGAGAGAATCCTGATTTAGGGGTTCGCACTCTGTGTACTGAATTACTCCGTGTAAACTCAACATTCTAGTAAAAGAAACACCTCGGCAAGAGTGATTTTCTGCCCGTGGACGTAGATCTCCGGATCGAACCACGTAAATCTTGTGTTTTTTACATTCTGTTTGCGTAGATTATTGTTGAAATTGTGTGGTTACCGGATTGCGCTTTATCAATTGGCGCCGTCTGTGGGAAACATAACCGCCGCCGCCAGGCCGCCCTCCGCCGTCTCGGCATCATAACCGCCGCCGCCCTCCGCTGTCTCGGCATCATCAACGCCGCCGCCAGGCCGCCCTCCGCTGCCTCGGAACCATAACCGCCGCCGCCAGGCCGCCCTCCGCCGTCTCGGCATCATAACCGCCGCCGCCAGGCCGCCCTACGCCGTCTCGGCATCATAACCGCCGCCGCCAGGCCGCCCTCCGCTGTCTCGGCATCATCAACGCCGCCGCCAGGCCGCCCTCCGCTGCCTCGGCATCATCACCGCCGCCGCCAGGCCGCCCTCACCGCCGAGCCTCTCAAGACCGGCCTCGATCCACCGCCACTCGATCCTCATCCAATTCCGGGTAATACAATTACTGTTCATGTTGATGAGTCTGTTTATCTGGAGCGTGTGAAATTCTTCAAATCTTACACTATGAATGTTCAAATCTACTGCTGATAGAGATAGAATAGCTCGTTCCAATCATGCTGAGGAACCAGTTTTTTGGTTCAACAGCAACACGGCCGTGTCACGCAAACGACGGCCGCGTCAATAAGTTTCTCAAAACGAGAAACCATGCTGGATTGCAACACGGCCGTGTCACACAAACGACACGGCCGCATCAAAATCGTGTTCAACAGCAACACGGCCGTGTCACACAAACGACACGGCCGCGTCAATAAGTTTCTCAAAACGAGAAACCATGCTGGATTGCAACACGGCCGTGTCACACAAACGACACGGCCGCGTCAAAATCATGCTGAGGAACCAATTTTTGGTTCAAACAGCAACGCGGCCGTGTCAGCCTTAGAACACGGCCGTGTCATAATCATTTCCCAAACACCAATTAAATCTCTCCCTCGATCCGTCCGGGGAGATTCGCGTCTCGTCTCCGGACAACTAAACCTCCGTCTTCGGACAATTAAATTTCTCCCCCGATCCGTCCGGGGAGATTCGCGTCTCGTCTCCGGACAACTAAACCTCCGTCTTCGGACAATCAAATCTCTCCCCCGATCCATCCGGGGAGATTCGCGTCTCGTCTCCGGACAACTAAACCTCCGTCTTCGGACAATTAAATTTCTCCCCCGATCCGTCCGGGGAGATTCGCGTCTCGTCTCCGGACAATTAAACCTCCGTCTCCGGACAATTAAATCTCTTCCCCGATTCGTCCGGGGAGATTCGCGTCTCGTCTCCGGACAATTAAACCTCCGTCTCCGGACAATTAAATTTCTCCCCCGATCCGTCCGGGGAGATTCGCGTCTCGTCTCCGGATAATTAAACCTCTGTCTCCGGACAATTAAATCTCTCCCCCGATCCGTCCGGGGAGATTTGCATCTCGTCTCCGGACAATTAAATCTCTCCCCCGATCCGTCCGGGGAGATTTGCATCTCGTCTCCGGACGATCAAATCTCTTCCCCGATCCGTCCGGGGAGATTCACATTGGCAATGTCCATGTCATGTTCCCGAACACCCGATAAGGAAGTTCTTATTTCTGGTCAATTATTTACGGCCTACGAGCCAATATTCGGCGCTCCGGCGTTGAGATTTAGCGAGCCCAACGACTCGGCTGCGGAGTAGACCTCGGCTAAACTACTACACTCCGGTGTCCTTTCCATTTTGGCCAGAATAATCACCCCGGTGTACCCTCCACCGATCCGGATTCGGCGCTCCGGCGTTGAGATTTAGCGAGCCCAACGACTCGGCTGCGGAGTAGACCTCGGCCAGGCTACTACACTCCGGTGTTCCTTTCATTTTGGCCAGGCTACTGCACTCCGGTGTTCTCTTTACCTCGGTCATAATACTATACTCCGGTGTATTCTCCACCTCGGCCAGGCTATTACTCGGTATATCGGCTATATGTCTTGTCCACTTCGGCTCAGCTCGACTCCGAGTCTACAGACTGTTCCGCGGAGTGCCCAGGGACGCGGATAGACTTAGTCCTCCATGAACACTTCGGCCCGCCAGCGACCACGGTTCCTCCTACTCACGATTCCACCCCGGTGACAACCGAAGCTCCTACCTCACTTCGGCTGGGGGGGGGGGGCATCTGATAGGGATAACCCGATCACTTCGGGTCGGACTCATACTTTGGCCCACTGACCGGCCCAGCACGCGTAGGCCCAGCAGGTCCGAAAGCACGCGTCGGTCCAGCAGCATACGCTGGCCCAACTTATGGCCTGTTCCGCGACTCAAGGCCCATTCCCAACTGCCATGCAGATTTTGTGGGCCAGATTATAGGGATTTAGTTAGGATTTTGATTTGATAGTATAAATAGGAGGAGAGAATCCTGATTTAGGGGTTCGCACTCTGTGTACTGAATTACTCCGTGTAAACTCAACATTCTAGTAAAAGAAACACCTCGGCAAGAGTGATTTTCTGCCCGTGGACGTAGATCTCCGGATCGAACCACGTAAATCTTGTGTTTTTTACATTCTGTTTGCGTAGATTATTGTTGAAATTGTGTGGTTACCGGATTGCGCTTTATCATGTTTTAATGGCAGCACCCGATATTCTTCCTTGCCTATCAAACTGAAATTCAACAAATTTACCAAATCAACTGCACTGTCAAGATTAATTAGCATTTTCAGTCACGGCAAAATTATTTTTTTACAAGAAAAGCTTCATCTAAAGTACTTGGAGTCTCCACTGACTCACCTTGAATTGAAATTTCTGATAGTTTTCGCATTTCCAAAGGCTTCACGCACCGGATTTGACTGCATTATACCGATCGGAGAGTTCCAGATTATTCGAAATAGTTATTCTTCCCTCAGTGGTTTGTTTCTTCCGATATTCATAGATTTGAAAGGAAATCGATCCCTCTCCCTAATTTTCCAACCGACGCCATTTTTTATTATTGACTTCGGGTTAAAGCAATTACAAACCAAATATTTAGGGTTAAAGCAAGAGACAGTAAAAATGGGACCCCCATACCTGTTAACTGACATTGCCGACGATGCTTGAGAGACACCGTCCGATAATAGAGAAAGAGATAATAATAATAATTACGACAGACAAATATCAATACATAGAGAGAGAGAGATGAAATAAGAAAAGAATATCAGTATAAGAAAGAGAGAGAGAAGAAATATTCAGACATGGAGATACCTGCTACTCAACTAACGGTGGCGGAGTAATACCATCTGACCCGGTAGAAGAGAGAGACGACCAAATGAGAGAAGTGATGTTCTTTTCTTTTGAATTTTGAGCTTTAGCCTTTTGTATTTTTTCTTTAAGTAGAAGTTATTAGATTGTGTGGAAAATATTACCGCCCTTTTTTTCAACGGTATCCTTGTATAATTATTATTTTTGAAATAATATCTAAAACAAATTAAAGTAGAATTAGTTTTTCCGATTTTAGGGGTTTTCACCAGCTTTGCTAGTTTTGGTCGGTCTAACATTATTTCCAATTTTGTACTCCCTATTTACTTGGACTAGTGGCTGGTTCACTGTTAAATTGGTCGGTTCCATAAACATTGATATTAATACTAAATTGAAAGACTGACAAATTATAAAATTACAAATTTTATGTTTATCACAATATAATTTATAGAAAAATGATAAGAAATTAAATAGTAAAAAAATGTCGGTTCAAATCAAAATCGGCGATTTCTATATGAACCGCCAATTATGATTTGAGGAAAGGGAAACCTGAAAAGTTTTATAACTTTCTAAGTAGTAAGAAGAATATTATTAAAAAAAAGTATCCTGTCCCCCATAAGTTATTTTTATGGAAAAACGTTTGTTTTTATTGTTTTTAATTCAACAAGATAAATTAGTAGGCTGACTTTCGAAAAAAATGTGGACCGCGGATAGTCCACGGCATGGTTTAATTATGGGGTGATTCTGCTGTACAATTATTGCACAAATGCAATCTTAGGGCATAAATGTCTTTTAACTTTTTTAGTGGGACCATTTTCAATTTTTTAATCTCATGTTTGTAGCAATAATTACAGTCTCTCTTTCCCTGATTCGAGGTAGGTGGATTCATTTACTGAGAATTAATTGGAATGGCAATGGATCCCCTTTAATTGAGGCATTTCAACTTGTTTCTCGGTTTCAAGAATAAATTAAGGGTGATGGGTTGATCGCCGTTTCTCAGTTAGGTTTTTTCTTTTTTGGATGGCGGCAATATACTCTATCTTGTTTGATGCTTGTTGATTAACGGAGGTGAATCCACATATTGATGATGATAATGTGTCTCCGGCGAATTGAGGTTCCTAACTTATCTGTACAATTTATTGGCTTCCAAATTGTTTCCAACGCCGGCTTCGTTACTGTCATTGGTCTCGATTCTTCCACCATTTGGGGCCATGTGCCCTTCGATTTTTTTTTTTTTTTTAGTTATTTTGAATAGCATGTCACCGGAGATGTGGGGAGAGTTGCACGAATTTGGGCAGCAACGGAAGTTTGGGGGGACTTGGTTGAACTAGCTAAAGAATGAGAGAGAGAGACTGCGTTGAAGTTATTTTTAAATAGGTGCTCTTGAAACTTATGTTTTATTGGGAATGAGTATGAGTGTAATGACATGTTTACCCTTTTCCTTTTATTAAATATTTATAATTGAATGAATGGTTGCGATGAAATTCTAGATGATCCAATGGATGAATTGCGTTAGTTGCATAAATGCAACCGTTACGTAGAAGTAGGACTCTTAATTATGTCTTCTTAGAAGAATAAATGATACAAATGTAAAACCACGATCCAACTATACCAGTGAAAAATGAATTGAAAATATGAGATTAACCCAATATTAAATCTTTATAATAAAATAAACGTGTTATTTTACAAACGTAACCTTTCAAACTTGTAAAACTACAGTATACAAGTTACTTTTTATAATAATGAAAAAAAAAAAGAACGGGTTTGCAGGTTTACCGTATGTACTTAACAAGTTTTTCTTTCATGCCAATCCCGTTCAACCCATTCCAACCTTAAACTTTTTAGGGTCAATTCTAATCCTCTATATTCGGGTTCGATCATTTACAAATTGTCATCTCTATACACTATTTGCTACTTATGGTGTGCTACACCATATGCAGTTATCGACGATGGTGTAAAATGCACCTAATCAAAATTTCATACAGTAGAACATATTTTTCGTTTGTGGCGGGGTGACGTGAAATGAATGGGAAGGGCTCCAGTGTACTATTCTTTATCTCTATCTTTTGAAATTTTTTACTGGTTATGCAAAATAATTAAGAATTTGCCAAAATTATTTTAAATGAGAGAATATGATAATAAGATAATATGCTAGAAGACAATGGTTCATGAAGTGTTGTTAAAATTGTTGTCTAAAGAGATTTTCGGTGCTAAAGACAACGGTACATAAATCATTATTAAAACTGTTGTCTATCAGCTTCTTTTTATGCACATAGACAACACTTCCTTGATCCGTTTCAGCGTATTTTTGCGAATAAAGACAACACCATCAAAATCGTTGTAAATTTTTTTTTTTTTTTAGCGAGAAAATGCGCTAATAGACAACATTAATACAAAACTGGTGTTTTTATTCACATAACTGTTGTCTTTACCGAAGAGATACGCTTATAGACAATGTTTTTCAGTCAAATTGTTGTAAAAAATAAAAAGACAACATTTTTTCTATAAATCGATGTCTTTTAACCGTTGTTGATATGCCTTTTTGTTGTAGAGATTATATCGATGTCTGGATCAAAAGGTCCAAAGTCGTCTGAACTTGCAATTACTGCAAGGAGACAGGTCATTGGAAGAATGACAGCCCGAAGAAAAAGCGGAACAGGAGAGTAAGGCAGGTACTGCTGTTGTTGCTAAAGGAGAGAACACCAGCTCCGAGGATGATTTGGCCCTAGTTGCTGCTGAACAAGCACCTCACACTAACACGTGGATTCTTGACTCGGGGGCATCTTACCACATATGTCCATGCAGAGAGTGGTTCACGACGTACGATCAGATTGATGGTGGTAATATTTCCATGGCCAATAGTTCAGTTTGTAAGGCGGTTGGGATTGGCTTTATTACCCTAAGGATGCATGATGGTAAATTCTGCACTCTGAACGATGTTAGGCATGTTCCACTGATGACAAAAAAATTGATATCATTGAGTCTGCTAGATTCAAAGGGTTTCAGTTTTCGAGGTGAAGATGGAGTTTTGTATGTCTGCAAGGGTTCAGACGTGTTTTTGAAAGGGGTGAAGCTGGGGACTCTGTATTTCTTGCAGGGTTCTACTGTATCTATTTCTGCTTCTATTGCATCGGCTGAAGTTCACAAGGATGATTTGACTAAGCTCTGGCTAGGGGTGGTTCGGTATGGTATACCGTACCGAATCGCCCATATCGTTAGCGTACTGAGATTTTCAGTACGTCGAAAATCCATACCATTACCGTACCAAAAATTTTGGTATACCGAAATTCGGCATACCGAAAATTTGGTATGATATCGGTAAATACAGATACCATACGAAAAATTCGGTATACTGAATTTTCTATCGGTATCGATATATACCGATCCATATCGTTCATTTTCGTATACCGAAATTTCGGTATATCGAAAATTTACGGTATAGCGTTAGGAATTTGGTATACCAAAATACCGAAAATATTTTTGTTTACTAATATATACCGAAAATACCAAACTTTTTTTGGTATTTCGGTATATAAATTTTAGATTATCATACCGTTACCGTACCGAAAATTTCGTTATTTTTGATAATTTTTCGATACGGTATGTGTGGTATTTCGGCATTTCAGTATTTTTTCCCACCTCTAGCTCTGGCATATGAGGCTTGGTCACATGGGTGAAAGGGGGATGCAAATTTTGTCGAAGGGAGATCTTCTTGGTGGCTATAGGGGCACTAGTCTTGAGTTTTGTGAACATTGTATCCTTGGGAAGTTACATCGCAACAAGTTTCCCAAGGCAATTCATAGGACAAAAGGCACACTTGATTATATCCATGCTGATTGTTGGGGTCCTGCACGTGTTGACTCTCTAGGAGGCCATATATACTTTATGTCGGTGATTGATGATTACTCAAGGATGACTTGGGTATTTATGATGAAGCATAAGGGTAAAGCCTTTAAGAGTTTCAAGCAGTGGAAGACATTGATGGAAAATCAAACTGGAAGGAAAGTTGAGAGGCTGCGAACTGATAATGATTTTGAGTTCTGTTCATCAGAGTTTACTAAGTTTTGCAAAGACGAACGGATTGCAAGACACCATACAATGAGGCATACACCACAACTGAATGGTGTAGTGGAACGGATGAACCACACACTTCTGGAGAGAGCTCGATGCATACTCTCAGATACTGGATTAGCTCGAAGATTTTGGGCTGAAGCTATCAACACAACTTGTTACTTGATAAACCGTGGACCTCACACAGGTTTCAACCTCAATACACATTATGAGGTGCGGTCTAGTAAGTCTGCTAACTACTCTAGTTTGAGAGTTTTCGGGTGTACAGCTTATTATCATGTTAGTGAGGGTAAACTGGAGCCAAGGGCCAAGAATGGAGTGTTTGTAGGCTATGGGGATGGTGTGAAGTGTTATAGAGTTTCGTCTCCGTATGAAAATAAGATAATTCTTAGCAGGGATGTAGTTTTTTATGAGAATTCTATGCTTAACCCCATGGTAAAGTCTATTGTTGTGTCAGGTAAAGATAGTGTTGATAAACATGTGGAGTAGAGTGAATCACTGAAGGGTGATGAGGCAGAACACTCACAGGCTGACACCGAGCTGGAGGATGCTATACCACCAGAATGTGTTGGGAAATAAACGAACAAACGAACGAATAAATAAATAATAACCATGCAGAAAATAAATAAAAGACATCGAGAATTAACGTGGTTCGCTAACAACTTGTTAGCTACGTCCACGGCTAAAAAGGAAGGATTCCAAATCAAATTAAAACGAGAGTTCAAACAAAGACCAATAATCGAGTATCTATCAGTTGATACTCGACCCAAACTAACAACGCTCGAACAATCAAGCCAAAACAATTCTAAACTCCCTATCTATCAAAGACTCCAATAGGACCTATTTATAAGCCCCCAAATCTAATCCTATACAAAGAAGAAATCAATTTGGGCCTAAAATCACGTAGGCAAAAAACTACCCTGCCTAAGTAGACTCGGCCGAGTCTACCTCGTCTCGGCCAAGACACTCCTATAGCAACAATTACCAAACAAAACTGACTCGACGTCTCGGCCGAGCCTAGCTCGTCTCGGCCGAGACATCCTTCCAGCGCCAATCTTTAATTTCTTGTCAGATTTGGTCGCAGCCGCGACCTCCCGTCACGGCCACGTCCTCCAACACGACCCAAATCAGCAACATTTGAATTCAAGCCTCCACCTCAATACGAACATCGATTCAAACCCAATTAGATTCAAGGCACAAATCCTAACAGAATCAAGACCGAATAAAGAGAGACCATATAGTATAGCTCTTGATTGAGCTTGAAAAATTGGAGTTAAAGCTCCTAAGAGGTATGGATTTGAGGATGTGGTGGGATATGCATTGCAGGTTGCTGAAAAGGTAGACTCGTATGAGCCGTCCACCTATAGAGAAAGTGTTACATGTGCTTAGTCCATACAATGGCTTGCTGCCATGGGAAATGAGATGGAGTCGTTGCACAAGAATATGACTTAAGATTTAGTCAGAAATCCTCTGGAGAGAAAGGTTGTAACTTGCAAATGGGTTTTCAAGAAGAAGGAAGGGATGTCACCAGATGAGGGCATAAAGTATAAGGCCAGAGTCGTTGCTAGAGGGTTCACACAGAGAGAGGGAGTAGACTGTGATGAAATATTCTCACCTGTGGTCACACTTCCATTCGGGTACTATTGCAAATGGTTGCCCATCAGGATCTCGAGCTTGAACATCTTGATGTGAAGACAACTTTCCTACACGGAGAACTAGTCAAGGAGATATACATGACTCAGCCAGATGATTTCCAAGTTCCGGGGAAATTAGCATATGTTTGTAAGTTGAAGAAGTCTATTTATGGGCTAAAGTAGTCTCCGAGACAATGGTACAAGAGATTTGATGGCCACATGACACAATTAGGCTACACAAGGAGTCTGTATGATAGTTGTATATATCATAGCAACCTGGAAGATGATTCTTACATCTACTTGGTCCTGTATGTAAATGACATGCTAATAGCTGCTGAAGTCAAGTCGGATATTCAGAAGTTGAAGGGTCTTCTCAGTGCTGAGTTTGAGATGAAGGATTTGGGTGCTGCTCAGAAGATATTTGGCATTTAGATCTATAGAGATAGAAGTCGGAAGATGCTTTTCCTTTCTCAAAAGGAATACATTCAGAAGATATTGTCAAGGTTTGGTATGTTTACTGCTAAACCCATTGACACTCCTAATGCTTCTAATATTCATTTATCTGTTGCCTTTGCACCTAAGTCGACCGAGGAGATGGAGTATATGTCTAGAGTTCCTTATGCTAGTGCAGTAGGGAGTTTGATGTATGCGATGGTCTGCACTAGGCCGGATCTTTTACATGTTGTTAGTGTAGTTAGCAGGTTTATGGCTCAACCTGGGAAGAAACATTGACATGCAGTGAAGAGGATTTTTGGATACCTTAGGGGGTACGTCTAATTCTGGTCTGATTTGTGGGAATGATACGAGTTGTTTGATAGCAGGGTATTATGACTCTGACTCTTCTGGAGATGTGGAGAGTAGGAGGTCGATGACTGGTTATGTATTCACACTTGGAGAATCCGTGGTGAGTTGGAAAGCTACTTTGCAGCCTATGGTTACTCTGTCTACGACTAAAGCCGAGTATATGGCACTGAAGAAAGCTGCTGAGGGAATTTGGTTGAGATGAATTGTTAGCCATCTCGGTCTGAATCATGACTATGCTTCTGTGTTTTGCGATAGTCTTAGTGCGATATGTTTGGTCAAGAATCAAGTGCATCATGAGAGGACAAAACATATTGACGTCAGGTATCATTTCTTACGAAGTGAGAAAAGAATCAAGGTGAAGAAGGTTGGGACGACTGATAATCCCGTCGACATGTTCACTAAGTCTGTTCCGCGTAACAAGTTCCAACATTGTTTGGACTTGTTAAATATCACGAGTTGTTAAGTTGTCCCACGGTTGGGGACGAATCTGGGTATGAGTGATTGCTTGTACGTATGTGCCTTCTTTAGAATGCGTCTGAAGATAAATATGTTTGATCTGTGAGAGGATTTAAGTCAAGGTGAAGATTTGTTGATCTATGCCTTGAATCTGAGTTTACTTGGAGTGCTGGATTCATCGGGTTGATGCGGCAGTGATAGGAGTGACGCGGCCGAGACTAATTGTATGCTGGAAAGAAGATCATTATTGTGGAGAGAACGCAGTCGTGACAGGTTGACACGACCGTGACAGGTTAACGCAAGAGCGTCTGGAGGCTTGTCGTGGGCGCGACAATTGGGTGACGCGGGCGTGACAGTTTGAGCTTGATTTAGAAGCCGAAATAGAGTTAGACGGGATGCGATCACGACGGTGTGCTTCACGGTCGTGACAGGAGGCATGGAAGTTAAGTCTTCGGCCTAAATTGAGGCCCAACTAATTAGGAATTATATCTATTAATTCTAATTAGTTTTAGGGCTAATCTGGACCAATTTTTCATTATTCTCTGATCATCTGTAATCTCTGAAGAAACATCTGAATAAAAATATTTCCACTCTTTTACCCGTGGACGTAGCTAACACATCGTTAATGAACTACGTAATTGATGTGTCGATTTACTTTATCTGTTTTATGTGTTCTTTCTCGTGTTTGGTATAACAGTAACTCTCACTCTATAACTAATAGAGTCCTCATGTGTCTAGTAACTTTATGATATTGAAATTATTATTTCGATTACCTTATCAATATACGGATATCTTATAAGAACATTGTTTCTTATCAAAAGCACAACTTTACCATTTAGGATATTGAAGAAGACAGTAATTGACACCTTGTAACTATTATAGGCATTGATGGTCAAATGACATTATAATATTGAAACTATTATATCGATTTCCTAGTCAGTATACAGATATCGCATAAGGACACCTTCTCTAAGGAATTTATCTATGAAATATTAATTTTTTTATTCGTTACATTTTTATAAAAAGTATAACTTAACCTTCTCTGATATCGAAAAGATAGTAATTAACAGTACCTTGCGTCTATTAGAGTACGTAAGTGTCAGATGGTAATCGTATAACGACACTATTCCTAAGTAATTCACCAATGTTAAAATAAAATTAAAAAAATAAATGTTTTTTTTTTTAATTTTTGTTATGATATGATTAAAAGTAAAACTTTACCTTTTAGGATATCAAAAAGGTTGGTAAGCGTCACCGTAAAACTAGAATTAGATTTAAATACTACTCTACTTCGAACGGCAAAAAACCCCTTAAAGCATATTTTGAAATTTTAGACTAAAGTATATCGTTTTAATATTAAGTTGATACCTTATTCCTAAGTTGCTAAATTATAATGAAATTACAACGTCTATCACTAATTGCTTATAATATCACTTATATTAAAGTGAAACTTAAAAAGCCTAAGCTCATAGTGAAATTTAAAAAATTATATTAACATTTAGTTTTACGCTACTTTGAATGCCAAGAACTAAAGTAACTATGCTTTTTTTAATATTTAACTGATGTCTTGTTCCTAAGTCACCGAATTATAATGAAATCAGACCATCTATCACTAATTGCTTATATCACCGATATTATAGTAACCTTAAAAAACCTTAGGTTATAGTGAAACTACAAAAAGTAATATTAGGTTAACATATTACTATACTTAGACAGCAAGAAACCCCGTAAAGCATATTTTGAAATTCTATAGCAACCATATTTTTTAGTATGTAGTTGATCTTTTAGTCTCAATTCGCGGAACTATAATGATTTCACTACATTTTCATCGATTACTTAAAATATTACTTTTATATATAGTGAAAGTTAAATAACTAAATTTAGATTTACAACTAACGTTACTTCGTACATCAAGAAACCCTGTAAAATATATCGTGAATACTAATTATAGTAACTATATTTTCGTAATATTTAGTTGATGTTTTATTATAAACCATCAAATTATAATGAAATCATAACATAATTGACTAATTGCTTATAAAATAACCGATATTATAGTGAAACTTATAAAAATAGATTTACATATATAACTCTGCTTCGGATGCCAAAAAAGCCCTTAAAGCATATTTTGAAATTCAGTAACTATGTTGAGTTGATTAGTTGATTATGTCTTATTCATAAGTCGCCAAATTATAATGAAATTGCAACATCTATCACTAATTGTCTATAATATCACTTATATTAAAGTGAAATTTTAAAAAATAAGATTATAGTGAAATTTAAAAACCCCAAATTAAGATTTAATTTTTATTCTACTTCGGACGCCCAAGAAATTTTTGAAAGCATATTATGAAATTTCAAACTAATAATGTAACTATATCTTTTTAATATTAGTTGATGTCTGATTCCCATGGATGCCAAAGACGGTCTAGGCGCGGCTGCGTAGGCGGCGCCTAGGTGCTAGGCGGCCATGGCCGCCCCGATTAAGGCCTGGGCGGTTGCTCTGGGCATTTTTTGGCCGCCGAGGCGGCCTAGGGCCGTCTGGGCGTTTTTCAATTTTATTTTTATTTTTAAAAAAGGCTCGAAACGACGTCGTTTCCATTTAGTTTATTATGTTATTGACTTATTATTATGTCTTGCCGACATTATTGTCTTGTTTAATTATTTTGGACTTAGTAATTGACTTATGTTGACCTCTTTTTATTTTAATTTTATGTTGGCTTCTTATAATAAAGTCTATGTATTTGAATTTTCTTTTTTAATACAAATCCTTCATAGCAAAAAAATTAGAAGCTTTTTTTTTCAAAATATTAAATAAATTGATTGTAGTGCTATATCATGATTATCTTATATATATATATATATATATATATATATATATATATATATATATAACTTTTGAATTAAATAATTAATAAAAATGCAATAATAATAATAATAATAATAATAATAATAATAATAATAATAATAATAATAATAATAATAATTCTTGGGGGGCCTAAGCACTAGGCGGCCAGAAACCGCTCCGCCTCCCCTTTCCGCCTTCTACAACCATGCTCATTCCTAAGTAACCGAATTATGGTGAAATCACAACGTCTATCACTAATTCCTTATAATATTACTTATACTCCCTCCGTCACGGCCTAACTTTCCTACTTTGATCGGGCACTGGTAGTAGGAAACGCGTCGTTACACGTTACCAAATTAATCTTCGAACTCTTAATTCTACTAAGTATAGTGGCAAGTCGGGTCGAATCCACAAGGAATGGAGGAATAGTATTGTTTCGAGTAATCAAACAACTAGGAATTTGAAATAGAATTAGAAACAAATAAGCAAAACCAATAAAGGTTGTGGGGGGGGGGGTGGGGGGGGGGGGTTTGTGATTATCAACTAATCGACTGCTAACAATTACCAAAACCAACAAATAAATTAGAGAGCAATTAATATTAAGATTCGAGTAACAAGCGATCAAAGGACAGATAAATTGATTTTTCGATTTTTCAAATATATAAAAGGATCCACCCTTGATCACGTTTCCCTTCGGTCTAATTGATTTATACGATATTGTTGATGTCCAATCAATTACAACTCAAGTCCCTATCCCAAGACTATTAACAAGCTCTAATAGCCTTGTTGTCTCTTAATCCTAGCTAGCCAAAACAAGTTCTTCGACTAACCTTATTTGATTTAATCCAACCTTCGAACAAGCTCTCTCCGGCTCGATAACCAAATGACAGAAGCACCAAGACAACAAGATAGATAAGACATAAAACTCACAAGCTCGGTTTTAGAGATCAAACTTTATACTATCACCAATGAATTAATCATTGTTCGCTACAAATGAATCGAAGACCCTACAATTACGGACAGTGATCCCGATTTCTAGCAATACATTTATAGGCTTCCTAAGGGGTGATCAGTCCTAAATTCAACTCACAAATGTAAGCCAATAACAACAAATAATATAATATACTTGAATACACAATCAAAAGGTAACATCAACCGTAATAATCACATAAATAATGTCGACTCGAAGTTCCACATTCGATCAAGGGTAGATATAAGGGTGCTACTCACCCATATTAACTATTACAAGCAGAAAATTGATTGAAATACAAAGAAACATAATACTAAGATGAAAGAACCCCAAAAATGGTGATTGGAGAAGATGATCTTCAATCTTCTTGCCCAATCCTTATTCTTGGTGGAATGGAGGCTGGAAATGGATGATAAAATGGCCCAAGATAGGTTAGAATTCGAATGGGAGGTTATATATATAGGGGAGAAATTGCTAGTAGATTTTTAAGCAAAAACGCGTATCCAATTTTAAAACAGAGGTTCGAATCTCGACCGAGACACATGTTGGTCTCGGTTGAGATGAAGAAAATAGGATTTCTTCCCGAAGGCTGGCTTCGAATGAGATATGTACTCGTCTCGACCGAGGTGGTGAGAAGGGGCTTTTTAGGATTTTGGGTTTATGGATCACCTCGATCGAGATTAGTGCTCGTCTCGGCCGAGGCCTTGAAAACTTGAGAATCTTCACAATTCCCTGAAAGGTTGTCTCGGCCGAGATCAATGCTCGTCTCGGCCGAGGTCTTGAGCTTTGATTTTTCCCAATTCCCCTGGATGAATGTCTCGGCTGAGATGCTCCTTCAGCCTTGTCCTCTGTTTACTTCGTTCGATTCGTCAACTGTGCGATCTCTGATGCTCGTTTTTTGTCTAATTGTACCGATTTTGACAAAGAAACGAACTAAATGCATTAATATGCTCAATAAGAAATAAATACCCAAAATACACGTGAATATGCACACAATTATAACTAAAATGACACTTAAATCAACCTAAAGTGTGTGCACGATCACGTGTACCAGGCACGGAGGTTAAGAAAAAACAGATTTTGTGGAATCTTTGACTTTTTAAAGGTGGAGATTGAGGGTGGAGATTTTGAGGGGGGAGATTGTGAGAAAAATTTACCATTTGTGGGCTGGCAAGTTAAGTTGGGACAAACCGAAAAAGGAAAGCAGGCAAGTTAGAGTGGAACGGAGGTAGTATTAAAGTAAAACTTAAAAAACTTAAGATTATAGTGAAACTTAAATAACTAGAATTAGATTTACATATTACTCTACTTCATACGACAAGAAATCCCTTAAAGCATATGTTGAAATTTCGGACTAAAGTAATTATATCTTTTTAATATTTAGTTGATGTTTTATTCCTAATTCGCCGAATGATAATGAAATTCCAACATCTATCACTAGTTGTTTATAATATCACTTATATTAAAGTGAAACTTAAAAAACCTAAAATTATAATGAAATTTAAAAAACTAAATTAAGATTTAGTTTTACTGTACTTCGGACGCCAATAAATTTTTGAAAGCATCTTATGAAATTTTGAACTAAAATACCATATATTTCTAATATTTAATTGATGTCTTATTCCTAAATCGCCGAATTATAATGAAATTACAACATCTATAGCTAATTGCCTATAATATCACTTATATTAAAATTTAGAAAACCTAAGATTATACATTATAGTGAAACTAAAAAACTAGAATTGAATTTATATATTACTATACTTCGGAAGGTAAGAAACACCTTAAAGAATATTTTGAAATTTTGGACTATAATAACTATATTTTTTTAATATTAAGTTGATATCTTGCTCCTACATTGCCGAATTATAATGAAATTACAACATCTTTCACTAATTGTCTATAATATCAATTATATTAATGTGAAACTTTAAAAACCTCTTATTATAGTGAAATTTAAAAAACTAATTTAAGATTTAGTTCTTACTCTACTTATGACGCCAATAAATTTCTTAAAGCAGATTATGAAATTCCGAACTAAGGTAACTATACTTTTTAATATTTAGTTGATGTCTTATTCCTAAGTCGCCAAATTATAATGAAATTATAACGTCTATCACTAATTGCCTATAATATCACTTATATTAAACTGAAGCTTAAAAAACATAAATTATAGTTAAACTACAAAAACTAATATTAGATTAACATATTACTATACTCCGGACAACGAAAAATCTCTTAAAGCATTTTTTGAAATTTAGTAACTATACTTATTTATTGAAATCGCAACATGTATGACTAATTGCTTATATTATCACCGATATTACAGTGAAACTTAAAAACTCTATGATTATAGTGAAAATACAAAACCTAGGATTAGATTTAAATTTTACTCTACTTGGGACGCAAAAAATCCCCGTAAAACATATTTTTTAATTTTTTAACAAAAGGAACTATATTTTTTAATATTTAGTTGATATTTAGTGTCAATACACATAATTATAATGTGATCACATCATAATTCATTAATTACTTATAGTATAACCATTATATTAGTAGTTCTTAAATAAAAAGTATAATAGTAGAATAATATGATATCTTGAAATATAATGTAAACTACCAAATCAATTTCCATTTCACACTCCAATTACTCGTCGTATTTATATTGGATTCCTATGTGCTTTACTAATAATAATAATAATATCTTAACATTTTTTGGTATAAATTTCACCTTTTCCTTGTAATAAAAAAATGAAAAAAAAGTGTGATTGGGGCAGGAGTTGTACAGCAGAATTGGTGGACAATAGAGACGAATATCTTATTAAATCTTGGAGAGCAAGTTTGTAAATATGTGATTTAGGGGCAGGAGTTGAAGTCAGATTTAGTGAGCTTGCCACTGGGTTTTCCCGCTCTCATGTACACTGGCAGTTTACTTAACCGAGTGGACAAAAGAGGAAAGTATTTAGAAACTCTCAAGCACTTTCAAATGCATTCTGTAGTACTTTCCTTGTCGCTGTGATCCCATTTGTCCTTTTTGATGGATAGGTAAAAACTGAATCTTGGAATACCAACGAATTGTTCATCCAACTCTAGTTTTTTCTGGGTCTGATTTGAATGGGCCAAGAATGCCGCAAATAAGCACGATGAGTCTTTATCGTACAAATTAGTCACTTTTAGCTTCTTGGTTTTGAGCTGTGTTCTCTTGAGCTTCATTCATTGACAACTCTGTTGAATGGGTGATGCCCATTGCTTTTCCTGCCTTCATTTCTTCTGTGTTTAATGTCATTGCTGCTGCGTTCTGATGCTATCACTTTTCCGATGAAGTTTTTATTCTACTCTCTCTGATTCAATTTTGCTGGGTAGGAATATTCGGACAATGCAGTGAATGACAACATCGTACATATAGGAAGAACATTTTTTTTAATTCAAATCACCAATGCAAGCGGATTTTCAGGATAAGACGAAGAAGCAGCAATGATTTCCTGAATTGAGAGGCGAAAATGTCTCTCGCTACCTAATTAGTCTAGCATGGTGTTGTTACATGTAAATAACAAGAATGAAGAACCACCCTTTAAATATATAATCTGGTTTTAATGAAAGAGACAAGGGTGAATACGGTTTTTGTTTTGTGTTGAGTGTGAAATGTTTATGCCTCTATGTTGTCAGTTAAAAGATTTTGTTACCAAATGTAGTAATTGATTTTGCAGGGGTTGGCTTATTAATATCCGCGGACTGGCAAAGAATGTGATAAATGCGAGTGTCCCACATCAAATCAAAGATTGTGGAGCCACTATGTCTTGCCCCAAATGCACCTATCTCATTGACAACACTAATGTAAGCAACGAATGTACTTTAATTTTGATGCACTTTCTATATATTTGTCTCATTTCCTTGTTTCAGGTTTCACAAGTATGGCCTGGACTACCTGCTGGGGTGAAATTTGAGCCGTCTGATGTGGAGTTATTACATCATTTGGCTGCAAAACAAGGGCAGGGGGATGTACACCCTTATGTCTACATTGACGAATTTATCCCTACTCTAGAAGACGAGGACGGGATATGCTACACTCATCCTGAAAATCTTCCTGGTCAGTCCTTGGATAACATGGCTTTGCTGTGGTATTTATTGTTTCTTTTTCTTTCACAAATTAAGGAAAATCACTACGAACATGCATTTCAAGTGATGAATTTGATTGTCTAGTATGTTGAGTCATTTGCTAACAGAGTTTAGCTATATGATCATTCGGACTTCCATGTCACAGGGATCCTAATTGATAAAAGAAAAAAAGAACTTATGTATCTTTCTTTTTCATTACTTTCTTGTTGGAATTTTGAATGTGAATGGAGAAATGTTTACTAAATGTAAATATGTCTTGAAACGTTAGTGCGTATTCAAGTGGAATAGGTGCAAACCAAGGAAAATGTACGTTCTACAATTAAAACCATAATATCGTGATTTTTTATCAAGAAGTACGAATTAATAATTGTAATTGATCACGTTGAAAAGATGCACCCGTTCATGAAATGACGCCTAAAAGTTTATAAATAAGTCTTAGCATTTGTATTTCCAATTAAACTAATCAAATGAACCCCCAACGGAACTTCACTACAATCTCCATATATCATCAAAAGTCTTTGTCTTCAAGAAAATCATGTGTATCGAGTAATTCCAAAAAAATATAATTTTACTGTGTTGCGGTCCTAAAGTTTAAATTCGTTGTATTTTGAAGACAATTACCGTAGATCGTGAGCACTTGTATACTGGACAATATCCTCTTACGGAGAATGAATCCAAATCGTACATCGACTTTACGAGTTCTGTTTGAGTGATTTTCAAGTACACCATCATTATTATTTTTCGAACACCGGCCTCCTTTCTTTGCGTACGTATAAGACTGAATCAATTTGATTTCTAATAAAGAACACAAATCCTAAAGTTTTGGAGAAATCTGTGAATAGCTGTTTTTCCAAATCCTGAGGATGTGACTAGATAATGTTTTGAGATGTGATCAATTTGATGAATCTTTTTTGTGTTAATGTTTTCAGGAGTTAAAAGAGATGGAAGCTGTGTCCACTTCTTTTACAGAATAAGCAAGGCGTATGCTAGTGGCAAAAGGAAGCGCCGGAAAATCCAAGAAGAAGAAAGCGCGTCGTATGGGCACGTCCGTTGGCACAAGACCGGTAAAACGAAACCGGTGATGGAAAATGGAGTTCAGAAAGGGTTTAAGAAAATCATGGTTCTGTACGCAGCCACAAAGAAAGGGTCCAAGCCAGATAAATGCAATTGGGTTATGCATCAGTACCATCTTGGCACGGACGAAGTTGAGAAAGATGGCGAGTTTGTGGGCTCCAAAATATTTTATCAACCTCAGAAGGACAGTGACAAGGTTGAAGCTTCGTTCATTGCTGAAGAATCTTATACAAGGACAGGTCCGACAGATCCTTTGACTCCTAAGACAACTACTCCTGATCTTGATAGGCCGGAGAATACGCCCTGATAACACCTCACACAGACGCTATTGTTATCGACATGACTGTAGCCAACATAACAATAAGGCGGGTCTTCGTGGATAATGGGGCAGCGGTGAGTGTTATATTTGCCGACTGTTTCCAAAGGATGGGGATTTCTCGGGACCAACTTCGGCCGGCCCCCGGGCCACTGCAGACTTTCACTCAAGGCGAAGTCCAGCCGGAAGGTGTCATCACCCTCCCGGCGTCTCTGGGTACCTATCCGAAAATAAAAACTATTTTCGTGGACTTTTATGTGGTGAATTCTTCATCACCGTACAACATGATCCTGGGCCGGGACTGGCTTACCCCCGCTAAAGCCATTTGTTCCACGTATCACCTCGCGCTAAAGTTTCCCACCTCGCATGGCGAAGTGGCTATCCGCGGAAGTCAGCGGGTTTCAAAGGAGTGTATGTACGTGGCACTCAAAAAGACTGCTAAAGCCCCTCCCAAACAGCAGCTTCAGGTAGCATCATCAACTTTGGAACCTCAAGAATGTACCTTGTTGGGGGATGCCACCGCTCAAGTACCGCTTGATCCGTCCAAGCCGGAGCAGACTGTAACCGTAGGAGCCGTGGATGTGCCATGGTTACATCAGGCTATAATTCGGACCTTGCGAGAATATTCCGATGTTTTCGCATGGTCCCCACTAGATATGCCCGGGGTCTCTCCCGATATAATAACGCATAAGCTGAACATTGATCCTAGCGTAAAGCCGATCCAGCAAAAATAGAGGAAGTTCGCTTCAGAGCGAAATGAGGCCATTCGAATCGAGGTAAAGCAACTCTTGGATGCGGACATCTTGTTCGAAGTATTTTACCCCTCTTGGCTATCCAATCCGGTAATGGTGACAAAAACCGGTGGGGCATGGCGGATGTGTGTCGACTTCTCCGATCTCAATAAGCACTGTCCGAAAGACTGTTATCCTCTGCCCTCCATCGACCAAAAGGCCGAAGCCATTACGGGGTACGTGGCACTTTGCTTCCTAGATCTATACAAGGGGTATCATCAGATTTTTATGGATCCGCAGGATGCCTTCAAAACGGCATTTATCACTGCCTTTGGGTGCTACGCTTTTAAGAAATTGCCCTTCGGGCTCAAGAACGCTGGAGCCACCTATCAACGTCTCATGGACTGTGTTTTTCACGACCAGATTGGTCGTAACGTTGAGGTTTACATCGATGACCTGGTCATCAAAAGCTCCTCTCATCCTTCATGTGTGCAAGACATTGCCGAAACATTGCACACTCTGCGGCGCTATAACTTGCGACTCAATCCAGCGAAATGCACTTTCGGTGTTGGCTCCGGGAAGTTTCTCGGTTATATGGTTTCGCAAAACGGCCTGCAGGCCAATCCGGCCAAACTCCGTGATGTGTTAGATTTGCAGCCACCAAAAACATTCAGGGACGTTCAACGCCTCACAGGTGGTTTGGCGGCCTTAAATAGGTTCTTGTCAAAAGCGGCGGAACGCCAGCTCCCATTCTTTAAAATCCTAAGACAGGCGAAGTCCTTTGAGTGGACCCCGGAGTGTACCGAGGCTTTTGAAGCTTTGAAGCGCCATATACAGCAGCTGCCCACTTTGTCAGTTCCTATCCCCGGAGAGCCGCTCTACCTGTATTTGGCTTCCGCCAAGGAAGCTATTAGCGCAGCTCTCGTACGAGAAATCGATGGTGTTCAGCATCCCGTGTACTTCGCAAGCCGAGTACTTCACGGGGCAGAGACGCGATATTCCGTGCTAGAGAAAACCGCTTTGGCCCTTGTTATGGCAGCTCGACGTCTTCGGCCATACTTCCAAGGACGTGAGATACGAGTTCTGACCAAATACCCCATACGCCAGATTCTTGTAAAACCCGAGCTGTCGGGGCGCCTCGCCAAGTGGGCTATTGAGTTAGGTGAATATGACATTCAGTTTCTCCCCCGCCGAGCAATTAAGGGTCAAGCACTCGCCGACTTTCTGGCTGAAGCCCCAGGAGACAATCACGAGTCTCCCGTAGACAATGATACACATCACCGTGTTACCATCGCTCCTTCACCTCGGAGGTGGCAACTATTCGTGGATGGAGCATCCACGATCCGAGGAAGTGGTGTCGGACTGCTTCTCATCGACCCCGAGGAGGTTGAAGTTAAATACGTCATCCTGTTCAAGTTCAAGGTGACTAATAATGAAGCGGAGTACGAGGCAGTTCTCGCCGGGCTCAGGCTCGCTCCTTAGGCGTTCGTCATCTTGAGCTCTTCACGGACTCCGAGGTCGTGTCCAGACAAATCCAGGGGACTTATGTCGCCAAGGATGAAACAATGGTCAGGTATCGTGCTTTAACACTAAAGCTTATCTCCACTTTTGATGCAGTTACTATCCAGAAAATACCGCGTGCACAAAATACAAGAGCAGACGCGCTCAGCAAGTTGGCCTCCGCGGTCCGAACTAATATATCTCCGGATATCATGGTTGAAGATCTATCTCATCCAGCAGTTCATGAGGCCACGGTTTCGGTACTGACCGATACTAATCCGAATTGGATGACTCCTATCATCCAATATCTCCGAGATGGAGTCCTGCCCATTGACAAGCTATGAGCTCGGCAAGTTGTCCTCAAAGCCCCCAAATACTCCTTTCACGATGGAGTCTTATACCGGAGATCATACCTACAACCGAGTCTCCGGTGTCTTGCTCCTGCCGAAGCTACCCAAGTTCTGCGGGAGGTTCACGAAGGGGTCTGTGCCAGCCATATCGGTTCTCGCACATTAGCCAAGAAAGTTCTCCGCTGGGGATACTATTGGCCAACCCTGTTCAACGATGCTCATGACTTAGTGTCAAAATGCAGCAAGTGCCAACTGCACTCCCGTGTAAAGCATCTGCCACAGACCGAACTCACGGGAATCTAGAGTGCGTGGCCATTTATTCAGTGGGGTATTGATATTGTTGGACCATTCCCTGTTGCTCCGGGAGGGTTAAAGTTCCTGGTCGTTGCCGTGGACTACTTCACTAAGTGGGTCGAAGCCGAACCACTTACAGCCATTACCGGTCAGAATATCTTGAAATTTGTGTGGCGCAATATTGTTTGTCGCTTCGGCATCCCGAGCACTATCATCTCGGACAACGGTAAACAGTTTGCCAATGATCCATTCCGGTCGTGGTGCGAAGAACTCCACATCAAACAAATTTTCACTTCGGTAGCTCACCCTCAAGCCAACGGGCAGGTTGAGGTCACCAATCGGACACTACTCACGGGAATAAAGAAGCGCCTGGATAATGCCAAAGGTCTCTGGGCTGAAAACCTTCCACAAGTCTTATGGGCTTATCGCACAACACCGCATACATCTACCGGGGAGACTCCTTACAGCCTTACTTACGGTTCTGAAGCCGTTATCCCTGCTGAAATCAGTGTTCCAAGCCCCCGTCTCCTTACATTGGTTCTAGAGGGTAATGACGAGGCTCTCCAGACAAATTTGGATGAGCTCGAAGGTCGCCGGGATCAATCATTCATTCAACAGGCCAGATGTAAACAACGAGCAGCCCGGTATCATAACCTCCGGGTCCGAGGTACTCAGTTCAATGTTGGGGACTTAGTTCTTCGGCTTAACTCAGCCAGCAAAGCTGCCCCTGAAGGGAAATTGCACGCTTCTTGGGAAGGTCCCTACCGAGTCGTTGCTGTACACGACTCTGGATCCTATCAACTTGAACATCTCAAAGGGACCCCGATCCCCCGAAGCTGGCACGTCGCTAACTTGAGGCGTTTCTATCTGTGAAGGCCACATCACAAGTACTATCTTATCTTTAATTTCTTTTATAGTTGTTATTTCTCTTTGTACTTTTGAGTTTGCCCCGGCATTTATCGATGAATAAAGTTTCTTTGTTTACGCATCTTGCTGTGTTCTTCTTCACGTTACGGGGACGCCCTAACGTTATCGTATTATCGTTATCAGTCTCCGGACCATTACAATTATCCCTCGGTCCGCCCGAGGAGATTCACATTCAGTCCCCGGACTCATATCACCTTCTCGCCTGTTTAACCGGAGAAGTGTTTTCTCCCGCCTGATCCGTCCAGGGAGTAAATTTATCCATACTATGTTTCCGAACACTCAATTAAAATAGTTAATAGTTCTTATTGTGTTCCCGAACACCCAGTTAAAGTGATTGATAACTTGTCGCACTCGTATATACACATTAACAGTCTTATTATTTCCTAAATAATACAACATCAAGAAGTTTTTTACATAAGACTCCACATAAAAAAAAAAAAAGAAAAAAGAAGACAAATCTTGCTAACGATTAACTATGTTATTATCTATTTTTTTCGGAGCCTTCTCCGAACCAATACGCGAAACCGCGTCGTCTCGTCTCTGATCGAGCATATCCCGTCCTCCGGGATGGTTCTTGCACGATCCGACGATGCTCGGCCTCACTTCGGTTCCGACGATGACTCGTCATTTGGGGACCCCGGTCACCTACAGCGTGCTCGGTTCTTGTTCTTGGCCCTGACATATTGGCCCATTCTGCATGGCCCCATTCTAGTGGCGCCAACGGATCCATCACCTCGGGGGTTTTATCTGTAACTTCCCTCGTCTTGTGCCGAAGAGGATTTGGTGATTTCTGCGGAATTGAGCTTTTCCTCCTTTCTCTTTCCCTAGTGTTCGCCCATTCTACAGCATCCCACTCCTCGGCAGGCATTTCGTCGATCTCCTTGGCCAAAGCCACAACTATCGCTCCACTGGCCTCTGGCTCCTCCGCATGAGTTCTTTTCGGTTCTTGAGGTATTTTTGGTATTGCCTCGGGTGTGATGCCAGTTTTCCCAACGTCAACAGCTTGATCAGCCACCACTATGTTCTCTTGGATATTGGGCTTTGTTTTTTTGCCCCGACGTCTTTTCTTGCAGCTGTGCTCTGGTTCACCCTGCTCTGCAATATTCAAAGCTTCATTCCGGGCCTCGACTTTCTTTTCAAGCTCTACCAGAAATCCTAGTACCAGCCGGCTCCTTATGATTTCCGGATCATTAGCATCACCTCGCTCGCTCCGCTGATGGACGTCTTCCCGAACCTCGGACCTCCGGGCTTGAATATCTTTCACTGATAGTCGTCCGCTGTCAACAAGAAGATGCTCACACTCTTGCTGGTTGATACGAAGTTGTTCTAATTCAAGATCTTTTAAAACACACTGTGCTTTGTACTGCCTCATTTGTTGTGCAGATTCTTTCCATGAGCCCTCCACCTCGGCATATCTTTTCTCTATTAAGGATAAATTCCTTGATAGTCGGGGGACTTCATGCAACATCAGCATATCACGCTCTTTTTGCAGCCAAACTATTGATGAGTTGAGCTGCTTTATTACTTCATACGGGTTTTCTATGTTTTCCTGGCAAAGGAGACACCTCGGGTTTTTCAGACTTTATTAATATACATACATTGCGTGGATAAGAGAGTAACAGCATTTACTATCCATACAAACAAAGATTTTTCAGTACAAGAAGAGACAACTCGGGTTTTTCATTACAAAACAAGTAATTACATTGGCATTCTTTTTACAAGGCCCTCTATTCTACATTCTGATCAAGAGTTGGGAGGTCACTGACCTCTCCGGGGGTAGGGTCGGCTTCTTTTCCTCCCGGGGCCTCCCCAACATCACTTGTACCCTCAGCTGCCTTGCTAGGGCCTTCGATCATAACGGGGGGTGTAGCAATCACCTCTCGGCGGGGAATAGGAGCCCGGTTCCTCAGTTCCCTTACATAAAAACCGTTGCGGAAGCCCAAGAAGTCCTTATCTTGGTCTTCGTTGCACCGTTTAATGATCTCGGGAGTAAGGATTGTGTTCTTCTTTGCCAAAGCCTCGATCAGTGGCCACTTCAGAGCCTTCGTCAACGCATCAAAATATGCGCCATCTTCGTTCCCGACTGCATCGTAATTATACCCGAAGTCCTCATCGTAAATGTCGACCTCCGGGTATTTATCATGTATGGCTTCCAACAGCTCACTTTTGGTGGCCGTATCACCTGCAGCCACGAACGTGCTCAGAAACTTCAGAAATGACTCTGTTTGCATCAGCTTCTCGGCAAATGTTTCCAGCACAGCTCCCTGACCCACGATGGCCTTGTTCAGCTCTTCCTGGGTTGCAATTAGGTCGCCTCTCATAATGGCAACCTCGACAGCCTGTTCGCGTAATCTGGCCGCTTCTCTCTCGGCAACTACTGCCCTGTCTCGAGCTGCTCTGGCGCTTTTTTGAGCCTCCACGAAGCCAGCTCTTAATTTAGCCACCTCGGCTTCTAGTTCAGCGACCCTACCTTGGGTGGATTCCTTCTCCAGTCTACCCACTAGCCCGCGGATGGGCTCCAACAGTCTCTCGAGTTCGGCTCCAGCGGCCGATATCTCTACTCCTTGCCCCTGCATTGACTTACTATTATGACGGGTCTGTGCAGCGAATAACAGAATTATTTACGATGATACCTCGTAAGCCGGAGTCAGGTGCGGTTTTTTGGAAGGCGGGGGTGTCGTCGGAGAGGTGACCCTTCTCTTGGTGCTCGGGGTCAATCCAGAGAGGGGAATGTTGTCTTCAGGATCAGCTCTGTGGCTACCCTCAGGTGTTATTCTCTGTGGCTCCGGCGTTTTCGAACTATCACCTCGGCCCCCCGAGCTGGCTTCAGTACTCTTCCTGGCAGCACTCTTGAACTTGCCCACTGCACATGACAAACACACATTCAAGGGATTGACATTGTTATATTATACAACTTATGGAGCAATAAAAGCCCTACCCTCTACTTCCGCCCGGGTTTTAGTTCTCTCCCCCTCAGACATGCTCGGTGTCCTGTCAGAATCAGTCCCGGTGGGGGTGTTGCTCTCTTGGGAATCCGAAGTCCCACCAGCCCATTTGGAATAGTACGGACTCAACCCCGCTTCGTCTAGTACTTCTTCCGGGAATCTAGACTCCAATACACCAACTTTTTTCAGCACATTCGCACCCTTTGGCTCCCCTGCCGGGGCACTATCTACCACCTCTAACGTTTGCCATTTGGGTAATATGGCTTTTTGCCTAACATATATGAATCTTCCTCTCCATCCTTCGATTTTACTTGGGTTTTTAACCTTAAACTTTTTACCCGGCCTGGGGTTAAGGTAATACCAACCCTTATTTCTCCCCATCGTCTTCAGTTGGAAGAAATGCCTAAATAAGCTAATACTAGGCACTAATCCCCCCTTACTACACTCCACTAAAAAGCCCACTACCTGCCTCACAGCATTAGGTCCTAATTGTCCCAGCGCTATTCCGTAATAATCCAATAATTTTATTAAGAACCCCCATAGGGGAAACCTCAAACCTACGGCAAGTTGATCTATATGCACGGATATGAATCCTTGGGGAGGACAACAGGCTTTGTCATTTCCTTCGGGAATAATGAATTCCAAATCGAAGGGTAAGAAGAAGTTCGGCACCCATCGCCTAATCTGTTTTTCAGTCACTGTGGGTCTTACCCCTGCTACCTCGAATCCTTCTATTTCTTCTTCACACTGGGGGAAATTCATTGCTTCTACTCTTATCTCACTAAGGTCACCGCGATGGACCTGTCTACTTTCACTATTCACGGGATAGATCACTCGAATGGGAGGTGCTCTATAAGGCATTCCTTCTGGGACTACCTCTCCTACCTTAGATGAAGATGAAGATGAGTTAGACATACTTACTTGGTTTGAATTCGAAAGGGTTGATTTGAGAAGTTTTTGGTCTGAGATGAATCGCGAATGCAGATTTCCTCTTTTTCCCGCTTTCAAACAGATGAATCGCAATGAAGGAGATGAAAAGTTACTGTGCAGTTATTCCCAGTATAAATGCAAAAAGCCGACGGCTCTGATGCAGCCTATTCAAATTCAGTGATGGAGATTCATGCGTGCTCTTCACGCGCTTTACAGTTACCGAGGCGCGTGGGGAACAGCTTTCTTGGAACTCGCAGAGCGTGTCACTTCACACCCCTCTCTCTCATAATGGCGCCGCCAATCACATCAGCCTCACCCTTCTTCAGGAAGATTCAAACTACACCCCAGTGTATCCTCCACCTCGGTCATACCACCACACTCCGGTGCTCCCTCCATTTTAGCCAGAATACTCACCCCGGTGTACCCTCCACCTCGGTCGGGTTGTCATATCCTTCCAACGCGTTTCTGGCTTCTGAAAAATTCGGTACCTCGCTATATGCTCCGTGCACTTCGGCCAAGCTCGGCATCGCGTCCGCTGACGACCCCGCAGAGTCCCCGGAACGCGGATATGTCCAGTCCTCCATAAACACTTCGGCCCGCCAGCGACCCCGATCCTTCTTGCTTACGGTTCCACCCCGGTGACAACCGAAGCTCCTACCTCGATTTGGCTGGGAGGGGGCATCTGATAGGGATAACCCGATCAACTTGGGTCGGGCTAATACTAAAGCCCGCTGATTGGCCCAGCAAGCACGTGAAGGCCCACCACGCGTAGGCCCAGCAGGTCCAGGAACGCGCGTTGGCCCAGCGGGTAGTCTGTTCCGCGAATCAAGGCTAAAGATCCATTCATAACCGCCATGCAGCGGGAAGTGGGCGTGAAGATAGGAAGTTTGTTAGGGTTCAGTTAGGGTTTAGGAAAAGCTGAGGATAAATAGGAGAAAAGGACTCTGAATTAGGGTTCGCACTCTGTACATTGAATTACTATCTGTAAACTCAATATTCTAGTGAAAAGAACACCTCGGCAAGAGTGATTTTCTGCCCGTGGACGTAGATCTCCGGATCGAACCACGCAAATCATGTGTGCTTCCGTATTGTTTGTGTAATTTTCTGTTAAGGTTTCTTGGATACCGGATTGCGCTTTATCACTTATAATTAGGCTTTGAAAATTATTTTAGAAGATATCTCCCTTTAATATAAAAGCAGGATATCAAGCTGATGTGTCATCTTAGGAGTGATTCTAGCTGTTTTTTTTTTCTTTTCTTTTGGTCTTTCTCGCTGATATTTTGTTTTTCTATTTTACATTGGTTTTCTTGCTGAAAATTTCGGACCCTTTTTTTTTCCTTATTTTTCGCTCCTCGACGTGATTTTCTACGTAGCTCAAATATTTTTTTTCTTTTTCTCAATTCATGTATTACATAGACTTACTTTAAAATACAGGATTATGTACAGTATTGTGGCACATTTATTAAAAAAAAATCCCAATAGAAATCTGTAAAACATGCAAAGCTTAAAATAAAATTCATAATTAAGCATAAATACATATACATGCTTTGTGATTCACTATTTTTTTAATCATAAACAAATAAACACCTATTTAAAAATATACAAACATACATAGGAAAATTAAGTTACACATAGTTTGTTAATACTTCTTACATAGAATAAAGTAACGACCCTTCACTAATATCCATTAATTTTATATTATTTTTCTTAAGTTTGTTTCTCCAGAGTTCTCTAAAAAATGTTAACTGCAAATCTGATGTAGTATCATTTTTTTTATTATTATTATATATAATATAATATAATTGGGCCATCTATATTTTAGGCTTACTCAATCAATATGTTGAATATGAATACGAGGTGATAGTGTGTTTGACCCAATCTGTCATATATTTAAATTAAGTGTGTTAGCTCAATCTATTAGTATCATAATGAATACTATTTATTAGATAAAATAATATTTAAGCTTATAGCAGTTACATATGGTACACTTATATGTTCCTTAATGCCATTTTATTTATTTTGTTTATTGTAGGGCAATTTAATTCAATATATATATCGCATTTTATAGAGTTACAAATCGAAAATGATTGAAGATTCTTATGTGACGGAGAGAACAAACACATTAATACTACTGTTAATATTAGGTTTTCCGCAATTTATAGATTGTATAGTACGATGTTTTGAATATTAATAATTATTTCACACAATACAAGTATCATGCTTTATTGCTTTTTGTAATTTTAATTACCATTTTAGTACCTGATATATTAATTATCCATTATAACTTTAAAGAAACGGCTATCCGGTGCATCGCACGGGTGGACATCTAGTTATCATAAAGACAACACTATAATTCTTTGGTACATTTTGTTCATAAGATTAAGTGGAAAATTTTGAAAGTTCCAAATAACAAAACCAGATAGGTCTGCTCTCTATGGCTTATGAAAATTTTTATGTCTCCAAATTGCTCTGGACTATGCTTATCCGTACCAAACACGCTTTTGATGTGTAATTTATATTGTTTTGTGATTTCAGTATATTGCTTAGATGTATGAGCAATTTGCTAATTTTGCTTCATGTCAGTATTTGTGATGATTTGTCAAAAGTTACAATAATTTAACTATTAATATTGTGTAAAAAAAGTGTTTGAAAAGCTTTAGTCTTTGACGTTTTACTTTAAACGTGTATCTCTGTCGTATTAATTTTTTTTTAGTACAACATTTGTTATATTCTTTTCTTTCCCTTACTTAATACTAAAGTAGGGTTGCAAAATTGATGTGGTTGGGTCTTCGTATTATTACTACACGTATCGTGCATCCCGTTTGTCGTATTTATTTTTAAAACCGATGGCCTCTCTCATCACTTATTTCTTCATAAAAAAATTTGAACCTCCTTACAAAATGTTTTTTTCACGCATTTTTGCTACTCTATTAAATTTATCTTTACAAAAATAATTAAATTATAATAACTATATAAGTACTGGGATAAAAATAATCACTTTCTGTATCCAGATTTTTCTACTAATTTTTTAAATTTCATAATTTACGCTTTCCTAAACCACGAATTAAAAATGTTCAAATAAATTTCATTAGTATCACACTTTATCCTCTCTTCCCGCTCAATGCTCGGTTTTTTTATTTTGTACTAATACATTATTGTTATTATTTGTTCAAGTTTTTTTTTACATGAAATTTTCGAAGAACGTTAGTTTTGATTTAGAAGAAAAGAAATGGGTATATTTGAGCTTTAAATTCAATTTTTTGGATTCACATTAGCATGATTTGGGAAAAATAATGTTTAATTAGTTATATGTAAAATTTAAAAAATCGGAGCATAGAAAAATATACTTAAATTTCATTGGACGAGAATAGAAAAAAATAAACCACAAAATTTTTGACTTAACTAATAAAATGGGATAAAATATAAAATATATAAATGTAGGATTAGAACTAAAAGATATTAATAAAATAGAAGTAAATGATATCTGTTGGAAAATGCGTACCTTTTATAAATGTATAACCTTATGGCTACCGAATATAGTATTGGTCCCCATTACTAAAAGATATAAATGTAGTATGATTTTCGTTCTCCATGAGATGCAATGCAATTGGTGAGGCTCAGGTGTCAATAATTCAACCAAATGAGGGACCCTTTTATGATACAACTGAAGCATAAAATTGGAAGACTGATGCACAGCTGAAATCGGACAAATTTACAAGCCTCTAAATGAAGAGATCTGAATCCGTATTCCTCACTCTACATAATCAAAACCAACAAAATAGAGAATTCGATAATATGATTTTTAAAAATAACAAAGCAGATAATATTAGAGCTACCAATAGCATCCCATCCTAGATGTTCAAGTAAAGCTACAATAATACAAAAGTTACATTAATTTGTGGTGAAGAGTAAGCATTGAGTTAAAACAAAAAGTCAAGTATATAAGAGGATCATTACCACAGAAGCCCTTCACACCAAAACCGGAATAAGCTTCTATGATGGAGAACAAACCCGACTTTGATCTCGTATATATTTGTAGATCATGTGAACAACTTGTGCCTCAGTTTCATCTGTGTTCTCTTAAGCAATTCCCCGGTAAAAGGTACTTGTACTTGTCCGCATTTTCCAACAGATACGAGGGAAGATTAACCGCCGACAAAGAATGGGGGATCGGACCCATTGTCCCGATGATATCCCTGAAAGTGTACTCCTCCGGCAGCATGTCGTACAAGTCAGCCCCTTTACAGATCACGTCCTGAATCCTTTTAGGGTTCAAGAAATGGGAGAACCTCACCCGATCGCTGTGGCTATAGGCTTTCATCTTGAATACAAAGTCACTGATGTATCGGAAGCAAAAGCTACAGTGCCACCCCGAGTCTGACAATAGGTAGTCCGTTTGTCGGTAGTGAGCATATTTAGTCTTCCCCTTCTTGTATCTATGAACTGAAGCTCTCCAACTCAGTTGATGCTGCTGAAACTCGAACGAGTACAGGTAGTTTCTCAGCTGAAGATGAAGAACTGGTGGAATTTCATCACACCACCTCAGAAGATCAATCGTGTGGGCGCTAGGGATCTCGTCAACATCTGACATTATCAGCAAATCATCGTCCTCTATACCTGCAACTCGGAGAAGCTGGTCAAGGGCAAGCCTCTGGTACGCCTCCTCAACAAATGGGTTCTCGCCTCTCTGGAATCTTCCGCCGATTTCACCATAAGTCAACCGAGGCTCAACAAAGTCAAACTCATCCCGGTGAATGGCAAAGTTGAGAGGCTTCGGCAGAGCAGTGAAGGTGGAATTAGACTCAAGAAGAACAAAACCAGTGATGTAAGGGTATAGCTCTTTCCATCTAATAGTGAGCATGTCGACTTCATTACTAAATAACACAGCATCGTATACGCGTCTTGGGAACTCGCGAATACCCCAACCATGGAGCTTGCAGAGAGTCTCCATGGAGACATTGTTGTTGTAGTAATGAGTGACATGGATGAAGGGCTTCGGAGGAGACTCCCATAGGGGCCGAAGAAAGTAGGTGATTTTCTGGCCGTGACAATATAGGGCAAAGATCCCGGCTGGGAAAATGAGGAAGAAAAAGAAGATTGCTCGGAAATCAAGGCCGTGGAGCAAGCACCGGAGTCTCGACATGCTTAAGAGCGATGGAGAAGATGGCTGCACAAGAGAATAGCTAGTTCCTAAGATCGTAGAATCCTAGTATCAGGAAGATAAATATATTCCGAGAGATTAACAGCACTAAATTTATTCATTTAAGGAACTATCTAAGACCAATACCAATAGTTTCATGATCATAAGTGGAAAAATTCCAGCAATTTTTTTAAGTAAGCAACAGAGGAACCTTCCTGACCATATTTCTTGATTTAAAACTGCACATTTTACAGAGAAATATGTATAATGTGTAGGATAAAATACCAACGAGAAATTCTATTCTACCCAGACGAACTATCCATATAAAACGTGGATGGAAAACAAACAAAAATGAGCTCTCGAATCCACTAAGTGAATGGTTGGATCACCGAGTTGATTAGCATAGAATTAGCCAAAGCATAACTAGAACCAGCAGCAGAGAGTTTCTCAATAAGGAAAAAACAAAAATGACTATTATCTTGGAACCACAGAGAATTAAAGATAACACCCAAAATTTGCTACACCTGAAGAGTTCCAAAGCAAAATTGAAAGACTACCATTCCCCCAAAGGAAAATAGGAAGAACAGAACAGAACACAACAACCATCGATGAGGGGAAACACTTTCATTCAAATTTTGGGCTCTTGAGAAACAAATATATCTCGCCATTCAAACAAACCCTCGAAATTACACAGCAAAGAATTCATTTAATTTCATTGAAAGAACGAAATTCAATCTGCAATCGAAAAGATTGACCAGGAGAGGAACTTACCTCACCACAAACATCTTGACATATATCATCGCTTTTCTTTGAAGTATAATAACCTTCAGATATCATTCCGGCTCGTCAATATTTGGTTTCTGTGTCCGGCATTAAAATCTCAAAAGCAGAAAAACAGGGAAATGGAAGGTTATTGATAGACGAGAGGGTTGGTTTTATTTTCATCCGAGTTCTGTATTTGTGTCCTTTCGTGCAAAATATGGGTTTTTTGGAGGACCCAGCTTCCCGCAAGTCCTTTTCTTCTTCGTCTCCTTCTCTCTCATCAAAATTGCAGTTTTTCAGAGAGGGAAAGAGAGACGGGAGATTCGGAGAAACAATTATTTTGCAGAGGAAAATCTTTCGGCTTCCTATGTTTACTCAAAAACAATAATTATCATTAATTGCATATCCATATTACATTACAGATATTAATAATAATCATGATTTTTTAGGTGGAGGAAAATTACGCGGACCACCATTGGTACTCCCGAGAATTTCTATACTATACTATACTACCTCATGAGGTAGTGTAGTAATTTGTTAGATATATGACATGTGTTATATGGTAAATTTAACAATCATATTTTTTATAATTTCAACTATTTTACTATATATTTCACATTTAATGAAGTTATTGTACTATCTCATGAGGTAGCATATAATTTTTCGGTACATTCCCACTTTTACAGTTTTGTCCTATGTATGGTTATAATAAGACACTCTATCAGAAAATTTCAAGGGGAATGCGAGTCATCATACTATTACATGTCTCTAGTAGGATAGTCCGCAAAACACAAACTACACATAACAAACCATGTACAAATAGATTTACCTTAGAAAACGTTGACTAGAAAATTCAAATATATGATATTTGATCTTTGGTACTCACTTATTGTATGGAGTAATGTATTGTATGTGTTGATTTCATGCTCTTTGCATGATAGGTATGGTCCAGTAACTTCGGATCGGATCAACTTGGCCCGGAGCAACTGAGTCCAGAAGAATTAGCCCAGCCAATCAAGTCGGTCCAGACTGAGCCCAGAAGAACGAGCCCAGCAACCAGGTCGGCCCAGAAGCGCGCACGAGCCTAGAATAGTCCAGTCGCGGCATATTTGGAAAGTGAGATCCCCACGATCTCCTTCCAACTCCCATGCAGATTTGATGGGCGTAATTGTAGGGATTTGGTTAGGGTTTAAATTGACTAGTATAAGTAGCTGAATTATACTCAGATTTAGGGTTCGCACTTTGTATGCCTAAACTGCAACGTGTAAGATTGAAAGGGAAATAGTGAAAAATACCCCGGCAGGTGATTATTTACGCCCGTGGACGTAGATTTCCGGATCGAATCACGTACATCTTGTGTTCTTTAATTTTCATGCATTGGGTTGCGTTACGAATTGGATTTTACTTCAATTTTACTGGATTACCGGATGCGCAATATCACTGCATATTAGTAGTTTGAAGTGTGTATTTCATATAATGGAACGAGATATTGACATTATTTTTACTAGATTTGATTTAAATATTACTCCATCTGTTTCATAAAGAATGTCATTTTAACTATTTTTTGAGAAATTAAGGATTAATATTTAATTGGTATGTTTTGTGAAATAAGGAAATAATCAACTACATTAAGTAGGTTGTTTAAGATAATATTAGAAGAATTGTAATTTTTTTGGTAAAGTGACACTTATTGTGAAATTTTTCAGAATATTTAAAATGATATTTTTTATGAAACGGAGGAAGTAAATGATAGTATAACATGATTTGTTTTATTACTATAATTATCTAAAGACGTCCACAAATCTTGGACAATCTGTGACTCCTTAGGATAGGATTACAAGGCTGGTATTAGTCACTCAAGTTAGTTATTAGCATAAAAAGGAAAAAAATATGTGTTCTATTTAACATTCATTCATATATTAGTATTAAATTGTATTCATCGCCTATAGTTGATAAAATAATTGAATGAGAAATGTTGCATGAGCAAGCAGACGGCAGATTGGGTGCATCTTGTGGCTTTGATAGTCTTTGTTCACGACATTGTCTTTTATATTTATATCTTGCTCTTCATTCACCTACTGAAGGATTAATTATAGAAAAGAAAACCACAAATTATTTACTCCATTACTTTTCAATTACACCATAAACTCATCTTACTTTTTTTTAGCTAGGTATTCATCTACTTGATAACACTTAAATAAGACGTTTTATGGATCCTACTTCATAAGATGCATCTCAGCCTCCATAAATAGAATATGAACGTGATGAATTTTCATAGAGTTATTGGCCATGGCATCCAAATGCTGACCATGATATTAAGATCAACTTCGCCCGATCAATTGTTGATTCTTAATTGGTTGTGGCTAAAGCTTAGGCTCTCGTCCTCTTCATAAAATTGATGAATTGTATATTGATTGATATAATTTATACTGTATTGGATATCATATTCATATATATATATATATATATATATATATATATATATATATATATATATATATATATATATATATATATATCATTTACAATGTACAAAAGATAGAAACAAGTCTAATCAAATCCCAAGATTTTAGGAATATCTTGAATTAGGTAATTGTGTAGTGCATTCCTTAATACACCTTTGCAAGATGGATGTTCCGTTGGCAACGAACATTTTGGAATGCAGATGCTGAATGCAAGCATGAGGCAGCACTTTAGTGAGTAGCTTAACAAGTTGATCCATCATATTAATGTAAGAAACCAAAAAGAAGCCTTTGGAAGCCAAGTCTCGAACAAAATGGACGTCAATAGTGATGTGTTTCATGTGTGAACACCGAATAGGATGAAGCACGAGACTTGTAGTGCCCATATTATCACATAATAGACATGGATGAGCAATAAACTGAACACCAAGGTCACGAAACATGTTTTGCACCCAACAAACCTCAAAGACGGTTAAGCAAGGACCTAGTATTCAGCTTCAAGAGAGGAACGCGTGACATCGTTGTGTTTGTGAGAGTGTCACGAGATAGGACTGTCCCCAAGGAAGACTAAGTAGGTCGAACTAGATTTATCATCATAAGCATTACCACCAAAATCAGAATTAGAATAGACAGTTAGATTTAGTTAAACCGTCTTTCATACAAGAAGCCTATATTGTAGAGTTCATTTGAGATACCGAAAAAAGCCTCTTTACAACACTCCAATGAATAATGCGCATGTGTCATGCAAGTTTGTTGACAATAAAAGCGATGTCAGTTGGACTGAGTGTGAGACTGAAGACCTCTAATAGCAGAGCGAATCAGTCGCGTCAATATGACCATTGGCATACGGAGGTTCATACAAGCTAGGTGTTCACAAGTATTTTGACCAATCCATCTTGTGTCGGCGTAACAAATCAACTATATTCTTGTGCTGAGAAAGGAATAATCCTTCTTGACATGATGCGACTTCAGCTCCAAGAAAATACGATACAGTACTAAGATCTTTTACAATAAACTTTTGATTGAAGGTGCTTGATGAGTACCACAATAGAAGCATTGTAGGAGCCCATAACGAGTTCTTCATCAACATACACAAAACCATAATATGCAAAGACCCGGTGAAAAGTGAGGTGTCTGCTCGAGACTGCTGAAAGTCAAACAAAGTAATTGCGAGACTTAATGCTTCATATCAAGCACATAGTGCTCGAAGAAGCCCATATAATAACTTATGGAGAAGGCATACATGTGTAGGGAAGGTAGGATCCTTGAACCTTGGTGGTTGTGATATATGGACAAGTTCCTCTAAATTTCCATGAAGGAAGCCATTACTTATGTCAAGCTAAAGAAGTGAGCAATTTGATGTAAGATCAAAAGTAAGCATTGTCCATATAGGGACAACTTGATCATTCCATATTTTACGTAATTTTTTTGCTTATCTTTGTAGTTAAAACAGTGTAAAATAGTAATTCCTAACCCTCATTTTTAATGTTTAGCATATTTCACTTGTTTGTTGATTTTTCAGTGTTTTTAATATAAAACAACGCTTATTTGGAGTAATAATGAAATCGCAAGTCCAAACAGATAAAATAAAGGTTTAGAAGGCAAGAAGTAATGAACTGGGCTCAAAAGAGACATTGGATAGGCCCAAGATGGAGTTCGATAAGCGCAAAAGATAACCTAAAAAGTGAAGAACCGGGCGTAGCATTTGCTCGATCAAGCAAGCTTCTTGCTCGGTCGTCCAAATGTCACAGTGGCTAAAATGTGTTTAGAGAAGAGCATTTACTCGAATGATCAAAAGCCTTGCTCGATTGTGCAAAATGCCGTTGGAATTGACGGTAGATGTGTGTTTGAGAGCTTTATCCGATTTAATCCCTGTTGTTTAATCTATTTTTCTGTACTCTTATAAATACCTAGACTTAGTATTTGTCAAACATCATACTTTAGTTAGTCATTATTCAGTTTTTATCAGGTTTTAGAGAGGCAGAGAAGGAGAAGGAATTCATTCCATCGTCTTCGGTCGGTGATTGTAGTATTCTCCTTTTTGTTTATGTTATTTGTTATGAACATGCTTTCTTTAATGTCAATTGTTGTTTTTGTTAATTTAAGTATGGAGTAGTTCATTTATATCTTAGGATTTAGAAAGTTGGTTTCAATTATAATGTGAATGTTTATACTGTATCCATGATTTGCATGATTCTATTGTTATTTGGTGTGTTGAGATATAATTGTTGTTAAGTTAGCTTGATCACCTGGTCTAGCCCTCACGAATCACATAGTCAAGATATTGAAAGGTGAGGGCATAGATGGTCAAACAACACATAATATAATATATCTGAGAAATCGGAAGTCTAAGTATATATTATGAGGGTAATTCCTAGGCACTGTTAGGAGTTATAGACACTTCTTCTGGGAGGTTGGTCTGTTGTTTACAATCCACACCTTAGGCACTCCAAAAGTAGGTTTGAGATGCACAATCGTGAAGCCTGATAACAATAGGAACTTGTGAATTATATATAGACATATGTGTTTGCATTTGCGATTGTCTATGGTCGCAGAGTAGTTGATTATGAAATCGAACATCCTAAGATAACTTTTATATTATTTGATTTAGTTATGAATTTGTTGTTCTCTTACTGTTGTTAAGGGTCTAGATATTACTCCCTCCGTCCCGGTCTAATTGTCAGACTTGCCTTATTTGTTTGTCCCAAGCTAATTGTCCTACCCCACAAATGGCAAATTCTCCCACAATCTCCACCATCAAAATCTCCACATTCAATCTCCACCTTTGAAAAAGTCAAAGATTCCACAAAATCTATTTTTTCTTAGTCTCCGTGCCAGGCCAAGGTAGGACAATTAGCTTGGGACGGAGGGAGTAGTAATTATGGTAACAACCAATCAATCAATGATCGTCTGCCTAGATATTTTAGTGTTAACAGTAATCTGGTTAGGTCATCTTCACTTGTCTCTGGTGGGATACGATCTTGCTTGCCACTAGCTTCTATTATATTGTACACTTTCGGTTTAGCTGGTAGAAAATAGAGTGATCACCACAGACTGGACGTTTTATGGTAATCAACCATTGGGAACCGATGAAAGCTTTTAGCAATTAGGCGGCTTTATATTGGTGAAGAGTGCCATCAGGATTTTGTTGGATGCAACAATGATAACTCCATATTTTATATGATATTTGGGCACATATTCATAGCTAAAACAGTGCAAAAGTATTATCATATTACTTCCTAACCCTAGTTTTATATATTTTGCAGATTTCACTTGATTGTTGATTTTGTAGCTATTTAGGTGCAAAATGGAGCGTATTTGGAGTAATTGCGAAATCTCAGTGCAAATCAAGTAACGAGATGGTCTGAATGGAAGAATACGCGTGATTGGGCTAAAAGGATAACTTGGAGTAATTTGTGCGCCTGTAGGAGAATGAGCATAACGTTAATGTAGAAGTCAAAATCGCTCGACTATTGATTTCTTGAAAAGCTAAGGGAGATAGCTAAAACTTCTTTGTGCTTGAATATTCAAAAGGTTAGAATAGTTAGAAAATCTTGGTTGCTTTAAAATAAATCGAGAAAACAGAAAAAGCAAATGAGTTTGCAATGCGGGAAAGGCATTACCATAAAAAATCTCCCTGTTGTAATCTTGAGAGAAAAAAAAAAAAAAAAAAACTAATGCAATCAAAACAGTCTAGCAAAGATACATGTTGCATAGTCATGAAAATGTTAGCAAAAATGCTAGAAAAGCCCGAGTAATACTTGGTGAATGTAGTACATATACATGAGGAATAATGTGAAGAAAGCTAAGGCTTTCAGCTTTGCTGAGATTAGTAAGTCGGGAATTGTGAACGTGTTGAGAATAGTTGAGAGTGGCCAATACAATTAATTCAAGAAGAGTCACTTTACATAAGAGCCTATGTTATAACCAAATAAAAATTAGGGATAATTACAAAATGGCCGCCGAACTATTAGCAGTTTTTCACTTCGGCATATAAACTATTAACAGTGACTAAACCGCCGCCAACCTATTTGAATATTACTACTCGAAAGCTGTCGGCCAGAATACCGCCCAAATTCATTGCACAGCCGATTTCAGAAAACCACCTTTTGGGACAGAATTTGGGCGGTATTCTGGCCGGAAGCTTTCGAGTAGTAATATTCAAATAGGTTGGTGGCGGTTTAGTCACTGTTAATAGTTTATATGCCGAAGTGAAAAAGTACTAATAGTTCGGCGACCATTTTGTAATTATCCCTAAAAAGTATTACTTTGTTCCAAGCTTACATACATTTAAGTGCGATGAGGTGCTAGACGATATGCAATCATATGGTAGGCCACATGCATGATATAACTCGATAGTAAACACGTCCTATCTTATCCACTTGGGTGAAGAATGATACACATAAACCGTGAGGATTACTATCTCGAGGGATTAAGTTCTAAGAGTAGTTGAAGTGTGTATATGTTTCTTAAAAATCAAACTTTAAGCAATAATGTAACTAGTGATCATAATAAAAGTTGTCCTCTGTTGTAGTTCTTTAGTTTACTTGTTGGGGCACAACAAGTAAAGTTTGGGGGATTTTGATTACTCTATTTTTTACGTTATTCTCAGGCACATATTCATAGCTAAAATAGTGCAAAACACTTAGAATAATACTTCCTAACACTCGTTTAATATATTTAACAGATTTCACTTGATTATTGATTTTGTAGCTATCAAGGTACGAAATGGAGCATATATGGAGTAATCATGAAATTCCGGTGCAAATCAAGTAACGAGGGGGTCTAAATTGAAGAATATGAGGGATTGGGCTAAAAGGATAACTTGGAATAATCTACGCAGCTATAGGATATTGAACATAACGTTTGGTGTAGAAGTCGAAATTGCTCGATTCATGATTCCTTGGAAATCTACAAGAGAGAACTATAACTTCTATGTTGATGATATTGTCCGATTCCTCCTCCAAAATAATATAAATTATGAAGAAGGGCGAAGTTGTGTAGAAGTGTTCCAGTTGGTAACATGACATACCTCCAGTGTTTGGCTTATAACTTGAGTTCTACACATCCAACAGAGGTGAAACTAGTGGCATTAGAAAATCTAAATCAATTATCTACACTGTTGGCACGAGTATCCAACATCAAATTTAGACCGGAATACATTCAAAATTAGCTTCAAAGGTGGACCTACAGTGAGTCTGTCAAATTTGCTCAATCGAAAGGAGTGATCCAACTCGATCGTGCAAGTTGCCGAACCCAGACACACATTTTTACGCAATTTCTCATCCCACATCCAGTTTTCTTCCACTTGTACCTAGTTTATACACTCCTACGAATTCCTCAAGGTCCTAATATATTAAGGAGACTCAGTTTTTTACACTCAAAATATATTATATACTAGGGACTAGTAGAAGAGCCGGGAGAGAGGAAGGAGTAGTAGCGGAGTATGCAGGAGGAGCATGCCGCCCCACCGCTGTCGATCTTTGGTCTAGTATCTTAGTTTATTGTTAACGGTTTCCTCTATTATTCTGATTTATTTAGTTATGAATTAGTCGCATATGCTCTAGGGCTAGAGAGTAGATTATGTGGATCCCTTTGACTTTTATTTGTTGGTTGAACCTCATTCTATGTTGTTTGGAATTGACTTGTGTGTTTGATAATCTAATCAATTATTAGATATGTTGGGCTTATACTTTCTGGTCCTTTAAACATGTATGACACACACACACACACACACACACACATATATATATATATATATTATATTTTACAAAAATAATATAGTTCTAAAATCTAATTAATTTTCATTCACGGTCGAACCACCAGTTGAACCGGTTAGACCAGTTGAACATTGCTCTTTGACTCTATTTTATTTTCATGATTAGCCTGAGTTATGATTGATGCATGATTAGCCTGATCACTTATGTTGTGCACACATGAATCAATATCCAAAATCCGGGAGGTCGGGATATTGATGGTCAACTAACACAGGACACATTATTTGAAAGACCGAATGGATGGAGAACAATATAGGGGTATTTCCTATGCACTTTAGAAGTTATATTCGTAGGCTTAACCAGGGAGGTTGGTTTGTTTTGTATATTCTACACCTCAAGCGCTCGGGGAGGGGGTTTGAGATACACTTAGGCGAAGCCTGATAATAATAGAGATGATATAAATTAGGATAATTTCCTTAGTTTGCATTAATCAATGATTTCTGAAATCTATAATCCTATGATAGTTTCTATTTGTTTATGTTAATCCATAATTTGTTGATCCATCTTCCATTAACCTAGATATATCAAGACCAAAACAACTATAATACTTTGACTATGATCCCTCCATCAATCTTTGTGGCGTACGATCTTGCTCACCACTAGCTAATGACTATATCGTGCACTTGCAGTATAAATGTTAATAAAACGAGCGACCAAGTGTTTTGCGCCGTGTGGGGGATTGATTTTTAGCTACCAGTTAAATATTACGGTGGCAGGTTATGTATAATCTAGGCATTTACTTTTATTTATTTAAATTTCTATTTCTTGTTTAATTATGAATTTATATAAGTTCTGAATTTTTATTATTTATTTACTATTTCAGAAAAATCAATATCAATCAAAATTTAAAAATAATTGATATAGCTGATATGCGTTGTTGTTTCTCCAGTACATTTTGATTACTTATTTATTTCTTTATTTTTTTCTCTAGATTTTTTAGTTTTATTATATATATTTTATTTGTATTTTCGGTTATATATGTATATATATATATATATATATATATATATATATTATTTTATTTTTATTTGAATATATATAGTATTTTGTGTTTATATATATATATCTATTTTATAAACTTTATATTTATATTTTCATATACGTATATTATTATTATTTATGTTTTATTTTTTACTTATGTATTTATATAGTATTATATGTTTATATATTATTATTATCATTATATATTTTTATGATTATACAAAAAAAACTTTTCCAGTTTTTATTGTTTATTCATCTGACTATCAGTTGCTTTTGATTTGTTTATTTTGATGGATGGTGGATGATCGACAAATTAGCAGGAATGTAGAATGCAATAGTGATTTGCTGCCGACAAACCTCCCTGCTACTATGGAGCAAATGACTATTCGAGCCAAAAAAAATTGGTTATAGAGGAGTTGTGAGGCAACCCATTGCTGCCACTAATTTTGAGCTAAAACCAGAGTTGATCCCGATAATACAACATAATAGGTTTGAGAAGTGCCGTAAAAGCACCTCGCACAATTTTCAGAAATGTGTGAAACTATCAAGATAAACAGGGTCTCAGATGATATTATACGTCTTTGTCTTTTCCTTTTCTCTGTAGAGGAGGAAAAAATATGGTATTATTCCTTGATCGCTAATTCGGTTAATACTTGGGATGAGCTCTTGCAGAAATTCTGTTCAAATACTTTCCTCTAGTCAAGACTCTACAATTGGGGGGGAAATTATGCATGTTCGTGCAGAAGGGCTCCAAGTCAGTATATGAGGCTTAGGAGAGATTCAGAGACTTATTAAAAAGATGCCCACCACATATTATTATGATCTTTCCTCTCAAATTGTTACTTTTATAATGGCTTGGATGTTCCAACCGGAACCATAGTTGATGCTGCAATAGGAGGTGCTCTCATTAATAAATATCTTAAGGATGCTCTTAATTTTCTTGAAGAGATGAATATGAATAGTTATTAGTGGCCTGTGGAGTGCAAATCAATTGGAAAAGCTAACAATCCATTGGAGAATGATTCAGTTGAGAAGTTGCCTGCTCAGGTAAATGCTTTGACTACTTTTCATACCCAAGGTTCTTCGGGGTTAGAAATACCATTGAGGAGCCAATTTATGGTTTTAATGTTACCAATGAGATCATCCATGAAGAAAAGAAATCTAGAATGGAGGACATGTTCACCTCTTTCATGGATGAAGTTAAAAATTTCATGGGTGAGCCTAGATTATGGTTTGCTAATAAGGTAACAAAATTTGACAATGTGGAGAGTAAGAGAAACCAGTTAACGGATCGAGTTGGAGAATTGCCTACAAGTTTTGGAGCTTGAATTCACCAACAAAGACTCAAATCGAGCAGCTAGCTATGATAGTGTTGGAAAAAATAGGTGTATTTGAAAATGACTCTAGAAATTGACGGGACTGGCGAAGTCGAGGCATGAGTTTGACTCGCTATCTGTAAGTCAATATTACCCCGCATCCAAGTGCTCGCGGTCTATGACAATCATCCCTAAGATACAATGACTTTTAGCTTTAGGATTACAACACAACAAAACTAAAGCATTTGGCGAACTACTTGATACTCAGGACTTTCTTGTATTTGACCTTAGTAATTCGGTTATTGGAGATGTAAATATCAAGGGCTATTTATAGATTTTTAGGTGTCATTTCATGAATAGTTTCATCCTTTTAACTTGATCAATCACGACCGTTAGATCGTACCTCTTCACTGAAGGTCACGATCTAATGGTTAGATCGCATCATTTTCTGAACGTTCACGACCTTTCGTTTGCACCTATTCCATTTGAATAGTAGCAACTTTTGGTGATACCTTTTTGTCTAAAAGACACTTTTCCATTCATTCTCCGAAATTCCAACAATCCCCTGCATGAATGGAATAAGTTGTTTCTCTGTTAGAACTGCTCAAAGATTGGTCAACACCAACCTTCAAAAGCCAACTTCTAACACAACCCCAACATGAATGACAACTAATGCATGGACACCCTAGACTGACAACCACAAGAAAGTCCCGAAGAACCGACATTGCATCGAGAGAGGTAGCTTTCAGCTTTAAACCTTCCCTAGTGAGATGCTATCAGATGTACTCACTGCTCAGTGAACGCGATGTCTTGAACTGGTAGTTTTTTGTGTACACTAAGATAATAACATTCACACAATGGCAACTATGATATCTTTTTATTCTCACATTGTGTCCGTTAAGAGTCCTAGACCATATCCTGGAGTCATACGTTTTAGTGTGAAGCGGCCTCACTTCTCACATATATAAGTGACCTCCTTTTAGAACTTAATCCAGGTGTAGCCTGAAATACCCCACCATATTTGGTATAGGAGTCATTAAAAGAGTAATCGCTTAACCTTACCACACATCATCAGGAAAGCACTTGGTTGTCTTTGGGAATGTGTTTGAATGTGTTTCGAGTTTTTACACTGAACACATTCGAGTTCCAAGTGCCCGAACAACCCGTTCATAGCTTAGTGGTCTCATTAAACCAAGTTCGTGGGATCTCCACTCATCATGGATGAGTTACCACCATGCTTGGTCTTTGTGTGTGGGTTTTTTTAACACATTCCTTAGACATGCAGCGTAGTTGATCTCCCATTTAGAATTTCATTCACGGATCGTATTCTTCTATTGAAGATTAACTGTCTTATGGCCTCTAGTTCTGGCTTTAGGTACATTTTTACCTTAGCTGAACACCCCCTACATTTGAACACTTATGTGAGAAGACCATCTCCCCCCACAATTAAAACTTTTGCCAAAGGACTTCATCTCTCCACAGTTTGACATTATATGGAAACTTAATTTCCATATTGGGTTATCTAAGTCATATCTTAAGTAATCAATCCATAAATTGAACTACTTAAATTGTAGTCTGGAAACTACATAGCTATTTCTTCAGCTACCAATGATTTAGCTCATTTGACTTATATCCAATTTTTATTGGGCTTAAATCCTCTAACCGATTCAACTTATGTCCACCATTTAGCCCAATGGACTTGTATCTATATAGTTGGGTTCATGTCCTCTTCAAGGGCAATACTACTTTTGGACATCTTGAGTCCATGTGGACACCCATTTAGTATTTGTCATCTTTGGGTTTCTCCGAAGCCATACCATTTTACAATTTGGGCTTATCCCAAATCGCCTCGTAGATAAACGCACGATCACCTATTTGTATAACCGATGTGGGATCTTGATTTTCATCTCAACCAAATGTTCCTCCTAATATAAAGTCTCACCGAATTCCCAACTTGTTAGGTCTACTCGGTCTTTATTTATACGAGAATTTCCACCATCCGATTAAATTGGGTATCTATCTTCGTACCAGCAGATTTGCATCTCACTTTATAAAGTCCCAATAATATCAGTCCAACTTTCATTTAGGCCCTTATACTTTAATTAAGTCGACTCCCAAATTTAAAAAGGCCCTCAAACTTAAACTAAGCCGAATTTTTCAATTAGCTCTAGTTTATTTGAAGTTTTTTAAACTTCTACATGTCCCTTGGACATGTCTGACTATTATTTGCTGAACAATTTGGTCAAGTCCAAAGACCTAATAATTATTTTGATTAGACAAAAAAATAGTAATAGTAATATACCAAGCAAGGCCTTAATCAAAATTACATTTGAGCCCAAATTAGTAATTATCAATTTGATAATACACACTAAAGACTCTAATTATACACTCATTTTGGTTTAAAATCTATATTTCCATATAAGATAAAAAAAAAAAATAATAACGCCAAAATCAAACAAGTCTAAATACTGGGCTTCAATTAATTTAAAATAGATCAAGTGTCCAGGTGACATGATTAGACAAATTGATTTGGTCTTATTAGCTGACATGGAAATTATCGGCCAATGTTCCACGAAGTTGGATCCACATTCACTTGCAACTGAAAGAACAATTAACAGGGCTATTATGAAATGGGCTATAGCATTTCGCTTTCGAACCACCATGCCCTTATTAAATTAACCAGGCCCTCATTTCATTTCGTCTTTTCCATCATGCGGTTCACGCCGCTTTAAACCAGTCCTTTCATCGGACATTAGTTCGTCAGAAGAGGCACAAGTTCGAATCACAGTCAGCCGCAACTATCAATCTTTTCAATTTTATCTTTGGCATCACCAGACCGACACACGAAAAGACGCAAACTTCCCTCATCTTTCCTTAAACTGCCTAGAACAGTGAATTTGACAGGTCACCACTCCAAAAGTCACCCTTCACCATCACTATTGTCGCAACATCCCGACCATTTCATGAGGTAGTAGCCGGAGTAACAGCTACCGCCAATTAACGTTGCGAACAAAGATGTCGACCACCATAGTCGCGCCGATTTTGGGAGTATAAGATCTCCCACCAGATTAATTCCGATGAGAATATTTTCTCACCACTTCACTCCATTTTTAAGTGCCATTGCCCACCAATTGCAATAATGTATTGCGGGGGTATTTTGAGGGATAAAGGCCACCACCAGGAGGTGTATTAATCTGCATTTCGCTTCTCTCATCCTTTTTCTGCTATTCTGCTTAGGAAACTTTCTTTCCCTTGATTTGCCTTTTGACTTCTCCTGTTTTCATTAACAGAAGCTTTTGAATTCAATGAGCAAAAGTACTCTAAATGTCTGCAAATATTAATACCAAAGCAAACAAAGACATAAGAGAGTGCTTAAAATTGACACTTTTAAGCCAATGCTAAATAATTGGAATCTTAAGATTCCAACAGTGACTTATTAAATTTTAACTTCTGATTCCTCCATCATAAGCATAATGACCATTAGTATAACACAAAATATTGTGTTGGCAGTCATCTTCATATACACAAAATATCGTCTTACAATTGTTAGAAAAAAAATAGGTGTAGTTGAAAATGGTTGTAAAAATTGATGGGACTGGTAAAGTCGAGGCACGAGTTTGATTCGTTGTTCGTAAGATGATATTACCTTACATCCAAGTGCTCACGGTCTTCGGAAATCATCCCCAAGATACAAAGACTTTTAGCTTTGGGATTGCCTCACAACAAAACCAAAGCTTTTGACGAACTACTCGATACGCAGGACTTTCTTGTAGACTCAAAAGACCACAATTGCAAAAGATAATGTATGCAGATTGTAGTGAGGTTTTCGTTGTATTTGACCTTTGTAATTTGATTATTGGAAATTTAAATGTCAAGGTCAATGTATAGACTTCTAGGCATCATTTTATGAACAATTGCATCCTTTTAACTTGATCAATCACGATCGTTAGATCGTACCTCTACACCGCAGGTCACGATCTAATAGCTAGATTGCATCATTTTTAGAACGTTCACGACCTTTCGTCCATACCTATTCCATTTGTATAGTCGCAACTTTTCACGATATTGTTTTGTCTAAAAGACACTTTTCCATTCACACGCTAAAATTCCAACAGATAGTAGGTGCACTTTCATCGAGTGCAGAAAACTTAGCTATCATAGCGGGTTCACAATGAAAACAAAGATGTTTTCCTCTTGAAACTAAAGCTTAATCCATAGAGCAATGCAATGCAATTCAGCTGTCAGTACTTATTGAAGAACTATTAGTTGATAAAGAGAAAAAGGCAAGCCAAAATTCACATACAAAATTCTCAGGAACAGGAGATCACCGCTTCACATGCCATGATGGAGACTATTGAAGGAGGTCTTTTTAATGGCAACCACTAAGAGAGGACATCGATGATATAGCTGATTTTGAAGAAGAGATACCTCATCCTCTTTGTTTTGGGAGTTTACTTGATTTATATTCTATTTTGAGTCAAATTGTGATTATTTATCTAATTGCAGTGGAAGTTATGAGTCATCTTTTATAAATAATTTTAGAAAACTTGCATCACATTGGGCACATAGCTGAATCTATTTTATACTCATAATGCCATAATGTAGTTCGGGATCTTTGTTTTCATACTTGCATAAAAGATTCACCAATTTTATTTGAGCAAACAAAAGCATGACAACAAAAATATTTCTTTTTTTTTTTTTAATCTTGGATAACACTGGTGAAGTTCGGGTTGCCAACTTAAAAACAAGAACTGACTAAGAAGTAACCCATTATTTTTAATGTTTTTATTATTCCTCGTACGATTGTTAATTTTATTTCCCACCACTAACATATTTTCTAGGTTTTCAGATGCTAAAGAAATTGAAAAGTGGACAAGCAGAGAAGCAACGTGATCTGAGTACGAGGGTCAAAAAATTAAAAAAAATGGAGTAAAAATAAGCATAACGGATGAAAGGAACACGTGGGGCATTAAGTTCTGCTCGACCAGGTGAATTTTGTCGTGATGAGCCAAGGTGCAAGCGGGGTAAGTCAGTAAGTTTCACTCGACCAGGAAAAATGTTGCCTAACCGAGCTATCTAATACCTTAGAGAATTTGTTTGGCCGAGCAAACAAAGTTGTGAGTTTCATAATTTTACCCCATATGCATTTTTATAAGTTCGGGAGGGGGGGGGGGGGGAGAAGAGGACAGATCATGAGTCATTTTTCATCCAAAACTCCAAAACCCTCTCAAATTCTCATGCTCTCTACTCTCACTTACTCACCCATCACACCTAATCGCATAAAATTTGATTACACCATTAGATTACTTATTAAGTTTATAGTAGTTTAACCATGCTAGTTTTTAAATTTAGTTACTTTTACCGTTCATTGAGTCGGGTTATCTTTTCACATTCCAACCACAAAACGAGATGCTTCTTACTCTAAAACTTTATTTCAATTACTCTATTGTGATAGATTAGTTGCATGGGTAGTATAATTTGAGTATTCTGACATGTAAAACATAGAATTTTCGTGCATTGCTAGCTTATGGTGCTTGTAGTGCCTATTTGTCGATATCAATTCTATGTTTTAATTGTTTTGTTGTGCAATTAGATTATGACTGCTTGTAGAATACATATAAACGGTTAATTTCATTTGTGTTTGCTAGAATAAGATGGAATTGATAGTTTTAGGCTCTAGAAAATGGAGTCGTAGGTTTAAATTCTCATGATTATAATCCACTTATGCATGACGTTTGGTGCTTAATTATTTAATATTGATTGATTTTGATTATGTGTGGGGTGGGGGAATTACTAATTTGATGTTTTTTAGAAAAGAGTTGAGTTTTGTATTTTGTTGAGCACTTGGTACGCAAAATACAAATGAGACTCTGGCAATTTTTTTCTAAAATATTTGCAATTAATTAGCTAGTTGATTTTAGTTTATCATTATATAATCAATTTAGGTTATTATATGATTGATGTAATTGAGCATGCTTGTATACGCTAGTCGATTATTTATATGTATAATGAATCGCTCAATTGAGCATAATTGTATATGCTAAGTCCGACCATAGTATACTACATATCGGAATATTACAACTTTGTGCTCTTGGCCAAAAAGTTGTAAGTCTGACCACATTATATTGTTCATCCCCACAAACTTGTTTACAAAATAAGTTTGGGGGAGGGGGATGATGTTTATTTTTCATTGCTCTTCTTATCTGCATATTTGCTTGTTCATTCAAGTCGGACTACAATAGATAGTTTAAATTCTTTAAATTTAGATTATTTGTAAACCTAGACGTGTAATAATATTTAAATTTAATAATTACCTTAATTTTAGTGGTTAATCTTTATTTTTGCATTATCACGTGTAGTTTGTATTTTAAAATTCATTTTTTGTTTTGCACATTTACTTGTTGTATTATGATAGAGAGTCTTAGGAAGCGTAGGGACTTGGTGACAAGCCTATGATGAGCTGATTTTTTGTTAAATTTTAAAGAAATACACATGGTAGGACATTGATAGGCATAGGAAAATGAAGTTAAACTTGTCTTTTGAGTAGTGATAAAAAATCAGTAAGATTTTAAGCTATAATTGATACTACAATTTTTGGAGTAATTTATCATTCTTTAAAGTGTGCTTTGTTGGTCATGTCATATAGAGTCTCTAGAACTTCTCTTGAGTCTGTTTTAACATATCTTGTATATATTAAGCTTGAGAAATGATTTTAGTCCATGTTTGATTGTTCTAACCTACTTTGGTCAAAAGTTTTCCTACCAAATAATAGTTTCATCACTAGTTAGCCAGTTTGAGTCTTAGCCCTATTTTTTAAATCAATATTACATGCTCATAACCGATTTTAGCATGTTTACCAGTACTTGAGCTACTTGAGTAAGGGAGAAGGATGGAAGAGATTGAGTGAGTAAAAAATTGAGATTGGTTGATAAAGTGAGATTTCTTTTGTAGTGAGAATTATGCGCTTATGTATTTGTATATGGTTAGAATAGTTAGCTGACTTTGGTAGCCTTAAAAAAAAACTAATAAAAAAAATTCAGATTTGCAGTGTATGAAAGGGTATCACCATAAAAAATACAATCCCTACATTGTAAAAATTTATCGAAAAAACTAAAGCAATCAAGAGACCAATATTTGCTTATATAAAAGAACCAAACAGGAAAAACAAAAAGTACAAGTCTCTATCTCTCTATTACAAAATTACAAGAGCCTACAAGTTGCTTGTAAAATGAGAAAAAACAACATCGACAAACTGGTGAAAAACTCGAACTAAAGTCCTACAAAGAAGATAGATATACGACGAAATCTTCTAGATAGGAGGGCAAGGCTGGAGTAAGGCCTGAAAAGTAGGATGCTGCATGGCCAGAGGCTGATGCTACAGTAGTGTTCGAGTTTCGACAGCTGAAGATATAGACTAAGCGAATCTGCACTTGGGGGACTGTAACGGGCGAGCTTCCAGGCGTGCAACCACAATCATCACGCCAAGGATGCAAGAGGATTACATTCGTGGACTCTTCCGGAGCGAGAGAAGTCCCGCTGGCCTCATTAAAACCACTTTTGGTAAACCCAATCTGAAAAACCTAAAAGTAGGAAAAAGAGAGCCAACGTAGAAATAACACAACTAAGATCCGTTAAATCAGTAGTCCATTAATTCACAAGTAATTACTATCCCACTAAAGGAACTCCCTAGTGGTAAGAAGCTGCAAGAACAAAAGGGGTGGGAATTCATTAATCTGTCAATTCACAAGTATCCCGATAACAGAACTCCCAATAATGTATTATTCATACCCCCAATAGGAAATGAGTCTGCCTCTCGGACCAATAACCAGATTCGAGAAGCCACTTTATTGACCGAATGAGATGCCTCTTTAAAAATTACCTAGTTTCGCATTTTCTAAATGGCCCAAATAAGAGTAACAAAAGTAACACTCCAAAGTGATCAAACACGCGGACTGAGCTGTAGCTCCAAAGCTTGAAGAAAGAGCCTATGAAACCTACATCAAAATCTAGAGAAAAATGAAAAGTCCAACACACAAAATGGAAAATGTGCAAAGTAAAAGGGCAATTAGTAAATAAACGATCAAGAGATTCCCCTGATTGACGGCAAAACATGCAAATCAAAGGGCCCTGAATGCTTCTAGAATGCAGATGATCCGAAGAAGGGTTTCTACCATGAATATCTCTCCAAATGATCGTGGAATGGTAGTTTGGAATGAAGGGAGCCCAAATCCAAGAGGCCCATGACGGAGAAGCAATAGAGGGACACAAATACTAGTAAGCGGCCGAAGAAGTGACATTACCATTCTGAGAACCCATCCAAACACGATAATCAACCGTATTCGGAGAAAATGCATAAGCGAAAATGTCCTTCGCAATAATAGGGAACGCCAATACGAAGTCCATAGTAAGGAACCAAACTCCATTATATAGAATTCCGAGATGGAATGAGAGAAGCAATCCAGTTGCTCCATAGGTATATTAACCTAATCGGCTATGACATATCCAAGCCAGTTTATCCAGCCAAAACGAGCCAACAATCCAAAGAGGGGTATAATGCAGTCGTGCAAACTAATGATGAAGACCTCCCTGCAAGGATAACATAATCGAATAATTTCAAGGCCTTCTAGCATAGAGCCACCTAGCATGCATCATTCCCATAGCCGAGAAGTTAAGACCTCCCAGGAAAAGCACATGAGATAAGCCTCGTTCTGCAATAATTAAGGTTGTATGAGTATGAAAGAGTTTGTGAAATTTTGCTTGCAAATTTAGAAACAGCCGAGTATAAGTAGTTGAAGTAATAAGGTAAATGAAGCTAATTTGAAGCTTCTCTAGGAGTTAAAAAGTAAGGATGTGTGAAAAAATTGTTGAGGGGTAGTTGAAAGTAGCGAGCTAACTCAATTAGTTTAATCAAAAGTCATTATTTCCAAAAAGTATGTCCCACCTTTACTAAAGAGCCTATATTACACCCAAAAATAAATTCTTATTTGGTCCAAGCTACATACATTTACGTGCGATAAGTGGCTAAACGATATGCAAGCATACGGTAGGCCCTATGCATGATGCAACTCAAGAGTAAACATGACCTATCTTATAAACTTGAGTGAAGAGCGATACACATAAGCCGTGAATATCACTTACTCGAGGAATTTAGTTCTAAGGGTAGTTGAAGTGTGTATCTCATCCATAATAAAGGTTATGCATGTTTTGGTCTAAGTTTTATCTTTTGTTGTTCAGCACACCTAACGATAAAGTTTGGCAGATTATGATCACTCCATATTTTACGTAAATTTTGGGCAATAATTCATAGCTAAAAAGTGCATGAAAATATACATATTAACTTGTTAGCCTCTTGTTTAAGGCATTTGGTGGATTCACTTCTTTGTTGATTTTTTAGCATTTTTGTTTTTACAAAAATGGGCATATTTGGAGCAATTGTAAAATTTTGGAGGAAATTAAGGTGAAGAAGGGTCTAACGAGAATAACTGTAAGTTATTGGGCTTGAGAAAGACCTTGGACCGACCTAAAATGGAGAAGAAATAAGAATGACAAATTGGAGTTAAAATGTGCATCTCTAAGAGAATGAGAAAGATACAACTTCTATATCGACAACATTTCCAATTCCCGCCACAACCCAGCAAATATTCTTAAGGAGGGTGGAGTTGCGCAGAAATATGACAGTTGGTGGCATGATATACCTCAAGTATTTCACTCATATCTTGAGTTATAAATTTCTAATTAAGGTAAAACCAGTGACATTAGAAAACTAAATCAAATATCTTCAACTTTTTTAGAAATCAATGTCTGATTCCAACAAGAAAGCCTTAAAAAAAATTTAAATTAAATCAGCAGTGCCATTCGGAAGAACCGCTCGACGAGGTAAACTTGCCCGCCGAGTAAAGTCCTGTAATGTGCAATTTGTCCGGCCGAACCAATAATTCTGCCCCATAAGAGAATATATACGTGGTTTTGGACCCGAATTCGATTTTCTCCCCGCTTAACCTAGTCCATAACTCCTATAATATCCAAAGGCTTTGATTCACAAGGGACGACATATACATCAGTAAATTAGAGTTTTAAACTCCATAAGAGCATAAAGAGATATAAAGATCAGAGTCGCAAGGAACGAAGGAATAGCAGTGAAGTGTCCAGGAGGAGCACGCCAAACTAAAGCATATATTTGTCCAGATTGAAGCATGATTATATGTTTCTCCTATGATTTACATAAAACTATAGTTTTGGGCAAATTGAGAATTGATGTATATGTGCATATGTCGTTATATACAACTTTGGCAATTATGAACGTTTACATGACTTATGTGATTTTTATAGAACTATGTTTAGCTTGTTTGATATTTCCTCATGAAATTGAAAGTTATGACTTGAATTGTTCATTTATACTCTTAGTGGATTTTGTAGCTAGATATCATAATAAACTTACATGCATGATTAGAATAAATTTGATGGTTGCTTGAGCTATGAGTTTAATCAAGTAAATTAAATTATGTATTTCCATGATAAAAGAAAATCATAGAAAAAAATCAATCTCGTGATAAAGGTTTTCCACATAGTATTGTTGATCCTAAGAAAATGATTAAACCAACTCGACCCAAATCTGAACTACCTGCCTCAAATGAAATTGAGTACCACGACACAATTGATTTTCTTAAGTAGAAACTACTTTCATGAAAAATAACTACATATCATTAATCATACAATCCACCAATCCCTAATAACAAAGTACCATCTAACAAATTCAGAACCAGCACCCTAATGAATTTGAGGTTGCCCCTGACAACACTCTTTCTAACCTAGTATTACTGAAAGTATATGATGCAACTATAGCTAGTGATGAGCAAGGTTGATCCCACATAGACTGTTACTATTGTTAATTTAGTCCCCCGTATGGAATAATTCAGTTCTATGTAGAATCTCGAATAAATGATGGTTGTGATTACACTAAAACTAAAATTGGAAATAAACAAAATAAACAAGTAGAACACTCAAATGATGGCAAGCAAATAATGATTGGGAAGAAATCAAGTCTTTAAGACGTATTCTAAGGTTAGGTTTCACTTACAATCTCATTTGTTTAGTTACCCTAATACTCTAGTATTTTAAATTGAATTCAAGTTCTTATTAGAAGATTACTACTCTAGTTACCTTTTCTCTCGGACGATGCTAACATGTTGATTACATACAAATAAGACCAATGCCTACACAAGTACCTCACTCCTCTCGGACGATTATTAATACCTATGCTATGTCTAGTAAGCCTGTTAACAACCCTTCTCTCTCGGGTGTTGAGTTATTAAGAAAGTAGAATTAAACAATTCATCAAATTGATAAATTCATACGAACAAGCACAAACACATAAGATAAGAACATTGAATGGAGTCTAGAATAAAAACGATAATCAAAATATAGTCGAACAAAAATCTACTTTCTAACCCTAGAACACAAGGGCATTTTTACTACTCATGGTCATAATAAAATCTATCATATGTTCATAGACAAACATAGAAAGAAATTAAAAAAATTATAAACGACAGAACCCGTAATCTTGAATCTTGATCTTTGACTCTTGTTTATGACTCTCCAATTCAAGCCGCCAATCTCTAAAATATGATGTATGATGTCTAACTTCTCTCTTTGATGTATAGAGCCTCGGGGTATTTATAGGAGTACATAACTAGGATAAAGTGAGAGAAAATCTTACGTGGGTGCGAAAAATTCGCTCAAAAACGCGTGTATTGACCTGTGGGAATAATGGGTTGAATTAGCCTTCCACTACCATCGATTTCACCTATTTGAATATGTATATCTCAAAATATGGGCAAAATATAAAAGACGTGTCAGGATAGTGATAAAGCGGAAACCCGAATATCAATTGAATCGCAATTAAGACAATCAACTGAAATGGTAAAAATAGTAGGAATGTAAATAACACAAGGATTTACGTGGTTCGATCACGAAGATCTACGTCCACAGGGGAGAGTAATTACTCTCGATTTCTTTTCACTATTCGAGTTCAGATACAATCCTTGACTACACAAAAACATCAAGCTGATGGCAATAGTCCCCCTTAATCTATACAATCTTTCTACTATTTAAACTAGGAGGCCCATTGTGAACTACCCACTACAATCATGCATGGGAGGTTGAGAAGATCATGGGCCAAGTATGCATGGCGGTTGAGAAGATCATAGTAGAATATTTCTTTGACTTGTTCTTCCTTTGTTTGGGCCGCCTCGTGTGTGCTTGCATTCTCGGGTGGCGGACTGGGCCAACCCGAGGAGATTGGGCCCTACCTATCAGATGCCCCCCCCCCCAGCCGTAGCGAGAAATGAGCTTCGGTTTGAAGTTTGTAACTAGGATGATATGGGTAGTTTGTTGCTGCCGAAGGGTGAGGTAGTCAAGCGGAGTTGAATTGGTGAATCCTCGGGGTTAGATAGTCAATCGGACTTGAAATAATGTACCCCCTGAGGCGAGGTAGGCAACCGGAGTTGAATTGGTGAATCCCCGGGGTTAGATAGTCAACCGGACTTGAAATAGTGTACCTCCCGAGTTAAGGTAGGCAACCGGATGTGAAATAGTGTATCCCCGGGGTGAGGTAGTCAACCGGAGTTGAAATAGTGTACCTCCCGAGTTGAGGTAGGCAACCGGAGTTGAGATAGTGTATCCCCGAGGTGAGGTAGTCAACCAGAGGTAGATTAGTGTACCTCCCGAGTTGAGGTAGGCAACCGGAGTTGAAATAGTGTATCCCCGGGGTGAGGTAGTCAACCGGAGTTGACGAAATCCGGAAGGCGCATGACTCCCTACGCGCATGGCCATCTAAAAGGCGCGTGAAAAGCACGCTTGTATCACATGCATTGAATTTGAAAGGTCGGAATCTGGGCTGTTGGATTTTTTATATATAAAAGGTGTGAACTGACAGTTTCACTTAACCATTTCATTTGCAAATCGCGACAAGCACAGAGCGGGACAAAAGGAAAAACTTCTGCAAATTCAGAGCATTTAGTGTTTGAATCAAGTAAGTATGCATTCATCTATTAGGGTAGTGGGAACGTCAGAACGCCCTATTGAGGCATCACCGATACGAACGGTATTTCCTGAGAGAAGGGAGATTAGGACTGTATTTCGGGCTGATTTTAGGGAAATCACGACCCGAACCGTAGATTTCAGTGACTGCCTGGAGGAGGATTTCGAGGTGGCCTCGGAGGCACCCCAAATGACTCGGGTGCAGGTAGAGGCTTTGATTCCTTCTTTTTATTTTTTCTATAATTTAGAGTATATAGTACCGGAGCCCGGCGACCGGGTGTGTTGTCGTCCTAAGAGTTTTATTGGGGTTTACATTGACCAGCTTAGGGTGGGTTTAAGGTTTCCCCTTTGGGACTTCTTCGTACAGCTGTTGTCGTATTTCGAAATTGCCCTGTGTCAGTTAGCACCCAATGCCATTAGGCAGGTTGTAGGGTTTTTGGTTGTCTGTAAGACTGCTGGTTTAGAGCCCGACGTAGGTATGTTTAGGTTTTTCTTCCAGCTAAAGGCCTTTGGAAAGGCTAAGGGGTGGTGTTCTTTCAGTCCGAGGCCCCGAGGTGGGTTTAGGGTCAAAAACCCTAGTAAAGTTGACGGCTGGAAGGAGAAGTTTATGTATGTGAAGGTGAATGAGACCATCCCGAGGTGGAACCGGGATGAGATAGTAGACAGTGCTCCGGTGATGGAGCCAGAGTCAGTGGAAGATTTCCGTATTGTGGGTGTATTTAAGCAAGTGTGCGCTGAGAAGGAGCTGGAGGAGGTGGGGTTAAGCCTCTATTACTCGGAAGTGCAGGAGGAGAATTTGCCAAAGTCGAAGACTTCGAAGAACCGGGGCAAGGGGCCGTCAGCCGGGGCTGCTGAGGAGGGTAGGATATCTCGTTGTGTTGTTATGTGTGTATTTAAATATAATAGTGTCTAACCTTGTGTGTTTTGTTCGCAATGGGGCGCGTCGGTAAGGATGTCTCTGGGAGCCCGCAAATGCCACCAGTGCTGAAAAGGAAAGCGGCCCCAAGGGAGGTGACACCGGAAGTAGGGGCAACCTCTGGAAATATTCGGAGTCAGGAGATCGAGGAGGATGTTGCAGGACCCGACTTGACCCTGAGGTCAAGAAAGAGGCCGGAGTGATCATTGGCGCCGCCACCGGAGACAAAAAAGATGCACTCAGACCCTTCTCCTAAGGCATATCTAAACGTTTATTAACTTATGTATGTTGTACATTCTGACGAAGTTCCTGCAGGGTCAGATGAGGACGATGGGCCTGAAAGGGCCAGAGATGCAAGAGCTGCTGGAGCTGGCACGGGGAATACTAGAGCTTGGGCGGAAGAGCAAGAGGGAGACGAAGGAGGAGCTGGCCGTGGAGCTGCGGGAGATCCATGCCCGGAATGATAAGCTCTCTCACGACCTGACGGAGGCCCGGCAAATGGCGGCCGAAGTGGAGAAGGAGGTCACCCAACTCCGGGGCGTGGAGGCAGAAATAGGGCTTCTCCGAGGGGAAGTGACGGAACTCCGCGCCGAACTAAAAGGTAAGGAAGCCGAGGTGATTAAGGGCCAAAGGGCTCTGCTGAATACCTTCGCGGAGAAACTCCTTCAGACGGGCATGTTCATGGACTATCAGATGAAGTTCGTGGCCGTCAGCGACACCGCCACTCGCTCCGTGGTGCTGGAGAAGGTGAAGGATGCCTACCCGGACGTGGATGTGTACCGTCTGGAGTTCGGGTACGACTACGAATCTGTAGGCGCCGTAGAGGAGGCCTACTACGAGGCCCTTGCCCAGATCCCTGAATGGCCTCTGGTGGATTCTCTAGCAGACAAGGGCGTCATGCTGACTGCCGAGGAGGTTGCCAACTGCGATGCTGACCAGGAAAAGGAGTTCCTAGCGTTCAGAAAGGGGCTTTTCATGCCGGATCAACGAAAATGGGCCCCACCCCCGAGGATGGAATCGGCAGCGGAGGTGTCGGGGCAGAGCTTCGGGGATGGCAACACTTCGCCGCAGGAGGCAAAACGGCCAACAGCAGCAGCGGATGGGACTTCGGCACCAGCGACAGCTGCGGGGACCGTGTCGGGGCAAGGGGAGGTCAGTCCCCCCTAATTTGAAATTTGGTGTTTGAACATTGTACAGGACTATGGATGTATGAACATTAATGTACTTGTATTTTGAACAAGCTGTTGTATGGTATTTTTTACTGAACACTTTGTGGTGAAAAGTTGAAATGAACTTTGGAGAAATTTATTGAATTGTACTTGTACTGCAATGAGTGTGTGTTGTACAGAGTACTGAATGTGTAGCTTCTAACAGGAGAACGCCGAGGAACTTCACGGCGTAATAAAGCAGCTCATGCGGTCCCTGGACTGGTTCCGGAGTGAGAGAGATAACCTTCGGAAGCACGTGGTGCCCAGTCTAGAAAGAAAATTGGCTGCTGCCGAGAAAAATTTGGCCGAAGCAGAGAAGGCACGGACCGAGACTGCAGAGAGTCCACTACACTACAAACTGAACTCGTTGTCAAAGGATGCCGAAGTGGAGCGGATGTACGTGCATCAGCGGGAGTATGAGCGCATCCTGACGAAATATGGCCTGTTGACTTTTGAGGATCTCGAATCACGAATTATGGAGGTCCAGGCTGAGATAAAGGAATTAATGGACCTTGGGGACACGAACTCTGCCGAGGTGTACAGAAAGCGGCAAGTTTTAGAGCTCCTCCTGGGAATGTATCAGAACTTAGAGGGCTGGAGGAGATGGCGACGCACTTCGGAAGAGGGCTACAGCCGGGCAAAGTACGCAGAAGAAGGCCGACTGGCACGGCGCGGGCCGGAGGAATTGTAATCCGGGAACCGAGCACTGCTGTGGCAGGCAGGACCAGCAAGGAGAGTTCAGGGGCCCAAAGAAAATTGACAGGGCGGCGAAGGACGGAGCCGGAGTGGAGCTTGGGGTCCAGCGAACAAGTCCGGGAATTCGCGCAAGAAGTTGAAGAAATGGCCCCCGCAGAGTGGGACCCAGTGGAGTGGGCGAGAAACTCGAGACCGGCCAGGAGAGCGGGACAGTCAAATCGCAGACGTCAAGGTGACAGGGGGAGGTCGAGGAGCGGAGGATTGCCTCGAGGTGTCTCCAGGTCCCGAAGAAGTCCTAGAGCAAGCCAAGGCTTGCCAGGGCGCCGGAGTGCCGAGTTCTGGCTAGGAGGCAAGAAAAAATAATAGGCAATGTAAAAAGTATGAAGATGTATGAACGTTTGAAAAAAATGAAAATGTATGTATGGAACTTGTTTTTATAAGGAAAATATGTATGATGTATGTTGTGAATGGAAAGATATGATTATGTAAAAATTTCAAATGTGCCACTATGCAATGTTAAGTAGATGCTTCCAACACTCGGGAGTACGGAATGTACGAAAGCTCGTCTGGAGACAAGGTGTAAGACCTCCCCGGGCGGATCAGGCAGGAGGCAACTCTTGTCCGTAGACAAGGTTGGAAACTTCCCCGGACGAATCGGGTGAGAGGCAATTCTTGTCTGGAGACAAGTAGTTAATGAGGGCTTCCTTGGACGAGGTAGGTGGTAGCCAATTGTTAATTGACACAATTAAGTGTGCGTGTAGAGGAGGTCGGGGCGTCCCCGCAACGTGTAAAGAGAACAACATATGTTGAAAGGAAATATTTCATTAATATCCATTGTCGGGACCATCAGGAATACACTATAAATCTGAAATTTGAAAGACTACGGAAGTAAGGTACTGCGGAAGTAAAAATATTGTAAAAATAAAAATTAAAAAAAAAAAAAAAAAAGGAGAAGAACATTGTCTAACGAAGTAGACTAAAGGAAGAAACGTCGCAAGTTGCTGATGTACCACGTGCGGGGCACCGGAGTGCCATTCGGATGTGCTAGCATATAGCTCCCGGAGGCATAGGCAGTGGTGACACGATATGGTCCTTCCCAAGTTGCATGTAACTTGCCCTTGGGTGCGGCTTTACTAGCAGAATTCAGCCGGAGCACCAAGTCTCCGACCTAAAATTGAGTCCCGCGGACCCGGTTATTGTAGTACCGGGCTGTTCGCTGCTTATACTTAGCTTGCCGGATAAATGCTTGTTCACAGCGATGTTCGAGCTCATCGAGATTAGCGCGAAGGTTATCCCCATTGGACTCGGGGTTGTGGTTCAGAAGTCTGGGGCTGGGTACGCCGATTTCAGCGGGGATGACCGCTTCGCAGCCATAGGCAACGTTGTAAGGTGTTTCACCGGTGGAAGTGTGAGGTGTTGTGCGGTAAGCCCAGAGAACCTGTGGAAGGTTCTCGACCCAAAGGCCCTTGGCCTGATCTAGTCGTTTCTTGAGGCTGTTGACGATAGTGCGGTTTGTCACTTCAACTTGACCGTTGGCCTGAGGATGCGCCACCGAAGTAAAAACTTATTTGATATGTAATTCGGCACACCAGGAGCGAAGGGTCGTTGGCAAACTGCTTGCCATTGTCTGATATGATTGTGCTCGGGATGCCGAAGCGGCAGACAATGTTTCGCCAGACTTATTTTGAGGATGTTCTGGCCAGTGATGGCAATAAGCGGTTAAGCTTCCACCCACTTGGTAAAATACTCGACGGCGACGACCAGAAATTTAAGTCCGCTCGGGGCGATTGGGAACGGACCGACGAGGTCAATGCCCCATTAGATGAACAGCCAGGCGCTTTGGTTCCGATGAGGTAGGTCTGAGGTAGATTTTTCTGCTACGGAGTAGCGGGTTTCTGCCCCCTGGAGGGCTCGGCTAACGAAGTAAACGGGTCGTTGTGTACCGCAGTCTTCGCGGATGAGGGCCGCACTAATTGCTTCGTCGGCAGAGTCTAGGTATATGAAGAGGGGCTCTCCGCGGAGAGGTGCCGACATAGTTGGTAGTTGTTTGATATGCTGCTCCAAAGTGATGAAGGCTTCGTCGCACTGTGGTGTCCACTGGAACCTTTAGGCTCGTCGCAAAATTCTGAAGAGGGGGAATTGGCGCTCCGCTGCCTTGGCTAGGATGCGGTTTAGGGCGGCGAGGCCGCCAGTTAGACGTTGGACGTCCTTTATGGTCTTCGGTGTCTGGAGATCCATTACGTCTCTGATCTTTGCGGGATTGGCCTGGAGGCCGTGCTGGGACACCATGTACCCGAGGAATTTCCCCGAGCCAACACCGAAAGTGCACTTGGCGGGGTTGAGCCGAAGATTATGACGTCGTAGTGTACGGAGTGTCTCGGCAATGTCATGCGTGCATGAATCGAAGGAAAGACTATTAATGACGAGGTCGTCAACTTAGACCTCAACATTATGGCCTATTTGGTCTCGGAAGACGTAGTCCATGAGGCGTTAATATGTCGCCCCAGCGTTCTTGAGTCCAAAGGGCATCTTCTTAAACGCGAGGATGCCGAAGTCAGTGATGAAGACGGCTTTAAGGGCATCCCGCCGATCCATGTGGACTTTGTTGGTAGCCCTTATATAAATCCAAAAAACTGAGGACCTTGTATCCCATGAGGGCCTCGGCCTTCTGGTCGATTAGTGGTAGAGGGTAACAGTCCTTCAGACAGTGTTTGTTGAGGTCGGAGAAGTCGACGCACATTCTCCAAGCTCCAGTGAATTTCTTCACCATCACTGGGTTAGAGAGCCAGGACGGGTAGTGAACTTCGAATAGGATGTTCGCGTCCAAGAGCTGTTGGACTTCTCTTCGAATAGCTGCGTTTCGCTCCGGGGCGAACTTCCTTTGTTTCTGCTGTATGGGCTTTATAGCAGGATCCCCATTTAGTTTGTGGGTAATGAGGTCCGGAAAGACCCTTGGCATGTCCAGGGGGGGACCAAGCGAAGACTTCTGGGTACTCCCGCAGTGTTTGAATAATCGCCCCGTGTAGCGAGGGCACACAGACAATGCCTACCTTGACAGTTTGTTGTGGCTTTGTAAGGTCTAGTGGCACTTCGGCCACATCGGCCCCGACTGACTCGGAGGCGTCCGGAACGGATTCCGGATTAGTGATTTGAAACTGAGGCTTCGGGGGAACCTCGACTGTCGTTTTGAGTGCAACAAGCATGCACTCCTTTGATACTCTCTGGTTCCCGCGGACGGCTACTTCCCCATAGGATGTGGGGAACTTCAACGTTAGATGGTACGTGGAACAAATAGCCTTGGCCGGGGTAAGCCAGTCTCGGCTGAGGATCATGTTGTAAGGGGACGAGGTGGGCACAACGTAAAAGTCCACAAAAATGGTCTTTATCGCGGGACAGGTGCCAAGCGAAGCGGGAAGGGTGATGATTCCTTCAGGTTGGACCTCCCCCTGAGTGAAAGTCTGGAGAGGCCCGGGTGCAGGCCGGAGCCGTTCGTGGGGTATGCCCATCTTGCGGAAGCAATCAGAGAAGATGATGCTAACCGCAACGCTGTTGTCGATGTAGACGCGTTTGATCGTATATTAGCGACTACCATGTCAATAACGATGGCATCTGTTTGAGGTGTGAGCTCGGGAATGGGGTCATCCTCGGTAAAAGCCACTGCTTCGGTCTTATGAAGGCACTTATGGCGCTGCTCCTCGGGAGGAGGCCTACGCGCTTCGGCCTTTAGGGCGCTACGGGAAGCCCCCGATGGCATGGCACCATATATTACGTTAATTATGTCGTGGACAACATGATTAGGTGGATTCTCCCCGGGGTCTCCACGAGGTGGAGGAAGTGGCAATAGTTGGGGTTGCGGTGGTGGGTTTGGCTGATTTTTACCTTGGTCCTGCCGCGGGTAATCATTACACCTGGGCCCATTGTTTCGCCATTGTGGTCGGCCGCGTCCTTGACCTCTGTTATTGTAACCTCCCCGGCCTCGGGGAAGACCCCCTTCTCAGGTCTCTTGAGGCATGTCTTCAGCCCTAACAACATATTGCCGAAGAAAACCGGGCTTCAAACAATCTTCAATTTCCTTAATGAGTTCTCGACACTCCTCAGTGTCATGTCCGTTGTCATGGTGGTAAGCACACCACTTGCCTCTATTTCATTTTTTCGCCGGGGCGGTCATCGGCGAGCATGGCCGCAGTTCATTTTTGTGCATAGCATATATTTCTGCCCTCGGTCGTGTGAGGGGTGTGAGCTGAGTCCAGTCATTCCGGGGCTCTAATCTGCCTTTGCCGAGGCGGTTAAAGGCACTGGTCCGGGTGCTGGTCCCCGCTTGCGTCTTGTCTGGCTGTTTTTTGGCAGCGAGTTTCTCCCTCTTGCGCCGAGTTTGCTCATCCGCTTTAGCAAACTTGCTTACAACCCCGAAGAGGGCTCGGGCGGTGGCCGGAGGGTTCCGGACGAGTTCGGTGTAAAGCTGTCCAACCTGGAGGCCGCTCAGAAACTCAGTGACGATGACATCGTCTGACCGGTTGCCCACTTTTAAGCTCTCCGTTGTGAAACACTCAAGGAACTGAGAGATTGTCTCCCCGTCCCTTTGTTCAATATTCATCAGATCGGCTAGGGTAGCCATAGGTTTTGTCCGTGTATAAAAGCGGGTCCAGAACTGCCCGGCGAGGTCTCGAAAAGACTGTATACTGTTACGAGGCAAGGCATCAAACCAAAGTCGGGCCTCGATCTTGGAGGTATTCGGGAAATACCTTGCACAAGTGCTTCTGATTGTAGCCCCGGTTAACCATAGCATATTTGAATGCGTTCAGAAAGTTTTCGGGGTCCGTAGTGCCATTATATAGGGAGACAGGTGGAAGCTTGAATCCCGCAGGGAGTGGCGTATCGGCAATCTCCGAAGAGAAGGGGGTGATTATTTCCCCATCGGGATCGAGGCCTAACACTTTGTCGAGTTCGGCCTCGATTTGGGCCTGCTCTTACTCCTGTGGGTCTAGCAGACGGGGGTTTTCCAGGCAAGGCCGTTTTGCTACGTTGACAGGTCGGCGCCGGTCACCATCTGCATGATCAATGTGGTGCATCCCGGAACCAGCAGAGCTTTGGGTGTCTCTGGGTGATAATGAGCGATGACGACGACGGTCTTGTCTCACCCTGCGAGGTGAATCATCATTGATCAATGGTTATCGGCGTCGGTGTTGGTGCCTTGCCGCTGTATCAGCTTCCTCGCCAGCACGCGCACCGGAGTCCGCAGGACGATGAGCCCAAGAGAGCGGAGTGTTCCCGGAGAAACTCTTCCTGGGCGTGAGTCAATTTAGGAGCCTATTTGGAGTTAGCTGGCGCCGGTGCACCCGTAGGCGCTGGAGGTGGTGCACCCGTAGGCGCTAGAGGCAGCAACGGGTCAACCTGTTCCAGGGGCACATCCTGGAGCGGCGTTTGATGCTGCGGGGGGTTTGGATTGAAAGGAGTATTCCGGCGAGAAGTGTTCGGATCGAAGGATCGGCGTGTGTCCACCATGTGAATTCAGTGCGATGGTAGAGAATACTAGGGGTTTCTTCGTTGTTTCCCACAGATGCCGCCAAACCCAAATATCAATTGAATTGCAATTAAGACAATCAACTGGAATGGTAAAACTAGCAGGAATGTAAATAGCACAAGGATTTACGTGGTTCGATCACGAAGGTCTACGTGCACAGGTGAGAGTAATTACTCTCGATCTGTTTTCACTATTCGAGTTCAGATACAATCCTTGACAACACAAAAATATCAAGCTGATGGCAATAGTCCCCCTTAATCTATACAATCTTTCTACTATTTAAACTAGGAGGCCCGTTGTGAACTACCCACTACAATTGCGCATGGGAGGTTGAGAAGATCATGGGCCAAGTATGTATGGCGGTTGAGAAGATCATGGTAGAATATTTCTTTGGCTTGTTCTTCCTTTGTTTGGGCCGCCTCGCGTGGGCTTGCGTTCCCGGGTGGCGGACTGGGCCAACCCGAGGAGATTGGGCCCTACCTATCAGATAGAAATTAACGCTGCATTCCACTATTTTCAATGTTTCACCTCTTTTATTGCTCATTTCTTCTTCAAACCTTATGATAATGGACTCTTGACCTTAAAATCATACTTTTTGCTGCAAAACGAACACACACATCATTTGGCTCAACATAATCAATTTAAACATAAAACAACGAAAATTATATGCAAATGCTACCAAAATGATCGTCTAAATAGGCCTAAAAGCCTGCATACACAACGTGCATCAAAATCCCCCAAACTTAGACCGTTCTTCGTCCTCGAATAACAAAAGTAGACAAAACAAGAACACAAGCTTCGGGGCGATTAAGCTATGAATCTAACCTCAGATATGATTTTCGAAAAATAGACGACATAGGTAATGAGCATATAATGACGTGCAATACATCAAATACTCTCGAGACATGGCACTTTAAACAAATAATCATCATCGAAAAAGTGTATCATTCATCTCTAAAGTGTATGAAATGGGATGTGTTTACGCTCAAGTTGGATCACATGCATAGTCTATCATATGCTTTCTTATTGTCTAACCTATACATTGTACTCGACATGTATGAACAAAGAATCAGAAAGGTCTTTGTTTTTTTCTTATAATGTAGGCTTAAGGATAAATTTTGGATAAAAGTAACTCATACTTGAAATAATCAAGTTATTCCTAACTCAACCACCTCTCAAATCACTCATTTCTCACTCTTCACATCTCTGTAAGTTAAAAATATAGCCTCTTCACCCCATTTGCATTACACAACCCAACTGCTCTCAATGCTAACAATACTTGAGTAACATTTTGGGATTACTCAATCTTATCAGAATAAGGCATCCTCAAACAATGTTTCTAATTAACCCCCTCTAAAGAACATAAACTAAAATAAAGCAATAAACAACAACCTTTTTTTCTTTTTCTGATGCAAAAATGAAATAACATACTACCAACTAGAAGGGGCTAATTTTGCCTATCTTTTACCCATAACCTATCCATCCACTTCACCGAACTTTTTCCAAACATCATTTCCACTCAACCTTGTGTTTTTTTCTCTCTTTTACCTTCCAATCCACCCCCTCACACTCAACTAGTCCAAGTCAAGGGATAGGAGCAAAAAGAACAGTTATAAGCTTGTAATGTACGGCTATGAAAAACAAAGGTAAAGGCTCAAGGTGGCTAAGTAGGAATTTTTATAACATTCGGTAAAACGGTTCAATTTGGCTCAAGTCATAGGCCAAAATAAAATAAATGTCTAAAATCATTTTCTAGGTCCAAAACATGCACTCGATAATTTTTTAAGTAACACAAGGCAAGTTCTTGAGACACACTTACACAATGACCAAGAAATCACACTGAAAGAAATATACCATGTATCTCTTACCTATAAAAGTATGGGTATTTCTTACAAAATAATATATGGACTAATATACCCTTATACTATAAAGCTACATACAAGGACGATTAAATAATAACCCACGTTAATAAACTATGTAAATAACTTACGTGTAATCCTACAATTTTACTTGGTTAATTCTTTCCTGAACTTCAACCTTTCACGTCTAATATCAGTGGATCACATCTACAATTCTATTACCATGTTAAGTAATTATCGATAAAGAAGACCAAGTCTTTACAACGTTGAAAATTAGAATAATATCCTTGTAAGTAGTGAAGTTAGAGAACCATAAATTTAGTTAAAAGACCATACTTAAAATCTTTCCCAAAAAGAAAACGAAAATCACGGGTAACACGTGCAAAGCGCGTGTAACCTTACTAGTAACTCCAAAGATAGGAGTTCGATCAAAAGCTCAAAGTCTCACGGGCTAATATGATAATTATTCAAAATGCATGCTCAATTTCGTCTCTATTATGCCGATCATGTTCTACTATGTGTCATTAAAAAGTTAAAATATGACTCCTCATTGACACATCATCTCCAATCAACCCTTTTTAGATATTAGTTCACCTATATGAGCAAAAAATCTAGTTTGACTCAACAAAACTACATAAATAATTAAATTAAAATGCATAAATAAAAAATAACCTAGCTACCCAACATGATGCAATTAACCAAGCAATATAATGAGTTCACAGACCTAACTTAACAGAAAAATAAAAGCATCTCTGCCAAATGTGCCACTCTACCCCTCTCCCCCCTCTCCCCAAAACTTGGTCGAAGACCAAGGTTTGTTGAAATAAGTGGTACCTTGGTGGCACTCACATCATCTTAGTATCCTAAAAATTCAAAATAACACAAACAAAAATAAATTAAGGAACATAAACAAAACGAAAATAAAAACAATAACCGCCGGGTTGCCTCCCGACAAGCGCTAAGTTTTACTTCTTCAACCAGATGACTCTTCATATCAATGTACATCTAAACAATTAAAGTTAGGAGAAACACCCTTATTTTAAAACTTAGACCCCTTTTTTCTCATTTTCCACCATAACTTTGGCATTATTTCCATTGTATAGACGACAGAACATTTATTTATACTATTTAGCCCTGACCTATTATATATAGGGAAAGTTACCTTTTTGTCTTGAATATGAAGAGTTAACTCCCCTTTGTGTACATCGATCAGTGTTGGGCTGGCTGCCCAGGAAGTACGGCCTAAGATGAAAGGGTCATCAGTATTCTCTTGCTTATCAACAACTGAGAAAATCATTAGAAAATTCAAATTCAATACCCTAACCAACACGTCCTCTACTACTCCATATGGCCTTAATAAGGATCCATCGGCCAACTAAATAGTAGTAAAAGCTTATTTTATAGTCCCTAGTCCTAATTGCCTATATGTTTTCAGAGGCATCAAGTTTATGCTTGATCCTACATCACATAACACATTGCCAAAAATATTGCTGCCAATACAGCAAGGGATAGTAAACTCCCTGGATCATTCTTTTTGTGCTCTTCTTGGTGGAATGTTCGTGTTCATGCTATTTTTAAGATTTTCTCTTTTTTGCACATTTGCCTCTTTCTTCTTGTGCACCTTCTTCTTCTTCCCTTGTGTATTACTAGATGCTCCATACGGTGGATCAAGTTCTTCTTTGTTCAATCCCTCACTTTTAGTGCTCTCCTTTGGTGCTTCCTGCAGTGAATTCGATATACTAACACAACCTAGAAGATCAAGGTTAGTAGCATCATGATCATTTAAAGCAAAAATTGAGTCATATAAGCACACTTCCAAAGGATCCTCAATAGATGAAGAAATAAGTTTCTTATCTAAGGCAGCACTACATTCCTCTATTGGCTCAATTACTTCCGGTTTCTTTAGCTTTTTCTTTCTTCAAACTCCTCTTTTAAGAGCTTAGCACAGTTAAAAGAATCATTCTTTTTTATAAAATGCTTGAGGGAAAGAAGAGGGGGAATCTAATTAGGTGGAAGGATGCATATAGGAGTATCAGAGTTACAATCAGATTTTGGCTTCACGATCCCTATTTCCACAGACTCGTGATCATCATCTTTAACATCACCCAATCCTTGTCCACTAGCAACTTCGGGCTTTCACACTTGGCATCATTCTTGGAGTAGATGGCATTGCACTGTTATTTCGGATTAACCACGGTATCACTCGAGAATTGCCCCTTTTGGTGTAGGGACCCAATGATTTGCGTTGTTTGGCTCATTTGAGCCCTGAGCTCCTTCATCTCCGTCCCATATATGACAAGTTGTCCGTTGATATCCATTTCATGGCAGCCATTCTTTTCTCATCTGTCCAACCTTCTCATCATTCCTTGCCACTTGTGATTGCAGAATTTCCTCTTGAGTAAGCTAAATTATACATCAGAATCGTAATTGAAATCTATACCCTAGTATACACTTTAATCTATCTAAGTCGTCCTTAATCCTAAGTTCTCTATTTTTTAATTATTTCGTGGTTTATTGAGTACTTTAAGTTAAATTAGTATTAAGTCTGCAAACAACTATCACTTATCTAGAGTCTAGTTATGAGGGCCTTAAATTACTCAGAGTATCGAACTACGCAAGAGTCAGTCTCTGTGGAACTGACCTTAACTACTATTACCTACACCTACACCGTATACTTGCGGAAAACTAAGGTTAGGAAATCCATTGTCAATGTTGTTAGCATTTATTGGTGGCTTTTCGAATCCTCCATAGATTCGGTTAGCTACAAGTCAAATACAGTCTTGTAGAGGTGTCGGATCTTCTTGAGGATCGACCTAAGGCTAAGGTTGTGGTTGCAGTAGGAGCTACTGAGGTATGTTGTTCACCTGAGTCTGTAGATTTTGTATGCTAGCATTCTGTTGTGTCACTACCCAGAACAACCACCTCTCATTTCCTCTTGGGGTCATATTTTCTAGTAACTCGACCATCTTGAGCGTTGGATTTATACTTTCTTTGTGTCTTCGAGTAGTTACTTCAATTTCAAGGTCAAAAGGCACAATATTGCTCTTCCTTTCGACAGAGAGTGCATGCACTACCTAAATCACAGTCAAAGAGCAAAAGATAAAACTCGGAATGCAAATAAAAATTGAAAACAAAGTGCGGGAAATAGATGTCTAGCCTAACGTTGAACTATTTATCAAAATGGGAGTTAACACAGTTACCACTCCCCGACACCAAAAACTTGGCAACCCTTTTTCTAACCAAGTATTACCGCAAGTATATGGTGCAATTGTAGCTAGTAGTGAGCAAGATCGATCCCACAAAAATTGTAACTTATGTTAATTTAGTAACCTAGACGGAATAATGCAAATCTATCTAGACTCTCGAATAAAGATGATGGTTGTGATCAAAATAAAATTTAAATTGAAAAAAAAAAAGTAGAACGCTCAAACGATGACAATAAAATAACTATTAGGAAGAAATCAAGTCTTAAAGGTGTATCCTAGGGTTTGATTTCAGTTAAGATCTCCTATGATTGATGACCCTAATATTCTCGACTTTTAAACCGAATTCAAGTTCTTATTAGGTGATATCGACTGTAGTTAGATCTCATCTCGAACGGATGCTAACGTGTTGATTATGTACAAATAATTACCATCGCGGGTTAACTATCAAGTATGCAAATCCAAAAGGATCCTAAGATCAATGCCTACACAAGTACCTCACTCCTCTCGAACAATTATTGATACCTATGCTATGTGCCGTAAGTCTATTAACAACACTTTCCTCTCGGGCGTTAAGTTATTAAGCAACTAATTAGATTGATAAATTCGTAAGAACAAGCACAAACACATAAGATAAGAACATTGAACAGAGTCTAGAATCAAAACATAGTCGAGCGAAAACCTACTTTCTAGACCTAGAACACAAGGGTGTTTTAGCTACTCATAGTCATAACAGAATAAAACATATGTTCATAGACAAACATAGAAAGAAATTAAAAATAAATTATAAACGACTAAACCTAGAATCTTGAATCTTGATCTTCGCCTCTTGTTTATTACTTCAATCTCTATATATATTATGTCTGATGTCTAACTTCTATCTTTGTTGTATAGAGTCTTAGGATATTTAAAGGAGTACATAGCTAGGATAAAGTGAGAGAAACTCAGACGCGGGATGGGAAAATCTGCTCAAAATGCATGTATTGACTTGTGGGCCAAGTAATCACTACGAGAAATTCGCTAATAGACCTCGATTAGAAGTGGTGTAGCCTATTCCAAGAAAATCGAGGTCTACGCCAGAAGAGACAACGGTTTCGACCACGGTTGAAAACCAAGGTCTTCGCTATAATAGACATTGATTTTTAATCGTTGATTTTCTCAAACTGCCAGTAAGACCGTTTGCAACCAAAAAAAAAAAAAAAAAAAAAAAAAAAAAAAGAACTGAGGTCTTTTTTGGAAAAAATCGAGGTATATTGATGTATAGACTTCCATTTTACGACAGTTCTCGCCTGATGTCTTTTACTCAATTTCCATAAATAAACCGAGGTGTATTCTTGTGTAGACTTATGTTTTAAACCGAGGTCTTTTTTTAGAAATAAAAGAAAAACCGTTGCCTTTCATGTTGTTATAGGAATCACTGTCTGTTTTTCTGTTGAAACAATACAAAAATTAAAATTATAGAAAACCAAGTAGTTTGGAACTAAGCAACACTTCTTAATTAACAAACATTTCATCACTATTCTAAAATACAATACACCAGTACAGTTTCATCTCTAGAATTACATTGAATACAAGAATAAAAAATGATAACATGTCTATTGTTTAGCTAGCATATGTACGTTGTACTCTAGAACTCGAACTAATCAACATTTTGTATATAATCTAGTCCAACACAAAAAACCAATAACATCATTACCCCTATTTACTAGCTAGTAAAATCGGAGGAATATAAATATTACTATAATTAATTGGCATGTTTTGGCAAGAGACATTTTCGCATCATCTCAAAAATGGATATCAAGTTCTTGATATTGCATCCTATAATTAATCAAATAAACAATGTTGAATATATCAACAAACATCCATATTGATCAGTGATTTTAACTAATCATATTCTTCAAACAATATATTATTAAAGATAATGTAACTATATAATTCTATAGATTCAGTTCTCCAACTAATTCATGCTATAAATCACATATCAATCAAAGATAATGTAGCTAAATCCTGTTGTTTCACCTCCACTATATGCTGGCCGGTTTTGACGATGACGGGACCATCAATTTCCAACTATATAGTACCTAACATCATGAATGCTGACATCATCTCCACTATAGTACCCAACATCACGCAATCCTAGCAGCTGATCAATGACACAAGACGCAATAGCTCATTTACTATGGCTATGTTTAGACTTCATCCCAGTACCTATTTAATTTTGGACTTCGCCATAAGCCGCCCAAGATCTATCACAGTCCTGATTTTACAGTATAAGAAACATGCATAGAATTTGTCAGCACAATATTTTATCGCAAATATGATAGCAACATCAATATGCAAAATCTTTACTACAGATGGCTAAAAAAATAACTACTTTAGGGAAAATCTAAAGATGCGCATACTGTTAGTAAACGGTATGTAGAGGTGTATAGACGAAGATGTATAAATGCAGACAAAGTCGAGGCTAGAGTTTGACTCTATATCTGTAAAACGAAATTGCCACGTACTCAGGTGCAATACGTCTAATATCAATCGCCTCCATGATATAACGACTATAAAACTTCAGACCGTTGCACTACGAATCGGAAGTTATCGGCGAACGTACTCGGATATTTGGAACTTTCGGACTCTACTAATGCAAAATTTGGAAAGTTTTGAAGCTGAATGAACTTGTGTATTTTGGAATGAATTAAATGAAGTCTGCAGGGGCCTATTTATATTTATTGAAGAGTTGTGGTGCCTTTTTGGAAAGGTACCTCTTCACCCCTTGATGGCATCCTTTTGACTGGACCCACCAGTTCGCTGGGCGGTCGCACCCGCAGGCTGACCCGCGCCCTGGCGGGCGACGGATCGCACCGGTTCGACCCGCTAGCGGGTCGGTCCGACCCGGTCTGTGTGAACCGCCCAGTCCTAGCCGGCCCGCTAGCACGACCCGGTCCACATCACCGAACTGCCTGACTGGAACCGCCACGAACCCGCGAGCCATCCGTCTGCACCATCTGGCCAAACCTTTAAGGCTTCTCCAACTCCTCGCGACGACGCGTACGTGCAAAGTGTAAAGTGCGCCTCTAAAGCGACATGTGCGACGTGTGCATGCGGGCCCGGCTCGAGATCAGATGGTGCGAATCTCGGGTCCATTTTAGCCAAAGGCTAAAATCCCACTAGGATCCACCATAAGGTCCATCATAGGGGAGCACACTTGATAACTACTTATCAAATGCTCTACTAAATAAGGAGTATCCACTTACTCCAACTTTTTTTATGTGGGACAAGTTCTCATATGTTTCCTTTATAAACTCTTCAACTTACAAGTTTAAGTTGCAACCTTTGACAATTAATATCTCATTCACCCGAAATTGGTTTTAAGCATATTAATACATTAAATTCATCTACTCAAAACGTAGATTATGAATTTGCAACTTGTTTTCATTTTAAAAAAATGGATTGAAATAATTAAATTGGTCAATTTTGGGTCAAAACCCAAAATTCCAAACCAATTTCCTACAATCCCCCACGTGAATGATATTAATGGAATGCAAACCTAAGAAAGTCCCAACGAGTCGTCTCTTCATCAAGATAGGTAGCTTCAGGCTTTGAACCTTTCCTAGTGAGATGCCATCGGATTTACTCACTGCTTAGTGAAGACGATGTCTTGAACTGGTCAGCTTTTGTGTAAATCTAGTACAATGACAACCGCAAAGTAAAGACTCTAATATCCTTTTGGTTCTCACGTTTTTGTCCATTTTAGCAGTGGACCTTATCTCGGATTCATAAGTGTGTACTGAAAATATTACATTCTTCAGTTTGAAGCGGCCCCACTTCACACTTATATAGGTGATCTCCTATTAAAGGTACCCTGAAATACCTCACTACGAAGGTATAGGAATCATTAAAAGTTGTTAAGCTTAACCTCACCACACGTCATTCGGTTTTGCACCACATAGGTACAATTAGCACTTGAGCGGAATCGAGAATGAGCTTGAAATTTATTTTTCAAGTGCAATACTGAGTGCTTCAAAGGTTAGTTGTCTCGTTGAACCAATTTCTTGGGATCCTCCAGTCATCATGGACGAGTTACCCCTATGAACACTCTTTAGTGTGTGGGTTTTAGCCCCATTCTCCTTACCATGCTATACATTTGATCTCGACCAATGCCTTTAGTTAGCGGATTCACAATGTTTTCTTTTGACTTTACGTAGTAAATGGAGATTACCCCACTTGAGATCAAATGTCTAACGGTATTGTGTCTCCTTCGGATGTGTCGAGACTTACCATTATACATGTGGCTTTGTGCCCTCCCTATAGCAGACATGCTATCACAATGTATCATCAAGGGAGGCACCGGTTTACACCAACCAGGGATATCCTTAAGAAGTTCCGAAGTCATTCTGCTTCTTCACCAGCTTTGTCTAAAGCAATGAACTCCGATTCCATTGTGGAACGAGTTATGCAAGTTTGTTTAGAGGATTTCCAAGCCACAGCTCCTCCACCTATAGTGAATACATAACCACTGATAGATTTTGAATCTTTTGTATCAGATATCCAGTTTGCATCTGTGTATCCTTCTAATACGGCTAATATCTTGTATACAAAATTCCATGATTCATGATATGTTTTAAATACCTTAAAACTCTCATCAGAGCTTTCCAGTGATCCTTGTTAACATTAGTTGTAAATCTACTAAGTTTGCTAACTGAATATGCACTACCATTTGTCAAGTACATTAGGCTTCTGATAATTCTTGCATATTTCAGTTGCAGCACTGGGTCTCCTCTATTTTTGGCTAAGTGTAGATTAACATCTATAGGAGTGTTAGCCAGGGGTACGTTATAAGCATCAAATTTTCTCAACATATTCTCAACGTAATGAGCTTGTGATAGGAAAATTCCATCAAGAGTCTAGAGATTTTCATCCCTAAAATGACGTCATCCAGACCCATGTCCTTCATGTCAAAATTTCATTTTAACGTGTTCTTAGTATTCATGATCGAATTACGATTACTTCCCGTAATAAGCATGTCATCGACGTATAGACACACTATCACATAATCTTCTGGAGTGTCCTTTATGTAGACACACTTATCGCACTCATTGATTTTGAAACCATTAGAGAGCATCACATTATCAAATTTTTCATGCCATTTAAGAGGTGCTTGTTTGAGTCCGTATAAAAATCTAACAAGTTTACAGACCTTCTTTTCTTGGCCAGGCACAACAAACCCTTCAGGTTGTTCCATATATATCTCCACATCCAATTCCCCATTTAGGAAGGCCGTCTTCACATCCATTTGATGTATCTCAAGGTTATTTAATGCTGCAATAGCAATGAGAACTCTGATGGAAGTGATCCTCGTAACAGGGGAATACATATCAAAGAAGTCGTATCCTTCTCTTTGTTTGAACCCTTTGGCTACTGATCTAGCCTTTATACTTATCAATGGATCCATTAGCTTTATATTTCATTTTTAGGATCCACTTACATCCAAGTGGTTTACAACCTGGTGGTTGATCTACAATCTCCCACGTGTGATTTTACACGATGGACTCGATTTCACTGTTTATTGCTTCTTTCCAGAGAGGAGCATCTGGACTGGACAATGCCTCATGTATTGTCCTGGGTTCACTCTCCATCATGTATGATAGAAAATCTGGGCCAAAGGACTTTTCCTTTCTGGCCCTCTTGCTACGTCTAGGTTCATCGTTAGGTTCCTTATTAACCTCAACAGGTGAACCATTTGTAATTTCATAAGTTCTTTTACGAGAACTTACTTCTATGTTTTCCTTCTTAGGAATAATATTCTCAAAGAACACCACGTTCCTTGATTCAATAGTCATTTCCACGTTCATTTCGGGAACGTCTGATTTGTGCACCAAAAATCGATATGCACTACTGTTATGTGCATGTCCAATGAAAATGCAATCAACAGTTTTGGGTCCTATTTTCACTTGTTTTGGTTTAGGTACTTCAACCTTAGGTAGGCACCCCCATACTTTGAGGTAATGGTAGGAAGCTTTTCTTCCTTTCCGCAACTCGTACGGAGTTTTGTCCCTCTTCTTATGTGGCAATTTGTTAAGAATGTAGTTGGCAAACAAGATTGCTTCCCCTCACATGTTCTGGGGTAAGCCCGAACTTATCAACATATCATTCATCATCTCTTTTAGAGTTCGGTTCTTGCGTTCTGCAACGCCATTTGATTGAGGTGAATATGGAGTTGTAGTTTGATGAATAATATCGTTTTGTTGGCAAAATTCTTCAAATGGAGCTACATATTCTCCACCTCTATCACTTCGAATCACTTTGATTCTTTTGCTAAGTTGGTTTTCAACTTCATTCTTATAATTTTTGAATGCCTCAATGGCTTCATCTTTACTTTTCAAAAGATAAACATAACAGTATCTTGTGCAATCATCAATAAAAGTAATGAAGTAATTCTTACCACCTCTAGTTTGCACAAACTTCAAATCACACACATTAGTATGGACAAGTTCTAGAGATGAAGTACTTCTATCCACTTAATGGAATGTTGTTTTGGTTGGCCAATTTTGCCTCCACACAGATCTCACACTTTTGTGAATCAAATTCCATTCTAGGAAGTAAATCTAAATTCACTAACCGTCGAAGTGTATTTTCATTTACATGTCCTAATCTACCATGCTATAAATTAGAACACTCAAGCAAGTAGTTAACTTCACTTATATTAATATTGCGCTTAATGTCGCGCTTTACAGTCATTACATTTATCTTGAAAAGGCTCTTTTCGAGATAGCTTTTCCCAATAAATTGACCACATTTGGTCAGTACAAAATTATTTGCTTAAAAAACAAGCCTAAATCCGGCCTTACTCAACAAAGAACCGGAGACTAAATTCTTGTGAATGTTTGGGACATGCAGCACATCCACGAGAGTTAGTTCTTTTCCCGACGTCATCTTCAACATAACTTTTCCCAATCCTACCACCGGAGACGTTGCAGAGTTTTCCATGAAGAGCTTTCTGTCATTGATCTCTTGGTAAGTGGAGAACAGTTCCTTGTCTGAACAGATATGATGGGTAGCCCCTGTGTCGATCCACCACTCCCTTGGATTATCTACCAAGTTAACCTCAAACACTACGGCAGACAGATCCATTTCAGACAGTTCTTCTGGCAAGGACTTGTACTCAGCAAGGTTGGCTTGATTCTTTTGGCCTTGATTTGCCTTCTTTGGCAGTCGACATTCACTCGACTTGTGTCCGGGCTTATCACAATTGTAACAATTACCTTTCAACCTTTTGTTAGAGGCCTTCTGTTGCTTATTAGAGCCAGCACCGCGTTTCCTCTTCTTGCCACTTTCGGACTCAGCCAAGTTCACACGTGCCTCTCCATGGTTCTTGTCGCTTTTGACTTCATATTTCCAGTTATCTTCCTCGATCTGTAGTCTCACGATCAAGTCCTCAAGCCCCATTTCCTTGCGTTTGTTCTTGAGATAATTTTTTAACTCCTTCCATTGAGGCGGTAGCTTCTCTATTAACGCGGCTACTTGAAAGGATTCAGACAGTTGCATACCTTCGGCATGAATCTCATGAAGGATCAACTGCAACCCTCGAACTTGGTCCATGACCGTCTTCGAGTCCACCAATTTGAAGTCGAGGAACCATCACACAACGAATTTCTTCATTCCGGCATCCTCCATTTTGTACTTTTTATCCAAAGATAACCAAAATTCTTTTGCGGTTTTAAAGATGGAGTAGACATTGTAAAGTGAGTCGTCTGGTCCATTTAGAATGTAATTTCGACACAGGAAGTCACTATGGTTCCAAGAGTCCAAAGTATTCATCCCTTCTTTATCCCCCACTTCTACAGTAGGAGGATCTTCTCTCAGAAAACGAGCAAGACTGAGAGTTGTTAAATAGAACAACATTTTCTGCTGCCATCTCTTAAAATTATTTTCGGCAAATTTTGCCGATTTTTCAGCATGAGCAGCAGGAATTGATGGAGTAGTAGTAGAAGACATCTCCGAATATACAGAAAATTTCGTCTTACGCTGTTAGTAAACGGTATGTAGAGGTGTATAGACAAAGATGTATAAATGCAAACAAAGTCGAGGCTAGAGTTTGACTCTATATCCGTAAGACGAAATTGCCACGTACTCATGTGCAATACGTCTAATAGCAATCGCCTCCAAGATACAACGACTTTAAAACTTCAGACCGTTGCACTACGAATCGGAAGTTATCGGCGAACGTACTCGGATATTTGGAACTTTCGGACTCTACTAATGTAGAATTTGGAAAGTTTTGAATCTGAGTGAACTTGTGTATTTTGGAATGAATTAAATGAACCGGTGCCAGTTTTAGGGCTCAATCAAGGAAGGCAGACCTCGAAAGCAATACAAGATAAGGTTCGTCAGACTTTCTCATTCCTCCGGGTCAGAGGGAATTGCGAGACCTACGCCCTTCTTCCATGAGAGTAGGTAGGTATACTAGAAGCCAAGAAGCTTGTAAACACATTAAACCAACCAGAGAGGGGAAAAACCAAACTTAGGCATTTACTACTAAAGAAAAAGGCTCCTAGTCTCTTTATCAGCGAAAAGCTAGAGTTGTGGTGTCTTTTTGGAAAGACACCTCTTCACCCCTTGGTGGCACCCTTTTGACTGGACCCACCAGTTCGCTGGGCGATCGCACCCACAGGCTGACCCGCAGTTCGCTGGGCGGTTGCACCGGTTCGACCCGGTCCGGGTGAACCGCCCAGTCCGAGCCGACCCGCTAGCACGATCCGGTCCACATCACCGAACTGCCTGGCTCGAACTGCCACGAAGCCGCCAGCCATCCGTCTGCACCATCTGGCCAAAACTTTAAGGCTCCTCCAGCTCCTCGGGTCCATTTTAGCCAAAGGCTAAAATCCCACTAGGATCCACCATAAGGTCCACCATAGGGGAGCACACTTGATAACTACTTATCAAGTGCTCTACTAAATAAGGAGTATCCACTTACTCCATTTTTTTAATGTGGGACAAGTTCTCATATGTTTCCTTTATAAACTTTTCAACTTCCTAGTTTAAGTTGCATCCTTTGACAATTAATATCTCATTTACCCGAAATTGGTTTTGAGCATATTAATACATTAAATTCATCTACTCGAAACGTAGATTATGAATTTGCAACTTGTTTTCATTTTTAACAAATCATTGAAATAATTAAATTGGTCAATTTTGGGTCAAAATCCAAAATTCCAAACCAATTTCCAACACATACTTCGGATGATGGCAAAGCAATATCTTAATATGCAAAGGGTACACAATGATATACCACATATAAACAATGATATATTCACTTAGTTAGTCTAGCAGAGCTAAGTAAAATCCATCCATATAAGGAATTAAAATATCAATTTATCGACATAAACAAGCCAAAAGCATAAAAGCATTTCCAACGGCAATAATTTCTACAATTATTTGTAGTACAATTAAAATAATAAAAAAAAGAGGTATAGCTATCCTTTTTAACAACCCCTAGCCTTGCACTACATTCATTTTTTAAATGCAAACAATGCAACAACAGTCGAGACATAGTAATTCCTCTATTTCATTTAGATTTGCACGTATGGTCGGACACGTATATTAAGAAAAAATTATTTTTTACTTTTTGGTTTACTTTTTCAAAGGTGGAGATTGTAAGAGAATTTTTTTTTAAGGATATGTAAATTGATGTGGGACGTACCAAAGATGAAAGTGTGCAAATTTGAGTGGGACGAATGGGGTATGTTACAGAGAAATAGTGTTGATTCCCCTAGGGAAAAATTAGTAAACATGGAATCTTGACAACAACACTTTCATCGAATTATGCAAACTGCAGCCTGGAAGGTCTTACAACAGAGGAAAAACGGTAAAGTTAGTACTATTTCCAACATAGATCTATCAATCGACCACCTCCAAATAGAATGAGAACATGATGTGTACTCACCTTTGAACCATAGATATAAGGTCTTCTCCAATGAAATATCTGAAAAGCAGGTATATCTTTTGTTACATTAGCGCCACCTCAAAAGTAAAAATACATATACCTCAAAACAAAACTCCTCACCAACAATATACCCAAAAAGCAGGTATATGTGGGGGGGTCCACTTCAATATCTTATTTATCTCTTTTATTTATTAATCTACCAACTATATTAATTATTTAATTTTCGGATAAATAATAAGTAATTAGATATTCCAATTGTTTTATTTTTTTATATTTTGAAAAATGTTGAAATAAGAACATGCATATATAGTGAAAAGTTTCATATTTGAAAAATAAAATTCAAATTTTAGAAAACTAGCCGTTGGAAGGAACAATTCAGTTTAAAAAAACAAAGGTGAAATAGTCGTTGCAAAAATTTGCAAATGGTTATATTAATACAACACTCATCACATTTAAAATAGAAAGCAAATCAAAAGAAACTAAAAAAAAAAAAAGGAAAAAAACGAAAAAGATAATAATCAAAGGCTTGCGAACAAGCCGCAGGCATGGGGTCCACCAAGCGCGTTGCCCACGCGCTGGGCTGCCCCCTCCTTTTCTTGTGTTTACTGCTCACTCTATCCCCTCCCCCACTCTCCCACACCCAAAATATTTAGGCAGTGAATTTACTACCTCATGAAAATACCTCAACCTCCAAATTGATCCCCCAATGGTAAAATACCTCATGAAAAAAAGATGACTTGGATTGTGATTTTAATTTATGGCATGAATTCCTTATTTATAGATTTTATTTCTAGGGTTTAGAACTCCTATTTCTTGTTCCCTAAGTAAAAATCATGGGCTAGCTTGGACTTGACGAATGCATTGGGCTAGTATCCAAATTAAATATTTATAAGTCTAATAACATGGAATATACTTTTAGCCATAACTTAAAATAATTTTCATAATTTAAGAAGAATAAATGATACTCATTGGACAAAAATAGATATTGAAATATAATAATAATTAAATAATTTACGGGGCGTTACAGCTTTATATATTACTAGAAGCACAACCTACATCCCACTCTGCCTCATTAACTATCTTAAAGACACATCACTTGTTTTGCAAAGCCTTATTTAATAAAAAAGTGGGGTATATGTGAAATATATAAAGCAAAACATTCAATTCTTACAAAAGACTATAATTTATGTGGACATATCAAATCGAAACGCCGGCCACTGAAGTATCTAGGTTCTGGTAGATGCTTTGACACGCTAGCTGATTGTCGTATTATTGTCCACAAGAAATGTTGCATCTGAAAACTCCTAGAAAAATTATATATAGTAGGACTCGTTACCCTCATTCCATAAAGTCTATAAGACTTGCTAACACTAGAAAGTTTTCAATAAAAGCATTTGATTATTATTGCATGTCTATTTAGATCGATGTAGAGCATCTTTTAACTCATGTGCATACATAAAAATGGTCTCACAACAATCATCATCAAAAGGATATAAATGGAGGTCATATCATTGGAAATGCGCATTAAAATGTCCATATGATACAGGGTTATCCAATATCGCAACAACTTTATTTATTCATTTCAGACACATTGTTAATCAACAATTTATGCATGCTAGTTAGTAACAGGATTTAGCCAGATATTTTTACATTTATGCATATTTGATTACACGTTATATGTGCATATCTCACCCCCTCAGCGCACCAAAATGGGTCTTTAAAGAGATTAAGTATTTGTGTTGGATATGGTTTTTTAACTATTACCTGCTATTTAAAACCTTTGACAGGCGGAACCAGTTTATAGATAGATTTGCAGATTGTCACTTTTAATGAGACAATCTTCTCGTCGCTAAAAAGAGATAAGAAAATTGATTTTCTAAAGGAACGATTGGAAGTGTTTCCCAATATATTTCATTAGGATCCCCACACTTCATATGAATTAAAACGAGTTATCGATCTTCAAAGAATAAAAGATTGATTGCTAGTGCATTTGTTAAAATTGCTAAAGTGAAAATATCATATGTGTCCGTTGCAAATAGGCATGTAAGGTCAAAAGTCCTCAGTTAGGGACACACTACCGCAGATAAAGGTTTTGCAATCATACTTAGTTGAAGTGTGGTTGAGGTTGTGGCTCCCAAAAGGAAATGGGAGACATCACTTGGTTCGATAAACACTACGGAAGAACATAGCAGTATGGTACAACTTGATTTAATCATCAATGAAAAAGAATTACTCTCATGAAATTATATCTAATTAATTATGTCCATTAATGATTACGCGAGGATTCACCGATGTTTAATATGATTCCAGAGGTGATGAGAGTGCATGTGAGTTGATGGAACGATCACACATCTAATACCCCAAAATCAAAAGAAGCAGACTTTCTTGATTGCCTTTTAGTTAATTTTCTATAAAGAGTTATTTGATGTTTATTTTATTTTTATAATTATTTTAAGTAAAATTATACTTTTATTCAAATATTTGAAGACGTTTCGCTAATTTATGATTTTGAATGAATTTTACTAAATAAGCTGATTTTCGGTCTATATTTGATCAATTTTTATCTTACAAAATGACTTTTATAAAATTAGTCCATTTAAAACTTATAAAACTGTTTTACTAATGTAAAATATATGATGTTGGGAGTCTATGATTAAAATTTGAGAATTTCTCATGGAATGTATAACTTATAGTGAATTTTACAAGACAAGCTAGTTGTAAGACCTAAACTTGTCAATTTTCAACTCCAATAGAGGGTTTTTATTAGAACTTAGACCTTTTTGTTTTGTGAAATTTTTATATGTGTGAAATCACAGAAAATATTTTATATCTATATTTATTTTCACAATTTTTATTATTTGAGATGATTATGTAATTTTATACAACTCGTTATCAAATTACTTATAAAACACTATTTTTCCAAAATCTAGAAATTATATTGTTTCTAAAGAATGGAATCTATATGAATCGAACTTTTTTTGATTGTGAATAATGAAATAAGTTAGCTAAGTTACATGTATAGTACTATGTTATTTTTATTTAGTTGTATAATGTGTTATATGTTACATGCCATGTTAATGTATTCAAAATGTGATTAAATATATACGTATAAGTATATATGTGATTAGTTATAGTACAAGTTTATATTATCATAGATATGGTAAGTTATAATGAGAATAAGAATTATAAATAAAGTAATAATAATAAAGGAATATATAAACCTAAAGGTCTCAAATCGGCGAGTGCAGTATGATTGGACCGGACAACCTTGGAGCTTCTTCAAAGTAATTCAATCAAAGAACATCTACATCAGTCAAAGAATGTCTTCATGAAAAGTGGGTAACTTTTATTTAGTATACTTCTACTTGAATATTCTTATGTACGCCGACTTGACCTCAGGGTCATTCCGTTATACAGAACCTTCGGGTCACAGGACATTCAGGTCACCCGGCTTGGCCTCACGTTCCTTTATAGAACCTTCGGGTCATCGGCTTGGCATCCATGTCATTCCATTATACAGGACCTCCGGGTCATAGACCTTCAGATCAGTTGTTGGCTGGCCGACGGGCTGGCTACTAAAATGCTTGCATGTCAGTATACAGTCTTATAGAATATTAAATAAGTGTCATCCACTGGGTTCGCATAACTCATGAAGCTATGCTAAAACATTGCAGATAGACGGACGGGGGGATCTAGTTAGCGCGGCAAGTTCCCAATAAGAACAATAAAGAGAAAAGTAAATGTATTTGAAGTTAAGTATCAAAGTTTACATTGATTGAGCTAGAAGTTATAGATGTTTTACCTTTTAAATAGTTTTAAATTAGAGGTTTCTATTACTTATGACATTGTAAATGTAAAATAAGAATTTAGACTCAAAGATGTGGGTTTTTACGAGTTAGCTTTTGTATTAGAATAGTTTAGTTATCGAGAATTTTTCTAACTCGTATTATATTTATTTCTTCCGCTGATATTTAAAAGTAGAAGCGTATTTTAGTGACAATCCTTCACCTTCTTGCGGGGCTAGGGTATTACAACGCACATTGACTGTTGCTCAAGGAATCATAAAGTCTGATGATATCAAATCAAGCTCTCTTGTAAGATATCAGCAAAGAACATATTGGCCTACATGGAATAATCAATCCAGCCATCCATGTATAAGTTGATTCTATGACAAAGCAATGATTATTTGGTTTAGCAGTGCTAGTCTCACCAAGTGTAAAGCCTGTAGGACATAAAATAGATTTTGTCAGTAAGCATAGTGAGAAGAATCAAGTTCCGAGATACTTAATTTACCTTGAAGCATAAGGTTTCACATAACGACCTGGGAACTGACTACAAAGAGGCATACTCTCCCGTAATGGACATTATAACGTGTTACTGATAAGTTGTCAAAGAATCGAAAATGCAGTGGTGATAACATATCGCTTGAGGACCTTGGTTTAGAGATATTTGAAAGTGTTTGATGGACTTCTCTTGCCCAAATTCAAGTGGCTCTAGACCACGGAGTGCATTTACAATATTAGATTGAAATACACTTTGATTAGAACAATCCGGACGAAATTGGTATACCCATCCGAGTGACCACTTGATTAGAAAGGGAGAATAATTAACTATGGATTTGTGTACTTATAAAGGAAATAAGTTCCGAAGTCGCAACTATAAAAATATAAGTCGATGTTATGAACATAATATGTACTTGTAAAGAAATAAGAGAAATCGTGAGATATTTGATATCTGAACTTAAGATAAAGAATCATGAAAAAACTCGATATTTTCTTGGACGGTCGAGTTTGTGGAATATTTATTCCTTGGTTTATATATCCAAAAGATTATAAGATTATTTAATATGGATAAAGTGTAATCTGAGAGCATTCCTATGATTGGTTGAAGCATGAACATAACGAAAGATCCACTTCATCTAAAGGAAATGACGAAGAACAACTGAGAGATGAAATTCCCGCCTTAAGTGCCATAGGCGAATCATTGTACTAAGTTCAGTGCACTCAATCAGATATTAATATCTCAAAGAACTTGTGAGTTAGATTATTACTCAAGATAGCGCAAAGTTACTGAAATCAGTGTTGTTATAATCGGGTTGGTGACCAAACCGATTTTCTAAACTGTCAGCGACTTAACCGGTCGGATAAAATTAACCGATGGTCCAACCGTTTTTATTAAGAAAATAACAATATAATATTAATTATAGAATAATATTTTTTTTTTGTATTTTAATTGAATATTAAAAATAATAAGATGATGAATCAATAAAAGTTTAATAATTTTTTAAAAAAGAAAATTAATAATAAAACAATTCTTTCAAAAAAAAAAAAAAAAAAGAAATGGAGACCATAATAAATATTTTTCCTCTCTCCTAACCTAGATTTTGACGCCACACCCATATGACCCTTCTCTTCCCTTCCCCAACTCTTTGTGTGCTACCAGATTTGTTTGGTTCTCCCTCTCATGGTCGGAAACATTTTCTGTGGATCTGTTTTTCTCTCTTAATTACAGTCTTGTACATATTTTTATAAATGCAAATCTGGTGTCGTTTTTGTGTTCCGTCACACACACAAACACTTAATCTGAATATGGTTCTCTTGTCTCGCTCGCCCTTTGGTGTTATGCAAGAGTGTTTGCAACAGGAAGTCGAATGATTTTTAATTTGGAAATTTCAAAAGCATGGTTGAATCTCTTCATGGCGGCTAGCATGTTGCAAATTCTCCCTTCTCTCTCTCTCTCTCTCTCTCTCTCTCTCTCTCTCTCTCTCTCTCAATGAATGACCGATTATACCAGATCAGGGTTTTGTCCGAGTTAGCCGGTTCTCGCCGGTTGAATCTGGGTCTTTCCGGTCTGCTAAGAATTCCGGTTATACATTATCTTCCAGACGGATAGGTAACTGATTCCCGATTAAACCGGTTGAACCGGCCGGTCCGGTCCTATCCGATTTCGATATCACTGACTCGAATTACATTAAAAAAAAAAAAAAAAATTACCATTGACATGAATTTGTTCTTCTCATATTAGAGACAAGAGAGACTACAAATGAAATTGTATCCTCTAGAAAATGTTCAATGTTCTAATTATAAAGAGAGAAAATTAACTACAAATGAAACTGTAACTCCTAAAAAAGTGTTGAAACTAACCCTACTTTGAAATACTAAATACTACTTGGTTGGTTAGATGTTGGTGAACTCATTGAGCCATGTAAAGGTCATTACTAAAATGGTTGTGGATTACCATGAAGAAAACGATAATAACTTGAAGATCAACCAAGAACACCCTTTATACAGTCGAATCACTTAGAGATGATAGTCCTACATGATAAAGTTCGTTAGTGTCTACCGCGAATGATGCTAGCTAGTGGCCATGGATTATTTTAGGAAAACAATGCAGTTTGCAACAAGCGGATACACGTAAGCTAAATTGAAGGTGATAAATACGAAACATGTATCACCGAAGTTTTATGCAACCAGCAACCATATGTTTTCATCATGATTTATGTAAATTTGAGGATACATAGATATTAAAACTCTCTTGATAGATATATGTATCAAGGGAGATGTGTAAATTTCAGGGTAAGTATTAACATAGGTATGTTGCACTCTTTTTTCCCTCAACCAAGTTTTATTTTTCTCACTGGGTTTTGTACTTAGCAAGATTTTTAACGAGACAACAAGTTATGCCCAATTTTACCCTTTTGACCTAGGGGAAGTGTTAAAGGAAAACGCAATTAGCGTGTCTTCGTAAAAAACTGATGAAGGACAATTTAAATATTTACTTATATTTATGCATTTGAATTTGGCACCCTGATCGATACATCTATCTTTCTTCTTGCCTTATTTACTTTTCCTTTTTTTTTTTTCCTACAACATCTATACAATCTTTATTGTTATTGTAATTAGTGCATTAGATATTTAGAACACTAATGATTATGTTAATTTTTTATAATTCTGTTTTCAATATGTTAATTTTGGTTTGACTTTCTAAATTTCATAAATTTTCATTGAACTTTTTATTCTTTCCATCCTAATTTAAACTGATTCAACAAGGCTTATCATCAATCGGCACTTGGCAGACATGTTAACATGATTTTATGGTAGCCAGAAAAGTCAGGTTGGAAGACAAAAATGAACCATTTTGTTATTGAAGATGTACATATTAACTTAAATTGACGTATATAATAATATATAGAAGGATTTATTGTTTTCTAAAATTAATATTTTAATACATAATAACAATGAAAAAAAGTTGAAGAAAAGATGCTAATGATGAGATACTAGAGAAACAAAAAGAGTAAATGGTGAATTAATTAGAAACTCGAGGAAAAAAAAAAAGTAAATGTGATCAGCATAAACTCACTCTTTTTTATTAATGGAATTAATCATAAACTTTGAAGTTGGAAGTCCCCATCCCATTAGGGCAGTGTTTGCCTTATATTAGGAAAAAAAATATATATATATATCATTTTTTCTTTCTTTTTGCTTAAAATAAATTAAATAGAGTATTTGTGGAAAATTGCTTCGGGTGACAATCCTACTTTTATCGGTAAATTCTACCCTACCCACTTGGGTACTACCTAAATGAGTCATCCACCACATATCACAAAAAGTTTATTGAAGATCAATGATGTTTGTATTTTTTATTTAAATAATTATAAAAATGGATGGTGGATGTTCCCACTTAGGTACTACATCTTCTAAACATTGAAAGTGTTTTTTTTGTAAATGATTTATGTTTTAAATTTTTTTATCAAAATTACTTTTCTAAACTACTTTCTTTTACTTAGAAGTAACTTTTACGCAATTTCTAATTTTATCACTTTTTAACATGATTGCAGAAGGCGAAAAGCGAAGGTAGAGCGATTTGGGGTCGCCTAGCGCCTAGGCCGCATAGGCGGCTCTAAGACGACGCCTAGAGAATTCTTCTTTTACTTTTTAAATTAAAAAACAGAGACGACGGAGGAACTCGAATTGTGGGGGAGAGGATTTTAACTTTTGCTATATTTTTTTCTGTCATTGAAATGAGGAGAGTGAACGTTTTAACTTTTAAGTTTTATCTTTATAATTTAATAAATTGCTTCAAGTTAAAAAAACGACGGCGTTTTTAATAAAAAAAATAAGAAATAGGACCGCCTAGGCTCAAAAAGGCCTAAAGACGACGTTTTGAGCAAAAACGGAACAGATTGACGACGCCTAGTGTCTAAACGCCGTCTAGACGACCGCTTAAACCGCCCCTTGCATCCTTGCTTTTAAAAAATGAACAAATAAAAAGACTCAAAATCCACCAAAATTTAATAGTGCAATTTATAGAAAATAAATACTGTAAATCACAGTGGATAAAGATTAAGGAGTAGTATTCACAGACGGCGTAGTCAGCATGATATGCCACGATTACGATACATATATAAGCAAGCAAACAATGTGTATACAGTAGAGCTGAAATCAAGAAAAATGGCGAGGGATGAACGTCCGGTGATTGAGCATAAAGCATATGCTCGAGTCGGATTTCTAGGCAACCCAAGCGATGTGTATTTCGGGCGCACCATCTCATTTAGTCTCGCCAATTTTTGGGCATCAGTTAAACTAGAGCCTTCTGGAAATCTGGTTATCGTTCCTCACCCAGTTCATGATCTTGTTCATTTCGATTCCCTCTCTCATCTGGTATATTTCTTTCTTTCCTTTTCTATTTTTTTGAATTCTTTTTGTTGTAAGATTATGTGTTTGCAGTTTGGGGCTTTAATTTGGGAATGCATTTACTTTCTCGACTAAGTTTTTGGTGACAGGGTTTCTCCAATTTGTTTAATTCGATTGGAAGTTGTTGACTTTGGTCTAATTCTTATGGACAGTCGGAAGTTGACTGATTTTACTTGAAAAGATGAATGACTACTGTTGAATTTCCATAAATTTCTTTGTTTTTTTCTGAATACTGTCACTTTAGATGTAGATCTGATCCATGGTAAAGGAAGATTGATCTTTATTTGGAAATAAGATGAGCACGAGCGGGCTGCTATTGATATTTTATTAAAATCTTTGCATCTGACTGTCTGTGTGTCTCTCTTTCTGTATTTGATACAATGCTACATTTTGTTTAAATCAGTTGATGGCAAATGGTCTATTGAACCTTGATTAAAAGGATGATGATGGTAGATGGTCGATGAGAACTTGGTTGGTATTTTTGTGGTTGTGCAGGTTAGTCGGTTGGAGAGTGATGGTTATTATGGAGGGGTGCGTCTGCTGATGGCAATCTGTAAAATTTTTCACAATTACTGCAAGGATAACAACATCACTTTACATGAAAGCAAATTCAAGCTGTCTTACGATACAAACATACCTCGCCAGGTACTGCTTCTCATCTCTAGTGTTTATGCTAGTCAGTTCCGTATCATCAGAGAGTAAGTGCACATGGATGTCTTCATTTCTGAATCGGCGTTTCTACCTGAGTTGGAAATCAAATAATGACCTTTACTTTTTTTAACCTACTCTTATGTATATGGACTGGCTGCTAACATATGTTTACAGCTTCACCAATAATACCATTAACGCTGTTCCTTGATTATGAGAAAACATTAATAGAGCATTAAAGCACATCCTATCAAAAATTAAATTAAATAATTTTCTAGTCCAAGTCTTTCCAAATTCACAAAATCAGAATAATGGACTGTATAGGTTTCCCCATCAGTTACGGTGTTTCTGTGATTGGGGTTCCTAGCTTCTGACCTGTAGAGCAAAAATTCAGACTTAATCGAGGTTTGACCTAATCATTTTGTTGGTGTTGAAGAGAATTATCTAGTATAAGGTGTACTGATATTTTTTCTTAATCTTCAGCTTTGAGAGTTGAAGAACACACCAAATCTTGTATTCCATGAATCAAGAAATAATGTTTACTATATTCTTACTTATCTCGTGTACAGGTCATTTTGATTAAATGTGGTTACTTTGAAACGCATGAATAAAACCATTGTTTCAATCTTAATTATGTTTGGGCTTGCCGTATTGTTTTGTTCTATGTTAGGTTAACATGCGCTAAGCTATAGCTTTTGGTTTGTATTTTTCAAATTGAATCAGACTGGGCTTTCTGGTTCAAGTGCTATTGTATGTGCTGCTCTTAGCTGCCTTCTTGATTTCTACCAAGTCCGGCACCTCATAAAAGTTGAGGTTCGGCCAAACCTTATCCTTAATGCAGAGAAGGAACTTGGTATTGTTGCTGGTCTCCAGGACAGAGTAGCTCAGGTCTATGGGGGCCTCGTCTATATGGTACACAATTTGATGCTATTTCCCCTTTCCTAGAAGACAAGAGGAATTATCTTTGTCCATCTTTAACAATCTTGTTCTTTTTTGAGGGGGTTAGGATTTCGACAAGAAAGTTATGGAAGAATTAGGTCATGGCAAATATACACCAATGGATCAGGATCTTCTTCCTCCGCTCTATCTTATCTATGCTGAGAACCCTAGTGATTCTGGGAAGGTAATAATCTTTCTTATGCAATGATCCAAATGTTTCTGAGTTTGTCGATGACTATACTTTGAAGCTGTGGAACATGTATTGATGCAGGTCCATAGTACAGTGAGACAAAGGTGGTTAAATGGTGATGAGTTCATTATATCATCAATGAAAGAGGTTGCTGATATTGCATTAGAAGGATGGACAACATTGATGGAAAAGGACTATGCAAAACTTGCAAGCCTCATGAATCGTAACTTTGATTTGCGAAGGTAAAGCTTCAAGGCTGTTGTAAACAATTATCATGTACAATAGGAAATTCCGATGTGGGTATGCTTGAAGTAGTGATAATATATTATCTTGTTTTGATCAGGAAAATGTTCGGGGATGATGCTCTTGGTGGTATGAATATAGAGATGGTTGAGATAGCAAGACGAGTTGGTTGTGCATCGAAGTTTACGGGTAGTGGAGGGGCGGTAGTGGTGTTCTGCCCAGATGGAGCTTCTCAAGCTAGCATTTTGGAGGAAGAATGCAGAAAAGCTGGTTTTGCTTTCCAACCAGTTCAAGTTATGCCGTCTCTTCTAAATCAAGTTGATCTTCAAACTATGTCAACTAAATAATCCCTCAACTTTTGGAGAGGACATACATCTTAATCTTACAACTTGATAAAATTGTCTCCATCTCTTAATTTTTTGTGGCATTCCATTTTGCTGAGCTTTTTATCTTCTTCTTTGTACTTCCAATTTACATAAGGAACCAAACCAGGATCACTATATTATCTTTATTTGGATTTGCCTTCAACCGAGAATCTCTGAAATGCATGCATGCGCGCCCTATAACTTTTAATCATCATTGTGTGAAGTGGCCACAGATTTATACTCCATATACATGTTTGTCTTTTTTCTTTCAATAATGGTCCATATGCCTTTTCATCTCTTCCTTCATCAAGTTTGATCTAAAATGTTTAAAGTTTAAATAAAATCCACTGGTATTGCACAAATTTTTATGTACACCAATTGTACATATTTTAGAGCCTTATAATTCAGGTTGCTGGTAGATCCGCTGAGTCGTGAGGAGTTTTTTCATAGAAAAAGTATTCACTTTGGTATATCAAATAAGAGCAATTTTAAAAGATCAGTAGAAAATGTATTTTGAAATCATATAATATGTTCTAGAAAAAATTTCGTGATCATATTTATCAGAATAATACCAGTTTCAAGTACATTGAAATATCCTTAAAAAACACCTCATTCATCTCTAATTGAGAGTCTTTCTTTAAATTTCTTCTGTCCCAAGATTGAGAGTCATTTTATAAAAGCCAATGTCTCATTTTATTATAACAAGTGAAATTAAAAATTAATTTCACGAATTAATGACATGATTAAATAAGTTATTCAAAAAATAAAATAGGTTGTGTAAATGATAGTAATTGATGATTTTTATAAGGTTGTACTTGCATCTAACTGATGAAAAATAAAAAGGGTTGTATTTTCAAATAGGACTTTAATTATCATTATGGATCAAATGTTAGATAGTGGGATGAGATACAGTAACTATTTAAATTTAAAAGGGAAACAGGTCTCCTATATGGAGTAATTGAACACAATTATGTTCATAGATGCAACAAGCAAGTTAAGAGTCTGGTTTGTCCCGCTGAGTTGATGCACTCGGGGAAGGGCATTGGATTTGAACAACCAAATTATTGAATTTGGATTTGGAGCACAGTAAACACAGGTTTTCCTGTGTGTGAGAGAGAGAGAGAGAGAGATCCAATCAAATGCAGCATATTCTATAAAGAGAATGGAACTTGTTCACCTTCATAGTTCAAGAATGAAGGCCTTAGTTATATACCAATGGAAACAAAGCTATCTGGACATGTCACACACTCTGAAGACGAACTCTCCAGCCAACAGAAGTTCAGTTATAACTTATAACTCAACATAAAAATCTCAGTACTACTCGATCAAGTTGCCAAAATCAGAAACCAACTGTAGTCAAGCTCAGACTCCCGATTACTGAGTTATTTTATTTCAAGCGCAAACATAGTACAGCACCATCAACCGAAGGACAAGTTCATCATTTATTTCACAAGAAAATCCAAGGAAAAATCATCACTAACTACTAGTAGTAGTTTCATCGTACAAGAGCTTGACATCTAGCTAAAAATATTTCAATACATCTCACTAACTCTCCCAAGAAAAGAAATGGGCACACAAGACTTCATATGAACACCCTAATATTCCATCGCCACTATCCCCAAAAAATCAAGTACAGATCAACCACCATTCTAACTCACTTCTATCAGTCATCAAGGAACCTGCTATTACCAATTCTTGCTTCTATATCTAAAAAATCAACTCTACAATATGACTGATCAAACAACAAAACATGTTGCCCTACTGTTGAATACACATTAGATACATATTGAACAACTGCAGCCATTATACAGTTTCTCTGCCAATTGCTAGATTTTTTAAAGTAAAAAAACCCAACTTACATATTTTAACGCACAGCTATTGATCACTTAATGCAGCCATGAGCTCTTGTGGCAATGGATCCCAAATTGGAAGGTCTGCGAGCTGTTGTTTTGATCTTTCCTCTTGAGCAATGCACAATGCTTCAGCTAAATCACATAAATTTGACACGTCCCGAATTATAGCCTCTTGTGCTTCAACCTATAAATTCAATATAGATAACCTCAAGATTCAGCTTGTTTTACTGAAGAGGCTGACCAAACAGTATTATTGTAGACCAAAATAACGAGCCCTAATTGGAAAAATTCCTTTAGAGATTGTAACATGATATTCGATATTAACTGTACTCAGCTAATGCATTAATAAAACTTTACTGGGAAGATTGTACAATTCCGACAACTATACGTCCACCTAAATGCGGTGATGCTGAAGTAGTTATGGAGTTGGAGTACTATGAGTGCGTTCAGTACCTGAGAGAGGAGATCATCAACGAGTCTCCGGCGAGTGGAATCCGACGCTGATGGCTCTTCTGAGCTCGAGGCCCCACCAAATGACGTCGTGGGATACAGCTCCTGACGCTCCAGCAGTTGAGCCTGGGCGGTCTCCTCCATCTCCTTCAATGTGTTCGACAAAAGTTCCCACCGACTGATCTCTACTAAATACCTGTCCCTCAACTTCAGGAGGGCCCTCTTCCTCCGTTCACGGCGGTGCTTCCTCTCCGCGGCCGGATCCAGAGGAGGGGCGGCGGCGGGGGGCTCGGGCCGTGGGCGTTTCTTGCGCTTGTACACGAAACCTTCGTCGTTTATTAGTTCCCAGTCGTCGGGGTCTTCATAGCCCGCCATGGCCGCATTCACTTGGAGCTCAAATTTTGAGTTCCGTAAATGAATAAAGTTGAGCGCGATGCAATTACAGGAAACTTTTGAAAGATTGGGAATTAATTGAGCGGCAACACCCAAATGTTTGGTTTTGGTGGATCTTTGAGTTTCTGTTATTATCAATTCGCCCCCGTGGTTTGTTGAAAAAGTTGATACTAATTTGGCCCCTAAGGATTTAAAACCTTATCCTTTTCATACTCTATTAAATACTATCTCTGCTGCTCGCCAAGAAAGCCATGTTAGATAAGATAAATACAGGAAACCTACGCCTACATGATTCAGCAATTTATATGTGATTTTTTGTATTTTGGGTTTCTATATTCTAAGAGCAGATGATAATATTGGTGAAATAGCGAAAAAGGTAATATATATATATATATACATATAATATTTTCAGTACAAATTTCGATCGGGATAGGTAGGTGGGAATTGGATGTAATTTTGATTTTTTTAATCTTTATCGATAGTTGCTCGTAAGTTACTTATAACCATATTTAAGCGGATGTTATGGGATTTTTGGCAGGCCTTCAAAAGTCTTATAGACATTATTGATTCAGTAGTCATAATTGTTGAAGATATAAATCTAACAGAGAGAAGATATGAGAAGAAGGAGTAAAGAGAAGACTGGAATTGAACTTTGAATTTGTATTTTTCAACTCAAGGATTACAGCAGCTTATTGCATGTATTTATAGAACCCCTACGCATCTTCTAGAACAAAAACGGTTATTGCTACTTTCTAACTGACTTTGCTTAGTTGGCCAGTGACTCATTGTCACATGGCACATGCTGATTTGTCATAAGCTCATTGGTCATCATTTGGTATGGCTATTGTCTTCATTTTCCCTTTGTTCACAATATGCTGCCACTGAAACGGAACCACTCTTCGCCTGACATAACCTGTGAGCCAAACGTTGAAATCTCCCAACAGATAATGGTTTGGTGAGTAGATCTGCAACTTGATCTTCAGATGGCACAAACCTGATGTCAATTACCTTCTGCTGCACCTGTGTCCGAATATAATGAATATCGATCTCTATATGTTTTGTTCTTTAATGGGAAACCGGATTACTTGCCAAACTGAGCGCTCCAGCGTTGTCACACCATACCACCGCCGGCTGAGTGACTGTGACTCCGAGCTCCTGCATGATAGACTTCAGTCATACCAACTCAGTGGCAAGAAGAGCCAAGGCACGATATTCGGATTCGGTGCTGCTACGGGCCACCACACTTTGTTTTCGTGAACTCCAGGCCAACAAATTATCGCCCAAGAATATGCAGAACCCACTTGTAGACTTCCGATCATCGACACAACTCGCCCAGTCGGCATCGGAATATCCAGTAAGAGCAAGCTTCTGAACACGGTTGAAGGTAAGTCCATGTGTTAATGTGCCTTGCAAGTATCTGAGAACACGTTTACACGCCTTCCAGTGGTCAACAGTGGGACAGTGCATAAACTGGCTGAGTTTATTGACGGCAAATGACAAATCAGGCCTTGTCATGCAGAGATACTGAAGAGCGCCGACTACACTCCTGTATAGCGTCGGTTGATCAAAGGGAATGCTGTCGTGTAGAGAGAGCTTCTTGTTAGTCAGAATTGGCGTTGGACATGGCTTAGCTTGAGACCTACCACTTCGTTCAAGCAAATCTCAAATGTACTTTGTTTGATTTAAGGAAAAACCTCCTGATGCCGTTTTGAACACTTCAATTCCAAGAAAATAATGAATCGCGCCAAGATCTTTGAGGGAAAACTGAGCATCCAACTGCTTAATGATAGCTCCAATCATCTCTCTGTCATCATCAGTGATTAATATGTCGTCCACATAAACAAGAATGAGCAATAAATTTCCTGCATGACACTTATAGAACAGAGAGTTATCAGAAACTGAGATTTTGAACCCGTGAGCTATCAAGAAACCTTTTAGCTTGTCATTCCAGGCCTTGGGGGCTTGCCGCAACCCATACAACGACTTCTTGAGGCGGCACACATGAGACGGCTTGTGAGAATCCACATACCCCTCCGGTTGTTTCATATACACGCATTCTTGTAAGTCTCCCTTCAAAAACGCATTATTGACATCCACCTGGTGAAACATGCCAACCTCTCGTAGCAGCTAGAGTGAACATGAGTCTTACTGTGAGTGGCTTGACCACCGGGCTAAAGGTGTGAAAGTAATCTATACCTGTATTTTGTTGAAACCCTCTAGCCACCAGCCGAGCCTTCAGCCGTTCAACTGTCCCATCCGGGTTATGTTTGATTTTGAATAGCCATTTGCAGGTGATAAGGTTCATATGAGGAGTGAAGGGGACAAGTTCCCAAGTATTATTAGTAGTACTGAGGGCTTGGAACTCATCATCCATAGCCTTTTTCCAAGCAGGAATGGATAATACTTGAGACACGGAAGTGGGTTCAAGTAATGTAGATGCGGAAATAGCGTGGAGAAGTTGTTTAGGTTTGGAAATACCAGCTTTGGCCCTGGTCAGCATAGGATGAGTGTTAGGCACAACAGAGGGTTGGGGTGGGGCTGTGGAAGGGCGGGAAGAGGAGGGGGAGGACTGTGAATTTCCTGAACCAGACGATGAAGCAGTGGATCTGGTTTGTGAGGAAGTTTGAGAGGCTCGATTAGGTGGATCTGGGCTGGAGACATCAAGAGCGGGCAATGGCAGGAGAGTAAGGGTGGAATGAACAAGAGAGGGATCTCCAGAGGTATCATCAGTGGCAGGAAACATGATGGAATATGAGAATTCAGTTTCAACAAAGTCCACTGTTCTAGCAATGTATACCCGTCCTTCTTTAGATAAACATTTATAGCCTTTGTGACTAGGACTATACCCTAAGAAAACACACTTAGCTGACCTGTATTGGAGTTTGGATGGAAAATAAGGTCATAAGAAGGGAAAGCATGCACACCCAAATACCTTGAGAAATTTGTAATCAGGGATTCTGTTGGTGAGTTTGGTGTAAGGGGACAGAAGAGCAATGGAAGTGTTTGGAAGCCTATTGATGAGATATACGGATGTGGAGAATGCATCCCACCAACATTTAGATGGTAAAGAAGCATGAGCTAGTAAGGTTAGACCAGTTTCGAGGATGTGCTTGTGCTTTCTCTCGGCTAATCCATTTTGCTGATGTGTGTGAGGGAAAGGATGCTGAAATATGATGCCAAGATTTGTACATACTTGCCTCAAGGGTCGATACTCACCCCCCCAGTCAGATTGAACACATTTTATTTTTGTTTGGAATTGTCTTTCCACTAGAGCATTGAATGCCAAGAACACATATAGGACTTGTGATTTTTGTATCAGAGGGTATATCCAAGTGAATTTGGTGAAGTCATCGACAAAGTGTATATAATAGCGATAACCTTCACTAGACGGAACAGAAGCGGGGCCCCACACATCGGTATGTATAAATTGAAACGGAGATGTAGTATGATGCATAATAGAAGGAAAAGACATTTGGTGATGTTATCCATATTTGCACAATTCACAGAAGGTCAGTTTATTTCTAACAGCAGGAATCTGAAGAAGTTTGAGTACAGGATGTAACAGATTAAAGCAAGGATGACCTAGCCTTGCATGCCAAACATCAGTAGCAGTCACAGAGTTTACAGTAGGGGAACAAGTTTGTAAAGATACAGAGAGGAATTTGGGGGAAATGGAAGCAGAATATGTAGTAGCTGTAGCTGGTCGTCTGTGATGGGAGATAAGCTTGTACAGTCCATCACTAAGCTGACCTTTCAGAAGGATTTGTTGTGTTTGAATGTCCTTAACAACACAACCATGAGAGTAGAATTCTATGTAAGCATAATTGTCAGCTAAAAGTTTTGTGATGCTGAGTAAATATTTTGTGACATGAGGAACATACAGAATATTCTTGAGATGAATATGCTTGTGAGGATGCAAGGTAGGAAGAGACAATGTGCCAACATGAGATATTGATAAGAGAGAGCTATTTCCAACAACTAGAGAGTCAGTACCTGAGTAAGGTGTATGAATAGACAGGTTATGCATATCATTTGTCACGTGGTGGGTGGCTCCACTATCGAAGTACCAATCTGGTTCATGTGAGGCAACAGAGCTTGAGCTAGAGGCTAGGTAATTCATAGCCGACCTGGGAGCTGAAACAGAGGGAGATGGACCAGAAGAGACATCAGTATAGTTAGCAAAAGGAGTAGATGGGGAAGAGTTGGGATAGGGAACAGTTGTCTGGCTTGGACTCGGTGATGACTGTAGGGCAGCAACTTGTGCTTGTATAGCTTGATTTTCAAGGCCTGGATAATTGTCATCATAGCGCCAGTAGCACTTCGGAGCGAAGTGATTATTTCTTCCACAGATTTGGAAGAACATCTTTCCTCTACCAAAAGATCGTCCTCTTCCAGCAGAACCTCCTCTAGTGTTTGTTGTTCTTCCTCCAAAACCACCTCTGGTGTTTTTGTTATCTACAAACTTATTGTACTTCTGCGGAAATCGTTTGTTTACTACATTTGCTCCTGGATTCACTATATCACCACCATGAAACTGCTTCATCCGCATTTCATGTGTCTGCAGCAGGTACTGAACCTCAGATATCTCTGGTAACTCATCCCTGGCTGTAAGATTGACAGTAATTGACTCATACTCCTGTCCTAGCCCGTTTAAGATATGCGGTACCAAATCATCCTCTGCAATAGTGTGTCCAGCAGTCTTAATTTCATGCGCAATCGACCTCATCTTGAGAACATATTCCTCCACAGACTGATCTCCTTTCTTTGTGACTTGAAGAAGACTTTTCAGATGTAGTACTCTAGCTTTACTTGAATATTTGAACAACGTCTCATACTCTTTCCAGATCTATGCAGATGTGTTACACTCTTGAATGTATCCTAGCAAATTCTCTGTGACCAAATTCATAAGCCAGCTGAATAGATGTTGGTCCTTCCGCAGCCAGCTCAAAAACTGAGGATTAGGTACCGTCTTCGACGGATCTATTGAGTCAGCAACAAATTGTTCAGGTGCTGGAGTAACTCCAAGTAGAAAATCTTCCATGCCATGAGCAGTAACCGTAGCGAGGATTTGATTCCTCCAATAGCCATAATTCTTCCAATCAAGCTTCAATGTGATCGTAGGGAGTGTAACAACTGGATTTGCCATAAGCAGATTGAGGTTGTAACGACAGTTATGCCCCAGCTCTTGATACCATGTTGAAGATATAAATCTAACAGAGAGAAGATATGAGAGGAAGGAGTAAAGAGAAGACTGGAATTGAACTCTGAATTTGTATTTTTCACTCAAGGATTACAGCAGCTTATTGCATGTATTTATAGAACCCCTACGCATCTTCTAGAACAAGAACGGTTATTGCTACTTTCTAACTGACTTTGCTGAGTTGGCCAGTGACTCATTGTCACATGCACATGTTGATTTGTCATAAGCTCATTGGTCATCAATTGGTATGGTTGTTGTCTTCATTTTCCCTTTGTTCACAATAATAATTTATGGTATTGCTAAATGTAATTTAGTAGAATAACGAAGTAGTAAATATAGGTTCAAAATTCAAAAAAGAACAAAAGAAAGAAAAAAATTGTGCATATATGAGGTTTGATGTTAGATATAAGAAGAATAATAATGTAAATCACTTAATAGTAAATCCGTGAGCCAAAATCTGTAATTATCCTCTATCATTGTTAACGAAACACACACACCCCATTGCAAAAGTCGCACCGTGTTCCTACTTCTTAGGACAACCACATAATTTGCCTTAAACAATGTCACACGGGCTAAAGAATTTGTGACTATAGTCCTCACTTATATCAAATGACCTCACTTAATTTATCACTTAATTGGGACAGTGAAGAGTTATTAGAGATTGCGGGCCCTATTTTGAGATTTATAGATACAATGAGGGGCCGTTTGTTTAGGCTGTTGGGTTTAGGCCTTAATACAATATTTCGGGCTTGTAGGTCCCTATTCAATAATCAGTGGTCTTCTATTAGTTTGTTTGGTTCACATAACTCATTTAACAAAATTTATACAAACCTGTTTGCTTGACTGAAGGTTGCCCATTATTTGGTCTAATAAAATTACATAATGCCCCCCCCCCCCCCCCCCCAAATCAAATTTCCAGCTTAGCCACCACTCATATCTCAAACTCAGCTTCTCAAAAAGTTCGATTTACTCAGCTTCTCAAATTTTCAGTTTAGCCGACAAATGCATATAACAAAAATCCAGCCTTGTACGTGCAATATTTTAACAACTGATGGCAATTTGCAGCATAGCTTACAAATATAGTTTGCAGGAGTGGAAACTAAATTAAGACAAGTCAGGGGTGGGATATTTTAGTCATATTTGTGCAATATTTTAATAAGGGTTAATTTCAAAAAACAACCTGAACTTTACGGGTTTTTATACTTTGCAACCTAAAGAATTTATTTTTTCCGATTGGAACCTGTATTACGCGATTTGAGACAATTGCAACTCCGGCCATATTTTCAGGCTATATAGGCCATGTGACTGGCACATGACCTATTTTTAGTGTATTTTCATATTTTAAAAATTCTAAATACATGTATTTGTTAATTTTATTTTTGATTTCTTTTATTCTACAACATAAGAATAATAAAAAATTAAAATTTAATTTTAGAATATTAATATAAGAATTTCAATTTTATTTAAAATCACAAATTAAATGTCATCTTTGTCTTCTTCTTCATCGCGTGTTCTCATGCTTCTTCTGCAACAACAATGGCGATTCCCACTTCTTCACTTCGCAACAGTTAACGTTTTCGATTTATGAAGACAGAAAGAGAAGAGATCGGTGTATTCTTCATTATCAGATCAAACTTCACATTACCAAATCCCTAATTTCTCCCAAAATTACTCTCTCTCTCCCTCTCTAAACGCCTATCTATTCCAGATTCAATTGAAAATGGAGAATACAAATCATAACACTCAAAAAGTTCAGCACGTGGCGTGAAGCATCACCGGATCATCTTCTGAGGAAGTTCGCCGAGATTGCTTTTGATTCGAACGACAAAAAATCAGCAAATGACTGAGATTGGCGACGAATGGTGAAGAAGGAATGTGGTAATGGCGGCAAACGATGAATAAGGTTTGAGATTCGCCATTGTTGCAGGAGGAAGGAAATTTTTTCTGAAAAATTTGTTGTAGAAGAATACGCAATGAAGAAGAAGAAGGATGCTGGATTTATGATTTTTAATAAAATTCGATTTCTTATTTTAATTAACTATCTAAAATTAAATTTTAATTAAATTTATTATTTTTATGTTGTAGAATAAAAGAAATTAGAAATATAATTAACAAATACATGTATTTAGAATTTTTAAATAATGAAAATACACTAAAAAAAGGGCATGTGCCAGTCACATGGCCTACATAGCCTGAAAATATGGCCGGAGTTGCAATTCGTCTCAAATCGTGTAATACAGGTTCCAATCGGAATAAGTAAAATCTTTAGGTTGCAAAGTATAAAAGCCCGTAAAGTTCAGGTTGCTTTTTGAAATTAACCCTTTTAATAATGATGGCAATTTTCAGCATATATTCCCCATTTTAACAGCTGCGAAAATCATTCTACTAAAGCAAATTGGTATTTTTTCGAGATTACTCATATGCAGAAGAGTTAAGAATGAGAGAGAGTTTTTTTTTTTTTTTTTTTTTTTTTTTTTTTGCTAGGGTTGGAGGGATCGAGATGCAGACAAAAAGGGGACATAATGGTAATTTTAATTTTGTTAATAGAACATGGGCTTAGACAACCCACCTACCCCATGGGTTCTGTAAGATCGGGCTGGGGTGTTTTGGAACGCGGGCTCAGTTTTAGTGAAGCAAACAAATTAATGGGCTGGTTGTCTCCAACAATATGGATTAATACCCCCAAGCAAACGACCCCTGAGAGTTTGGAATGTATCGAAAGAACAACATCTCACGCCTGAAGAATAAGAGAGATGGACATGGACATGCCCGACACTGAGCAAGGATAGGAGGGGCGATCACTCAGGGCCCCCAAATTTTGGGGGACCATGTAAATATGCAAATTTTATATCTAATTAAAATGTATCATGTACTATAATATATGTTGAGAATCAATTTTATATTGATTATTTTAATATTATGAATTAACTAAATGAAATTCCTAAGTTAAATAATCACTTTAACTGATGATTTCTTATGTATTCTATTGACCTATTGAAAATCGTCACGTGTCAAGATAATATTACTAAATTAAATTACATTAATTTAGTAATTATCCAAAGAAATGATGGTGATATCAAATCATCTGGACCAATCAAAAGATATTGTTTATCAGAATGGTGAGATCCTCCGCCAAAATAACATTAAACGTGGTATAATCCCCGTGAATGATTGGGGTTATCAAATAATTGGAGGGATTCTCATTCGATGAGATTTAAAATTAGATATAATTTGATATTACTACAGTGATATTGGATAGATTTGATAGTTTGGAATTTAGAGGACCAATCAAGTTGCTTCATTCGGATCTTAGACTCATTATGTTTCTCTATCCTACGACTACAGATAGGGCTTGATTTTCTGCCGAAACTTTAAACCATACGCAGTGGTGGAGGTATATTGAAAATTACCCTGCTTGATCCAAAAGGAGGAGGGATCAAAATGATGAAAACAAAAGAAGAGGAGGAAACAAGAAAAAAACTAACCAGTAATTCAAAAATCCGTCACAGGAGGAAACATAGATAAAAAGAATTGCTACTAAGTAAAATTATTCATCCCTATATCTTTTGTACTTTGTTATGTGAGGCAGTTTTGTTTGGCATATAGATAATAGAACATACAATGAAATAACTATCATTCTTTGTCAAGATTGCAGCTCTTAATCTTACATCATTTGTTGTCATGTGTTACTTGTTAATGATTACTTGTTTTAAACTAACAATTTAATATCTTGTAACTTTAAGTCTTACATTCTTAGAGTTTTGACATCGTCAAAAAAGGAGAACTTGTTAGAAAATTTATGTATAATTTTGATGATGTAAAAATCGTGTTGTAAGGTAGTAACTAGTGTCCCCAAATACATTATAATCTTTGTAATAAATAGGGCTAGTTCTAATTAGGCAGAAGTCATAGTAAACAATACATTAAGATATCATCAAGGATGCATACAACAAGAAGTCTGCAGTAGGAAGCAAGGAACAAAGGCTGTAAAAGAGCATACAACAAGGAGCTTACGCTTTTGCCATGTACAACAATGTCTACTGTAAGGATGACCCAATTATTCGTAAATCAGGATCTTACAGTAAGCACGCAACAACCATGTCAACATAGGACTAAGCTAGGTCAAATTCAGAAGTTTGAATTCGAAATATAGCCACAAAGATAATAAGTCATTATTGTACTGACTAAGCAATCGTGTGAAGACACATGTTCTGACAAAAGGAAAAGCAACTCTGTAAACGCTGACATGAAGCCGCACCAACCCTAACCTGCTTTCTGCTAAATAACCACAACGACCAGAAAGTTGTATGACGAGCAAAGACATTGAACTACTGAAATTATTGAGCTTTATCACCTTCGAACCAAGAATTCAAAGCTTCCAAGCACACATCACTCGAAATCATTCTAAAATGTGAGTTTAGTACAGGAGAGCAAAAAGCAGCAATGCAACAACATTATACACAATCGAAGATTCAAAAGGTGCAACAACTATTTCAACTCTAATCCAACTAGCTCTGAGGAAGCTCTGTCTTGGTCCTAATCATTTTCTTCAAGAAAACTTGCCCACATCTCAAAATGCTACTCAAGTTTAGAGGCAACTTCCAGTTGTTGAAGAAACTTTCATTAAACTTTCTCTTACGAGTGGTTTTTAAGCGGAGTGTTCGTTTGAATTAGGGATTTAAAATAGACTAGTTTATTCTGAGGAACATGTTACATGTATAGTCGAGGAGTAGCCTTCTGAGGATAGGCAAAAACTATTGTAAGGTGCCAAGTTGGACTTGGACATCGGTGTAGCTAATATTGTATTGTATGGACAACTTAGTGAATTTTTCTCGTGTGAGGGAAGAGTACACATAGAAGGATTATACCAACCTTCGAACCACTATAACTGTTTCGTATTTTCATATTGCTTTTATCATTGTTGTAGCATACTACGTGCTATATTAGTGCACTGTCTTTGAAAACATATTTACATATGTTGTTGCATAAAACTCTACCTAGCATTGCTTGTTGTAAAGACCATAAGAACAGTCTGATGTAAGCTTACTGACTAAAGGTACTTACTGTTTTAGGCTTGTTGTAAGAACCAGTTTTCTACAACAGACATCAACCCTTTGCTCTAAGTATTTTGAAAAGAAAAATCAATATAATTAGAGGTTTATTTTCCTCTCCTCTACCAGTTGGGGCCGACAATTGGTATCCATCGAATTCTAAGTGATGGAGGCTCCATTGTGAATATTCTTTATTAGGAAATTTATGTTTAGTTTTAATGATGATAAAATCTCTATTGTAAGGTAGAAACTCATGCCCCCATGAAATATGTACTCTTTGTAATAGATAAGGTCCAACACTACTTAGGCTAAGTCATAGCAAGCACGCAACACAGCAAAGAAGTCCAAGGAAGCAGTAAGGAAAGAGAAACTGCAACAAGTACGCAGTTTGGTTGCTTATGCTAATCCAGCATACAACATTATTTGCAATAAATAAGGTAAATCTTGAACTGACTATCCAATTACGTGGGGACACATTGCCTGATAAAAAGTAAAAACAACACTGGACACTGACAACACGCCGCAACCACTCCAGTCTAATCTCTGCAGAAAGGATAAACGGCTCTACATTCGTACATGGAGCATTAAATGTCAACGAGAATATTTTCTCACTCTTCAACTAAAAGATATCCTAACTTCTATAAATAGAAGAAGATGGAGGACGAAGCAAAGGCTACCAATTTATTGAGCAACTAAAATTACTTCACACCAAGCACTCAAGCATTCTTATTCAAAGCTTCAACACATACAACATTCTGATAATCTTTCAAGTGTTTTATGCAAAGTATACAAGAGAAAATAGCAAGCAACAAGGGTATTCAAGTGAAGATTCAAGATGCAACCAGACTCTACAGTCAAGCTAACTCTCAAGCTTTGCATCCGTCCTAATAACATGAAGTTTTCACACATTTCAGCTGATATTCAAGTTTAGTGGAAGCTACCAGAAGTTGAAGAAAAAATTTCATTAACCAATCTAACGAGCGTTTTTTCTAACAGAGAGTCTTCGTTTGAATTCAGGATTCAAAGTAGACTAGGTGTTCTGAGGTATGTTTGTATAGTAGAAGAGTAGCCTTCCGAGGATAGGCAAAAACTATGGTAAGGAGCTAAGTTAGACTTAGACTTCGGCATACCTAAGTTTGTACTATGTGAATAGCTTAGTGTATTTTTCCTGTGTGATGGAAGAGTGGACGTAAAAGGATTACCCCCACCTTTGAACCACTATAAACTTTGTGTATACTGCTTTTACCTACGGTTGTTGGCATACTACTTACATACTGCATTAATTCATAAGAAAAGGGATTTGCATAATATTCCGCTGCATAAATTCTGCATGAGCATTACTTAGTTTAAGTAACCTAAGATTAGTCTGCTTCGTGCTTACGGTCTTAAGTCAGCTTATTGTATTAGCTTTGTTGTAAGAGCAAGTTTCTTACTGTAAGCATCAAACTACTGCTCAAAATATTTTAAAAAGAAAAATCGAGTTAGAGGTTTATTCACCACCACCCCCCCCCCCCATCTAAACCTCTACCACTTGGGATCGACAAATGGTATCAGAGCAGTTGGTTTCACACACCAATCATCTTTGGTAGCTAAACTAGATCCAGACATTTTCTAGATAAAAGGCACGTTTTTAAAAGCAAAAGTTTTTTCTAGTAAAAACGTCACAACAATGAAAACTTTTTCAACTAAGGCTCTTATGTTTTCCTTTGAGGAGTATGAGGAACGATATCCATCACTAGAGTCAACGGGTGCAGGACCCCAGAGATCACAATGAACTAAATCTAAAACATGCAATGCCCGTTTATCATTCAAAGTAAAAGGCAATTTCTCACTCTTAGCAAGTTGACAAGACGAACATACAAGAGGTTTCGGCAAGATAGAAGTAAGAGATAACGATCCCAGTTTATTTAAAAGATGAATAATAAAAAAATTAACATGTCCTAGGCGAGAATGCCATAATTCAAAAGAAGAAGTATAATTCTTACAATGTAAAACAGAAAATAATGCAGTTGATCCTTGCTCCAATACGTAAAGACCATTCATACATCTACCCCTTGCGAGTGTCTCTTTGGTCAACTGATTTTGAACCACAAATAAATCATTAGTAAAGGAAACAGTAACAGGTAAATCTTGAGTAAGTTTGCTAATCGATAATAAATTTTTTGTTATGTTTAGGACAACAAGTACATCAAGGAAAGAAAGTTTATGACTTAATGTACGAGAACCATAGTGAGAAATGGATAAATTGTCATCGTTACCGACAGTGACAGTGCCCTTTTCATTGTATGAAACAAAATCATCCAGTGTAGAGGTAGAGGGAGTCATATGAGCAGACGCACCGCTGTCAACGTACCAATCAGACGACGAAGGTTGAGAAACCGTGCATTGGGCGTCGAAGGCTTGGGCGAGGTTCGCTTCATTGGCGAAGGACTCTTTGTCCCGATCTGAACAGACTGAGGCATAGTGAGTGCCTCGGCATATTTGGCACCGAGGGGTGAAGGTGCGCTGAGAGGATTCAGTGATTGCACCGGAAGAAGCCTGGGAGTCGCGATTGGGACGGCCAACATCAGTGGTTCCAGAATTCCACGCTGCGAACCACGACCAGGAGTGCAGGAATTATCGCGAGAGCCACGACCGCGACCTGCAATAAAAGCAACTGAAGAAGCAGTAGAGTCAGAAGTTTCAAGTAACTTATGGCGAAGCTCGTGATCACGAGCGTGAGCCATCAAATCACAAAGAGTAGGAGTGGACGGCAGAGCAAGATAGACATCGGCAAATGTTCTATACTGAGGACTGAGACCCCACAAGTACCAACGGATTTTATCACCCTCCGAGACGGTATCACCAATGACCGATAACTGATGACAAAGATTGTTAAATTTGCACGAATAATCTGCAACAGAGGAGGAACCGCGCTTTAGGAACTGTAACTCGTCCCGAAGTTGTTGAGTCCGTGATTGAGACGAGGGGTAAAACGCATGTTCAAGGGTGGTCCAGACATCGGCGGCGGAAGTGAGACCTAGGATTTCCGACATGGACTCCTCGGTCAGAGATGTGAGCATGAGGCTAAGGGCGCGATCATAGCATTGTTGCCACGGTGCATGAGCTGGATTCGGCTGTTGGGCACCATCAGTGGTGACAGTGAGAGGCGGCGTAGGTTCAAAGCCGTCAACAATAGAAAGCAGATTGTCGAGGCGGAGAGCAGGAGTAATTTGATTTTGCCATAATAAGTAGCTGTTGGATGACAATTTGATTGTCATCATATGAAAGAGAGTAGCAAGGGGCACTGAATCGGAAGCCATGAGAGAACAGAAAATAGAGTGTGGAAGAAGGAGATAGATGGCGGCAGAGAAAAAGAAAAAAATTAGGGCTCCCAGAAACCTGCTGATACCATGTGAGAAAATGATTTGATCCACCTTAATTGGTGTGTGAGCTGTTTCCACTATATATAATACAATACAACATGAGATACAAGGAAAGAATCAAAGAATGGGATATGTACAAATCTCTAAAGATTACATTCTTAATTGTCCGCTATTATATATCTATAAAAAATATGAAGTTACTATACGAAGAGTCAAATATATAAACTTGACATTATGTCTTAATCCATCTTTTACTATAAATTCATGATAGAATGAAAATTTGTAAATTAGTTTTAGCTCTTAATTATTTTTTAATTTTATAAAAATGTAACTGGACATGACGACATGAAGGAAGTCACTGCAAGTCGGCGGTGCCAAGTAGCAACGAGGAAGGAGTTCAAACAGCCATAAGGTGTATTTTTTGGGACGTCTGCCTTCATTTAGCTTACGTCATTAGTTGAACTAAATATTTTATGAAATGTGATAGAAAATTTCATAAGTTGAGGTTCGAGAAATGAATAATATAATTTATTTTACTAAAATGAATACATGATAATAATATAAGATATTATGACTATTTAGCTTCAGCTTACGTTATTAATTGAACAAAATATCATAAGAAGAATCGAAGGAAACAAAAATAAATAAAAAGAATAGTATAATGTATTTTACTGAAAATGAATAATAATAATAATAATAATAATAATAATAATAATAATAATAATAATAATAATAATAATAATAATAATAATAATAATAATAATAATAATAATAATAATAATAATAATAATAATAATAATAATAATAATAATAATAATAATAATAATAATAATAACAACAACAATAAGAAGAAGAAGAAGAAGAAGAACAACAACAACAACAACAACTACATAAGATTTTATGAATATTTAAGTTCAACTTATGTTATTTAACTAAATTAATATGATATGAAATGTGATAGAAATTTTCAAAAGAGGCTTGAGAGATAAATTTGAATTATAAAATGACTCTTACTTGATAAATAACACTTTAAAAATAAAGTTGCTAAATGAGCATAAAAAATTCACTAATCACTTTTTCTCTACAAGTATATAAAAGAATCTCATTATAAAAGAGATAAGAAACTTAAAATAAATAAATTATAATGATATGTATATTGAAAGGAAAATATAAAATACTATCAATATTTTGGTTCAAATTATGTCATTAGATGGGAAAATTTAATTAAATATTGTACTGTTCATATTATAATTAAAAATGTGAGCGTCCTTATTTTTTTTACAGGATTAAGCACAGTCGACTTCACAAAATCCTGACAGATACTTTTCAATGTCGCCCCTGCGAGGGGCGACTTCTATTAATTTTTTTTTTAAATAAAAATGCCTATACCATAGGCGACATACGGTATATATACGCCACACTATACTTAAAGTCGCCCCTGGCAGGGGCGACATCTACTTTATTTATTTATTTATTTTCTTGGCCCAATGGCAGAGGGGTTGGGGCAGGGGGGTGGTGGCAGTGGACAGGGGGTGCAGTGGTGCTGTAGACGGGGCAGGGGTGGTGGGGGGCAGGGGTGTGGTGCAGGGGCAGCAGTCAGTGGTCACATCCAGTTGAATTTTTTGAGGGAAAATGTTGACTGGATGTTGTATATATGTATCATCTTCATATCTGTTATCATCTCCTCCAACCAACATTACAGATATCTCTTCTCTCCCCCCTTCAGCCTCTGTTAATTTTTTTCTTCATACTCTGTCCCTCATTTTATTATACCAGAAGGTGTTGGAGCATCACATTTGTTGTGTAGGTGACTTACACAAAACTGAAGAGGTATTTGCTAAGGTTATAATTTGTTTATATTTACACATTTTCCATAATTTATATTATAAATTTCGTATGTTATACCACTTTATGTAATTATCTTCTAATTATTTTGAAGGCTGTGGAAGTTCGTTCGACCAAAAATTTGTGGACACATTGCTGGCTCTCGTTTGGACTAGAAGAAGGATTATAAATACATCTACAACGTATCTTCATTAAGGTATCAAAATTGTATATGTAATTTTAATTATTTTCTTTTCAATGAATGTCAACTGTAAAGAATTGAACAAAAAAAACTGAGGTTGATTTTTTTTTTGTGAACATTTATGTATGTGCATTGGAAGAAATAGATGTTTTACTGTGCCTCTTAGCAATGTTACTATGATCCATTATGTGATTGCCTCAATTGTGCCTATTAGTTACCTTTTTATTGTGTATGTTAGTGAAAATTTTGTTATTATTATTATTATTGTCATGATTATTATTGTTAATACTGTTGTTGATGTTACTTTATTATTATTATGATTATTATTAGTATTAGTACTAGTAGTATTATTATTATTATGGTTACTGATATTTATATATATATATATTTGTTTTTCGTAATTTTACTACGTTTATTTTCACTATTATTATTGTTAACTTTATTATTATTATTAGCATTAATATTATTATGATTGTTAATAATTATTGTTGTATTTTTTTATTACGTTTAATATGATTATTATTATTATTATTAATCTCATATCATTATTATCTTAAAATTATATTTATTATTATTATTATTCTTATTATTACCAATATTAAGATCAATATTAATAGTATTGTTATTGCTATTGCTATTTTTTTTTTTTATTAAGTATTATATTATTATTATTATTATTATTATTATTATTATTATTAATCTCCTATCATTATTTTCTTTAGAAATATTATATTTATTTTTATTCTTAATTATTTAATCATATTATTATTAACATTATTATTAATATTATTATCAATGTTATTATTACTATTATTATTATTCCACATCACTTGACTATATTTTTATTTTTGTTAATTTTACATTTTTTATTTATTATTATTGTTACATGTTTCGACATAGAATAGCTTAATATACGCTAAAATACTTAAATTTGAAGATAATGGCGCCGTCGGAAAAGGTTGGAATTATCGTGCAACGTGGAAGTGGTACCGAAGGGCCACCTATTGGCGGTCATAGGGTGCCTCGTTTGATTGGCTATCCTGGACTACTTTCGCTATTATATCAAATGTTGAAAATCGATACCGATCGATATATTTTGAAAGTATCAGCAGTGTTTTGCGAAGATGATATTTTACAACTAATACCGATCAATAGTGATGAAGATGTGTGGTTCTTTGATCCGGATGCTGGAAATCGTTACGTTCACCTTCACGTTGACAGTGTTGTACTCCAGACCGCGACCGAACAAAATGTACCCTTGACGGATGACTACCACCAATACACAGCATTTCTTAGTAGTGACGGTCCAACCAGTCTTGTGTTCAATACACACGGCACCTCTACTACTAGTTTCGATGAATTCTCAAACCGCCCTATTATCGCGATTAACCATGAAACTGAAAAAGATTCCACATGTGAGTATGTGGCGGATCTAGTCGGGGATCAGGCGATTGATCCGATGGTAGACAACTTTGGTCAAATGAGGTTGAAGATTCTGAGTCGAGTGATAGTGAATCAAATAGTGAAGATGAAACAGACGACGTGAACATCGAGGATCTTCAGGGTCTATATAATCAACAGGCCAACGAAGGTTCAGGTGGGCGACGAAATTCGATTCCAGCCGCTCAACCAGGCAATGCAATGCAACATGTCATTCCATTTTTCAACTCATCCTGTCCAGAAATATTTGTAGATTCGTATGACAAGCCAAAGAAGGTTAAGCTGTATGATGCTAATGAGGGAACACTGGCCATGGGCATGGTATTCACTGATAAGAATAATCTCCAATCGGCTGCGAAGGATTTTTCCGTTCGCATGCACGTCGTGAATATCTGGTGGTCGAAAGTACGCCGCAATTATGGAAGGTCAAGTGCAAGAATAGCTGCGGGAACATTAGCTGTGAGTGGGGTCTGCGAGCAGTCTTGAAGAACAAGTTCAATATGTGGCAGATTACAAAGATGTCAGGCCCTCATTCATGTTTAATGAATGTTGTCTCCGTCGACCATCAGAATCTGTGTAAAAACATGATCGCTATGTTGCTTACAGGGATGGTTCATGTTGACCCATGATACGAGGTGAAGTTGGTCCAGCAGCAAGTTAAGGATATGTACCAATACGAAATCTCGTATCACAAGGCTTGGCACAGTTTGAAACGGGCAAGAGAGAATGTGTATGGCATGTGGGAGAGCTCAGTAGTGAAATTACCAAAATTTTTTAGAGCAATACAAAAATGGAACCCTGGCACGGTAGTAAAGTGGCGTCACGTGGACAAAAGAGCTCCTGGAGTTAAGATGTTTAAGTACGTTTTCTGGGCGTTTAAACCATGCATTGATGGGTTCCAACAGTGTCGGAAAGTCATCAGTGTTGATGGAACGCATCTGTACACTAAGTACAAGCATAAAATGCTGATTGATGTCGGAGTGGATGCCAACCAACAAGTTCTACCTTTAGCGTATGCTATCTTCGATGAGGAAATGTTTGCCGCTTGAAAGTGGTTTCTGAAAAAGTTAACGAAACATGTTGTCAGGGGAGTTGAGGGGCTCTGTCATGTATCTGATCGATGTGTTGGGTTAATCGAAGCTGCTAAGCGATTCGCGTATTGTTCGCCCCCTGGTGGGGTTCACCGTTTCTGTCTAAGGCATGTTTGCTCCAATTTTAACACCCTGGTGAAAAATGTTAAACTGAAGGATTTGTGCTGGGAGGCTGGTTCAGCATTTACTGTGCGCCAATTTGAGAATGCAATGTCAAAGATCAGAGCCATGAGTGCTACGCTTACTTGAATGAGATTGAGGCAGCTCAGTGGACTATTTCCCACGACGGTGGATGGAGATGTGGAATATTAACAACCAACCTATCAGAATGCATCAACGGAGTACTGAAAGGGGCACAAACACTACCGATTTGTGCAATTGTTCAGATCACTTTCTATCGGTCCACCAAATACTTCTTTGACCGCTTGTCGATGGGTCGTCAAATGCAAGCAAGGTGTCAACCATGGCCTGATGAGATATTCAAGCAATATGATCAGAGACAGAGGAAAGCACTTCACCATGTGGTCTTCCAAGTTGATCTATCAGAACAATCGGCGTCTGTTAAGACTTTTTCACCAGGGTCGAACAATACATTCACACATGTGGTGAAATTATCTACCAGGGAATGCACGTGCGGAAAGTGGAAACATAAGGGATCCCCTGTTCTCATGCAATGCAAACTTGTCGTCATTATGGTGTTGACCCAGACATTTACATGAGATCGTACTACAACACAAGCTTCTACGTCCAGACATATAGTGGCAAATTTAATCCCTTGCCAGACGAATACTATTGGGATGAACCCTCATTTGAGTTATGCCACAATCCGGAGTTGCGGAAGTCAAGACGTCGTGGACGGCCTAGGTCCACAAGATACCAAAATGAAATGGACTGGCCTCAAGTTCGGGCAAGACAACAATATCAGGCAGAAGCAGCTTCTAGGGATCAGCCGGGATCATCAACAGGCCGAAGACGATAAACACGAAATAGTAGACGAGTTAGAACTAGTATCTGTGGCACATTTCTTCCGTATTTTGTTTAGAGAGCGTCATACCAACCTGCATGACTGTTGTTTTTTAAGGCATAATATAAAATATATTATTTTGAATCCTTTGGTTCCCTTTTTTTTTTTTTTTTTTATTTAATATTGAACTCATGTAATCTTATTAGTATGTTCTTTTTTATATCTTCTGTTACAATTAAATCCGAATATTAACTTGCCAAGAACATGGTAGTGTGATTGTGTAATCGTTGTTTCTAATCTGATTTTTGGTGTACTCTATTTTTGTAGCATGGACCACCTCGGACAATATGGCCCCATTGATAATAGGTTGTTAACTGAGCAAGAAACACGTCGTTCCGCAGAGGTATTCGAGGGAGACATTAGTAAGACTTTGAAATGCCGCCATGGTAGTGGAATTTTTTGGAGGATCGATGACTATGATGATGATGAAGATAGGGGGAAACTCAAACGTAATCAGAGGTTGCATTACAGAGTTATAGCGATGTTACATGAGATGGGGTTCTATGGGATTTATCACTGCAGTGACTACGTCATTAATACAGCTATCATCACTACATTGGTTGAACGATGGAGACTAGAGACACATACATTCCACTTTAGAGTCGGAGAGGCCACTGTCACACTACAGGATGTAGCCTTCATTTGGGGCTTGAGGGTAGATGGAAGGCCGGTGATTAATGGAGTTACAAAATCCACGTCTGACTATTGGAGAGGTAGGTGTGAAGCCCTGTTAGGTTGGAGTCCAGACACAGGTGAAATTAGTGGTTCGAGATTCTCATTGACAGCCCTCGGAAAGCATCTGAGGGATAACCCGGTGGATGATGACACATAAGACGTCGAAGTAGAGCAGTACTCGCGCGGGGTTGCGTTGATTCTGTTGGGATCGATTATGTGCCCAGACACGTCGGAAAATCTTAGATCACTGCTGTACTTGACTAAAATGGAAGACATCTCTGAATGCTATGAATACAGTTGGAGAAGTGCGGTATTGGGGTTTTTGTACCGCCAATTATGTTGTGCAGCCCGAAGAGATAGAAAGTCTATTGGCGGGCTATGCAATTACTTCAGGTACACCGTAATCCTTAACATTTAATTTAACATGTTCTATCCAATTTATTGCACCATAACCATGGATATATGTTATGAACTTTCTTTCAGATTTGGGCCTGGACGCGTATAACATTTATGAGGCCTAGACATGTGGGAAGGCGATTTAATTTAGGAACGATCGATGGAGAAGCCGGTGAACTACCAATTGCACCATATGGAGTTGAATGGCTTCAATACCACACTTTCACGCATAGCCTTAACAGCAATGTGAAGACTATCCGGGAGTACCTAGATAGACAAACCCTGGAGGAGGTACAAAACCTTCATTATTCTCTCATCCCATTCTATAATAAAATTAATGTAATAAATTACTGTTAAATTTCCTTTACGTTGCAGTTTGTTTGGAGACCGTATGAGCCAATCCCACCAACATTCCAATCATATCTTGATGACAACCTTATTAATGTTACGTACACATGGATATCGAAATGTCCACTTATCCATCACTATATCGTTGAGCTATATTATTCTGATCGGGTATTTCGGCAATTCGGTATGCGACAGTCCATCCCTCCGTCGATTGCAGCTGAACACAGAAATTTGCATGGTAGAACAGATCGACGTGGACGTTCCAATCAAAACTGGCTTGTAACCCACGCTCAGTATGTGGAGCAATGGAACACCAGAAATCAGTATATTGTGACCGCCCCTCAGATCGGGGGCCAAGGTGATGAAGTGGACATTGGCTACATGGGTTGGTATCAAGAGATCACACCACGGTTAATAACTCCTGGAATAGGTGTGCAAGAGGGATCTCAACCGTCAACTTATGCATATCTCGAAAATTTGGTGGATAAACAACTTCTTATTGAATACACATAAATAGATCCAATCCGTATAAAAATCAAACTCATATATGTTTATTTACAAATTTTACTTTTGGGAAAGGATCGTTGAGGGAATGCATCGAGTAGTTGTCGGAGAGAGTGACTATATGAGAGAGCCGACCAGAAGGTCGATTGAGGAGTTATATCGAGAAGCACAACAAAATTTTCATGATCACCGTGCAGTCTACCATCACCCACAGCCAGACGCACAACACCAAGCAGCTGAGATGCCCATGCCACATGACGCACCCCAACAAGGGAGGAGACGTAGTACGTCCACACGTGCTAACTTCGGACAACGACCTGGTGGTACTACCTCGCGTAACACCCATCCATCTAGGTCTGTGTCAGGCGATCTCCCCGGGCCTTCACATTCTACCGTTCATGAGCATCCTAGTGTTGAAATGCAGTCAGGCTACTATGTGCCTCCAATGGTGAACGAAAATGATTTTTTCACTCCTCATCGTGATTCAATGCGGTTTGATAAGTCCTTCACCTCGCTCCTGGAATTCGGCAACTACACAACAACCGCCGCAATTTTTCCTCAATAGCCAAATTTGGCGGGTCATCCAAGACAGTTCAATATGTCTCCGATCCCATATTTAGGTCAAACATCATCTTCATCAGGTCGGCCAATGTTTAGTTTGAATATCAGCACACTAAATGATGGTCAATCACAATGCGCCCGAGACACAGAATCAGATGCCCCAATCGAGGAACGGAGAGGGAGAGCTAAACGGAATAGGAAAAAAACGCATTGTGGGACTGGTCATGAATATTAGAAATTTTATTTTTTCAACTTATTTGTAATAATTTGGTAAAAACTACTTCATGTTTTAAGTATTTGTGATTAATCTAAATATTTTATTTTTGACGTAAAAGGATTAAAAAATCAATTATACTCGATACTTCTTAATCTTAAATAATAAAAAAAATGATGAATTCGACTCAAATTAAAGAAAAATAACAATCGAAATTTTGTTAAATAAACAATTTAAGATAAATATATATATATATATATATATATAAAATCGCATTAATAAAAATTGATCCAACAATATATATATATATATATATATATATATATATATATATATATATATATATAGAGTAGATGTCGTCCCTGCCAGGGGCGACTTTAAGTAGAGTGCAGCGTATACATACTGTATATCGCCTCTGCGAGAGGCGTTTTTATTTAAAAAAATAAATAAATATATATACATATATATATATATATATTTATATATATAACAGAAGTTGCCTCTGCGAGGGGCGACATTGAATAGTTTGTGTCAGGATTAAGTGAACTTGCCTGTGCCACAGACGAGTTCACTTAATCCTATAAATAGAAAAAAAAAAAAAAAAAAAAAGAGCGCTTACAATTTTAATTAAACAGTGAACAGTACCACATTTAATTAAATTTGCCCATTAGATGAATTATATATCATATCCATTAATTAATAGACGATATATTTAAACTATATAGTGCTCTTATCAAATAAATAAAACTTTGAAGATATAGTTACTAAATTAACCTTAAAATTTAAAATTCTATATCCTGAGTTGTGAGTCAGGATTAAGATTAGAGGTAGAGAATTTCTTGGAACCAAGTAGAGGATCCTCATCCAGATATCAGTTGTCAATCAAATTCCAAGTGGAAACGTAGAAAAAAGATAAAATTACTCAAATTAATCAAAAGTAGAGCAGATGAATAAAGTTGCCAGTTCCTAGAATTCTTGTGAAGTTTATGGTCTCATCCACCATCAATGTACTCTGATAAACACTTTTGAGACTAAAAACAGGAACTAGTGACTTTCTAGGATGTGAGTGAATTATATGTTCAATGCTTACGACATGCACGAGCAATAGGCCTCGGAGGATCAGAAAAAGAGCCGTTGAGTATGTGGTTGGCAGTCCACTGGTTTGCAGCCTCGGAGTAGTGTACTCCGTCCCAGCTAACATATGTCTCTGGAGATCCACAGGAGACGCCTACCATCTCTGAGCCATTAACGATTGCTCTCTGTCCACACCAGACGAGGATGTCGCTTGCACGACGCCCACAGCATATCTTAAGAGGGTCCATGAATCCTGTCAAAGACAGGCGGAACCTCCAAATTTAGATACTTGAGGGGGGAAGAAGATTCGTCTGGGTTTTTGGTGGTCTGGGTAGGACGGATTAGTTTTTTTGTAATATAGGCTAGCGTAGGTGGAACGGTACGTATAGGGACTACAAAGAAACTATTTTTTTAACTGTACAGACAAAAAGCTAAGGATGTCCAGAATAAATTCAGTTGAATTACAGCTACCAACTTTTGCCATAACAAATGACTGAGAAAGAGATTGCCTAAAAAAACAAGTGTAAAACAGAGCATTTACGGCCTATATTTTATCCAGAAACCATTCAAACATATCAAGAATGAGAGTAGTTTAACTATTATGAGTTCTTGGAGAAACAATAATCTTGCAGACTGACCATAGTATCTGGTATTGCTGATTAAGCGATATTTGGCTGAGTAGACATCGACATAGATCAGGGATGCGAGGGGAAGCTCTGCTCTCAGTTTCATCACTCGGGCTTTGAGCTGCTTGTTGAACTCAACCGCCATGTTATTCTGATATCTGATGCATCCGTACTTGTCTAAGGATCCGGGCTTCTGATTTCTGATATAAAATGTGGCTGCTGGCAAACATCCAACTGGTCCTGTATTATGAATCCAGAAAAACCTTGCCCCTTGTTTATGTAAATGCTGAAGAATTACACTGAAATTCAGTAACTACAAACATATTTTACCAAAGTAAGATCAGTTTTCAAAAGATAAAATTAACTCACTGTAATTGCTGAAGCAAATTGATTAACTATATGTGGAAATGATGCTCGGAGTTGAGCTTTCTTTAGCTTTCTGAAACCATCAAGAAGGTCAGTCTGACCTATATCAAATGTGTATAGAGCTCTAGAGAATTCTTGAGGCCGGGGAAGTTCACTTCTATCAAACAGATTCCTAGCTGAAACAACAAATAATCTCGTATCAGAGCAGAAAGTTAACTAAGAACCTATGTTATGAGTTTTAGAGGTAGTTGACATAACCACTGCGATAAAGCTTATTTGTTCGCAATTTGAATTGATCAAACTGAGCAATTTGGATGTCAAGTGAAAAGGGACTAATGCCATTGTCGAAAATCGTCCAATTCCGCCTATGGATGGCTGATCCTCCAGCTGCGAAATTTGCACCATGTCGAAAATCGGAGCCTATTGAGTCAAGGTATGAGGTCAAATAAGGCAACCCCAAGTGCTCAGCTGCAGAAGCAGTGTAACTCAGTCAGGACATTAGACAAAAACACACAGTATGCTTTGTTTCCAGAGGTTTACAACGAGTACCGATGAAATCTACAATAAGGCGGCCATCAGATGCTCTTCCAGCAGGCTGTCCAAAGAAGCTGTCACCGTACGGTGGAGGAATGGGGCCAAATGCTGCCGATATTCCGCCGGTGTCTGAGTTTGAATCCCCAAAGTTGTAAATTGCAGGAAAATAGCACGGCGGCTCTGCGGAAATCCGTCTTCCTACAACAACATGCAATGTTAGAGAAATGAGTAAAATAGTAACAAATGTACAGCCCATTTTTGCTCGGCGATCGTAAAGATAACTTACCTAAATACTTGAACAAGTATGGAGTCGAATGAGGACAAGAAACTGAAAAGGGGGGCCTTGTTCACGCCAAGAATGTGAGTACAAATCGCCCCTTGCAAATTCAACATTTCCAATGTAACTGATAGTTAACACACGTAGCAAGTATTGATAAGGTGGAAAAAGTAGATGAAAACTATTTGAGTAGAAATTGTTTGTGAAGAATGTGAGGTGAATCTGTTAACTAATTTTGGCATCATGTCCAGATTTTAAGCAGTGAAAGTGGCATAATTCTTGCTCCACTTTACTGTTGTTTCGCTTTTGCTTTTGCATGCATGTCCAGTTCAAAAAGTTTATCCAATTGGGCCCGTTATTTTTTTTCTTCAGATGTGATAAGCTTTTCTGCTTCATAAAACTTTAATATATTATTATATAGATGGTGTGTGGTTTTCCTGAAATGCTTTCCGATTGTGATTGAGAGTAATAGAGATGATCATTCCATTGTTTATTTATATACTTAAGCTCAGACACTTTGCGGCTTGAACCCTGCTTTTGTGACAAACTTTTATATATGTTACATTATTAATACATTCAACAATATCGAATTCTATGTCATTTCTCTTGTTTCATATTGTTTCCTGAAAAGAAAATCCATGTAGGTTCTCTTAGCTGCTCTGAAAGGTTTGTTATGTTCTTTCTCTCCCAATTTGTATTTGAAGCAGTTTAGTAAAATGCCCCTTAACCCCATATCCATGTTAGTAGGTAGGATAGCAAGAGAATACTGGTTTGACAAAGTAAAGGAGGTAGTTTAAAATTTGAAAATATTTGGTTTTTTTGTGTGTTTTCATGTTTGGTGGTACTTGAACATTGGAGATGGAGAAACAAGGTGTGGAGCGCTTTGTTTGGTGTGGCCCCCATCCCCAGTCACCATAATTTAACGTCAACACATAAGTATTTATTTGACTAAATTCAAAACATTTTAGACGGAGGGAAATCTACGATCAAATCCATTTACTTTGTTTAGCAAATTAACTCATTTTTAAATTCCTCCTAAATTTCTAAATTATTTTGGATGAATTTAATACATCTCATAACCTAGTCATTTTAAAATTTATATCATATATATATAGTCACATTATCACACATAACATACTCCAACACACTTCACACTCATTTCATACTTCACACGTCCGCGCGCACACACTTCACATGTACAAACTGAGAGTATTTTTTGGCAATATTTTTATAAAAATTCTTTATATTATTTTTAAATATTTATATTGAACTTGACAGATTTATTATTCCTAATTACTTGTGTTATAATATTTTATATATTATTTTACTGTTTCTGTAGGCGGATCATAAGTAACGGATAAAGATCGATGGAGTATCTTTAACGATATTATTCGCGAGACAGCAAACAAACAATATGTGAAATCTTAAAGAGAGAATATCACAACGAATAAGGCCGTGAGGACGCGTATACATATCTGCGCGTGAAGTGATGAGAAAAGAGTTCATGAATATTTTGATAATGGGTGTTAAATCGAGAAATTCTAAAAAATTTCTCTAAAAGCGGCATTTAATCGAAAAATACATTTTTAGAGTTTGTTTTGTTTTGGCAGGTTAGACTTTGGTGGAGCTGAATGACTTTATGACAAATTTGATAAGGAAGATAACAAGAACATATCTTGCACTAAATGATTCCATAAGAGAAACCAACAAATTCCAAGAATCAAGGGGATAATGTCAAACTTACCTCTTGAACAAAGCTTCACCAAGAAGCAAGATGAAAAGATAATCAAGGCTAATGTGTGAAAAGACTGGAGACTTTTGTGCTATATATTGATGACTAGATAAACAAATTAGAGCTATCATAGAGAGAGAGAGAGAGAGAGAGAGAGAGAGAGAGAGAAATAATCTGTAGATCGAAGTTCTTCCTGTATAAGAACATCGACTAGTAGAGCAAAATTTCATGGAAATATTTTTCAACGGGTTCGAAAAATCTCGTTGTGCAAAGGAAGCGAATTCGTGCATCAAGTCCAACTGGGGGAGCAGGAGGCTAGACAAGTAGTTAGGGGAAATGTGTATAGAATTGGCAACTTAGGAGGGAGTCCTGAAGTTTGTAAGTCCAAACTATATATGTGCACAACACGTTCACTAATTAAAGAGGTCTGAGAGGAAGAGGGATTCTCCCTTGGAAATTGTATTCATATTCTTGATATTATTGTCTTATCTACGTTCTTACTTCCTAAGAACTTAGCATACCTACTTAGTATATTTTGTTCATGTTCCTTATCAAGTTGTACTACGTAAGAATATTATACCCGAGCACAAGTTCTAGTATTTTAATTGGCACCAGAGCATGTTCCATGTTTTACTTAAACAGGTAGATTAAGGGAACTGTGATGGCATCGCCTGACCACACCTCATTGCGTCCTCCATTTCTAGGGGGTGCCAACTACTCGTATTGGAAGTCCATGATGATGGCCTATCTAGGTTCAAAGAAATGTCGGGACATCATTGAAAAGGGATGGGAATGACCAGAAATGGAGAATAAAGAAAAGAAGGTTGCCCCAAAACCAAAAGAGACGTTCAATGATAAGGACAAGCAGGATCAAGAGGCAAATTTCACTGCCTTGTACGCTATTCTTGCCTCGGTTGATTAAATGGGTCATAAGATGATTATTAAATGCACCACTGCAAAATAAGAATGGAAATACTGCAAAGCCAGTTCGAGGAAAAATGCCTCGATCAACTCTTCGAAACTTCAAAGACTGTCATTACAGTTTGACAACATCCACATGAATGAGGATGAAAACATTGATATCTTCTACACTCTTTTTTGTATGAGTGTTATATCCTTGGCGAAATAATCTCTGAAGACAGAAAAATCTAAAAAATCATGAGAACACTTCCAACTCACTTTCATGAGAAAATCATTGTCCTTGAATCCTTCATGAAAATCAAAGACATGGTGTTGGATGACGTCATGGGAGAGCTACGGACCTTTGAAATCAACGATGGTTATAATTCAATCAAAGCAAAAAAATTGTCTTGAAAGTTGAAGTGTCTCAAAAGTCAAAAGGAGAATCTGGAGATATGCATGCAGGAGGCTTTGCAGATACAACGTCCTTCTTGGAAAAACCCCATGGGAAGATAGTGAAGAAGTTCAACAACTCCAAGGGGCCCGGTAAGAACTTTGTTGGAACTACCAATAAGAACAAATCTGGTGGCAGAAACTCGACACCCAAAATAGCGGGAAACATAAGAGAGAATGATCAGTGCCGAGAATGCAAAGGGTTTGGACACTATCAAGTCGAATGCCTAAATTTTGAGAAAGAGTAAAGCATACAAAGTCACCCGAAGTGACTCCGAGTTAGATGGTGAGACTCAAACTGAAGAAGAAACTCAGCACGCTAGCAATCTTGTTGTTTGCACATCTGTAGGAGATTACATGGGATTGATGGATCTTTCATATTTATGATGATAAGGTAACTTTTCCAAATATAACAGGTTGGGTTTAAGGTGGTTAAATAAGTGTTGTATCGTATATACAGTGAAAACTGAGGTCAATGTTGTGGCGAGAAATGAGCAAAAGAAGTCTAAGTTTTTAAATAAGGAAAATTCTTCTAACTCTAATTGTTTAGGCAAACATTGATGAGTTAAAAGGGTCGTCTGGTTTAAGACGTAAAGCTTAGCCCTACCGGGAGGAGTTCCAGGAAAACTTATATTCGCGAACGGTCATTATTTCCAGGTTTTATCTTTTCAACACCTCCACAACTTTGATGTAGGTATCACAAAGGCGTACTACTTTTTTCCCATAAATCTTAGTTTTAAACCAAGTTTGGGGAGGGGGTACAGTGGGACGTCTTGGCAGCTGTGCTTTATCTTTCTATTTTTGTTGCTTTTTGTGAACTCGTTGAAATTGCAAGGTTAGTTGTATCTTGTTGGGTAGGTTAGGCTGTTTTTGCATTTAATTTAGTTGTTTTTTCGTATTGAAAAAATTGTGAACTGGAAAGCTAAGAAAGGGTTGATTGACAGTGATGAGCCGGATTTTTAAATTTTATGACACGTTAAAGAGTATGATAGGCATATAGAGACGAAATTAAGCATGAATTTTGAATGATGATCATAATAGCCTGTGAGAATTTGAGCCTTAATTGAAATTCCCATTCTTGGAGTTATTTATTGTTTTTCTTCTTGTGTGAATTGTTGGTCATCTTGCAAGCGTGTCTCTAGAACGGCCTTGCGTCTTCTTGAAATTGTCAAGTACATGTTGTGAGCATAGGAAATGATTTTAGCATTCCTCTTTTAGCCTACTAGTTCTTCACCGGTGCAAAATGCACGGATGGTGAGTTTTTTATTATTATTTTAAAACGTAATATTGGTATTTTTAATCATATCAACTATAGTCATAATAAAAAGAGATTGCATATTTATTTTATTGAATGAATAATCTTTACCTACAATGTTATGTCTTAACTTGAGATGTATTTGTATTCTCGTGTTCCTCGTGAGTCGCAATACTATGCAATCATCCAACAAATAAGACAAAATTATGGCAGGGTGGATGGCATACTGTCTTGAACACTTTGTTCTAACGAGAACAATCTGTTTGAACTCTCCTTTGAGAACAACTGTATTTGCACCAAAAGATAGATATGAATTACGCAATTCACTTAGTTGCATGACATCTTTGAGGATTTTATCCAAATTTTAAATACAAAGTCTATGAATATGAGAGCTTAATCCCAAACAAATATATATTTAAATGTAGAAAAAATTATATTAATCCGATGTCAGCATTGAAAAAATTAATTGAATTTAGAGCACAATAAGATACTAAGTAATTCCCCAAAAAATGAAACTGTTGATAGATTCATTTTGCAAAATTAATCAAGCAACATTGAACAATTATAAAATTTCAAACACGTTCAAAATAGTTCATATAGAAGAAATTATGAAATATGTTCATACGATCTAAATTCTACTTCAATAAAAAAAAAAAAAAAAAAACACATAAATCAAAAAGTCTTTATTCATCTACGACTCTAGAACTGCACTTAGCCACATCCTTGAACCCATGTTGTTGACTGAAATCTTTTTATCCATTCTTCAACAATTTTTTTCTGTTTTATTCTTTAAATAGAATTTTCAATTTGGTCTTTAATCAACCGTGACTTATCACCATTTTCAGCATTGTCCAAACAACAAATAATCTCACGATTGTCTTGATCAATATCTTGCATATTGATGTCTACAAATATTAAATAACAAAAAAAAAAAAAAAAAAAGATCAGTGAAGCAAAAGAAAAATTCGAGAAACACATTGATCATTACTAATGCCTATTGAAGTTAGGTGTTCTTGAAGATGGAAAGAAATTGCAATTTGACTTGGTTATCTTTCATACAATAATTTGGATGATTCAGAAAAGATAATGATAGAAATTGTTTCCACCCTCATACATGAAGAGAACAATATCACCATCAACTAATTCATTTGCATCTGCAAACTTTTTCCATTCAAAAGTCAACAAATATTGATCAGCAATTTTCTCAATCAAAACCATCTCACTTCTCTATCTATATTCTCCAATGCAAAACAATTTGGAATTTTAACCTTCAAACGTTATCCAATTTTCTTTGTGTCACACCCACCCTTGTAAAAACTTATTTTATACTAGTTTTTAATCTTACAAAACCTGTATATTTTTTTTTCTTATCAAAATTGGAAATTTAGAATACTACTTCAACACCAAAATCTCACCTGCATATATTTACATAGATCCAGATCAAGTAAAGATGTGTCACACTCCATTCAACACTATATTTACAGAAATATACATATTAAAGTTCCTTAGTTTGAACATGTCCAAAAAAAATTGTTAAAACGCTAGCAAAAACATAGCGAGTCCAAGGTTTAGCCTCACAGATCGTCATTCATATACACGGGGCTTCAAAACTTGCATCAGCTCTAACAGCATGCCAGATCAGTCCACGAGCTCATGCATAGTCAAACTCACCTACAATGCAAGAACTACGTGAGCTAAAACTCAGTAAGCAGAAATCATGCATGACCAATGCGTGAATGATGAGATGCATATCACAAAACCATTTCTTTCAACTCTTTCTCAAAAATGAAACCTCTTTTTGGTGGGAAATGGCTCCCTTCACTGGCACAACCTCACCAGAATATCCCTCCATACCCGTGACTACCAAGGGTCCCTCCTCCCCCCTTATAGTCCACCCGAGACATTAGTGATGGTTGGTACGACCAAGTGGCTATCCTTCCGAGACTACCAGGGGTCCACCTCCTGCCTGCCCCCGCAGTTCACCGGGAAGTCTACCTCTTCCCGTACCCATCATCATAAAGGTGCTGAAGTGGGAACCTCTTCCGCGTGCACGCTGTCACCGGAAGCATCCCGAGAGACACCACATACAATATGTATAACTCTCAATGTGCCAGTGGTGACCAACCCCAAAACATTATCAATCTATGAAATTACGTTATTTTGACTTCTTATACGTACACATGTAATCCTTGTAGATGCTAATGCTCATGATTGATGCACATCAGTTTGTTTCTAGCAATGGAATAAAACATTTTATACAAAGGTATGCAACAACACATATAACAATCAATTATCCCAAATAGTAAACACAAATACTATGTTCAAGCATTGTAGTTGGAGATGGATTTCTACTTACCTCTCCTCCGGAGTAGCTTTTGAAATTTCCTATTCCACAGTGGTAATCAATCTACGACAATTTTAAATCGAATTAATACACAATTTATCAAATTCCAGGTTGTTAAGTATTTTTAATTCGAAATTTCCAGTTTCGTCGTATTTTAGTAATAAGGCTCTAACTATTTCCACAAAATTGATATTTATATGATTCAAGTTGGGTTATAAAGCTAACACATAAGGCTACAACTTTCGTGTTTTACACTTTTCCTAATTCAGCTCATAAATTGGTCAAAATCGGCTAACTATTGAACATTAAAAATCTGGGCAGATTTAACAAAAATTAAATCTAGGCTATTTTGATTACCACTAAATTAGTCCTTGATTATTTGAGGGATTCAAGATTAATGAGCATATGTAAATTATTCCTAATGATAAGTCCTAGCACCCAATCTTCATTTGAATCTCATGACTTCAACAACTTAAACTAATTAATTTGGAGAAATAATCAAAGAATAAACATTTACCTTGTTTCCATCAATCACCTTCGTGCTTCTTACTTTTCCTTTGATTCCTTCTTTTTTTTTTGTTTCTGTGTTGTATATTATCTTAATTCCTTTGACCTATGAGTTGAGATAATGTATTTAACCCCATCTACATGAGTTGCCGACTTGATTAGTTTGGCGGTGGTAAAAGCAATAATGTCATTATTGTTATCCACCGCCATCAAATTCTTTCTTTTATTGATTTTATTGTTATTATTATTGTTATTGTTGTTGTTGTTGTTTTTTATTATTATTCTGACAATAAAATCTTTTACATATCTGATACTTCTACGTACCAAATAATGTTCCACATTTTAAACTTGTCACGCATAGTCTTAAATTTTGTAGCATGTCCCAATATTTTTAGACTAGGGGGTTCTTGACTACCAAGGTAAACATCTCCATATTAGTCGCAAAATATAATATAACGCAATAAATGTAATAAATTAATTACTATAAAACTATCACGCAAATAGCACATAAAAATATGGAATGCATGAAATGCAAAAATTATATTGGCCAGTGAGTTGTGAGAGGCGCGGGTATTACATCCTCCCCCCCTTATAAAAATTTCGTCCCCGAAATTTACTTACTTGAAGAGTTCAGGATATTTGGCTCTCATTTCATCCTCTCTTTCCCAGGTGGCTTCTTCGACTGATTGATTTCTCCATAGCACTTTGACCAACGGAATTTCTTTGTTTCTGAGCCGTTTTACTTCCCTTAATAAAATTTGTACTGGTACTTCCTCATATCCCAAGTCTGCTTGTAGTTCTACAGGTTCACTGTTCAGGACATGAGACGGATTTGCAACATACTTCCTCAATACTGACACATGGAACACATTGTGTATTTGAGACATTGATGCTGGCAAATCGAGTCTGTAGGCAACATCACCAACTCTCTCAATAATAGGAAATGGACCAATGTATCTCGGACTAAGTTTTCCTTTCTTACCAAACCGCATTATTCCCTTCATTGGTGCAACTTTCAAGAATACTAGATCTCCCACTGCAAACTCAAGTGCTCTCCTTCTCTTATCCGCATAGCTTTTCTGGCGACTCTGAGCTGTTTTCATTCTTTCCCGAATCTGTGACACAGCTTCTGACATTTCTTGTATTACACTTGGACCCAAAAGTCTTCTTTCACCAACTTCATCCCAATGTATCGGTGATCGACACTTCCTACCATATAGTGCTTCATAAGGGGCCATTCCTATAGTAGATTGATAACTGTTGTTGTAGGAGAATTCTATCAAAGGTAGGAATTTGCTCCATTGTCCCTGGAAATCTAACACACAAGCTCTGAGCATATCCTCTAGAGTTTGTATCGTTCTTTCTGATTGTCCGTCAGTTTGCGGATGATATGCAGTACTGAAAGACAATTGTGTCCCCAGTGCCTTGTGTAAACTCTTCCAGAAGGTAGACAGGAATCTTGAGTCTCTATCTGAAACAATGGATAATGGTACTCCGTGAAGTCTAACTATTTCTTGTACATATATCTGAGCATAACGATCCATGGAGTAAGTTGTACAGACTGGGAGAAAATGAGCAGATTTTGTAAGTCTGTCTACAATTACCCAGATAGCATCGTGACCCTTTACAGTTTTCGGCAATCCCACCACAAAATCCATTGTAATGTTTTCCCATTTCCATTCCGGAATCAGTAAGGGCTGTAAAGTTCCTGCCGGTCTTTGATGTTCTGCTTTTACCTGCTGACAAGTCAAACACTGTTCTACACACTGAGCAATATCTTTCTTCATACCTAGCCACCAATACTGCACCTTTAAATCTCGATACATTTTGTTAGCTCCTGGATGTACTGAATATAGTGTCGAATGTGCCTCTGCCATAATATCTCTACGAATGCTATCTACATTTGGCACACATAACCGGTTTTTGAATCTTAAGACATCATTCCCTGACAACTGAAAGTCTGAAGGCGTCCCTGAAGCGGTATCCTTCTTTACTTTAGCTAAATATTCATCTTCTTTCTGTCCCTGCTTAATTCTATCAAGTAGGGTAGGCTGAAGGGTTAGAGCTGCTAGTCTTGCCTCTACTATTCCCAGTTGAACAATCTCGACATTCATTCTTTGAAAGTCTAGTAACTCTGGTCTCTGAATTAAAGCCATCAAGGTTGTACTTTGGGACGATTTTCTGCTTAAGGCATCAGCTACGACATTTGCTTTACCAGGATGATAGTTGATAACACAATCATAGTCTTTCACGAGTTCTAGCCATCTTCTCTGTCTCATATTCAGCTCCTTCTGTGTGAAAAAGTATTTCAGACTCTTGTGGTCTGTGTAGATCTCACATCGTTCTCCATATAAGTAATGTCTCCAGAGTTTTAGCGCAAATACTACTGCTGCAAGCTCCAAGTCATGAGTAGGGTAGTTCTTCTCATACTCCTTCAATTGTCTAGATGCATATGCTATTACTTTGCCGTTCTGCATTAACACACACCCTAAACCATTCTTCGAAGCATCACTGTATACCACAAAGCCTCCTGTCCCCGTTGGTATTGAAAGGATCGGCGCTGAGGTTAATCCTCTTCTTCAGTTCCTGAAAACTCTGCTCACAAGCCTCTGTCCACTTGAATGTTACACTCTTTCTAGTCAACTGTGTTAAGGGAGATGCAATTTTCGAGAATCCTTCTACAAATCTCCGATAGTACCCAGCTAACCCGAGAAAACTACGTACCTCTGACGGGTTTGTAGGTTGTGGCCAATTGTTAATTGCTTCAACTTTACTTGGATCAACTGAAATTCCTTCTCCTGACACAACATGCCCTAGAAATATTACTCGATCCAACCAGAACTCACATTTCTTGAACTTAGCGTACAACCGTTTCTCCTTTAGAACGTCTAAAACCTTTCTCAAATGCATAGCATGCTCTGCTTCATTCTTGGAGTAGATCAGAATGTCATCAATAAACACGATAACGAACTTATCCAAAAAGTCTTTGAATACCCGATTCATCATATCCATGAAAGCTGCTGGGGCATTTGTCAAACCGAATGGCATTACTAGAAACTCATAGTGCCCGTATCTTGTACTGAATGCTGTTTTTGGAATATCTTCCTCTTTAATTTTCAGTTGGTGATAACCAAAACGCAAGTCAATCTTGGAGAATATGGCAGCTCCCTGGAGTTGATCAAACAAGTCATCAATCCTGGGTAAGGGGTATTTGTTCTTGATCGTAACCTTGTTCAGTTCTCTGTAATCTATACACATCCTCATAGTACCATCTTTCTTCTTGACAAACAAAACTGGTGCACCCCATGGCGAAAAGCTAGGTCTAATGAAGCCTTTGTCCAGTAAATCTTGCAATTGAATCTTCAACTCTTTCAACTCTGTTGGCGCCATTCTGTATGGTGACTTCGATATAGGAGCAGTCCCTGGATATACGTCAATTACAAACTCTATCTCTCTGTCTGGGGGTAATCCTGGGAGTTCCTCTGGAAATACTTCAGGGTATTCTTGCACCACTACTACCTCCTCAATAGTCGGATATTGCTTTTCTTCCATACTCATAACACTTACTAGGTAGCCTTCGCAACCGCTTTCCAATAACCGTTTTGCTCTTACCGCTGATATTGTGTGATATTTAAACCTTTTTCTTACTCCCATAAAGACAAAAGATGTGTCACCAGGCGGCTGGAACATGATTACCTTGTTCTGACAATCTATTGTAGCACCATATTTCGATAGCCAGTCCATACCCAAAATCACATCATAATCATTCATATCTAATATGATCAGATCGGCATAAAGTTCTCTTCCTTCAATAGAGATAATACATGCTCGCAGAATCTGGTTAGTTTGTTTTGACTCTCCGGAGGGGATCACTACATTGTAACTAACGTCTGCTACATCAGGTTTCCTACCCAGCCTCTTCACATACTCAGTGGATGCAAATGAATGTGTAGCTCCAGAATCAAATAATGCAAATGCAATCGTATCACAAATGGGAACTTTACCTGTTACTACAGATGTATTTGCTTCCGCTTCCTCCGTGGTCATGGTAAAGACTCTAGCTGGCGTCTTCTTTTGTGTAGCAGGGTTTGACTTCTCTGGACATACCGTGGAAATGTGTCCTACTTTTCCACATTTAAAACAAGTCCGATACTCTGCAAAGCACTTCCCACTATGCGAACCTCCACATATGGGACATGTAGGTTGTGTAACTGGTGGTTTTCCTTGTTCACCCTTTTGGCGCTTATTCTGATCCCATGTTTGTTGTCCTAGTTCTGGTTGAGAACCCGGCCTTGGACCTTGCACTTGCAGCGGCCTTTTCTTTCCATCTCCTACAAAACGAGGTCCTTGTCTTTGTATAAACTGGCGCCTAACCTCCTGAGCACGCTTATTTTTCATTTCTGCTTGTTCGGCAATCAACGCTCGTTCAGCAACTTGTGAGTAAGTTACTCCATGTATACCAGCCATACACACATCTCTATATAGCTCTGGCCTCAGACCTTCTAGGAATCTCTCTACCTTCAATGCATCAGTACTAACCATGTGCTCCGCAAACCTAGAGAGTTGCTCGAACTTAGCGATGTAGTCTGTGACATCCATTGCCCCTTGCCTCAACTGTATGAACTCGTTCATTTTCATTACTCGAACTGGGGCAGTGAAATACTTGCTTCTAAAAAGTTCTTTGAACCTATTCCACGTCATTGTCGCCACATCCTCTATAGTTTTCATTGTGTCCCACCAGTGTCCCGCACTTCCACGTAACATGAACGATGCGCACAATACCTTTTCCCCCTCAGGAACTTTACTATACAAAAACATGTTCTCTATAGTTCTAAGCCAATCCTCTGCATCAGTGGGATCCGTTGCACTCTCAAATGTTGGCGGGTTAAGCTTTCTAAACCTCTCTCCGATGACCTCTAAGTATTCAGCTCGAGGTTGTTGTTGATTTACACCATTTCCTGGTTGTTCACCCACACCCCTTTGTTGGATAAGTTGTTGAATCTATTGCGACTGTTGTTCGACTAATCCTGTCAACCGAGCCACAATCGCTTCCAGGCCAACACCCACTGCTGGTGCATTTTGTTCCTGTTCGTTATCTCCTCCAACACCTTCTCCTCTAACGACCTCCATGATTTCTTTCTAGTTTTATTGTCCCTCTGTCACAGGCCAATATGATTCATGAAATAATGAATGCAAATTACGAATAAGTAAAACTTACTGGCATGTCTGCGCTTCAGAAGTTCTGAGCTCATGTATATGAACTGTCTACAGGGCACAAACCGGGCTCTGATACCACTCTGTCACACCCACCCTTGTAAAAACTTATTTTATACTAGTTTTTAATCTTACAAAACCTGTATATTTCTTTTTCTTATCAAAATTGGAAATTTAGAATACTACTTCAACACCAAAATCTCACCTGCATATATTCACATAGATCCAGATCAAGTAAAGATGTGTCACACTCCATTCAACACTATATTTACAGAAATATACATATTAAAGTTCCTTAGTTTGAACATGTCCAAAAAAAATTGTTAAAACGCTAGCAAAAACATAGCGAGTCCAAGGTTTAGCCTCACAGATCGTCATTCATATACACGGGGCTTCAAAACTTGCATAAGCTCTAACAGCATGCCAGATCAGTCCACGAGCTCATGCATAGTCAAACTCACCTACAATGCAAGAACTACGTGAGCTAAAACTCAGTAAGCAGAAATCATGCATGACCAATGCGTGAATGATGAGATGCATATCACAAAACCATTTCTTTCAACTCTTTCTCAAAAATGAAACCTCTTTTTGGTGGGAAATGGCTCCCTTCACTGGCACAACCTCACCAGAATATCCCTCCATACCCGTGACTACCAAGGGTCCCTCCTCCCCCCTTATAGTCCACCCGAGACATTAGTGATGGTTGGTACGACCAAGTGGCTATCCTTCCGAGACTACCAGGGGTCCACCTCCTGCCTGCCCCCGCAGTTCACCGGGAAGTCTACCTCTTCCCGTACCCATCATCATAAAGGTGCTGAAGTGGGAACCTCTTCCGCGTGCACGCTGTCACCGGAAGCATCCCGAGAGACACCACATACAATATGTATAACTCTCAATGTGCCAGTGGTGACCAACCCCAAAACATTATCAATCTATGAAATTACGTTATTTTGACTTCTTATACGTACACATGTAATCCTTGTAGATGCTAATGCTCATGATTGATGCACATCAGTTTGTTTCTAGCAATGGAATAAAACATTTTATACAAAGGTATGCAACAACACATATAACAATCAATTATCCCAAATAGTAAACACAAATACTATGTTCAAGCATTGTAGTTGGAGATGGATTTCTACTTACCTCTCCTCCGGAGTAGCTTTTGAAATTTCCTATTCCACAGTGGTAATCAATCTACGACAATTTTAAATCGAATTAATACACAATTTATCAAATTCCAGGTTGTTAAGTATTTTTAATTCGAAATTTCCAGTTTCGTCGCATTTTAGTAATAAGGCTCTAACTATTTCCACAAAATTGATATTTATATGATTCAAGTTGGGTTATAAAGCTAACACATAAGGCTACAACTTTCGTGTTTTACACTTTTCCTAATTCAGCTCATAAATTGGTCAAAATCGGCTAACTATTGAACATTAAAAATCTGGGCAGATTTAACAAAAATTAAATCTAGGCTATTTTGATTACCACTAAATTAGTCCTTGATTATTTGAGGGATTCAAGATTAATGAGCATATGTAAATTATTCCTAATGATAAGTCCTAGCACCCAATCTTCATTTGAATCTCATGACTTCAACAACTTAAACTAATTAATTTGGAGAAATAATCAAAGAATAAACATTTACCTTGTTTCCATCAATCACCTTCGTGCTTCTTACTTTTCCTTTGATTCCTTTTTTTTTTGTTTCTGTGTTGTATATTATCTTAATTCCTTTGACCTATGAGTTGAGATAATGTATTTAACCCCATCTACATGAGTTGCCGACTTGATTAGTTTGGCGGTGGTAAAAGCAATAATGTCATTATTGTTATCCACCGCCATCAAATTCTTTCTTTTATTGATTTTATTGTTATTATTATTGTTATTGTTGTTGTTGTTGTTTTTTATTATTATTCTGACAATAAAATCTTTTACATATCTGATACTTCTACGTACCAAATAATGTTCCACATTTTAAACTTGTCACGCATAGTCTTAAATTTTGTAGCATGTCCCAATATTTTTAGACTAGGGGGTTCTTGACTACCAAGGTAAACATCTCCATATTAGTCGCAAAATATAATATAACGCAATAAATGTAATAAATTAATTACTATAAAACTATCACGCAAATAGCACATAAAAATATGGAATGCATGAAATGCAAAAATTATATTGGCCAGTGAGTTGTGAGAGGCGCGGGTATTACACTTTGGCATCAAAACAAACTGAAAAAAAAAAAAAAAATTAGCTTGAAATTAAAGATGTATTAATTAAAAGAACAAATATGTTTAAATGAATGTCGAATTACACATTGTTAATATTCCTTTATATTACCTGATTTCCAAGAACTTCATACTGATTAAAAATCACGTAGAATGACCTTATTTTATCCGAAACATCTACCACACACCCATCATGATCATGTATATAAACATGTAATATAGATGAGAAAGAGTTATATTTGATAAATACGTAATAACCATCTTTCAATGCATTCTCGTCTATAAACCGTCTCCAACCTTTACTCAAATAAGTTTTCTCATCTTCATCCAATCTAATTTTCATATCTCGCTTCCTATTTTCATTTGTTTTAACAGTGCATCTCTTGTTTAAATTTCTAGGTAGAACCTCCACAAATCCAGTAGAAAACTCCCACAAAAACTAAAATATATTGAATTAATAATAAAACAATTCATTATACACAGTTAAAATACATAATCAAAATTCATCTTATTAATTTCACATACCAGCTTGTCATAGCATGAACTATAAGTGAAAATTATGCAGAAATACTGATATTTCCATAAAGCTGCAATAAAAAATAAAAAAACAAATTTAATAATAAACAAAATCATAAATTCAGTTTGAAGGTAAAAACATATAATCAAATTAAAAAAACCCCTAAAATTAAATAAAGCACATGTGCATAAATGATCATAACTAAAAATTATATTATTACAAATAAATCTAAAATTTGTACGAACATTTATAATGTACACAATTACAATACTTTACTAAACGAACTACAATGTAATAAGGAGAAACAATTTACAATTTAAGAAAAAAAAGACCTTTACCTATATTTACACAAGTCTATTTACGTCCGGCCATTGGTTCGTCTAAAGTTTGAAAACAGATAATAGTAAATAATAAAAATGTTCGCAATGCACCTAAAAGAAAGAGTTGTTTTGTTTTAAAATTTGGATGGATGATACATATATATAATCGTATAACTTACGTAATACTGAGGATGTTACTTTGTTGTTTTACAACACACATAATTTAAATTAAGCATATATTACAATCTTCCACTTAAATGCTTTATGGAGAGGATATAATTATACTATTATTTTTTCTTAGATAAATTTATATCTAAAAGTTAATAAAAAGAAGAAGAATCTAGGAAAAATTACTACTCAAGACATATAATTATGTATATATAGGATTATACAAAACTCGAAACATTTGCTTAAGATTTTCATTAAATATTCTAAGTTTCAAGGAAAAAAACATATCATCAAATTTATAAAAATAAAAAAATAAAAAAATAAGAAAACAACCCTAAAATTAAGCAAACCACATGTGCATAAATAATCATAACTAAAAATTATATTCTTACAAATAAATCTAAAAATTGTACGAACATCAAATAATGCACACAACTACAATACTTTATTAAACGAAATAAACTACTCCCTCCGTCCCGACTAACTTTTTCTACTTTTCATTTTGGTCCGTCCCACTTAACTTTTCACACCCTTAAAAAGGAAAATTTCTCTCATAATCCCCATCCTCAAAATCTCCATACTCAATCTCCACCTTTAAAAAAATCAAAGAAAAAGTAAAATATGTTTTTTCTTAACATCCGTGCCCGATCAACTGTGAAAAGTTAGCTGGGACGGAGGGAGTAAAATGTAAAAATGAGGAGAAAAAATTTACAATTAAAAAGAAAGATCTTTACCTATGTTTGCACATGTCGATCTACGTTCGGCCATTGATTCGCTTAAAGTTTGAAAACAGATAATATGAATCAATAAAAATGTTATTTTCACAATGCACCTAAGGATTTTCATGGATTGGAACTTATATGGTATTTAAATACTATAAAAAAAAATTAACAAAATGAAAATCATAGATTTGATAAATTTCGAAAGGTGTAAATTATTTAATAAATTAATTTTGTTTTCTCGAGTTACAACACACATAACCTAAATTAAATTGTAAAGGATGCACACAAAGGCATGCATATGGTCCATGCAAATCCAGACGAAAACTAGGAGATTGGAACTCAAGCATTATGCACAACAAATAAGAAGGAGCTACAGTCCGTAAACCAAGCTATGAGCATGTGACACGTGTAATAGTTGTTAGGGTTTCTGATTTTGTGTTCTTGACAACTAGGGTTTGCTAGGTTACTATATATAGTGATTTCTTGCATTGTGTAGCCAATCAATTAATGAAACAGTTGCAGCAGTTATGAGCTTTCACACTCACCCAACGTTTACTTTGTATGGTCACCATCAATTTCCATTTTATGGTATCAGAGCCAGCTCGTGAGCTATGCTCCTAATCCATCTCCTTTTTACACCAAACATCCTTTAACCTTTATAATGGCAGAAACTGAATCTACAACTCGAACCCCCCCATTCAAATAATCCACCCACAAACCCAACTTATCACCACAAAACTTGGAGAATCAAAGTTTTTGGTTTGGAAACAACAAATACTCGTTGCAGCTCGAGGATATGGTCTTGAAGGGTATCTCACCAGCGACACCAAGGCACCGGAGGAACCAGTCGAAGGTGAGACCACCTCTGACTCCACTCAACGAGCAAATGCATGGATCCGACAAGATTAGTTGCTGGTCTCGTGGTTACTTTCATCACTGTCCGAAGAACTTCTCGTGACTACTGTCGATTTGGAAACGTCAAGGGAGATCTAGGAAGCCCTCACGTCTAGCTTCACGAGTCAATCTGTGGCCAAGATTATGCAGTACAAGCTGCAACTACAAAGTATAAAGAAATGAGGTATGGGAATGCGGGAGTATCTAAACAAGATCAAGGCATGTTGTGATGCCTTGGCTGCAGCTGGTCAGAAGTTTCGGAAACGGACCATATACTATAACCCCATAATGGTCTCGGTTTCTGCTAAGATCGGAGGATGCACCTTGAGAGAGGTTTATGCACTTCTACTCAGTTTTGAAAGCATAATTGAAAGTCTGGAAGGAGTCCAAATCAATCCGGATGGGTCTCTACCCACAGCCAATGTTGCAACGCAAGGCAAGGGAGGCAATACACAGTCATGGAGAGGAAGAGGTTCGTCCAATAGAGGTGGACAAACACCCCCTGGCAGAAACGGATGAAGGATCAACAACTACCGTGGAAGAGATGGTAGGTACACTAATTACAAAAAAATGGTGTACCTATTGCAACCGTGATAAACACAATACCGGGCAGTGCTACTACAAGGATAATCTCGATCATCCTTGTATGCAATAACAACAAGGCAGGGGAGGTTATGGAAATGTGAACAGAAACCCCCCATGGCGAATGTTGCTTCCATTGGCAGCAAAGATTATTACAACGAGCATGATTGGTATCCGGATTCAGGTCCTACGAACCATCTCACATATGATTTTAACAATCTCGGTGTGGCTGCAGAATATCAAGGGAATGAGAAAATCCAAGTTGGAAATGGATCGGGTTTGCCCATTTCTCATTTTGGTAAAACTATGGTAAAATCATCATATAACTCCTGACACTCCTTCTTATTAAAGAATCTTCTCCATGTGGCTAACATTACCAAGAACCTTCTTAGTGTTTCTCAGTTTGCTAAGGATAATTCCATTTTCTTTAAATTTCATCCTTCGTTTTGTTTGGTGAAGGATCAGTCAACCGGGGAAGTACTTCTCAAGGGTAGTGTTAAACATGGTCTCTACTCATTTTCCTTGACAAAGCAAAACTAACCTACTGCCTCTTTTCATTCCAAGAAGCCTCTTGTAGCCTACACTGCAAGATTGAAGAATAATGGAGTCTTAGCCTTATGGCATTCTATATTAGGGCACCATTCCTTTGAAATTGTAAAAAGGGCTCTTCAACCGTGTAATGTTAGTTTTCCATCTAATGAAGAAGAGACATTCTGTTCTACTTGTCCATTATAAAAAATGCATAAAATACCCTTTCCTACTGCAAATTCTCATGCTTATGATACCTTGGAACTCATCCACATCGATTTATGGGGACCAACCCCCTTTAAATCATTTCAAGGTTTTAGCTACTATGTAAGCTTCATAGATCAATCCACACGTTTCACTTGGGTTTACCTCCTTAAACATAAATCTGACACTACTATTGCATTCACACACTTCAAAAATCTTGTTGAAAACCAATATTGCAAGAAAATTAAACAAGTCCAAAGTGATGGGGGAACAGAGTACAAACCCCTTCTTGACCTTTTCAAAAATTCTGGAATAATCCATAGGCTTTCCTGTCCCTATACACGGGAACAAAATGGCCTCGCATAATGGAAACATAGACATATCGTTGAAATCGGATTATCTCTTTTAGCCCATTCCAACATCCCCACTGTTCACTGGGACAGTGCATTTCTTACCGCTGTACACCTCATTAACCGGTACCTTCTAAAGTCCTTAACTATAAAATCCCTTTCCAACAACTTACGGGTTCACTACCATCATATTCAGACTTTAGAATTTTTGGCTGTCAAGCCTTTCCACTTTTGAGACCTTATAATAAGCACAAGCTAGAGTATCGTAGTGAATCGGGTGTTTTTCTCGGGTATTCTTACAGCCACAAAGGATACAAAAAGACATAAATCATTGTCACTCGGCATGTGCTTTTCAATGAATCTCTTTTCCCTTACCAATGTCATGAAACTAAACTATCTATATCTCCCATACATCAACCTAATCCATCCACTGTCCATATGCCGAACCTCTACGTAACCCTGTTCCTCCTGTTCCCACAACTCCCATACATACAGATACACGCTCCAGCCCGTCCACTTCTACTTCTTCTTCTTCTAATCATCCACCTCCTCATGATGATAATACTATAGTTTTACCTGATGAACGTGGTTTTAATTCTGAAGAAATTTCCAATGTTTCACTTGATCAAACCTTTGATAATGCAAGTCCGGAGCTTAATCCAAGGGGGCATCACATGCTCACAATGTCTAAGGCTGGGATTTTTAGACCAAAACGTATTAGACTGAGCTCTGGGAACAAGAGGAATAGGAACCGAAAATTTACATTCAAGCCTTGAAATGTGCAAAGTGGAAAGGTGCAATGCAAGAGGAATATGAAGCACTTATGAAGAACAAGACTTGGCGTCTTACCTCACTACCAGTTGTGAAAGAAGCCATAGGGTGCAAGTGGGTTTATAAGTTAAAATGGCAATTGGACGGAACCGTGGCTAGACACAAAGCCAGACTAGTAGCGAAGGGTTACAGTCAAGTCCCCGGATTCGACTATTTTAACACCTTTAGTTCGGTGGTTAAACCGGCAACAATTAGGTGCATTCTTTCTATTGCAGTTTCGTGCCATTGGAATATCAGACAACTCGACATAGACAATGCTTTCCTAAATGGAGACATTGATGCCGAGATATACATGGAACAACCACCCGAATTTGAAAGAGGTAAAAATCTCGTTTGTAAGCTCGGAAGATCAATTTATGGTTTGAAGCAAGCTTCTAGATCATGGAGTGTGAAATTTGCAGAAACTCTTGCTAATATTGGATTCTCTCAATCAAAGAAAGATTTCTCTCTCTTTTATCGGCATAAAGAAGGATCAGTCACTCTTGTTCTAGCTTATGTAGATGATATAATTATTACCAGCAATGATGGAAAGCAAATGCAATGGTTCGTTGACTTCCTGAAAGAAAAAATTTCTTTAAAGGATCTTGGGTCATTAAGCTACTTCTTGGGAATGGAGATCAACCATACTAGTGAAGGCATACATTTATCGTAGAAGAAATACATCCAAGAAGTCCTCAAGAAAGCTAAGATGATTGAAGCAAAGGGACTCTCCACTCCCATGATCATGAAACCGAGACTGTCTAAAGTCCAAGCAAATCCTATCACGAATGCTAAAAAATATAGATCGATAGTCGGAGCTCTACAGTATGCCACGTTGACTAGACCGGATGTCGCTTTCAGCGTGAATAAGGTTAGTCAATATATGCAATCACCCTTAGACACTCATTGGAAGGCCGTTAAATGAATTCTGAGATATCTCAATGGCACTATAGACTTCGGATTACATTTTAGAAGATTCAAAAAATTATTGTTATCGGTGTATTGCGATTCTGATTGGGCCACCGATCTCGACGATTGTAAATCAGTTTCTGGATATTGTGTGTTCTTAGGAAAATGCTTAGTGTCATGGAGCTCCAAAACGCAGCCCATCATCTCTAGATCCTCGACCTAAGCAGAATATCGAAGCCTGGCGAATGTAGTGTGTGAGGTTGTTTGGATCAAAAATTTGTTGAAGGAGCTAAGTTGTAAACAACCAGATACTACACCAATTTGAGTGGACGATTCAGGAGCTATTTCCATCTCATCAAATCCTACACTACATTCAAGAATAAAACATTTCGAGCTCGATTTGCATTTCATCTGGGATAGAGTGAAGGAGAAGCAAATAAGCATACACTATATACCCTTGATCGATCAAATTACATACGGCATGATAAAACTGTTAAGTGGATAATTCTTCGGCCGGATTAGGAACACGATGACAATCGTTCCAAAATCAGGCCTTGAATTGAGGGGGCATGTAAAGGATACACACAAAATCATGCATGTGGTCCATGCAAGACCAGATGAAAACCAGGAGATTGGAACTCAAACATTATGCACAACAGATAAGAAAGAGCTGCAGTCCGTAGACCAAGCTATGAGCATGTGACACGTGTAATAGTTGTTAGGGTTTCTGATTTTGTATTCTTGACAACTAGGGTTTGCTAGGTCACTATATATAGTGATTTCTTACATTGTATAAATTAATGAAACAATTGCAGCAGCTATGAGCTTTCACACTCACCCAATGTTCACTTTGTATGGTCACCATTAATTTTCATTTTACAAATATATCTTCAAATCTTCTGATTAAACATTATAAGTTACAAATTAATTCTTTGTGTAGAAGAAATAATTATACTATTATTTTTTCTTAGAGAATGATGCAATATCTATTTCTAAAAGTCAATAAAAAGAACAAAAATCTAGGAGTAATTACTAATTAAAACATATAATTGTGTATATAAAGGATTATAGAAAATTTGAAATAACTTAAATATGTTTGAATATTGTTTTATTCAATACAAAATTATAATAACATATTTTTATATAAATATGATTGAATATCAAATGCAAAGAGTTGTTAATAGATTGGAACTTAAATGGTATTTAAACAAGATATAAAGAAAACAAAAAAATTCAACAAAAAACTTGATTTGATATGACAAAATAATCGTATAACTCACTTAATAACTAAGGATGTTACATTGTTGTTTTACAACTGGTAGGTATGGCCCGGTTACAGCTCAACCGGCCCAGAAGTACAAGCTCAACAGCTGAACTGGCCTAGAAGTACAAGCCCAACATCTTAACCGGCCCAATTACGGCCTATTCAATCACCATGAAGATTTGGTGACCGAGATTACGGCAGCGACACATTTGGGAGTGGAGATTCCCCCACGATCTTTTCTCAATCACGAGTGCAGAGTTAATGGTCGGGATTATAGGGATTTAGTTAGGGTTGTGATTTGTATGGTATAAATAGTAGAATTAAAGATGGATTGAGGGTTCGGACTCTTGTACTCGGAAACTACAACTTGTAAGGTTAACGAGAAAGAAGTAAGAAAAACACCCCGGAGGGGATATTATTCTTCCTGTAGACATAGATCTCCGGATCGAACCACGTATATCCTGGGTTCTTTGTCTTCTTTGCGTAGGATAATTTTTCCAATCGATTTTCTTTAACCTGAATTTCTTTGATAACGGATCGCGCTTTATCAATTGGCGCCGTCTGTGGGAAAGAACAAAACTATTGATACCGCACTTGTCACACCATGGTGACTACAAGCCAAGGCGATCAAACTGACCGAGATCCACACGTGGATCAAACTTTGCCGCCGACGCAACAGCTGGTGGGAAATCAACCTCACAATCAGGGCAATCAAGATCCACTCGTGAATCCGGACGATCAGATCCTACCCTTGCCCCAAAGGGGTGTTCAGAACCCTAATCCCGCCGCTACACAGCCGCAGATTAATATTCAAATGACCCCGGAATTGCTCCAAGCCTTTATCCAAGAACATGCTCACATTTTCCAAGACTGGGTAGCCAACCGCACGAACCCCGGTGGGCCTGCTGGAAATGCCGTCAATCCCGCAGCACATCCACCTCATCAAAACCCGCCTAACCAACAAGACCCATACATGATGTGCGGAAAGATCGACGTAGAGAGCGATCTGGTTCCCCCGAGGACCATGGGAGTTCTAATGGGTCAAGGCAAAGCAATGGAGAACTTGCCGACGCCGATCGACGCTGACCCCTTAACGTGGCTAAGAAAGTTCACCACGACCATCCCCATCCCTTAGATCTCCAGGAGTATGAGCGGACACAGTGGTTTGACTCCCTTCCCCGCAATAGTATATCCTCTTTTAGAGAACTTGCCGAACACTTTTGGGCTCATTTTGAAGCACGAGCAAAGCCCATGTCCATCCTAGCCGATCTGATGAATGTTGAACAAAAAGAAGGAGAAACCATTTCTCAGTTCCTGGAACGCTTTACAACTGAAAGCTTGAAAGTGGGAAGTCAGCCTGACAGCATTATCGTCACGGCCTTCATGAATGGATTACGTGTTGGACCACTATATACCGAGCTTGCCCATAATACTCTAGCCACTACCCGAGCTCTTTATCATGTGGTTGGTAAGTTCGCCAAAGCAGATGAGCAAACCCGGCGCAAGAAGGAAAAGTCTATTGCTAAGAGACAGGCAGATAAAGGACAATTCGGGTTTAACACTCGCACCAGCGCTTTCAACCGGCTAGGCAGAGGGCAATTAGAACCCCGTAACGATCTACCTCAGCTCACACCTTTGAATCGGTCCTGAACCGAGATACATGCCATCCACAAGGCTGACCTGAGATCTTGCCCTCGTATGACTGCACCGGCAGAAAAACGAAATCGAGCCAAGTGGTGCAATTATCATCATGACCACTGGCACGATACGGAAGAATACCGAGAACTCGGCAGAGAAATTGAGGAGTATATAAAACAGGGATATTTTCGCCAGTACATTGCTCACCCCGATAATCGGCAACAGCACAGAGGTGGCAACCAGCAACAAAATCGGGGTGGCTATAATAATCGAGGCCAACAACAAGGTCGGCCACAATGGTAGAATAATCGACCTGGGAACAACAACTACCCTAAGCATGATCAGGGAAATAGGCAGAATAATCAGCATCAACAACCTCACTTATTGCCAGCCCCTCATGCTCAGGGGGACAATGGGAACAATCCTCCAAATCGTGTTGTTAATAGTATCATTTATATGATTTATGGCGCGCAGCCTGCAGGAACTTCTCGCAAAGCCCATATTGCAGAAGCTCGTAGGCCTCCTCCCGAGGAGCCCCGCCACAAACATTTTCACAAAACCGAAGTGGTGAGCTTCACCAAAGACGACTCAGTGCCCGAGCGCACCCCTCACACTGACGCTATTATCATCGATATGACTATAGCAAATATTATCATCAAACGGGTATATGTCGATAATGGTGCCGCTGTAAGCGTTATTTTCTCTGATTGTTTCCAAAAAATGGGTATATCCCGTGATCTGCTCCGACCTGCAGCGGGACCTCTACAGACATTTACACAGGGAGAAGTTAAGGCGGAAGGGATCATTAACCTCGCAGCCTCGGTAGGTACTCACCCTGCCATCAAAATTGTTTTTGTTGATTTTTATGTGGTGTCGTCTGCATCACCCTATAATATGATTCTTGGGCGAGATTGGCTTACCCCTGCACAAGCTATCTGTTCCACGTATCACTTGACGATGAAGTGTCCTTCACCCTACGGTGCGATTGCCATCCGTGGCGACCAAAAGATGGCTAAGGAGTGTATGCACGTTGCACTCAAACAGAGGACTAAGCCTGCTGCCAGTCCTCAGTTTCAAATAGGTACCCCGGGACTCATTCCGACTCCTACTAAACCTCTTAGCAACGAAGTAGTCGAGGTACCACTCGATCCGACCAAGCCTGAGCAGACTGTTAAGGTCGGTGCAGTGCATTTGCCTCTACTTCACAGCGCCATTGTTCAGACATTGCGCGAATATTCCGAGGTCTTCGCCTGGTCACCCTTGGATATGCCCGGTGTCTCGCCAGACTTAATCACCCACAAGCTGAATATTGATCTAGCAGTCAAACTAGTACAGCAGAAACGTAGACAGTTTGCTGCGGATAGGAAAGCTGCTATCCGCGCAGAGGTTGAGGAGCTTGTGAAGACAGATATCCTCTTTGAAGTTCAATATCCGACCTGGCTAGCGAATCATGTCCTGGTTCAAAAGCTCGATAACACGTGGAGGATGTGTGCGGACTTTACTGACCTAAACAAATACTGTCAGAAGGATTGCTACCCACTGCCTCCGATTGACCAAAATGCCGAGGCCATTACCGGACACCCCGCACTTTGTTTCCTGGACCTCTATAAAGGATACCACCAGGTCTACATGGACCGAAAGGACGCAATCAAAACGGCCTTCATAACGGACTTCGGCATTTTTGCTTACAAGAAAATGCCCTTCGGGCTTAAGAACGTCGGGGCCACTTATCAACGTTTGATGGATCACATCTTTCGAGACCAGATTGGCCGAAATGTAGAAGTTTATGTTGATGATCTCGTTATCAAAAGTCGTACTTTTGATACATGTGTTCGGGACATCGCTGAAACATTGGAAGTGCTCAGACGTAACAACCTCCGATTAAATTCGGCCAAATGCACCTTTGGGGTCGGTTCCGGGAAATTCTTGGGGTACATGGTTTCCCCCCAGGGGCTCCAAGCAAATCCCTCCAAAATTAGAGATATACTTAATCTCAAAACACCTGAAAAGGAAAAAGATGTTCAGCGTCTTACTGGGAGACTAGCTGCGCTGAATCGGTTTTTGTCTAAAGCAGCCGAGCGACAACTTCCCTTTTTTAAAATTCTGAGGCAGGCTAAAAGATTCGAATGGACTCCCCAATGTGAAGAAGCTTTAGTGGCTCTAAAGCAGCACATCAGCCAGCTCCCTACTGTCTCTGCACCAATTATCGGGGAGCCCCTGTACATATATTTGTCCACATCCGAGGAAGCCATCAGCGCAGCCCTTGTCCGTGAAGACCGAGGGACTTAGAAGGTCGTATATTTTGCTAGCCGAGCCTTACAAGGAGCAGAGACTCGGTACTCCATCGCTGAGAAGACTGTATTAGCGCTGGTTATGGCGGCCCGCTGCCTGTGTCCCTATTTTCAGGGGCATGTTATTAATGTCCTCACGAACCAACCAATCCGTCAGGTCTTAAGTAAGCCCGATCATTCCGGCCGACTAGTTAAATGTGCAATTGAGCTGGGAGAGCATGATATCCAGTTTCTTCCCCGCCGAGCTATTAAAGGTCAAGCCCTAGCCGATTTTCTTGATGAGGCTCCCTTTGATGACTCTGAATCCAACCCACGTTCTGAGGACATCCAGCCTACCGATCTCGACATCGAGGCCAAGCGATGGCATATACATGTAGATGGTGCATCCACCACCCGGGGAAGTGGAGCTGGGGTTCTTCTCAATGGGCCCGACGATGTAGAAGTCAAGTATGTTTTGCGATTCAAATTCAAAGTCACGAATATGAAGCCGAATATGAGGCGGTTCTCACTGGCCTTCGCCTTGCAAAGACTCTAGAAGCCTCACACATCCGGATATATACTGACTCGGAAGTGGTATCTAGCCAAATCAAGGGCTTATATGCGGAAAAGGAGGAAACCATGAAAAGGTACTTAGCTTTAACCAAAAAACTCTTGCTGACATTTTCCTCTGCTGATGTCCACAAGGTTCCCCGAGGAGAGAACACAAAGGCTGATACTCTCAGTAAGCTGGCCTCCGTGGCCCCTTCTAGCATATCCCCGGACATACTTGTAGAGGAGGCATCCCACCCATCAATCAATGAACAGGTTGTGTCGGTAATCACTGATGCTGACCCCACTTGGATGACGCCCATTGTCCAATACCTCCAGGATGGGACTCTACCCGAAGACAAGGTGCGGGCTCGCCAGATCATTTTGAAAGCACCGAAGTATACGCTCCATTATGGGGTCTTATACAGGCAATCCTACCTCCAGCCAAGTCTTCGATGCGTTGGCCCAGTCCAAGCTGATTATATTCTCCGAGAATTACACGAGGGCTCCTGTGCGAGCCATATTGGTTCCCGAACTCTAGCTAAGAAGGCACTACGGTGGGGGTATTACTGGCCTACTCTTTTTAATGATGCGCATGACTTAGTGTCAAAATACGAAAAGTGTCAGCGGACTCACGGATAAAACACTTACCCCAAACCGAGCTAGTAGGCATACAGAGCGCATGGCCTTTCATTCGGTGGGGCATAGACATTGTGGGTCCGTTCCCTGTGGCTCCAGGAGGGTTTAAGTTCTTAGTGGCCGCTGTGGATTATTTTTACTAAGTGGGTCGAAGCCGAACCGCTTACCACCATCACTGGAAGGAAAATTCTTAATTTTGTATGGAAAAATATTGTCTGCCGATTCGGTATTCCTAGCACCATTGTTTCCGACAATGGAAAACAGTTCGCAAATAACCCCTTCCGCTCTTGGTGTGAAGAATTGCACATCAAACAGGCATTCACTTTGGTGGCTCACACCCAGGCCAACGGTCAGGTAGAAGTGACAAATAGGACACTTATCGAAGGCATCAAGAAGCGCTTGGGTGAATGTAAAGGGCTTTGGGCTGATACCCTACCTCAAGTGTTGTGGGCTTATCGTACTACGCCTCACTCTTCCACAGGCGAAACTCCTTTCAGCTTAACCTACGGCTCTGAGGCCGTCATCCCGGCAGAAATAAGGGTATCCAGCCCCAGGTTATTGACTATCGATCCTGAAACTAATGAAGAAGCAATTCGTGCTAACCTCGACAAAGTGGAATATCGCAGGGAACAAGCACTTATCCGACAGGCCAAGTATAAACATCAAACAGAAAAATACTACAACGCGCGAGTCCGTGGGACGCAATTTCAAGTCGGCGACCTCGTGCTCCGGCTCAATTCCGCCAGCAAAGCTACTCCTGAAGGCAAACTCCACGCGACATGGGAAGAACCCTATCGTGTGGTTGCTGTTCAATCTTCCGGGAGCTACCAGCTCGAGCGCGTTGATAACACGTTACTTAAGCATGTATTTAGGTCGATTTAGGATCATATTTTATATCATTTACGTGCATATTTGACCGGCATTTATGTATATTAATAATATTTGGGTCATTTGACGTGCTTCGACTTGTTTTGAAGTTAATTAGGTATTTTTATTCCATTTGGATGAAGTTCGAAGAGGAAACAAGTCAAATAGGGTTAAAATGGATGAAAAGGGAGTTAAAGGAGTCAAAGGGCCAACACAGCCGCGTCAAATATGGACACGGCCGTGTCAAAAGTGGCCTAGAACATGTAAAAACACACTGCCAACCAACACGGCCGCGTCAATAACCAACATGGCCGCGTCAGAATGTGTCCCGAAAGTGAAGTTTTCTGTCAGCTTCACACACCTCTAGGATTTTGGTCATATATTGATATTTACAACTCCGATTGAGGTGCAATTGGTGGATTTAGAAAGCTGATTCAAAGGGCTACAACTTTTACCGAATATAGACAAATCCTAAAAATGAACGGAAGACCCTCAAAAATGACTTGGAAGTCAGACCTAAAAATCTGCCCGGAAAAAGCGGACGAGGCTGCGTCGCAAGGCCAACACGGCCGTGTCAGAAAGGCTTTTCTGCGAGAATTTCCTAATTTTAATAGGATTTTGATCCTATCTTCCCCAAGATTCGTCCCCAACTCTATAAAAAGGACCCCAAGCTCTAGGAATCAGATAGAAAACATCAGAGAACATCAATTACATCATTCTACCTAAAAGAAGTCTTGGAGGACAAAGAAGACGAAGATCATCAGGACAGATTTATCCGGGTTTAGTCGTTCTTTCTTAGTTTTATCTTTTACAATGTTTTTCGTAGAATTATATATTGGATTATTGCTAGGCATGAGTAGCTAAGCTATTCCTGTCCTAGGGTTAGAAAGTAGGGATTATTATGACAATGTTTTGATTTATGGTTTAATGTATTAATTCCGTTCTTTACGTGTTTTATCTCTATGTTTGTGCTTAAAACTAAATTTAGCTTGATCACCTAGATTTAGTAATTTAGTTTAGCAATTCTGCTTCGAGAGGAGGGAATCGTTATCAGACTTATGACATAGAGCGCAGTTGTCTATGACTCTGTAGGCCGTGGCTTAGGATCATTTGGGAGTTATTAGGTTTAATTGACTCGAGAGGGTAATTAGCTTAATTAATCAACGGTTTAATCGCTTCGAGAGAAGGGTTAGATTATTGTCGTGCCGCCTAATAAACTCTAGAATTGGTAAATCAATAGGTTAATCATATTCAACATTGAAGTAATATCCTGAAATCGAAGCCCTAGGATACCTATTCTCCTTGATTGTTAGTTCTTTGTGTTTCCTAAGTTTGAAGTCATATTTAATTGAGTACTTTAATTAGTAAAATCAACCTTTTACAACTTAGTATCTAGTTAGGACATTCCTAGAGTATTAAGGTATCAAACTACCTAAACTATTCCTTGTGGGATCGACCTTGATAAACGTTACTACCCCTACATCCGTACACTTGCGGAACACTAGGTTAGAAACCGACGTGTCAAGCTTTTGGCGCCGTTGCCGGGGAATAGGATTTAGCGCTTAGTTTTTATCTTGAAAAATAGGAGGAAACTAGACTAAATTTCATTTTTTCATAATTTTAATTTTAATTTTCGTTTTTATTTTTGGTTAATTTTTGTGTTACGCGGTAGTTCTTGTTTTTTGTGCATCAAGGCTTCGCATGCACACCAGATCAAAAGGGAAAGAAACTCTCCTTCCTTTCGATCCAGAAATTGAAGCAACAGCTCGAAAACACCGAACTAGAAGGAATTTCGCGTCGGAGATGGAGAACCCACCACAACATCCAAATCCGGATGACGCCATAAACAGAGTACTGACAGCTCTGGCACGCTTGGATGATCGAGTCACTAATATACAGCAGCAGCTAACTCCACAGCAGCACGGACCAATCCAGATAGAACCAGCTGTAGGAGATGAAGATGATACTCCCATCAGTGACTGCCTGAAGCCTAATCCAAATCAGCAGGCAGGAGGAGTACAACCTCCACCACTCAATGCCAACAGTTTCGAGCTGAAGCATGCCCTAATCAACATCGTGCAACAAAACCAGTATGGGGGAAGTGCTTTGGAGGATCCGAATGTGCATCTGATCAAGTTTCGCAGACTGGCTGGCACAATCAAGATCAATCATGTGCCGCACGAGCAGATCAAGATGAGACTGTTCCCTTTCTCATTAAAGGACAGAGCACTACAGTGGTTTAATTTGCTGGAAGATATCAGAGATTGGGAGGACCTGAGTACTTCGTTCCTGTTGAAGTATTTTCCACCGACCAAGATGCTCGACCTGCAGAATCAGATCAACCAGTTCAAGCAATTGGACCAAGAGCCATTCAGAGAGGCTTGGGAGCGATTCCGGGATCTTATCCGGAGTTGCCCTCAACATGGGTTCACCAAGAAGCAGCAAGTGTGCAAGTTCTACAATGGTCTACTTGCTCCAACTAGAAACCAAGTGGATGCAGCTGCAGGTGGAAGTTTGATGGAGAAGTCAGTGAGGATGGCATTCTCAATCCTGGACGCTATGGCCAGAACGAGCTACCAATGGTCGAATGAGAGAAACATGCCAAAGAGGATAGCAAGTGTCCGAAAAGTCGAGCCCGTCAATAATGAGCCAATTGAAAAGCTCACATCTCAAGTAACAGCATTGACGAGCCAGGTCAATTTGCTAACTAATATGACGTTAGCACAACAGCCAGGGGGTCAGGAAGAAGTTGAAGATGTAAATTTTGTGAATCAATGAAACTTCAACAATTTCCAGAACAATCAGCCTAGGTACAATCAGTACCCTCAGAATCAGAATCATCAGAACTTCTCGTATGGTAACTCACAAAATACACTTAATCCGCCACCCGGATTTGCTGTTACAAATGGTATGATCCATGACGGTAAGAAGCCATCACAAGAAGAGATTGCGCAGTCACAATTTGAAAAGTATGATGAAAAGTTAGCTCAGTTGGAGAAGAAAGTAGATGGGAAATTTATCGAGCTAAATAAGCATATCACTGGGCAAGGGGTAGACATCAAGAGGCTCGAGAATACATTAGTTCAGACTCAAGCTAGCATTGGTGAATTGTCATCAAACATGAGCCAATTGATAAAGATAGTAGGAGCTCAACACAAGCAGGACCAATATCCGAGTGATACAGTGGTTAATCCGAGGGAGCACTGTAATGTCGTGAAGCTAGAGGAGCATGAAGAGAGCATGAAGGACCATTAAGCGAAGAAATCAAGCGAGGAAGTCAAAAACATTGAGAAGGAGGAGGTCAATACAATCATAGATAAGAAAATTTCGTCTCCTATTCTTGATGAGTCTTTTGATTTTTGTTTTAAAAATTCATTCTTTGCTAACCTTGATCCTTTAGAGCAATCTAGCGCTGTTGTTGTGAAACAGGAACCATTAAAGGAGAGAATCCAAGATAAAGAGGAAACCAAGAAGAGGAAGGATGGAAAAGAGACGACGAAGAAGAAACCGAGCAGTCCCAAAAAGAACGCAACCACAAGCATGAAACAGAAAAGAGCAACAAAAGCAAAAGATCCAGGGAGTTTTACTATTTCTTGCTCAATTGGTAGTCATGATTTTCAAAATGTAATGTGTGATTTGGGGTCTAGCATAAATTTGATGTCTCTTAAGCAGTATAGACAATTAGGATTAAGAGAGATTAAACGATCCTTTACTACTATCCAATTGGCTGATGGATCTTCATTAACGCCGTTGGGAGTAGCAGAGGATGTAGTGGTGAGAGTCCTGAATTTTGAATTCCCTAGTGATTTCTTAGTTGTCGACATGAAAGGGAATGATGAATTTCCTTTTATCTTAGGACGACCTTTCTTGGCAACTAGCCAAGCACTTATAGATGTGCCTAAAGGGGAGTTGATTTTTCGTGTTCAAAACGAAACCATCACACTCAAAATACATAAGTCGGGTCCAAGGGGTAGGCATAATTGTAGCATTGTCTATACTACCCAAGCTGCTATAAGAAATTCACACGCCCCACATAGGTCATTAATTGCTCATAAATTACCAAACTCGGGGTGGTTGGAAAATGGTTGATAGGAAAAGGACGTCCGGCTGATGACGTAAAACAAAGCGTTTGTCGGGAGGCAACCCGATGTTTATTGTTTTATTTTTATTTTTATTTAAATTATTTCGTTAATTTTATGTTTTTACTTTTGTTTTAGTGTTTTATGTTTTTAGGAATCAACATGGACGAATGTTGTAAGAAACGGGAGTCGAAGAGACGGAAAACTCGCGTAACAGAAGAAGAAAATGCAACACGGCCGTGTCAAAATGTGCCTCAAAAGCATGCTGGAAACTGGGATGCAACACGGCCGTGTCAAAAGTGCTCTCTAGACGCTCAGCAGCACTGTAAAGCAGCACGGCCGCGTCAAAATCGGCCCAGAAACACACATTTGGCTCAAATGTGACACGGCCGTGTCAAACCTTCAACACGGCCGCGTCAGTACCTCAGCAGCTTAAAAGAAAAAAAAAAAAAAAGTGCGAAATTCAGAGCTTGATGCGGAGACGGTCGAAACAGATTCAGTAGGAGGTGATGGCACAATTTCGGAGCTAGTAGGGGTTTCAAAACGCCGCCGTCGTCGCAACGATTTGTAAGTTAGCACCAAGGCGTACCACGTTTTTTCCTCCAAACATTGGCTTTCAGCCAAGTTTGGGGGAGGGGGTGGACCGTGGGACGTCTTGGCAGCTATATTTATAGTTTTGATTTACCTTTTAGTTGATCGTCCGAGTTTCTTGCTGTTAATTGTGGGTCCGTGTGCCCATTGTGCTGATTTTTATTGTTTCGATTGGTGTTATCGGGTCTGTGAGCCCATTTATCTGATTTATTGGTGCTGTTGGGTCTGTGAGCCCAAATTTGATTACATTTCGTTTCCATGTTGAGTCTTAGGAGTTTGGAGTTTAGAGTTTAGAGTCTTATTAGTGTTTTAATTTTTAGAGTCATAAGAAGGATAAAACCCGGAAAAAGATAACAAGTGAAAAGAAAAATAAAAAGAGAACAATAGGGAAAGATGGATGATGAATAGTTAATGATGAGATGATTTTGAGAAGTAGATGAAAAAACTGGCACATAATAGAGCATGAGAGGTGTTTTGAGACGAAATTGAGCTTGAACTTAGAATATTCAATCAAAATTAACCTTGTGAGAATTTGAGCCTAATTATACTCCAATTTTTGGAGTAATATACTTTCTTTCGGTGTGAATTTGATTGAATATATGTACTAGTCTCTAGAACTTGCCTTGAGTCTTTACTATGAATGTGTCAAGTATATGTTGTGATTTAGGAAATGATCTTAGGCGTTGTTGTTTAAACCTATTTTGAGCCGTAAAAATTACCCTTTGTACCAAAAGTTCACGTTTTGTCCCTAGTTAGCCCACTTGAGCCTTATAGCCTTATTTATTCATAACCTAACAATGTCAGCCGAAACCTTTTGATTTATCTCTTTTGGCCCTAATTGGATTAATCAAGTTAGAGGGAGGAAAATTGGAAGGAATTTTGGGTGAACAATTTGTGGGAAGAAATGAGAAAACTAGTGGATATTCCAAAGATGAAGGGAACAAAAAAAAAAGGATAGGTGGAAAACAAGGAAGAATAGCCTCTTCTAATTGGAAAAAAAAAAAGAAAAAAAAAGAAAAGAAAAATGTGGAAAAAGAAAAGAAAAAGTTTGTGTTTGGTTAGTATTTTTGAGAAGAGGCTATAAAATAAAGTGCTTAAATTGTGAATTTGATTAGAACAGCCGGGTAGTCCCAAAGATGTGGTACCCACAGAAATGAAAAGCACTTAAGTTGTACGGACTTTTGAAGGTGAAGAAGTCACTTTGCGGGGTGATTTGCTGAGATTTGAAGAGTGAGGCTGAATAATTATATTGAGGGGTAGTCGGGTTAGACGTAACTTGATTAGTACAATGAATAGTCACTTATATCCAAATGTATCTCACCTTACCTTAAGCCCACATTACAACCAAAAGAAAGACATTTTTGATACTTTGTCACACACATCAAGTACGAGGTCTAGTTTAGACGATTGGCAAGCATATGGTAGGCTTTGCATGTAATTCAATATGAGTGGAAATTATTTTAGCCTAAACACTTGAGAGATGAGTGAAACACTTACCTGGTAAGGGTTGAATAATTCGAAAGTTCAAAGTCTCGAGATTAGTTGATTTTCGCGTTATCACATATGCTCAAATAAATTGTGTTGCCTAGTTGTTTTAAGAAAAATCAGACTGAAACTGAATTCATCGTCTAATCGCCCTAAACAAATGCATAATCACTTGTATTCTTTGTGTCTTTTGTCCCGAACAACAGTTTAAGTTTGAGGGATTTTGATAACACGTTACTTAAGCATGTATTTAGGTCGATTTAGGATCATATTTTATATCATTTACGTGCATATTTGACCGGCATTTATATATATTAATAATATTTGGGTCATTTGACGTGCTTCGACTTGTTTTGAAGTTAATTAGGTATTTTTATTCCATTTGGATGAAGTTCGAAGAGGAAACAAGTCAAATAGGGTTAAAACGGATGAAAATGGAGTTAAAGGAGTCAAAGGGACAACACGGCCGCGTCAAATATGGGCACGGCCGTGTCAAAAGTGGCCTAGAACATGTAAAAACGCACTGCCAACCAACACGGCCGCGTCAGAATGTGTCCCGAAAGTGAAGTTTTCTGTCAGCTTGACACACCTCTATTATCTTGCCCATATCTTGATATTTACAACTCTGATTGAGGTGCAATTGGTGGCATTAGAAAGCTGATTCAAAGGGCTACAACTTTTCCCGAAATAGACAAATCCCAAAAACGAACGGAAGACCCTAAAAAATGGCCTGGAAGTCAGACCTAAAAATCTGCCCGGGAAAAGCGGACGCGGCCGCGTCGCAAGGCCAACACGGCCGTGTCAGAAAGGCTTTTCTGCGAGAATTTCCTAATTTTAATAGGATTTTGATCCTATCTTCCCCAAGATTCATCCCCAACTCTATAAAAAGGACCCCAAGCTCTAGGAATCAGATAGAAAACATCAGAGAACATCAATTACATCATTCTACCTAAAAGAAGTCTTGGAGGACAAAGAAGACGAAGATCATCAGGACAGATTTATCCGGGTTTAGTCGTTCTTTCTTAGTTTTATCTTTTACAATGTTTTTCGTAGAATTATGTATTGGATTATTGCTAGGCATGAGTAGCTAAGCTATTCCTGTCCTAGGGTTAGAAAGTAGGGATTATTATGACAATGTTTTGATTTATGGTTTAATGTATTAATTCCATTCTTTACGTGTTTTATCTCTATGTTTGTGCTTAAAACTGAATTTAGCTTGATCACCTAGATTTAGTGATTTAGTTTAGCAATTCCGCTTCGAGAGGAGGGAATCGTTATCAGACTTATGACATAGAGCGCAGTTGTCTATGACTCTGTAGGCCGTGGCTTAGGATCGTTTGGGAGTTATTAGGTTTAATTGACTCGAGAGGGTAATTAGCTTAATTAATCAACGGTTTAATCGCTTCGAGAGAAGGGTTAGATTATTGTCGTGCCGCCTAATAAACTCTAGAATCGGTAAATCAATAGGTTAATCATATTCAACATTGAAGTAATATCCTGAAATCGAAGCCCTAGGATACCTATTCTCCTTGATTGTTAGTTCTTTGTGTTTCCTAAGTTTGAAGTCATATTTAATTGAGTACTTTAATTAGTAAAATCAACCATTTACAACTTAGTATCTAGTTAGGACATTCCTAGAGTATTAAGGTATCAAACTACCTAAACTATTCCTTGTGGGATCGACCTTGATAAACGTTACTACACCTACATCCGTACACTTGCGGAACACTAGGTTAGAAACCGACGTGTCACGCGTAGATGGCACCCCAGTGCCTCGTACTAGACATTGTTCCGACAATTTTTTCTCAATTAAATCTCATGTTTAACTTTTTATACTGCTTGTTTACAACACCGCGGGGACCCCCCGATGTCATTAGATCGAATATTTCCGAACACATCTATCTATCTTCTGACCCGTCAGGAGACAATTAGAACAAGTCCCCGGACTTAATTAATTCCTCGCCTGATCCGTCCGGAGTAAATGTCCAAATCTTAGAACTTCGGTTCACTCTCGCTTAATCCGATCGCAGGATACACGCCAGTTACTAATCCTTCCGATGATGTTAGTGAAAACAACTCTTGAACACACAACACCAAAGAATCTGGAAATTGTACAAAGAAAACACCAACTAATTCGAACCCGGTTTGCTCATGACCAGTCTGGCATCTTGATGATAAATCCCGATTTAAACCGTCGGTTCTTCACTCCCTAACTCCGGTTCCACATTCCCAACACACCATATTACAATGTATAGGCTCACTTGATGAAATTGAACATTACCTCACAAATCTCCACCTCAATGAATCATGTGTGCCTCTTCCTGCCTCACCACTGCCTTGTCTGTTAATGCTCTTCATGACATTGCTCAAGCTGCAGCAGGCTCGAGCAATGCTCCACTTTGTTCCCAAGTACACCCTTAGTAAGAAAATCAGCAGGGTTATGCAATGTGTGTACCTTCTTCACTTCCACAGAACCAGAATCAATGATATCCCTAGCAAAATGCAACCTAACATCAATGTGCTTTGACCTTTCATGAAATGCTTGGTGTTTCACAAGGTGTAGAGCACTTTGATTATCACAGTAATTCACCACACACTTTTGCTTGATGTCCAAATCTCTCAAAATCCCTTTAAGCCAGATTGCTTCTTTGATGGCTTCAGTGAGAGAAATATATTCTGCTTCTGTAGTTGAAAGTGCTACAACTGACTGTTGTACACTTCTCCAACTGATGGTTGTTCCAAATAAGGTGAACACAAATCCAGAAATAGATTTCATAGTGTCTATGTTTGCTGCAAAATCAGAATCAGCAAACCCCTCCAATGCAACAGTGCTTCCACTCACTTTCTTCTCAAACTTCAGTGACAAGTTCACTGTACCCTTCAAATACCTCATCACATGCTTCAAAGCTTCCCAATGTTCAACACCTGGGTTTGACATGAACCTGCTCACTAAAGAAACAGCATAGGCCAAGTCAGGCCTACTGCAAATCATTCCATACATGAGACTTCCAACTCCACTTGCATAAGGAATATTGCTCATATGTATGACCTCCTCTTCAGTCTTTGGGCATTGTTCTTTGGTGAGTTTCTTCTATAGATTAACTGGAGTGGAGAGAGGTTTGGATTCATGCATGTGGAACCTCTCCAAAACCTTCTGTAGATATTGCCTTTGAGATAACCAAAGAACTCCAGCTTCTCTGTTCCTCAGAATGTCCATTCCCAAGATCTTTCATGTCAAATTCAGTGTTAAGTCTGTCCTTCAGTCATTGTACACTCTTCTTGTTCTTGCTGGCAATCAGCATATCATCCACATACAAAAGAAGGAAGACTTTATCTTGCTTTGAACACTTGTTGAAGTAAACACAACTATCATAAAGACTTTTTACAAAGCCAACACTGATCATGAAGTCATTGAACCTCTTATTCCACTGTCTTGGACTTTGTTTAAGTCCATACAGTGACTTCTTCAGCAAACAAACTTTGTCTTCTTGTTCAGGAACAACAAAGCCTTCTGGCTGTTTCATATATATTTTCTCAATGAGTTCTCCATGTAAGAATGTTGTTTTTACATCTAGTTGTTGTAGTTCCATGTCCTCTTGAGTAACCTTTAATAAAAGCAACCTGATTGAGTAGTGCTTTACTACTGGAGAGAAAACTTCATTAAAATCAATCCCTTCCCTTTGTGTAAAGCCTCTAGCCACCAATCTTGCTTTAAACCTCACTTGTTTGGATCCTGCAGTCTCTAACTTCTTTTTGTATATCCATTTAGAACTCACAAGTTTCTGACCTTTTGGTTTATCCACCAATATCCAGGTCTCATTCTTTTCCAGGGATTCCATCTCTTCAATCATTGCCTGAATCCAGTGTTCTCCTTCTTCACAATCTAGTGCTTCTTTAAAACTACTAGGCTCTTGTGATTCCAGGTCTTCAGCAACACTCAAGGCATAATAAACACTCCCTGCTTGCCCATAGAAGTCAGGTCTATTGATTGTTCTTCTAGGTTTGTCCCTTCCAATGCTATATTCTCTCACATTTTGTGAAGGTCCAGCTTGTTCTTCTTCTTCAGATGATGACTCACTATCTTGTAGATTCTCTTGTTGTTGAGATGTGTGATCATCTTCAGCAGGTTGCTCCACCTGAATTGATATCTCTTCATTCTCTTTAGCACCATCAAGTTCTTCCTTAGAGCCTGTTGAAGTATAAGCCATCACATTCTCATTAAACTTTACATCTCTACTTGTGATTATCTTCTGATTTCCCTTCTCTAGACACCACAATCTGTAGCCCTTTATCCCATCTGGATATCCAAGAAATACACATCTTAGAGCTCTTGCATCTAACTTGTCTTGCTTGACATGGACAAAAGCAAGACAACCAAACACCCTTAAACCTTCATAACTTGGTTTCTGTCCACTCCACACCTCTTCAGGTGTTTTGAACCCAATCACTGATGAGGGTGACCTGTAAATGAGATAACATGCTGTAGCAATGGTTTCACCCCAAAATACCTTTGGCAACCCAGCATCCAACAGCATACACCTTACTCTTTCAAGAAGAGTCCTATTAAGCCTCTCAGCAACCCCATTCTATTGAGGATTCATTGGGACAGTCCTATGTCTCTTGATTCCTCTTTCTTCGCAGAAGTTTGTGAACTCAATAGAGAGATATTCCAATCCATTATCAGTCCTAAGGTGCTTCAGCTTCTTCCCTTTGACATTTCCAGTTGAATCAACCATGTTTTAAACTTATGAAAAGCATCACTCTTATTCTTCATCAACATGATCCACACCTTTCTACTGTAATCATCAATCAAAGACATGAAATACCTTGCTCCACCATGAGTCTCTGTCCTTGCAGGACCCCATATGTCAGAGTGGACATAATCTAATGGCTCTTGAGTTGTGTGAACACCCTTTCCATAGGGCAGCTTCTTGGACTTGCCCAAAGCACACTGATCACAAAACTCCAGGTTTTGATTTCCCATGTTTCCAATTACACCACTTCTTGACAATTCCTTCAACCCTTTCTCTCCTATGTGTCCAAGCCTCTTGTGCCATTTAACAAGCTCAGAACTGCTCAAGACCATATCAACACTCCCAACAACAGGTGAACCAATCAAGATAAACAACCCATTATGCTGTCTACCTTTAATCACCACTTTATCATGTTTAGTGATATGCAAGAGGCCATCCACTGAGCTAAACTGACAACCACTAGTTACCAAAGAACCAAGAGATAGAAGATTTCTTTTAAGGCCAGGAACATATCTTACATTAGAGATGATTCTGACCACACCATCAAACATTCTTATGCTCACTGATCCAATTCCTTTGACCTTGCATGATTGGTCATTGCCCAGGAGAACATTTCCACCATCTTCTCTCTTTAATTCATCAAACCATGAATGGTGTGGACACATATGAAAGGAGCAGCCTGTGTCTAAGACCCATTCTTTCACCATTCTTGATTCAGTAACATTCAATACCTCTGGAGGATCTTCTTGAAGGTCAATGGCAGCAGCTTCTGCCCCTTGGTTTCCTCTTTTCTTGTTTCTTTTAGGACAATCCTTCTTCAAGTGACCAGGCTGCTTGCACTTGAAGCATTTCCTCTTCTCAACCCATTCACTTCCCTTCTTTGTATTAGAATCTCCTGCTTTGGAGTCCTTAGAATTCTGTCCCTTCTTCCCTTGCCAAGGTTTCTTGAATTTAACATTCAAACCTTCTCCAGATTGCACCACGCCTTTATCATCTTGAGTCTGGAAGCATTTAGACCTCAGAGCCTTCACTATCCCATCATAAGATAGCTGCTCATCTCTCCCATACATCAAGGCATCCTTAAAACTTTCCATGGATTTTGGAAGAATGTTTAACACCATCAATGCTTTATCATCCTCCTCCACTTTCACATCCAGGTCTTCCAATTCCTCAACCATCTTAATAAACTCATCAAGTTGGTCAGAAATTACCTTATCTTCAGTGATCTTGAAGGCCAACATCTTCTGCTTTAAGAACAGCTTGTTGGAAACTGACTTAGATTGATACAACTCCTCCAACCTCTTCCATGCTTCTAAGGAACTCTTGCATCTTGAGACCTCTCTTAGCGGTTTATCACCCAAACACAGAAAGATAAGACTGAGGGCTTTCTTATCCACGGATCCAAACTTGGGTTTCTCACTTTCTTCCCGAGAATCAAGAGGTATCAAAGCAAGATTAAGGCCATTGTGAACCAAAACTGCATTCATCTTGATCTTCCATAGTGTGAAGTCATTTCTCCCTGTAAACTTCTCAAAGTCCATCTTCATACCAGCCATTCCTTCCCTTCTTCAAGCTGTGAGAGTTGGTTCCCACAGACGGCGCCACTTGTTAGTGAAAACAACTCTTGAACACACAACACCAAAGAATCTGGAAATTGTACAAAGAAAACACTTCGAATTCACACATGCAGCTCGGCCAGAGTTGTGGCCGAATTGAGCTTACGCAAAACAGGAAATAGAAATGGATCAAACACAGTTTTAACGTGGTTCGTTCAAGATGAACTACATCCACGGAGGCAAGGCACACCTCAATCCACTAAGAACTTCAATCAATTACAGAGAATTAGCTCAAGAAATGAAATGCCCAATTCTGAATGCAAATTAGGGCACGAACACTCTATCTCTAAATACTCTCTCTAATCTAAAGTACAGGAGATAATGCTACGTAGTTAACTTCTCCTCAATGAGAGCTTTACAATGATATATGGATTGAAGCTCGAATGCAACTGGATTGGATGTTATGACCGCAAGAAGTTCACGCTGTGTTCGTTTAGCTACAGGACAAATGTGACGGTTTTGCTTCGTCACAAACTGAAACTGTTCGTCACAAACGGCAGTTACACCAACTAATTCGAACCCGGTTTGCTCATGACCAGTCTGGCTTCTTGATGATAAATCCCGGTTTAAACCGCCGGTTCTTCACTCCCTAACTCCGGTTCCACATTCCCAACACACCATATTATAAAGTATAGGCTCACTTGATGAAATTGAACATTACCTCACAGAGGAGTCATTAATTTGTCTCCGGACTTAATCTCATTCCCTCTTTCGTTCCATTCGATGAGGTCAGCTACTTTGTTTCCGAACAAATTTTTGTCCGTATTATGACGAGCGTAGTGAACATATATATACCCTTCACATTTTCATTACAAAAATTATTTTACAATCGTATGCATCATACATTTTTTCCACACACAGAATAAAAAATAAATAAAGTAAATAATATATGTATAATACATATTTTTCAGTACATTATTTCATCAAACATTCACCTATACCACTTTCTATTATTGCTTTTTCGAATCCTCTCCGAACCAAAACGCAAAGCCTCGCCGCTTTGATTCCAATTGGCTATTTCTAGTCCTTCGGGGAACCTCTTGAGAACTACGTTGCAATCCTGAATTGCCTCGGGCAAGGACCCCGGTCCTGGGCATGTCAACCGTCCCTTGCGGACCATGACTTGAGCGCGGTTGGCTGGGTCTCCTAGTCGGGCCCGACATGTTGTCCCACTCTGTATGGCCCCACTCCAAAGGAGCTAGGGGCTCCATTTTCTCTGAGGCTCGTGTAACATGCTCCCCTGTTTTATGCCGATGGTGCTCTTTTGTCTTTTGAGATACTGGGTTTGCTCTCCGCGCATCCCCCGGGGTGTTCGCCCACTCTACAGCATCCCACCCCTCTCCCGATATCTCGTCAATTTCTTTAGCCAAGGCTGAAACTGCTGTTCCACTGGGCTCCGGCTCTTTCTCACATGGCTTCCTTGATTCTTTGGAAGGACCCGGCCTTGATTCGGGAGTCTTCCCTGGGTTTCTTGGAGCCGCGGGGTGGTCCCCGGTATCAACCTTCTTCTGTACGGCGGCCCCTGTTTTCTTATTCCGGGCTCCCTTTACGTCGCTGCGTTCTTGCTTATCCTGCTCTGCCACGTGGAGAGCATCGTTGCGGGCCTCTACTTTCTTCTGCAGCTCCAGGAGAAATCCTAACACCAGCCGGTTTCTGATTAGTTCGGGATTATTGATATCACCTTGTTTGCCAAGCTGCTCAACGTCTTCCCGAACTTCTGTTCTCCAGGCACGAACCTCATCGACTGATAACCGCCCGCTATCGACAATCAAGTGTTCACATTCTTGCTAGTTTATGCGGAGTTGTTCCAACTCCATATCTGTAAGCACGCATTCTGCTTTATACTGCCGCATCTGCTTCACAGCTTTCGTCCAAGAATCCTCTGCCTCCGCACATCTCTTTTCTACTGACGCTAATCTCTTCGATACTCTTGCAACTTCTAAACATCTCTGTCTTTTTGTAACCAAGCTATCGAAGACCTGAGTTGCTTTATCACCTCGTATGGATTTTCGGCGTTTCTCTGACAGATGGGACATCTTCGTATCAAGTACACACGGACACATCAACATTGCTACGGATAACATGAGTTACAACACATGAAGAGGACAAAAACAATAAATCGTCATTCATTACTTCAAGTACAAATGATTCATTACACACAAGAAATTACAAATGATTCTACACCTTTTTACAAATAGGCTATTCTATATTCTTGTCAGGAGGTGGAGGGTCACTGACCTCTCCAGGGGTAGAGGTATTCCCTGGTACAGCTGGGAGCACTGCGGGGTCCCGGTTGCCTCTATCGCTTTCCCGGAGCCTCCAGCCGTGTTCTCCTCCCCAGAGGCCAATGTTGGCACTACGGACCCTTTGAACGGGATGGGGGCTCTGTTTCATAACTCCCGCACGTGAAAGCCGTTACGGAAGCCCAAGAAATCTTTATCCTGGTCTTGGTTGCAGCGTCTTATCACCTCGGCAGTCAAGAGAACATTTTTCTTGGCCAGGGCCTCAATCAGCGGCCACTTTGGTGCCTGTGTCAGCGCCTCAAAGTATGCCCCATCCTCATTCCCCACGGCATCGTAGTTATATCCGAAGTCTTCATCATACACATCGACTTCCGGATATTTATCGTATACAGCCTCCAACAATTCACTCCTTGTGGTTGTGTCGCCTGCCACCACAAACGTGCTCAGAAACTTCCTGAACGTTTCTGTCTGCAACAGTTTTTTGGTGAAAGCCTCTAACATCGCCCCCTGGCCCTTAACTGTTCTTTTCAGTTCTTCTCGAGCTACCACGAGATCACTCTGGACAACAGCGACCTCCACCGCTTGCTCTCGCAGTCTTGCCGCTTCTTTCTCGGCTAGCATCGCTCTGTCTCGAGCCACCTTGGCATTCTTCTGGGCTTCTGTAAGCCCGGCTCGTAGTTTGGTGACCTCGGCCTCCAGTTCGGCCACCCTTTTCCTTGAAGACTCTTTTTCGAGCTTCACTACCAACCCACGGATCGGCTCTAGCAGCTCTTCCAGTTCGGCTCCTGCCGAAGTCGTTGCTCTCCCTTGTCCCTACATTCTCTTACTGTCATCCTTGGCAAACATGATATATTACAAGGCACTATCAATGCACATACCTCGTGGGAAGGGACCACATGTGTTTTCTTAGGTGGTGGTGGCGTCGGTGGCGATGTCATCCTTTTCTTGGAGATCGGGGTCAGCCCCAATAGAGGGACATTATCCACGTGGTCGTCTCCAATACCGCCCCCCGACGTGGTTTTCTGCAGCTCCGGCGTCCTGGCTCTATCACCTCGCCCACCGGAGCTTGTTCCAGCTCCCCTTTTCGCAGAACTCTTGAACTTACCTACTGCACATGAGACAAGATGCATTAAGAGATCTTATAACTAGCTATGGCACAACTTATACAAAAAAGAAGGGCCCTACCCTCTATTTCTGCCCCGGCTTGAGACCCCTCTACCTCAGCCACGCCTAGAGACTCTTCTGAGTTAGTTTCAGCTGAGGTACCCTCTTTCTGGGATTCCGAAGTCCCAGCTGTCCTTTTGGAATAGTAAGGGCTCAACCCAGCCTCGTCCAAGACTTCTTCTGAAAATTTTGACCCCAGGGTACCTGCTTTCATCAATACATCCACACCCCTGGGGTCTCCCGCCGGAGCACTATCTACCACCTCTAATCTCTGCCACTTTGGCAGTACTCTACCCTACCTAACATATATAAATTTACCTCTCCACCCTTCTATTTTGGTAGGATTTTTTACTTTGAATTTTTTACCCGGCCTTGGGTTAAGGTAATACCAACCCTTATTCCTCCTTATCGTTTTAAGCTGAAAGAAATATCTAAATAAACTAACACTGGGTTTCAGCCCGCCCTTATTACATTCCACCAAAAATCCTACCACCTGTCTTATGGCATTGGGTCCCAACTGCCCCAGGGCTATTCCATAAAACTTCAGCAAATTTACCAGAAAATCCCATAGGGGAAACCTTAACCCTACAGCTAGCTGGTCTATATATACAAATAGGAATCCTTTGGGAGGGCAACAAGCCTTGTCCTTGTGTTGGGGAATTATATATTCTAGGTCAAAAGGCAGGAAGAAATTCAGAATCCATTTCCTAATTTGGGCCTCAGTCACACTAGGCACCACTCCTGCTACTTCGAATTCTTCTACCTCCTCCTCACAATAGGGGAAACTAACCGCCTCCATCCTAGTGTCCCCTTGATCACCCCGGTAGATCTTCCTAGTCTCACTATTTTCTGGGAAAATCATCCGTATAGGGGGTACTCTAAAGGGCTCCCTTCCTTTGCCCACTTCCTCAACCCTAGACGAAGATGAAGAAGAGATAGACATACTTACTTGTTTTCTCTAGTCGAAGAGGTGATTAACTGCAAAGTTTGCAGAATTTTTGTTCTCTCTGATGCGTGGTTCAGTTGTCCTCAATGAAGAAGGTGAAGGGTTTTGGATTTCCCTCATTTTCTTATAATTCCAGCAACGGCTCAGATTCGATGGTTTAAAATTAACGTTTCTGATACTCGCGTGTTATGCACGCGCCTCGAATCTCTAAATGTGTGCCGTTTAACACGCGCCTACTCGAATTCTGTGCGCATCTCCCGGTCACGCCCCCCAGTTTCCTTCAGCACTAGTGTCGTGGAAGTTTCTCAACCCCGGTTGATAGACCCCGGGGGTTTCGCAGTTTCTCAACCCCGGTTGATTGACCCCGGGGGTTTCGCAGTTTCTCAACCCTGGTTGATTGACCCCGGGGGTTTCGCAGACTCTCAACTCTAGTTGTCTTATCTCGGAATCCTAGCAGGTTTTCGCCTCCCCTTAACTCATCCAACTTCCTTCGGCTCACCCCTACCTTGACTTTCTCTTCAAGCCGAAGCTCCTACCTCGCTCCGGCTTGGGGGGGGGGGCATCTGGTAGGTATGGCCCGGTTACAACTCAACCGGCCCAGAAGTACAAGCCCAACAGCTCAACCGGCCCAATTACGGCCTATTCAATCACCATGAAGATTTGGTGACCGAGATTACGGCGGCAACACATTTGGGAGTGGAGATTCCCCCACGATCTTTTCTTAATCACGAGTGCAGATATAATGGCCGGGATTATAGGGATTTAGTTAGAGTTGTGATTTGTATGGTATAAATAGTAGAATTAAAGATGGATTGAGGGTTCGGACTCTTGTACTCGGAAACTACAGCTTGTAAGGTTAACGAGAAAGAAGTAAGAAAAACACCCCAGAGGGGATATTATTCTTCCCGTGGACGTAGATCTCCGGATCGAACCACGTATATCCTGTGTTCTTTGTCTTTTTTGCGTAGGATAATTTTTCCAATCGATTTTCTTTAACCTGAATTTCTTTGATAACGGATCGCGCTTTATCAACAACACACATAATTTAAATTTTATATATAAATAAATATATATATATATATATATATATATATATTATTTCAATCTTCCACTTATATGCTTTATGGAAATGATATAATTATACTATTTTTTTTCTTAGATAGATTTATTACAAAGTCACAATTATACGTTAGAAATCAATGCCTTATGGAGAAGATATAATTATACAATTATTTTTTCTTAGATCAATTTATTTAATGTCTATTTCTAAAAGTTAATAAAAAGAAGAAAAATCTAGGAAAAATTACTACTCAGGACATATAATTATGTATAGCAAGGATTATGAAAATTCGAAATATTTGCTTCAAATTTCATTAAATATTCTAAATTTTATTACTGGACAAAACAACGTGCCTTAAAATTGAACATACTACAAAACAATCATCACAAAAACTGTTAACGTAAACAATAATATTAAAAAAATAAACATTAAGCATTCAATGATGCTTTAAACAATAAGTTTGAGCTTAAATTCGATACCCAAAGTTATTTCATTCGTCATAAGAGAATACTCTCACTATTCGCAAAGAACAACTGAATCTCCGTCCTTTATAGCACTAAACTTGAAAGTAACTTCATCCAAAATGATACTTGAATCTCTTTTTTCAACACCCAAATTAATGAGATTTTATTGACAAAACTCTAGTGGAAGGATCTGTATAAGTAAATGAATGTGATTAAAACTTAATATAATCATTAATAAATTGTATAATATTCCATGCAAATATTAAGGTAAGAGTTTCACCATTTTTAGAGACTGGCCAATATTTTTCAGCATACACATTCTGTAACAAAGTATTCTATTTGTTGACCGACTCTCCACAAGTAAAGGAGTACATATCATATCATTTCTAATTAAATGATGAAGCTCTCTTAGCTTCCACATTCCCCGTGGAGATTCTACAAAAAGAAAACAACAAAAAACAAGCAGGCTCATCTATATTAAAATAATAATCAAATTATTAAAAAAATATGTTTTCCAAATAAGTTAACATAAGTTTTTAATTATACATTTGTTAAAAGTAATTGGAGTGTCAGAATCTTTGTAGATATTCTTCTTTAAACAAATAGTAGACGTAAATATGTCAACATGAATGACTACAGAACTCTCAGTAGTGAAAACAATTAAATCAACAAATTTTAAATTATTAAATAGAACAAAAGGAAATCATCCCTGTCTAAAATACATTCTACCATCAGTGTCCATAACAACTTGAACATTACATTCATCGCCATATTCATTTTTCAAAGTGTAACAATTTGGAAGAATCTCTTTTATTATTGGATCGTACGCTCGAGGAATACGCTGCAATAATTTTACAAATAAACAACATTATAAATATTAAATAAAAAAATTGAAGAAACAAAATTAATAATAATAAATATCTTTAAAATTTACTTATACATTGGTTTCGTCACAACCATTTTTCGGAAAGCATGGTTGATACAACCTATAAAACTTCTCCTTTCGAATGAAATTACTGTCAGCAGACATTTTTTTTGTTTATTTTATTTTCAATATACAATTAAAGAAATTTGGATGAGTATGTTTAATAATAAGTTGTAGGTATTTATCGATGGAAATTGTGTTATATCCTAATGAAGGCAGATGAATCATTTCAATTATTACAAAATTAATGATGACAATTATTCCATATAATTTTAATTAATTATGTACTTTTTCACTAACTTACTATAAATGATGATCATAATTGTACAAAATATATCCATCATAATATAATTCTAAATTAAATTTGATTTACCAAAATGCTGGATGATTTATTTATTTATTTTCTCTTGGTTTAAATTTTACGTTTCAATTAAGTTATCATTTACAATTTTTTTTAATGCAAAAATAACTAAACTTGTTTATTTATGTAAATTAAGCCAGATTCAAAATACATTTTCCTTTATTTTAATATAAATTATAAGTATAATTAACAATCTAAAATGATAATTATAATAAATTATAAAACAAAATGCAATTATGAAATATATATTTAAGTAAAAAAATAAATACAACTCTAATAGGTGCATTGTGCATCATTGTTGAAATCTCATTATTTTCATTAATGATTTTTTTCTATATTTAAATTAAAATGGAAATAAATTTGTTAGTGACATTTATCCATCATTGTCTTCATTATTTTTGACTTTATAATTAAATTGATCCATCACAATCAAAATTTACAAAAAAATATGGCAAAATAGTAACTATAAATCAAATAAAATAGACTGCATCAACGGAAGAAATAGACATATTTATAAAAATGTTCAAAAGAACTATTCAACATTGGATAATTAAAAAAAAGCTTCAAAGATTGATTGAAATGGTGATAGAAATCCTATCCTCGGAAATTGTCTCTAAAAGGTTGAGCTGGAAAAAAAAACATAATAAAAAATTTAGTAACAAATATTGTAAAGGAATATTATAATTCAAAAAATAAACTTAAATCATTCTCTAACGAAAAAGTAAAAAATACCCGGAATATGCCAATTTCCAAAATAAACAGTCTTCATCACTAAATCATCAGCAATTTTTGTAATATGAGACTGTTTATTTCCGGTATATGAAACGACAATACATTCGTGTATTTCAATATCAATGTCACAAAGGAGCGCTTCCCAACCCCTGTCGAAGAATAATTTTCCTTCTTTTTAACATTCCAACTTTTTATTTCTCCATATACAAATATCTTGCAAGTCATATCAGAAATATGATTGATATGTCTCACAAATCTATTCGGTATTTTCTGCATAGACGATAACCATAAAGTTAGTATTAATTTTTCTTATAAACAACAACTTTATTAATTGGGTAAAATATTTTTAATAACAAAGAACACGCATAAATTAAATATTACCAATTCATGATATTGATTGTGCTCCTGGAATTGATATATAAGTTTAGGGAAATTATCAAAATCGGGCATATATTCATTTCCAACAATGTTGTTTGATGAACTGCATGAATTAATAATCTATCACAATCTATAATACAAAAATATTTTAACTTTATTTTATATAATGTAAATTTAGATTATAAATGCATAAAGTTTAAGAAATGAGCGTTACCTGCTTGACATTAGAAGAGTGTTCACTATAATACAGATTGATATCATCGTAGAGTAATGAAAAGAATTGTGCAATACTCTTAATTTATAGAAAGTAGATTATATTTTTGGAGTTAGATTATTATAGTTTGATTACAAATCATCTTCCTAATTAGTTCATTTTAATAATACAATTGAAGATTATATTAATTCCTAATGGTAAGCAAATCAGATTATTTATAATAAAACTAAACATTATTCAAAATTAATAAATTCAAATAGAATATTCGATATAATATATATTAAAAAAAGATAGAAAATAATATATGAAAATAAAGTCAACAGTTTATATAGAAAAAAATATTTTAAGGATTTGTTACAATTTTTTAGTGTATAAAGACCATAGAGGAAAATAATTAAACCTTTTGATCCATTGTTATGAAAATTTATGGTAGTAAAGTCAAATATATGGATTTTAGTTAAGTATATACATCTCTTCGACTATCAACTTTTATATATAACAATATTCTTAATATCAAATTAGATGATACAATTTTTGAATGACAATAATAATCTCTGGAAGAACAAACTTATAAATTATATCAAATGTTTTTATTTGAATAGGTTTAAGTGTTGTTTTAATTTGTTATAAATATTTGGTATGTATGAAAAATATCAAATGGATAATGATTATAATTAATATTAATTGGCAATCAAGTCTATTACAATAAGTAAAATATCACTGTATGTAAAAATAAAATATATGGATTGACTATTAAGATAGGAAAATATCAATTCAATCATTCACAAAATTAGATGATACTTACCATTTAGGATGATAATAATCACATATAATAAGCAAACTAATTATTCCACCATTTAAGAATAATTTATATATAATTTCATGATAACACAATCTTAACGTCAATATGACGAATTAATTAATATTTAAAATTTGATAAAAGATTCTTTATAGATAAAATAAAATAATTTATATTAATATGCAAGAAATAAAAAGAAATAGTGAGATTCAGACTTGAACGCAAGATTAACTTCAAAGCATAAACATTTTCTGGTAAAAACGATTAAAAAACTAACTAAAGTATGTCCTTCTAAATAATAAACAAAAAAACCCTAAGCCTTTATAAATAAATAAAAAAGTAAAGATGTATGAAATACCTTTGGTAATGTGAGATGAAATTGTTCAACCTGTAAAAAAAAAAAAAAAAAAAAAAAAAAATGCAAACAAACAAACTAACTAAATCAAGTGTCAATTAGATTAATAACGACGATAACAAAAAATTAATAATTTGACTACTCAATAATCCAGTAATGTAGAAGTCGAGATTCAAACATGAACAAAATATTAAGATTGGCAAACCATCATTATCTAACAAAAACGATGAAAAACATAACTAAAATCTATTGTTCTACTTCATAATCCAACAAAAAAAAAAAAAAAAAAACCTAACCATTTATAAATTAAATCAAAAGTGCAGATTCAAACTGTAAATAATCTTCCTAATTACCATATTTTAATAATACATTTCAAGATTATTTGATTCATAATAGTCAGCAAATCATATTATTTATAATAAAAATTAAACTTTCATGAAAACCAATCAATTTAAATAAAATATCCGATTAAACATATATAAATAAAAAAATAAAATAAAGAAAACAATATATGCAAATAAAGTGAAAGAAATTCATAGGAAAAACATATCTTAAAGATTTGTTGCTATATGGTATTCAAGGTGAATAAAAGAAGAAACAATAAATATGAAAATGAAAAAAAGTGTTTTGATAAGTTTTTTAAACTTGTAACTTATTTAATAAATAAAGATAATATTTTGTTGATTTACAATATACATTCTTCAAATTAATATCTTTTCAAATCTTCCTTTTATATAGACATGTTTGATAAAGATTTAGGTAGAAGATTGATTTATAATACTACTCTCTCTTAGTAAATGAGTTATTGATTATTTTCAAAAGTCAATAAAAAGGATAAAATGTAATTGTTATTCAAGACTTATAATTATTTCCGTTAAGAATTGTGGAAGATTTGAAATAATTATTTAGATATATTGTCATCTTATACATATAAAATTTAATTACCATTGATAAAATTGGATGTGCTATTGAGGTTTTAAGAATTTATTCTAATGTTAATATCATTCGAATTAGTTATAGTGTTTAATTCATGCCTATAAATTAATGTGTAAATAATAAGATATATTTTTATACATTAACAAAAATTCTATTGACAAATTAATTATTAACAACTTTATAATAAATTAAGTAATATTCTTAAGTTAACTAAGATTTATTTTTTAATTTTAACTTCACATAAAGACATATTTTATGTAGTTTTATGAATTCAAAATTGATTTACAGAAAAGTTGAATGAAGATGTTTAAATATTAATTTATCTGTATTTATTTATGGAAATTATATGTATTCAAATAAGGCATAAGACCCAAATCAACTAATTTAAAATTTTAAATATAAATATATCTTTAATTAAAAGAGATTAGTTATATTTTTTTTTATTTACTCAAAATGATTAATATAATTATTAATGTGAAACGTTAAGGGTACATGTTGACACAAATTATTATGTAATCTAACTATATATTATTTAAAATATGTTGGTAGTCTATAATTGTAAATATAACATATTTTCGAATGTAGCTTATATTAATTAAATACCCTCTTATTCTAGAAAAATCTACCTATGTATAAAATTAGTCAAACAAAATAAATCAACAATTAGTATAACTATCACCCTGCATATTATTTGAGGGGCTTTGATTGACACATATATTTCAATTAGCCTATCAAAATTAATATGTCCAATTAATTCTCTCCCTAGGCCACGTCAAATCCTATATGTATTTAATTATACACTCCCCCTGTCCCACATTATCTTGCACAATTTCCCTTTGTGTCCGTCCCAGACGAACTTGCACACCCCATATAAAGAAAAGTTATAACACAATCTTCACCCTCAAAATTTCCGCCCTCAATCTCCACCCTCAATCAACCTTTGAAAAGCTAACAAAATCTCAGAAAATAATTTTTCTTAATACTTGTGTCAACCTCCCCTGTGCAAGATAAGGTGGGACGGAGGGAGTATCATTTATGTTAATCGTTTTATTGAAAAGGTAAGTTTGACAAATAGAAATCAATCTGAAATTTCAATCTAAATCCTAGTATCATGCTTCTATTTAAAATGAAGATTTGTTAATTCCTAACTCTGTAGTTGACTTTCTGCTAATAATTCAGTGCAACATGTGACATATTTAACAATTTCAAATTATATTGAATTTGAATCCAATTTGATTATCACTTCAAAAAATACATGAATGAGATATATATTGTAGATTTTGTGCAAATATTCGATACACATGAACACTTGGTAAAAAACAAAGATTAAGTATTAGGTAATCTATTATAATTAGATTAATCAATATCTCCCTGTAACAATATTTAATTACTACATAATAATATTATTAAAATCTATCTACAAAATTAAAAATATCACAATATGAACATAAAAATATTGTTAAATATTAATTACAATGTGTCCAAAATTCTATAAGTGAAGCGTAAATAAAAATATACAGGCCATCAATTAAGAATAATTATACTGCGACTTCATATGCAACTTGTCAAGATTTAGGATCCAAGTAAGCTTCAAAATGTATAATGGTATGATCCACAAAAACAGATTATAAATCTGCAAAAAAAAAAAAAATGTTAATTAAGAGAATAATATATGCTAACTCGGAAATAGATTATAATCTTTGGCTAACTTAAGGTTATGTTATCGGAAAAAATGACACTATCACGCTTGCAAACAGAGAAAAAAATATGAAGGATTAATCTAAGATCTTTGTCACGCAATATTTAGATGTCAGTTCTTCATAAAATTTACTTAATCACAAAATGTATAAAAAGGAACAACAGGAATGCACACATTTATTATATAATAAAATACTTTTTACAATGCGTAAAAAATTGTATAACTGAAACAAAAATTAAAATATACATGCCATAACTTTAAATACTAATTGTATTAACATATCAAATACAACTTCTCAAGATCTGAAAACCAATGAAGCTTCAATTCTTTGTGAAATGTATAATCCGCCACAAATAAATATAAATCTGCATGACATAAAAATTGTGAATTAATAGACATATTAACTTGAAGAAATCCAAGATATTCAATTTCTTTAGAAACTCTATTTGGTTGGTTGATTGTATATCATAGAAACTCTTCCAGTATATCTACAAACCAAATAGAACCTTTTATACATAAAACATGAATGAAAAAAATGTTCATCCTGCATGATATTATTTACCAAATAGATCTTGACAATATTGTTATAATAATAATAATAATAATAATAATAATAATAATAATAATAATAATAATAATAATAATAATAATAATAATAATAATAATAATAATAATAATAATAATAATAATAATAATAATAATGACAACAACAATTAAAATTAAGAAAACAAAAAAAAATTGCCGAAGCAAAAATATAATAAAAACGATGATGGTTCAATAAAATATTTTACCTTTGGTTGAAGATCGTATGAATGGGTATTGATAATCTGCAAAACAAAAATCATGAATGATAAAAAAAAAATTAGAAGGTTAAATAAAAAAAATCGGAGAATTTGGTGAAACCAAAAGAACGTTTGGAATGAGGGGATGTTGAAGAAGAAAAGAATTAGAGGATGTAGAAGAAGAAAAGAATTGAATGTCATCACAAAAGCTTTGCAACCATATTTATAGTGTAGATTTTTTAATTTTCTAGGGTTGTAAATTAGATATATTTGACTAAAATTAAATGATGACCCATTATCTTCCAAATTTAAAAAACTAATTAATGCTATGGGTATGCAAATGGAATAATTGTATCACTAATTTACCGGCTAATTTGATTTGTAATAATAATTAGACATTATTTTAATAATTATTAATAATGGACAAATTATTGTGCGACACATGTCCTTCCCGATTGGGTAATGAAAAATTGGCGAAAAAATGCAAAAATTACCAATAGTGGTAAGGATTGTGTTATTATATATGTATATATATATAATATATATATATATATATATATTTAGATTAGTTGAGTTGAAAATTGACCATTTTTCACCAAATATTATTACATAATCCTTAGTTAGTCCATTTGAGCCTTATAACCTTGTTTTTCGTAGCCATATGTTACAAGCTTTTATTCGTTCCTTTTAGCCTTTTTCCCTTAATTTGGACTAGTTGAGTGCGAGGGAGGTGGATTGGAATGTAGATTTGAGAAATAGTTTGGTGAGGAGAATCCGTTGTTAGAGGCAAAATATTGAGCATTATAGATCCCTTTTGTTGTTAATTGTTATCATCTATAAAAAATAAAAAAAAATAAAAAAAATAAAAAAAAGAAGGGAGAGAGAGAAAAAAAGAAAAAATATGTTCATTTTTGCATACATTATTAAAAGTTATTGTATATGTTGAAAAAAAAGAGGAAAAATAAATAAAAAAAAAGTTGTTATATTTTACTGCTTTTAGTTTATTTTCTAGAAGGAGATCAATTAGAAAGTGTCTAGTTATGCCACTGTTGATTATAGTTAAGTAGTACCAAAGTGTTATTAAGTTATTGTTGGCATTGGAAGGATGGTGGTGTAGTGCCTTATGAGTGAGTATTGAGGTGAATAAGCTAATTTTTAGCTTACTGAGAGGTGAAAAGTGAGAAGGGGAGTGGGTATCATTTGAGGGGTAGTCGAGAGTAGCTAATTCGATTAGTCCAAGTTTGATGTCACTCTTATCAATATTTATCCCACCTAGTCCTTAAACCTACATTACAGCCGAAAACAATGATATTTCTCATTATTTTTTCATACATGTCAGTCTGATGAATAGGTTAGACAATTGGCAAGCATATGGTAGACCGTGCATGTGAACTAGCTTGAGCGTAAACTACGTCTAATTATAAACACTTGAGAGATGAGTGATACACTAATCCGGCGAGAATCATTTATTTGGAGTGCTAAGTCTCGTGAGTAGTTGATGTATTGTCAATTCACTATATACTCACTATCTATGTTGTCGTCTGTTTTGGAAAATCATGTATGAGACTAGATTCATCGTCTAATCGTTCTTAAGCTTGTGTTTGTTCTGTCTATTTTTATTGTTTTGGAACGAACAACAGTCTAAGTTTGGGGGGGGGGGGGGAGGGTTGATACACGTTGAATATGCATGCTTTTAGGCCTATCTAGATGATCATTTTGATAACATTTGCATATAATTTCGGTTGTTTTATTGTTAAATTGATTATGTTGAGTCAAATGACGTGTTTGCTCTTTTTGTAGTTAAAATTTTGTATTTTCTTATCAGAATTCCATTAGGGTGAAGTTTGAAGAAGAAACGAGTAAGAAAAGAGGTGAAATAGTGAAAAGAGAGGAATGCAGCGTTAAATCTCATCATGATGCGTCTTCAGTAGTTTGATCATATCTTGAGGTACATATGTCCAAATAAGGTGAAATTGGTGGCATTGGAAATATAATTCAAAGGGCTACAAGCCTACAACTTTACCAAAAATACAAAGCCAAATTCGGACCGGAAGACCTCCAAATATGATTTTGAAGTTGGACAAGCAGTGTAGTTTCGGCCCATTACCTGACCCACAAGTCTATAAACGTGTTTTCAGCGAATATTTTCATCCCACATCATATTTTCTCCCACTTTATCATAGTTATGTACTCCTATAAATACCTCAAGGCTTTATACAACAGGGAGACAAGTTAGATGTTAACACACATTTGATCATATTGAGAGCTTGGATTCTTAGATTGGAGAGCAAGAAACAAGAGGCGAAGAAGATTAAGATTCAAGACGATTCCGGGTCTTGTCATATATTTTTTATTTTAATTTATTTTCAGTGTTTGTCTACGAACATATTATGGTTTTAATTATAAACATGAGTAGTTGAACTCATTTGTATTTTAAGGCTAGAAAGTAGGTTGAGGTCGATTATGTTTTGATTATTCCTTTTATTCTAGACCCCGTTCTATGTTCTTATCTTATATGTTCGTGTTTATTTTATGAGTTTTTCAATCTGATCAATTATTGAATTCTACTTGCTTAATAATTCGACGCTCAAGAGGGGAGGGTTATTAATAGGTTTACAGCGTATAACATAAATATCCGTATCGTCCGAGAGGAGTGGGGTATTTGTGTAGGCAATGGTCTTCGGATCCCTTTGGGAAATGCATATGCGATAGTTAGCCCGAGAAAATAATTATTTATACATGATCAACACGTAGCATCGTCCAATAGGAAGGTTAACTATAGTAGTGATCGCCTGATAAACACTTGAATTCAGTTTAAATGTCTAGAATGTTCGGATAATTATACAAAGGAAATCGTAACTGAAATCGAACTAGGTTCCGTCTTTCTATCTGATTTTTTCCTTCTTGATAATTGTATGCTGTTTTAAGCGCTCTAAGTGTTTTTATTTGTTTTTTGTAGTTTTAGTTTAATCAGCAATCACCTTTAGTTTAGAGTCTTGATAGAGTTGAATTATTCCAATTAGGGTATTAAATTAACATAGGATCACAGTCTCCATGGAATCAACCTTGCTCACTTATATCTACAGTTGCACCGTTCACTTGTGGTCATACTAGAGGTTAGAAATAGTGTGCAGGACCTTCATGAGAAGGGACTTCAAGGCGGGTTCGCAGAGCTCGTTCGGCCTTCAGTAGTTTGCCGTGTTAGTGCCGAACAACTCGGCTGGAGTCGTTGAACGTTTTTGGTGTAATATAGTATAAGTTAGGTGTTAGGGAATCGAGTCTCTTTGTAAAACCTATCGTTATACAGAGTATCAATAACAAAAGGTCCAAAGGCCCGTGTATATTTTGGTGTTTATTTTTTATTTTTATTTTTATTAGTTTCTATGTAGCAATATAGGCAGTATTACTATAAAATTTCATTTATTAAGCACATGTATTAAATGATGTTATTAACTAACACACATAGAGTATTAAAAATTATGTAGAAGGGGATGAAACAAATAGTCCAATCGAGAATTCAAATTGGCCAAAACCACACTTGAAAGTTAATTAAGTTGTTATTAGCCTAATCTGTATACTATATGGAAATTTCGAATTATGTAATAGTTGAATATGCACACTATTAGAACCATGATTCATATTCAATCCACAATATAAAATATTGACGATCGGATTCATCGTTGTAGGATCGACCGATTTATCATATGTTCTACAATTAATTAATTTATGCTAGAAGGATTAAATTAATACCTTTGTAGCGTGTAGCTTCAAACCTCCAAGTCTGCTCCGGTGTTCTCACGAACTGCACTGCAATAAACGATGTGTGGACACCTCCTTGGAATATGATATGCGCCGAGATTAAGAAAAAGTTAAGAATAATAAATCGTGACTTAATATATATAATGTCACATTATTTTCTTTTTCTCCAAGCAGCATATCCTGATAGATATAGGAGATCCTGGATATCTCCATCTTCTATATCTATCAATATCCAATATATTTTTTGTATTGCAATAATAAATTATAATCTCTATAATTTATTCTAGTTCATATTGAGCCACCGAAGGGACCCGATCGGACCCAATTAAATCAAGCTCTAATAAATTAATTATGACTCGGTCAACTCTTGACTTATCATATTAAATTATTAATTATATTTTATTCCAGTAAAAGAATATAATTGCACTCTTAATTTAATCGGAATTATTGAAGCAATATATCAACAATTATTATCCTCTGATTGATCGATCCAACTTATTGCCCCCTTCGATCAATAAAAGTATTTTGCAATAGGCTACCATGACTAATAAGCGTATGTTCAAACACTTGTCAATCTCAACACTCATCTTCTATCTGACAGTCCTGTGTGACTACGTCACACAATGTGATTCGACAACAAATGTCGAATACTGAGCTCAGATTTACTGTTCAAAGAAGAACCCGTGAGATCATGATCATGCCTATTAAATAGGCGAAAGATTCCAATATTGTAAATATATGTTCTTTATCACTTCACTTTAATTTCCAAAATACCGAGATATTGATCAATATAATAATCTCACTCTTTGGTGTTTCAAAGAATGTTCAGTTGGTAATAAAGGTACATTATTTACTCAGGATAAGGTAATACATACGTCAATAAATGAATTTTAAATTATATGGTCAAAACACAATTTAAATTTCATGTGGTCCTATCCAATACACCATACATGTATCCTTAATTTCATTACCAAGTCAAAGATAAACTTTGATGAAATTGAGACGATCTTATCAAAATAAATTGTCCAAAAGTATTTACTAATCGCTGTAAAAAATTATTTACGAATCGAATAAGAAACTGAATCTTTCTGTGTTGAACAACTCAAACACTCAATTTAAATATATCTACCATCCATGGACACATGCAACCTCATAAAGAATTAATCAAAAGAACAACTCATAAATTTATTTCAAAATGTCAAAAACAAATAAGATAAAGTTTACTCAAGGGCATCTAAGTAAAAACAAATAAAGTCACTCATACCATCAAATATTTTCTCCCACTTGCCCTAGAGTAAATGAGACATGTCTAGTATATGCATATTTCTAATATGACCCTCAAATACACCAGCCGGTAAACCCTTTATGAAGGGGTTAGCAAGATTTTCTGCAGAAGCAATCTTACACACTGTCACATCGCCTCTCTGAACAATATCCCTTATGAGGTGATACTTTCGCTCAATGTGTTTTCCGCTTTGATGGTTTCTAGGCTCTTTTGCATTTGCCACAGCTCCGCTATTGTCACAAAATAAAGGAATACTTTGTGACATGGAATGAACCACCTCTAGGCTCTGCAAAAAATTCTTAAGCCAAACAACTTCTTTGGCTGCTTCACAAGCTGCCACGTACTCAGCTTCTATAGTGGAATCAGCAATACAAGGTTGTTTTATGCTCCTCCAAACAACAACACCGCCACCAAGTGTGAATACTAACCCTGACATAGACTTTCGAGAGTCTCTATCAGCTTGAAAATTAGAATCAGTGTATCCCACAGACACCAAGTCTGATGCTGAATAAACCAACATATAATCTCTAGTTCTTCGAAGATACTTGAGAATATGTTTAACAACAATCCAGTGTTCGGGCCTTGGGTCCGACTGATATCTACTGACTATCCCAACAACATGACAGATATCTGGTCGAGTACACATCACAGCATACATGAGAATTCCTATTGTTGAAGTGTAAGGAACGCATTTCATGTATTCCACTTCTTTAGGAGTCTTAGGTGATTGTTCCCGGGATAAGTGAATTCCATGTCTGAAAGGTGTTTGGCCTTTCTTGGAATCTTTGCATAGCGAATCTCACTAATCCTTCTGTTTTTTCTATCTCGTAAGATCTGGATTCTCAAAACATAGTTTGCTTCTTCCAAGTCCTTCGTATCAAACTGTTGTGCCAACCAGTGTTTTGCCGATGTTAACATTCTGACATGATTTCCAATCAAAAGGATGTCATCCACATACAGCACGAGAAAAACTACTCTTTTGTCTTCTTTCTTTTTATAGACACAAGATTTATCAGGATTCTGATCAAAACCATAATTTTTCACAGCTTGATGGCCTCTGATATTCCAAGATCTAGACGCTTGTTTTAGTCCATAAATGTACCTTTTTAACTTGCATACTTTATGTTCTTGATCCTTTTGGATAAAACCATCTGGTTGCATCATATAGATGCTCTCATCAAGATTTCCATTAAGAAATGCAGTCTTGACATCCATTTGCCACACTTCGTAATCGAAATGTGTTGCAATGGACAAGAGAATCCGAATAGACTTAAGCATAGCTACTGGCCAGAAGGTTCCTTCGTAATCGTTTCCTTCTCTTTGGGTATAACCGTTGGCAACCAATCTTACTTTAAAGGTTTCTACCTTTCCATCTATTCCTCTCTTTCTCTTGTAGACCCATTTGCACCCAATAGGTTTTACCCCATCGGGTTTGTGTACGAGATCCCAGACAGAGTTAGTGTACATGAAATTCATTTCTGAATCCATAGAACTTCTCCAATGATCAGTATCTTTATCTTCCATAGCCTCTCTAAACGATGCAGGATCTTGCTCTTGTTCAACAGAGACCGCCTCAAGAAACTCTCCGTAAAGAACAAGTCTGGAAGGTGGTCGAATGACCCTCTTCGCACGTCTAGTCGCTATAAATTTTTTTACAATCGAAGACGGTTCTCTTTCCTCATGATCCTCGATGTTCATCTCACCACCTAGGGGTGATTGAACATTAGGGACATGATTTTCTACCATTTCAGGTGTTGATTCTCTCATAGACATTCTTGGCGGAGTCGCCATATGTCTCCCACTGGATTCAACACCAGATGGTAGAGTCGTGAATTCATGAACATGTTTAGTGCGGATCTCTGGAGCAAATGATCTAGAAATATTTTCCTTTATCTCCTCCAAAAGAACATTGTTCTTGGATTCGCGTTCTTCTATATACTTGTCCTCTAAGAAAGTTGCATTTGTGCTTACAAAAACCTTCTTATCCTGAGGACTATAGCAATAGTACCCTCTTGTTCCTTTCGGATATCCTATAAACACACGATATTCTGATCTTGATTCCATCTTTTTCGTCTTAACTTCAGCATATGTGCTGGACAACCCCATGTTTGAAGATGTCTTAGATTAGGCTTACGCCCATTCCACAACTCCAAGGGTGTCTTAGGTACAAACTTAAAGGAACTAAGTTTAGTAAATATATTGTTGTTTGTAGGGCATATCCCCAAAAAGAAGTTTTGAGAGTTAAGAAGCTCAGCATAGACCTGACCATGTCCAATAAGGTCCTGTTTCTCCTTTCTGAGACACCATTTTGCTGTGGGGTCCTTGGTGCACTCAATTGGGATAAAATCTCATTCTTTGTCAAGTATGTCCTAATGTCGTTGGATAGATACTCCCCACCTCGATCTGATCGAAGTGTTTTTATGTTCTTACCTAGTTGTTTTTCCACTTCCAATCTGAATTCCTTGAATTTCTCGAGTGCCTCAGATTTGTGGACCATTAGGTAAACATAACCATATCTTGAGTAATCATCTGTGAACGTGATGAGATACTCATATCCACCTCTAGCTAGAACATTTATTGGTCCACATACATCAGAGTGTACTAATTCTAAAACTTCTTTGGCCCTAAATCCCTTAGATTTAAAAGACCTCTTAGTCATTTTACCCTCTAAACAAGATTCACACACAGGCAGGGATTCCACCTTCAAGTTACTTAAAGGATCATCCCTTACTAATCTATGAACCCTATTAAGATTAACGTAACCAAGTCTTAAGTGCCATAAGTAAGTTTCATTAGAAGGAGACAGTTTTTTACGCTTAACTGTGTGATGCAATGAGCTGTCGGTTGGTTTTAAGATATACAAATCATTATCAATATGCCCCTTACAAACAATCGCTTTATTAAAAGAAATATCGACTGCTATTAATGAAAAATGAACACAATATCCTTGTTTGAATAATAAAGCAACAGAAATTAAATTTCTAGTAATATCCGGAACATAATAACAATCACTTAAAACCAAATACTTCCTATTTGAAAAATAAAGATAAATAACTCGGACAGTTTTTGCAGAAACCACAGCTCCTGTGCCAACCCTCAGAGTATGCTCCCCTTTATTAAGTTGTCGAGTTACTTGGAACCTCTGCAAAGTATTGCAAACAAGGTTAGTGGCTCCAGAATCTACTATCCAAGTATTTGTAGAATCAACCACTAAACAAGACTCAATAAAGGATAACTCACCCTTAGCTTGCTTCTTAGCTATGAGAATCGGGCAATTTCTTTTCCAATGGCCCTTCTCGCCGCATCCAAAACACTTCCCCTTAGGTTTCCCATCCGTTTTGATCTTCTTTGCTGATTGTTGTGGGCCCTTCTTATTAGACTTCTTCCTTTTCCACCCTTACCTTTCGGCTTGAATGAGGATTGTCCAACAGAAGCAACAACAAAAGCATCACCATTTTGAGCCTTAAGAATGCTTTCAACGTTTTGGAGCTCTTTCATTAGTTCATTCAGAGACATTTTCAGCTTATTCATATTATAGCTGACCTTGAACTGGGAGAACATCTCAGGGAGAGTCTCCAGTGCCATGTCTACCTGAGTATCCGAACCAATTTCAACCCCTAAAGCCTCAGCCACATTAAACATTCCGATCAAATTTAGCATATGATCTCTAACGGGCGTCCCGGGCTTCATACGCTCAGTCATAAAGGGTCTAATAGCAGCCTGACGTGCTTGGCTTCCTTGATGAGAGAACATCTCTTTAAGACTCCATGATCTCAGCAGATGTCTCCATGTCTCCATGCCTTTGTTGCAACACATTTGAAATAGAACCCAAAATGTAACAATGAGCCATGTCATTGGCATGAATCCACTTGTCATGAGCCTCACGTTCCTCATCACTGGATTCCATGGTCACTTTGGGATAAGGTTCAATTAGCACAAATTTCAACTTCTCAGCAGTGAGAACAATCATCAAATTACGTTTCCAATCAATGTAGTTATCTCCCACCAGTTGGTTTTTAGTCAACATCACAGATAATGCGCTAGAAGACATTTTTCTGAAATAAAACAACACATATAAGCTTGCATAGAATGAAATGAATGCATGTTCTAAATATGAAATAAAACTTGTAATAAGTAGACCCATAAACTACATTATTATGTGATTACCTAAAACCCCAAAATCAAGGCATACCCCTCTATAGGAGTGGTAAATGTTGATTTAAAGTTAGGTTGAGATCTCCCACTAAATCAAATATCTCGCATCTCCTGCTATATTGACTTAGTATCACATCTATTTGACCCTCAATAATATTGCTCGGATATTCTATAGGAAGTCCTTACAATATTTTGATTTAAGTGTATAACCTTTATTTTAATAATTTTTAAAACTATCAAATAATTATGGTATCTATCGGATAGACATAATTAATTGAAATTTAAAATTTACTACCATAATTGGGCCCAATCAAGTAACCGAAAACAATGCAGCCCTCCTATAGGGAAACAAATTGAATTAGTACGAGTCATACATACATTCTTACTTATGAGCTAATAAAGGAGGTCGTGGATTTATAAATAAACCCTTACACACTTAATATTTTATAAAACTAATTTGGGTTTTATCCAATTAATATTTTTCAAATTATTTTGACTCTCAAAATAATTAAATATTAATTACTTTATTAATTCTCAAATCTAATTCTAAATTAGAAAAGAAAATAAATAAAGAATATGCATGATAGATTAGTACCTAGAATGGTGTTCATACAATTCTATATGACATGCTATGTGAATGACAACTAATTTCAAGCATAATCAAAGCAAATAATAAGCAATAATTAAACAAGAACAAATTTATGGCCATCCTAGACTCAAAATTACGGAAAAATGAAAAAACTGATTGAACCACAATCCGGCTCAATATTTCACGGTCCATCTGCAATTTTTCTGGTCCAGAATGAATTTATTGTCAAATTTCCAGCAGCCCAAAAGACTGGCCCAACAGCTAAATAAATTTTACAGCCCAATTTTGCAATTGAATCCAAGAGGCACATTTTTTTTAAAAAAAAAACTAAAAAAAACTGAGCCCACTTTCCAATTGAACTCAAAATTCGGCCCACTATTCAGACCATCTACACCAGGACAGCAACCCACGACCCGAGCCGGACCGACCCGACCCGACCCGGGTCGTGACCCGGTTGCTGAACCCTAACAGCAGAAAATGCCGCCGCCTTCACTTCCAGGTTGCCGGAAAACTATCGCGCCTCCACCATCATCGTCCACCCTGCTACTCGCAGGAGCATCTGTGCCGCCGCCTGAGTCTGGGATTCTAGCTCACGATTTGAAGGTGGTTCGCGAAACTAAAGTCGCGATCTGGGAAGAAAAAAAATTTGGACGTGGGTTTAAAAATCCGTGGCCTCTCCGTCATTGTACAGCCGCTTTTAGGTCGCGGCTATGACGGGAGCGACCACCACCCTTTTTCCTTTTCGCGTTTGATTCTGTAACTGATTGGTTTCGAAGCTCCAAGTCCTTCAATGGGGGAATTCAGGATTTTTGCAGAAAAGCCCCTCAGTTGGGGGAAGATGAAGATTGACCCCCACCTTTTATCTAAAACTTCTGATTTCCTTCAGTTTGACCCCATAAATTTTGGACAGTTTTCAATTACATCCAAATACGAAAATTACAAAAAAAATAAAATAAAAAATTACATATTTTGTACCCTATTTCAAAATCTAACTAGGAGAAAATATGGAAACGTAATCCACCCCCTTGTGTACAACTCGAAAATACAAAATATAAATTTGTACCAATCAAAATTAGGCCATAAATCGTTCAATAAAAATTAAAACATCCATCCACAACAATAATAAAATTGTAAACCTAAAACACAGCTCAACACTATATGAGGGCCCGCTTGGTTGCAAATCATCAATAGCTAATGAGTATGAATGAGGGGTCAATCATACTATGGAATGAAATGGGGGGGAATTGTTAATAATAGGGGGTAATGATTAACTTATTTATTATGTACCAAGCATCATAAATGGGAATGAGTCCTCATTCATTCTCATTCTTTACCCTTAAACCCCCAACCAAGCGGACCCTAAATTAATTAATAGAGAACATACAATAATATCAAACCTATGCTCTGATACCAATTGTTAGAACCATGATTTCTATCCGATCCACAATATAGAATATTGAAGATCGGATACATCGTTGTATGATCGACCGATTTATCATATGTTCTCCAATTAATTAATTTACGCTAGAAGGATTAAATTAATATCTTTGTAGCGTGTAACTTCAAATCTCCAAGCCTTCTCCGGTGTTCTCATGAACTGCACTGCAATACACGATGTGCGGGCACCTCCTTGGAATAGGATATGCTCCGAGATTAAGAAAAAGTTAAGAATAATAAATCGTGACTTAATATATATAATGTCACATTATTTTCTTTTTCTCCAAGCAGCATATCCTGACAGATATAGGAGATAATGGATATCTCCATCTTCTATATCTATCAATATCCAATATATTTATTGTATTGCAATAACAAATTATAATCTCTATAATTTATTCTAGTTCATATTGAGTCACCGAAGGGATCCGATCGGACCCAATTAAATCAAGCTCTAATAAATTAATTATGACTCGGGTCCACTCTTGACTTATCATATTAATTTATTAATTATATTTTATTCCAGTAAAAAAATATAATTGCACTTTTAATTTAATTGGAATTATTGAAGTAATATATCAATAATTATTATCCTCTGATTGATCGATTCAACACACACTAGTGTCCACATGCTAAAAAATGGTACAGACTGAACTCCAAACAAGTACATGTGATGTGTTATACAATTAATAAAAAAGAGAATTGAGAACAGATTTAAGTTTAATTCATCTAATTTGGTGCATAACACGTGCCTATGTGAGGGGCATTGGTTATTTTCTTATGAATTATTACTGCATTAAAGTATATAATAATTCATCAAGACCTTTTGTTTTTTTCCTTAGAAGTTTCATTAATGAACTTAGACTATTCATAAAAACTTATATACTCCATATATGTAATATGAAGCAGGGACCAATTCATTTTTAGTCCTGTATATTAGGATTTATTCAAAAAAATTATGTATGTTTCGAAATTTTAATTTTAGTCCTCTAAATTTTAAAAAATGTCCAATTTAAAGATGCTAATTGTGCCGGAATATGCACACATTCCTAATAAATTGGGGATTTCAGGTCAAAAAGTTAACATGACAGTTATAAATTCAGGTATACATGCCAAGTAATTAAATCAAAACACCAATTAAAAAAATACTAAATCTAAATCCACACCAGCTTATACTTCTCGGAGGGAAATAACTCGTCGTTTTGGACTTATTTAATTGATTACATGTACATCTGGATTCATAACTGGCACATTAGTTATTTGACCGAAATCCTCAATTTATTGGGTCACATACGGCACAATTAGTGATCGTCGACGCCTGGTATCCTTAAATTAGACACTTTTCCGAAACATAATAAATTAAAATTGAAATTCCAAAACATACATAATTTTTTCTGTACAAATTCTAGGAAAAATTGGTTAAAATGTCCTTTATGTTTCACATAATTAGTTACATATCATTTTGTTTTGGCATTTGTTAAAATGACCTCTAACTTATAAAAAATTGAATAAAATGCCCTGCGATCGACTACTGCCTGTAAATCAGCAGGTTACCGCTAATGTGGTGCGGGACTTGATGATGTGGAATCGTTTTTCACCCACTCTTCACCAGAAACAATAGTTAGCTCAAAAAAAAAAAAATTCTCTTTTGGGAGCGAAAATTAACCCATTTCCCTCCAAACTCTACTCTTCCTGCCCTATATATAAAATGGAAAAAACTTTAACTAACACTAATACACGGAAACAAAACTCACTAACAGCCAACAAAAATCAACGATCAATTTTTAACCCACAGACACATCAAAATCGCGAAAAATACCCATGATATTGCCAACATTTTCAAGTTGTTTTCATTCCCCTTTTACTTTTCTGCAACTCTTCGACCCTCTGTGACAGTTCCATTATTTTCGCCTGTAGCTCCGAAACGATTGAATTGTCTCTTACTCGTAGTGGTGGGTCAATTCATTCAAAAAAATTACGCCAACATCTCGAAGATGACAAAAAACAAAAAAAAAAAAAAAAAAAAAAAAGACAAAAAACAAAAAACAATAAACAAAAAAACAAAAAAACAAAAAAAAAGAGGAATAGATAATCCGATTGTCCATTCTTTCGAAAAATCTGAGAAATTTTTACTTACATTCCAATTACAACAGCCGTAGAAACGCCTCCCTCTGTTTCCTTCTTTTCTAGTTTTGCATAGGACCGCTCTTATACCGCAATTGCATAATAGAGATCCCTATCCGTGACGTGTTGGAGTACGACATTTTTTGTATAAAGGTTGCTGCAAAAATTTGATAAAATGTAAAATTTTCAGATTTACATATGAAGAAGAAGTGATGTGGTCCTCCATTTTATATATAGGGCAAGAAGAGTGGAGTTTGGAGGAAAATAGGTTAATCTTTTCCTCCCAAAGTGAATTAATTTTTTTATTTTTATTTTTTTGGAGCTAACTGTTGCTTCTGATGAAGAGGGGGTAAAAAACGTTTCCATATCATCAAGTCCCGCGCCACATCAACGGTAACCTGCTGATTTACAGGCAATAGTTGGTCGCATGACATTTTATTCAATTTTTTGTAAGTTAGAGATCATTTTATCAAATGTCAAAATATAAATGATATGTAACTGTTCATGTGAAATATAAAGGACATTTTAACCAATTTTTTCCAAATCCTAACATACAAGATTAAGAATGTATTTTTCCCATATATAATATGCCTGTTCAATAAACAGATTAAACTTATACCCGAATATCTTGCCAACAACTCTCAACAATTTATCTTTTTTCGAGAAAAATGTACTAGTCTTCCTTGTAAAAAGTGCTATAAAAACATTGAGTCCTATTTGTGTGCAATGATTGCTTTGGTGCAACCTACCCATTCAGTCCTTGGATCCTCTACTCTTATCCTAGCCATTCAAATATTTTTTAACCTTTAAAAATTAGGAAAAGGTGAATGAGCCATCGCACTCATTGTTATTTTCCAAGAAGTCACAAGTACCAAGATTCTTTTTTCTTAAATTTCAACGTTGCCTCTCTTTAAGACATTGTTCCTAAATCATCCACTTCTTCACCTGTGCTCAGATTTTGAGCATTTCTGCGTGGCCTCTTATATTTTCACAAACCGCAATTGTCAACATGGAAGAACTGACGTTTGGACGAATCCAAACCTTCAAACTTCATCACCTTCATCGCCGGTGAGATTGATGACGGTTAATGTTTTGATAAACAACAAAATTCAGATTCAAAAGGGAAAGAAAATTCATAGATATTCCTGGGCATTAAATTGCAAAATGAAATTAAGAGATTAAAATATTCTCAAGGGTCCCACTAAATATTGTAAAAAGATAACTATATCTTCAAGTTGAACCGGTACAACGGTTGCGCCACATAATTACCCCAAAAAAATTAGATTGTAATATATCAATTTGAGAAGTTATATATTATATACTTTTGATTTAATTGTGAAAATCAACTTGTACTATACGCATTTTTACACTTTGGTACCTAAACTTTATTTTTTTGCTGATTGCAACCTGTACTCCACATTTTTCACAAATTATAATCTCCGGCAAGAAAATTAAAAATTATTTAAAATTTAAAAAAATTATTTAAAAATATAGAAATTATTTCTAAAACTCTGAATATTTTAATTTTATTAAAAATTCATAAATAATTTATAAAAACATGAAAATTATTCAAATTAAAATTATTTCTAAAACTTTAAAAGTCATTTAAAATATCTTAAAATTAACTTTAAAATGTTAGAATTATTTTAAAATTTTTAATTTTATTTAAAAAGTTTATAATAATCATACAAAATATATTATATTTAAAATTCTAAAAATAATTATGAGAATTCGTAAATTATTTAAAAAATATATATTTATAAAGTTGTAATTTAAGAAAATTAATAGACAAAATCCTAAAAAAGTTAAATTAATATTTAGAAAATCCCAAAAGAAGTAAAACAAATTAATAGAAAAATCCGAAAAAGTTATTATAAAATTATATTGAAAATCCCAACCAAAAAAGAAAAAACAAAATGAAGAACCCTTATTTGAAAAGTCACTCGATTCTGATTAGTCTGTCATTGAAGCTTTGCTCGAGCTCCTAATAGCTTCAGTCTCGATTCTCTACATTTTGCCGATGACAAGAGACTACATCCGTTTTAGCAAGCCACTCGAAAACCGCTTTGCCTCTCTAACCATTTTATTTTTCATATTCCAATTGATTATTATAATCCAAGAAAAGGAATTTCTTTAGGTATTTTATCAAACACCTTCGTAGCATCACTCATCAACTCAAATTTAATGTACCCCAAGATTAACACACGTCGTTCACTAACATCTGAGATTTTGTTGCTTCCTCTTTCAATAAAATTATTGATTCAGGGCGAGTTTCAATTTGTCCTTCTCGGATTCTATCACTTCTTGCAGTTGGGTCTTTAGCAATGTTGTTTCCTGCGATTCCAGCAAAGCAGCAGCGAGGGGCTGCGATATTTGATTCGGAAATTGCAAGATGAACAATGCTCATATCGTAAGTTCAACTTTTTTTTAAATAAGTTCAATTTTTCCAGTGAAATTCAGATATTGTGTACGGGTTTTAAGAGTACTTGAAAATAATTTCAAGATATTTTTTAAAATTATTTTCTAACTTTTAAATAATTTTCATATTTTTTATAAATTATTTACGATTAAAATTTTAGAGTTTTAGAAATAATTTTTTTTTTAGATTTTTTGAATATTTTATAATTTTTAAATTTTTTTCGAAAATTGTCGCCGGAGATTGTAGTTTGTGAAAATTTGAAGTACAAATTGCAAAAGGCAAAAAAAAATAAAGTTCAAGTAACAAAGTGTGAAAACATGTATAGTACAGATTGATTTTTATAATTAACCCTATGCTTTTATATAAATGTGATCATGTATCCTTACACAAAACTTGATAACAACAACACATAAAGTTAAAAGAAACACAACAATTAAAAGCTTTATATAAAAAAAAAGAAGAAGAAAAGTAATGTGTTATTGAAAAAAGTATAATACTTTCTAGAAAAATAGTTCTATTGAACATAAAAAGTAAACTTTTTTTCAAAAATGTAAAATTGTTTCAAGTAGTTTTTTTTAAAGTAATCTGGCTGAATAATAGGTGAATACAATTAGTGGGTATATTAGATAACATATATAAATTTTAATTTAAATTCTATGTGGCACTACTTGTTTCATCTCTTTTTACACAACCATTAATACATATGTGTCTGTTTAATAACTTCATATAACACAAGTAAAGCTTGATTAACATTGTGAAACACAAAATAAACCATATAATCTAATGAGAATAATGGGCTTAAAAGAGAGCACACAATCCGCACATTGCATTTTTTAGGGTAGTTTCATCACTTTATCTTGTTAATGTCATGCAAGAAAAATGGTCTTCTGAGATAATAAAATGTTGTCTCAAATAATAATAATAAGTTTTTGTCACAATTATATTAATAAAAATAACATATCGTCACTAATTAGTCGTCTCAATAACACTGTCACAATACATTTGAGACAACAAAAATCTTCTTAAATATGTCTCAAATATTAAGTAGTTTGAGAATGCTCTTAAATAATTTATAGAGTTTTGTGGCGAAAATTTTATTATTAGAGCTCACTATTATCGTCTTGAAAAATGTATCGCAAAAGATATTTTTTATTGTAGTACCATAAAAAGTTGTTTTATTCTAGCAAAATATAAATAAAACGAAAATAAATTATTTGATTAAAAATAATATTTCCTTCGTCCCATCCTATTTTGCATATATGTAGATGAGTTGCACTAGCTGAAATGATAAGAAATGCCTGCTAAAATAGCAAATTGTAAAATCAATAATTCTAATTTTGGGTCATCTTGGACGGAGAATTAGAACTTTGTTTTTCGGAAAAAGTCAGTAACATACTAAAAAATAGAGATATATTCTACTTTTTAACAAAAATTACATTTTGTATTCATTATTTTGATTAGGATTAATTGCGAAAACAAACATAAGTTTTCATTAAATTGTAAATTTAACATGACTTATCAAGTTTTGTAAAATAAATCACGAACTTAACATAATTTTGTAATTTCATCATTAATCATTCGTCAAAGCTAAAATGTCAATGTGTAAAACTATTTACGCCATGTAATACGATATAGGGTGTAATGCTGAGCTACAAAATAAAACTAAAAAATAATTAATGAAATTATGGATCGAGTTGTTCTTGATTAAATCAGAAATCGCCACGAACTTGTATTCTCAACTTGAAACCTAATTCTCATACCTTATTGATTATTTGATACTAAAAATCACTTATCTTAGAGAAAAAAATCACAAATAAAAAAAGTATGCCATTTTTGTATTAAAGCGAAAACTAATTTTATGACTCACACAATAATTTTTAGTTTATATAATAGGATAATGCTCTTGCACTAGTAAAGAGAAAAAATGATTCGAGTTAACAAGAAAAATCTATTACGACTTGTTCAATTATGTACCACTTGATCCGGATTCTTCTTATTATTTTTTTATTTTTTTATAAGTAATCAACATATTGAGAATTTTATTACTAGAAATTGGTTGATGATTAAAATTGCAAAAGTTTGCTAAGTTCGTGATTTATTTTACAAAATATAAAATGTTATGTTATATCTGCAATCTGGTGAAAGTTCGTGTTTTATTTTGCAATTAAGCCTTTTGATTAAGGAAAAATAAATTTTGTCAAAAAAAGAAAACATAGGATGTATTTACTTAAGACTTGACTCAGTAAATTTAAAAGCTCAAATCTCAATAAAGCACACTCATTAACTTCCTCAGTCAGATTTAGCCAGCACTCTCCAACCCTTCAGCCTTAAAGTAAATATACCCATAAAGACATCGAGTGCGGGTTAACTTACTTTCTAATTACTTATTGATAGTAAATTTTGTTGTTTGTTGCGCACATCTGAGATTCCCACTAAAGAAACCCCCTTTTCAATCATCAATTGTCCAAAAAGAAACTTCCATCTGCCTACTAATTTCCAGTATATTCATTAACAAACCAATTATCTGGAACGAAAAGTTTATAAAAAGTTGCTGCCCCTTTTCATGTCAAAATTTCCAGATTCAAACGGATTCTGAAATTCTGCAACGGTGGAAATGTTCTGAGAAACTAATTTTCGCTCCTCAGGTTTTCTTTTTAATCTGGAAAATGGGATCTTCAATATTCGGTTAATTTTTAATTACTACAAATTTACAGTATATTGCATTTATTTAGTTCCTTTTGAAGACTAAAGAGATGATGAGGTTTGTCCAGAACTCTTTTCTGTCACTTTTATTGCAAGTTATCATTGTATGGATGTGGAGTGTAGACATATAAACTAGTTTGATGTGAGTTGCGTGTTTGAATTTCTTTCTGGCCTTATCCCATTGTTTGGGAGTTATTACAGATTTTATCAGATAAGTCTAAATTGAGAGAGACTTCGTCTTTAAGGCTCTTTTTGAAGTCGGCCCACCGTTTACCAACAAGTTTTTCTTTCTTCTCTCTTGTAGCTTTCTGTCTAATAGCTTTTTCAATCCACATTTAATTTTCAAATTTGGTATATATTGGAAATAGTAATATTTGCATCCTTCAATTTAGAAAATCAGGTATTTACTGTTTGTAGAATTTGGGTTCTTTTGGTTATTCCTAAGAGGGTTTTACCTGATTCCCTGTTTTTGTCTTGTGATATATTGGACTTAAGCATTTGTCGTTGATATTTGGGGCAATTGATTTTGTATTGGATTTAAGGACATTGAAATTGACAGGTTTGTTTTTGTGGCTGCAGGAGTTTCGGAGGACTTTGTTAATAGGCTGATTTGATGGGAAACAAAAATTCGAGCCCCCCTAGGGACGAGGGGAATTTGAGGCAAGCTTCTACAGCTCCGTCTAGTTCGTCCTCAGGGTGGCAACATGATTATGCTCATTCGACATTTTCGCAATATGCTCAAAATTATCCTGTGCAACATCCTTACCCAGCTGCATATCAACCAACAGATCAATATTATACTCCTCCTCAAGATTACGGGCCTCCATCTCAATCCCCAACACCTGCTCAGTATCACGTACCTCCATCTCAAACGCATGCATCTAAAAAGAAGCTTGATAAGAGAGATTCAAAGATCGCAGACAACTATAATTCGTTACAGGAGGTACGTGTACATTATAATGCTGGAAGATGACAAATTTATGATTTAGGGTCCTTTACTATGTTTAAAACCCTTTGTTTCGCATACCTGTAAAAAATGCGAGAAGCATATGTTATCTAGAATGTAGATTAAATTTTAACATCTTCTCTCTAGTGCTACTTCTTGGTGCGCTTCTGTATACGGCTTTCAGCATTCTGGGCATGAATTCGGTATGACCTTTCTGAGAATAAAATGTTGATTAAGGTGTTGCTACCATAAAAGTTTGTTACATGGGGATTTATATAGGCTGTTTGGTAGTGTCTGGTGGGAGAAAATAAATGCTCTATCCTTGCAGTTTCAAATATCATTGTTGGAAGATTTATGCAGTATACACAATATTCTGAATTCCTATTGTTTGCAAAAGGGTAGTTGAGAAGAATAATTCATAAATGAAGATAATTACATAAATAGGAGATCGTTTTTCTTTTTTTTCTTTTTTCTTTTTTTTTTTTTTTTTTTTGTGATGATGTCTATGTAGAAATGCTATAAAATTATATAGTTACATTTATGAGTGATGGCATATCAGCTGTGGTTACAAGTAGAAGGCTATAATTAGAGGGAACAGTTTAATGTTTGGATTTGGATGACCAAATCTTGAAGTTCTGAAAAATTGTTATTTGTTGTGAAAAAGAAATATGTATATATATATATATTATATTATACACACAGGAGATTTAAATGCGGAAAACTGCTTTTGTAGGTATCTGAAGCTCTTGCACGGGCAGGGCTCGAGTCCTCCAACCTAATAATCGGCATTGATTTCACTAAGAGCAACGAATGGACAGGTAGATTTATTTTTATTACATACAGAAAGTTTATCATTACTAGAATCTATGGAGAAATATGGTGAGCTTGGTTCCATTTGTAGGCAAGAAGTCGTTCAATGGTAAAAGCCTACATCACATAGGAAGCAATCCAAATCCCTATGAACAAGCAATAACTATTATTGGCAGAACGCTGGCAACTTTTGATGATGATAACTTGATCCCCTGTTTCGGATTTGGAGATGGTACTGCATGATAAATTGTTGTTTCTGAATCTTGTTATAACTTGGTCAGCAAATTGTGATCTTTTTCGTTTAATTGATCTTGACAGCATCAACACATGATCAGGATGTATTCAGTTTTTACCCTGATGAGAGATATTGTAATGGATTTGAGGAAGTCTTAAGCCGTTATAGAGAACTCGTTCCCAGTCTGAAACTGGCAGGTAATTCCCTCTGAAGTCTATCTTGTGAACTTTGTATTAGAACTGAATTTCTTTCTTACTTTTCGGTTTTCCGCAGGACCAACATCATTTGCACCAGTAATCGAAATGGCTATGTCTGTTGTTGAGCAGAATGGTGGCCAGTACCATGTTTTAGTTATCATTGCTGATGGGCAGGTATGCTCCCTAATACATGGCTAATCTGTGTCATACTTAATACTTGGCTAATTATATATCAAACTTTGGTGAACATTAGGCGTTTTTCTGGACATCGAATTGAGATGCAGTAGCTGGCTTTTCCCTTCTCTCATGTCTTAGTTCCTTTTCTGAAACATTGGAGTTCAAGTTCTGAACTTGTGTCATAATATAAGTGAAATGCTGAGATTGGATTCCTTATTAATTGCTATGTGAAACTGGATTCATCTTAAGATTGTCAGGCAAGTGTACATGCAGGCACTGGAATCCTAACATTTGTATCTTTATCCTATCTTTCAAGATGTGCCTAGTTTTCCAAGTTGTTTTCAACATCACGTAATATACATGTTTTGCTAATCACGTGCACATAATTTTGCTTGAATTTTGTCTGAACTTGCTAGTTGCAAGCAGAAGACAAAAATGAATCTGGTTCTGATAAAAAATGAAGAGCGCGGCGATGCTAGAACATTTCTTTCTCTTCGTTTTTTTTTTTTTTTTTGGCTGTCTCGTTAACCTTGTTCTTTTTTAGGTCACCAGAAGTGTTGACACTGATATTGGTCAGTTGAGCCCACAGGAGCAAAAAACTGTTCAAGCAATTGTTGAAGCTAGGTGATTCTCTTTTCTTTCTTTTTTTTTTTTCTAGAGAAAATAAAGACTATTGATAAATTATGTTTCGGATCTTGGCATGATTTGGGTGATGTTGCTACGATATCTGCAGCAAGTTGCCTTTATCAATTATTTTGGTTGGGGTTGGAGATGGCCCCTGGGATATGATGCAAGAATTTGATGACAATATCCCGGCAAGGGAATTCGATAATTTCCAGGTCCATCTTTTACTTCAGATTATACACTATTTATTTCTTAATTAGTTGTTAGACATTGTACGCTGTACTGAGATGCACTTGGCCTTCTAGTTTGTCAATTTTACACAGATTATGGCTAAAAATACGCACCAGACTCGGAAAGAGACAGAGTTTGCTCTTTCAGCTTTGATGGAGATTCCAACCCAATATAAAGCAACAATTGAGCTTAATTTGTTGGGGTAATCTTTGCTTCACTTTTACCTGTTGTATGGTTCGTCATCTCATTCGTCTGTGCATAACAACTTGACTTTGTGTGCATGAGAAGTTGTGTTTTGTTGTCTGTCTCAGTTTGCCATTGCTGTTTACTTGTTTACGTTTTTGGTGATAATGTAGAGGAAGGAAAGGAAATATTCCTCAGAGGGTTGCTCTTCCTCCTCCTATCCACAGTGCGGTCTTTGGTGGCAGTTCAAAACACTCTCCGGCCAATACTTTTCAGCACAGCTCTAGTTCGTATTACGAGCACAATGTCCCCGTTGATACAGCTCCTTCTGCTCCATCCTCTGCATTTGAGCACCAGGTAAACTATGTCTGTGTGTGTAATATTTATCATACAAAATCGGTGCATATAATCTGACTTCAGCTCAGCCCCTTTGCAAGTGGTTTTATCTGTCAATTCTAAAGTTAATTCTATATAGTACTGTGACGAAGAATTTGATTGAAACTCATCTTACAGATATGTCCCATTTGCCTTACTAATCCGAAGGACATGGCTTTTGGTTGTGGTCACCAGGTAATCCATTCTTTTTGTGATCATCCCTTCGTTTTTTCCATGTATAAGATTGAGTGCTGTAGAAAGTTGAATTCGCAATAGAGATAACGTGTTTGCTGTGTTGACCAGACGTGTTGCGAGTGTGGACGAGAACTCAATCTGTGTCCAATTTGCCGTAGTCCTATACAAACAAGAATAAAGCTCTACTGAAGCTGGCTCGTTTCCGCGCATGGACTGATGCTAACCCAATCACCAAATTCTTTGTATTGGTTGGACATAGTCATATCATATGGTACATCATTAGGTTTGCCCTAGTATATTTTCAGCCAGCTCCAAGACCCAAGTACAGTTGTGACAGACGATTGATATGTTGTACATGAAAATAAATTTTTTTTTTTTTTTTTAATCATGACACGTTTCTCTTACTATGGATTTTACGATGATTGATGCCTGCACGTTCTTGGTTTCTGCATGTCGGATTGTCTTATTATCATACCCAGTAAAACAGAAAAAAAAAAAAAAAAGAACTGATTTTTAATGAACTAGGTCAGAATTGATCAGATACCCGCCTCAGCATCCGCGACAATCTGAGGGCTAAAAAACATAAAAATATAATGAAGAAAAAAATTTGGAAGCTTGAAAGCCCCCTTTATCATCTTCCTTCTCTAGGGCTCATTTGGTAAGGGTAATAAGTCCATATTATATTACTTATATGGCCTAATCGATCATTCGGTAGCCTTTATTGTTTATGTGTTAAATTAGGGGTCACGATTATTAGTTCATATTAGGACCTCTTAGTTATCTTACCAATTTGGTAAGATAACATCTCGTTTGGTAAGATAACATCTCATGAGTGAATAGTAAAATAAGATAACCCTAATAATGACAATAATAATATATCATCATCATCATCATCTTCATTATTAGTATTATTGTTGTTGTTGTTGTTGTAGTAGTTATTATTTGAAATCTAATAAAAGCTAAGTTTCGGGTAACAAAGCAAAATCATTTTCATAGCATCTTGTTGAGAGCAGCGATCCATTTTGTTCTTCTGAGGTTTCCACCTAGGGCAAGCTGAGACGATAGCTACTGAGATATGAAGATGAGGGAAAGGGAAAGGGAAAGGGAAATGACTAATTTTCAAATTTGGTAGGGGTACACGTGTCCCTACAATGATACAATTTGTATGTAATAATACTATGTAGGCTACTAAACACCCAATAAAATTTATCATAAAACCTAATACCCTTTATTAAATGCAAGACTAGTTAAATTATAAACTCAAACCTTATTAAGTAATTTTATGATAGGTTAACCTCCCTTTTTCCATACGCCGTACAATGTCAACGTCCATAATCTTGCTTTGAATTGATAATTAGATTTACATTACTTTGATTTTTTGAATTGATAATTAGTTTTAAATTATTTTGATACGTGAGAAGTGTTTGAACTTATATTTTAATTACATGGTGGAGATGACATTGTAAACGGTGGCGGTAAAGGTGGTTGCAAGAAGGAAAAAGATCCAAAATAAGATAAAGAGTTCTCTTCCTTTGAAGGAAGAAGACCTAAAAATCTGATCATTTTTTTTTCTTTCTAAAATACCATAATTTGTCAATGGAGAGTGGTACATGACCGTGGTGGTGAGGGGTTGCGAAAGTGGTTCACGTCAAGTCTTTTTTTTACAATTTCTGATATAAATATTATTTTTTTCTAGGTTGGAAAAATATCTGAATTGGTTGTGACGTATATTATTTTTACAATTTCATATATATATATATGTATATATGTATATTAGTTTCTTTAGGTTGAAGAAATATATGAATTGAGGCGTAGTGCAACCTTGTTGGTCTGCCTTGTGTGTCGTGGATGGTCGCGAAAAATCCGTCGTTGACCTGAACATGCATCTTGCTATAATATAATATGAAGAAGATAGAGAGGATATTAGAGAAAGAGAGAATGGAGCTCAAATCTAATTTTTCAACTCAAACTCAATACAATAGAGGAAAGCATGATTTATACAACAACTCAGAACCTTTAAGATTTAGACGGTTATAACTGCCGCCTAACTAACTTGTGCTGACTTGGATTGTGACTAATCTTGACGTGCTACAGCTGATGTGGTTGGCTCAGCTTCTCTCTTGTGTTGTTGACCTGTACACTCACTCTCATATTCATTATACTCACAACATGCAACCATTGAATCCAAATTATCCTTCTTCCAGCACAGAGTTTGAGCAAGTTTCTGGAAGCGACCAACAGACAATGGCTTGGTCAAGAGATCCGCAACCTGATCTTCAGACAGAATGAAACTTATGTCAATGCCCCCTTGTTGGACCTTTTGACGCACACATAGTGGACGTCGATTTCAATTTGTAAGTTGATGGAAAACTGGGTTATTGGCAGGACTTAAGGCTCCTTCATTGTCACACCATACTACATTAGGTTGCATGAGCATATCCCAAGTTCTTCTAACAGTGATTTGATCCAACCTAGCTCTGTTGTGAGTAGAGCTAAGGCCCAATACTCCAATTCCGTACTGCTTCGGGTAAATACACTTTGGTTGCGAGAGCTCCAGGCTAAGAGAGTTTCCCTCAAGAAGATACAGAAGCCACTAGTAGACTTCCTGTCATCAAAACAACTGACCCAATCCACGTCTGCAAAGCCTGTAAGAGCCATTTTCTGAACTGGATTAAAGGTTAAACCATGATACATAGTGCCCTGAAGATATTGCAACATCCTTTTGCATGCTTGCTAGTGGTTAGTAGTGGGATTGTGCATGAACCGGCTTAGTTTATTTACTGCAAAGGACAAATCAGGTCGGGTCATACACAAATATTGTAAGGCTCCTACAATGCTTCGGTACAAGGTTGGTTGATCAAATGAGGTGTTGTGCTGGAGATAAAGTTTTTTGTTGGGCAAAGATGGTGTTGGACAGAGCTTGGCAGCTGACATCCCACTTCGTTCCAGTAAATCCCTGATATACTTAGGTTGATTAAAAAATAAACCACCATTTGTGTTTTAAACACCTCAATGTCATTAACATATACGAGCACAAGCAACACTTAATCCATCAACTTAATTATTTGAGCTATTTTCTCTCTATCATCTCCCGTGACAAGAATGTCATTAACATATACGAGCACAAGCAACAGTTTCCCTTCCCAACTCTTATAAAACAACAAGTTGTCAGACACTGAAACAAGCAATCCTTGGCTTACAAGAAAGTTTTTGAGCTTATCATTCCATGCTTTGGGAGCTTGCCTCAAGCTATACAAGGATTTCTGTAACTTACACACATAAGAAGACCGTTTGGGATCCACATAGCCCTCTGGCTGTGCATATAAACATATTCCTGCAACTTCCTTTTCAAAAATGCATTGTTGACATCAACTTGATGTACATGCCAACCTCTTGTAGCAGCCATAGTGAACATAAGTCTGACAGTAAGTGGCTTGTAGATGTCAGTTCAATATCATCAAGTGTTCATGAAATGTAGTAGAGGTTTTGAGGATTCCAGAACCGGGTTTGGAATGCGGAGAACCGGGTCAGAGAACCGGGTTTTAACCAAATCAGTGAAAGAGAATTAGATTTCTAGGGTTTCATGCTCAATTCAAGCTGTGAATTGGGATTTCTGGTTTTCTGGATGAATCCTTGTAATCGATTGATTAGTGAAGTGAATTGAGGTGTATAGAACCTCCGTGGATGTAGATCACATTGATCGAACCACGTAAAATCCCTGTGTTCATCATTTTTCTTTCCTGTTCTTGGTTCGGTTTCTTGTGGCCGATTTCTGTGTTGTTTTTCATTCAATACTGTTTGTGTGTGAGTGAGACTGAATCATAACAAGTGGCGCCGTCTGTGGGAAACCTCCTCACGCAACAAGAAGATAGAAATGTCAGGAATGAAGATGGATGTGGAAAAATTCTCAGGGAGGAATGACTTCCATCTTTGGAAGATCAAGATGAAGGCTATTCTGGTTCAAAACGGGCTGGTAGGTGCTCTCAAGCCTGAAAATGAATGGATAGAGACAGAGAAGCCTAAATATGCAGAAGTGGATCAAAAGGCTTTGAGTTTAATCATCCTGTGTCTAGGAGATGAGCCATTGAGGGAAGTTTCAAGGTGCTCGACTGCAATAGAGGCTTGGACCAAGCTGGAGGAACTATATCAGTCCAAGTCTGTATCAAATAAGCTGTTTCTCAAACAGAGGTTGCTGGCCTTAAAAATGGTGGAAGAAAAAGACATTTCTGATCAACTGGATGAGTTTTCAAAACTTCTTGATGAGCTAGAAGATCTTGGAGTAACTATGGAGGATGATGACAGAGCTTTAATGGTGTTAAATGCTCTACCAAGTTCCATGGAAGGGTTCAAGGATACTTTGATGTTTGGGAGGCAGGATAAACTGAGTTATGACTCAATAATCACTGCCTTGAAGACCAAATGCTTACAGAATCAAGGAGACAAGAAGGTGACTCAATCTGGTGAAGGATTGAATGTCAAGTTCAAAAAGAATTACCAAAAGAAGAAGGGCCAAACCTCGAAGAATCACAAGATTGGCAACTGCTCCAAAGAAACCTGGAGAATGGATAGGAAACAGGAAATGTTTCAAGTGCAAGCAAGTAGGGCATCTAAAGAAAGATTGCCCTCAAAAGATGAAGAAGAAAGAAGGCCATGGTGGAGACGCTGCTACAGCTGAACATGGAGAAGACACTCCAGAAGTCTTGAATGTTACTGAGTCAAAAATGGAGTTGGAATGGGTACTGGATACAGGCTGCTCATTTCACCAAAACCTCAAGAAAGAAGATGGAGGGTGTGTACTGCTGGGAAATGACCAATCCTGCAGGGTTCAAGGCACTGGATCAGTAAGCATCAACATGTTTGATGGTGTTATCAGGAAAATTACAAATGTAAGGTATGTGCCTGGACTTAAAAGAAATCTGATCTCCCTAGGATCTCTAATTCCTACTGGGTGTGAATTTAAGTCTATTGATGGCCAACTACACATAACCAAAGAGAATAAACTGGTAATCAGGGGAAGAAAACACAATGGATTGTTTATTTTGATAGGAAAACCAGTGGTTGGGAGTGTGGGGAATATCTTGGTTAATGATGAACTAACCCTGTGGTATAAAAGGTTGGGACACATTGGTGAAAGAGGACTGAAAGAGCTATCCAGAAGAGGGATAACAGGAGAGGTTGGGAATCAGACACTTGAGTTTTGTGACAAATGTGCATTGGGCAAATCACAGAAACTGCCTTATGCCAAAGGGATTCACATCACTCAAGAACCTCTAGATTATGTTCACTCTGATATCTGGGGACCATCCAGGACTAAAACACATGGAGGAGGAAAGTACTTCATGTCTGTTATTGATGACTTCAGTAGGAAAGTATGGGTGTTTATCCTAAGAAACAAGAGTGATGCCTTCACTAAATTCAAGACATGGTTGCTTCAAATGGAAACCTTGAAGGGAAAGAAACTCAAGCATTTAAGAACTGGTAATGGCCTAGAGTATCTATCTACTGAGTTCACAACCTTCTGTAATGAAAGGGGAATTACCAGACACAGAACAGTCCCCATGAATCCACAACAGAATGGTGCGGCAGAAAGATTCAACAGAACTGTTCTTGAAAGAGTAAGGTGTATGTTACTTGATGCTGGGTTGCCAAAGGTGTTCTGGGGAGAAACAATAAACACAGCATGTTATCTAATAAACAGAGCTCCTACATCAACTCTGGGGTTCAAAACACCAGAAGAAGTATGGAATGGAAGAATTCCAGATTACTCAGGATTAAAGGTGTTTGGATGCTCGGTATATGCTCACATGAGATCAGATAAACTTGATCCTAAATCTTACAGGTGTGTGTTTCTGGGATATCCAAAGGGAATCACGGGTTACAGGTTATGGTGCATGGAACCTGGGAATCAGAAATTGATGATCAGCAGAGATGTAAAGTTCAATGAATCCGTTATGGGATATTATTTCTCTGGGAATAAGGAAAGCATGATGAAGGCTCTAAAACAGAAAGGGTATCAGTTCAGGTGGAGACTCAGGAGGATCATGTCAAACAGAGAGGTGAAAACTTGGCTGATCATTTCAGTGATAGTTCTTCAGAAGAAGAAGACATACCACCCAGAAATCCAAACCTGAGAGAGTACAGCATTGCCAGAGACAGACCAAGGAGGCAAATACAGAAACCAAACTTTTATGGACAGGCTGGAAGTGTACATTATGCACTTAGTGTTGCTGAAGAAATAGAAAATTATGAACCACAAAACTTCAAGGAAGCAGTCAGTGGTGATGAAAGTGAACACTTGATTAGTGCAATGATGGAGGAAATGGAATCTGGGGAAAGAAATGGCACCTGGAAACTGGTGGATAAACCAAAGGGACAAAAGCTGGTAAGTTCCAAATGGATTTACAAGAAGAAAGTTGAAGCTGGAATCTCAGACAAGATAAGGTATAAGGCAAGGTTGGTAGCAAGGGGTTTTACTCAGAGGGAAGGCATTGATTTCAATGAAGTTTTCTCTCGTGTAGTAAAGCACTGTTCAATCAGACTACTTTTGTCAAAAGTAACTCAAGAGGATATGGAGTTACAGCAGCTGGATGTAAAAACAGCTTTCTTACATGGAGACTTAGTTGAGAACATTTATATAAAGCAGCCTGAGGGATTTGTGATTCCAGGAAATGAAGAGAAAGTATGTTTTCTCAAGAAGTCATTATATGGATTGAAGCAAAGTTTAAGGCAGTGGAATAAGAAGTTCAATGAGTTTATGTTAAAAGCTGGTTTTGCTAGAAGTTTGTATGTTGTTTATTTTGATTAAATTTTAAGTGCTGATCCTGTATACCTGTTGCTATATGTGGATGACATGCTCATTGCAAGCAAGAGCTCACATAAAATACATCAGCTTAAGCAGAAGTTGAGTTCTAAATTTGACATGAAGGACTTAGGAGAGGCCAAGAAGATTTTGGGAATGAATATAATCAGAGACAGAGCTGCTGGATGATTATGGTTGTCTCAGAAGCATTATCTTCAGAAAGTGGTGGAGAGGTTTCAGATGCATGATGCCAAGACACTGAGTATTCCAGTAAGCCAACAACTCAGATTATCAAAGGAGCAGAGTCCTAAGACAGCAGAAGAAGAGACATACATGAGAAGTGTGCCTTATGCTAGCGGAGTTGGGAGTCTGATGTATGGGATGATATGCAGCAGACCAGACTTAGCATACTGTGTGTCTTTGGTCAGCAGATATATGTCAAATCCAGGAAAAGCTCACTGGGAGGCTTTGAAATAGGTTTTGAGGTATTTAAAGGGAACAACAAGTCTGGGTTTGAAGTTTCAGAAGCAGGAAAAAATGGTTATTCCTTTGGAAGGTTTTGCAGATGCTGATTTTGCTGGTAATGTTGATACCAGGAAGTCAATCATAGGATATATTTTCACATTATATGGTATTGCAGTTAGCTTGAGAAGTGTGCAACAATCAGTGGTGGCTTTATAAACTACAGAAGCTGAATACATGGCTTTGACAGAGGCAATCAAGGAAGCTGTGTGGTTAAAAGGTATTCTGAAGGATCTGGGGATAAAGCAGGATTGTGTTACTATATATTATGACAATCAGAGTGCATTACATCTAGTAAAACATCAAGCTTTCCATGAGAGATCCAAGCACATAGATGTCAGATTGCATTTTGCAAGAGATGTGATTGATGCAGGGTCTGTGGAAGTTAGGAAGGTCCATACAAGTGACAATGTTGCTGAGTTTCTAACCAAAGCAGTGCCTGGGAGTAAGATGGTTCATTGCTCAAGCCTAATTAACCTTGAACGGTGTGATTAAAAGGTGGAGAACAAGGCAGGTTAAGGTGATGAAATACACTTGAGTTCATTGAGGTGGAGATTTGTAGATGTCAGTTCAATATCATCAAGTGTTCATGAAATGTAGTAGAGGTTTTGAGGATTCCAGAACCGGGTTTGGAATGCGGAGAACCGGGTTTTAACCAGATCAGTGAAAGAGGTTAAAATGGGAATCGGGTCCAAGTTTGTTATAACTGCCGTTTGCAACAGATTTAAACCGTTGCCTGAGAAACCGTTGTGGAAAGCTCGCAGAAGCAGTTTTAAGCAGTTGAGTCAAAATTGGTTACAACTTCTTCTACTTCCTGATTCGAGCTCCGGCCTTTATATACATTGTAAACACTTGAAGTTGTGAGTTGATTCACGATTCTTTCCCTCTGTAAACATTACTCAATCAAGAGAATTAGATTGCTAGTGTTTCATGCTCAATTCAAGCAATGAATTGGGATTTCTGGTTTTCTGGATGAATTCTTGTAATTGATTGATTAGTGAAGTGAATTGAGGTGTATAGAATCTCCGTGGATGTAGATCACATTGATCGAACCACGTAAAATCCCTGTGTTCATCATTTTTCTTTCCTGTTCTTGGTTCGGTTTCTTGTGGCCGATTTCTGTGTTGTTTTTCATTCAATACTGTTTGTGTGTTGTTTGTGTGTGAGTGAGACTAAATCATAACATGGCTTGACCACTGGACTAAATGTGTGGAAATAGTCTATTCCGACATTTTGTTGGAACCTCCGAGCCACCAATCTAACTTTCAACCGTTCTACTGATCCATCAAAGTTGTGTTTGACTTTGAAGAGCCATTTGCAGGTGATGAGATTCATGTTGGGGGGGGGGGGGGGAAGGAACAAGATGGCAGGCTTGATTAGACATAAGAGCATTGTATTTAGCATCAATGGCTTTCTTCATGTGCTACAACTGATGTGGTTGGTTCAGCTTCTCCCTTCTGCTGCTGACGTGGACACTCACTCTCATATTCATTATACTTACAACACTTCTGAACTGGGTATAGTAGTATGCTTCCAATATTAAATTATGTTACGATCCCTTAGGTAGAGCTCATTCGAAAAAGCTTTTTTGTAGGAAGAGAGTGCTCAGGGAGTTCACATTTTAAGCCCATACTCAGCGATGTAGGAAGACAACTAGTTTCATAACATACCACCACGCTTTTGAACCAATGTCCAAGACAATACACTTTGGTTTCTAGGTCGCCCTTCTTAGGTCAGCCATTCCATCTCCCAGTGGCCTATTCTGGGTAGCCTACTCTAGGTCTAGGCCGTCCCTTTCCAGATTGCCCCATCCGCTACGTGATATCGGGCTATGGGGCTAGCTCTGATACCAATTGTAAGCTTATTTAGCTCGATTCAGATTTCTCAATATTTATGTTTAACGATGATTTTACGAAACCTCTCCTCTCCTCTCTTATAGCTACTAACTACTGATTGATAGTTACAAGAGAATGGAACAGAAAAATAGAAAACATAACAATGACATCCACACTTCTATTAGTTCTATGACGTCGTCTCAATTCTTTCCTCCTTAAAATTAAAGGAAGACGTTTCATAGTCATTGTAGCTGCACAATGATACACGCCGTGTATGCATGCATTTAGGTCGGTTTAGAAGATGATTTGATTGTATTTGCATGCACAATTGGTTGATTTGTGCTTATATTTGTTATATTTATGTTGGATGATGTGTTTGTGCTTATTTTAACTTTATTTAGGTGATTTTATGTCAAAAAGTCCTTTTGAAAAAAGTTTGGAGATAAAGCGAGCAAAGATAGTGGGAAGAAACGAAGAAAAGAAGAAAATTTACCTAAGGGACCAACTCGGTCTATTCCATATTTGGACTCGGTTGAGTCAATACTTCGAAGAGAAGAAAGGTTTTGGCTCGAGTGAAACGACTCGGTCAAGTTAAAGTTTCGTAAATTTGCATGAAGTTGGCTTTGAGGAACAACTCGGCCGAGTCGCATTAGAGACTCAATCGAGTCAAAGTTTTGATTTTTGAAGAAAATTAGGCGTGAAGATCGACTCGGTCAAGTTGAAGAGTCGCATTTTGTATGAAAAGAGCCATTGAGCGTCGACTCAGTTGATTCATTTAACTGACTCAATCGAGTCAGTTATGGCAGTTCACACGTTTTGTACGTCTTTTGGCCTATTTTCGACTCGTTTTAACCCCAATCAATCCAAACTATAAAATCATACAAGAGGCAGTCTAGGTGGCCGCCTAGGCGGCCCCTAGGGCTAGGCACTTCCAATCCATTCCGCTTTTGCCCAATCGCCTTCCTTGGCATTTTTGGGCCTAGGCGGGCCTAGGCGGGTTTAGGCAGTCCTTTTTTTTTTTTTTTTTTTTTTTTTTTTTTTTATATATATATATATATATATCATTTTGTATTGAAAACACCGTCGTTTTTTGAACTTGAAGTAATTTATTAAATTAAAAAGATAAAACTTAAAATTTAAAACGTTCACTCTCCTCATTCCAATGGCAGAAAAAATAAACCAAAAGTTAAAACCCTCTCCCCCATAATTCGAGTTCCTCTGTCTCCTCTCTTTTCATTCCATCTTGCATAATTAATTAACTATGCAACACTTTGTAGTAAAATTTGGTCTACTTTAAGTATAAACCTTTAAATTAGACATGTAAAAATTAAATTTGAAAAAGAAAAGGAGGAGTTCTCTAAGCACGGCCTTGGAGCCGCCTAGGCAACGCCTAGGCGTTCTAGGCGGCCCCAAACCGCTCCGCCTCTGCTTTTCGCCTTTTGCAACCATGCTATAAATACAAGCTTCCAAGTTCGAGAAAAATGAATTTTGATCATTGGAAAAGCACTTTAGAGTCGAGGATTGAAGAACAAGGAACGAAGAGACGAAAATCGAGACTGGGACTTCGGGTTTTATTTCTTTTTGTTATTTGTTATTAATCAACTATGTTTGTCTATGAATTCTGTTGGGTTTTTGCTTTAGACATGATTAACTAAACACTTATGTTCTAGGGTTAGAAAGTAGGTTACATATGAATTATGTGTTGATTTTATTCGTTTAAATTCTAGACTCCAGTTTTATCGTTTATCTATGTGTTTGTTTTCTTTATATGATTTTGTCAAATTGATCACTTGATATTTATCTACAAGTTTAACACTTCGTCGTTCGAGAGGAAAGGGTCATTAATAGACTTACAACACATAGCGTAAATACTAATATCCGTCCGAGAGGAGTAAGGTGTTTATGTAGGCATTGGTCTAGGCACTTTTGGGAGTATTTAGATGATAGTTAGCCCGAGAGGGTAATTATTTCTAATTAATCTACAGATTAGCATCATCCGAGGAGGTTAATCAATAATTGTGTTGTCTAATAAACAATAGGATTGATTTAAAAGTCCAGAATTTAGTATAATCAAACGTAGAAAATAGTAATTGAAATCAAAGCCCTAATGCGTCTTAATCTCATTTGAATCTTTCCGTGCTATTTGTTTTCTTGTTTGCCAAGCGATTAATAGTTAAATTCGTTATTTTATGAAATTTTGGTTTTTAGAATATTATAAATCAAATCACTTAGCGAGAGTTTAGATAGGGTAGACTTATTAGGATTAGGGTATAAAACTAAATATAGGAAACAATCTTTGTGGGATCGACCTTGTTTTCCACTAGCTACACTAGCGTCATACACTTGCGATTCACTAGGTTAAAATTTAGTGCATCACCCAACTAATTTAACCAACTCCCATCTCTCTCCTATCAGATATCACAGTACTTGGTAAACCATATACTCGATAGACAATTTTAATGAACATCTATGACAACTAAGCTGTTGTTATAGGATGTTGAAGACCCATAAAATGGCATACTTGGTGTATCTGTCAACAATAAGCCAATAACTTCCTAACCATCAATTGCAATATCTTGCAAGCCCTTTTTGGAACAGGCAAAGGTTGATAAATGAGCTGCATAAATAATATGAAAATATTATTAGTATTATGAATAATATTATTATCATTTCACACGAGCCTTTAACGAATGAACCATTTAGTGTTCGAGCTCTATTTGTTAATTAATGAACAAAAATAAATGTGTTCGAACAAGCGCTAACCGAGCTCGAACACGAACTTTTTACCGAACTCTCTGTTCGTTAACAACCCTATTAACAATTTCATGCATATAGGTAGTAATCTTCAATCGAAGATCAATAGCTTTGCCAATGTAAATTTTGTTCCTGCATCTTGATATGCCATTCTGACAAGAGTATTCACTAAGATCCAATGGATTAGTGCTTAGTTCTAGAATATGCTCTTGGACTTGCCGATCCCCTTCATAACTCCACTGCACTTCATCAAGCAATTTGGTTGTAATACGTTCGGTATGTGACATATCCCTTCATACCGAACTTTTTTAGATAAAGCACTCTACGATAACATTACTTAATCCTTTCTTGCATTCAATACTACAATTGAATCGCAAGAGCTTCATGAGATACTTGTGCTGGAAATGAGTGGACATATTCTGCTCTAATAGAAACTTAAGGCTCTGTTGATCTGTCCTCATCACAACAGGGTTGGTGCAACAAGTAAGACCTCCAGTTCTCCTATACCAATATAATAGCTAAAAATTCCTTCAAGTAGATGGATATGCCCAAATTCCTTGGGCTAAAAGCTTTACTCAGAAAAGCAGGGGGTGATTTTCTTGCAACATGACAACTCCAATCTCGTTGTAACAAGCATCTGTTCAACTACAAAATCTTTAGTAAAATCAGGTAACTACAAGACAGGTAAAGTAACCATAGCTTGTTTCAGTTGGTCAAATACCTCTTGTGCTTCCTCACTCCACTTAAACTGTCCTTTCTTTGTTATGGCCTTGCTAAAACTCCATATACCTTGATGAATTCTGTAGTATCCTGTCAACCCTAATAATATCCTCAACTCCTTCATTGTCTTGGGATTTGGCCAATTTGTCATAGCTTGAGTTTTTACCTGGATCAGTTTCCACTCCAATGCCACTGGTAATATGACCTAAGTACGTAACACTAGTCTGTCCAAAGGCACATTTTCACGCCTTAGCATACAACTGCTGCTCTAGCAGTTCCTACAGTACTAACCTAAATGTCTTACATGCTCATCCATGGTTGCACTGTATACTAATATGTTGCCAAAGAACACCAACACAAAACCCTTAAATATCCTCGAACATTGAGTTCATCAATCCCTGAAAAACTAGCTAGTGCATTGGCTAAACCAAACATCACCTTAAATTCATACAAGTGTGCAGTTGTTACAAAAATAATTTTGGAAACATCCTCTTGTTTCATCCTAATTTGATGGTAACCAGTCCTCAAATCAATCTTAGAATAGAACTTAGCCTACCCCAGCTCATCTAACAAATCATTAATCAAAAGGACATGATAATTATCTTTGATAGTGAGTGAATCAATCTCCTATAGTGATATATATTAGTAAAACGAAATACAAGATTCAAATTTGTTAGGAGAAAGAGAAAATTCCATCAACTAATTACCCGTGATCCATCCATCCAAAAATTTATGTTACTTTACTAACATAACATGTTACTCTACAACATGATATGATTTGAAATCGAGGATCTCATGTATGTATATGGTGGAGGACGAGCTATGGGAATTACTCAAAAGAATATTCCTTTTTGTTTCCAAATATGTTTTAAAAAATAACAACACCTTGTGTAGCTTTCATTAGGGGTTTTTAGCACATTATAACTTTTACTAGTTTTTGGCCATTTTTGCGTTACTAAAGATGATCCTCTATTATCCTAAAAAAAGATGATCCCATATCATCGTGTCAACTAACTTAACAAGAAGTTTATTTTTCGGGCCAACTAGGTTGATGAAATTATATTTTGGTTCAATTTAGTTGCACCAAAATTATCATTTAGGCCAATTTAGTTTCATGTTATCTTAATTAACATAAGACTATCAATTTCCCAACTTATTTGACATGAAATTATCATTCTGTCATTCATGCTAATTTAATTGACACAAAATTATCTTTCGAGTCATTTTTAGTATCCAGGTCAACTTAATTAATTGACGCAAGACTATCGTAAGTGCCAACTTAATTGATACAAAATTAATATTCGGACTGACTTAACTGACATAAAATTATCATTCGGCCAACTTTTTTTTTGTCAACTTAAATTGAGACCTGAATCAAATTAGTTGACATGGAAATGATCAATACCTTAGTTGAAAGAGGGAAAATAAGTCTAATGCATGATAGAATGATCACAAAATGCTAAAAACTTAGTAAAATTTACTGAGTGTTAAAAATATTTTGAATTTACAAAAAAAAACTAAATTACAACCCCTTTTTACTATTTTTAATTTTTAATTATGGCTACATGATTATTCATGCTGATTTTGGCATTTGATATTTATGAAACAATAAATATCTTACTTAAAATTTTCTATCGCACTAAGGGTATGTTTGTTTATATAATGAGCGGAGCGTGGCACATCATAACTTGCAAATCCTAAAATGTGTAAATTCAAATAATTGTGTAAATCTTGTATTTTCTATGATGAATATGGTAGGATTCGTAAAAAGTGCAATCACTAGAGCATCACCAATGCAGGTGCAATTCAAAAATTTGTATACGAAAATTTGGTATAGTTGCATTTGGGATGTTGTGGGAATTAACCAAATGAACCAAGAACAATCAAACACAACGAACGAAAACAAGAAACGAAATAAAACGAGATATACGTGGTTCGATCTTACGATCTACATCCACGGAACAACAGAGGTAAACGTTTTCACTTTGAAGATGAAGATTACAATCACACTGATCAGAATTGGTACAGAATTAGAAAAGAACGAAGAACAAGAAGTATAAACCCTAACTTGCGCCTTTCTCTAATTCTCTCACTAGAATACAAGAATGCTCTCAATATCAGAGGGTTAATTCTCTCTCTAGAAGTGGTGAATGATCTGTGTTGCAAGTTGGGATCGAATCATAACAGAACTAGCTGAAATTGGAGCTTGAAAACTGCCTCTCAGCTCAACCAAAGACAACGGTTTTGAACATAACCGTTTTAACCATTTTAACAGATTTTTAATTTTTCGCCTTTGCAAAATGGCGTCGTTTCATACCTCTTCCAGCTCAGTTCTGGAAATGCGATTTTAACAACAGTTTTGTGGCCAAAATCCATTTTTGTGATTTGTTTGAGTGTGTTTAAGTCACACTAACCCAACAAATCTCCACTTGTCTTCACAGACACACAAACACCATCAATCCTCCTCATCAACCAAGCACAAAACACATCTACCTCACTGTTCACCCATGTCCATCTTAGGACATGATTTCTTCAAACTGTAAAGCTTCAAACAAGTTGTACTACTTGGATTAGATCCAAGAAATACCTGAATTTATCAGCTGGAACTGCCTTGGTGAGCATATCAGCTGCATCCTCTTTTGTGCTCACCTTACATACTTCAACATCACCCCTTTCAATCACATCTCTCACATAATGCAGCTTTACATCTATATGTTTTGATTTATCATGAAATACCTGATGCTTAACCAGGTGTAAAGCACCGTGAGAATCACACAATACCTTTGCAGTCTTCAACTTCAATCCAAATTCAGAAAGTATGCCTCTTAACCAGATGGCTTCTTTGATAGCCTCTGTCATGGCCATAAACTCAGCTTCTGTTGTGGATAATGCAACCACTGGTTGCAACATGGATATCCAAGAAATTGCAGCTCCAAACTATGTGAACACATACCCTGACTGAGACCTTCTATTATCCAGATTAGCAGCAAAATCAGAATCTACATAACCAATCAAACAGTCCACTGTTTCATCACTTCTATGGAACTTGATCCCATAATCTGTTGCACCTCTCAAATACCTTATTATCCACCTGAGTGCATCCCAGTGTTGTCTCCCTGGATTGCACATGTACCTGCTCACCACACTTATTGCATGTGAAATGTCTGGCCTGGTGTACACCGTCATATACATGATGTTGCCAACAGCATTAGAGTAAGGTACTTTGTTCATATTCCGTATCCCTTCTTCTGTTTTTGGCCTCTGATGTTCAGACAACCTGAAGTGTTGTGCTAAAGGTGTTGAAATTGGCCTTGACTTATCCATATTAAACTTCTTTATCAACTTAGACAAATAACTCCTCCGTTGAAGCCACAGTACACCATTCTGTCTATCTCTCTCAATATCCATTCCTAGTATCCTCCTTGCTTCACCAAGTTGTTTCATCTCAAATTTAGCTTGCAAATCCTCCTTGAGCTTATCTATCTCATGCTGATCTTTGCTTGCCACAAGCATGTCATCTACATATAGTAATAAGAAACTTACTATCTTCTGTCCAGTCTTCTTCATGAAAACACAATTATCATATTTTGATTTCTCATATCCAATGCCTTTCATGCATCTATTAAACCTCATATACCACTGCCTTGAACTCTGCTTCAAGCCATATAGGGATTTTTTCAGTAGACAAGCCTTGTTTTCATTTCTTGGCAGAATAAACCCCTCTGACTGTGACATGAAGATTGTCTCCTTTAACTCACCATGTAGAAAAGCAGTTTTTACATCAAGCTGCTCCAGATTTAAATCCAAATGTACAACCATTGCAACGAGGATCCTAATTGAGCAGTGTTTAACTACTGGAGAGAATATGTCTGTGTAATCAACACCCCCTTTCTAAGTAAACCCCCTTGCCACCAACCTAGCCTTGAACCTCACCTTTTCAACTCCTGCAAACTCAAATTTCCTTTTGAATATCCATTTGCAACTTACTAATTTCTGGTTCACTAGTTTATTTACCAAAACCCAGGTCTTGTTTCTCTCTAGGGAAGCCATTTCTTCATTCATAGCAGCAATCCAACTCTCCTTATCCTTGCATTGAATGGCCTCAGTATAGTTTCTTGGCTCACTATACTCATTTTCTTCTGCAATGGATAAAGCATAGGCAGTGAGGTATTCACTGCCATACCTCTTAGATGGAATTACCTGTCTTCTTTCCCTATCTCTTACCAATTGATATTGACTAAGATCATCAACACCAATCTGTTCTTAAGCTTATTCCTCATCTGCAGTTGTATCATCATCAGAATTGTCACTTCTGTTGTTAAGCTCCACCTGTTCCTTTAAACTGCCTTCTGGAATAGATATATCCACCTGCTGTTGAGATGGCTTTAATGGCATCAGATTCTCATTGAATGCGACATCCCTGGCTTCATACACCACAATCTATAGCCTTTTACACCACTTGGATATCCAAGCATGATACACTTTAATGCCCTAGCATCTAATTTATCTTGCTTTATGTGTGTGTAAGCCATGCAACCAAATACCTTTAAGTGTGAGTATACAGGAGGGTTTCCCACTCAATTTCTCCTCTGGAGTTAAACAATTTATAGCAGTTGATGGGCTCTTATTGATGAGATATGCTGTTGTAGAAGCAACTTCTCCCCAGAACTTCTTCTGTAATCCTGAATTGAGAAGTAAGCATCTCACATTTTCAACTATGGTCCTGTTCATCCTCTCAGCAATACCATTTTGCTGAGGATGACCAGGAACTGTTTTGTGCCTCTTCATTCCTTTACTTTTACAGAAATCTTGAAACTGATCAGAAAGAAACTCAAGTCCATTGTCTGTCCTTAGGCATTTCAATGACAATCCTTTCTCTGTCTCCACCTCAATGCTCCAATCATTGAATTTAATAAAAGCATCAGATTTATTCTTGAGCACATATATCCATAGTTTTCTTGAAAAATCATTTATGATGCTCAAGAAATATTTTCCTCCTCCAAGGGTTTCTGTTTTTGATGGCCCCCATAAATCTGAGTGTGCATAATCCAATAGATGTTTAGAGCTATGTTTTCCTACAGGAAAAGACTTCTTGATACTTTTGCCAAGGATACATGTCTCACATGATTTTAAAGCAGCACTGTTTTTACAGTTTATCAGATTCTGTTTGATCAATTTAATCATACCTGTGACACTTATATGTCCTAGTCTCCTATGACATATCTGTGATTCATTATCAACCACATTATCTGAACTTCCAACTACAGTTTCAGCTACGAGATAATACAGGCTACTTTTCCTCACACCCTTCATGACCAGTCTGGATTCTTTATAGACATGTAGAAACCATTCACAGATCTGAACTCACATCCTTTATATTCTAATGTGCCCAAACTAATTAAATTTCTTTTGAGCATTGGGATGTACCTGACATCTTTCAGAATCTTCTGTGAATGTCTCCAACTCCTTCAATTGCATATGCTTGGTCATTGCCTAGCATAATTGTCCCTGATTGGCATGCCTTGTAGTTGGAGAACCAGTTCAAGTTAGGGGACATGTGGAAGCTACACCCAGAGTCAAGAATCCACCTATTCTCTATCTTGGAATCTACAATGTTGAGGACCTCAGCATTCTCATCACCCTGGGCCACATCTGCTGTGTTTGAACCTTGAGATTTCTCAGCCTGTTTCTTCTTATGAAACAGTTTTTCTTGAGGTGACCAGGCTTTTTACAATGGTCGCACCTCCTTTTCTCCTTGCCTTCTGAATTCTTGGGCTTAGCTTGCTGGCCTTTCTTGCCTTGATCATTAGCAATAGGTTTCTTCTTGAAGAATCTCCCAGATTTTACATTCAATCCTTTAGCCCGTGACTCAGTTCTTGAATCACCCTGATTCTGCATTTCCTTAGCTCTAAGTGTTGTTTGAACTTTAGCAAAAGAGATCTTGCTTTCTCTCCCATAAAGTGTAACATCCTTCAGATGCTCAAAACTCCTAGGAAGTGCATTAAGCAACATGATGGCCTTATCCTCATCTGCTATTTTTGCCTCAGTACCTTCAAGATCGTCCAAATGTTTATTAAACTCCTCCAATTGATCATCAATTGGCTTATCTTCATGGATCTTGAAGGAGTAGAGCTTCTGCTTAATGTATAACCGGTTCACCATAGTTTTCTTCTTGTAAAGTTCCTCCAACTTATTCCAAACAGCTTCAGCTGTTGTCTCCTTTGAAACTTCCCGGAGAACTTTGTCTCCCAGGGACAATATTATGGCAGAATGAGCTTTTTCAAGAATCTCCTCTTTGGAAGCAGCTTCCAGCTTCTCTGGAAGACCTTTGACACCTGATAAACCCTACTGCACAAACAGGGCCTTCATTTTTACCTGCCACAAACCAAAGTCGTTTCTACCGTTGAATTTCTCAACATCAAATCTCATGGCAGCCATTTCTTCTTCTTCTTTTCGATCGTAATCACTTCAATGATCTTCTAAATCCCACAGACGGCACCAATTGTTGTGGGAATTAACCAAACTAACCAAGAACAATCAAACACAACGAACAAAAACAAGAAACGAAATAACACGAGATATACGTGGTTCGATCTTACGATCTACGTCCACGGAACAACAGAGGTAAACGTTTTCACTATGAAGATAAAGATTATAATCACACTGATCCGCTCAATTTCAGAATTGGAACAAAATTAGAAAAGAACGAAGAACAAGAAGTATAAACCCTAACTTGCGCCTTTCTCTAATTCTCTCACTAGAATACAAGAATGTTCTCAATATCAGAGGGTTAATTCTCTCTCTTGGTGAATGATCTGTGTTGCAAGTTGGGATCGAATCATAACAGAACTAGCTGAAATTGAAGCTTGAAAACTGCCTCTCAGCTCAACCAAAGACCGTTTTGGACATAATTGTTTTAACAGATTTTTAATTTTCCGCCTTTGCAAAACGGCGTCGTTTCATACCTCTTCCAACTCAGTTTTGGAAATTCGATTTTAACTACAATTTTGTGACCAAAATCCATTTTTGTGATTTGTTTGAGTGTGTTTAAGTCACACTAACCAAATAGGGGGGATCATGCACAATGTGGAGAGATAAATGATGGCTACAACTAATGCTACCCATTGAAAAATGAAGGGCGAGAGTGGGGGGTGTATTGCAGTTGCCGAAATGAAGGGGGGCTGAGGCGCGTGGCACCCACGTGCGAGTGGGGGCGCAACAGCGGTGGGGCCTGCGCCTCATTATGAGTGTCGGCCATTATCTTTTTTCTTTATTGTTTTTTTTTTCCTATTGTTTTATATTTATGTTGTTTATTATTGTTTTTATATAGATTTGAGAGGAATATATAATTGAACAAGACATAGTCAATAGATACCAACGGCTATTTTAATTTACTGTTGACAACGGAAAATTATACTACCTCCGTCCCGCCTTATTTTGCACACTTTCCTTTTTCGGCCGTCCCACCTTATTTTGCACACTCCAAAAAAGGAAGCTTTTTCCACAATCTCCACCCTCAAAATCTCAACACTCAATCTCCACCTTTAAAAAAGTCAAAGAAAAAGCAAAAATTGCTTTTTCTTAACATCCGTGCCCGATCACCTGTGCAAAATAAGCCGGGACGGAGGGAGTATTATTTATATTTCAGGATTAAATAAGCACGTTTATTATTTGTAATTTCGATTCCGAGTTGTATTGATCTTTCTCTTTTTTTTTTTTTTTTTTTTAATTTCATCAATTTTAATAATAGTATGTAAAAAAACTGACTCAATTTTTTTTTTATTTTTGTTACAAAATTTATAAAAGAAAAAAAAATACATTTTGTTAAAAACTTATTTTTTTTTACGAAAATTTAATTTTAAAATTAAAAAAATTATGAATATTAATTAAATTAATTGCATATGTGAAAATTGTAAATAAGATTTTAATAAATTGTAGATGTGAAAATAATATGAGTGGTTTGAATATGGGACCCCCAAATAGTATCATTTGTACCTTAGATGATTAGGAACATAGGTACAAATATAATTGATATTAACTTTTAATGTGACAGGTTAAATTTGTATACGCATTGGTGATGCTCTTATGCTAAAAAAATCATGAAAATAGATTAAAAAATTATTTGGTAATGAATGTACGGAAAAAGAGAAAGAGAGCACTTGAAGAGAGTAAGTAAAATAGATGCTCTAATTGAATCTAACCCACAAATGCAAACATAATCAGTTCGTCCTTGGTAAAAAACGAACAAATGTGTAAACAAACATACCTTAATTGAATCTGAACCATAATTATTACAGAAATTGGCGAATAATTAATCAAGTAAAGAAACGATTTCGAAAGAGACGCCACAGCAGAGTAGCGTTTAGCCACTAGTTACACGGAGTTTCTATACCTCAACCTTGAAAACTGGCCACGTCTGAACCCCAAGGCCCAAGGGTTTATCCATCCCCCTCAACCGGCTGAAACTTAAACCCCCAATCTCAGTATTTCGACGCCTCATTCTGCCATGAAGCTCCTCCGCGCAATCTCAGGTATTTGCTCAAAATCTACCTGCTGTATATAGCTTGAAAATGCTTTGATTTATTTCATTTTTCATATTTTATATTCCGATAATTGTGCATTCAGGGAACCATGGAGCAGTAGTTCGTGCGCTAGGGCGCCGGAATTTCTGTGCGCCGAGTGAGGAGTATTTGAAGAGGAATTATGCGAACAATGAGGCTGAATACAACACTGTCATTGGCTCTATCGCTGCTCAGCGAAGGTGTCTTTTTGTTTATCATTGATCCCCCTATTCCAATTTTACTCTTCGTTATGCTATAGTGCATTTGGATTCAGGATTTGGTATTTAGTGGTGGAAATGGAAAATTAATTAGAAGTTGAATCTGACCACCTTTTCTTTCTAGAAGAGGATGATCTATGAATCGCCTGAAAAGAAATGTATACCAAAGTATAATTCTTTATTTTTATTTGAAGCTAAATGAGTAAAATGTTTCATGCCTTCATTTGCTCACTGATATACAATGCTCAAAAGTGCCTTAACATTGTCGTGTTTTTTGTTTTCGGCTGACTTATGTCAGATTATAACGCTGCTTGATTTCGAAATTTTTTTAGGCCTTATTTGTTGCGGGATGTGTATGATGATATGATGCTGGATGGGGTGAAGCCAGAGAGGGACACCTTCCACTCGCTTATTGTGGGCACAATGAAAGGGTCTCGCATGCAAGATGCGTTATTTTTCCGCGATGAAATGAAATCCATGGGATTGGTTCCTGATGTATGTTGTTACCTACTTATGCTAATAATTCTTTGACACAAAACTAAGATTCAGAATGACACTCCACAGTGCTTTGGAGCAGTGCACACATCTAATATGAACCAACAGAATTGCAATGATGATGCAGAAATTCACAGCAATCTCTCATGCTCCGGGAACATGCGATGAGCCAGTTTGCTGTTTGTAATCATTATTGCCAGTTGCTTAGCACATTAACAGGAGCTACTTTTTACTTTTCCTCAGGTTTCATTGTATAACTACTTGATATCTACCTGCGGGAAGTGCAATAATTCTGATCAGGCAATTTGGGTATTATACACATTCCGGATTGCAGTCTTTCTTTCTTTATGCCATGTTTTGAAGAATAATGATGTTCTTTTTTAAAACCTTCTTTTTTTTTTTTTTTTTTTTTTTCCTTTGAACTGAAGCTTCTAGAGGAAATGAAGAGATCTGAGGTGAAACCTACTGGACAGACCTACATCTGTCTACTTCATGCATGTGCAGCATCTGGAAGATTAGATCGTGTGTAAGCTTATTGTTCAGTTTGTTTGTTTGTTTGTTTTCTTCTTTTCTTTTTCCTCCTTTCTTTTCCATCCTTCTTTTCTTTCTTTTTTCTTATACTTCTAATATTTAACCTGAACGTATTCTGGTGGCTGTTTGTTATTCTTTCAATTTAGATATACTATGTGCAAATTTAAATGGCTGATTACAAACAAGTCGGAGCATGTCCATTTTAAATCTAACAGTGGTCATCTCTTTGGTGGTCTTTGAAATTTCTGGGCTCTTGATTATTAATGCTTCTATATTCTTCATGGCTTCCATGTGCTAATAGCCCATTATTTTCTTTTTGTTCTGCAGATATGCAATAGTTCGGGATATGACTGCTGCTGGTCTTGGTTTGAACAAATTCTGCTATGCTGGACTTATAACTGCACACAAGAATAAATCACCTCGCTCCAGTGATGTAGCTTCCAAAGTAAATATCCGTTGTACTCGTAGAATTTATTCATTGGAGTTATTTTTGCTATTAGCATAACTGATTTCACAGATAAAGGCATCCGAGATCTTTCTTATTCGTTTTTTCCCCTTTTCTTTTTTTTTTTTTCCTGGGAAGATTATTGAGCTTGTTGAGCAGTCTAAAGGATGGTCCTCGGTTGATCACACAACAGACAGTGCTGAAAATGTTATGAAGGGAATTTCTGAGGAAGAATTATACAATCTCCCAACAGCTGAGTATATTCATCGCCGTGGTGGATTCATAGCCAGACAATTTACTGTATACCATGTTGCATTTCATGCTTTGGCGGAGCTTAAAGATACCCAGGTAACAAGTGAATGGTCTTACTCTTCATTGACGATCTTTGTTTGTTCTATTTTACTTTCAGAAAAACCTTTATTTTCCATTTATTTACTTTCTTTGTTTAATATCCAACCATGTGGTGATATGTGATCTTATGGCCTCTTGAAACTGAATCACTGCTACTGTGCTAGCTTTGCACTCTACATCTTGTGCTTATACCAACTCCGTGATTTTGGTGTGTCCAATTTTCTTGGTCATGTCATATAGTAGCATTTTTGTGTGGCTGGAATTAGGTACCAGTATGCTCCTATAGAAACAGCTATGAACGGATGAAACAGCTATGTGGCTGGAATTAGGTACCAATTGCATTGACGACCACCAACATCTTTGATTGAAACAGCTATGTATGGATGGACACTTCCTTAATACCAAATTATTGGTGTCTGGTATCAGGAAATAAGAACTGTTTCATATTTCAAAGTTCTAAAAGAACAAGATATTATGCTAATTCTAAGTAGACCTAGGATTGAGAACTGATTTACCTCTGCATGTTTCTTTTTCATCAATTCAACTTTTAGTGTGTGATGTGTTCCATCTTGTTAAGCATAAATTATCACCAAAGAAATAAAGAAAATCTATTGCCTATTTCCTTTGTAGTCAAACGTAGACGTAGTACGCATATCTTCGGAACGGGATTTATCGAAGTAGCTCTCTCTTCACTCACGTTTAGATCCAATTGTTCATTCCTGTTAGGCTATTGATAGGCTTAAGGAGATGCTCGAGAAAGACGGAAGAGAACCTGATGTCTTTATATTACTGCAACTTATGAGGTAATGTTTGTTTGTTTTTATGTTTTGATATTATACTATGTGATGATAGTTTGGCTCATACTATTGAAAATGTTCATTATTTGGAAGTAGCTTCAAGTAACATTGTGTCCTTTATGATAGTAACATTGAAACCATTGAACAGTTGTATTGATGTGCAAAAATTGGACGATGATGTTAAATAAGTAGACTTCTAGGAACCCAATTTAAGATGCAATCTGAAAGAAGTAAATTGAAGCGGCCCAAGTTCCCAGAGGTCCATTTCAGAGATGGAATCTCTTAGGAGTTTTCTAGGTTCAGTTAAAAAGATTCCAATCCATATATGATTAATTTGATGCGGCTATGAATCTTTGCATCTATCTCTTTAGTTATACTGTCTCTTCGACATATGAAGAAAGTCTGATGATGAGTTTATGTAATTATCAGAGAAAAAAAGGGCGAGAAAAGAGATTAAGATATATTCTTTTTTTTTTTTTTTCCTTTTAATATGAAATGTAGATCTAGGCATGATACAGGTTTCTTTTGTTTCATTTACATTCAGCTGATGTATGTATGCTATACTCCCTCGTTCAGGTGTCATCTGCATGCTGGTGACCTAGACCGTGGGTTGCAAATTTTTGAAGACTACATGAAATCTAACAAACCCCCAATGGTAGAACTTTATATGGTGAGTTCTTAAACAGGCCTGCTTTTCTTCATGAAAAAATGCCTATTCTGGATTACTTTGGTTATTTAATTTTTTCCCCTTTATTTACATGCCTTTTGGTTTTCTATGTCTTATATGTCTTTGCTAGCTGAATTAGCAATTTACATAAGTCTGATTAGTCATAAGTTGTCCTGAACTAGAAGTCACTCTTATTCCTTACCATTAATTTTGATTGACACCGTCAGTCTAGTGTATCTGGAAACTTGTAACTTCCCCATTTAGTATCTATTTTGGCTCTCACTGTAGTAGCTATTAAATAAGTACCATACTCTTTCCATGCCAAACTTCGATTGTGATTTGTCTTGATTTCATGTTTTCTTTAATGGTACACCTATAATCCTTGTTTTGCCTTCTCCAGTTAAGTGCATTAGTTAGATTTAAAAGTGATGCTACTTTTACTGCCTGCAGACTCTTGCGGAAGGAGCAATGGTTGGTCACACACCAAGAGGCATGCAAATTGCTCAAGACACTCTGGTATGCTGTAGATGGCTTAGTGTCTTCAAATGAGTCTTTTATAGGCTTATATATTTTGAAAACAATTGCTGGCTGATATAGCGAGTCAAATACCCTTGTCTAATAAGTGTGGTGTTGATGTTGGAGATCTTTTTCTGACATGTTTTTTGTTCATTCATCACCCAGGTACAATTGAATGAAAGGAATTTCTTCCTGAGTTTTAAAATGGGAAATGATCTTCTCCTTGCCGCCTCTGGTGAAAAGGTAAATAAAATGGAGATAATAAGTTGGTTATGTGAGCGAATTTACTGATTTTCATGTACTCTTTTCCATGGCCGCATCTTATCATCATCCCGTGTTTTTTCTACCTATTCAAATTGACATCTTCTTTCTTCCAGACCGGTGGGTATACAGTTGCCAACTTAGTGTGGGATTTGATGAAAGCTCGTAACTTAACCCCAACACTCCCTGCTGTTGAAGCATATCACCGCGGCTTGAAAGTGAGTCTTTAATATGTATTTGGAATTTTATTTCCTGTAAACCTAACTTCGATATGGAATTTACATCATTGCCACTATGGACATGCAAGATATCTAAGACAATCTAGTGTCTACAAAAACTACCCTTCTGGTTTGCCCTGTATACAAGAAAGGGAAAAAGAGACCCTAATGGTGAAATTAAAAGTTTTCCCCAATCTATTACAAACCCTTTTAAGGTTTTGTATATTTCTCACAAATACCCCCTCAACTTGTACAATCTTTCACGATATTAGTAAGTTTTATGACAGCTATCTTTTTTATTTTGTTGTTGCTGTTTTTAATCACTTTCTCTCCATGCTTTTCAGGAAAGAGAGATACCTGAGGATGATCCGAGACTGGTTTATGTTACCAAAACTCTCAACGATCTCAAGGCTAGATTTGGACCTGCAGCTGCAAGACCATAAAAATGTCGGCGCTTGTTCTCACATTTGGTTTTACTACTTTCTTGTAGTTGAATAATTTCTACAGCCAAGTGCTTAATTGCAATTTTTACATGGAAGGATGAATTTTGCTGGAACTTGGTTCTAGTTCATGTGTGATGCAACTCATCCGATTATCGCAGTTTTACCGTTATATGTTATGCATAGTACTGCGTGACATATTAACATGTCGTGTATGAAAGACAATGGAATAATATTAACAAAGGACACATTTTCGTACAGAGAGTTTCAGCTGAAATTTAGTGCTGTCATTAATGAATCAATCTGTACAAACAAGCACCTATAAATAGGAGGTGCCAGAAGTGAGCAACCTATCACATTATTACAAGTGGCATTTTGATGTCATAATTCGAGGAAGTACAGAAAATGGAAATGCTGAGTCATCAAGCTCTCCAACTGAGGTAACGCAGAATGCACATCCTCTGCACGCGAGTGATCCATGCAACAATATTGCCGAGCTGTCATCTTTGCAAAGCTTATTCTCGATACCTGCTCCTCAACACGGAATGATGGAGGTAGGACACATTCCGAACTTGGACAAAGAAAAACCAAAAACACATTCCGAACTTGGACAAGAAAAACCGAAAAACATTATCACCAAGCGCCTTTGTTAAAATATTAGCCAATTGGAAAATACTAGAGATGTACTGAGGAGCAACAAATCCCGTCTTGTACTGATCACGAACGCCATGATAATTGATATCAAGATGCATCGTCAAAGACGGGATTCTCTGTAATGTGAATCGCAACATTGCTATCACAATGAAGAAGAATAGGCAGAGGAAGAGGTAACTTCAAGTCAGCAGAGATGTAAGACAACCATTGGAGTTCACACATAGCGGAGCTGAGCACTTGATATTCAGCCTCTGCTGAAGATTTAGAAACAATTTTCTGTTTCTTGGTCTTCCAAGAGATCAAGGATTGATAAAAGAAAACAGTATATCCAGTGAGAGATCTTCTAGTATCTTGGCAAGTTCCCCAATTGGCAATCAGAGTAAGCATGAAGCCTAATATCTGAGCCAATAGGATAAAATAGCACATGGGAAGGTGTACCTTTGATTTACTTAACCAAATGAAGACTATAAAACGAGTTGTTGAAGGAGAAGACATGTATTGACGGAGTTGTTGCACAACAAAGCATATATCACGCCGTGTCAGGTTCGAGCAAAGTAACTTTCCAACCAATCTTCTGTATTTTTCTGAGTCAAAGTAAAACTCCTTTAGTACCTGAAAGATTTAACCCTTGTGGAAATGATGTTGCAACAACTTTACATCCAAGCAATCCTGTATCCTTGAGCAAGTCAAAAATATATTTTCTCTGACTCATGTGTGTTCCAGTAGCACTCCTCAATAACTCAACAACAAGGAAAAACTTGGCGTTACGAAGATCCTTGATAGTAAACAACCATCAAGATATCTATTTAGATCATTGATATGTTCTTCAAGGTCCCCAGTGAATAACAGATCATCCACATAGATCAAGATGAATAGAGAGAAATCAGGTCAGTGTTTAACAAAAGAGGTAAGTATCACTCGCAGACTGAGCGAGGCCATATGCTTTGAGCTCATCAGTAAACGTAAGGTTCCATTCTGACACAAACTTAGTTTTGCAATTAAAATTGAACGACCGCAAGTGTATAACGTCAATAGTAGTACTAAGTGAGTACAATGTCGATCACACGAGGAATCAGATCGATATTGGATAGACAAATCGAAATAAGCATTTTAATGGCTAACTAGACAATCTAGTGGTTGGATTTTTTGATATTTTAAGAACTAGTTAAAATAAACAAGTAACTAAAGCTAATAAGATAGATTAGAGAATAAATTATATGGATTAAACAATTAATAAAGATAATCTAGGATTAGATTTTAAAGGGTAATTAAGAATTATTATCCCGATCAATTCAACCTTTAAACCGAATGCTATGTATTAGGAAACGATTATAATTATATGCAAGACCCCCTCTCGGAGCGAATTACATGTTGATTATATAGGATTAATCGCCGTCTCCAGTCGATTAATCAAATACAACTCCCAATCGATCCTAAGACAAAGTTTCCACAATTAGCTCAAACCTCTCGGTTCTATTGCTTAATCATGTCAATTAATGTGATCTCGAATCAAATCTCCCCTCTCGGTTCCAATTTAATCCCTAATAAATTGCTAAACAATTGACGAAGTCATTTAACAAGCATTATGAACAATTAATCAACTAATAGCATAACACGAGATTAAATTAATCAGGTAAAAATCACTAATCACCCACAATCTACTTTCTAAACCTAGATTAAGGAAATTTAGTCAACCATGATCATAATAAGAGATAAACACAAATATATAGACATAATCATGTTCATATAAATATTAAATGAAAATGGAAAGATAAAACCTATTTCAATGTTGATCTTGATCTTCAAGTTCAATTCCCCACCTTTTTTCTCTCTAGTTTCTCTCTCTAGAAACTATACAAATGATGAAATATAGCTAAAAAACTGAAGTGATAGGGTTCTATACATATTCGGGTTTTTTTGTTTTTTAAGGTATTGGGCTAAAAAATCACATAAATGAGCTAAAACTCATCCAATTCCGGAGGTCTTGCACGGTTCGTGCAAGGGTGCATGGTCATGACCGTGCAATACCCCAAAATTAGTGGATTTTATGTTCTATTGCACGGGTCGTGCAAGGTTGCACGGTCATTGTTGTGCAAGGCCAAAATTAGTCCAATTTCCAAGCCATGTTTCGAGGTCTTCGGGTCCGAATTTGGATTTTCCTCTCTGAGACAAAATTGTAGCCCTTTGAGTTGGATTTCCAATGCCGCTAATTTCACCTCCATTGGATATTTATATATCAAGATATGCCCAAAATACCAAAGGTGTGTCAGTTTAACATTCTACATTTTCGCCTCTCTTCGCCTGACATTTTTGTCCCTTGCTCTTTCACCCTCGTTTCTTTGACTCCTTTATGTTCGTCGTACTTTTAATCTATTTTACCTACAAAATACTCAAAAACCGATTTTTCCGACGAAAAAAAGAAAATACGAACTATATGACAAACGAGAGCTTAGAATACACAAATATACGATAAAATCTCTATTCTAAGCATGCTTTCATAACCGAAAACCCCGTTTGCCACATTCCCTAGATGCTTGTTTAAGCCCATTTAGGCTTTTCTTGAGCAAACAAACATGACCTATTTTAGCTTTAAAATGCCCATCAAGACCTCTTCATGTAGATAACCATGACCTGATTTAGCTTTAAAATACCCATCATGTGGTTTTAGTTGGATCGCAGTGTCAGGGGACTGTGAAGCGGTCCATCAAGCTCCATAACCCAACATTGTTCTTGATGTTTCACCTATCATGGAAAAATCCTATGGTATGTTAATTAATATATTCTACAATCGCCCTTCATATTTATATTCTTCCTAACACTAAAAATTCCTCTGCTACACGTCCTAACTCTTACTCGACACAGATCCGCAAATCAGAATTTTCTGTTTTTGTACTGCCAGCAAGTTACATGCAGATTGGGGGTTTTGAAACCTTTTATCCCAACTTCCATTCTGTTATTATTTATTTATTTATTGTGCAGTAAAGAGTCACATATAGTATTATTTGTTCAACTAAAATGTATTAACCATTTACCAGAAAAATATTACTTATAGATATTACGTTTAGATTTAGCAATATAACTAGAGTAATTTTTTTCAATAAAAATGTAACACACATTTGAAGTAAAATAATATTTATAAAAAATATAATACATTTTGAAAGATTTGATATGATTTAATATTGGTTTGGTATTATCTTTTTTTAGGTTAACTAGAATTTCCCGCGCGCGATGCACGATTTGAAATATTTTTATTTGTAGAAAAAACCAAGCTAAAAAATCAAATAAAATAATTGAATAACTTAATTTTTGTTAAATAAAAGAGTATTAAATTATCTAATAGCTTTTAATTTCATTAATAACTATTATTTAATTTAATTTTTTTGCAACTCATATTCAATGTAAACAGTTCAATTCAGACCCAATCAAATGATTCAACTCATATTACATAAAAAATCTAACCTAAATAATTGACAAACAATTGCATTTTTTAATGTAACTTATTTTAAATATGCAATGTAGATGTCAAACTAAAGGTCATGAAAAAAGTTTGCTATGTTTTACATTTAAACCAGAAAAAGAACCGCAACTATTTTCTTTTTAATTTATTTTAGGGATAATTACAAAATGGTCGCCGAACTATTAGCACTTTTTCACTTCGGCATATAAACTATTAACATTGGCTAAACCGCCGCCAACCTATTTAAATATTACTACTCGAAAGCTACCGGCCATAGTACCGCCCAAATTCATTGCACACCCGGTTTTGCAAAACCACCTTTTGGGACAGAATTTGAGCGGTATTCTTGCCGGCAGCTTTCGAGTAGTAATATTCAAATAGGTTGGCGGCGGTTTAGTCAATGTTAATAGTTTATATGCCGAAGTGAAAAAATGCTAATAGTTCGGCGACCATTTTGTAACTATCCCTTTATTTTATTTTTATTATAAAATGAAATGAATCAATCAAACTTTGTCACCTATAATTTCTTTATATAACAATTTGCCAATAAAATTTATATTTAGAACTAATTTTCGGAAGATTTTATCATATATATACAAATCTTTACCCCATGTATACAAGTTCCTTTATTATGTTATTGTAATTTAAAATACTAGTTTTAGAAAGTGAAATTGGCGAGAAATTATATCCGATTTCCTTATATAGAGGGTTCTCTTTTATTGTATAGCAAGATTGTAATTAACATGATCTCCTTTCCTGTTTTCTGGAGATTACTGTTTTAATTGGCTTGTATATATATAACCTTATGTTACATTTTGTACCAATCAATCAATATACAGAAATCACATCCCAATCACTCGTTGGTCTAGTTTTCCAATTCTGTCATGGTATTAGAGCGGGCATGGATCCAGCTTCCGCAAAATCAATAACATTCTTCATTCTCTATCTTTTTTCTTCCCTTCACCATGAACAAAGACGGTGACAACAAGTCTGAAAGCAGTGTCATCAATTCAGTCACGGTCGATGTTATGTCCCCTTACTTCATCTCGACTTTCGATAACCCTAATAAAGTCTTTGTTAGTGATCTCCTTCGAGATGGAAATTATGCTGATTTGGTTGGCGACATGAGCAATGCTCTTTTTGCAAAGAATAAATTTGGATTCGCCGATGGGTCGGCTCCAATCCTGATTGAAGCCACGACAGATTTACTGTTATTGAACTGTTGCAACACGATGTTGAGGGGTTACTTGTATAGCTCCGTGAAAAAGGAGATCATAATAGTGTTAAAGACGCTAAAACAATGCAAGAAGTTTGTGAGGATCTTCGTGAGCGCTTTGGCAGTGAAAGCGGGCCTAGGACGTACGAGATAAAGCGTGCGATAACTCTCACTAGACAATACTTTTTTTTTTTTTCCTTTTCTTTTCTGTTTTAGCATATTACACTAAACTTAAGGTTTCATGGGATGAGATCCAGACCATTTTTTTCATCCCAGAAGTGCAAATGCGGCAGGTGCACTTGTGACATATCCAAACAATTTGTTGAGATGAGGAAAATGGAACGCCTATATGAGTTCCTTATGGGCTTGGATGAAAGTTTTGGGACTGTTAAAACTCAAATCTTGAGCAAGAAACCGACAATCACCTTGAGAATGGCTTATCATCTCGTATCGAAGGACGAGAAACAAAAGCAGATCACAGTCGCTGGATGGATGAATATTGAGGCAACTGCTTTCCAAGCACATGCCACTCATAAAAAAGACAAGGAAGAAGGAGAGAGAAAGGGCATTCAACGCAAAAAGCCGAGGTGCTCGCATTAGGGAAAATTCTACCACACCACCGAAAATTGCCATGCATCGGGTACCCAAAAGGATGGATAAATAAGGACCAAGATGGTGAGAAAGGGAGAGATGCTCGAAATGAGCAGAATAACATTGGAAGGATAACACACCAAGCCATTGACAACAGTCCCATTCTAGGACTAAGTGGGGACCAATACTCTAAATTGGTGAAGTATTTCAGCAAGAATTCTTACCCGTCGATCGCCAAACCAAGGGAAAATATTCCTACTGCAAACATGGCTGGTAAGATGACTAATGTAAACTCTTGGATAATTGATTTAGGAGCGAGCGAGCACATCACGTGGGATGGCACGATTCTTGAAAGTGAAACACGGTCTGGGACAGAGATGCCGGTAAAAATTCCAAATGGTGAAACCATACCCGTAACGAGTGTGGTAACACCAATCTTCCTAATGGGTTAAAAATTGACCATGTTATACCTGCTTTCACGTGCAATTTACTTTCGGTCAGCATATTAACTCAAGATTTAAATTGTGCCCTTATTTTCTTCCCGGACTTTTGCGTAATGCAGGACTTAGCTTCAAGGAACCTAATTAGGATGGGTAAGCATTACAATGGTCTGTATTGCTTGGAGTTGTTTACAAGAGAAGGTATAGCTATGACAATTACAGTTGAGCCTAGAGTGTGACACAAAAATTGTGACATGCATCTGTTTTGAAATCTCAATACTTCAATACTATTTGTGGTAATTTAATAAAGGATGAGGAGCATTGTGATTCTTGTTTAAGATCTAACTTTACGAGACTTCCTTTTCCTAGTAGTAGCATTCAAGCAAATTCTTGTTTTGAACTTATTCATTGCGACATTTGTGGCAGTTATAAAACACCCTCTTTTTCGGGTGCTCATTACTTTTTGTCTGTGGTTGATGATTTTAGTAGAGGGATATGGATTTTTTGGATGAAACACAACTCTGAAGTGTATCGTTATCTTACTATGTTTTGCAATATGGTGCATAATCAGTTTGGAAAAAGAGTAAAGCGAATCAGAAGTGATAATGGTGTTGAATTTCAATCCCGACAAATGTTGGATTACTATGTTGGTCATGGAATTTTGCTTGAAAGATCTTGCACTGACATGCCATAACAAAATGGGATGGTCGAGCAAAAGCATATGCACATTCTAGAGGTTGCTAGAACCTTACGTTCTAAGGCGGGGTTACCGATATAATTTTGGCGTTTATGTTTTAACTGCCACCTTCATCATAAATCGATTACCTTCCAAGGTTTTGAAAAGTAAGATCCCTTATGAAAAATTATTTGGTGAAAGGCCCACTTATGATTATCTTCGTGTTTTCGGATACTTAGTTTACGCTAAGGATAATCAAAATAGAAGGGACAAATTTAGCATGAGAGGCCAACCATGTGTCTTCGTTGGATACCCACATTCTCAAAAGGGGTATCATGTTTTTGACCTTGAAACAAAGCAAATATAGACTTCAAGGGATATGAAGTTCTTTGAAAATGTGTTCCCTCTTAAAGATACTAGTCTTGAAGCCAAAATTGACGCTTAGTTCATCAAAGGCAGGTTGAATGAGAGGATGAGACTATTGGGCCACATCTTGTTAATATTAATGATGGGGCGCGTCGGGTTGGACAGTTTTCAATAAAGCGGCCCATCATCTTTGCAAGAAAGTAATCCAGCACCTCAAAGTTCTAAAATGGAGCAGATTGCCCTACCTTGGCAACCCACTAATCATGATGCCCAACGGGTTGATGATCTTTTACGCAGAAGTGATAGGGCTAAACGGCAGCCCAAAGCATTTTGAGTCTTTCGTTAGAGAATTACCACGGTCCATAGCCTATGCGCACCCTATTGCCAATTCCGTAACCTCCACAGTAAATCCTTTATCGAATTTTCTTTCTTATGATAAATTCTCTCCTGCTCATAAAGCTTACCTTGCGGCCATCACTTCACATGATGAGCCTAAGTACTTTCATCAGGCTGTAAAGAGTGATCAATGGCGTGAAGCTATGAGAAGGGAGAAGATATAAGCTTTGGAGGAGAATGAGACGTGGACTCTTGAGCTATTTCCCCCTAGGATGAAAGCAATTGACTCTAAATGGGTTTATAAAATCAAGGGTTTTTATCGGTCAAGGACCCAAAATATAAGTCAACTATCAATTCAGGTTCTGAAAGATAATTTCTATCAATCCAAGGCCTAAAAGATTTGAAACTATCAATGGAAGAGCCACAAATCCAAAATCATTATAGTGCATGTTTGGAAAATTATAAAAAAAATAAAAATATAAACTTATCTCAAGTGGGGAAATCTACGTAAAAAATCTTTCGCTACATTGTTTTTTTTTTTTTTTTTTTTTTTTTTTTTTTTTTTTAATTATCGTGATATGTCTAAACTAATTAAATAATTTACAATGTTTTTAAAATATACAAATTAACAAAATTAACAAAAAAAGGTATTTATATAAGAAAAAAAAATCTATTTCAGTGATATATGTTTACATGAATTTAAATATTATGAATTCAAAAAGAAATTGCAGACTTTTTAATTTTTTTTTTGCCCCTCGTATGACTTAAAAAGAAATTACAGATGTTTAAATAATTAAATTAAAAAAAAAAAACTAACAATTCCAAATATTAAACTACAGAAAATTAAAGAAAATATCGTAAAAGACTTTTGAGGTATATTTCCCCTTCTTTTCACTTTGAGAAATTTTATTTTGTGGAATTTTATTTTGTGGGTTTTGTAATTTTCCAAGCAGGTCCTCTAATGATTTTAGATTTATGGGTCTTCCATTGATAATTTCAAATCTTTTAGACCCTAGATTGATAGAAATTTTCGTTCAGGACTTGAATTGATAGTTGACCTATCTTTCAGGTCCTTGACCGATAAAGATCCTAAAATGAAATATAAACCCAAAGGAGAGATCGAGCGTTACAAAGCACACTTGGTGGCAAAAGATTTCACACAGATTGAAGGGATAAATTTCCATGAGACTTTCGCACCAGTCGCTATAATAGTAACAATGTGAAGTCTACTCGCCATAGCTACAAAGAAATTTGGGCTATACATCAGCTTGGCGTTAATAATGCTTTCTTCATGGAGACTTAGCGGAAGAAGTGTATATGAGGATTCCACAAGGATTTGTAAAAAATGGAGAAATACGGGTTTGCAAATTGCGCAAAATCGCTTTATGATCTTCGCCAAGCGTCAAGAAATTGGTATCAAAAGTTTACTAGAGCCTTGCTTGATGTTGGTTTTAGGCAGTCACGTGCAGACCACTCCTTGTTCATATTCAAGCGGCGAAGAACTTATGTTGCTGCTCTCATATAAGTGGACGATGTCATTTTAGTTGGGAATGACAAATGTAAGATCGCCAAAGTGAAAAAAAACATATTCGAACGAGAAATTCAGTATTAAAGATCTTGGACCTCTTAAGTACTTTTAGCGATAGAAGTTGCGAGATCCTCGAAAGGAATTGTGTTGAGTCAGCGAAAATATACACTTGATATATCAAAAGAGAGTGGTTTACAAGGAGAACGACCCAATGATTTACCTATGGATCAAAACCTTCATCTTAGTACTGGTGATGATAGCCCCCATGTCGATGCACTTCGGTATCGCAGGTTGATTGGACGACTTCTTTATTTGACCGTCACAAGGCCTCCTCCAATTTGCTGTAAATCTTTTGAGCCAATTCATCACTGCACCTCGACGTACACACATGGATGCAACCATGTGTATTTTGCATTTCCTCAAGTCCACCGCGGGGCAAGGGATTTTTCCCTAACTCATGGAGATTTGGTTTTAGAAGCTTACTGTGACGTCGATTGGGGTGACTGTCCTATGACTAGGTGATCTTGCACCGGGTATTTCATATCCTTGGGGGGTGCCCTGTTTCTTAGCGTATAAAGAAACAATTAGTTGTGTCTCACTCATCGACGAAGGCGGAGTATAGAGCTATGGCCACCACTATTAGCGAAATTTCTTGGCTCCATTAGTTGCTTAAAGATGTTGAAGAGCCACAAACAAGCCACTCCTCTTTATTGTGATAATCAGGCTGCACGTCATATTGCGAATAATACAGTCTTCCAAGAACGGACTAAACATGTGGAGATAGATTGCTATTTTGTTAGTGAATGAGTCGAGTCAAGAGAAATTTCTCCCTGCCTAATCTCCACCGAACACCAAGTTGCAGACTTATTTACTAAAGCATTGGGGACAACTCATTTTCGTTTCCTCGTTGGAAAGTTGGGCATCCGTAATCTCCTTGCGCAAACTTGAGAGGGAGTGAAAGATTTGATATTGATTTGGTATTATCTTTTTTTGGTTAATTGTAATTGGCATTATCTCCTATCCTATTTCTGGAGATTACCGTTATACTTGATTTGTATATATACAGTCTGCTGTAACGTTCTTTATCAATCATTCAATATACATAAATAACATCCCAAACACTTGTTTAAGTTTATTCCTCTAGTTTTCCAATTCTATCACCTTTTAAAGAAAATGTGTGAATGCCCCTTGGACTAATAGCATTGCTCAAACTTCTAAACTTAGGATTTTTTTTCATTACTAAATAGACACTTTGAACATTTATAACATACTAAATAAGCCTCTAAATATCAAAATATGGGACAAATATGACGTCTTAAATATTTAATTAATTAACAAGATTAGTAAATTTAAAAGTTAACAAATCAAATCATAAATATATTTAAATAAGTGAAGAAATTAATAAAATAAATTTTTAAAATGTTTATTAATTTAAATATAAAATAATGGCTAAACTTGAGGGTTCTTATGTTTTTATCATAGTTTTAATTTCTTTTCTTACTTTATTCCAATAATGAGTTCAACTAGGGTGTTCCTACACAATTTTAATCATTGAATTAAGTTTTTTTTTAATTTTTTTTTTTTTTTTTTTTTTTTAAATTGAGACCATTAGATGATCATAAACAAGGTACTTGCTCATCTTTATTGTTCCATTACATTTATTATCTCTCCATGAGACAATTATTTCGACCTTCTAACATTCTTCTTAGGAGTCCAATAGAGTGAGATTTTTGGAGTCTGATGCATCATATCAAGTGAGCTCATGGGACCTAGAATCCATATCCAAATGCAGAGAAGACTTACTTCGTTCCTAAAATTCCAGATGGAATTAAAAGGAAAAATGAAACTGCGAATATGTAGTTATATATCTTAAATTAGGCTAGACATCACTGGAATACTTTTCTTTTCGCTTTCTTTTTAACTATCCGTTTATATATAATACGTTTAACACATGACAAAAATCACTTATGACACAAATATATGGATCTAAAATGGGACATGGGTTATGTTCCAATCCAAAACACTAAAAATTGCACCGGCGGCTCTAGTCAGTTAAAAACACACTAACCTCAGTTTGCCCTACGCGCATTTATGAATATGATAATTTTTCTCGGCAAACACAATAATTTTCTTCAGAAAAATATAATATTTTTGGACATTGTCCAAAATATATTACCTTCTCTTTGGTAAAAATATTATTTTCTTTTACCACAAAAGTATATATTACTAATTCTAAAAGAAATTTGCCCTTTTTGGATAACTCTAATTGTGTGCAATTGAAGAGAGAATTCACTTTTTCTTTTTAGGGGTTTTAGCGTATCCAGTTACATTTTTTTATCGGGGCTGCTTCTCTTGATTAGGCTCGCTATCTCAAGCATGCTATAACTCTTTAAGAGCAAGTCTCGGGGCAACGCATAAATTTGGAAAATTTCGGTATTCTCTTTAGCCCAAATACCTCATCCTCAGTGGCCAACTCCATTTGCGCAACTTTTGGAATCCCCCGTGTTGATTAGCACGGAAAATACTTGGGTTTGCCTTCGGTCGTTGGGCAACAAAAGTGAGACTTTTTCTTCTATTAAGGACCGAGTTTGGACATAAATTTTTGGATGGAAAGAGAAGAGTTTAAGCAAATCGGGAAAGAAAGTTTTTATTAAATCTATCATCTAATCTATCCCAACCTATGCCATGTCTTATTTTTGCATTCCGAACAACGTCCTCCTTGATATTGAAGCTATGGCTAGGTCATTTTGGTGGGGGTGATGGCAACGCCTCTCGCAAAACCTGTTGGAATTCTTGGGACCTATTATCGCGAAGAAAATCTGATGGAAGACTGGGTTTTCGTTCATTAAGGCTTTTGACATTGCTATGCTTTCGAAGCAAGCTTGGAGACTATTAACCAAGCCATCTTCGCTTCTTGCTCGAGTCCTCAAAGCCAAATATAACCCAAACACAACATTTTTAGCGGCTACTTCGGGCTCCAATCTATCATTTACGTGGAGAAGTATCATGGAAGGTCGAAAAATTATTCTCATCGAAAGCCAACGACTGATTTGTTCTGGGAATCAGACTTGCATTTGGACGAATCGCAGGTTTCCCAGCCCCTCCCCCCTTTATAGTTTCAACGCCTATTAATACTCACTCTCCGCATGAACCTCTTGCTTCTCTTATTGATGCATCAACACACACTTGGAAAGAGGAGCTCATTCGATCTGTCTTCTTGCCTTAAGATGCTAACAAAATTCTATCTCTTCACCTCTCCAACAACATTGGCCCTGCTAAGTGGATTTGGCATCATCATCCCTCGATCAAATTCACTGTTAACGATGCATATCACTTTATCTCGATGCTTGCCCCGGAACTCTTCGGTGCAGTACCACAGCCTTCCTCCATTGCTAGTTCGTCCACTGTTTGGTAGAGAACACTACAAGGAAAAGGGTCTTTTGAGATCACAAAAAGTGGTCTGAAATAATGAGTACAACTTAAGTGAAGTGGTCTCAAATAATGAGTATTTGTCACAACTTATAAATATTTGTCACAACTTTATTGTCATCTCAATAACTCAGACGCAAATAATATATTTGTGACCACAAAAGTGGTCTCAAATATTTTTTGCAACAACTAGTTGTCCCTAAAAGTAGTCTTAAAATTGTCTCAAATAATTTGTAGAGAGATTTGTGACAACAAGTGGTCAAAAATAACTTATTATTAGTGACCATAATTGTGGTGTCAAAAAGTTATACACAAAAGACCTCTTTTGTTGTAGTGAAATATGGAGCTTGAATCTACCGGTTGCATCTTGCACTTCGTCTGGAGATGTTGTCCCAATTCCTTGCCATCTTGCAACAATTTGCAGCCTCCATCTCCAGTTTACCCCATCTTGTGCGTTCTGCTCGAGCCTCGATTCTTCAACGACCTACTTGTTTTTTTTCTGCCTAATTTCCAGATCGATTTGAGCTGTTGTCTGGGCTATCGGAGTTTGTTTTCAGTTTTGCGCAGGAGAATGCTTCACTTTGGTTCCATGATCTGATCCTTGCAAGTGAGAAACATGTTGCTGAATATGCGGTCTGCATTGCGAGTCACCTTTGGTATCATAGGAATGGTATCCTCTTCTCTAGTATATCTATGGATCCACGCTCGGTTGCGATCTTGTCAGCTCGCCTACTCTCTGATTATCAGAATGCTCATACTAGAGTGGATAAGTCTCCTTTAACGTCTTTGCCGCCTTGTATCCCTCCTTTCCATGGGACTCACCTTTTCTTTGACGGAGCTATATCAGTATCTCATAATTCAGCTTATGTGGGCATTTTTATTGTCGATGCAGAGGGATTTTGTATTCATGCTTTTGGAAAGAAATACCTGGGTAACCCACTGCTAGAACTTCCTGAATTTCTACCACTTCGGGATGCACTTTTATTGGCCAAACGCCTTCTCCTCCTAGACTTTCATATTGTAGGTGACTCCAGTACAATCATCCTCGCTTCTTTGGGAGAGACAGATTGCGATACTTCATGTCTCCCGATTCTTCTAGACATCCGTGCTTTGCTCGAGATTTTGGTTGCAAATTATTTTGGGTTAGCATGAATGAAAACTTCATTGCTCATTCCATTGCAAGCTTTTTGAAATCCTGTAGGGAAGAATGTATTGATTGTGTTACCCTCGAACTTTCTTTGTCATTTAGTGCCGGCTGTTTCCAGCCAATTTAATATATCTCCGGTTTAAAAAAAAAGTTACACAGATTTAGTGACACAAGAGTGTTACTCTTAACACATAATATGTGTTAATTTAGTTCAATCGAGCTTTATGTTTTCAACAAACAAGAAGATATAATAAAATTAGGAGAAATGAACAAATTAGCATACGAATTAACACCTCGAACTCCTTGACCCTTGAATATTATTTCCTATCCTGACAGGCCCTTTGAATTTTTAAAATAGGCCGAACAAGTCTTTGGAGTTCTAAAAACATGAGATAAATAATAAAGTTAAAAATATTTAATTAATTCAAAATTAACAAATCAAATCAGAAATGTATTTTTGTAAATAAATTAACAAATTAATCTTAAATGTAATACACAAAAAATCTAAAAAATTATGTAATAGATATAACTAATTGAAAAGACATACAATTATGTAAATATAGTATATATGATTATATTAAAAAATTAAAATCTAAGAAAACATATCAAACCACAAGTAGCAACCACGTTTCTATGTTTGATTTTTTTAAAAATAAAACTTCAATATAGTGATATTAGCTATCCTTTAAGATATATGTCAATTGTTTCAGATTTATAAAATATTTTTTTAGATTATTTGGTTGTTTTAACATGTAGGAGGTCCATTTGTTTCTTAATTTTTTCAGAGCAATAAAGGATTATTACTTAACAAAAATCTTTATGTACAATATTACCAAGCCAAAAGGGAACAACTTCCCCCATCCAAACACACGGAAGGGGAGATGATAAAGAGAAACGAGCTAGAGCATGCGCTACCTCATTACAACTTCTCTTCATATGCATCACTCTAGTAATATGATCATATTGCATTACCTCTCTAATTTCCTCAACCAAAAGTCTACAATAATCCTAAGAATTTTCACACCCTGTGACTGCTTGCACAACGAGCAGAGAAACCGAATATGCCACCACTTGTGAATATCCACACTCGACACGAAAACGAATATAACTTAGAAGGGCCTCGAGCACAGCCGCCTTAGGCGATACTTGCCTTCGTATTTTGTGAGAAGCTTCTACCACTACCTTGCCCTCATGGTTACGAAGAATAAAATGGGCTGCATCTACATCCAAACGATTCCCCTCCATAGGCGACACCCACTCCACTAAAGAGGCCGAAACATCCCCACTCGGAACCACCTCTGATCTATGAGCTTCCATCACACAATCAAACTGCTTGACAAAAGCCTCCACCACCAACCAAGATGGACTACACCACCTTCTCTCATTCCCAAGTTTAAACTCACAAAGTGACCTCCATAGAAACCACATCGCAACCACAGATAACTGAAACAATTCGGTCCCAAACAACTGAAGCACCCTTTCAATACAATCAACAAGAGGCAACTCCTTCAACATCTTTAAAGACTCCTCAAAATAAGACGCTTTCCAGAAAGGGCGAACTAACTCACAAAACATAAATCCATGCATCATAAACCCCACCGAAACATTACAAAAAGAGCATAAGAAGAAATCGGAACATGATGTCTAGCAAGAATACCAGGTAGAACAATAAAATCCAACGACGCTTGCCATAAAAAATCTTTGCCTTTGGCGGAAACGAAAGAGATTAAAGAAATTTCCACCATCCCGTACTGAATAAGGATGAGTTCGATGGAGGGTCAAAACCACTGTCTCCAGTTGTACCCATTTCTAAACGAATACCGCCCCTTCCCATCAAAACACCAATATCATTTATCAGCGCGGACCTCCTGCCTCAAAGGAATATCCAAAATTGCCTCCACTTCATATGGAAGAAAACAATTCACAACTTTTCCTCATCCCACCTTCTGTCTGGTCTGATAAAATAAGCAACCGGAGCTGCTGATGCCCCAAATCTAGATGTATTACAAACAGAAGCCAATGTCCTATGTATCTCTGAAAGGGGCAATGGAGACTCCATCACCAACACGCCAAATCAACCCCTTCGAAATAAGATCCCGACTCCGACAAAGTGAATGCCACATGTAGGAAGGATTTGACCCCACCTCTGCCTCCACAATTTCCCCATATTTGAAGTATCTCCCTTTGAGTAATCGGGAGACTAGTGAATCATGCTTTTTGATTATTCTCCAAACCTGCTTTGCCAATAAAGCCCGATTAAAAGCAACCAAATCACGAAAACCCATCCTGCCCAATTCCTTTGGCTTACACAGCTTATCCCAGCTTGCCCAATGCATACCGGCCGAATCAGCTTGTGCCCCCAACAAAAAATTAGCACAAAGTTGCTTAATCTGCCGATAAATAGAAACATGCACACAAAAAACATGATATAACGTAGGTCGGAATTGCCTGCCAAACTACTTTAATCATTATTTCATTTCCACCTCGCGAGAATAAACGACTGCTCCATCTCCTAATTCTTTTCATCACTCTTTCTCTCAAGAGTCTAAACTCCATCTTCTTCTCTCGCAAAGAAAAAGTAGGTAAACTCAAATATAAATCATGCCCTTTCACCACTGCAATCGACAATAAAGTCAATCCTTTATGTTCCCTGAAGTAACCACAGAGCTAAAAGTGACCACCGGCTTTTCATAATTTATAAGTTGCCCATACTCTCTTTCATACAACCTCATACACCTCTTCACCTCTGCCGCATCAGCATGCATAGCCTGAAAGAACAACAAACTGTCATCCGCGAAAAAAAGATGAGATATCACCGGGCATGTAGGAGCTATTTGAACACCTCTAAACGACACACTGTTTTGCTGGTTTCAATAATAGCGAGAGACCTTGAGAACAAAGGGAAAATAAAAAGGGCGACTGAGGACCACCTTGTCGTAACCTACGAGTAGGCCTCGCATGCCCAACCACCTCCCCATTGAGGTTGTATGCATAAGAAACTGAAGAAAGACATCGACGAATGAATTAATCATCTCAATCCCAAAGCCCAGCTTAGCCATCAACACACAAAAAATCCTACTCGACATGATCATACGCTTTACTCATGTCCAATTTCAAAGCGCAATATCTCGATCGCGTACGCTTATTACACCTGATCCAATGCATGCACTCAAATCCAATCAACACATTATCCGTTATAAGCCGACCCGAAATAAAAGCACTATGTTGTTGATCCACCACTTTATCCAAGATAGGACCAAGGTGATTAGAAATTACCTTCGAAAAAACTTTCACCACGGTATTGCAAATGCTTATTGGACGAAAATCCTTCAGCGTGCGCGACTCCTCCACCTTTGGAATCAGTATCACCAAAGAATGATTCCATTCACTCAAATCTGCACCATTATTCTGAATATTCAGGACTTCATGCACCACCGCCTCCTAAAAAAAGACCACGTCTTTTGGAAGAATAATTTCGTAAACCCATCAGCACCCGGGGTTTTAGAAGGATGCATCTCAAATAATGCCTTTCAAACCTCCTTCATCATATACTGGCATCCCAAAAAAGCCCCCATGTCACTCATGACCGAAGGCTCGATCATATTCAAAATTTCCTGAATATCACCTACACTGGGCTGAGACGAGAGAAAAGATCAGAATAGAAACTTACGATGATTTCAGTCATAGCCGGCATCGAAGTACACTAATCCCTATGCACACTCAACAATCTACTAATATTATTTTTGCGTTTCCTTTCCGAAGCGGTAGCATTGAAAAATTTTGTATTCCAATCACCATATTGAATCCAGTTAACCTTGGCATGCGGATGCCAATATACCTCTTCCTTTGTTAACAATCTTTCTAAATCACCCTGAGTCTTTTAACCCTAGCTGAACCATCCCTCCCACCAAGGGTCGAAGAGCCAAATCAAGTTGTCCACGCGTAGCAACAATCTCATGCTTATGATTCACAAAACACAAGGTAGACCCAAGGTTGAAAATCTCGTCGATTTCTCGCTGAAACATGGAAGCTGCGACGATATGCTCAAGTAATAACGTTTTTGTACTGATTGAGCTGAGATTTCGCGATTTATCAGGAGAATCTCGGCCAAAAATCGCTCGCCAGTATTACGCCGCAGGTCTGCTATATGGATTCCAGCTGGGCGCGAGAAATCGGCGAGAAAATCGCGGATTTCACGCCAAACTCTCGTTTCTCTTGTATTTTATTTATTTATTTATTTATTTTTTCAGTTTACAGGTTTGCTTTTTGACCATGGTAAAGAGGAAGAAAGAACGCAGAGAGTGATGAGATGAGAAATTGAGATAATAATATTTCCTCCTATTTTTTCTCTTTCTACTGTGTATTGTGTGGGAAAGGTTTTTTCTCTCTCTACTGTGTATTGTATTATGTGGGAATGGGGGAGGGGTTGGGAGTCTTGGGACTTGGGAGAGGCGAGCGTTATCTTTTTATTTTTGATTTTTTGGTATTTTTATTTTTACTGTAAAATCATTTTCTGAAGAGTAATTGAGGGAGTGAGGTTGGGAGGGTAGGGGGCAAGTGGTAGTCTGGTAGGGGTTGGGAGCGTACGTAATGTTTCTTATGTACTGAACAGTTGTATATGCGTGTATTTGGCTCTAATATTAAATTAAAGATTAGAATTTAGTTAGGTTTATAACAATTTAATAAATATTGTGATAAATTAAGTGTTTTAATATATTTTTAGGCATTTTTAAAAAAAATTCACCGATATTCCGATATTAATCGAGATCTCACCGATATCTCCGTAAATTGAAAGATCGATATCTCCGTAAATACCCATATTTTCGTCCTTGGGTAGACCATTGTCTCAAAAAAACCGGAGCCCCATCAATGGCCCATCAATATCATTCCACATTGTTTCCATAGTAGATGAAAAATCAAATTCCAACACCCAGGAATGTCCAAAGAAAAACCGGAGAGAATGTCGAACTACACTACTCAGATTCCTTTGATTAAGTCTAATGCATATAGGTCTATGATCCAAATTAAAATAATCATATTGGAAATCACGGCCATAGGAAACATCAGACGCCAACTTAAGTTAGCAACAAAATGATCCAATTGTTCCAAAATAATTGGCCCATCACATCTTTTATTATACCACGTAAAAAAAATTCCCCTGTACATCCTAGATCTTGCACGCAATATCCAATAACTCATTAGAAAAAGCATTCATGTGAGATACCACCCGATTAACACCCCCAAACTTTTCCGAACCATACAATATTTCATTAAAATCCCCTCCTATAACCCAAGGCAAATCACGCAACTTAGGAATATCATATAAGCACCGTAATACGAAGATGTGGGACAAAATTCCCATAAAAACCCGTAAACCGCCATTCAACGAGAATAAATACACAATGCAATCCACATGACTCTTAGAATACAAAAGAATGTTCACATTAACAGATTTTTTTGACAACATAATTAGACCGCCACTACATCCATCCGACTTAACACAAAACATACCCAAAAACTGCAAAAACGACCTAACACGCGAACAAGCAGAATAAGAAAGCTTAGACTCACAAATAAATAAAACGTCTGGGTCCTTTGCAACAATTAGCTGCTGAAGATTACGGAACGGCCGTGGGTTCCCAAGCCCCCGGGCGTTCCAAACGATACAACTCATAATGACCGGCGGCGCTGGGCTACACCAGACACATCAGCTTCCCAGGTAAGATTGACAAAATCGGATCCACAACATCCACAAAAATGAGCCGCAATCACTTTTGCTCCACCCGATCACCATCTTCATCATTGTGGACCCGTTTCTTTCCCTTCTTCTTCTCCTTCAAGATCACCAGCTCAACCTCCGATTGTTTTTTAGTCGTACTACCTTCCACAACATCTAACACCCCATTTTCGAGCACTACCAGCCCCCGCTCCAGATAGAATCCCTTGAAATACCCCACCCACTGCCACTGTAGCAGAGCACCTAGGCACACCACCACCACCACCACCTCCATTCTCGAAAACTTTACTTGTCGATGCCAACATGCCTGCACTATCCACCAACTTCAACTGACCACCTTTTCCCGTAACAATATCATCACCCCTAAACACTTCCAACTTTGCACCGCCAACATCCAACAGCGCCGCAGAGTAGGTTTCCGGCTGCTCCTCCAACGGACACACTCTCGTCGATCCCAAATCACGCTCAGAAAGTGTCCCCGTGCTTCCCTCAATGACTGCCGAAGAAGTTAGACAACCAGGGGCTCTCTTAGCAGCTTCCATGCAAGATGAACTCACTTTAGCGTGGCCCTGTCCTGTAGACACAGCAGAATTTTTCTTTTCACCCCACACAAGCCCTCAACCGTGCCCATGGTGGACAATCCCTGACCATCCACCCTAAGCCAAAGCCCATACAATCTCGAACCCGCGACACCACCCTCCATTGACCCCACATCAGACCTGCAAGACCCTTCAATATGGTCTAGCTTACCACAAGAGTAGCAAAATTTGAAAAGCTTTTCATACCTACGCAGAACCACGTCTCTATTGCCTTGAATAGATATGGTCGTGCCACGACAAAGCGGTTGTAACACATCCAACATCACCCCCAAACGAAGATACTTGCCGATTATACACGGCGTATCCACCTCCAACACCTGTCCAACCCTACGCCCCAAAGGCCGACCAATTTCCTCCGTCATGTGGCTAAACTAAAGACCGTGTATCTGAATACAAAATCAAATGTACCGAATTTCTAGCGGCTCAGGTTTCTGATCACTTCGTAACCTAGCCAAACCAAGTAAGGAACCATTGAAGTTCCAGGGCTACTTCTCTAAAACCCTACTGCACTTCTCGATCGTGCCAAATTGAAAGGCAAGCCTGCCCACGCCAACCTTAGTCACCTCCAGCGAACCATCAAGGTTCCAAATCCGTCTGAGCGCACTACCAAGATCCTGCAAGCTGATTGTACGTGGAAAAATGAAACGGCCATAGAGGCACGACTCCATCGTCTTCTCATCAGTGGATGTCACTACCACTTTATCAGCTTCAGCCTCTGATAGCTTTGACGAGCCCCACATATCCGCGAGGGAGGACGCCATCTCATTCAACATCAGATCTCAAAAGATGAAAAATAGAAAATCTTAGAAATGTTAAAACCCTAATTACGAAAAGCACACCGAGATAGCCTTGTAAAGACCCCAAACTATCCAAGTAGTCGAGATCCTGGTGGAAGAAGACTACGTGTAGCCGGAAAAACGCAATCAAAGCATGGAAAGTCTCACGAAAAGGATAGAACTCTAACCCTAGATGAGAGTAGGTTTGGCTTCACACAAAAAATAACTAAGTACAATTTGTTTCTTATTTAGAAGTTCATGACCTTGTTTAGCCGAATAAGAAAAATCCACTTCAAGCTCAAGGTGGTATTTCATGGGCCATTCAAAAGTAATGTGCAATATGGACCTAAATTGCACCCTAAAGTACATACATGTTTTTTTTACTTGAGTACTATTTATTTATTTATTTTATCAGCAATTGAACTCTACAATATTTGATATTATCTATTTGCAACCTACAACAAACCTTTCCAGCAAAAACCGAAATTTTGAAGGGTATCTTCATTATTTTCATGAAAATTGTCTTGGAAACCTGAAAATTATATTTAAAAATCTAAAAGATAAATTAAAAATATCTGCAATTATGTTTAAAAATATGAAAAGTAATTTAAAAAAAAAAATCTGAAAATTACGTATAAAATCTAAAAAACATTTTAAAAGATCTGAAAATTTACTTGAACAAACTCTAAAAACCTGTTTCAATCGCTTTGTAATAATTATTATAAAATTATTCTTTGGATAAATCTTGTAATTTTACCATCCCACCTCGTCCTCGCGGCCCATCAAACTTTTAAAACACTTTTCAACATTTTAAAGTAATTTACATATTTTTAGATATTTTATAAAGATTATTTTATTCAGTCATTTTTCTAAATATTTTTTTAACTGTGTACTATTATTTTCAGTTCACAATGATAATTGCAGCGCTTTACAAAAAGTACAAGGATTTCTCAAAAAAAAAATCAATTTTCAACAGCTGTTGAGAAATCATTTATGAATTTCAAATAGTATCTTATGATATTCTACTACCTCCACCCAACTTAATTTGTCTACTTTGATCGAGTCGGAGGTTAAGAAAAAACAAATTTTATGAAATCTTTGATTTTTTTAAAAGTGGAAATTGAGGGTGAAGATTTTGAGAGTTAAAAATTATGAGATAAATTTCATTTTTTGGGCTAACAAAATTATTCAGGACAAACCAAAAAGACAAATAGGCAAATTAAGCCAGAACGGAGAGTTTATTTTTTACGATATTTGAATAATTTAAATTGCTTTAGAATCTTTTTTATTATTTTAGAAAAAACTTTTAAATTTTAATATAATTTTAACAATTTCACAAAGAATTTCCAACTTTCTAAAATTTAATTTTTTATATAATTCCCAGGTTTTCGAAAACTAATTTTCAGAAATACTTGCCAGAGGTTGCAAGCAGATAATCCCATACAGTATAGGGCGCAAACAGAGATAGAAAAAACATTAGGTACTTCAGTAAATCACATATATTCTTCAGGGTGCAAAATAATATTAACTTTTTTATACCCAAAACCAACGCACGAGTGGGGACTGAGGACACAGTAGATGAAAACAACAAAAATAATAAGATACAACACCGGCGACAATCAACTTCATCATACACGCGCGCCACTTCATTTACAACAACTGTACAATACTTTCACAAATTTTCATGGTTCGATGATCTAAATATACTCATCGAATCCAAAGGATGCAATGTCCAATAACCAATCAGCTGCAACATCCACTTCTTTGAGTAACTGTCCCGTCTCCCGCACCCTGCGCCCGCCCATACCCAACTCTGATGCCCGATGACTGCAATTTTCATGAAAAATATTAATCATAAACTTTTGTTTAAACACAAGTCGAGGATTAATTATCTGTCAGTTAAGCAATGGGATCTGCATCACATCAATCCATTGCGATACAAGTGTCTGTTGATTACATAAAGAAATGTATATCATGCAAATCATAACACAGGTTAATTATGCTTTTGCCAATCCAGTTAGCTGGGTAGAACTGTTTGCTGGTCAATAATCATGACTATCTCGTGCATCTCCAGCTCAATGAGACCAGAAAGACATGTCAAGTCCATAATTTAATTTCAACTCTTGTTTCACCAGAACTCAAGTTGCAAGCCACCATATTTATAGCATAAAACTAGTTTCGAAAGACTGAAACAAAATAGGACATCATTATATATTAAAGCAAGTTAAACAGAGTACAAGGTTGCTCTATATTCATATTGTATTTATCATATCGGTACATCATAACTCAACTTAATGACAAGTGGTTTACCTCGTTAGATACATCAAAAACTCCTTCCTGAATCTTCTGGAGTATCTTAGCTGAGGTCTTTGTAAATGCCTGCACATCAAAATTACATTTAAAATGAGGCAATAGTAACAGTTACTAGTTATCATTAATAATTGTCAACTCCTTTGTTTCAAGCAGTACCTCCTCAACATTTTGGGCTGTTCTAGCAGATGCCTCCAAGAACAGAAGTCCATTTTCTTTTGCAAACTGTTCTCCCTCCTCTTTGCTTACAGCTCTCCGGTGTGCAAGATCACTTTTGTTTCCAACAAGCATGATGGTCATATTTGGGTTTGCATGCTGCCGAGCATCTTCAAGCCAGCTTGCAAGGTGATTAAACGTCTCTCTCCTGGGGAGTATACATACGTCCATTTTGGTAAAAAACACCTTCTGTCACAAAAAAGACTTCACCTCGAGTGTGTGCGTGTGCGGCTGTGCATATATGTGTAATATACACAGACAGACATACACAAGCACTAACACATACATATCAAGTCATGAATCATTTTGGTCACGTACAAGAATGACTACCCTTTTCACTTATAATGAATCATCTCATTAAGCATATCGAAAGTTTCTAAAAGGATAAATATGCAGTCAGCTATGACTCAGCTATAATAGGAAATACCCATTAACATATACAAAAGATGAAAAAGATAACAGATATACCTGGTTATGTCATAAACCAGAAGTGCTCCAGCTGCTCCTCTGTAATAGGATCTGGTTATAGACCTGAAGGACTCTTGGCCAGCCTAAAACAGAATTAAAAAAAATATCACGTATACTTAAAACTTAAAAATATAAAACAGAGACATACATCACTATGGCCCAGAGAGAGAATTTTAAAAAGACCAGAAATAAACAAATATTTATTACCATACAATAATTTAGGAAAAAGAAAGAAGAAATAACAACACAACTATCATTTGATATATTGCAGACGGACCATGACGAATCAACTACACCATAAAATGTCTGTAACATCATCCTACAGAGTGATCTCATTCAAGGATATAATGCAGCAGATATTTGCAGAAGTAGCAGAAAGAGTTTACTTCAAGAAAACCTGAGAATGAGATTCATAATCGGAGCATTTTATAGATTATTCTACACAAAGCACATCAAAGATTAGTATAAATCCAGAACAGAAGACCAACACTTTCAGATCCTGTTCAGTGCAAAGACACTTACAACCCCTTTTTGACCTGGTTGGCATATGCAGAGGGGTTCAACAGTTCAAGTTAAAATCAGATACCGGTTACCTAATGTTATCCCAAATCAATGTTTTGAAGTATCTTCTTCTACAATTAACTACTTTAAACCACCAAAGCAACTCAAATAATCAATCATCAAAATTAATAAAATATGACTATAATGTAACATAAAAGGAACGTATGTAATTACCGTGTCCCATATCTGAAGCTTGATCGGTCTGCCATCAATAGTAACCATCCGAGCACCGAATTCAACTCCGATTGTGAGATCATGCACCGGCTGGAACCTCTTATCAGTGAATTGCAGAAGCAAACACGATTTCCCGACACCTATAAATTTCAAAATTCCAACAGGCAAAAAAAAAAAAGTAAGAATTAGGGTTAGTGCCTCTAGAGGTAATAGGAGTTTGTTCCGGTAGCAACCTGTGTCTCCGATAATTATGTATTTGAAGAGATAGTCGTACGACATAGTTCCTTTCCAGCGACTGCAGAGGAAGAAAATATACAACTGTCTGGGTGTCCTCCCTCTACTTCTGTAGATACTATCAAGGAAGAAAAAGCACGCTGCGCGTGTATATATGTATATATTGTTTAGCAGCAGACGTGTTCATTTTTTTATGATTTTCTTCTTTCCTGAAAAAGTATAGTTGGCGGTGTCGCCTCGCCGTAAGGGTCCCGGCTCCCGGGCCTTCCTCGATTGGAAATTAAAAATATTTGTGGTCGGAGTGTAATCAGCCGACATACGTATAATTTTTTCGATTTTATTTTTATATTTTTGTTTCGGAGTGATGCTCTATGGCATCCAATTAGTTTCTAATATAAGGATTATTGTGTAAATTATTAAACAAAGTTGTCGATAACTCAAGGAATAAAGATTAATAGATAATACTCCCTCCGTCCCGAATCAACTTGCATACTTTTCTAATCGGGATGTCTAACCCCTTTTGCACACTTTTAATTTCAGAAAATAAAATTTTACATCTCTACTTCACATTAATTATATAATTACAAATCTGTCATCACATAAAGGTAAAAATAGATTTAACTAAGTCAACATTTATAAAAAAAACTAATTTTTCTTAATATGTATGTCGGGGGCCTAGTACAAATTTATTCGAGATGGAGGGAGTATATCATTTTGTGTTTACTTAGAGAGAATAGGGTTTACACATTCTTTTTATGTGTTTATATTCTTCTTAGTTATATGTTGAGATTGAGGCCAAATTATCAGTTACAACATCAAAAAAAAAAAAAAAAAAAAAATGGACAATATAATGTTGTTCGATGACAACCTTTTATACATCCTCTTGACACATTCAATGAGAAGGGTTTCGTAGAGGGGAAGAAAAGTTCCTTTTGTCATAAGAAATCTGAACATTTTAATGCAATCAGTTGATGAATTTCAACAAAATTAATGAGATTGCATTTTAATATAGTGGATTGTGTAGCAACTTTAACCTTTGCACAATTGGAGGTAAATTTAATGAATTACAGCACTGTTCATCGTTCAATTAAAATTTTAAGTCTTTTTCTGTTATTTATAAGATTCAAACCTGACACACATTATTTCAAAGTCGCCCCTGCCATTTCTAATAAACTTTTTTTTTTTTTTTTTTTGTAATCGCCTATTGTATAGGCGAGATGCATTCTCTTTTGTTTCCCATTTTATTTAAAATTTGTATATATAATAATAATAATAACAATAATAATAATAATAATAATAATAATAATGGATACTCACTTTTTAAATAACCGAACTTTGGTATGAATTTGGATAATAATAATAATAATAATAATAATAATAATAATAATAATAATAATAATAATGGATACTCACTTTTTAAATAACCGAACTTTTGTATGAATTTGGATTATTATTATTATTATTATTATTATTATTATTATTATATATATATTATTATTATATATATATATATATAATACAATTTTTTTTTAAAAAATAAGAATGATCTTGCCTATATAATAGGCAATTTAAAAAAAAAAAAAAATTATTAGAAGTCGCCCCTGGCAGGGGCGACTTTGAATAGTGTGTGTCAGGTTTGTGTGAACTCGCCTATGTTCACATAATCTTATAAATTACAGAAAAATAAACTTAAAATTTTAATTGAACGGTGAACAGTGCCCGTAATTCATTAAATTTGGCCACAATTGAAGGCATTTACAGAAGAATTTCTTCCAGTTAAAAAGACTAGACTGGATAATGTTAATTGACATCCACTTTATGTAATAACGCTTTTGGTACAGAGCTTCAATATATGTCTGATAATGCGCAATCCGGTAATCAAGAACTATAACTATAATCCACACAAACAGAATATAAAAACACAAGATTTACGTGGTTCGATCCGGAGATCTACGTCCACGGGCAGAAAATCACTCTTGCCGAGGTGTTTCCTTTACTAGAACGTTGAGTTTACAGGTAGTAATTCAGTATACAGAGTCCGAACCCTAATTCAAAGTTCTTTTCTCATATTTATAGAGTCTCCTAATAAACCCTAACTAACTCCCTATTATCGTGCCTATTTTCCGCTGCATGGCGGTTGGGAACGGATCGTGGGCCTTGATTCGCGGAACAAAACACTCGTTGGGCCGACGCGTGTTCTTGGACCTGCTGGGCCTATGCGTGCTGGGCCGGTCAGTGGGCTCAGGTATTAACCCGACCCGAAGTGATCGGGCCATCCCTATCAGATGCCCCCCCCCAGCCGGAGCGAGGAAGGAGCTTCGGTTGTCACCGGGGTGGAACCATAAGCAAGAGGGGCCGTGAGTCGCGGTCGCGCCGAAGTGTTTGTGGATGACTAAGTCTATCCGCGTCCCAGGGACTCCGCGGCGCAGTCTGCGGAAGCGGAACCGAACTAGGCCGAAGTGCACGGGTCAGATAGCGAGATACCGAGTCTCCCAAAAGCAAGAAACATGTCGGAAGTACATAATGACCCGGCCGAGGTGAAGGGAGCACCGGAGTGTAGTAGTCTGGCCGAGGTGAAGGGAGCACCGGAGTGTGGCAGGATGGCCGATGTGAAAGGATCACCGGAGTGTAATTTAAATCTGCCTGGCGAAGAGTGAGGTTGATGTGATTGGCGGCGCCATCATGAGAGAGAGGGAAGTGAAGTGACACGCTCTGCTATTTCCCATAAACCGGACTGAGCCCGTATTATTCGGGCGATGCGGTTGCCGAGGAGGGTAGGAGTTCTCATATCTTGTTGTAAAAACTGTTGCCTTGTACAGGACTAACTTCAAATTGGGGATGCAGTGGGACGCTTCGGAAAAGAGCCAATCGGAAGCCCCGCAGTGGCTGTGGCAGCCAAGAATAAGGGAAAAACTGCTGAGGTGTCTCCCCGGGGGAAGACGTCACCCAGTGGGTGGAGAAGGCCTACTACACAGTTTTAACGCATCTGCCGGAGTGGCCTCTGTTGAAGTCCGTGACATCCAAGGGCCCGCGGAGGGGAGAGAGCCGGAGCTCAAGACCGAGGAATGACAGAATCCCGTAGGACCCGAAGGAGGTCCGGGAATAAATCTCAACGCCGGAGCGCCGAATACTGGCCGGAGGCCGTAGATAATTGTAAAGAAAAATCTCCCCGGACGGATCGGGTTAATAGGTGTTCGGGAACACTATATGGACGGTGCCAATTAAAATCTCCCCGGACGGATCGGGCGGGAGTGAAACCTCCCCGGACGGATCAGACGGGAGTAAAATCTCCCCGGACGGATCAGGCGGGAGAGTGATATGAGTCCGGGGACGAAACATGAATCTCCCCGGACTGATCGGGGGAGAGATTTAATTGTCCGGAGACGAAACGTGAATCTCCCCGGATGGATCGGGGGAGAGATTTAATTGTCCGGAGACGAAACGTGAATCTCCCCGGACGGATCGGGGGAGAGATTTAATTGTCCGGAGACGAATAATAACAGTACTACTACATTAGGGCGTCCCCGTAACGTAAAAGAGAATACAGTAAGATGCACAAACAAAGAGTACTTATTCAATGATGTGTGCCGGAGCAACCTAAACAATCCGAAGAGGAATCACAACGAAAAAGAACTGTACAATAAATGTAAAGATAAGAACAGTACTTGTTATTCGATGTTCATAGGCCCACGGTCATGATAACCTCGGCTTTGGGATGAACCCCCATTCTGGCCTGACCGAGGCTGGTCATCGGTCCGAGCAATGTACTGCTGCAAGAAACCGTTCTTTAGACAATCCTCGATTTCCTTGCTGAGTTCTCGGCACTCCTCTGTCTCGTGTCCATGATCATGGTGGTACGCGCACCACTTCTTGCGGTTTTGCTTCTCAGCCGGAGCAGTCATCCGCGGACACGACCGTAAATCGTTCTTGTGAATAGAAAGGATTTCGGCTCGTGACTTCGTCAACGGAGTCAATTGTGGAATATCGCCTCGGGATTCTGAACGCCCCGGGGTCAGGCGGGAAAATGCGCTAGGTCGCGGACTAGGCCCGCTTTGTGCTTTGTCGGATTGCCGCTTGCTAGCGTGTTTCTCACGCTTCTGGCGAGTCTGCTCCTCGGCCTTAGCAAATTTGCACACTATTTTGAACAGTGCTCGAGTTGTGACCGGTGTGTTCCGAACTAACTCGGTGTAAAGTGCTCCGGGGCGGAGTCCATTCATGAATGCGTTGATGACTACGTCGTCGGGGCAATTTCCCACCTTGAGACTTACCGCTGTGAAGCGATCAAGAAATTGGGTAACGGTTTCACCGTCCCGCTGTTCCATGTTCATGACATCAGCTAGTGTGGCCATGGGCTTCGCCCGTGCTTCGAACCGTGCCCAAAAGTGCTCGGCGAGTTCTCTGAAAGAAGATACGCTGTTGCGTGGGAGAGAATCAAACCAAACCCGAGCTTCATCCTGTAAGTACTCGGGGAAAATCTTACAGTAATGAAGGGATGTAGTGTTATCGCGGCTAAGCATGTTGTGCCTAAAAGCTCCAAGAAAATTGGCAGGATCTCCGGTGCCATTGTAAGGTGGTATGGCTGGCCGTTTGAGCCCTTCGGGGAGGGAAGTGGCCATGATTTCCTGGGAGAACGGTGTGATGATATCTCCATTGGCATCAAGACCCAAAATCCTGTCCAATTCAACATTGCGTTGAACTTGCTCATACTCTTGAAGATCTAGAGCATGAGGATTGGCATAGCGAACTCTCTTAGCCGCATTAAGTGGACGACGGCGATCCACATCAGTAGGTTCATCATTGCGAGGTCGTGATTCGTTAGAACTCCCATGGTCCTCGGAAGAACCAGGTCGTTCCCGTCGCCGATCCTGACGTCCGCGGTGCCCCGGGTCCTGTTGATCACGCGAGCGAGGTGGAGGTACCACGGGATTAGCATTATGGCCGGCAGGCCCCGCGACAGGCCCCGAGGGATGTAGGCGATTAACTGCCCAATCTTGAAGAATGTGTGCATGCTCTTGTAGGAAAGCCTGGAGCAGTTCTGGGGTAATTTGAACGTTAACCGGTGGTTGAGCAGCAGCAAGATTAGGGTTTTGAAGGTCTTGAGGGGGTGGAGGGTTTTGATTGCCCTGATGATTAGACGTACTCCCTGCCGGCAACTGCCTCGGCGGCAAAACTTGATCCACGGGTGGATCCTGGTTAGATTGATCACCGTGGCGAGATTGATTCAAACGTGTTGTCACCATGATTCTTGAATGCGATGTGAACGTAAAAAATTGTTGGTTAAAGCGTTCCCACAGACGGCGCCAATTGATAATGCGCAATCCGGTAATCAAGAACTATAACTATAATCCACACAAACAGAATATAAAAACACAAGATTTACGTGGTTCGATCCGGAGATCTACGTCCACGGGCAGAAAATCACTCTTGCCGAGGTGTTTCCTTTACTAGAACGTTGAGTTTACAGGTAGTAATTCAGTATACAGAGTCCGACCCTAATTCAAAGTTCTTTTCTCATATTTATAGAGTCTCCTAATAAACCCTAACTAACTCCCTATTATCGTGCCTATTTTCCGCTGCATGGCGGTTGGGAACGGATCGTGGGCCTTGATTCGCGGAACAAAACACTCGTTGGGCCGACGCGTGTTCTTGGACCTGCTGGGCCTATGCGTTCTGGGCCGGTCAGTGGGCTCAGGTATTAACCCGACCCGAAGTGATCGGGATTCTGTCATTCCTCGGCCTTGAGCTCCGGCTCTCTCCCCTCCGCGGGCCCTTGGATGTCACGGACTTCAACAGAGGCCACTCCGGCAGATGCGTTAAAACTGTGTAGTAGGCCTTCTCCACCCACTGGGTGACGTCTTCCCCCGGGGAGACACCTCAGCAGTTTTTCCCTTATTCTTGGCTGCCACAGCCACTGCGGGGCTTCCGATTGGCTCTTTTCCGAAGCGTCCCACTGCATCCCCAATTTGAAGTTAGTCCTGTACAAGGCAACAGTTTTTACAACAAGATATGAGAACTCCTACCCTCCTCGGCAACCGCATCGCCCGAATAATACGGGCTCAGTCCGGTTTATGGGAAATAGCAGAGCGTGTCACTTCACTTCACTTCCCTCTCTCTCATGATGGCGCCGCCAATCACATCAACCTCACTCTTCGCCAGGCAGATTTAAATTACACTCCGGTGATCCTTTCACATCGGCCATCCTGCCACACTCCGGTGCTCCCTTCACCTCGGCCAGACTACTACACTCCGGTGCTCCCTTCACCTCGGCCGGGTCATTATGTACTTCCGACATGTTTCTTGCTTTTGGGAGACTCGGAATCTCGCTATCTGACCCGTGCACTTCGGCCTAGTTCGGTTCCGCTTCCGCAGACTGCGCCGCGGAGTCCCTGGGACGCGGATAGACTTAGTCATCCACAAACACTTCGGCGCGACCGCGACTCACGGCCCCTCTTGCTTATGGTTCCACCCCGGTGACAACCGAAGCTCCTTCCTCGCTCCGGCTGGGGGGGGGGGGCATCTGATAGGGATGGCCCGATCACTTCGGGTCGGGTTAATACCTGAGCCCACTGACCGGCCCAGCACGCATAGGCCCAGCAGGTCCAAGAACACGCGTCGGCCCAACGAGTGTTTTGTTCTGCGAATCAAGGCCCACGATCCGTTCCCAACCGCCATGCAGCGGAAAATAGGCACGATAATAGGGAGTTAGTTAGGGTTTATTAGGAGACTCTATAAATATGAGAAAAGAACTTTGAATTAGGGTTCGGACTCTGTATACTGAATTACTACCTGTAAACTCAACGTTCTAGTAAAGGAAACACCTCGGCAAGAGTGATTTTCTGCCCGTGGACGTAGATCTCCGGATCGAACCACATAAATCTTGTGTTTTTATATTCTGTTTGTGTGGATTATAGTTATAGTTCTTGATTACCGAATTGCGCATTATCAATGTCCTTTCTACAAATTCTCTGTTTTCCATCTCTTCATTTCATTTCACTGAATTAGATTACATGGTTCTTAGAGGAGATATTATACACGTGAATGGAACACTCTAGATTATTGCTATCAACTGACAACGATTACTGAGGTACAAAGGCAGTTATAACCGCCTATCAAACTTTGCATGGCCTTCACTTAAGCTGACGTCACTCTTCTCACTCTCAATATGCTCTCCAAAAACTAAAACACATCTGATTGCCTAACTTCTTAAAACGCATAAAAGTCTTCTCTAATGGCAAAGTGAATTTCAACTTCCTTTTAATTCATTATCTTATGTGTTTTATTCACTGATGAAAAACCGAATTAGTAGCAACACTTACTGCACCAACATTATGACACCAACAATAAACTGACTATCAAGTTGACACTCAACTCTTTAAGCAAAGCAATGATCCATAGTGACAAGTGCAAGACCCCAATATTCGGACTCTGTGCTACTATGTACAACTACTCTCTGCTTCCTAGGCCTAGAAAAATGAAGTAACAACTCGTGAACTTTCTATCGTCCGCACAACTAGCTCAGTCAGTGCAAACTCAGTTAGGACAAACTTCTAAACATGCTCAAATGTAACTCCATGATTACTTGTTCCTTGAAGATATCTTAAAATTCTCTTGCACGACCCCCATGGTTTACTATGGGATTATGCACAAACTTGCTTAATTTGTTAACCCTGAAGGATGATTCTGGTCTTGCCATGCTGAGAAACTGTAAAGCACCAATTGTACTTCGAAAAAGTGTAGGCTGGTCAAAGATGTTATTATCATTTAGAGCCAATTTCTTGTTAGGAAAATACGGTGTTGGACAAGGCTTGGACATATCCATAACAGTTTTATGTAACAAATCTCTAACATATTTGGTGTGATTATTCAAGACAAAACCTCCTGTAACGACCTGATTTTCATAAAATAATTTAATCTAATTAAAGTGCTATAAATCAAATCATGAGATATTTATTTCTTATAAGTAAAAGACAATTCATAATCAGGCCATTAAGGGAACCACATAAACATGCAAATACTAAACTCCCTTCACACATAACAGGAAATTAATATACCTTATGTTGGAAATTAGTTTGGAATCTTGGGTTTTGACCCAAAATTAGCCAATTTAATTATTTTAATCCATTTGTGAAAAATGAAAATAAGTTGTAAATTCGTAATCTACGTTTCGTGTAGATGAATTTAATGTATTAATATGCTCAAAACCAATTTCGGGTGAATGAGATATTAATTGTCAAATGTTCCAACTTAAACTTGGAAAGTTGAAGAGTTTATAAAGAAAATTGGTACGAAGCACCATTCGAGCCGGGCCTGCACGTGCACGTCACATTGAGTTTCTTTAGAGGTGCACTTTGCACTTCGCGAGGAGCTAGAGGAGCCTTAAAGTTTTGGCCAGATGGTCCGGACGGGTGGCTCGCGGGTTCGTGACGGTTCGAGTCGAGTGCAGTAACGTGGATCGGGACAGGAACGGGTCAGGTCGGAGCAATTCGTCAGGAACCGGGAGGTCCGATCCTGCATCGGATCGGATCGACCCGCCAGCAGGTCGGGTAGGTTCGAACCTAGTCAAAGGGGTGCCACCAAGGGTCAAGAGGTGACTTTCCAGAAAGACACCACAACTCTTTAATATATATATAAATAGCCCCCTCCAGTTTGCATTTCATTCACTGAAAATTCCCAAGTTATATTCAAATTTCAAAGTATTTCAATTCTGCATTAGTTGTGTCAGAAAGTTCCAAATATCCGAGTACGTTCGCCGATAACTTCCGATTCGAGTGCAACGGTCTGAAGTTTTAAAGCTGTTGTATCTTGGAGGCATTTTGCTTTTATACGTATTGCACCTGTGTAGGTTGTAATTTCGTCTTATGGATATAGAGTCAAACTCTAGCCTCGACTTTGTCTTCATTAAATACATCTTCATCTAGACACCTCTATTATCGAAATCTAACAGCATAAGACGAAATTTGTTGTATATTCAAAGATGTCTTCTATTTCTACTCCTTCAATTCCTGCTGCTCACGCTGAAAAATCGGCAAAATTTGCTGGAAATGATTTTAAGAGATGGCAGCAGAAAATGTTGTTCTATTTGACAACACTAAGTCTTGCTCGTTTCTTGAGAGAAGATCCTCCTATTGTAGAAGTAGGTGATAAAGAGGGGATGAATGCTTTGGACGCTTGGAACCATAGTGACTTCCTGTGCCGCAATTACATTCTGAATTGGATTAGACGACTCACTTTACAATGTCTACCCCATTTTTAAAACCGCAAAAGAATTGTGGTTATCTTTGGAAAAGAACTACAAAATGGAGGATGCCGAAAATAAGAAATTCATTGTTGGACGGTTCCTCGACTTCAAAATGGTGGACTCAAAGATGGTCATGGACCAAGTTCGAAAGTTGCAGTTGATCCTCCATGGGATTCATGCCGAAGGTATGCAACTATCTGAATCCTTTCAAGTAGCCGCGTTAATAGAGAAGCTACCGCCTCAGTGGAAGGAATTCAAAAATTATCTCAAGCACAAACGCAAGGAAATGGGGCTTGAGGACTTGATTGTGAGACTAAGGATCGAGGAAGACAACAAAAAATATGAAGTTAAGAGTGACAAGAACCGTAGAGAGGCACGAGTAAATTTGGCTGAGTCCGGAACTGGCAAGAAGAGGAAGCGCGGTGCTGGCTCTAATAAGCAACATAGGACCTCGAACAAAAGGTTCAAAGGTAACTGTTACAATTTTGATAAGCCCAAACACAAGTCGAGTGAATGTCGAAACCAAAGAAGGCAAATTAAGGTCATAAGAATCAAGCAAACCTTGCCGAGTACAAGTCCTTGCCAGAAGAGATGTCTGAAATGGATCTATCTGCCATCGTATTCGAGGAAAACTTGGTAGATAATCCAAGGAAATGGTGGATCGACACAAGGGCTACCCGTCATATCTGTTTAGACAAGGAACTATGCTCCACTTTCCAAGAGATAAATGACATAAAGCTCTCCATGAAAAGCTCTGCAACGTCTCCGGTGGTAGGATTGGGGAAAGTTGTGTTAAAGATGACGTCGGGAAAAGAACTAACTCTCGTGGATGTGCTGCATGTCCCAGACATTTGCAATAATTTAGTCTCCGGTTCTTTATTGAGTAAGGCCGGATTTAGGCTTGTTTTTTAAGCAAATAACTTTGTACTGACCAAATGTGGTCAATTTATTGGGAAAGGCTATCTCAAAAAGAGCATTTTCAAGATGAATGTAATGACTGTAAAGCGTGACATTAAGCGCAATATTAATATAAGTGAAGTTAATTACTTGCTTGAGTGTTCTAATTTATGGCATGGTAGATTAGGACATGTAAATCAAAATACACTTCGACATTTAGTGAATTTAGATTTACTTCCTAGAATGGAATTTGATTCACAAAAGTGTGAGATCTGTGTGGAGGCAAAATTGGCCAAAACAACATTCCATTCAGTGGATAGAAGTACTTCACCTCTAGAACTTGTCCATACTGATGTATGTGATTTGAAGTTTGTGCAAACTAGAGGTGGTAAGAATTACTTCATTACTTTTATTGATGATTGCACAAGATACTGTTATGTATATCTTTTGAAAAACAAAGATGAAGCCATTGAGGCGTTAAAAAATTATAAGAATGCAGTTGAAAATCAACTTACCAAAAGAATCAAAGTGATTTGAAGTGATAGAGGTGGAGAATATGTAGCTCCATTTGAAGAGTTTTTCCAAAAAAAAGGGGTATTATTCATCAAACTACAGCTCCATATACACCTCAATCAAATGGCGTTGCAGAACACAAGAATCGAACTCTATAAGAGATGATGAATGCTATGTTGATAAGTTCGGGCTTACCCCAGACCATGTGGGGGGAAACAATCTTGTCTGCCAACTACATTCTTAACAAATTGCCACATAAGAAGAGGGACAAAACTCTGTACGAGTTGTGGAAAGGAAGAAAATCTTACTACCATTACCTCAAAGTGTGGGGGTGCCGAGCTAAGGTTGAAGTACCTAAGCTAAAACAAGTGAAAATAGGACTCAAAACTGTTGATTGCATTTTCATTGGATATGCGCATAACAATAGTGCATATCAATTTTTGGTGCACAAATCAGACGTTCCTGAAATGAACGTGGGAATGACTATTGAGTCAAGGAACGTGGTGTTCTTTGAGAACATATTTCCTAAGAAGGAAAACATAGAAGTAAGTTCTCGTAAAAAAACTTATGAAATTGCAAATGGTTCACCTGTCGAGGTTAATGAGGAACCTTAGGTTACTGATGAACCTAGACGCAGTAAGAGGGCCAGAAACGAAAAGTCCTTTGGGCTGGATTTTTTTATCATACATGATGGAAAGTGAACCCAGGTCAATACATGAGGCATTGTCTAGTCCAGATGCTCCTCTCAGAAAGAAGCAATAAACAGTGAAATTGAGTCCATCATACAAAATCACACGTGGGAGATTGTAGATCTACCACCAGGTTGTAAACCACTTGGATGCAAGTGGATCCTAAAAAGGAAGTATAAAGCTGATGGATCAATTGATAAGTATAAGGCTAGATTGGTAGCCAAAGGGTTCAAACAAAGAGAAGGTTATGAATTCTTTGATACGTATTCCCCTGCTACGAGGATCACTTCCATTAGAGTTCTCATTGCTATTGCATCATTGCATAAGCTTGAGATACATCAAATGGATGTGAAGACGACCTTCCTAAATGGGGAATTGGAGGATGAGATATATATGGAACAACCTGAAGGGTTTGTTGTGCCTGGCCAAGAAAAAAAGGTGTGTAAACTTGTTAGATCTTTGTACGGACGGAAACAAGAACCTCTTAAATGGCATGAAAAATTTGAGTGCGATAAGTGTATCTATATAAAGGACATTCCAGAAGATTATGTGATAATGTGTCTATTGATGACATGCTTATTACGGGGAGTAATCATGACTCGATCATGAATACTAAAAACATGTTAAAACGAAATTTTGACATGAAAGACATGGGTCTGGCTCACATCATCCTAGGGATGAAAATCTCTAGAACTCCTGATGGAATTTTCCTATCACAAGCTCATTACGTTGAGAATGTGTTGAGGAAATTTGATGCTTATGATATACCCCTGGCTAACACTCCTGTAGATGTTAATCTACACTTAGCAAAAGATAGAGAAGACTCAGTGCTGCAACTGAAATATGCAAGAGTTATCGGAAGCCTGGTGTACTTGACAAATGGTACGCGTTCTGATATAGCATATTCAGTTAGCAAACTTAGTAGATTTACAAGTAATCCTAACAAGGATCACTGGAAAGCTCTGATGAGAGTTTTAAGGTATTTAAAACATACCATGAATCATGGAATTTTGTATACAAGATATCTAGCCGTGTTGGAAGGATACACAAATGCAAATTGGATATCTGATACAAAACACTCAAAATCCACTAGTGGTTATGTATTCACTATAGGTGGAGGAGCTATGACTTGGAAATCCTCTAAACAAACTTGCATAGCTCGTTTCACAATGGAATCGGAGTTCATTGTATTAGACAAAGCTGGTGAAGAAGCAGAATGACTTTGAAATTTCTTAGAGGATATTCCCGGTTGGTGTAAACCGGTGCCTCCTGTGATGATATATTGTGATAGCATGTCTGCTACAGGGAGAGCACAAAGCCACATGTATAATGGTAAGTCTCGACACATACAAAGGAGACACAATACCGTTAGACATTTGATCTCAAGTGGAGTAATCTCCATTGACTACGTAAAGTAAAAAAAAAAACAGTGCGGATCCGCTAACTAAAGGCATTGGTCGAGATCAAATATATAGCGCGGTAAGGGGAATGGGGCTAAAACCCACACTCTAAAGGGTGTTCATAGCGGTGTCTCGTCCATGATGACTAGAGGATACCAAGAACTTGGTTCAACAAGACAACTAAGCTTTGAAGCACTCAGTATTGCACTTGAAAAATATATTTCAAGCTCATTCTCGATTCCGCTCAAGTGCTGATTGTACCAATTGGTGCAAAACCTGATGACATGTGGTGAGGGTAAGCTTAACAACTTTTAATGATTCTTATACCTTCATGGTGGGGTATTTCAGGGTACCTTTAATAGGAGATCACCTATGTAAGTGTGAAGTGGGGCCACTTCAAACTGACAAATGTAATATTTTCAGTACATACTTATGAATCCGAGATCCACGACCAAAATGGACAATAACGTGAGAACCAAAAGGATATTAGAGTCATCACTTTGTGGTTGTCATTGTACTAGATTTACACAAAAGCTGACCAGTTCAAGACATCGTGTTCACTAAGTATCGAGTAAATATGGCATCTCACTAGGGAAGGTTCAAAGCCTAAAGCTACCTATCCTAATGAAGGGACGGCTCGTTGGGACTTTCTTAGGTTTACATTGCATTAATATCATTCATGTGGGGGATTGTTGGAAATTGGTTTGGAATTTTCGATTTTCACCCAAAATTAGCCAATTTATTTATTTTAATCCATTTGTGAAAAAATGGAAATAAGTTGCAAATTCGTAATCTTCGTTTCGTGTAGATGAATTTAATGTATTAATATGCTCAAAACCAATTTTGGGTCAATGAGATATTAGTTGTCAAATGTTGCAACTTAAACTTGGAAAATTGAAGAGTTTATAAATAAAAATATGGGAACTTGTCCCACATAGAAAAGTTGGAGTAATTGGATACTCCTTATTTAATAGAGCACTTGATAAGGAGTTATTAAATGTGCTCCCCTATGGTGGACCTTATGCTGGATCCTAGTGGGATTTTAGTCTTTGGCTAAATGGACCCGAGGATGGTGCTTCGCACCATCCGAGCCTGAGCCCGGACCCGCACACGCACGTTGCACATGTCGCATTGAGACGGTTTAGAGGCTCACTTTGCACTTCGCACGTACGCGCCGTCGTGAGGAGCTAGAGGAGCCTTAAAGTTTTAGCCAGATGGTCTGGACGAGTGGCTCGCAGGTTCGAGTCGGGTGCGGTGACGTGGATTAGGACAGGAACGGGTCAGGTCGGAGCGACCCCGTCAGGAACCAGTGCCAACCGGGCAGTCCGAGCCCGCAACGGGTCGGATTGGATCGACCCGCCAGCAGGTCGGGCGGGTTCGAATCCAGATCCACGAACCTGTGCGACCGGTCGGCCTAGCGCGAGTCAGCCTGCAGGTGCGACCAGCGAACTGGTTCGAGCCCAGTCAAAGGGGTGCCACCAAGGGTTAAGAGGTGCCTTTCCAGAAAAGGCACCATAACTCTTCAATATATATAAATAACCCCCTCCAGTTTGCATTTCATTCACTGAAAATTCACAAGTTATATTCATATTTCAAAGTATTCTAATTCTGCATTAGTTGTGTCAGAAAGTTCCCAATATCCGAGTACGTTCGCTGATAACTTCCGATTCGTAGTGCAACGGTCTGAAGTTTTAAAGTCATTGTATCTTGGAGGCATTTTGCTTTTATTCGTATTGCACCCGTGTATGCAGTAATTTCGTCTTACGGATATAGAGTCAAACTCTCGCCTCGACTTTGTCCGCATTAAATACATCTTCGTTTATACACCTCTATTACCCAAATCTAACACCTTATTTAAGCCTTAGCCATGTATTTAACAGATTGATTTAAAACATGATTAATCATATCATAATTTCATGTTGATCTCTGACCTAATAACTTCAAATATAAATCATACACCGCTTCGGAAACTTAATATAACACATAATCACATGCTCACAATAAATTATACTTTTAATATATCCGTAGCTAATACCTTTTGGCTAGGGAACATTGCAATAAGAAATTAATAGGTATATATTTATTATCATTGACTCATTGCACCCAAACACTTCTAATAGTATTCAAACAGTTCAACATGAATATCCAAATATCATAATATTCATAAAGTCTTATACCTCTACTAACCATGCAACCAGTCAATCAGCTTAACAATAACTAAATTCATAACATAAGAAAATAGTTGAATCGATTCCTATAAATCTCCACCGTTAAGTGATTATTGTAATTTAATTAAAACTTAGCAATAACATTTATATCCTTACTAGCTAGTCAAATATAATTAACAAATAGCTTTATCTCAACAATTATTTACTCAACTTGCATTAATAGAAATAAATTTGAATACTTGTTCACCATATGCTTTCAGCTCCTCTCATACTCCACAGACTCACTCCAAGTTAACTTGAAAGATCACCCCCGAAGTTTGCTCAACTATATATATACGACACCGAAGATGAACTTCAAAATCGTATAAAGTCAGTCAGGTATTATTTGAAGCTCAATTTGCTCAACTATATTTTTATTCACATATATATATATATATATATATATATATATATAAGCCAACACGACAACTGATGAATAATCAAGGTACATATATTTATTCACATATCTTTTGTAATTTAATTGATATGTATTTTGAATTTATTTGTTTGTATATTTTTATTTAATTTAAAATTTAATGTTATGTATAATTTGTTATTATTTATAATTGCAGACTTAGTATTAGATGATAAGGATATAAAGAATTTTGCTTTATTGGAGATTGAGAAGTTACTTATGAATCGGGGTAAGAGATTGAGTGACTATCCACCGATGCCCGTGCCTGACATCCAAAGATGCACAACTTATCAAAACAAATTCATTGTAGATGAGTTGCAGTATAATAAGGAGGAATTGCATAAGGAACACGAAGACTTGCTGCGAAAGATGAATACTGACCAACTACATGTGTACAAGGCAGTTATGGATGCAGTTGACGCTGATAAATGTGGTATATTTTTTGTGTATGGATATGGAGGCACTGGGAAGACGTTTGTTTGGAGGACTCTATCGGCAGCAATCCGGTCAAAGGGAGATATAGTGTTGAATGTTGCATCAAGTGGCATTGCGTCACTACTACTACCAGGTGGAAGAACGAGTCATTCAAGATTCAAGATCCCGATCAATCTCAATGAAGATTCATTGTGTTCTGTCAAAAAAGGAACACCTCTTTCAGAACTCTTTATCAAGTGCCGGTTGATAATTTGGGATGAAGCACCAATGATGCACAAACATTGCTTCGAGACTCTAGATAAGACTTTGAAGGATATAATGGAGTGTGATGATACTTTTGGTGGAAAGACGGTTGTTCTTGGAGGTGATTTCTGACAAATTTTACCCGTTGTTCCCAAAGGTAGTAGACAAGACATCGTTAATGCAAGTGTGAACTCATCTTATTTGTGGTCAGATTGTAGGGTAATGAGATTATCCAAAAATATGAGACTACAAAATCTTGCTTCGAATGCTGAATGTGAAGAGTTGAAGAAATTCTCTGACTGGATTGCAAGTGTAGGAGATGGTACACTAGGAGGTCTTAATGATGGTGTTGTGGATATTGAAATACCGGATGACATATTACTGAAGACTTCAGGGGATCCTATTGCCGCAATAGTAGAAAGCACTTATCCCGATTTTGGAGAGACAACTGATGATTCATCATACTTAGAGGGTAGAGCAATCTTGGCACCAACACTTGATGAAGTGAACTATATAAATGAGTACATGACATCAAAAAATAAGCACGAGGGCAAGATGTATTTGAGTTCTGATAGCCATTGCAAGTCAGATTCAGGTGTTGACTTATTGCAAGATGTACATGCACCGGAATTTCTGAATACAATCAAGTGTTCCGGAGTACCTAACCATCAACTGAATTTGAAAGTGGGTACTCCTGTGATGTTGTTAAGGAACATTGACCACTCGCTTGGATTGTGTAATGGAACGCGGATGGTTATTACTAAGATGGCTGATCACGTTCTGCAAACAAGACTGCTTTCAGGAAGTAATGTGGGTGATACTGTTTTAATACCCAGAATGACTCTAACACCTTCAGATAAAAGATTGCCATTCAAGTTCCAAAGAAGACAATTTCCTCTCATTGTTTCTTATGCAATGACAATAAACAAGAGCCAAGGTCAATCACTCTCAAACGTTGGACTCTTTTTGAGAAGACCAGTCTTCAGCCATGGTCAATTGTATGTGGCGGTTTCTAGAGTTACAAATCGTAAAGGTTTGAAAATTTTAAGTTGTGGTACCGATGGTAAATGTTCCAGTAAGACTACTAATGTTGTGTATAAGGAAATATTTTAGAATTTGTAGAAATTTATTTTAATTCGTTGTAATGTTTTAAGAATTGTTTACTTTACAATTTCGTATGTCTTTTTACATCTCATTGTTTAACACTTTGTTTCCTTTTAATTATTTTTTATAATATTAAAATAAATAAAACATCTCCGTCTTTAAAATAAAACCATCTTTAATAAGAATGTCGTTCTACTTATAAAACTTAAAATAGCCCGTGCATCGCACGGGTGCATTTACTAGTAAATTTGAATACTTGTTCACCATATGCTTTCGGCTCCTCTCATACTCCACAGACTCACTCCAAGTTAACTTGAAAGGCTCAATAGTAAGTTGGGCGAACTTCCTTCAGCTCGTGGGGGATCAAAATTTATCACAATTACATACAAATTAAAAGCATAAAATATAAGCAGTGGAAACTTGTAACTTTTAACTTGAATAGTATATTCAATAACTTGAATATAAACTTGTAACTTGTAATCCATGTACTCATGGAACTTGAAATTGTATACCCAATAAATTAAACATACACGTGGAACTTGAAATATAAAAGTTATATATATATAATTCAATTAAGCACATAATTGAAATAAAAAGTAAACCCCCACCTGAATTGAGATGCAACTCAAAATATAGAGGCAAATTTGTCCTATTGTTCGTAATGCTCGTTAGTCTCGTTCTCCTTTCCAATCATGCGTGAACCTATCTTGATATTCAATTAATATATGAGATTCAGAAGTTTTGAATTTAGGGCTTGGTTGATGTTTTAAGAAATTTTATGAATTAACTTTGGAAGAGATAGAAAACTTTTGCAAGTATTGATTTGTTGCGCCGGAGCTATTAAATAATTCTTATCTCACAAAGGGTAAACTTTGATATTTAAAAATAGCTAATAGTTTGGAGTAAAAATATCATATTCAAATCTTAGATTTTCTCAAGAAGCATAACTATATATTTTGTATTTTTGAAATTGAAAGTGTTGAAACAAAAAATTCTTCATCAGTAATGGGAAAACCTTTATAACTAGAAAACGATGAGGTGGATCTCTTTGAAATTTTAATGTATGATAGGCGACATGCATATTAATAACATATTAAAAAATCAGAATTTTTGAATAATTATAAATATATGTTTCGAATTTTTTCAGATAATAGAATATCATGCAGAGGAGTAATATAAAAATTATATAAAATAAAATGTAAGTTGGATGAACTTGAAAGTTTTACAAATATCAACGCAATATGAATACAAAACATACTAAAATTTGGTAACTTTATGAATTTTCTGAATAGGAGAACAGAATTTTGAACGGAATACCTGTTTATCAGGAGGAGAAGAGATGGGAAGATAAAACTGGCATAAGAAAAAACCATATATATATATATATATATATATATCTAGGGTTTCAGAACTCCTAATTAGACTAGGGAAGTGCTTTCTTGCTCCCTAAGTAAAAATCATGGGCTAGCTTGGGTTTGACTAACGCCTTGGGCTCATGAACAAATTTAATATTCAAAATCCTAATAACATAAAATATAATTTTAGCCATAAATTAAATTAATAACTAACATAGTTTACAAAATAACAAATAATTCTCGTTGGACAATAGATATTAAATATAATAATAACTAAATAATTTGTGGGGCGTCACACCTCCTGCCAAAGTTCTTTGAACCTCAATACCAAGAAGATAATGAGCTCCAAGATCCTTTAATGAAAAATTGCTTGTTAAGTTGTCGTATAATGTGAGTAATGGTACCTTCATCATCCCCTATGAAACAAATAGCAACAAGGCCCCTTTGTGATTTCCATAAAATAAATAATGATCTGATATTGAGGTGCGAAAACCCTGGCTAAGTAGGAACTTCTTCAAATGCTTATGTCATGCTTTAGGAGCCTGCCTAAGGCTATATAAGGACTTGTCCAACTTATAAATGTACCCCTCAGGGTGCTGCATATAAACATTCTCCTTTAAACCCCCTTTTAAGAACACATTCGTTTAAGCAATCTGGTGCACATGCCAACCCCTGGTACAGGAAGTGTGAACATGAGCCTGATAGTGAAGAACTTAACAACTGGGCTAAAAGTGTCAAAGAAGAACATCCCAACAATCCGCTGAAATCCCCAGGCAATCAACATAGCCTTCAACCTTTCCACTGTCCCATCAGATAATGTCTAACTTTGAAGACCCATTTATAGGTGATAAGATCCATGTACCGGAAAAGGAACAAAGTGTTGATGAACGTACAAATGATCATTTCCTACATGTATTTCACGTTTATATTCTATTATGAATTGCACCCATTTGATGTGTCTAAGTTTAATAACGAGCAAAAGTGTATTTTTGGTTCGATTTTTCTTATTTGTATGATTTGATGCCTTTTTTGGTGTTTATGAGTCATATTTTGTAGGGAAAAAACCTAGAGGTTCAAAGGAGCCCTCTCTATATACCCCTCAATTCCAACATGATATCGAGGCATAATTAGGCCTAAACTAAGCCTGGACCTAGGTTAATTCGAAGTTCGTTAAGTCACCCAAAAAAGTAGTGAAAGGATCGGCAAGAGAAACGAGCGGAAGAGGCCTAAAAAATGACCGAAGACGAAAGCACACAAAGATGAAGATGGGCGGCGAATGGGGTCACCACAACCGGTAGCGGAACCTGTGATTTTCCAGCAAAACCCATTGTTCATACCGATCCATTATTACCACTGGTATCTGATATACGTCATGTATGCATGCCTTTAGATCTATTTAAGTGTTTATTTTGTAACATTTTTATGTATAATTGGTCGAGAATCGTTCATATTTGATATATTGGACCATTTGACGTGTATTGGCTTGTTTTGTAGAGTTTTAATGATTTCTAGGCTTAAAAAGAATATTTTATGAGGTTACCTGAAGAAATAAGTCGAAGAAGGGACAAAATAGGCCACATTGGGCCAACAGTTAAGCCCAAAACCATTGAAGAATCAATGCAACCGCGCGAAGCTTGGACGCGGCCGTGTTAAAAAGAGAGCCAAAATGGGAAATCAATATTAAGTGACACGACCGCGCCAAGAGGCAATGCGGTCGCGCCAAAAGAGGCAGGGATAAGGCGTTTGAAGCTGTTAAGCTCAACGCGACCGCGTCACTTCCTGCGCGGTCGCGCCGAAATATGTCCCTAAATGAATCTTGATTTTAATGGGATTTTTGTCCTAATTTCTTGAGGATTTCTATCCCAACTTACAAATAGAGGCCTAAGCTCGAGTTTTGAAGGATCACATCATAAGTTCTCATACTTTTATACACATTGGAGTAGAAGGGTGACAACAAGGATTGACAAGCAAGACAAGACGAAGATCGAAGAGCCGACTACTAGGGTTTAATTATATCTTGTTTAGTTTTTAATTTCTTTAGGATGTGTTCTTTGAATTATTGTATTGATTTGATACTAGGCATGAGTAGCTAAACTACTCGTTTCCTAGGGTTATAGATTAGGATTTTGCAACAATGGTTGAATTATTCTTTTAATTTATAGACTCCAGTTTTGTTATCTATCTATGTGTTTGTTCTTGATTTATGAAGAAACATAATTTGATCAATTAGGTTTAGTCTAATCATTTAACAATTCCTCTTCGAGAGAAGGGAGTTGTTAGCAAATGTAAAACATATAGCATAGTTGTCTATGACTGCGTAGGCCAAGGTTAAGAGGCTATTAGGAGTTGTTAGGATCAATTGAATCGAGAGAGTAATTATTCTAATCAATCTACGACATAGCCACTTCGAGAGGAGGGTTAAGTTAGTTAAGTGATGTCTAATAGATAGTAAAATTGGTTTAAAGGTTTATAAATTAGAGATTAATCATCATTAGCATAATTCCTTAAATCGATACCCTAGGATACACTCTTTTTTATTGGAATCACTTTTGTTAATTAATTCGGCTTATTAGTTTACATGCAATTTAGTTTAATAATTAATCAATCGTTCACAAATTCCAGTGTCAAGTTAGGATAGTCCTAGATAATTAGGGTATCAAACTACGTTAACCTATTCTCTATGGATCAACCATGACTTCCGCTATATACACCTACACCCGTACACTTGCAATATTTTAAGGTTAGATTAGAGCCTGTCAGTATCTGTATCTCACATGCACACCCCCTTTGACCCCTCGCAGTTTTGTATTTTGGCCTTATCTTCCTTGTATGATATTGGATTTTGGTGATTCAAAATCTACGGAATGCTAGCTTCAATTAAACATTGTAGAAGGAGTCAAGAGCTGATTCTAAGCCGTAGGTTCATAGAACTATGGACAACTTTGATCCAGTTGTGGTAGACTCATACCTGAGCCACTTAACTCCACCACTTCACTTTCTCAGGTTATTTGCATTGTGGTCCCTTACCTTTGGGCATCTTTGTGCAGATTTCCTTTCCTTTAGGTAGGATTTGGGGCCTATAAAGATACCGCCCTTTCCCTTCATTTGTAAGGAGGTAATTTCATAATTATTTAGATAGAAGTAGTTTTAGTTGTAGTTTAGTTTTCACTTTCAATTTTGTACGATTTATTAGCAGCTAGTTGTAAGCGAGGTCATGTACTCCTATCCTACAGAGACTAGTGAATATGACCTAAACAAATTATAATATAGATGTCAATACTAAAATATATAGGCAGATCAAATACTAGATTGGTTTGGTTGTTACCCTAATTAATAATCTGATGGAGATCAAATTGCACTATCATTTATGGAGGCGTATGAACGAGCTCTCAAGAAGAAGTCTTTTTAATGAGTTCTTTTATTATAAACTAATTTAGAATTTTCTTATTTAATTATGTTACTAAACTTTATTATGTTGGGCTTGCATGCTTATTTTCTAATTTTAATATTTAAGGGGTAATATTCCCCTTGAGCACGCAACTTTTTGAATGGAAGAATAAAGATCATGCTTTTCCCGATTGGTTGAGTGCACACCTAGTATCAAGGTGATCGTCTCATCATCATTTCTATCATATATGAATTGTGTACCCTCTTCTAAGTCAATTGGTATCACACGTCACAATTTCGTTCCTTGCGATGCCTCCTCATCGCTAAGCAGCCCTCGAAACGCCTTGGAAATGGAGGAGATGTGTCATCAGATTGAAATCCTCGCCCAAAAATATTTTAGCAATGAACCACAACATGAAAATTTCTTTGATTCCTTAACCGCTCCACACCAGCAAGGCAGCAGATAGGGACCGACTTTTATTGGCAATCGTGGTCACATGTGGGTCGAGGCAGGAGTAGCCGTCTACCTTACCATCATGGACCATCTCCTCATGGTTTTGAGAATGATAAAACTTTGTCAATAGATAATTCGTTTGTGCCGGTCGAAATTGTTGCACGATCATCCAAATACGTGATGGGAACATGGGTTTTGCATAAAAATCCTTGAGTTTACCAGAGGAGTTGCAGGTTTAGATTTTATAGATTGGGTCAATACCGTAGAGGGCATGCATGATTCAATTTTGTTCCTGATTGTTAGTGAAAACAACTCTTGAACACACAACACCAAAGAACTTGAGAAACGTATGAAGAAACTCTTTCTGTTCGGCCAGAGTTGTGGCCGAATGAAGCTCACGCAGAACAGAAATAAAAAATGAATCAAACACAGTTTTAACGTGGTTCGTTCAAGATGAACTACATCCACGGAGGCAAGGCACACCTCAATCCACTAAGAACTTCAATCAATTACAGAGAATTAGCTCAAGAAATGAAATGCCCAATTCTGGATACAAATTAGGGCACGAACACTCTATCTCTAAATACTCTCTCTAATCTAACAATACAGGAGATAATGCTACGTAGTGATCTTCTCCTCAATGAGAGCTTTACAATGATATATGGATTGAAGCTCGAATGCAACTAAATAGGAAGTTACAACTGCATGAAGTTACGCTGAGCTACCGGACAAATGTGACGGTTTTCTTCGTCACTAACTGCAACTGCTTCGTCACAAACGACGGTTATCCCAAACTAACTCGAACCCGATTTGTTCTGACCAGTTTGTATTCTTGATGCTAAAACCCGGTTTAAACCGCCGGTTCTCCACTCCCTAACTCCGGTTCCACATTCCCAACACACCATATTACAAAGTATAGGCTCACTTGATGAAATTGAACATCACCTCACAAATCTCCACCTCAATGAATCATGTGTGCCTCTTCCTGCCTCACCACTGCCTTGTCTGTTAATGCTCTTCATGACATTGCTCAAGCTGCAGCAGGCTCGAGCAATGCTCCACTTTGTTCCCAGGTACACCCTTAGTAAGAAAATCAGCAGGGTTATGCAATGTGTGTACCTTCTTCACTTCCACAGAACCAGAATCAATGATATCCCTAGCAAAATGCAACCTAACATCAATGTGCTTTGACCTTTCATGAAATGCTTGGTGTTTCACAAGGTGTAGAGCACTCTGATTATCACGTAAATCACCACACACTTTTGCTTGATGTCCAAATCTCTCAAAATCCCTTTAAGCCAGATTGCTTCTTTGATAGCTTCAGTGAGAGAGATATATTCTACTTCTGTTGTTGAAAGTGCTACAACTGATTGTTGTACACTTCTCCAGCTGATGGCTGTTCCAAATAAGGTGAATACAAATCCAAAAATAGATTTCCTAGTGTCTATGTTTGCTGCAAAATCAGAATCAGCAAACCCCTCCAATGCAACAGTGCTTCCATTCACTTTCTTCTCAAACTTCAGTGACAAGTTCACTGACCCCTTCAAATACCTCATCACATGCTTCAAAGCTTCCCAATGTTCAACACCTGGGTTTGACATGAACCTGCTTACTAAAGAAACAGCATAGGCCAAGTCAGGCCTACTACAAATCATCCCATACATGAGACTGCCCACTCCACTAGCATAAGGAATATTGCTCATATGTATGACCTCCTCTTCAGTCTTTGGGCATTGTTCTTTGGTGAGTTTCTTCTACAGATTAACTGGAGTGGAGAGAGGTTTGGATTCATGCATGTGGAACCTCTCCAGAACCTTCTGTAGATATTGCCTTTGAGATAGCCAAAGAACTCCAGCTTCTCTTTTCCTCAGAATGTCCATACCCAAAATCTTCTTGGCATCTCCAAGATCTTTCATGTCAAATTCAGTGTTAAGTCTGTCCTTCAACCATTGTACACTCTTCTTGTTCTTGCTGGCAATCAGCATATCATCCACATACAAAAGAAGGAAGACTTTATCTTGCTTTGAACACTTGTTGAAGTAAACACAACTATCATACAGACTTCTTACAAAGCCAACACTGATCATGAAGTCATTGAACCTCTTATTCCACTGTCTTGGACTTTGTTTGAGTCCATACAGTGACTTCTTCAGCAAAAAAACTTTGTCTTCTTGTTCAGGAACAACAAAGCCTTCTGGCTGTTTCATATATATTTTCTTAATGAGTTCTCCATGTAAGAATGTTGTTTTCACATCTTGTTGTTGTAGTTCCATGTCCTCTTGAGTAACCTTTGATAAAAGCAACCTGATTGAGCAGTGCTTTACTACTGGAGAGAAAACTTCATTAAAATCAATCCCTTCCCTTTGTGTAAAGCCCCTAGCCACCAATCTTGCTTTAAACCTCACTTGTTTGGACCCTGCAGTCTCTGACTTCTTCTTGTATATCCATTTAGAACTCACAAGTTTCTGACCTTTTTGTTTGTCCACCAGTATCCAAGTCTCATTCTTTTCCAGGGATTCCATCTCTTCAATCATTGCCTGAATCCAGTGTTCTCCTTCTTCACAATCTAGTGCTTCTTTAAAACTACTAGGCTCTTGTGATTCCAGGTCTTCAGCAACACTCAAGGCATAATAAACACTCCCTGCTTGACCATAGAAGTCAGGTCTATTGATTGTTCTTCTAGGTCTGTCCCTTCCAATGCTATATTCTCTCACATTTTGTGAAGGTCCAGCTTGTTCTTCTTCTTCAGATGATGAATCACTATCTTGTAGATTCTCTTGTTGTTGTTGAGATGTGTGATCATCTTCAGCAGGATGCTCCACCTGAATTGATATCTCTTCATTCTCCTTAGCACCATCAAGTTCTTCTTTAGAGCCTGTTGAAGTATAAGCCATCACATTCTCATTAAACTTTACATCTCTACTTGTGATTATCTTCTGATTTCCCTTCTCTAGACACCACAATCTGTAGCCCTTTATTCCATCTGGATATCCAAGAAATACACATCTTAGAGCTCTTGCATCTAACTTGTCTTGCTTGACATGGACAAAAGCAAGACAGCCAAACACCCTTAAACCTTCATAACTTGGTTTCTGTCCACTCCACACCTCTTCAGGTGTTTTGAACCCAATCACTGATGAGGGTGACCTGTTAATGAGATAACATGCTGTAGCAATGGTTTCACCCCAAAATACCCTTGGCAACCCAGCATCCAACAGCATACACCTTACTCTTTCAAGAAGAGTCCTATTAAGCCTCTCAGCAACCCCATTCTGTTGAGGATTCATTGGGACAGTCCTATGTCTCTTGATTCCTCTTTCTTCACAGAAGTTTGTGAACTCAGTAGAGAGGTATTCCAATCCATTATCAGTCCTAAGGTGCTTCAGCTTCTTCCCTTTGACATTTTCCAGTTGAATCAACCATGTTTTGAACTTATGAAAAGCATCACTCTTATTCTTCATCAACATGATCCACACCTTTCTACTGTAATCATCAATCAAAGACATGAAATACCTTGCTCCACCATGAGTCTCTGTCCTTGCAGGACCCCATATGTCAGAGTGGACATAATCTAATGGCTCTTGAGTTGTGTGAACACCCTTTCCATAGGGCAGCTTCTTGGATTTGCCCAAAGCACACTGATCACAAAACTCCAGGTTTTGATTTCCCATGTTTCCAATTACACCACTTCTTGACAGTTCCTTCAACCCTTTTTCTCCTATGTGTCCAAGCCTCTTGTGCCATTTAACAAGCTCAGAACTGCTCAAGACCATATCAGCACTCCCAACAACAGGTGAACCAATCAAGATAAACAACCCATTATGCTGTCTACCTTTAATCACCATTTTCCCATGTTTAGTGATATGCAAGAAGCCATCCACTGAGCTAAACTGACAACCACTAGTTACCAAAGAACCAAGAGATAGAAGATTTCTTTTAAGGCCAGGAACATATCTTACATTAGAGATGATTCTGACCACACCATCAAACATCCTTATGCTCACTGATCCAATTCCTTTGACCTTGCATGATTGGTCATTGCCCAGGAGAACATTTCCACCATCTTCTCTCTTCAGTTCATCAAACCATGACTGGTGTGGACACATATGAAAGGAGCATCCTGTGTCCAAGACCCATTCCTTCACCATTCTTGATTCAGTAACATTTAATACCTCTGGAGGATCTTCTTGAAGGTCAATGGCAGCAGCTTCTGCCCCTTGGTTTCCTCCTTTCTTGTTTCTTTTAGGGCAATCCTTCTTCAAGTGACCAGGCTGCTTGCACTTGAAGCATTTCCTTTTCTCAACCCATTCATTTCCCTTCTTTGGATTAGAGTCTCCTGCCTTGGGGTCCTTAGAATTCTGTCCCTTCTTCCCTTGCCAAGGTTTCTTGAATTTAACATTCAAACCTTCTCCAGATTGCACCATGCTTTATCATCTTGAGTCTGGAAGCATTTAGACCTCAGAGCCTTCACTATCCCATCATAAGATAGCTGCTCATCTCTCCCATACATCAAGGCATCCTTAAAGTTTTCCATGGATATTGGAAGAATGTTTAACACCATCAATGCTTTATCATCCTCCTCAATTTTCACATCCAGGTCTTCCAATTCCTCAACCATCTTAATAAACTCATCAAGTTGGTCAGAAATTACCTTATCTTCAGTGATCTTGAAGGCCAACATCTTCTGCTTTAAGAACAGCTTGTTGGAAACTGACTTAGATTGATACAACTCCTCCAACCTCTTCCATGCTTCTAAGGAACTCTTGCATCTTGAGACCTCTCTTAGCGGTTTATCACCCAAACACAGAAAGATAAGACTAAGGGCTTTCTTATCCACGGATACAAACTTGGGTTTCTCACTTTTTTCCCACGAATCAAGAGGTATCAAAGCAAGATCAAGGCCATTGTGAACCAAAACTGCATTCATCTTGATCTTCCACAGTGTGAAATCATTTCTCCCTGTAAACTTCTCAAAGTCCATCTTCATACCAGCCATTCCTTCCCTTCTTCAAGCTGTGAGAGTTGGTTTCCCATAGACGGCGCCACTTGTTAGTGAAAATAACTCTTGAACACACAACACCAAAGAACTTAAGAAACGTATGAAGAAACTCTTTTTGTTCGGCCAGAGTTGTGGCCGAATGAAGCTCACGCAGAACAGAAATAAAAAATGAATCAAACACAGTTTTAACGTGGTTCGTTCAAGATGAACTACATCTACGGAGGCAAGGCACACCTCAATCCACTAAGAACTTCAATCAATTACAGAGAATTAGCTCAAGAAATGAAATGCCCAATTCTGGATACAAATTAGGGCACGAACACTCTATCTCTAAATACTCTCTCTAATCTAACAATACAGGAGATAATGCTACGTAGTGATCTTCTCCTCAATGAGAGCTTTACAATGATATATGGATTGAAGCTCGAATGCAACTGAATAGGAAGTTACAACTGCATGAAGTTACGCTGAGCTACCGGACAAATGTGACGGTTTTCTTCGTCACTAACTGCAACTGCTTCGTCACAAACGACGGGTATCCCAAACTAACTCGAACCCGGTTTGTTCTGACCAGTTTGTATTCTTGATGCTAAAACCCGGTTTAAACCGCCGGTTCTCCACTCCCTAACTCCGGTTCCACATTCCCAACACACCATATTACAAAGTATAGGCTCACTTGATGAAATTGAACATCACCTCACACTGATCACCGGAGGCTGGCTCTCATTGCCACAAGTTTTTGTAGCCGTACATCCACGTGGTGGCAATTATTGAAGGCCACTCATGTACTCCAACTCAAACTGAAAATTTCATCATGACCAAATTTACGTAAACACATGGAACAAGAATTTTGTCTTGCAATCATTTTAAGATTTTGTGTTAATAACTCAAAATATCCGCCAA